>OY728133.1:825654513-828154513 GCA_963277665.1 Viscum album | reverse complement strand
ATCATAAGAATGTTTTCTTTGAGGATGTATATACTCATAATCCCTTCAAAATGATATGTAAAGAAAATGAGAGTTATCCTAAGCATATCCCCCGGGAGTGTCGTAACCAAGAGTGCAGCAAGGCCCGTTGTCGTGCACCAGTTCCCGTTCGAGTCTAGCTCAAAGCGGTGTTTTCGGGTTTTACCCCTAGGTACATCTGTGCCAGAGCCGCCTCTACCTGCTCGTATCCAGACAGGGATGTATTGCTCGGAAAACTCACAAAATCTCTACAATACCAAAATTCTAGGAAGTTCTTCTATACTAATCCTCAAAGTTCATCTTAGGTCTACGTGCTCTAATCAGAGTTTATCTAAATCTAGTTTCCAAGGTTTGTACTAAACCTCCTCTGATACCAACTGTAACGCCCCGACCCCAGTTACCCAGAGTCGGTGCATTATTACATAACATTGGCATGATCACAAGAAAGATCAAATCTCGAAATACCGATTGGTTTAGTAGCCTTGGAAACACTAGATATATTCATAAGTTTTACATTACATCATAAAATGAAAAACTACTACAACAACATAATGTTTCCACAATCCACACTATTAACCCCTCATAAAATCCCTGCAGGTCATTCATAACTTACTTCTTCACGTCCTGGGAAAAATAAAACATAGAAAAGGGGTGAGCTCAAATGCCCAGTAAGGATAACAATATAGCAGAAACTTTCATAAATAAGAATAAACATTTAAGGCAATGTATAACTAAAACAAAAGCCTTTTAAATATGAACTTTCAACATGTATGGCATAAATAAAATGAAATAATTCCATTTACTTATTCACATGGATATTCTACTAATCGAATAATCACATGCAAAAATAAATAACCACTTTCATAATGTTGGAATGCATAATGCCAGACTATCATAACCACATAGCCAAGGCCTCGTGCCAAGACTACAAATAAGATTTTGTCAAGGCCTTGTGCCAAGACACTAGTTTGTCTCATGAGACCTACCGATGCATCGAGGAGCTATAGCGGGCTCCACCCGTCACATATTAAGTCCAATGCATTCCCATATGAAAAGGTTTAAATATAACATAAACATTCGTATTAAAACTAGCATACGAAATGTCAATACTTTCACCATAAACTATGAATGGTATAAAAATAGCACATCCACAGTCAAACATATCACAAAACCTTCAATACAATATAGAAGTTTTGTATCATAATAAACCAACTTCAAATAAGCGTAAAATCCATAAAAGGATGCTGACATAGATGAAATCAAAACTATTTGAGAGAAATATCTCTTTTTTTGAAATCATTTAAAAGTCACACATTTATAAAGGAAGTAATTAAAAAGAGAATTTTAAATCAAAGTGTCCCATACCACTTTGAAACTTTTGAAAGGAATTAACATTTTAAAAACATTCATGTCCATATAAATAAATCCTTAAAAACCATTTTGAAGACATGGACATTAGTTAAAAATATTTAGAAAGATAAATCTTTAAAACATTTAAAATTCTGATTTTGATAAAGAGTACCCTTCCAAAATTCTTAAAATATTCATTTTGAAATAATTTAAAAGTCACATAATTATAAAATAAAACATTTACTTTGAAAATATCCTTGTAAGATTGTAAGGGAATCTTTTAAAATTTTATAACGGCGGTAAATAGTCGCAGCCGCCGTATAAGTTAAAAGAACATTCTTACCTTAATTTTGTCAAAAAGGTTAAAAATCACCTTGTTTGGAAAACGATGGGAAGATTCCTTTATAAACCTCTTATAAAAATTCAAACAATGGTATAAATGAATTTAACTCATATCTTAGTAAATATTAAAAATGTTTTGAAATTCATTTTTAAGAAACATGGATGTGGATGATAAAGAGATCCCAGTAGATTATTACGTATAAACAACCTTGGATAATGAAGAGGTTGTAAAGTAAACCCTTACCTTGTAATTTTCCTTGGTTGGGGTAGGTTAACCTCCTTTATAATGGTGAAATAGTTGTTATTAAATTATACAAGAATCATATATAATAATATGATATCATATATGATCTTTTAACATTGATTTGTTAATAATATCTTAGAATTATCGTCGTTTCGGGAGTTAACTTACTCATTTTCTTTTATATGTTTTGTTACATAATCCATGGTTGTTGTATCTTATTCATATCCAGAATGATATCTAGTCCTTAAACATCATTTTTAAATCATCAAATGATAATTATACTTGAATGGATACGATGGAGAATGAATCTCATCGCGTTCGTGGAGATGGTAGTCCGTAAGTACGCACGAGCGACAATATCATTCTTTTGATATTAAAATAATATATAAATGGATGGTATATCATATATACAGAATCATTAACATGTTATATTTATTATTTACATGAGTTACACATCATTATTATACCCATCCAAATAATATTATATTGAATAACAATTACACCACGACGTGGAGACGGTAGTCCGTACGTACGCACGTATGGTGACATGTTATTCAAAGGGTGGATAGAATACTGAATATGGTTGTACCATATTTATAATAACATCACAGTATATGTGAGATACTGGAGTTATTATTTTAGAATGGTAAGAACAAAGGAGGAAGAAGTGGAAGAAGAAATGAACTTGGAGAAGGGTGGTGAAATCATTACCTCTTCTTCGGGTTCTTCCTTTTGATTTGATCAAAAGGGATCCTTAGGTTGGCTTTATGATCAAACTAAGGCCTTTAGGTTGTAGTGAGGGATGTTGGGAGAGTATTTGGGCAGAGTTTGGCCGAACCAAAAGGCTTTGAAGGTGTGAAGAAATGAGAAGTAGGAGTGCCCTTTTATAAGAGGGGTGAGGGGCACCTTTGGAAAAGCTAGAAATATTAATTTATAATAAATTCATATTCGGTTTCTAATGGCTCCAAAGCTTATTATTCAAAGGTTAAGGTGGGGATAGGTCGAAAACCACTCAACCAATATAATTTTGACAGGTTTGGGTACTTATATTAACCTTATCTTTAAGTATTAACTCTAAGTTAATTAGTTTCACTTTTACAATGTCTCTTTGTATTTTTATATAATATGGTTAATAAACATACTATATACATCCAAGCGACCCCCAAGTGGCACATTAATGATGAAACTATCATGATATAAGTCTCTTGGCCGAACCTTAGATTTTTAGAAATTTAATATCAATTAATAATATAATATTTGTTTTAAGAACTCTTTTATGTCAATTTTGACACTATTCAATAGTTGATTTTTGTGAAACTCATAACAGATTGATTACTTCGAGAAAAGTCAATTAAATCAATCCTAATATATCCTATTATCCTAGAAAATTAGTTTAATTCATTAAAAGTTTCATATTATATTTATTTGGGTATTTATAATATCAATTATTTTAATTTTTCACTATTATAGTAATTACTGCATCATCATTGTGTCATAAATAAAATAAATTATTTAATGTCTAAAAATTATAAATAAAATATCATTATGTAGGAAATATTTTTATCTTTCTAATTAATTTTTATAATCTAAAATCCAACATATATAACCCTATGTAACAATTATGTTTCTAAAAGATATATGCTTGTGTCATTTTTGTATTCATTTTAACTTAATTAAAATAAAGTGTCATTATCACTTACAAGTGGATCCATGGGGTCCCAAAATATACCCAAAGATTCCCATGGTCGACCATGTATCAACCAATAGGGTTAAGACACGTTTTAGGGTAATTTAGTATTATTATAATATTATTTTTTAACCCTTATTTACCGGATTTACCCTTAACCATGGTAAATAAAATATTTACCGCAGTAATTATTCAAAATGTCTAAAAATAAAAGTTACCTATTTACACAATTTGAACATCCTGATTCCAAATATGGAATCTATTTTCCTAAATTCAAAACACAGAAGTGGAAGAAATTAATTTAAAATTAATTTCCGCTGTCAAAACAAAAAGCGTGTTTTTAAGAGATAATAACTATCAAAAGATTGACACTCGTTTATGTTCGGTTTAATTGTAAAATTATGTCCAATGACCAAAATTATATTAAATGGTAAAAATATATTCTAAATATACTTTAAAACCACTCAAATTCATAATTTATCACTATTAATTATTTTGATTAAAAAAGTTGTTTTTAATTAAAACTTAGTAATTTTTACTATTCATCAAAATATGAAAGTTATCCGAAATGTACCAAAATTTCACCTTAGGCTAAATTCGTTATTCCGAATCCAAAAATGAAGTCCATTTTCAAATATAAAATATATATAATTTTAAAAAGTAGGTATTACTATTCATAACGGCTAGTTTGATTGGTTGTGGTGTGTGTTAAACCTCAAGGTTGCGTACAACACACGCTACTGTATTATTCAAAGAAAGTGTACCGTGGAAGCTTGAGATGTTTCATTTTAAATTTTTGATGTCCCCATTTAGTCAAAAAGTTTAAAATATTGTATTTAAAAAGGTTTCACTATTAAAAGTTGATAAAAGTGCAATACTGAAAATGAATTTGTTCTTGCATTATATCTAAGAAACTCATAATATGGATTATAAAATTATAAGGATTATATAAAGTTTAAAATTTAGATAATACTATTCATAACCTCTTTTGAATGGTTTTTTTTTGTAAGTCATGGTGTGATTGAACTCAGTGTTGCGTGTAGTGCAAGTTATTGAATTATTTTGAAGAAATAACACACTATGAAATCTTGGGGTGTTACATTTGGACTGTTGTTTTAGTATTGCTGTTGAGCCTTATTTGATATCCAAGTAGTTCTTGAGGTTTACTTGGACGATATGCATGTGTTGAGCATGTTTAGTTATACTCAGGACTATGAGAACCTAGAGTAGTAGACCAAAGGGAGAATTGACGGAAGAGATTCTCCAGAGTGTCTTTTTAATCACGATGTGAGACCAAGTGGAGAATTGACGGAAGGGCTTCTCCAGAGTGTCTTTAACTACGACGCGGGCCATAGGGGGAATTGATGTTGAGTGCTTCCCCAGAGAGAATTTAGCACGATACAATACTATAGGGGGAATTGATGGTGAGTGCTTCCCCAGAGAGTCTTCTTAATTACGTAGCTGAACCAGAGGGGTGAGACTGTGTGTGCCTCCCAGAGGGTTTCTAGTACTTAGAGGTTGGACCATAGGGGTTAGACTGTGAGAGCTACCCAGAGGGTTACCTATTTACTTTTGTTGCTAGCTGCTTACTCGTGTGCTATTCTTGTTAGAACTGTGGAATGTAGTTGTTGTGATTTTCTGTTTACTACTTCTTGTTTTAGTACTGCCATGTATTCATTGACTGTTAGACACAAATCTTTGGGTGGTTTCCTACTGGGATTGTATCTCACACCCTGTTTGGGCCATGCTTTTGGGCCCAAGTAGACAATGTTGCTACAGGTATAGATAAGGGCTAGCTCCCTTCTACTTCAGGATCTTGACTGCACCAGGAGCGGGGGAGCATGGGACCGAGCCCTGGCTCGTGATGCTGAGGAGCTTATTTTATTTTTCTTTTACACTTGGTTTCAGTTGTATTTCATCATGTTGTTGTGTTTTCTGTTTCCCTTAGATACTTGTACCTGCTGCATCATTTTCGTCATATTGATATCTCTACATTTCTTCTGTCATTTGGTTTCTATTTTTTTGCCTATTGTTTACTGCTTCCGCTGTTTATTGTTGTTTTGGTACCTTGTATAACTTACCGAATGGGGGCATAGTTTCCCCAATGACCCACCAAGGCCCTCGCTACTAGTCGGCAGCCTCTGGCGTTCGGGGAAATGCGCTTGAGGTCATGTGGCGAACCGGGTACGGGGCACCAGTGGAGGGGCTCCGGACTCAGGACATTACAAAGTGGTATCAGAGGAGTTCTTTTTTCTTGTTTTAATGTTTGGAGACTTTATCCAGGGATAGGACGGATTAGGTACTTGGTATTAACCTATGCTCGGGAGTAGCTAACCCGTGTACAGGGAAAGGCCACACTACCTCGTTAATTGCATTTTGCTGGTTTTGAGTTTTATGGTTGATATGTTTTCACCTAGAGTGATTCACATGACTTGTGTGGTTATTGTTTTGATATTTTGGTTCTATTTATGTCGCAACCAGATGAGATGAGGTTATTCCATCTCATGCATCATATAGGAACTTGTAGAAATCACATGTCATGCATTCTTTCCATGCCATCTAGGGTGAATTAGCGATTGCATCCTATTGTGATAGACTTTGTGTAGATTATGCATGCTGTTATGATAGTTGCATGATAGATTCTATGCTGCTATGTTAGAAAACTATTGTTTTATTTCTTTCTTAAAATGAATGACAAATTTTTGTTCTTGAGGTGTTATGGGCCCTCACAGATCGGAAATTGGCATCATTTCCCTTGTTTTTAGTGTTTCTGGAATTCTGCACAGTTTCTGAGCTACTGCCCAGAAAACCCAGAATAAATGGCGTGTACTTTTTAGATACACACCGTGTAGTTTTCAGGCCTGTCACTGACCATGTGAGAAGAACACGGTGTCATGGGAGTAACTTCGGGAACACGCCGTGTACCAATGGTACATGCCGTGTGAGTTTGGAGTCGTGTATCGGCTGTGTCACTAACAACACGGGCCAGGAAAGCTTGGGTAGAACACGCCGTGTCCATAGGGAACACGCTGTGTAGTCCTATCCAGGTACCCGGCCATGTCATGACAAACACGGGCCGACGTGACCTTCCTCTCCACACACCGTGTTTGTTCGGAACACGCCGTGTAGTCTTTCCCAGGTACCCGGCCGTGTCACGAACAACACGGGATGGTGTCGCCTTCTCCTATGCACGCTGTGCTTGTTTGGAGCACACTGTGTAATGTCCATCCATGTAGACAGCCGTGTACTCAACAAAACGGACTGCCGAATCCTTGTCTAGTGCACGCTGTGTTTGTTTCGAATACGCCGTGTAGTCTCGGGTTGAGTCGGACCGTGTGGGTTAGACGTGTGAGTAGACTCGGCCAGGGGAATGGTTTTAAAGTACACGTCGTGTGTGGGGGTCAACACGCTGTGTAGTTTGTAGTGTACATGACTTGTAGGGCAGGGGTACACACCCATGTCAGTGGTTTCAAAGGACACGTTGTGTAGTTTTATACACACCGTGTAGTCATGTTATGCAATCTTGTGTGTTTTTCTTCCCCTGTTCTCGTTTTGTACTCTTGTGTTCTCTATCGTTGTTTCCTGATCTAAGGTGTGCTTTTGATCTTTCAGAGCTATAACTCCGAGACATCCTTCGGTCATACGTCTATCGTCAGGTAGTGATCAGACGTCATATATGGTAGATCCAAGACTTCCTGTCGATCCCCCAGCCGATCCAGCCTTGGCACCGGTTGTTGTTTTAGTTGCGGGCGCTGATGCACAGTTCGGGGAGGGTTTCATGGGGACGATGCATGCCTTCCAGGGAGCACCGCCTCCTACCTCGTCTATGGCATACTTGACGCGGGTCTTTCAGCAGCATCATCCTCCCACGTTCTTGGGGGAGGGAGGACCTCAGGCTGCAGAGTCATGGCTGGAAGCCATGCTGACTATATTTGAGCATCTAGAGATGCCTCCAGAGAGGTGGGTCAAGCTCGTCACCTACATGCTTCGAGACTCCGCCAAGAAGTGGTGGGATGTGATCTCACAGGTGGGTCAGCAGCAGGCTATGACTTGGGAGGAGTTCCAGTGAGTGTTCTACGTCTACTTCTACCCGGAGACCCTGAGGGCCGATAGAGCCCGGGAGTTCATGAGCTCAGAGAAGGGTACTCTATCTGTCATGGAGTATTCCTATTGTTTCACTGAGCTGCAGCATTTTACACCCCTTAGGGATGGGAGTGGGGTGTTCTTGGTGAGGATGTTTGAGGATGGACTCAGGCGGGAGATCCGCTCGCAGGTGAACATCTTCCAGCTGACTTCCATTACTTCCATCGTCAACCAGGCACTGATTGCAAAACACAATTTGAGAGACTCTGGAGCAGCGAGCTAGGGCGATTCTACTTCCAGAGCTGGCTTTCCTTCGGATGACAGCAAGAAGCGCCATAGGGAGCCTACGCGCGGTGATTTGAGGAAGCGAGACACATCATCAGACAGCCAGGTGACATGCTATCAGTGTGGCCGGACAGGGCACATGATGCCGCATTGCCAGAGGGACCTAGTGGAGGGCCGATCTTGCAATAAGATGGGTCACCTTCAACATTTCTGCCAGGTTTTCTCACCAGCATTAGGTGATCTGGGTTCTTCCATGACTCCTCATTCAGGAGTAGCACCACCAGTTTCTCACCAGTCGGGGAACTGGAGTTCTTCCGGCCATTCGGGCCGAGGTGGAGGTCGAGGCCGTGGCGGTTAGCCACCAGTTCATCTACACCAGTAGTGCGGTTCAGCTCAGAGTGGTCAGCCAGGGGTGTAGGGCCGCAACACAGGCCAGTCCTTTGCCGTGGAGCAGACTTATCTTGAGAAAGATCCCGACCCTTCTACTGTTCGAGATACGGTTTTAGTAGCCTCAGTTTTATCTTCAGCCCTTTTCGATACTGGTGATACACATATCTTTATCTCTATTGCTATTGTGGAGAGCCTTGGACTCTGCATATTTTCTTCTGCTAACTCGTTGACACTAGACACACCCTTGGGGACAAGGACATCTAGTGTACGCCAGTGTAGAGAGTGCCCTCTCGAGGTTGCAGGGTGTCGCTTCTTATGGGATCTCTATGTCCTAGAGATGACAGGCTATGATTTCATCCTTGACATGGACTGGTTGATTCCCTTTCGGGAATTCATCAACAGTTATTTCCGCAGAGTGAGTTGCGTTTCACCAGAGGGTGAATCTTTTCTACATAGAGGCGAATGGGATGCTCGGGCGAGTCGGGCGGGACTCGAGCATCTTGGGCTAGGAGGGGTGACAGCCCAGATTGCTAGCCTCTATCTGGATGATCAGGGGACTCCATAGTTGGACTTTCCTCCAGTGGTGGATCGCTTCAGGGATGTATTTCCAGAGGACTTTTTGTTTTTGCCTCCGGAGAATGAGGTAGACTTCTCTATTGAGATCGATCTAGGAGTGGCATCGGTGTCCATTCCTCCCTATAGGATGGCACACCTGAGTTACAGGAGCTTAAGAAGAAGTTTGAGGAGCTACAGGCTAAGGGTTTCATCCGACTGAGTACTTCTCCTTTGGGTTCACCTATTCTGTTTGCAAAGAAGGCAGACGGTACCCTTCATCTTTGTGTGGATTATCGGAAGCTGAACCAGTTGACGGTGAAGAAACGATATCCCTTGTCGCAGATTGATGACCTTTTCGATCATCTTCGAGGTGCCTGGGTGTTCTCGAAGATGGACTTGAGGTCCGATTATCATCAGTTGCACATTAGACCATCAGATATAACTCTGACAGCCTTCAAGAGCAGGTATGGTCTATACGAGTATACAGTCATGCCGTTCGGCCTCATGAACGCGCCTTTAGTTTTCATGGCAATGATGAACCGAGTGTTCCATCCTTACTTGGACTCCTTCGTTGTGGTCTTCGTGGACGATATCTTGGTGTACTCTCACACTCGACACGACCATGCCACACATCTTGAGATCGTTCTGAGTACACTAAGAGAGCATCGACTTTATGATAAACTCTCGATGTGCCACTTCTGGATGGATCAGATTCACTTCTTGGGTCACGTCATTTCAGAGGCAGGAGTATCTGTGGACCCAGAGAAAGTGAGAGCTGTAGTTTCCTAGGAGCATCTGAAGAATGTTTTTGAGGTACAGAGCTTCATAGGGCTGGCTGGATATTACAAATGCTTCATTCATGACTTTTCTCATCTAGTAGCACCTTTGACAGGTTTGACTAAGAAGGGGGAGAAGTTCTTATGGTTAGATTCTTGTGAATCAGCCTTTCAAAATCTGAAAGAGAGGTTGACGTCAGCACCGATACTAGTCTTGCTAGAGCCAGGAATGAGCTACACTGTTTACTGTGATGCTTCAGGTATTGGTCTGGGAGCTATGCTTATATAGGGAGATGGAGTCGTTGCGTATGGGTCTCGACAGTTGAGGCCACATGAGAGGAACTACCCTACGAACGATCTGGAGTTGGTAGCTGTTGTTCATACCTTGCGCTGTTGGAGACACTATCTTCTGGGAGAGCACTTTGTGGTCTTCACTGACCACAAGAGTCTTAAGTATATCTTCACTCAGCGTGATCTGAATCTGAGGCAGCGCAGGTGGGTCGAGTATCTTCAGTCTTTTGATTTCGAGCTCGCCTATACGCCAGCAAAGGGAAATTCCATGGCTGATGCGTTGAGCCGGAGAACTCAAATTCAGGCAGTCCAAGAGGCCAATAGTGAGTGGCAGCTGATGGCTCTATTCTATTAGATGCATCTCGAGGTGCACGAAAGACGGGGAAAAATTTTTCTATCTTCTGTAGCTTTTACATCCACGCTACTTGATCGGGTACGGATGAGGCAGCTATCAGACTCAGAAGGCTTAGTCCTGTGGGAGAGTGTGTCAGGAGGGGACCCTCTTCCTGGATGGATAGTGGGTGAGGATGAGATCTTGCACTTCCAGGGACACGTATTGGTGCCATCAGACATACGTAAGGAGCTTATGCGGGTTTTCCACTCCTATATTTGGGCAGTTCATCCCGGCGTCACCAAGATGTATCAGGACCTTCATTGCCAATACTAGTGGCCTGGTATGAAGAAGGATGTTTCTGGTTTTGTCTTAAGATGTTCTACTTGTCAGCAGGTGAAAGCAAAGCATCAGCGACCAGCGGGGCTTTTACAGCAGTTACCCATTCCGGAGTGGAATTGGAACGATGTTGCGATGGACTTCGTGACTGGGTTACTGAGATCACCTCGAGGGAACGATTCTATTTGGGTTGTCGTCGACAAACTTATGAAGGTTGATCACTTATTTCCAATCAAGGAGACCTTCAGTGTCGATAATCTGGGACGACTTTACATCAGAGAGATCGTTCGTCTTCACGGAGTTCCTCATTCTATTGTTTTAGACAGAGATGCATGCTTTACCTCTCTGTTCTGGCAGGGACTTCAGAAGGCCTTGGGTACATAGGTACTTTTGAGTACAGCTTACCATCCCTAGACTGATGGCCAATCCGAGTGCACGATCCAGGTTCTTGAGGATATGCTCCGAGCATGCATCCTTGACTTTGGCAGTTCTTGGGAGAAGCATATTCCTCTGGTGGAGTTTTCCTACAACAACAGTTTCTAGGAGACCATTCAGATGGCGCCATATGAGGATTTGTACGGTAGGCCATGCCGATCACCCTTATGCTGGCTGGAGGAAGGAGAGGCAGCTTTGCTGGGACCTCGTCTTGTTTACGAGACTTCAGAGAAGATAGAGTAGATTCAGAAGAGGATGGCTACTGTGCAGTCTCGACAGAAGTCTTATGCTGATCAGCGGAGACGACCTCTGGAGTTCAAGGTTGGTGATCAGGTTTTCCTATGTGTCGCACCGAGGTTGGGGCACAAGAGGATTCAGAGACAGGGTAAGCTTTCACCACGGTACGTCGGGCCGTTTGAGGTCTTGGAGAGAGTGGGGCCGGTTGCCTATCGGTTGTAGCTACCTCAGAGGTATCGGGCCATGCACGACGTCTTCCACGTCTCTCAGCTCCGACGCTACATTTCAAACCCATCTCACATCTTTCAGCCTGAGGAAGTCGATCTTGAAGTGGATGTGTCGTTCGAGGAGCATCCTATCGGGATTGTCGATCGTAGTACGGAGGTTCTCCGCGGGCGGTCTGTTCCTTTGGTACGAGTGTTATGGCAGCACGGGCGAGTACAGGACGATACCTAGGAGAGGGAGGCCAATGTACAATCGTAGTGGCCAGAGCTGATCAGAGTTTCTCCTTCTCTGCCTCGTTAGGGAAATTCGGGGACGAATTTCTTTAAGGGGGGAAGTTTGTAAGAACCCGGATCTCTTTTCAAGTATGTTTTTCCTTTTTTCTGGAGTTTTTGAGAAAATTGAATTTTCTGGAAATTTCAGAAGTACACACCATGTACTTTCTTAGTACACTCCGTGTACTCTTTTCCTGGATCGAAGTCGTGTGCTGGCCATGTCCGGGCCACACACACGGTGTGTAAGGCTGAGGTGGAGGCCGGTTATTTCAGAGTACGAAAAATTCGAAGTACACATCGTGTACTCCAAAAGTACACACTGTTTACTTTATTTTTTTTCATTAAACGGACCGGGGTCGTGTCTAACCCCCATATTCATCTTCTTCTTCAGTTTTTGATCATCCGGGAGCGACCGTATGTCCAGATCTTCGACGGACGACCGCCTCGCCGTCCGTTCTCCGATTCGAGCATGGTTAGTTGCGTTGGAATCACAACGATGAGTTCTTCCTTCTTATTTATCCTTGTTTCTTGATTCCTCTTCGTTTATAAGTTATTGTGGGATGAAAATTTTGTGCGTTTTCTCAGATATATGTCATTCTAAAGGGAATCTATCATCGAGGTTCACGTATACCGATCTCCTAGGATCGAGGTAGGTGGTTTGTGCCTTTCGGTTGAAAGTTGATGAATATTATGTGAAAATTCCACCAATACCCATGAACGGGGTATTGTGTGTTTCCTGTTTTTCCCTTGCTGCTTGCCTGCTTTGCTTGATTGCTTTAGTAGAGGTTATTTCTTGTGATTAGAATATTTTGTTTGTGCTCAGTTTTCTTTGCCATGCCTAGTTTTAGTATTTTGGACTGTTGTTTTAGTATTGCTATTGAGCCTTAGTTGATAGCCAAGTAGTTCTTGAGGTTTACTTGGACGATACGCATGCGTTGAGCATGTTTAGTTATACTCATGATTGTGAGAACCTAGAGTAGTAGACCAAAGGGAGAATTGAAGGAAGGGCTTCTCCAGAGTGTCTTTTTAATCATGATGCGAGACCAAGTGGAGAATTGATGGAAGTGATTCTCCAGAGTGTCTTTAACTACGACGCGGGCCACAGGGGGAATTGACGTTGAGTGATTCCCCAGAGATCCTTTAGAATGATATGAGACTATAGGGGGAATTGATGGTGAATGCTTCCCCAGAGAGTCTACTCAATTACGTAGCTGAACCAGAGGGGTGAGACTATGTGTGCCTCCCAGAGGGTTGCTAATACTTAGAGGTTGAACCATAGGGGTTAGACTGTGAGAGCTACCCAGAGGGTTACCTATTTACTATTGTTGCTGGATTCTTACTTGTGTGTTATGCTTGTTAGAACTCTGGAATGTAGCTGTTGTGCTTTTCTGTTTACTGCTTCTTGTTTTAGTATTGCCATGTATTCATTGACTGTTAGGCACAGATCTTTGGGTGGTTGCCTACTGGGATTGTATCTCACACCCTGTTTGGGCCATGCTTTTGGGCCCCAGCAGACTATGTTGCTGCAGGTATAGATAAGGGAAAGTGCTCTTCTATATCAGGATGTTGACTGCACCAGGAGCGGGGGAGTATGATACCGTTCCGTGGATCGCGATGCTGAGGAGATTATTTTTTTTTCTTTTGCACTTGGTTTCAGTTGTATTTCAGAACATTATTGTGTTTGATGTTTTCCTTAGATACTTGTACCTACTGCATCATTTTCATCATAGTGATATCTCTAAATTTCTTTCGTCGTTTGGTTTCTGTTGTTGTGCATGTTGTTTACTGCTTACGCTGTTTATTTTTGTTTTCGTACCTTGTATACCTTACCGAATGAGGGCATAGTTTCCCCCACTGACTCACCAAGGCCCTCTCTACTAGTCGGCAGCCTCTGGCGTTTGGGGAAACGCGCTTGAGGTCATGTGGTGAACCGGGTATGGGGCACCAGTGGAGGGGCTCCAGACTCAGGACGTTACATAACCATTCGAGAGATGCATGCAGAAATTAAAAAAAAAATACGTAACAAAGCATCAGTTGAAGGCCCAATTGCATAAACTTATTTTCAAGAGAAAATTTCTTTTTTCTGCTCTCATTATTTTGAATCTCAATATCCCTCAAAATAGAATCGCATGGGATGAAACAAGGGGACTTTTAATGAAGAAATAGACAATCAATTAACAGTTTTTAATTCACCAAATCTTGGTTTTGGTGGAGTTCATGAATGATGGATTTCAGAAGATGAACATCATAGAGCTCATACATACGTTCTTCTCAACTGTGAATAAGTGACATCATTTGTCCTATGAGTTCTTTTATCACTTATTATATAATTTTTGTTATAGTATTTAAACTTATTTTATTTGTAGGTTATATGATAATCATATCAAGAAACAACTTCCACAAATTACAACAGCTGCTCTTGAAGAAAGCAGACAAAAAAAAATTTCTCAATGGTTTCAAAAACTGGTAACATAAATTATTGATGGTTTAATATCAATTCCATTTATTATTTATTATATTAATAATTGTTTTACAAATTTTCAGGTGCCTCAATATGCTGATAAAATTGATAAGCGACTGTGTATATTGAGTAAACCACCATCCATAATGGTTAAATCTTATAATGCATATGTGGTGAATGGTTTTTGATTTCATACACATGCATATGGGGAATCAAAAAAACCAATGAAAAGTGGATTTTTCTTGAGAGGATCACATAACAGAGAAACTGAAGTTGACTTTTATGGCATTTTGGATGAAAATATTGAGCTGTGTTATCCCTTAAATAATTACATAAAAATGTTTAAATTTCGGTGGTTGGATACAGAGAGAGGTTTGTGTGTTCATACGACTCATGGAATCATCGATATTAAACATAAAAGTCTTATTGTAGTAAATGAACCATTTTTACTGGATCAACAGGCACATCAAATTTATTGTGCAAAGTGTTGTGCTACTTCCAGAGACTTGAGCAATTGTTGGAGCATAATAAAAATGAAATCTTGGGAAAATCAGTTTACTCAAACTCAATGAGGTTCCGCTGAAGTGTAAGGAATTGAAATTTTTCCAGAGATGACTCAAAATCCATCTGATTCACAAAGAGACGTGAATATCAATGATGACGCCCCACAATTAAGGATCGATAGTGATGAAGATGTTAATGATGTTAAAAATGATTTTGAAATGACAAGAGATGCTGAAACTGAAACTCATATGGATATTGATGATGCTGAGGAGAAAGATGAAGGCATTGACACTGACAGCTATAGAAAAGATGATGAAGATGAACATTGACACAGTTAAATACTGGTTATAATCATAACTAATATATATCTATATATAATAGTTATTTTCAACTATCTTCTAACAACAATCATTTTGTGTTTCAGATGGAATATGATCTATTGAGTGAGTTAGATGAGGCTGAGCTACCTTTGGATGATGGGGATGTGGGATCAGCTGACCCTCAGCCCACTGGTGGTTCAGGAGGTATGCGGAGGGGGCGCGGTCTTGTGCAACTGATGATTCCTGACCCTATCCCCGAGGGACGTCCACATCATGGTTTCGATCCACGCAGACAAATATATGGTAACCTGTATATTTTAGTTAGATTTCATTTATTTATTTATATATATACTAATTGATTGATTATTTATTCCTTTTTCATAGTTTTCATCATGTAGCTATTGGGAGGGGGAGCGCTATATTGCACAATTATTTTTCTCAGCCATATATCACATGGGAAAAGATTCCCATTGATGTGCGATGCGACATGTTACAGCATTGGCTGGTACATAGATAAATAATATTTATTTTGAAATTTATTTGATTAAAAACTTGATATTATAAATTATTTGTAGGGTTTATGGCATCCTATCGATGATAGCATGCACGACGCTATCAGCGCGATATGGAAGGTTTCTATGCATGACTGTTTCGGCCAGTTTTTTCACAATTTGAGAGGGACAGTCATTAAAAAAGTAGGGGTGATAGAATTTGATGAGTCATGTAGAGCCCACCGACTAGAGTACATTTCATCTCACGTTTGAGATGGATTATGTTTACACTGGTTGGGTGGTGGATTTCAGAGGAGATCTTCGGTGGGACGACCGAACTGGGGGAGACAGGGGGTGACGCATCGAGCTAGTAGTCGTACATTAAGTTCTCATAGAGAGCTTCTGGTAAGTATATTTTTTAAATATTTTATATAACTTTAAATATAAACAGTTTATTTTATATTTCTGTATGCAGTCGAGCATCCCGATATTACGGAGTTCGACGTTTATCGGAGGATGTAGAGTGATCCAGCTGCTGGAGAGATTAGAGGTGATCGCCAGCATCAGATTGTGGTTAGTATTCTTTTTTCAGTTTAACAATTAACTGCATATAATATTTTGACAATTTTAATTTTAAATTGGAATTGAAGGAGTCATATGAGGCTGCGACCTCTCAGACATAGGCTGAGGGTCAGGATGAGACGGCTGAGCAAACCAGTGCTCACCATTTCGGTGAGGCGACATGGATGCAGGCGACTCAGTATGGATTTGAGAAGGGCAGAGTAGTAGGAATCAGCTCTCATTTGAATCCAGGTACGTGTTATGGTACTGCTATGATGTCAGCGTCCAGCTCGAGAGGAGCTCGTGGAGAGGCATCATCATCTAGATCACAGTATCAAGAGCAGTTCCAAGCTCAGGCTGAGCATATAGAGACCTTACAGAAGCAGCAAGATGAGATGTGTTAGCGACATCAGCATCAGGAGTAGAATTATGAGGAGAAGATGCATCGATGGCAGCAGCAACATCACGAGTAGATAGAGTACATGCACCGTCTGACTCGTAGTTTAGGGATGGGGTTTCCTCCACCAGCTCCTTCAGCTCCTCCACCGCCTCCAGAAGATGACCCCCAATGATTTTTTTATGTTACAAACATTTGAATTTAACATTGTAATATGAATTATATACATTTTCTATCTTTTATATCGGTGCAAATATTACATAATTTAATTTTTAATTTTTTATATTTTTTTGTGAATATTAAATTTTTTAATATTTCTTATTTTTTTATTGTTTTAATAATAATATTATTATTTTTTCATTAATCGTAATTTTATTAAATTTTATTTTAAAAAAAATTAATTTATTATTTGTGACGGGACCTTTTGCGATGCGGTCCCGTCGCAAATAGTCTAACTAAATATTTTTAAAAACATATTTGCAATGTTACTACTTGACCGTCGCAAATAATTTGTTGTGATTGGACCATCATAGAAAGTGTTATATATATATATATATATATTTTGCGATGGGACGAGAGCCCATCACAAATAGTTTTTGTGATGGGCCCATTGCGAAAACGTTTATGTATATATAATACATATAATCGGAAGCATATTTGCGATTGTGATGTTTCCCGTCACAAATAAATTTTTTTGCGATGGGCCCTTCACAAATAATTGTATTTGTGACATTGTTTTCTCCAACGGGCTATTTTCGACGTGGCCCTGTCACAAATCGACTGTCATAATTATTAATAATTCTAGTACTGTAATACTTTAACATCCTGAATTTGGAGCCACTAAAATAATGTCATGAGATGGTTTTCCAAAGGGCCTTGAGAACACCTCCCTATATTCTAGTGTCTTTTCACTAGAAATGAGGGTCTAAAGGTACTATATTTGAGACTCTTTACCCTATTTATTTGTAATAAACATGGAAAAAGCGTAAATAAATGAAAGGAAATGGAATGAAATAATAACTAAAATATTATAATTAAAAAACAACTAGGCTAGTGAAAAATAAATAAAAAAACATGCATAATCATACTAAGTTATAATATAAGAATACAATATATAGTTGGTAATACTTGATACAATAACATACTATAAAAATAATAAATTAAATTAAATTAAATTATCTAACACAATAAGGTATCCTGAGTATATGATTAGTTAAAACATCCCCACCAAGTCTAATCCCAGATCATAAAATTATAATGAATTGCAATCCAAGGTCTCAACCTAAAACCAAGAGGTTTGTCTAGGTACCAAATGCCAATCTGAATAGGTTTTGAGTAAAGATTAGTAGGCCACCACCGATGATGTCTAAGAAAATCCAGTCCATTAGTGTAAAATAAAGTAGTGGGAAATTATAGTAAACAAAGTAGTAAATAATAAATGTAATCAAGTCAGGCCTGTGTTCCTCTAGAGAAACATGGGTGTCCATACCTTCTTTATCTTATTCCATAATTTCCATGAACATGTTTCATCATGTATATATATATGCATAGATTTAATCCTATATATGAAAATATGTACATGGACTGGTGATTACACGAGGAGTAACACTGAAGAATCCATATAATGATAATTTAATAAGGGTATAATATTTTATAAACATCAATAAGACCAAGCATCAGAATAAGGTATAAAAAGAACCATTCTTGACAATCCCAAACAATGATGTGAAACATCATTTCAAACATCGTAATCATATGGTATGAAACTTCATTTCCAAAAAACATAAATGATATGAAACACCATGTCCATTATCCCATACCAAGGTGTTGTGATAAATATTATCCAACAATCCTAACCAAGGTCTCTCAATAATTATATAGTATAAGGTAATTTAACTTGACCAATTATCTCATTCAAGGATTTTTGTAAAGAGGATCCAGTGTATCACTCAAGGCACTACATAATTTTATTTTCATGATGAATTTAATAATTAAATAGAAGATATGAAAACATCCATGCTAAAAAATAAGTCATGTCCGAGTAATAAAATTCATGCCAATGTCAATTCAAGATATACTGTTATAAAATATCTTTTATAAACAACCAAGAAGGATATGGGAAGAACCCATCCCAAAATACAAATCAAAGACAATGGATAAAATCCATGACAAAACATAATTCATCATCATTCATTTCAATAATAAATTACCAATTCAATTCAATTTGGTATATCAAACCCTTTATTTATAAATATTAGGTGAAAGTAATATTATTAAACCATTAAACTATTCATTTAATTCATTTTAAAAAACACCAATTAAGAGATAATAAAAACCAATTTAGAAGGAAGTTTAGTCACACTTGAATTTATAAACTATCCTAAAATTTTATTAAACACAACCGAATGAGGTGGTACTAGTTGAGGTAGATAACATTCGATAATGTCAATGTTCTAGGGAAGTATATCTAATAAGGGATAACCAATTTAATTAATGTATTGTGAATTTTAGGAGAAACACGTAGAAATTAAATCATAAAGCATAATAAATCATTTTATAATGATGTAACATTAATGTATAATCCATATAACACCAAAATTATATGAAATAATCTTCACTCATCCAATATTAGTCTTCAATTCAAGGTGGAATGATAGAAATATAAAAAGAAGAAAAAAACCTTAAATATTTTTCTTATGAGTTAGCATGGAAAAAGAATCTAACAGAAAAAGATAAAAATAAAAAATAAGGAAGTGGAAATGTAGAATAATTGTGGGTGATACAACATGACTAACAATGTTTGACTCTAAGAGTTGAGATAGGATATCCAGAAATTCCAAAATATAGGAGGAGGGAGAAATCAAAATGGGGGATTCTATATGAAATGGGAAGGGGAAAGGAGCGTAAACATAAAGGAAGTAGAGGAAATGGTAATTTATAGCTGTATTAATGAGCTTAATTTTTTATTAGTAAGGTTTGGATAATCGTTCTCTAACTTTTTGGTGCCACTTTCCAAAGGAAACCCCACTCACATGGCTAGGAATGTGGTTTGAAATACTATGTTCAAACCATGTGACCCTCTTATACAATTTATTATAGAGGATTCACACGGTCGTGTGGACTTGGGTTCATGGTTTTAAAACCCATGATACTCCCTATAAAGGTCACATAATTGTTTTGGACATGTCACATGGTTTAAAAAATCATGACCCTAATTAAAAAAAGGAAAAATGGTTGGGCCACACAGTTAGTACTAACCGTACAAAAACTATGTTCCTATGGATTCCCATTATAGAAAATTAATCTCATTTCCCAAACCATTATTATGGTCTTAAAACCACTAATAAATCTTCTTAGAATCATTTTAAATCAAAAAATATATTTTTTTGTACTCCAACTCTTGGAATTCAATTTTGATGATCAGTTTAAGATTTGGCCCTTCCACCAAAATAAAATTTCATATTTTTTAGAAAATGTCTAAATTCTCGAAACATGTGATGTTACGACATCTACATATAAGAACTTATATCCCCCAAGAAGCACTAGGGAGTAATTAACGTCATCTGTCCTACCTTGGTTATGATTTTATATTCAAACATACTTGTTTCATTTTAAAACTTCATATATCGCTCAAAGCATTACCTTACGAACATGATACATTTCAATTGAGACTAAAGACAGAAGTCACATATAAAGCTCAAATATCAATACAATTCTTACATAATCCCAACTATACCTATTTCACTATCATTTCATCATATCTTTTATCAACTGGCCTATAGAGCTCCCCACTATAGGCTCTATATTTAATGTCTAATTCCATGTCATGGTACTCTAAACATGGAAATTTACTATCAACGAACACCCTCATTGTACTAATGATGATTAATTTATATTCTTAACTTGATACACAAAACCGCACATGAATAAACTGCTCTTTAACCATTATTTGGTCCAAATAGTCAAATTCAGAATCAACCCAGTTTAAACTGGATACACTATCTTATCCAGGAAAAGACTAAAACAACCTTTACATCACACCCATCTCATCAAAATTGTGTTCTTGATATTGTTCCTCACTAACTGTATTTACCTACTCAAGATAATTCAATTCTAATTCCCTCTATAAAAAAAACCAAAAAATGATTAGCTTTAATAGCCGTTTCATTACCAAAAAACCAAATTCCCAATGCCTTTATCCAAAGGCTTACAAAGATCCTTCTGATCATGCTCACCAAACCTTGTAATAGACATTCAATGAATTCTTTTGGACAAACCATCTTGTGTCCTTAAAGATCATCATTCCATAACAGAATCACCGATGCACATCTAATTTAAACCCCCTTAATCACAACAATCTATCCTGAAAATAATTCCCCCACATTCAATTCACCCATATTAGTATTCAAACCTAGAACTATAATTTTTGAGAAAAAGATATTTACTTTATTTCCTTTATTCAATTAAATATAAAACACCATAATATAATCCAATGAAAGGTCTCAAAATTCCATGACGATTCTTATAAGGGGGCCATAAACAGGCATCCAACACCCCACTCCCCACCGTAGGAACATCAAATTCACCATAAAAAAAACTAATTACTATTACCCATTCCCCATCATTCTGGGGACATAATGAGTAGAATTTATAATAACTCGGTTATCCTAATACACTAATGTAAAAACCACCAATCACCCATTCTCTGTCCCAAGAATGATTCTCATGGAATCTGCTGAGAACTAAAATATAATAAGGGTCACCATCCAAAAATGTAAAATACTTTACTGTGAAACATTTGGATTAAATAAAATCTTAATTTAATAATGGATCCTAAGGATACCCCAATTCAAATAATAAAGGAGTTTAGATAGGTCGCTTGAGGTATTTTCAATGCTCTCTTTGTGTACTCAGGATGATGTCAAGATATTGGTCATAAATTTCTCAAACTAAGTGTACATTGATATTAAATTTATAGGCATGTATATTTCTATCAATTAAAACTCACATCAACTAGATTATACATTCCTTAAATAATCACTGACACCACATCTGAAATGGTCCAACCTTTTTTTAATAAAATTCCTTTTATGATTGATTTAAATTCCCTATTATGTATTATGGTTATAGAAAACATATGCATATTTTTTTTGGAATATTATGTATTATTAAACATAAAATACCATTATCCATCATAATAATTGATAATACAGTCTTTTAATAGTGATCATATGAATTATTATGATATATAGTTTTTATAAATCTAATTGAAACTAACAAAGGAAGTGATGTCCTTGACCCTTTGGATCATAACCTATGAATCCCATTTATTGGAGCTTCTAATGGTGATAACATCACTAATATTTTACCCTTACCAAACCTATTCTGATATACAATAACTAAATCATGAGTGAACCTGATTATGAGAAAATTTCATGCTCATTCAAATCACGCCCTAAACCACATATGTTGAACCCCCTGAAAATGTCAACATCATGCACCTTAACCATAAGAAATTTTATATTTTAATAAAAAATGAATATATTAGGAAACTTTTAATATGAATATGTATATTTTATATAATTATTAATATATTTACCTCTTATTGGAGTTACTTTATAAATAGTTTTTATTTTGATATGATAAAAACAAATTTATTTCTGGGTAATATGAAATTTCTATTAAGGCCTTCCTTTTTGATGAATTTTTGAATTTTATAAATATATTTTATTTTAATAAAATAACAAAATTATAAAATTTTTATTAAATAGAAATGATAATATAATTACTTATAAGGATTCAAAAATAATTATTAGGAAAATAACCCAACATTTCTCAATAAATGTCGACTATTATTTTAAAAGTAAAAATTCACAAATTTAGAATATTATTTTTTTAATTAATACATAAAAATTATCCAACATTGAATTCTTAATAATTTTATAGGTCACTGGAATATTCGGTTAAAAATTAAATATGATATAAATATATGATTTTTATTATGAAATAATAATGACCCAAAAGTGATGTAATATATTCTATAAAAGATACCAACAACAAAACATCTATTTTACCTCTAAAATAATGTTATTTTGAGGTTAGTTTATTAATTTTACAAATCCTTTGTGAATCCACTAGAACATATATTCTATTTTATGTTTTTAAAATCATGTCTTTATAAACATGACCAACTTCCACATCACCATGTGTAATATTATATTGAGTTTAGAACTTGGTATTATTAAATAATTAAAACTACTTATTTTTTTAGAGATTGTGGGAAAACTTAGGGGAAGGTTTTTTGTTTTTTACATTATTATATATTTTCCAAAACCCAAGTTTTAGAAATGATAAACAAATCCCCTCTCCCTTCCTATATAAACACAAAAAATCCCACACTAATATTCAATCAAAAAACATGGAGCATGTAATTAATATTCCCTACTCTCTCTAGAGTATTTAAAAGGTTCCACTAAAATCTAAATTACAACATCCCATGATTTTGGAATCACCCTCTCTAGGTAAGGTACTTCCCTCTCTTCTTTTCCATTCTAGCACCTTCTTTGTAATTATCCTTTTGAATCTCAATTGGGTATGTTGTCATGAATCTATAGATATCCATATACTATCCAATTGATATCATAACAATGATATAAAATTTATCCCCTATCATTATTTCATTTACCTAATCCATTATTATGCTAAAACTTTTCCAGAGATCCTCTCTTTCTCCTATTTATTCAAGAACCTTATTTATTTAATGTACTTTGTCATCAAATTAATATTGATGATATAGGATCTTCCATATCCCTATTACTAATATTATGATTTAAAAGTGATTATTTTCCCCTTTCACTATCATTAATCCCTCTTATGATTCATTATATACCCCTATTATGCTGCCGAAATTATCCTGTGATTTTTCTAATCCATGTTTGTATTCAATCACCCTTTTTGTATTAAGTATATCAATTCCCAAATTTCTGTGTTTTATTATGTTCTTAAATATACCTATCACTTTAATTTTTACTTATAATTGATTAGATCCCTCTTTATCTCTCATCGAACAATTTAATGAATTTTCATGTACTGTCTTTACATTGAAGAATTTTCATTATGATTTTCCATACCAATTTCTTTTAATGTGTATACCCATACCCATTTTCACTAAATGGTATTAACCCAATTTTAGGTATACATCATTGATTTTGGAATTCCATTTATGTAACTCACAATCCATAATCATGGGATTAAATGTGATGAAATATGTTCTTATGTTATATGATCTTTGTGGAACACTAATGCATATAATTGATATGATTATGATGGGTGGGCCTTAATAGCGCTCCAATACATTGGGAAATGATTTAGTCTCATGATATTCCTTTAATAATTCATGATAGGTTATCCTAATCACATTATATTATTATTTCTTGGTCATTAACCTTGACTTATGTTATTGATTTCATTTTTAGTTGTTTTCACATTCCTATGTTTCCTTTATGGTATCATGCTATATCATGCCCCATTGAAAATATTTATGATTATCACCCTTTTTTACCATTAAAAATAATATTTTATAAATGTAATAATTTATTCATGTTATTATTATTTTATTTTTTTATTGTGCTTTATATCTCACATCTTTTTTATGCATGTCCTTGGGTTATCCCATATAGTTTTAAGAACAATGAAAAATTATGTGCATGTTAAATATGTTTTCAACAATGCCAATGTACTCCCCTATTTTAAGTTGTTATTTAATGTAACTAACTACCCAAATACAATAGTCTAATAATTATTAAAGCTTATATTTTTTAGATTATTATGTAGTAAAGCATTAGTTAAAGTATAATAAATATAAGGGTTGCAATGGTTTGCATCAGAGGAAATAGAAGTAATATGATACTTTAGAACTCTCGCTTGTTATATTTTAAAGAATCATTGATTGTAATGTCATGGATTTTCACCAGTTTTATTTTTATAGATTGATTGGGAAAATTTGTAGACTAGACACTAAGGCGATATGAGATTCCAAGGCCCGATGTTCATGGGATAAATCGATGAAAAATGTTCAGTTTTTAATAAAACATGTAGGAATTTTTTAGTTAAAAATAAATAACTATTAAATGGGTGATCAAATTAGAAATCAAAGGGCATCGTTGCATTCAGAACATAGACATTACCTTAGGTGGGGCCTAACATCATCTAGCGTGAACTATATGTAAAATTTAGTTTTTGGACACATCAATAATAAAATATTTAATAACAATATTCTATTTTGATGCGGAAACACTTTTTCTTTATAATAGGGGTTTTCAGGGATCTAGGGTTATCACCATAACCCTAGAGTTTACCTAAGACAAATAGAAGGTTTTTCTCTCAGTGAATGCTAATTGATTGGTGAATCATGATTGGAACTTGGATCATAGAACGACGGATCGATGAACAACAATGACACAACATCACCCTTTGTCAATAATTTATCCAAAATCTAGTTAGGGTGTTTGATCTCTTTATGATACCCTTTCCCCTTTTGTATTCAAATGAAGAACATAGACTAACCCATGGATAGTTTGATCCGTACTTCTTCTGTTCTTATGGGATGGATAACTTCTTATGGGGTTTGGAATGTTGATAAGAAATATGTATTATATTTTTCATTGAGATACTTTTAACAAGAATGTATCAAGGCCAAAAAAGGACAATATTTATTATTTGGGTGTTCTTATGCATTTATCACTTTCCCTAAATCTTTATGTGCTCTTCATTCTTTGATAAATATAAATCAATGATCATTTCACCTTTGATTCGTGGCACAACGATCCAATACTGGGGATCCAATTCCACAATGATATCATGGAGGTGTGATGTAAAAGGTACAATGTGAATCACCCAAGGTAGTGGTTTATAGTGGAACTCAGAGTAGTGGATCCAACTGGGTTCCAGCGGAGTGTGGGGCGGAAAGTGGGCCGATGAAAAGGCATATGGTGGAGGAAGCGGAATGCATCCCGAATGGGAGGATGGGTTCTAGGTGTGGTGCAAAGTGTAAAGGCTTTCAGTAGGGTGGGAAGCCATGGAGCATGAGTTTGAAATCCATATGGGACTATGTTGAAGCCCTGGTGGTATAGGCCATAAGAATTGATGGGGGGTTGTGAATGTGACCTAAGACGTGGATTGGTGCTACGTCGGAGAAACCTGTAAAGGAGGCGAGGTCATGGGACCAAGAGGAGAAGGAAGGATGGTCATTTGAAACATGACATGACATCACGTTAGCACTAGAGGCACATGGTCAGGGTGGACCTTATGTGGTGCACCGAACCGACCCACATGCGGTGGGCCAGATCAAAGGATTCAAGCCGCTCCAATAGCCTAGTGTCCCTGAAAGCCAAACTGGACTAGACTAGGTCAGGTCAGGTCAGGTCGGCTGGACTGGTTTGGGTCAAGTCGGTTGGTTAGGTCGGGTTCGGCTGGTCAAATCAGAACCGAGTCAGACATTTTTTCAAAAATAGCAGTAACTTTCCAACCTTGTGTTTGTTTGATGTGTCATTTGCAGCGTCAGAACCATTGCAATGATAAGGTCCCGTTGATATAATATAATTGAGTGAGATTGGATGTTTTCATACGTACTAAATGCATGAGGAGTAGGTTCTCCTTATACAAATGCTCTATGACTGGAATCATGTGGCTGACTATGACTTAGTGACTGGGTGACTAGGTGAATACCTGACTTAAGGGATGCATGACTTATCAACACCCCATGTGATACGAACAATCAATGTGTTATTGAAACTCCATTTGTTAATAACTCACAATGTGTAATTTACAGTTTGTCTCTTATCGATACTCTGTGTCTTACTGACACACTGTGTGTTCTGTGGAATACATATGATAATATGAATTTTCGTGCTATAAGATTATACCTATGTGAGCTGAATATTCTTAATATTTTTCCTTTATAGTATTCTTAATTTGTTTCCTACTTGGTATACATTGTGTACTTATTATTGGTATTCCTTTGTGGTTTTGGGGTGTCCTGCTGAGTATTTTTGTACTCACCCATGCATGATACTTGCCCGCACCTGTCATTTCCTATGCAGGTGATCAATGCTTTGACAGAGTTCTAGGTGGTCCAGAACTAGGTGGTTCTTAGAGTGATCATACATATGAGTATTTCTCCAATATATTTATAAAAAATTCCAACACACACACTTCAGGTAAGGTTTTCTTTAGATGAGTTTCAAAGACTTGTGCATTCACCTGATAGAGTCGTTCTTTGGGTGGGCTTGTATTCTAGCACTATTTACATTTCAATTTCCTATTATCAGACTTTTTTGTTGGTATTTTAGTGTATGTGATCATTTTTTACATAGTTTTATTACATTTTATCATTTTATAATTTGAGATGTCTGTGTTTGTATATGTTCTTAGGAAAATGCCTCCCAATTGTGGGATATTCCTACTCAGTGATAGTCATCAGCCCCTAGCCTATCGGAGTTAGGATTGGGTCTGTCATGGCATGGTCCCCACTGGGATGGTTCATGAGAGAGTGTTATCATATGATTCGGTTCTACATAAGTACTTAGAGTCTATGATATTGGTTTGGGGAAACAATGTTAAGTGTTATGAGTTCAGCTTTCAGACTAGGGAATCTTGCATTGGTGTCGCGACCAATGTATCCATACACCAGGACTCTAAAAACCTAATTTTCATCTTAGTAAATGAAACAACTATTTGTATGTTAAACAATGGTACATGTATCATATGGATTTGGGTGTGTCCTCATCACATATACTCTATTTATTGTGGTACATCTTGATCTATTTCAAGATGCCTCTACACAGGTAGCCATTCAGTATTCCATTGCTTGATCACAAGGATGATTCATCTAGTGATGAGGGTTCAGTACAAGGGAATATACAAGAGATACTCCCTACATGGGAGATAACACCTCGGGGTGGTTTACTAGTGATACCACCACCAATCGATCGACAGTTATTACCAGTGTAATTGGTTAAGGATGCACGTAGGCAGAATGCATTGCATGAGTTCTAGAGGAAGCGACCTCCTTAGTTCAGGGGTGAACCTGATCCCCAGATATTTGAGGATTGGATGGATTCAGTAACAATTTTCTTCCTCCTTGTGAGGATACATGCCAGAAAGATAGTAGTCATAGCTGTGAGACTTCTTTTGGGCTCAATGGGACTGTGGTGGAGCTTAGTGACCCAAAAACTTGATGAGGAAACTCTCTCTTATGCATAATATGAGTAAATATTTAGAGAGGAGTTCATCCTAGGTATGTTATGTTTAGTGTTCATATAGAATCTCCTGTATCGGTATTAGGGCAGTCAAACTATGGAGGAGAACTCGATGAGGTTTACTGGTCTTTCTCATTAATCCACGGATATG
Source organism: Viscum album (assembly GCA_963277665.1). Lineage (NCBI taxonomy): Eukaryota > Viridiplantae > Streptophyta > Magnoliopsida > Santalales > Viscaceae > Viscum > Viscum album. Next base: position 828,126,510 of record OY728133.1, on the reverse strand, counting down.
GTGCAAGACCCATTATTCAGGGATCAAACCTTCGACCAGGGGCTATACCAGGATATTAAGGAATCCATGATATCCCTTATCATCCCAAAATATGATGGGTTACTGGAGGGATCTCTTCTAGTGGATATCTTTATGGTGAAGTAGATTCCAGTAGTGGGAACTACTAGTAGGAACCAAGTTGCTGAGTCTTTGGCAGTGGGTATCCGACATGAGACCTAGAAATCCAATCTGGTCAAACAATCTTGGGGATGACCCCCGGACAAAGGATCCTTAGTGTGGGGATCCCAAGGTAGAGTTATTTGGATTAAAGATAGTTTGTGTTACTCGTGTGTCGGTCGAGGAAATCGGGAAAGAGATTTCTTAACTCATCATATAAACGATCATAAGGTAGAAGAGGAGGCATGGGAAGGGTGGGCTGCAGGGTGGCAGACATGGTATAACAGCAGGTAGAGCATTATGAGGTGGGATTAGGTTCAAAATATTACCACCACCACAACAATGTGGTTCATCCCAGGCTCACGAAGCTAGTAGATAGGGATGAGGACAACTATACGTGATAGAGTCTTATGACCTCAGAGCTCCAGGGATGATTAGAGGTACGATCTATGTAATTTTTCACCAAATATGTAAATTTTATTGACACAACTTCTAGTTATTACTTCATTTCCATGGACCTTGTTTAGGACTCAAAGATTATGGTTTATCTATTGACTCAACCTGTACATTTAGAGACACCTATGGGAGGGGATTCAATGATCACATATTGGTGTCAAAAGTGTGAGATTGCTCTTGGATGAAACAGTTTTGGTTTGGATCTCTTGTTTGCAGTGTCGTGGCCTTATGATGTAATTCTCTGTATGGAATGGTTATCTATAGTCCATGCTTATATTTACTATTTTAGGCACATAGTGTGGTCTGTATGTGGTGATGGTTCCAAGTTTTAATTTGATTGTGAAAAGAAAATGCATGCAATACAAGATCTAATTACTCATAAGAGGGTGAAACCAATTATCCATCAGTTGGATAGCCTCACCCTAATTATAGTGGATTATAAGAGTCATTAGTTTCCTAATTTTGGGTCAGATTATGATGAAGTATTTCCCAAGGATGTCCCCAGATTACATCCCCACATGTAGGTTGAATTCTACATTGATCTATACCCTAGGATGGAACCAATATTTATACCTACATATTGGATGGCTCCTATATAGCTACATGTGTTGAGGGTACATCTAGAGGACTTGTAGAGGAAGGGATTCATGAGACCCAATGTTTCTCCCTAGGTGGCCCCAGTTTTGTTTTCCCATAAGGAAGACAGGATATTGAGGGTATATGTGGTCTTCTGGGGCCTGAATTAGGTGACTATGAAGAAAAAGTAACCACTACTATGGAATGATAAACTCTTCGACCAGATGAATGGATAAAGGTGGTTCTCAAAGATTGACCCCAAGTTTGGATATCACCAGTTTCATGTACTGGATAAGGATTTACTGAATACAACCATCAAATGTCGGTATAACCACTACAAGTACATTGTGATTCCATTTGTCATGGAAAGTCCCCATCAGTGTTCATGGGACTCGTGAACAATATCTTCTAGCCTTATATAGACAAGTTTTTAGTGGTATTCATTAATTAAATCTTATATAATTGGTGTCTGAGGAGGGAGATGTGATACACTTGAGTGTGGTCCTAGACACACTCTGAAAGAGACAGATTTATTGAAGCTCTCAAACTGTTAGTTGTGGATTTGAGAGGTGAACCTTATGGGACATGTATTTCCTGAGGCTAGAGTTGTAGTGGATCTGGTGAAGATTGATGTGGTTCTTTCTTGGGATCCACCCAAGAGTGTTACCAAAGTATAGAGTTTTCTGTGTTTGTATGGGTATTATCTGAGTATTTTACTAGACTTTTCCAGTGTATCAGCACCCTTGATGACTTTAAAATGGAAGGGGAATCCCTTTGTGTGGATATATAAGTGCCAACAATGATTTCAGGTGATAAGGCAGAGGTTTATGAGTACTCCCATCTTGAGATTACTAGAGAATGGAATAAGGTATTCAGTGTTCTACGATTAATTAGGGACTAGGTTTGGTTGTGTCCTAATGTAGGGGAAAGCTATGATTGCCTATGGTTCACACTAGTTGAGAAAACATGAGTAGAACTATGTGCCCCATGATCTTAATCTAGTGGTGGTAGTCTTCAAATTCAAAATGTGGAGAGACAAACGGATGGGCGATTGGTTTACCTTATACTATGACCACAAGAGTCTTAAGTATATCTTCTATCAGATGGATCTGAACATGAGACAGAGGTGATGGATAGATTTCCTCCCATAATATGAATTTTAGAGTGTTTATACTCCTGGGAAGGGGAATGTAGTGGATGACTCTCTTAGCAAGAGATCCATATTCCAGTTTCTAAGTGAGTTGTTAGAGTATTTGATTGCGTTGCTGATATCCTTTGTTGATAAAGATGGATAAACTTACCTTTAGTTGATGGTTGTCACCCTCAACTCTTACAGTGATTCACGGAAACACTACTTGGGAATATCGTCTTTGGAACCTGATGTGCTCAGTTGTACACAAGGAATGCCCCTAATGGATTTTTGATAGGTTAGGATCACCTTGTTCTTTTTAGAGAGAAATCAGTCATATCATTACCATTGCGATAGGAGGTTCTGAGAGAGTTCCACACATCTCCTTTGGCGATATATCCGGGTGTGGGGAAGATGTACCCAGACCTACGGTGTCAGTTCTGGTGACCAAGGATAAAGAAGGTAGTGGTAGATTTTATTTCCCGATGTCTCAAATTTCAGCATGTGAAGACTAAGCACTAGGTTCTAGCAGGATTGACCCAACCACTTGAGGTGTTAGGGTGGAAGTGGGATGGGATATCAATGGACTTTGTAACGGGGTTACCATGCATGTCTAAGAAACACAATACCTTTTGGGTGATCGTTGATTGACTCATCAAGTCATCCCACTTTTTACCTATTGTGGAGTAGGGTTTAGTTGAGAGCTTGAGACGCCTTAATGTGAAGGAGATAGTTTGGATTCATGAAGTTCCATTGATGATCATTTCAGACCGTAATTCAAATTTCATATTTACGATGTGGATGGAATTGTAGGAGGATTTCAGTACATAGTTATGCTTGGGAATATTTTTTCATCCTCAGACAGATGGCCAGACAAAGAGGACCATCCGGGTTCATGAGGATATGATACATTCTTGCATCCTAGACATTGGTTGTGGTCGGGAGGATCACCAACCTCTGGTGAAGTTTTCAATAAAAAATAGCTACAATTCCACCATATGTATTGTACCATATGAGGTCCTGTATGGGTGACATTGCAGGTCACCACTTTTCTAGATTGAACCATGAGAGTTTGAAATCATGGGACTAGAGATGATGCAGGCTACCCCTAATAAGGTGAATATCATCCAAGAGTGGATGAGGATTGCACATAGCTAGTAGAAGTCATATTTTTATAGGCGATGGAGCACTTGGTGTTTGAGGAGGGAGACCATATGTTCCTTGTGCTCACACATTGATAGGGATTAGAAATATTTGGTTGGGGAAACCACTTATCTCTAAGATACATCATCCCTTTTCAGATTCTGAGTAGATTTAATGAGGTGGTGTATCGCCTAGATCTACCCCTACAATTTCACCAGGTTTATAATGTCTTCAACGTGTCGAAAATAATAAGGTAAGTGCATGATCCATTGCACATCATGAACTGGGGTAATATGGAAATTAATGATGGGGAGAATTTTGTGGAGTACCAAGTGGAGATTGGTGATCAATGGGAGAGGATCCTTTGTGGGTGGTTGATACCTCTAGTGTGCATCAAGTGGTAACATGATAATCTCTAGGAGAGAACTTGGGATCGGGAGGGTCATATTTGTGCTTAGTACCCTTACCATTTTGTTGAGTGGCCTTTATTTGGTCTTCTAGGGATGTAAATCCCTAAAATGTGGAGAATTTAATGACTTGGATTTTCTATGATTTTTTTATAAATTAATTGTAAAAAATATAAGACCAGGCACTGAGGCAGTGTGAGATTCTAAGGCCCTATGTTCTAGGGATAAATCATTGAAAAATTATCAGTTTTTAATAAAATGAATGATACTTTTTTCTTTAAAACTAAATAACTCTTAAAAATTTCCCAAATTAGAAATCTTAAGGCCCCGTTGAATTCAGTAAAATGACTTATCATAGGTAGGTCATAACATCATCTAATGTGGGCCATATGTAAATGTTTTTTTTGGACATATCAGTAATAAAATATTTAGTTTTTTTACACAGTGACTCCTTTTATATATATTTGGGTTTTCTAGGGATCCGAGGTTATCACCATAACCCTAGAGTTTCTTTGAGACAAATAGAAGGGGGTTCTCTCAGTGAATGATGATGAATTTAAGAATCACGATCAGAACTTGGATAGGAGAATGATGGATCAAAAGATGACAATGAAAAAATCTTCTCCCTTTATCAATAATAAATCCAAAATCTATATATGGTGTTTTATCCCTTTTCGATTTAATTTTACCTATTAGGATCAAAAAAATGATCATGTACAAACCCACAAACTGGTTGATCCATGGTTCGTCCGTTCTTGCTGGATGGATAACTAATTGCAGGGTTTCCAATGGGGATAAGAACTGTGTATTGATTTTTTCTTTCTGATCATTCTAACATGACTAGATCAATGTTGAAATGAATAAGGCCAACATCCATTCTTTGGGTGTTCCTATGCATTTATCTCTTTCCCAAAATCATTATGTGTTCTTTGTTCTTTGTGAAATATTAATCGAGGATCATTGCACCTTAGATTCATGGCGCAATGACATGAGACTAGGGATCCAACAATTCAACAATATCATGGGTGTTCAACCATGAAGGTGAGACATGAATCACCTGAGGAAGAGGTTTATGATGATGCCTGGAGTAGTGGCTCTGACCAAGTTTTAGTGGATCGTGAGTCAGACAACGGTCCACAGGTAGGGTGGCTAACGGTGGAGACCACATGTGGTCCTACAGGAGGTCGGGTTATATGTGGGGTTCAAGAAGGATGGGTCTTTGATAGTGGGGCAGGAGGCCATGGTCTATGTGGGACTACATGGGATCCCATGGTGACGTTGGCCATGGGCATTGACCGGGGTCGCGAAGGTGAGATGGACGCAACTTAGGGCCACATCAGAGGAACCCACAGCGGCGGTGAGGCCATGAGACAATGAAGAGAAAGTGGGATGACCACATAAAACATGTCATGGAACAACATCATCACAAGAGACACACGACCAATGTGTACCACATGCGTAGCACTGAACTAGCCCACATGCGAGGGATGAGTCAAAGGAGTCGTGTCACTCTAAGGGGCCTTGCTAGTTTGGGCCAGACCAATCCTGGCTAGGCTGTCTAGACTAGATTGTGCGACATGAAGGTCGGCGTTAGGTCTGGAAGGTAGTAAATTTTGATTCAATATTGTTTCCTTATGACTTTTCCATTTATTTATGTTTTGAAAATCACAAACACTCTATATAAAGAAAAATTTTATTTCCCTGGAAATATTTTTTTACGGAAACTTTTCCTTCCCCAAGGAAATTTTATCCTTTCCTTTGTTATCATGATTTAGTTTTTAAACTTTTTAGTTATAAAGTGTTAAAATTGATTTCATATCTAAAACCTCAAAATCCTAAAGATACTTAGATATAGATTATTATGTTTTTAGGTTTGGAATTCAGATACATAATTCTCTAAATTCAAATTCTGAATTCTCTGAATTCAGATTCCAAATTCTCTGAATTCAGATTCCAAATTCTCGAAAATTCCGATTCGGAATTCCTTAGAATTCAGACTCTGAATTAGTTATAATTCCAACTCAGAATTCCTTAGAATTCCGAATCTAAATTCTTTAGAATTCAGAATCCGAATTCCTTATAATTTAGACTCCGAATTACTAAGAATTCAGACTCCGAATTCCTTATAATTAAGACTCCGAATTCCTAAAAATCCAGGTTCTAGATTCCATATAATTCAAACTCTGAATTCCTTAGAATTCAGGTTCTAAATTCCTGATAATTCAGACTCTGAATTCCTCAGAATTCAGACTCCGAGCTCTATAGAATTTTGATTCCGAATTCCTTGAAAATAGAATCCGAATATCTATGTAATAAAGACACCGAATGTTTTCCTCTTAGTCTATGAACATTATTTTTTCTTAGACTCTGAATAATAGAATTGGTTGAGAAACCATATTTTACTTACCCTTGTTATAGTTATGAAACGATGTCGTGAATTCTGTTTCTAACTAACCATTGTTTGAGTGAAAAATGTATAGGTCCCTCTGAAATTGAAGGAAAAATATGATCGTTAGAGGAGGGAGCCAACCGTTGGAGAAACACCTATAAATAGGAGCTCATTTGAATGAGATAAATAGGGTTCTACAACTCTAGAGATTACATTCCACTAAAGTAATTTCTAGGGAGAGACTCTAATGCCTTGTGCATACTAAACATGTTGTTTAGATTGCATCATGCGACTCTGATTATTGCCATGTACAATTGAGGGCTCTCGGGGATAGGAAGAAAGAGGTTCCGACTACCTTAAAGTTATAGGACTTACTTGATAAGGAAGACTAAGGTGCTGACTACCTTGAAGTTCGAGGGATTGTGGGGATAGTAAGATAGACCCTGATATTCCTATAAAGGGATTTCCCTATTATGGGTACGGTAGACATTCTTGAAATTATAAATCATGGGACCTTTATCCAAGGTTGTTGGATACCCTACTCTTTTGGTTAAATGATCTCATACTTGTTACTTGTATTGTTTCAAGTTTTTTTAAATTCATTTTGATTATTAAGGAATGTATAACTATCATCTACTTTCTCAAACTTGTATACTCTAATTAGTAAGATTCTATATGCTTTAAGGTAGAATCTTTGTCCTTGTAAACTTCTCTTAAGTTTCACTTTCAGAACCATATTTCTGGAATGTAGAAAGTTTGTAAAACTAAGAGGTCTTGTGAATTTAACTTATTTAATATTTTTAATCAATTTATTGTTTTATACCTTCTTTAAAAGTTCCAAAGGAATTTTTAAAGTATAAAATTTACCCCCCTTCTTATATTTTGAGAATCTACATCATATTTCGATCCTACAATTAGTATCAGAGGAGGTCTCTTGAACACTTATATTCACATATATGTTTTCTTTCCCAAGTTTACTTTTTTTTCTATATCTTCCTTTCTTAGGATTTTTATCCTTGTTTACAAACATTTATTTATAACAAAATTATGTAGAATGATATTTTTTTAGATGGAAAGAATTAATGTTTGTTCGATTGAAAATCCTAATCCTACTAGAGCACCTATATTTGATGGGAATGATTATTAATACTGGAGAGATCATATGAAGACTTTTTTATTAACACTGGAGTGGAAATCTTCATAATACTTACTAAAGATTATGAGATTCCTGATAAAGAAGTTAGAACTTTTACTAATCAAGAAAAGTGAGAATATCAACTAAACTACAGTGTACGCAATACATTGTTGTGTTCCATGACCAGGAATATATATAGCCATACTTCTTCTTGTGAAGCTAAAAATTGTATTTGGAAGAAATTGGAGGTTACTAATTTTCAAACTTCAAAAGTTATCGATACTAGAAAATATATGCTTAGATCAAAATATCATGGATTTCTATTTCCTTATGGAGAACTAGTGTGCAAGGTAAAAAAGAGGTTTATGAATATTTTTAATAGTTTACAATCTATGGGTGAAAAAGGTTTAGATGATGAGGCACTTGTGGACAAGATTATAGATATCATTCCTAATGAGTGGGAATCAAAGATAACAACTATTGATGAGAATAGGAAAGCCTTTGAGATTACTCTTGATGAGCTTCTTGGAACTCTTCTTCAACATGAGACAAGAATGAAAAGAGATACTGATCTAAAAAAGAATAAGAATGTAAATGGAAGTGTTTCTTTTACAACAAATTCAAATCATATAAAAGACAAGACTCCTGAAAGGGTTACTAGATCCAAGTCGAAGAAGGTAACTTTTTTATACGAATCAAGTGAAAGTGAACATTGTGAGAATGAACTAGCTAATCTTGATCTATGCATGAACAAGATAGTTGGAACGAAATAATTTCATTATAGATATAAGAATAATGAAATAAATGAAAAGAATACTCAGAAGACACTTGTTATGCGTGAAAAAGAGTAGGGCATATAAGTCCATATTGTCCTATTCTTAAGAGAAATTATTGAAAAGAAAAACATTTTGATAGGAATAGAAAGAAGTACTACAAAGAAAAAACTAAGAAAGTTTTGGAAGCTAATAACACCTAGAGTGCTAGTAGTGGAGACTCTTTTGATAAATCCTCAGAGTATGAATCGTCTGGTCAGAAGAATATTAGTTTACTTTCCAAGTTACCTATTGAAAATTATTATTTAATGGCTAAGGTACATAATGTTGAATCCATAACCAATGTATCCATAAATTCTAATTATAGTTACAGTAAATATTATGAATCCTCAGATGAAGAATCATCTTCTGATGAAGATAATACTTTACCTACTTATAAACAAGTGTCTATTTTTTCTAAGTTCCTTGATAATGAAAATTATAAAGTCAAGAAAAATATTGATAAAGAAAATTCTAGAATTTCTATTCTTAATAAAGATGTATCAGATCTTTTTAAATATTTTGATAAAAAAATTTATGATTCTAAAGGTATTTCAGAAAACCTTGAGGAAGTTAATTATGAGAATGATAAACTTTCTAAGGAGGTAGAAAAAGTATTTTCTAAGAAAAATGTTTTAGAGACTAACTCTAGTGCTAAAACTAATGTTTTCTAGGATAAAAACATAGTTATTATACTGAAGTTAGAAATATTTTCCTTGAGGAAGTGTTTGTCAAACTTTACCATAGGTAAGGAAAATTTTGATAAGATGTATTCCCAAATTCAACCTCTAAAGAATAATTATAAATTTGGTTATACTCATTCAAAACTGATTTTTAGTAACAATTATTTTGTACCTCAAAGTGATTCATTCTGAACTAAGTGTTAGAGTAGTGGGAATTGAGAAAAGAATTGTTCCTTAAACAAAACACAGTCTTCAGGTTTTCATAAAGTTTATTTTTCAAAGAAAATGTGGATTTCTAAAAATTTTCTTTCTGAAGTTTTCGGATCTAAGAATGTTTGGGTACCAAAAGTCTAACACTGTTATTTTCAAGAAAATAAAGATAGTACCATCATAAATACATGGTACCTGGATAGTGGATGATCCTAGAACATGACTGGTAACAAAAACGTATTTGAAATGATTATCAAGACAAAGGTATGAAAAGTAACTTTCAGAGATAATACTCACGGAGAAATTATTTGTATATGTAATATTGTCTTTTTTGAAAAAACATTGATTTCAAATGTTTTATTCGTTAAGGGTCTTAGGAACAACCTTATTAGAATAAGTTAATTATGTGATTAAGGTTACCTTGTGAATTTTAGGAATGATAAGTGTTTAGTACACAATTACAAGGAAGAGTTTATCATTTCTGCTCATAGGAAAGAAAATGATTACACTCTAAACTTAGAAGACATTAGGAGCCAAGATATACCTTGTCTTAGTGCAATGGAAGATCATTCTTTGTTATGCAATAGAAGGTTAGGACACTGTAACCTCAGAAACCTATGAAAACTCTCTAAGAAAAGACTATTTAACGATCTACCAGAGCTTAGATTTGATTCTTCAAAATTTTGTGATATTTTTCAATATAAAAAGAAACATAAATCAAGTTTTAGATCAGTCAGTGAAGTCTCAATCGGTGATGCATTACAGTTGGTGCATATGGATCCCTTTGGCCCAACACAAACTAGAAGCATTAGAAGCAAATATTTTGTATTTTTCTAAGTCTATTATTACACTAGATTTAGATGGGTCTATTTTCTAGCAAAGAAATCTGGCGGTTTTTCTTATTTCAAAAGTTTTTGATCCCAATTTAAATATGAGAAAAATATTTCTTTGATAACTATTAATAGTGATCATGGAGGATAATTTCAAAATTATGATTTTCAAAAATTCTGTTGTAGAAAAAAAATTACTTATAACTTCGAATCACGAAGAACTCCACAAAAAATGGTGTTGTTGAAAGAAGAAATAGAATACTTCAAGAGATAACAAGAACCATTTTGTGTGAATATTCGGTAGCCAAAAATTTTTGGGCTGAATCTGTAAGTACTTCTTGTTATATTATTAATCATGTTTTGATTAGACCTTTTCTTAATAAAACTCCTTATGAGTTGTGTAATGGTATAAAACCTAGACTTTCCTACATCAAGGTTTTTGGTTTCATGGTATTCATTCTAAATACTAAATATAATCTATAAAAAATCACACCAAAATCCGATGAAGGAATTTTCTTGGAAAATTCCACAACTTCTAAGGCTTATATAGTTTTCAATAAAAATACTTATACTATTGAGAAAATAGTACATGATAAATTTGATGAAACAGATCCTTATGTTTTTAAAAAACCTCATCCTAAATCATCGGATGTGTTTTCAAAATCGGATTATCAACACTTTATAAAAGATCTTTATAATAAAGAAAATTTCCAATAAAATGTTTCTAAAGCATTTAACCTGGAATATTTTCTTACCATATACTGATGAACATGTTTTACAAAACCCAAATCAGTTTTTTCTTAAGAATCATCCCAGTGATAGTATCATTGGTGATGTAAATCAACCTTTCAGGACCAGAAGTTCCTTAATAAATGAAATATAACATCTAGAATTCCTTTCCCAATTATAACTAAAAAGCACTGATGAAGCTCCAGGTGATGATGATTGGATAAAATCTATGCAAGATGAGCTAAATGAATTCGAAATGAATAATGTATGGACCTTGGTTGAAAGACCTAAGGAAACTTCTGTTATTGGAGTAAAATTCGTTTACAGAAATAAGTGTGATGAAAATGGAATCATAGTACAAAATAAAGCTAGTTTGGTTGATAAAGGCTATAATCAACAAGAAGGAATAGACAATGAAGAAACATATGCTTCAGTAGCTAGACTTGAATCCATTCGTATTCTAATTCCCTTTGTAGAATTCTTCAACTTCAAACTCTTTCAAATGTTTGTTAAATTTTCTTTCTTTAATGGTTATGTTCAAGAGGAAGTTTTTGTTGAAAAACCTCATGGTTTTGAAGATTCAAAACATCTTGAATATATTTTTGAACTTACCAAAGCTTTATATAGACTTAAATAAGCCCCTAGAGCTTGGTATGATAGACTTTTAGGGGTTTTTTTTACAAAAACATTATGTTAAGGGAAATGATGATCCAACCCTTTTTATAAAGAAAGATAAGAAAAATGTTTTGATTGTTTAACTTTATGTTGATGACACTATATTTGGTTCAACTTAGTAATCTTTAATTGATTCCTTTGATGATCTAATAAAATCTATGTTTGAAATGAGTATGATGGGTGAGTTAACATTTTTCCTTGGTTTTCAAATTTCTCAAAGAACTAGAAGGAATCTATATATCCCAATATAAGTATATTAAAGATCATCTTAAAACGTATGGATATGAAAACAACAAGAGTATACGTACTCCCATTGGTATCCCAAATTCACTTGATCTTGATGAAGCTGGACCAGTAGATCAAACATCATCTAGATGTATGATATGAAGTCTACATTACTTGAAAGCTAGTCGTACAGACTTAATGTTTTCGGTATATTTCTGTGAAAGATATAATTCCAATCCTAATGAATCTCATTTAAAGGCAGTGAAAAGGATTTTTCATTACTTAAAAGGAATGATGGTTTAAGGACTCTTCTATACTTCTGGAAATGATTTTCTTTCAAAAAGTTTTTCTGATGCTGGATTTGGTGGATGTAGAATGGATAGGAAAAGTATATCTAGAACTTTTCATTTCTTAGGAGACTCATTAGTTTCCTGGTCATGCAAAAAGAAACACTCAAAAGCACTTTCCACTGCTGAATCTCAATATGTAGCAGCTATAAGTTATTGTGCTTAAGTATTGTGGATGCAACACACACTCACAGACTATGGTATGATTTTTACCAAAACACAAATATTGTGTGATAATAGTAGTTCCATTTCATCAATTAAAAACCCTTCACATCACTCTCATGCAAAAAATAGATATCAGGGATCACTTTCTTAGGAATCACTCACAAAAAGGAGATAACATTCTTCAATTTATAGGAATACAAGATCAACTTGCTGATATTTTCACAAAATCTTTACCCTTTAATAGATTTGAATTCATTAAACAGAAGTTAGGAATGATAACCATACGGTAATCTTCCATATTAACTTTTTGTTGAAACATATCTCCTTATATTAAGAAAATCATTTTCATAGGGGGAGTACATTTTCTTATTAGTCAAAAAATTTTGTAATCAAATTTTTTTCGGAGTGAAATTTTTTTCGTAATCAAAATTTTCCGTAGTCAAACATTTTTCATAATCAAATTTTTCTATAGTCAAAATTTCTTCTTAATTGAATTTTTCCGTAGTCCAATTTTTTCATAATCAGTTTTTTTTCATAGTCCAAATTTCTTTTTGAAATAAAATTTTATGGAATCTAAAGTTATTCATGTTTTTTTCTCATTACGAATAATCTTCTTAGAAATCTGGAAGTTATGTTTTCTTTCCCAAGTTTTTGTAATCATATTTTTACTTTTTTGTATTTTTATCATATTTAAGAAACTTTTTCGGATTTATATTTCTTAAATATGAAGGTTTTTATCCTAAAAACCCTCAAACGATCAAATCCTATCAAATTCCTTCTTCAGTTATCATCTCAACCGTTAGATGTGATCAAAAATTTTACAACCATTGGATCAACCATGGAAGTTGAACAATATCCTAAATCACCTATATAAAGCCCCCCACCCCCAAAGGTTTTCTCACATTGGTTTTTCAAACCTTTCTATGTTGAATCTTTTCCTCTATATTTTATGGTCGTTCTGAATCTTCAAAAGCTTCCTCAGTTCAAGATGTCTTTTGTAGCTTCTCCTCAAAAGAAAATGTCAACTGTTAAAACAATATTTGAATAGAAGATATACCGAGATAGGCTAGTTGATCAGAAATTCTTAGAAAATTATGATTCTTTTGTTTCCAAAAATATTAAGCCAAATAGCTGGGAGAGTCATTGTATTTCTAAGACAAAGGAAAAGGATATGGTGTATCCGGAATTGATAGTGGAGTTTTATGAAACATTTTGTTTTTTTAATGATGGTGGGAAAGAGAAATTTTCTTTCAAGTGTTTTGTAAATACCTAATCTATTTTATACAACAAGGCTGTGAGTATGATTGGTATTCCTTATGAAGGGGAAGAAGAGTCTTTCACTCACAAGTTACCTGATGAATCAGGATCTTTTAACAAGGAGAAAGAAATAGAATGTCTTGGCTTGAAAGTAGTGATGACTCTGAAGATCATTCATCTTTCTACAAATTTTTAGATTCTTGAATTGTGGGTTAAAGGATTTATAATTCTAAGTAAAGGGATATGGATAATTTGAAGAAGAGTGACATCTATGTTTTGGATTTCTTGGTGAATCTAAGGAAAATAAATTTAGTTAAGTATATCTTGGTAATGATTGAGAATATTAAAAATGGAAATCTGAAGTCTCAGATTATTATATATTCAGCCATTCTTGGAATGATTATTGTTCTTTTCCTTCAGTCATTCAAAATACCATGTAGTTCCAAGAAGATAAATTACAAAGTTATATTGCTATGTGATGACACCTTAAGGATAATTAATTTCAGATTTTCCACTGAATCTATAAAATTCTATAATCTTTCTGAAGATGAATTATAAGATTTCTCAAAGAATCTGGAAGTGGCTAAAACCTCTAAGAAAAAATGAAGAGAAATTCTAAGGAGACGAAGGAGAAAACAAAGACTCATGTGGCCAATTAAAATTAGTCAGCACTTCCAGAGCCAAAGAAACAAAAATATTATCCTCATGAAGTAGTTTCTAAGTGAAGAGAGGATTAGAAAAATTGGAAGGAAGGGGAGCCTCAGTTTGGCTTGGACCCTGCTGATGAAAAATCATTGAAGGAAAAATCTGTTGAGAATCTTGAAAAGGAAGAAATTATTGGAAGTATAAGTTGTTCAATATCTTATCAAGGATACCGAAAGATCCTTTGAACAAATTCCAGTAATATAATCCATTTTGATAGATCCTTTTCTAGAGACTCCAGGGAAGAAAGTGGTGATTACGAGATCACTTCAAGAAGAAGAAATTGCTCAAGAATTGGAAGAATAAATAGAAGAAGAGGAGGAGGTGGAAGAAGAAGATAATGAATATGATGATATCATAAAGCTAGTGAAAGAGTACCATGAGAAGGAAAGTCTGTCTATAATACTAGTAATCTAGAATTCCCAAGTTGAATCCTCAAAAATTGCAACACTAGGAAAAGATTGGAAGGGTGAATAAGAAGTGAATACTCCAATAAATGATGAAAGCAGTAATCATGACTTTATTCATTTGTAATATCTAGTGACCGATGAAAAGAAATAAGATGTTGAGTAAGAAAAGATTGTTTAGTTATCTCATAGTGAGGATGAATCACCTAAAGAACAACATATCATTCTGAGACTAGATAAGGGAAAGTAGGTGGTTGTAGATACACAAAGTAAATCCGGGGTGAAGAAGAAAGATGTTAGTTCTTCTTAAAAAATGAAAGCTGGTGATATAGAAAAATAATCCTCACAAAAAAAAATCAGATTCACAATAATCTTCACTTGGACATGAATTTGTTGTCCAGTCATTGAAGAAACTGGTAGGTACTATTTTGTTATTTCCGAGAATATATTCAAGATTCAAAATGATTCAACATACCATAAACCAGAAGTTATAATCACTTTCCATGGTGATCGATAAATATGTTTCACTAGAGAAAAATTTCAAGACCTTCCTCATTGATTATGAGGCACATAAAAGATCGTGCAAGAAGATGACAAGCTGGTCAAAAAAGGTTATAGAAGAAATGAGAATTTTTGATGAATTACATGGTATTTTCAAGGATTATTTCGATACTAAATATGGGAAGATTAATGATATTTCAAATAGTTTGAAGGGAAAGTTATGTCTTGAATAGACTACATGGAAGATGGTAGTTAAGTTTTTGAATGGCATGCTTAACTATGTGGCAATAAACTGGAAAAGGGAAAGAGATCTTAGAATGGAGATTTAAGAGAAGCATGTTAAAAAAGAAAAACTCTTGAAATCTTTGGTAGGAATTCTTAAGGCTCAAGAAGAACAATTTCAGCCTTAGAGAAGAAAGGTGAAGATCAGGATCAGTTGGTAAAGTGAGCATAGGAGGATCACAAAGAGCTCAAAAAGTTAAAAACTATCATGAAGAAGCTGATGCCGAAAGAGAAAGAGGGATAATTTCATTACAATCAGATATTTTGTTGTATTTTCTTCTTTGTACAAATAATTCCAATAATAATGAAATTTTTTTTGTTCTCAATATTTTTGATTGGTTGTTTAGTAATAATATTTTAGGTACAATTTTTTTTTCCATTCCCTCTATTACTTTTTAAAAATTACAAAGGGGGAGAAATGAATGCTAAAAGAGAACAAGTAAAGAAGATAATTCTCTATGTAAGGGGGAGTTCATCTAGAGAAATGTTCTTATCAATGATGATTTTTGAATACAAGAAAATGAAAAATATCATTCAGGAAATATAAAATACGATCCTTAGTGATTCCAAAGCCTAAGGGGGAGTTAGTCATTTTCTCTTTGATCCATAAGTAAATGGAGATATGTTTTTATTTTCAAGTCCATAAAATTTCTATTTCCTTAGATTATTTTTAATAAGGATGTTTGTGCTTTCCAAAAAGGGGGAGATTGTTGAGTTTATAAGGTTTCCTTATGACTTTTCCATTCCTTTATGTTTTGAAAATCACAAACACTCTATCTCAAGGAAAATCTTATTTCGCTGAAAATATTTTTTAAGTAAAATTTTCTTTCCCCAAAGAAATTTTATCCTTACCTTTGTTTTCATGATTTAGTTTCTAACCCATTTTATTTATAAAGTGTAAAAATCAGTTTTATATCTAAAACCTCATAATCCTATAGATACGTAGATATAGAGTATTCTATTTTTAGTTTCTGAATTCAGATTCTGAATTCCTTGAATTCACATTCCGAATTATCTAAAATTACTATTTTTAATTCATTATAATTTGACTCTGAATTCCTTAGAATTCGGACTCCGAATTACTTTGAATTCGGGTTCCAAATTCCTTAGAATTCAGACTCTGATTTCCTCAGAATTTCGGTTCTGAATTCCTTATAATTTAGACGCTGAATTCCTCAGAATTCAAACTCTGAATTCCTCAGAATTCAGACTCCGAAGTCTATAGATTTCTGATTCCAAATTGTTTGAAAAATAGAATCTGAATATCCATGTAATATAGACTCCGAATTTTTTCCTCTTAGAATCCAAACTTTATTTTTCCTTAGACTTTGAAAAATCGAATTGGCTGAGAAACCATATTTTACATACCCATGTTATAGTTATGAAACAATGTCATGCATTCTGTTTCTAACAAACCATTGTTTGAGTGACACATGTATAGGTCCCTCTGAAACCCAAAGAAAAATATGACCATTGGAGGAGGGAGCCTTCCATTGGAGAAATACCTATAAAAAAGAGCTCATTTGAACGAGCTCAATACTGTTCTACAACTCCAGAGATTACATACTACTAAATTGATATCTAGAGAGAGTCTCTGATTCCTTGTGCATACTGAACATCTTGTTAAGATTTCTTCATGTGACTCTAATTTTTGACATGTACAATTGAGGGATTTCGGGGATAAAAAGACAGAGGTGCCAACTACATTAAAGTTCGAGGACTTCCTTGATAAGGAAGACAGAGGTGCTGACTACCTTGAAGTTCGAGGGCTTGCGGGGATAACAAGACACACTTTGATATTCCTATCGAGATCTTACCCTAGTGTGGGTAAGACAAATTGTTTTGAAAGTATAAATCAAGGGACCTTTATCCAAGGTTGTTAGATACCCTACCCTTTGGGTTAAAATATTTCATACATGTTATTTGTATTGTTTCAAGTTTTTTTCCGCTGCCTTTTGATTATTAAGGAAATTATAACTATCTTATACTTTCTCAAACTTTTATATTATATTTATTAAGATTCTATATGCTTTATGTTAGAATATTTTTCCTTGTAAACTTTTATTAAGTTTCATTTTTAGATCCATATTTATAGAATCTAGCAAGTTTGTTGAACTAAGAGGTCTAGTGAATTTTCTTTGTTTAACATTGTTAAACAATAGAAAGTTTTATAACTTATTTAAAAGTTCCAAAGGAATATTTAAAGTATATAATTAAACCCCTCATTAATTTTCATCATGTACAACATATTTCGATCCTACAGTATCAACCCCAAACTGGGCCCCAGTGAGAGCTTTTTACAAAATCATCAACAATGTTGAAATCATGTGTCTATTTGATAAGCTATTTGCATCATTGGGACAATTGAAAGAATAAAGACCTTTTGAGAAATTCTATGTGTGATATTATAGATGTTTTCATATGACCTAATGGATTGAGGAGTATGTTCTCTTGGTACAAGTGCTCTATGACCGGAATCCTATGGATGGATATGACTTGGTGACTATGTGACTTGGTGACTACATGACTTAGGGGCTACATGACTTATCATCATTCTATGTGTTATCTGAAATATATATGTTATTGACACTCCATGTGTTTCTAAAACTCTTTATGTTAGTGACATTTTGTGTGTTATCAACACTCCTTGTGTTACCAACACTCTATGTGTTCTATGGACTAGGTCTGATAATCCTTCTTTTCATCCAATAGACTTATAACTGTGTGAGTTGACTATACTTCGTGTGTTCCAATTTATGGTATACTTCATGGGATTATTTTGTGGTATACTTTGTGTAAATCTTAGTGGTATTCCTTTATAGTTTCATGGTGTACTATTCAGTATTTTTGTACTCACCCCTACACAGACCTTACCCCCGCGTGTCGTGTCTTGTGTAGATGATCAATGATTTGATGGGGGTTCTTGGTGGACCAGGACGAGGGGGTTCTTAGAGTGATCAGACAGACAATGAGTGCTCCTACAGCTTCAGAAAACTTTCCTACACCAACCCATCAAGTCAGATTTTCATCAGATGAGTTTTAGGAACATGAGCATTCACTTGGAAGACTCTTTCATTTCATGGGCTTGAATTCTAGCCCTCTTAACTTTCCACTTTCCTAATATCATACTCTATAGTTGGATTCTTAGTATATCCATTCATTATTTACATAAGTGTTTTTACATTTCATCATTTTAGACATGGATATGTGTTCATGTGTATAGTTACTTTGTAAACTTCCTACCACTTGAGGGATATTCCTACTCATTGCTAGTTGTTGGCCCCTGGCCTATCTGTGCTGGGCTTGGTGTTGTCACGATACGATACCCTCTAGCATGGTCATGACATGGATCTAAATACAATAGATTCATGAGGAAAGTGATACCATTGGGGATGGTGGTGCATTTTTTCCATGATATTTAGCCACCCATGGAGTTCCTAGATAGGTATAAATTATATTCTACTACAAATTATTTCAAACCAATATATCTTGTCTCAGAGGATTGTTTCATTCTTTTAAGGAATATGATTAGAAATCTTTAGTGAAGGAAGTAGGGATAATACTATGTGTATGAAGACATACCTATGTATTCTGAAAGTATATATTAAGTAGTTTACATGAATGTAAATCCCTATCAAGACACTGTAAATAGATGTGGATTGGGCACAGATGTACCTATGGGTAATAATCCCAAAATGGGAGCATTGAACTGGACTTGATCATCACCTGGGGCACAACAACGGGCCTTGATACACACCTATTTTAAAACTACTAGGTGATATGATTTGGTAAATTTGTATTCTCATTATAAACCATTATTTAGGAAAAAATGATTATATAAGAGTTTATTTCATGAAATCGATTATGGATTACATAGATTGAAACATATAAATTCATAACATAATGAAAAAATTTAATTTATAAATTATTCCTTTAATGTTATTGGATTATAGTTTATATCTTCAATATTCTAAAATTACCCATCCCTTATTTTCCATTTATTCTAGCCAATGTTGGGAATAAGAGGAATCAAGTAAGAATCCAATGTAAAGGGAAACATGATGACTGCCTAAATAATTTACCCAACTTGATGGGAGCATGAATCAAAACATTTGGGATTATAAAATATAATTTGAATCATATTATGAAAATAAACCTAAATCCTGAGAAACACACAAATCCCCCCTAATAAATAACAAGTTGCAATTGCGCCCTTTATTTAACAACAACCTGCTATAATACACTGAAATTCTAAAATAAGAATATTGTATTAGATTGTGTATGTGAAATGAAACACCATGATTAAAAGAAAATATAACACCCAGATAATTTTTGATAAATTAATTTTTAAATAAATTACATCTCTTCCATTTCAGGCATTACATGAAACACTTAGTTTGACTTGTGTTACACGCAACACTATGTTTAAACGAAGCATGATATATTATTAAAATATTGTTATTCAATGTGGTAGTTATCACCGATATTTTAGAATGGTGGGTATTGATAGGATTGAATAAATTATGAAAATATATAGTTTAAAAAGTTCATTTTTTATTTATTGATAATAAATAAAATAATAATCATTTAAAAAAAAGGAAATGTCTTTTGAAAGAACTTTATTTTATTGAATAATAGTTAAATTGTGCTTTTTCAAAATAAATTGAAATTATATTTAACCACTTTTGGATAATTTATTTTAAAAAATAAAAAAATTAAATCATAATGTCAAAATTATATTTGGCAGATATTTTGGTAATTTTCAAAAAAAAATCATTTTTTTAAAGAATAGTGAAAAGTACTACATTTTAAATGAAAACATCCTTTTTTGTTTAAATTATTTTTTTAAAAATTATATATTATTTTTTTTAAATTAAAATTAGTTCAATTATATATATATTAATCTAATTTATGGAATTTAAATTATTTTCATTTTAAATTTTTATATAAAAACATTGAAAAAATTGGAAAATATCTCTTAAAATATAGGATATCCCATTACATCTTACGGATTAATTTTTAATTAAAATATTCAAATTATTTGAATTTAATTTGAAAAAAATGGAATCTATATTAGTAATAATAAATATTTATAATTTATAATAAGGTAAAATTAATTTTTTTATCAAAATGAATAGGTAAACAATAAAAAAATTACTGCAATTATGGAGAAGAAAGATTTATTGGGGGTTAAGATCAGAATATAAGGTTATAAATGATATAAAAACGTTACAAAAACACATTTTATATCCATATTTCAACCTTATATCTTATAGTTTTTATAATGGATCTTTTTTTATTCTTTTTACCTTATTAAAATGTTGGTATGACTGAATCTTTTCAAACAATTACATGTTTTCCACACACATTTCTTATAAAAGGTCATCACTATCCTCTATTAATCACACTTTAAAACCTATTTGGTTCATCCAATACCTACCCAAATCACTTTAAAACTTCCATATTATCATCCTAGAAGACTTATATTAAGAATAAATCCAGCCATGTAAGGATTTGGGGAAAACCTATGTTGGATACCCAAAGAAATGATAATGTTCTTCAATGAGTGTATTTATTTTATTTCAATCTCCATCTCATTAAATTATTATTAAAACATTACAATATAATATCCTAAGTATATTACATATATTATATTTATTAATAATAAGGTAATTACCTAAAACCAATTCTAATTCTATAAAATGGGTTTCAAAATCATCATTCATGTGCACGTCAGACTACAGCCTCGCAAACTGATGTCATTAATTCTTCCATTTACACCTTTCACAGTTGATTATGATGATGGATATAAAGTATATATATGATATTTATAAAATATATTTTCCAATAGATTAATTATATAATATAAATATCTTTTTTAATTTCCATTCCTTATGAGAAACGACAATGTTTCTTGTGTGCACAGAGGACTACCGCCTCGGAGAGCGATGTGATTCGTCATTCCATAATTCCTTAGATGACATTTAATAATATTAAATATAATAAATATATGTCATGTAAACTAAAAAATATATTTTAATTATATATTTATCATTATAAAAATATTATATTCTTTCTTGCATTTTCTCCCACTTAATGATGATAACATCATTTGGGTATGTGTGGACTATCGCCTTCCCGAAATGATGTGACTCTCTTTTTAATCACCACCACACATGGATGATATATATATATATATATAAGTATGTTTAACTAAATAAAATGGTATATATTATATTAATATAATTCTGTAATGATAAAATATTACTTACCTTCTTTCCATAATGATCATTGAAAAATGGAAATGTTACTCATGCGTATATATGAACTACCGTCTCTGAAATCGTAATGTGCTTTATTTTTCATAATCAAATTTCCTGATGGGTTTTAAAAATTATAATTAATGGAAAAATATTTTTATTATTTCATGATTATTTTTCTTGAGATTATATAAATTTATAATATTTTCATGATTAGGGCCATTCCTGATGAAACATGTGTCAGAAAACAAGGCAATTAACACCCGAAACAATGAAAATAATGAAAGATTATTAATGTATGGGGGATACTTTATCATAAAAGAATCATATATGATAAAATAAATATTAATATATTTTTGGTATAAGTTAATATCATGTTTAAAATTACTACATAAGAGGTTAATTCGTGTTCAAACAAAAGGAAGCATGGGGTAAGAGATTTCATGTCAATTTCATTTCATTGAGGCAAATTGTAATGTTATACAACTAATTTTTTTATATGGTGTATATAATTACCCCTTTACATGTAATATCATGAATAATACATTTTTAAAGGTATTTAATGTTTTAATATTCCATATTAAATCTAATGGGTTTTAAATTAAACATTTTCAAGTGGTAAATAGTTTCATAACTCAATTTCTTTTCATTGGTTATATTAGTCCTTTGATGTCTT
Source organism: Viscum album (assembly GCA_963277665.1). Lineage (NCBI taxonomy): Eukaryota > Viridiplantae > Streptophyta > Magnoliopsida > Santalales > Viscaceae > Viscum > Viscum album. The sequence goes on along the minus strand of OY728133.1, from coordinate 828,104,358 downwards.
TTATATTATATTATTATTTGTGTAATACATATTGAATATATTTTATTTTATTTCAAATTTTTTCTATATATTTATTTTTGATACATATAATCAATTCATTGATTAACTCCCACAACAATGTTATGATCATTGTGAGTTTTTATTTCAAAATATCATCCTTATCAAGATTTCTTATACATATATTTCTATTAAAGGATAAAAATTTGATCATTATCTAATAAAATAAATTATTTTCCCATCCTCTAGTTATTCATTATATTTTCAATTAAAGTTACCCTTTCCAACTAATTTTTACTTGAAAAGATTGAAAAAATGTTATTATGAAATACAAATTTATTTCTCCCTTTAGTCATAATACTTTTTCATGAAAACCCTTGTTTTGAAAAATTATTTTTAAAATTATTTTTATCATTTTAAATTTATTTTATTAAATAAATATTTACCAAATTTTTAATTTTTAAAATTTATTTTGAAAGTAATCCTCTTATCATTTTTTGAACGAGGCACTTTTATAACCATTTTACAGTGTAAAAGGAATATTCTTCTTAACTTTTATGGAATGAAAAGAATTACCCACCATAATGAATTATATTTATTTCCACAAAGGGGCTATTACAAGCCCTGATAGTCACATTAAAATTCTAATGCCACACTCATATGAAATTGGCGAAACATAACAAAACCAATGTACCTAGGGGTGGTAACTTCTAAAAGGGTGCATTGGGATATGCCCATTCATTACATAGAGAATAAAAATGAGCCTCAATATGCACATAGTATCATTTTATATCGATATAGATAAATAACTATACAGGTCTTATAACTTCCAAGGGAATAAAGAAAATAGGATGGAATCATAGAAAAATATGGATAAAGGTAAGAATGGATATAATTATATTAAATCATGTGATACTTGTGGAAGGAAACAACTTGGTGAATTCTTAAGAGGAAAATGATTTTACTTGAAGTTTGCAGAAAAATTGTACCATGGTCATGTTTTCAAGGGAAAAAAGGAATTTTACAATTATCAATGATTCAATTGTAAGGAGACATGGCACTAAAAAAATTGAAATTCTTGATGTGTTAAGAGAATATATATCAACAGAGGGTAAGAGATAAAATTCTAACTTATACTATTACCATAGAATAAGTGGAATGATTAATGTACTTCTTTTTAGATTTAATAATTATTTCATTTTATTATTTTATCAATTACATCATGGTTATAGGAATTATAAAATATATAATGATTATATTTTAGTTTTTTATTAAGGATTTAAAGGAGTGTGTTAAAAAATACTGATGAAAAGGAACAATGATTAAGTGGAAAGTTGAACTTATTGTAAAACGCATGATCTAGATAAGGGTAACCCTTAATAAGTTCCTGTTATTGAGATAATTATTTTGGAAAAATAGATGATCATTATGGATAATGTAAATTTTTATATTACTAACTAACATGGTTGAAATTTTGATTACAAAGTAGAAACATATCAAGTAAGTATATTTCTATATATTTTTAAATAATAAAATAATTCCTCAAATTTAGCAAAAGGATCTTGAAACAAAAATGGTATCATATTACATTCAAATACAATAAAACAGAATATCCTTTAAATCATCACATATTAATTGCAACAAGGCCCTTAAAATTCCATTGATCATTCAATTTCATTTGATAAATCATCTCAATAACTCTCTATAATTATTTAAACTTTTCTTCTATGTCCATGACTACAATTTCCACCAATTTTCTCTTATGTATAAACCTAGTAATGTGTTATTCCATAAGATATTTTCAAACCCTATACTATCTTATTAATAGGATATTTTATTAAATATTTTTACAATGTGGGTTTTCAATAAAAATAATTTCCACATATAAAACCCCTAACTACTGAGATTAAGTTTAAAGAGTGAGGATAAATTTTACTTAATGTGTATAGAATGTAACACCCTGATATTCTAAAATAAGAACATTGTATTCAATAGTGTATGTCACAATTTACACCACTCATAGAAGAAAATATAATACCTCAAGAATTTAGGACATATTTATTTTTAAATTAATTAAATCTGTTCAATAAATTTCATTACATAAACCATTGAGTTTAGATTTTATTACATGAAAAACTGAATTTAAATGAAATTTGATGTGTTATTAAAATATTATTATAGAATGTGACAGTTATCACCTAGACATTAAAATATATGGTATGAATAGGATTAACTATATTATGAAAATATATTGTTTAAACATGTTCATTTTTTTTCTATTATAAATAAAATAATAATCAATTTATAGAAAAATGAATTTTTTCTGAAAAGATGTATTTTTCTAAAAGATAGTTTAATCAAGTTTTGTGCAAATAATTTAAAATAATTTTTTTCCACATTCAGAAAAATTATTTTAAAAAATAAAAATAAAATAAAATAATAATAACAAAATTATCTTATGGATGTTTTTTAGTATTTTTTTTTGAAATTTTTTATTTTTCGATGATTAATTAAAATTACTAAATTTTAATTGAAAACGTCTTTTCAATTAAATAATTTATAAAGATAAATTATATTTTAAATTTTCTAAAGTAAAATTTGATAAATTATATATAAATTAATACAATTTAGTTCATTTTAATCATTTTATTATTGAACTTAAATATAAAAACATTATAAACTGTTAAAAAATTTCTCTCTAAAAACTTGTTTTTTTATCACGTATGTGTGACTGTTTTTTAATAATTTTTTTCTAGTTGTATGAATTGAATTTGTAAAAATTTATCCCATATTCTGAATCAAAATTATATATAATTGATTATATGTTTAACATAATTTTTTACAAAAATTTAAAGAAGAAATAATAAAACTTAATTACTATGATTAATGTAAAAATGGATTTACCACGGGTTAAACTAAGAAGATAAGGGTTAAAAATGACCTACTGACTTGTAAAATACCCATTTCCAGTAAATATCTCCATTTTATATATTATATGTTCTATAATTTTATATTAATTATGATTTTTTTATTATAAGAATGTGGGTTTGATTGAATGTTTTCAAACAATTACAAGTGTGCTACTCACCTCACTTATAAAAGGCCACGACAATCCACTATTATTCAGAACTTAAAATCTAATTATTTTGGAAAATAACTACCCAAATAACCTCCCAACACCTATCTTATCATTATAGAGGTCTTATCATGGGAATAAAAGAAATTATGGAGCCTTTGGTGCAAACCTAAGTGGATACCCAAAGAATAGGTAATATTCTTCAACGAGCATCTTTATTTTCATTCTTTCTCCACCTCCTACAATTATTTTTAAACAATGATGATATAATCACCTAATTAAATTACATATAATGGGTTTTTATAATAATTTAATGAAATAAAATCATAGTTTTTCATTAAATGGGTTAGGAAATCATCATTTCTGTGTACAATAGATTACCCCCTTATGAACTGATGTCAATCGTTCTTCAATTAACACATTTCATGGTTGGGTACGATTATTTATGTAAATTATATATATGATATATATATAACATATTTACACATTTATAGTCAATGTGTCATATATATATTTTTAATCTCCCTTCCGTTGGGGATTCCATAATCTCGATAGTGTGAACGGCGGATTACTGCCTCACGAAGGGATGTGATTTGTCTTTCAGTAACACCATTCATGGAATGTATTAAAGTTAAAGTTAATAAATAATTGTGGTAAAAACTAAATACATATTATATTCATGAAAAAATTATCATTCTTAAAAGATAATATTTTTATTACATTTTAACTCACTTAGTGATTATAACATCATTCGTGTACTTTTGAAATACCTCTTTCATAAAGTAGTGTGACTCTCATTTCATCAACACAACACATGGATGATATATAATAGTTTATTTAAATAAATAATATTGTATATATGATATTATAATAATTTTCCTATATAATTTACTACTTACCACCTTTCTATAGTGTTCATTGAAAAATGGAAACATTACTCATGAGTACATATGACCTACCATCTCAATGATTGTAACATTCTTCTTTTTTCATAACCATATTTCAAGATTGTATTGAAAATTTAAAATTGATTTAAAAATATAATAATTATTTCATGATAATTATTATTGATATTGTAGAACTATATTATATGTGCAAGAACATGATCTTTCATAATGAAGCACATATTGGAAAACAAGGCAATTAACACATAGAACAATAAAAATATTGAAAGATTATTAACATAAGTGTGTTATTATGTTATAAAAATATCATATATGATATTATAAATATTAATATGGTTATATAATAAGTTTATAACATGTTTAAAATAACTAAATTTTAGTTTAAATCATGTTCAACCAATAGAATGTGTCAGGTATAGAATTTTAACCCAAATTCATCTCATTAAGTCAAATTGTAATGTTATGAACCTAATTTATTTTATATGTTGTATATAATACCCCTTTTACATTTAGTATTTTTAATAAAAAAATCTTAATTATATCTTATCTTTTAATAGGAATTATTTTATCTAATGGTATTTCAATTGAAAGATACCATGTGGTAAATAATTTCATAACTCAATTTCATTTCATTGGTTTATATTACTCCTTCACTATCCATTATATTATAAGATTATGTGTGCACTGAATTTTTACTATATATTGTTTTATTTTCAATTTTTTTGTGTATTTGAATTTGATACACACAATTCATTCATTTATTAATTCCCACATGAACATTATGATCATTATAAGGGTTTATTTCACAATCTCATTCTCATCGAGATTTTTATACATTTATTTATATTGAAGGATAATATTGGATCATTGTATAATAAAGCCATTAAATTTTAACATCCTCCATATTTTCATTATATTTCTTTGTAATATTTCCATTTTAAGGTCTTTTTTACTTAAAATTATTGATAAAATGTTTTTATAAAATCTGACATTATTTTATTCTTCACTTGGAATACCTTATTCATCAAAACCAATGTTTTATAAAAATGTTTTATCCATTAAAAAATATTTTATTATATAAAATTTTATCCATTTTTTTATTTTAAAAAAATGTGTTTAAGGGAATATTATTTTCATTTTCTGAAAGAGTTTGTTTTTATCATTTTTAATGTTCAAAATGAATGTTTTTTTAACATGTAGAACTTGTATAGAATTACCAGCTATCATGAATGAAATTTATTTGAATCTTTATTTGATAGTTTACAAGGTTATTTTAAATAAAACAATTTCTTAATATTCTATATATTATATATTTTTTAGAATAATTTTCAATGAAACGGATTTTCAAAATTTTTTATTCTTAAAAAATTGTTTTTAAAATGAAAAGGATGTATTCTCATAAATGTTTTTAAAGATATTTTATGATATTTATATTCATAAATTACAGAAAACTATTAATTTAATTATTATCCAATAATTAATTTAGTTGATGATATTACATGTGATCACTCTGTTACATAGAATATACATGGTTAAGTTTCTTACTCGTGTAAATATTTATATAGAATCATTGGTCATTATTTAATTATTCCATATTATGCCCAATTAATTTATTAAATGGCATGTTTTACAATTATTTTGTAACTTCCCGGTTCCAGAAGCCACCTAGAGGTGCCCCGTACTCGGTTGGTGACATGGCTTCAAGCACATTTCCATGAACGCCAGAGGCTGCCGACTAGCAGTGAGGGCCTTGAGGGTGATAATGGGGAAACTATTCCCTCATTGGCAGAGTACACAATAGAAAATAGAAATAATAAATAATAGCAGAAGCAGTAATCAATCCATACACAAGTGAATAGCGGAAGGCTAAAACAATAAACAACTGGAGCACATATGTATATATATGAAATGATGCATGGTAAATATCTAGGAAAACAACCAAAAAAATCACAATGATGGAAATAAAACAGTACCAAAACAAGTACAAAAGAAAAGATAAATAGCTCCTTAGCATCGCAAGCCTAAGCTTGGTCCCATGCTCTCCTGTACCAAAGAAATCAAGTACCCGAAGTTTTGTGGGCTCTTGCCCTTGTCTATACCTACAACAAATAGTCTTCTTGGTACCAAAATCATGGTCCAAATAGGGTGTGAGACTAAATCTTAGTAGGCAACCACCCGAAGATATGTGCCTATCAGTCAGTGATCATGTGGCAAGTAATAGTACATGAAGAAGTAAACAGTAATAGTAAATAGAAAATAGTAATCAGTAAGCTGTAACAAGATGATATGCAATAGTAATCAACCCACCAAATAGCAAGCAGTAGTGAAGCAACAAAAAACCACAACAAGAACCCCTCTAGGAAGTACTCGCAGCCAACCCCTCTGGTCCTATCCGAGAAGTACCAACAACCCTCTGGGTAGTGCACTTAGCCTAACCCCTCTGGTTTGGTCATACGAAAATTTAAGACTCTCTGGGGAAGCTCGCTCGGTCAATTCGCCATATATTCTAGGGTAGTCAGGGAATCTCTGAGGAAGATCATGTGGTCTATCCCTCTTATAGCCCCAAGGTATATAAACTCTCTAAGGAAGCGCACTCGGTAAATTCCTCCTATAGTCTCAGGTCAATCACAAACTCTCTAAGGAAGCTCACTTGGTAAATTCCTCCTATAGTCTGGAATAGTTTAAGGAAATTCAAAAAAGAAAAGAAACTCTGAGGAAGCTCACTCGGTCTACCATCCTGTAGTCTATAACATCCAAGACTCTCTGGGAAGCTCACTCGGTCTATCCACTATAGTCTATAATGTCCAATACTCTCTAGGAAGCTCACTCGGTCTATCCCTTACAATCTATATTGTCTGAGACTCTCTGGGAAGCTCACTCGGTCTATCCCTTATAGTCTATAGCACCAGGTTCTCATGGTCCCCTGCCAGTCTATGCATAATAATGCAATAAGGCCAAAGAACACCTACAGAGCTACTTGGCTAACTAGTCTACAAAAACAAGCATTTCAAAAATATCATTCCATCCTACGGTCACAAGGCAGGGATAACAGGTATGACAACCAAAGGATAACAATACCCAAAGGTTGTAAAATGAACAAGGCATGGGTAAAACATCCAACCACAATAATTATCCTCAAACATTATAAAATGACATCTACACAAGCATACAAGCAAGGCAAGAAAACAATAGGGGAAAAACAGTAAACACACAATACCCCGTTCATGGGTATTGGTGGAAATTTGCACATAAAACTCAAAGAAATCGAAAGGTAAGGCAGCAAAAACCTACCAAAATGCTAGGAGATCGATATACTTGACCCATAAGGCTTGATTCTCTTTAGAAAGATGTAGATCAACAAAAACACACAAAATGTTCAACCCAAGATATCTCGAGAAAGAGGGAAAATCATGGAATAAAACTCAAGAAGAAGGAAGAGCTCAACGCTGCGGTTCCAATGCAATCGATGACAGTCGATTCGGTAAAAAAATGGAGGCTCGGGATCTCGGAATATGTTTGCGGCCGTACGGTCGCTCCCGGTCGAAGAACCTAGAGAAGAACGTGTTTCTGTCAATTAGGCGCGACCCCGGTCCATTTAATGAAAAAAAAAGTACACGGCGTGTACTTCTGGAGTACACGATGTGTACTAGGCCTTTCTGTACTCTGCTTTAAGAAACCTCCACATCATCCCTACACACTGTGTGTGTGGCCCGGACACGGCCAACATATGGCCTTACGCGACATCAAAGTACACAATGTGTACTTATAAAGTACACAACGGGTACTTGGGAAATTTCCAGATTTTCCTCTTTTCCTCAAAAATGACCAGAAAGGAAAAAAATACCTGAAACGAAGATCCAGGTTCTAACATATTTACCTTTTCATATTGAATATTCCTTATATATTCATAGATTCTACTCTATGCTTACCCTTGTTGAGTATCAAAGTTCAACTATTTCTTATGTGTTTTTTCTATAAGATAACATGAAGTATTTTAGGAATCTTATGGAAATATATTCTAAGGTGAATAATGGGGTTCTTATTAAAATTATTTAATCTATTTTATGTTTTCTTATGTAAATGTGATTTATATATGTATCTATTTTACCAAGAATTATAAAATATTCAATAATTTGGGATGTGATTCCTTGTTTTTTATACAAATGTAATAATTTATACACTGAATCATGGCTATTGTGGTTTGGGTGGCTACACCTCTAACATTCAATGGATTATTTGGTCATCTAATCATAGAAAAATGGATCCACTCCATGGAGAAGATATTCACCATCCTTCAATTTTTTGATAAAGAGAATGGAATATTTTTTTATTTATTATTTATAGGGATAATATGATCTATGGTAGAAATTAATGAAGAATATGAAGCATGGGGAAGAGGTCAAAGCGATGTGGTGGATGGAATTATGGAAATTTTTTTCATCATATATTTTCCTCACAGTCTCTGACTTAAAATACAAAGGTATTTCCTTTCCCTCAAGAAAAAAGATGATTAATCCAAAAATATGTACATATAAAAATTCACAACAATTTAATGATATGACTATTTCGTTTTCATTAACCCTTAATGAAATGTTTACCTCTTCTTTGGTGTGATAAATACAAGACTATAAAAACACCCGGTGATTCATGAATTTGATAGCTATGAGGGAATTTTTTGATGTTCTCTAAAATTTAAATTGGAGATTAGAAAATCTAAAAGATATCATAGGGATAATAAGTGGAAAGTGGATGTTAATTATGGTGGTTTTATAACTGAATATAATGTTGGTAAAAAAATTTAACATCTCATTTGTCAAAAGTTTGGAAAGAATCACCCTAGTAATTTTCTAATGGGAATGAGAAAATTCTTTAGGTGCATGAATTAATGGAACCAAGATTGTGATTGATGATGTGAGAAACGCACTAATGTGAATGAGTAATGAAATACTCATGTCTATCCTCAATTTTTTTTCATTATTTTAACCTCATAGAACAAGGGATCTTTATAAACCAATTCTCTAATACAAGGGTATTCAATGAAAATTAATGATGATAACCTCCAAGGCAGTAAGGGGGAGATTATTTTATCATTGTGGTCGAGGTGGAACCCAACAAATAAGTGGTGATACAAACACTAATTATTCATTCAATAATAGAAAAAATATTTTTTTATTATGATTCTATTCATTCCTTGATATCAGACATGTTTTTTGAGGTATTCAAACACTAGCATAGATATTAGATGTAGAGTTATTGGTGAAAATAAGAAATGGGGAAATTATTTCATTCCAATTATATAAATACTCACCTATCAAAATGTATTTAATGAACTTCCAATTAACCTTGTGATACTCCCTTTAGTGTAATTTGATGAAATTATATTTATGGATCAACTTTCCTTACATATAGACAATAAATATTCCCATGAGAATAAATTCACTCTCCATATCATGAAACTTCCATCAATTTTGTAGAATTCCTAGGAGGAAGGTGACTTATATTTAGAATGAACATCTCAATAATGGGTATTATTTACCTATGAGAAAGTGTTTTAGCTCAAATGATTGATTCCATGGAAAATATAACCATTTAATACATTCCAATTTTGAGGGAATAAACTGAAGTGTTTCTAGATGAATTTCCTTGTCTTTCCCTAGATAAGAAGTTGAATTTTCAATCGAGATTATAAATGAGATTTTCTATTATCCCAGAGTCAATATAGAAGACATGTTTTGGAACATGAATACCTAAATAAGAAACAATATTAGAATATGGATAAAGGGTTCATATTCCCAAATGCTTTACCTTGGGGTGCACCAGTCCTCTTTGTCAAGAAGAAGGATAAGACAATGTGCCTTTCAACTAATTACTAGGAGCTCAATAATATTTGGATTAGGAACAATTAATCATGTTCCCTAAATTTATGACTATTTTAATTATCTACATGGATCCAAATACTTATCCAATGTGAATCTTCAGTTAGGGTAGTATCATATAATGGTGAATAAGGAGGATATCCCCAAGACTTCTTTCCATACAAGGCATGGAAGCCCTGAGTTTATAGTAATTCCATTCAGACAAACCAATGCTAAAAAATATTCATGTTCTTGATTAATAGAGTCATTAAAGATTATATTTACAAATTTTTGGTGGTATTTATAAAAGAAAATCCAATATAATTCAAAATCATGTTGGAGCATGAGTAGCATATGACAAATTTTCTAAAAACCTTATAAGAGGAGAGGATTTATGAAATGTACAGAAATTTTGAGTCCTTGTATAAGGAAGTCCCATTCTTGAGAACAATTATCACTATAAGTAGGGTATCTATAGGCCCTTAAGAAATAGATTCAATTTAATCACGGTCAATACCAACCACTATGATGGAAGTCCATAGTTTCGTCGGATTAACTGAGGTACTATCATTGACTTGTGAGAAATTTCTCATGATCTTCAGAACCTCCAATAATGAAAACTCGGAAGAAAGTAAAGTTTTTTTGGAATAATGAATGGGAATAGAGATTTAAGGAGTTAAAAAATAAGTATTATCACTACACCTATACATATTCTAACCAAAAGTGGGAAACATTTCATGGTATACAATGATACTTTGAAGAATGTCTTGGGATATGTATTAATGCATAATTTGAAATGTGATAGCCTATGCCTCAAGGTAATTGAAAGCTCTTGAATAGAACTACCCAAAACATGATATGGAGTTGGTTGTAGAAATCCTAATGTTGGAAATATGGCATCATTGTCTCTTTGGAGTAAAGATTTAAATATATACAAATCATAAAATAATTAAGTATATATTCTCACAAAAAGATATGAATATGCTTTAGTGAAGATGGTTAGAGTTAATTAAGAACTATTACTACTCAATCTACTACCATATTAAGAAGAAAATAAAGTAGAATATTATTTAATTTTAAATGATACATAAAGTTTACCATTTATGAGAATTGATAAAGAAGTAATCTTCTTATAATTGAAAAGAAGGGACATGGGAATCATAAATAAAGGAACATCAAAAATCCATTCACAAATGTTTTCTAAACCGTACCTTTTGGTGAAGACAAAGGATTCTTAAAGAGTTGATCTAGATATTAAAAATAAGGAGTAATATATAAGAAAATGGAAATATTAATAGTTGAAAAATAATGAATAAGTAGTTTTAAGATTTGGGTTATGACTATGTGTACCATAAAATTATGGGTTAAAGAATGTGATGTTAGATCAAGAGTATAGTTCAACCATCACCATCCATCTAGGGAGAACAAAGATGTGTTGAAATCTATGAGGGAACAATTAGTGGGAAAATATGAAGAAGGATATATTATAATATACATCAAGTTGTTATTTATTTTATATGGTGAAGTCTAAAAGGAAAAAATAAAAGGGGATCATGCAAACATTACCCATACAAACATGGAAATGTGGAAACAAAACCATGGATATTATCAGTAGTCATCCAAAGATGTCCTGAAGAACAAATAATATATAGATTGTGGAGGACCATCTTTCAAACAATTCTTACTTAATTTCTATCTGATATGACTTCTCACTCAATAAACTTGGAAGGATTAATAATAAGGAATTTGTGTGTCTGTATAGAACATAACTATTGTATGTATCAGATTGAGACCTCATATTTACCTCTATTTTCTCGAAGAGTCTCCAACATACTCTAAATACTGAGTAAAACATCAACATGGATTGTCATCCTCAAATTGATGGCCAATATGAGAAAGCTATCCAGACACTCAATGACATGCCGAGGTCATACTCAATGGACTTCAAAGTAGTATGAGATCAACATTTTTCTCTAGTTAAGTTCTCATAAGATAATATTTTACTCCTAATAATATAAATGGATCCCTATGAATCCCATACTATTAAGATATGTAGAATACCTCCATGCTGGGATGAAGTTGACTAATAAAAATTTAAGGGTCTTGAAATTGTTAAGGAATTGTTTGAAAAGTTTAAGACCATTCAATATCATATCTAGGCTACTTAGATTTCATAGAAAATCTACGATGATAATCATTGATGAGACCTATAGTTTTAAGTTAGAGATAATTTATTTATCTGAATATATCTATAGAATAAATTCATGAGTTTTGGAATAAGGGAAAGCTTATTCCAAGATACATAGATCCCTTTAATATTCTTGAACACATCTAAGAAGTTTCCAATAAAATAATAGTCACACCTAACCTACCTCAGGTAGATGAATTGTTCCATGTATCCCTATTAAGAGAGTACATACTATAACCCTTAAATTTGATGAATCCAGGGGTCGTATCATTGGATAATTATATTTAATATATGGATAATTTGGTGAAGATCTTAGATCATAGAGATAAAATTGTACAAAATAAGATAATATACTTGGTCAATGTTCTATGGAGAAACCACAAGTATAAAGACTTAATGTGGGAACCAGAGGGGGTGATGAATCAGAAGTATCGTAATCTATTTTAGTGTGTTAAATGACAATTTCAAGGGAGAAATTTCTGATGGTTTTATTATTATAACGTCTCAAAATTTTATAAATAATTTTTTTGTGATTGATATAAAAACTCTATTAAGTATTATGGTTATAGAAAATAAATTCACTTCTTTATTTCTAGAAAATTGTATCCTATCTAATTTAAAAGACTATTAAGAATCATAACCATTTATAATATAGTTGTTTAATAGTGATTATATGATTAGTATAAATATAGGGTTTTCATATATCCAATTAAAAAAGACAGTGGATGTTATAGGCTCAACTTGTAGGATTATACCCTATGAATCTCATTTATCAGAACATTCGAGAGAGATAATGTAACGTTCCTTTTTTTGAACCAGATGAAAAAACGCAGGAAATAAAATTTTTCCGTTAACTAGGCATGTCGGTTTTTAAACTGAGCGTCAGAACTTTTTGTTTTTGATAGTCGACACTACGATGTTGATAGACTAAAAATATTAAGTTTATTTTATTGATACACGTATTTGTTTCTTTTCAAAAAAATGAAATGACACTCAAATAGTGCATCATACGAGAAATCTGAGACCATCGTTAGATCTGGAATGCCTGTTTTACCCTAGGAAGGGTACAACCTTGATTCGCATAGGGTGTTTGGAACCCTCGTACTTGATAAAACCGTCTTTATTTTTAATTAATTATTTATTCCTATTTTTAAATAATAAATAATTATTTTCTCACAAATGGTGTGTCAAATGAGAAATATGTGATCACTGATAATTACGGGACATGGGGTATACCATAGGTAGGGTATAACCTTTGCAACCGTAGGATGTTTGGTCATTTCGCACTCGAAGATAATTTGTTTGGGTTATAAATTTTTTTGGTGGCTTTTAAAAATAATATTAATATTATTATTATTAATATTATTTTTTTATGTTGAAGACAACAAATGAAAATACAATTCCATAATTAATAAAATTGTCACAGTGTAAATAATAACTAGGTAATGTAATAAATATGATATTATTAATTGTTCATATTAAATACAAATGCACAATCAATATTTATTTAATAACTCTTATCCTTTTTATTAATGATTGTTTTCATTAAAATATTAATGGTGTAATTGATGGGTTGAATTAAATAATTATTATTATTTTAATTATTGTTATTATTATTATACTGGGACAAATACATTTATGTATATATATATATATATGAGGTATATCTGTACATAAAAGATTATATATATATATATAGTTATATATACATGTACAGGAATATATATAAAAATATACATGTTTGTATATATATAACACGTATATATATGAATAGATATTTATTTTTGCGTTAGAGAAAATATTATTAATTACCCATATAAATGCATGTAACATTTCAACAAAAATTAAAGTGCAGACCGTTATGTTTTTAGTCTAAATATTGTAAGTGACCTAGGGTGCACATCTGTGGACCCGGTTTCGGGTCCCAGATAGCTATTAAAATTAATTAAATGATAGCTCAGACTTTAAATAAAATATTACATTGTGCCCTAGTGCAACATTCATGTTAATATTACTTCAAATTGATTAAATAAATTTTAAATAAATTAATATAGGTGGAAATGGAATGAAAATAAATAATTTAATTAAAAGCGGGAATGAGGAAAATAGAAAAATAATTAAAAATGGGTCTAACCATTTTTATAAATTTCATTTTCATTTTCCTTCCCTCTCCTTTTATTTTATTTATATTTTATTTAATTTTCAATTTTTTCCTTTTTTTTCTTTTTTTCCTTTTTTTTTCTTTCCTTTTTCTTTCCTTATTTTCTTCCTCTTCTCCCCTCCTGTGTGTCGTGCCTCTCCCTCCTCCCTAGGTGGAACACCACCTTGATTCCCCTTCTGAAGACTGTTGCACCTCTATTCATCATCTGTTTTCTTCACCTTTAGGTGCGCTGTGAACTTCTCGATAAGGATTATCCCACGCACCAAGAATCGTGCGATCTCATTCAAATTCCTTGGCATAGTTCACCATGGAAGGATTTTACCATATTTTGGGGTTTTTCTAAAATCATTCGTTTTCTTCTATTTTAGGTCAAATCAAAGCCTACCGCGGATAATAGGATCTTCTATGACCATAAGGTAGGGAGTCTACTCCTTTTCCCTCCATTTTGTTGCGATTTATAAAAACGCACCATTGTGCAGTTAGTCAGTGCCTACCGACTTTGTGAAAATTTATCTAAATTCATTAATTAATTTGTTTCACCTAGTTTTTCCAGACGAATCGATCATTAATTAATTTTTTTAATTTTTTCCAACAAGGTCAGACACCCCTTTGGGCGTGCCGACATGGTCAGTATAATTCCGGTTAGCCCAAACTTTTAATTTATTTAATTGCATGTGTTGCACAACCTTTTTTTGTTGTGTTCAATTTAAATAATTAATTTAGATTAATTATGAATCTTGAATTGTTGAATATTTGTTATTTGGTTGTGCTTGTTTATTTATTATTAAAAAGTGTCTTTATCTGCATGTTTGGCACAACCTATTTTTTGTGATTAATTTAAATATTAATTCAGATTAATTATAAACTTTGGAATTTCTGGATCATGGTAGTTGGTTGGTCTAATTTATTTATTTATTAAAAAGTGCATTTATCTACTTATGTTGATGCGGTACTTTTCCTTGTTAATATTTCTATACTAAAATATTTAATTTGTACTGTGTGATACACAGGTGTACCTATTTGGTTTCAAGATACAATTACATATGTTGATATCATATCTGCTGCTGTGAAAACATTAATTAAATTCAGGGTGGGAAAAGGAGGTGGGTCCCGTATTAAGGGCCACACTTAGACCCTTCGTTCCTAATGGTTACCTCTATGTGACGGGGGGCGGTGCTCTTGGATTTTTCGGACCGATACTTCCCCAGACTTTATAATACTTATGAGTGACACCAGTTCCCAAAGGGCCCATTGATATGGATCTATTGGCAATGTGGATAAGCCAGACTCAGATGACAGTCAACCCCTTTTTGTGAGATCAGGACAGACTCAGGGTAAATCCATGCCACGAGCGATACTTACTCTTTCCAAAGATTTCTTTGGACGGCCTCAGTGGTATTAGATAATTGATGGATGTTCTATAGTGATTCCTTCAGGACGGGCTCAGAATCCAACTCTCAACTTTAACCTTAAAAATGATGTACTGAAGGTTTATATTAATGTCATTATTAGTCTCTTGAGATTTGAGATATTTTTAGGTATGTTGAAGCACACCTGGTTGACACATGACTTACACCCCAAGTTAAAGCACAAGCTTGGGGGTATGCATATTTTTTGTTTTACCTTACTCTTCCAGGCTTCATATATATATATGAATACGTGTATTCTATTTACAGTTACTTCTTTTAGTCTTTCAGCTTATGTCAAAGCAGGTGATTAGGAACGGGTGCTGCTTGGAACCCAGGATGAGTTATTTATTTCATATCACTTAATAAATTATCTACAATTGTTATATAATGCCACACTACATTTTATTATTGCACAAAATGGTAAGGTTTAGACACCGTGGGTACCGACCTACTAGTATTTTTTCTCACACCCTGCATGGGCGTCATTGACACCCAAGTAGATTATTTGATTGCAGGTATTGACAAAGGGAATCACGCTGCTTTCTATTCTTGATTGATTGTTGCTGCTTAGGATGGAGACTGGGGAAGAGGACCGAGCCTTGCTTGTGATGCAGTGGTCGCACTTTGTTTCTTTTCTTTTTAGTTGATAGCTTGTTTGGGGTTTTTTTCCTGTAATTTCAATTTAATCATACATCATGGAATGACATCATTTTGTGAGCTTTCTCACTTGAGTATTATTCAGTTTGATTATACTGCAATTTATTCATTTATATGCTTCTACTATTTATTATTAATTTTTTTTACTTCCACTATGATAGTACCTATTACCTATTAGGGAATAGTCTCCCCCTCAGATACAAAAAAGGCCCTCACTGCTAGTCGGCAGCCTCTAGTGGTCGGGGAGATGTGCTTGAGGTCATGTAACCCACCGATCTAGCCACCATCATAGAGGTGATCCGGGTCGGGACATTACAATCTGGTATCAAAGGTGGTATTTGCCTTTGTCTTACTGTTTTGAGTTGGTAGATTGGAGTCTAGGAATGTGTTGATTCTTGGTTAATAGCCGTTGTTGGGACTGATCACCCCACGTACGAGAAATTATTATGTGGCTAGGATTGGGATTGTTGTTCATGCTTTTCAATGTTTCAATTGATATGTTTTCATCTCAAGTGATTTTGTGTAATTTTTGTTGCTTATTAATTTATGGAATTTATGATATTTTACCCTTGGCCTGTTAAGGTAAGGATGAAGCATTTCATGCATCATAATAGGCACATAATAATTCACATGGAATGCATATTTCCATGCCATGTAGTTTCATTTTAGGATGCCTATTGATTCAAATTCCATGCCTTGAATGTATTCTATGTCTTGTAATTATTTATCATGCCTTTCTAGATACCATGTTTCAGTGATATATTTAGCATGTAAGCTTGTTTCCATGCTACCTGTTTAATATCTTGTTTTACTTGTATCAAGATTCTATGCCTATTGGCATGTCTCTGTGATTAAAATGTTATGCTTCTGTGATTACATCTTGTCTCTCTCTGTTAGCTTCTTGTAGTGACATGCTATCTTGTTTGTTATGTAATTGTTTTCTTTGTTAAAATTTATTGGTTGCCTTTGAATGGGATCCAAATACCAAAAACTATAAAGTGTATAGTCACTTATTAGGTTGATAGCCACCCATATATCTTGGATTATATGTGTTTGAGAATGTTATAATTTCAAATTAATTGGTTAATTGCCTAAAGGCACAACTAGGACCAAGTAGGCTAGTTGGTCTATGTTCCTTATGAGATAACCCAGTATGGGTGTTGTAACTCTTAATAATTTAAATTTTTTTTGTTGCATTCTAATGAACACAAGTCGGCTTAGTGGGACCCCTATAGGCCGCCTTATCTGTTTAAAATGAATTCATGTGATAAACTTTCTAATTATGGACATGATGTTAATTAATGTAAAATGTTTTAAAATGTAGTTTTATAAAGCTTTCATATTTTTCCCTTGAGGCATTGGTTAAGATAAATTACCTTGTGTTTTGTTTTGAAAAGTTGTACTTAATGTTTTGATTAAATCTTTTGATGTTTAAAGATTAAATATAGAGGGCTTGTATGTAGAAGTTGAAGTGATTTCCTCTATTTAAGACCCTGGTATAAGGATTGTTTGAGTTTCACCTTGAATTGCTTTGGAATAAAACCTTTCATATGTCATTGTCCCCAGTCGTACCCCTTGATTAAAATGAAACCCTTTTTTGGATGGTTTCCCATGTTTTCCTTGCCTTTTGTTTCGGGATTGAGCATCAGTAATGCTCATTTCCATCAGGTTATAAATGCCTTAAGAATGGTCAGTTGCTTCATTGGCCATTCGACCCACTCTTCTCCACAGTGATGGATGACTCAAAATGTTGTCATTAGAGTAAAAAGTTATCTTGCTTCTATATCTCCTCGAGGTAGTATGCGTTCTCGTTCGCGGTGACGTCAAGTACTTAATGTTGTGATGAACCGGTCGAGTTTAGTGTAATCATCATGTCTTGCACTGTTAAATACGCTTCAGGTCATCTATGTAGTACAATGAATTCTATATTAAAAGAGTCAAGTTTTTCCTAGTGACCGGGATGACTTATAGAGACATAGGTGTTTTGACACACCAGTCAGTTGGGAAGGGATTTTATACCAGTTGTTTAAATGTTTCCCTTATGGTAATATTATAATCCTCTTAGTGTACTCTTCCATAAGTGATGACCATGTCCCCTATCTTTCCTTCGTCCTTGATACACTAAGAGAGCATTGCTCTTATTCCATACTAAAGCTTTAAAAGTTGTTGGGCTTTGTTAGGGTGGTTTTTCTCAGCATTTCACGTTGATTTGTCATTCTTATCAAGGCTTGTTTAGTCTTGAGTGACCTTTGGTTTTACATGTAGGAATTCCTGACGAACTTTTCTACACCAATCGTTTCATCTAACTTGACTGCCAGGCTAATGTTGCTCTGGCTTCGATCAATGATTTGATATGGACATCTTTCCCTAGTACCAACACCTCACTCGTAAACCTGGAGTATGGACTACCCTATGTTAGTTTCTTTCACTCTTGTTGTGTCAATCTGAAGTTACCCTAGACTTTTGTTGGGATCGGTGATTCATAAATTAAAGAAGGTCACTGGAGGTCAGGTTTGAACTTTGATGGATCTGTTTGAGGTAAATATGAGATACATTTTAAGAATAAATCACATTTTAGTCTATAAAGACCCGCCAACTAAGATGAAGACCTTATTAAATTGTCGGTCAGAGTGGCTTGAAAATTTCTCTCTCTTGCTCAATCAATCGGTCAGTGAAAGAACTTTTTTTTGACACATCATCAGGTGAGACAAGTACGGATTGGTTTGACCAGGGATTTTCATAAAAAGCAGGCTCTACATGGGTTTTAAGGGCTACAAGGAATTGACCATTTTATCCATTTTAGAAATCAAGCGAGAAGCATCGCTAAAATGCTTAAGGGCGTGTCTTGTACGTAATTCTGATGGAGGAAGGTTTCATGATCCAGAATTTTCCATATTCTAATTTTAAAACCTAAGGTGGGATGTAACTTTGAATAAACTTTTAATGAGATGATGACATGTTCATGTCTCTAGATAAACAAGATTGAATAAGTACTATCTCGGTGTATCGTTTGGAAAATAAGTGTTGGCTTATATCTTAATGGCTTATGTGCTACTTTCTTAACCAATGTTTGAATGTGCATTGTGTGTTTGAATACCTTTTATATGAGACTTCATGAACCTTTAGATCATGTAAGAGTTACGTTTTTCATTAAGGCTTCTCAAGGAAAATAATTTCTAATGTGGGAAGGTTGTAACGTTCCGTGTTTTGAACAGGATGAAAAAATGCCAGGAATAAAATTTTAACATTAACTAGATATGTCAGTTTTGAAACCGAGCATCAGAACTTTTTGTTTCCACTAATCGACACAATGGAACTCATAGAACAAAAATATTAAGTTTATTTTATTGATACACATGTTTGTTTCTTTTCAAAAAAATAAATTAACTCTTAAACGGTGCATCGTACAAGAAATTTGTGACCACCGTTAAGTCCGGAATGCTGGGTTTACCATAGGAAGGGTACAACCTTGATTCGAATTGGGTGTTTGGAACCCTCTCACTTGATAATACCGTTTTTATTTTTAATTAATTAATTATACCCATTATTAAATAATAAATAATTATTTTCACACAAACGGAGTGTCAAATGAGAAATCAGAAATCACCGATAATTCCGGGACATGAGGTTTACCCTATGCAGGGTAAAACCTTTGCGAGCATCAGAATTTTGGTCATATCACATCCGAAGATAATTTATTTGAGTTATAAGTTTTTTTTGGCCTTTAGAAATAATATTAATAATTTTACTATTTATTTTATTTTATTTCTTTGAAAACAACAAATGAAAATACACTTCCATAATTAATAAAATTTTCACGGTGTAAATAATAACTGTAATGTAATAAATATGATATTATAAATTGTTCCCATTAAATACAAATGTACAATCAATATTTATTTAATAACTATTATCCTTTTTATTAATGGTTGTTTTCATTAAAATATTAATGGTGTAATTGATGGGTTGAATTAAATAATAATTATTATTTTAATTATTGTTATTATTATTATATTGGGACAAAAACATTGATGTATGTATATATATGAGGTATACATTTATATATGTGATTAAATATATATATATATAGTTATATATACATGTGCAGGTGTATATATAAGAATATTCATGTGTGTATATATATATATATAATTAACATGTCTATACATTGGTGGATATTTATTGTTTAGTTAGATAAAATATTATTAATTACCCACATAAATTAATGTAACATTTCAACTTAAATTAAAGTGCGGACCGTTAAGTTTTTAGTATAAATATTTTAAGCGACCCTGGGTGCACGCCCGCGCAATCGGTTGCGGATCCAGGATTACTATTAAAATTAATTAAATGATTTCTTGAACTTTAAATAAAATTTTACATTGTGCCCTAGCGCAACCTTTGGGTTAAAATTAATTAAATAGGATTAAATAAATTTTAATTAAATTAAAAGAGGTGGAAAAGATATGAAAATAAATAATAAAATTAAAAGCGGGAATGAGGAAAATAGAAAAATAATAAAAAATGGGTCTAACCATTATTATTATTTTTATTTTTATTTTCCTTCCCTCCCCTTTAATTTGATTTATTATATAATTTTCCTTTTTTTCCTTTTTTTCATTGCTTTATTTTCTTTTCTTTTTCTTTTCTTATTTTCTTACCCTCCTCCCCTCATCCCCTCATATGCATCACTCCTCTCCCTCCTCCCTAGGTGGCGTCATGCCTCTCCCTCCTCCCTAGGTGGCACACCACCTTGCTTCCCCTTCAGAAGACCGCTACGCCTTCATTTGTCGTCTGTTTTCTTCACCGTCAGGTGCGATGTGAACCTCTCGGTTAGTCTTATCCCACACACCAAGAATTGTTCAATCTCATTCCAAATCCTTTAAGCAGTTCACCACGGAAGGATACTACCTGATTTTTGGGGTTTTCTAAAATCTTTCGTTTTCTTCTATTTTAGGTCAAATCAAAGCCTACCACAGATCATAGAATCATATATGACCATAAAGTAGGGCATCTACTCATTTTGCCTTCACTTCATTGAGATTTATAAAAATGCACCATTGTACTGTTAGTCTGTGCTTATCGTCTTTGTGAAAATTCACCCAAATTCATTAATTAATTTGTTTCGCCTAATTGTTGTAGCCGTATTGTTCATGAATTAACTTGTTTAATTTCTTGCAACAAGTTAGGACACCCCTTGGGGCGAGCCAACATGGTCGGCATAATTTTCGTAAGACCAAAATTTTAATTTATTTAATTTCATGTGTTGTGAAGCCTATTTTTGGTTGTGTTCAATTTAAATAATTAATTTAGATTAATTATGAATCTTGAATTTTTGAATCTTTGATAGTTGGTTATGCTGGTTTATTTATTATTAAAACGTTTCTTTATCTGCATGTTTTTCACAACGTATTTTTTTTTGTTTAATTTAAATAATTAATTTAGATTAATTTTGAAATTTGGAATTGTTGGATCTTGGTTGTTGGTTGGTCTAATTTATTTATTTATTTAAAAGTTCATTTATCTTCTTATGTTGATATAGTACTTTGCCTGGTTAAGATTGCTATTCTGAAATATTGAATTTGCACTGTGTGATGCACGGGTGTACTAGTTTGGTTTTCAAGCTGCAATTACATATGTTGATATCATATTTACTACTGTGAAAACAATAATTAAATTTAGGGTGAGGAAATGAGTTGGGTCCTATATTTAGGGTCATGCTTATACCCTTCATTCCTGATGGTTAACTCTATGTGTCGGGGGAAGTGTTCTTGGATTTTCCAGAGTGAGACTTCCACGGGCTTTCTAATTCTTATGAGTGATACTAGTTCTAAAAGGGCCCATCAGGAAAGATCTGTTGGCAATGTGGATAAGCCAGCCTCAGATGAAACTTGACCCCTTTTTGCGAGATCGGGATGGACTCAGGGTAAAGCAATTCCATGAGCGATACTTGGTCTTTAAAAATATTGCTTTAGACGGGCTCAGTGGTGTTGGATAATAGAATGATGTTCTATAACGATACCTTCGAGACGGGATCAGACTCTAACTCTCATTTTCAACCATAATAATGATGCACTGAAGGTTTATATTAATGTCTTTGTTAGTCTTTTGAGATTTGAGATATTTTCTAGTATGTTAAACCATAGTTGGTTGACACATGACTTAGACCCCAAGTTAAAGAACAGTCTTGGGGGTACGCCTCTTCCTTGTTTTACCTTACTCTTCCAGGATTCATATATATGGATATGTGTATTCTACTTATAGGTACTCCTTTCAGACTTATGGATTAGGCCGAAGTAGGTGATTCGGAACGGGTGTCGTTTGGAACCCAGGCCGAGTTATTTATTTCATTGCACTTAATAAAATATTTTCAATTGTTATATAATGGAACACTACATTTTATTATTTCAGGAAAGTGAAAGGTTTAGACACCGCGGGTGCCGGCCTACTAGAATTTAATCTCACACCCTGATTGGGCATTGTTAACACCCGATTCGATTATATGATTGCAGGTATTGACAAAGGGAAGCATGCTGCTTCCGATTATTGATTGATTGTTTCTTCTTAGGATGGAGATTGGGGCAGAGGACCAAGACTTTATCATGATGCAGTTGTCGCACTTTGTTTCTTTTCTTTTTAGTTGATAGCATGCTTGGGTTCTATTTTCTGTACTTTCAGTTTAGACATACATCAGGGCATGACATCGTTTTGGGAGCTTCTGTACTTGAGTATTATTCAGTTGGACTATTTATATTTCTTATTCTGTAGTATATTAATTTATATTCTTCCACTATTTATTATTAATTTTTGTTTACTTCCACTTTGATAATACCTATTACCTATGAGGGCATATTCTCCCCCTCTAACACAAAAAGGACCTCGCTGCTAGTCAGCAGCCTCTGGTGTTCGGGGAGATACGCTTGAGGTCATGTAACCCACCGGTCTGACCACCTTCTTAGAGGTGAGATGGTTTGGGACATTACAGATAACATCACTAATCTTTCCATTGACCAATACCAAACCTAGATCCAATATATAAAGCATGAGAAAAACTGATCATTGGAAAATTATAAGTTCATCGAAGTCATGACCTAAACTATGTATGTCGAACCACCCCATGAAAATCCCAGCATCGCACACCTTACCCTTAATAAATTTACTGGAGAAACAAAGAGA
Organism: Viscum album; assembly: GCA_963277665.1. Lineage (NCBI taxonomy): Eukaryota > Viridiplantae > Streptophyta > Magnoliopsida > Santalales > Viscaceae > Viscum > Viscum album. The sequence continues at coordinate 828,080,934 of OY728133.1, read as the reverse complement.
TATATATCATAACCCTAATAATTTGAATATGTATATTTTATATAATAATTAATATATTTACTTCTTATTTTCATTAGATTATAAATGACTTTGTTTATGATACGATTAAACAAAATTTAATTTTTTTTGTAATATGAAAATTTCAATTAAGACCTTCATTTTTGAAGAATTAGTGAAATTTAAGATGAAATAAAATTTTAATAAAATTATAAAAATAAATAATTTTTATTAAATATAAATGATAATATAATTCTTATAAAGTAAAATGTAATTTTTATAAGGGTTCTAAAACTATTATTATGAAAAAATTCCTACATTTCTTAATAAATGTTGATTCTAGTTTTTAATGTGAAATTTAAAAAATTGTTAAAACTATTTTGATAAAATAAATATTTTTTTAATCACCATGTTTAAATTATCCAACAATTAATTTTTATAATTTTATGTGAGAGTTGAATTTTAGTATAAAAATTCAATATGGTATAAATATACAATGTGTATTATGAGATCATAATGACCCAAAAGTGATGTAATAAATGATATAAAAGGTATCCATGACCGAATATATGCCTCCCATTTAATATAATGGGATTTTAAGGTTATTTTTTTAATTTTATAAAGCCTTTATGAATCCTCAAAAACCAATATTATATTTTTAAGGTTTTAAAATATTTTCATTATAAATATGACTCACTAACACATCACGACGTGTAATATTTTATTGGGTTCGGACTTAGGCCTTATAAAATAATGTAAATCACTATTGTTTTGTAGAAAACATTGGAAAAACATGAGATTTTTTTGATTAATTTATTATATAGAGTCCAAAACCTATGTTTTCTAAATCATAAAGAACACCCCTCTCTCTTCATATATAATACCACCCAATCCCCCATTACACTTCATTAAAAAACAATGAATCTTGTAATTACTCTTCCCTACCCTCTCTATAGTCCTCCAAATGTTCCCCCAATCCTCAAGAATTCCCTTCCAATCTTTTTGGAATCACCCTCTCATGGTAAGGGATTTCCATCTCTTCTTTTACATTCATTCTCCTTATTTGTAATTATCCTTTTAAATATTTATTGAATATGTTTTCATTACTATATAAAGATACCTATACATTCCAATTTATATCCTAACGATTAAATATCATTTACCCCTCTCATTATAACATTTCCATAATCCATTATAGTGTTGAAATTTAGTATGGGGCCCTCTCTTTCTCAACTTTTTTCAAGCACGTTATTTATATAATGAACTTTGTATTCAAATTCCTATTGATGAGATATGATATTATAAACCCCTTTTACTAAACATATGGGGTTTCATTGATGAGTGACCCTTTACCCCTCATTAATCCTCTGATAATTCATTATGTACCCTTGTTACTCTGTCAAAATAATCCTATAATTTTCCATGCCATGTTTTTATTTAATCACCCTACTTGTATTGTTACTATTAATTCCTTAAATTTTTTATTCAATAATTTTATTAAATATAAACCATAATTTACATTTTTCTTCAATGTGATGAGATACCCCTTTCTCTCTCATTGAACCATTTTTTGAATCATCAAGTATTGTTGTAACGCTGCTGAAATGTCCCTACAATTTTCTATGTCGAAAATTCACGAGGTTTATACCCCTACCAATTTACACTCATGGTTATTAACATATTTGTTCATATAAATCATTTAGTTGGTACTTCCATGTATGTAAACCATAATCCTTAATATTGGGATTAAATTTTATGAAATATGTTCTTATGTTAAATTATCCATGTGGCACACTTATCAATGTACATGATATGATTATGATCAATTATCTCAAATTGCACTATAATGCATTCAGTAATAGTTAGAATCATTATATTATATATTTGGCGCATGGTTGGATACATTAAGAACAATATTTTATTATTTATTTGTGGAAAACCCTGACTTATTTTTATGATTTCATGTTTAATTTCGTTTCCACAATCCCATGTTGCCTTTATGTTGTCATGTTATAACATGCCTCATTGTTAATATTTATGATTCTTACCCATTTTATGTCCCATTGAAATCCTTATTAAATAATAATAATTTCTTCATATTATGATTTTATATTCACTTACTAGGCCTTATAGCTCAACCTTTTCTTATGTATATCCCCAGGTTATCCCATTCAGTTTTAAGAATGATGATAAATTAGGATCATGTTATAGAAGTTTTAAATAAATCCAATGTACCCCCTATTTTAATTTGTTATGTAATGTACGTAATTAACAAAATAAACTAGTATTATTGATCTTAGGGGTTGTATTATGTTTATTATTTTGAAATAAATCATGAATTATTGTGTAATAAAGACAATGGTTGTCATAAAGTATCCAAAAAATGTGTGTCAAGGTCTTCTCATGGGTCAATCATCTCACATTAACCAATTTAATTTCAAATTATCCCTCATTGTGTAACATTATTTAATTTTATCCAAATATCTATTTTTCTATTACCAAAACCATATAATTTGAAAATATGGATCCTTGGACTTTACCTGACCGCTCAACAATGTTCAATTTAAACTAGTTCCCTTAAGAAATTGGTGTAAACTCATCTTTCCATACACCACTAGTGTAAATCCAGTACCACCCTATTAAAGGTCGGAATAACAATCCTATAAGTCTCATATACAGGAGTCTAATATTATCATTCTACATGGCATGCAAATTTCAATATGTCAAGAGATTACTTAAAATCCATCCTCAAAATCAAGAACCTACCTATTCCCTGATTTATTGAATATCCTTGTGTCTCATAACATCATTTCAAAAATAAAAATATCAACACACAACCACTAGTAAAGAGGGCCAAGAACCCAATCATTCATGGCCATCAAATCCAGTTTTTATACTCATTGATCTAATATCTTTTTAGAAACTCAAATGCGTCATCATGTTATATCGAAAAATCCAAGAACCTTCTACGAATTGGTCTCTAAATAAATATACAACTAAGATCATCGCCTCAAAGGAATTAAAAAACTTAGGCCAAAATCTCTCACAGGTTTCCCACAATCATTCTAAATATATCTGACTCATCAAGGGTTTGATCCAATACTAAGGTCCTCTAGGTATCCCACCCATCCCTATTGGTAAAAAAATCATAATATAGCTTCTAGGTCTATCCACCTATCTTTAAGGTATCTTGCACTAGAATGACCTACCACTTAAGAGAATATTTCAGATGATATCTAAAGTACTTGTAAAATATCTATAAAATAGGAAAAACTAAAGTCTAGAAAATATATTATTGCTAAAAATGGTCAAAATTGGTTTACACATGTATAGAAAACATGTCCTTCCAGGCATCGGGCTACTAGGCCCAAATCCTCTTTTAGCATACTCATAAGGTAGTTCTCCTTTGAGGGTTAAAATTCTACCATGAAAAGAATAAGGTAATAACACTCACTGGGTGTCCATATATGGTAACACCCCTCAAGGTATAATTTACATACATCCTCCCCCTTACATTGGGGTTTTTTGTCTATAAGAGTCCTATCTGACTAAAACAGTCATGGAATGAAACATAATGTCCTAATAAAATATTCTCAAATATCTAACAGTTTTGTATCTCTAAGAGGGATACCATAACATGTTAAACTATAGTTTAAACATGAGTTTTCTGCATCTAAACTATATTAATGCCAAAAAGGCCAGTAGCATCTACCACTAATAATTTAAGTCCAACATATTCGAAAAATGAACCAATATCCATGGGATTTTTAACTTTAAATCCAAACCTTACATGAGGTTTCTTCATTATCACCATACCCAAAGGTTTTAATTCAATAATTTTCATTAATTAACATATATTATAAACTTTAAAAATTATCAAGTATACACGAACTCAAGTATGAGTATTAGAGACAACTATACTTGTTATTTATTCAGCTAACAACTTGTATAATTTTCCGCAAATGACTGTATAAATACCTTTTAAACCATCATTTATTTGTTGGTTATCACCTATGGGTTTAGATAAATAAAATTTCGATTGTAATCTATAATGTAAATTAATATTTAGTTTTTAACTATAATTTTATTTAAATAAATCCTCATATAAAAATCTAAAACGTTATCAATAGGTCTTTTATCATTTAAAGGTGGCCAGTCAGGTAATATCCCTCAATACATTTATATGAAACACCATATAAGATGATGTTGACACATTAAAAACTTATCTCATGTTACATGAATATACCCCCATGAGGACAAACACTAATCTTGAAAAGAATTAAGGGAAACCTAATAGGGTCTCGTTATTTCAACCCGGGTCTAGTTATAAGGGAATCCACTCCCAATTTATGGATTCAATTCTCTACAAATTAAAAAAGGTATTGTATTTAATAGAAACCCATAATAGTTAATTTATTAAAGACTAATAACATCCTTATTTGGTATATATCATGGGTATACAATGTTAAAAATACCCTAAAAGGGTTGAGTGATGAATATAAGGGTCAATACTATGAGCCATCATTCCCCTGTTACAGAGGTAGAAGCCTTTATATGTTGTAATTGACAAACAATTTAACTTTCATCCATTAGTAGTAAATTAAATTTATTAAAACAATTAAATTTACTTGACATGTAATGGTTTCATTTAAGTTAATTCATTTACTAATTTAAATCCATTTCATTTATTTTATTTATCAAAGGTAAAAGAATACAAATTTTCAAGGAATACTATAAAAAATCATGATATACAAGTAAGCATGAAAAATGATTACCTAAACATGGTATACAACTAAGCATGAAACATAATCACACAATCATGGTATATAGAAAAACTTGTTCATCGCATGTGAATATTATATTCCTGAGATGACACATGAATGCATCACTTCTCTTTCCTTTCTAAGATAATAGGTAAATACCATAAATTCACAAATCAATAACCAATATATATATAGTAATCACTCAATGTGCAATAATAATCAACTTTAATTACGATTCATCATAAAAAGTAGTCACATTTTGGGAAATATAATAATTCCCTCATGTGTGAGTTAGACGAACCCAAACATGATCTATTTATAGAGTGACAAAATATTCTTAGTCTCATGTCTATAATCCCAAAATAACAATACAATGTAAGAAGATGTGCTGATACAGCTGGTAATATCATGAATCGAGAGCCACTAAAATAGTGCCCTGAGCCAGTTGGCCACACAGCCTCAGGTCTGCCTCCCCATATAGAAAAGGATACTGACAAGCTATGAGGGTCTAAAGGTTATAAAATGGGGATAATATACCCTCTAGAACATCAATAAACATAGTATAATAATAAATTAATGAATTCAAGTAGATGGTAATAATAAATGATAAGTAATAATAAATAAATAACTAGGAAAATACCATATAAATAACCAACCATTCATGAACGTGATGAGTTATATTACACATAGTCAATATATAATAGGTAACAGACGAAAGATTATACAATAGAAATAATTAAATAAATGAAATATTTTAACCTTATAAGGAAGCCTATGTATATTCTTGGCCTATAGTTCATTGTCATGTCCTCGACTAGATTTTACAATGACAAAGAATCATAATCCAAAGTCACATCCTGAAATTAAGAAGTATATATGAGTACTAAATGATAATAAAAATAGAGTGTGATTGAAACATAGTAGTCAACCACCAATTATGTCTAATGAAATATAGTCTATGAGTATAAAATAAATAAGTGTGTCGGTATAATAAAAAAAATCCATGAATAATAACTGTCATAATGTTTGGCTTAGGTTTCTCAAGAGACACCTGACCAACCATATCTGCTTTAGTTTAAGCCAAAATGTCCCTAAACATGTTCTATCATGTATATATATGAATATATGTAAACCAATATATAAAAATATATACCTATACTAGATAGGAATTGAGGCACAATAACAAATAATCCACATAATGATAATATAATCAGGATCTCATATTTTATAAGGGGGCATAAGCCCCAACATCTGATAATGGGATACAAATCACCACACCCAAAAAACCTAATCAATGATATGAAGCATCATTTATAATATCCAAATATTGTGGTGTGAAATATAATGTATAACAACCCAAAATGATGTGAAATGTGATGTCCAACATCCCAGACCATTTTTGTGTGAATCATCTAATCCAACAACCCTAACTAGGGCCACTCCATAATAATCTAGTATATGGTAAATCCATTATTCCTACAATCCCATCCTAGGTGTTTCATAAAAAGGAACCTAGGTATCACCCAAGGAACACTGTAATTTCACTTTCCTATTACATTTAATATTTAAATATAGACCTTGTAAACATCCATTCCAAAATATCTGTCAAGGAAAAGGAATAAAATCTATGCCATTATCAATTCAAGCTATACAGTTAGGCCATATATTTTATAAACATCCAAGAAGGGTATGGGAAGCATCCATGAAAAAATATAAGTCAGGGATAAGAGATACAGTCGATACAAAAATAGAATTAATTTTGATTCATTTCATTAATAAATTCCCAATTCAATTCAATTTAGTATTTCAATACATTCATTTATAAATACAAGGGCCATGTAATGGTATTAAACCAATAAAAAAATTAAATTAAATAATTTTAAACCACTTCTATTAAGATACAATTTCAACCCACTTTGAAGGTCCTTTAGTCATACATGAATTTATAAAGTGTCAACAAATTTTATTAAACACACCGAAAAGGGTTTGTACTTGTCAAAGAAGACAACCTTCATAAAATTCAAGTGTCTAGGGAAGTATATCTAATATGGGATGACCAATTTAATTAAGTGATTTAACATTTCTCAATAAACACATAGAAAGTATGGCTTGCTGTAAAATGATGAATTTTATAAATGAAGAAACATTAATGGATAATCCATAAACCACGTACCTTTTTCTAAGGAAGCTCACACATCCAATTTTCGGATTTAATTCAAGTTGTAATGTGGGTAATTGAAGAAATGTAAAAATTACCTCAAAATAAGGAATATGAGATTGAATGAAAATAACATATAATAAATAATGATAAATGGATATAATAAGTAAGAGGAACAATAGACTAAATAAGGGTGAAACAATGTGAACAAATATTTCTGATTCCAAGGATATATAGAGGAGATCCTCTAATACCCCGGTGAGGGTGGAGGGAGATTACCCAATAAGGTTTGTCATACAAACTGTGAAGGAGAAAGGAGGAGAGGGAACATAAAGGAGGAAGGTGAAAATGGTTATTTACATCCACTTTAATTAGATACATGGTTTGTGCAAACATTTTGTATAATTTTGTGGTGCCATTGTCCAAAGTGACACCCCATTTCATGGCTTGGTTCACATTTTGGGAAACCATGGGAAAAATTTGTGATCCACCAACAAAATTTATTGTAAAGGATTAATAAGGTTATACAACCTCAGATGCATGATTTAACAAACCATATGCCTCCATCTCCAGGTTTCATGGTTAATAAAAAGTTTTTCCACTTACAAAAAATGTCACATTGTTGAGCTACACAGCTACTACTAACTTTGTGGGAACCATACGCCTAAGGTCATATCTTCTAGAATTTCCAGTTTAGTTTTTGAACCCTCATGACACTCCCATAACATATAATCCATCCCAAAATCCTCATTCCATGTCTAAAAACAATAATAATAAGTGCTCTGACTCTCGAAATTCTTTTCTAAGGCTCATTTTATGATTTAACCCATCCACCAAATGAATATTTAAAAAACCATTATCAAATTTTTACCCACTAAAAACATGTCATGTTAATATTAATATTCTCACCCAGGTGAATTAGGGGGTGATACTAAATTGATAGGGGACCCACCCACTAGTTCATCAGGGGGTGCCACTCGGTATATAGAGGACTCGTGCCCCCTATATCTTTTTTTAGAACTCCTAAAACTTTGAAAAGATTTTGGAGGACCCATAAACTACTATGAAAGGGGGTTTCTATCCCTAGAGTCACTATAATAAAAGGGCCAGATCACTACCATTGTTAAATCATCTCTAGAAGAGGCATCAAAATCATAAAACCTCATGTGATATCTCTCATTCCAAAACAAAGTCCATCATTTCATTATAAATGAGAAAATAATTAGGATATGCTACTTGTGGTCCATAATATATGTCTATAATATTTAGATACATATGGTGGAAGATTCTAAATAGGGTACATAATTTTTATCTTGGGAACATGATGGGTGACCCTACTAGGATACCTAGTCATCTCCGCGACAACACATGACTTGGCAAGCCATGTGAGACTAAAAAATGTGTATAGGTGGTACATTTTGGGTCTTTTCCACCAGATGTAATCCCATGTATTTGTGGACCATGATTATGTACATTGGATTGTGGTCATGTACATGGGCCATGTCCGAGTACCCTAGCCATGTATGAATACATGGTTGTTCCCATGTCCATGGTTATGCTTGTGGCTATGTACTCTTGAACTGCATGCCGAAATTCCATAACAAGTTCCCATAGTGTGTATAAACCATACATGTAATGTTATATTTATCGTCACCTAAAACCATAGTTAGCACAACCAGGGGACAACAAGTTGGGATTTCTTCAAGAATACACTCCATGTAGTTGTGTTTTTTAGAGGCTATAAGGCTTGGTATCCACATGATTTCCCCATCCTCCATTTTTTTCCACAAATCATTACATTTGACTACTTAAAATTGAATGTTCCTTTACAAAATATTGATCCCTATCTTTTGGTGGTGGAAAATTAGGAATCCAATTACCCATGTGAATTCTCCATGCCTACCATCACTGCATAGGATCCCATATCCAATAACTTCTAACCCACATCCTAAATTAAACCTCAATATGCATGTAAATCATAGATATTTTTTCATTTGTGAAACCTCCATGAATCTAGGGGCTCCAGTTCACTCAAATTGTCCCTGGAAATTTCAAACTGTTATTCAATGGACCAACATCAAATAACGTAAAGTATAGTGGTGGAAAATCACAAGAATGTGGTGAATCCCCCATTAGATTATTTAGTTTCGATCAATAGTCACATAAACATAAACAAGGGTGAATTCAAATTCATAATGATAATATATCATGTTTAATAACATAGTTTATGAACATGATCTTGTTAAGAATGGAAATTAAATATCAATAAAGAAGATAATAAAAATCCATTCTTATCAATTAATCCAAGGGTAAAAACCACAAATAATGTGCCCTATATAAATTATGGATCATTAATTAGTGATGAACTCATTCTCTAATGATGAAAAATATGAACTTTTGTGTTTTTAGTCTCCCTCACAATATATTTATCATTCATCATTGATCTAAACTACCATTTTCTAATGTATCTCTACTCCCCTTATTATATAATATAAAAGGTTTATGAAAAAAATCTTGTGGATTTTTCTGTAACATGTAATTTATAGAGAGTTTTATGTTTATTATTTTAAATAGAATAAATAAATTATTTATTTTACTAAACACACTTCCAATAACCCCTTTTCAAAAAAAAATTTTATACCGATGAACATTTCTTCAGGCCTAGGTCAAAACCTGCATTTCATATTGAACTGTGGTCTCAGTTTTTCCATCTAATGTCCCAAAAAATTAGAAAATAATTTATAATGAAACAATTAATGAACATGGTTTAATATAGAATAATATTTTTGATATATTAATTTTAGTTTCATGAGACACCTAATCCCAAAAAACTATAGTTGTTAAATTATCCCCTCCTTCAAGTATTGCCTCCTTGAAAATCAAAAGATATAAAAAGTTGGGGTACTGAGTAAAAATATATTTCTCACACTCATAATAACTCTCATGCATGATACCATGCTTCAAAAGTGAAAAAAACAAAGGAATAGTCTATCCATGGAGGATCCTCTCATATCGATCATTGATCTCCATGGTGTACTCTGTGAAGGTGGATCCATCCTTAATATCCATCTCACCCTAGTCAATAATGTGTGTTGGGTTGTAGACTTATCTCCTTAGTTGTGACTCTTGGAAAATTTCTTGCACTTGGTCTAACTACAGGGAAAATGAAAAGCATTAAGAAACCTCACGAGCCCTCCATAAAATCTGAAACAACCGGATGAATCTTAGGGATAAATTTCTTCCCTATCCAAATATCTACAATCCCCATTATGGGGAGACTATCATAAAAACATAATATCCCAATTTTAACTTTATAGGAATACAATATAAGTCTCCATAATATTTATATTTTCTCAAGGTGGTCCTCATAATCTCATAGACCACCTAAAATTTATTCATCATCAACTGCACCATCTCTAGCCTCACAAGGGATGTCCCACCAATCTCATCCCATCATAAGGGTGAATTTAAGGGTCTCCTATATAGGTCTTTGAATGTTTCCATTATAATGGTAGAGTTATAAATATTATTATAAAAATAACCTACCAATGTAATGTGATCCTCCAAGATGTAGCTATAGTCTAACACATAAGATTTCAGGATATACTCCAATAACTGGATAGTCTGCTGGGTCTTCTTATCTGTTTGGAGCTGAAACACCATTCTCATCTTTTATAGGGTCCCAAAGTCCTCCTATAGAACTATAAAAATCCATAACATGGATTTATCATCATTGTATGAGATTATCTTCATGGGTACCCCATGAATCCATATGTTCTCTAATATAAAAAAATACCCAAACTCTAAACCGAACTAAACTCTATGATGGAAAAGAAGTTCACCAACATTATAATTCAGTAAAAAATAACCCAAATAGAATCATGGTCACTCATTGTACATATATTCCCTATCATAAATTATATCTATATACCATATCAATTTCACTTTATGATCTTAATAGGTTATGTCAAACCTAATGGAACCTAGTGTTTAGTCTTTACTTATTGGCATTTGAGGAACCAAGAGACAAACTTGAAGAATCTCTACATCCATCCAGCCTAACAGAACTATCACTAAAGGTAATTGTACATATTTTTTACACTAAAATGTATAGAAAATGGAGAATTGTATTACTACCTCATGACCTCCTCTCAAAACATGACTGGAACCACCATCTTCTCTTAGAAAAGGATGACATGATCCCCTCCTTCAAATAATACATATGGTAGATATCCTGAGGATATATAGTCATGTAAAACCTCATTTTCAATGTCTCGCTACTGAGCCTCTCCCACAGACAAAATAATTGGTTGATTCACCACCATCAATTGAAGAAAAAATGTTCCCCTCTTATCCACTAGTGTGAGTTCTAATAAAGAAAACTACTCTGAATCCTCCTCTACAAAGTGAGAAGAAGACATTATGTTGATGGAATATTACACCATGTTACCCTTCCCATTATTATAGACTATATCTATGTCATAGTCATGTAGAAAATCCAACTAGATCCTTTATCTCTTGTTCAGATATCCCTTAGTAAAGATGTACATGATAATCTAGTGGCTTGAGTAAAGAAAAAAAAATTCTTTACTAGAAGATAGTGAATCCACTTCTTCAGAGAAAAGACTACCACTTCTAACTCTAGGCTATGAGTCACATAATTCTTTTAGTGTGGTATTAAACAAATAAACCCATATGTGATCACCAAATATCTCTATATTAATATGCAACAGATCCCATCTCTAGAGTAGCCAGAAAATAAAATGTATTAAATTACCACCTAGGTAAGTCTCAACACAAGAGAACTGGTCAACCTTCACATCAACTCCTGAAAGGATATTTAACACTTATATATCTAGGTAAATGTTTTCCCTTTCCATGTCAGGGTTGTCAAAGGGGATATAATACTAGATAATTATTTCATGAAAATTGTATTTTACCCTAACAATTAGAGAAAGATCACCACCTTCATAACACTCTCAGATGGATCCCAAGAAATCATAAAATTAATATTTACCATGTATATATATAAAAAATTATTAGAGAATTTTTTTCCAAAAAGTTAACATAATTGATCCAAAACTAGAAATTTTAAAGCTTACCATAATGTCGGTGCTCTAAGAGTTATCCTAGGACTAACCTGAAATGATATACCTACTACTCCTCTGAAACTGAGTAAATGATAATTTCAACAATGAAGACAAATTTTTTTTACAAGTATGTATGGATCATATGGTTCATAAGATCCAAGAACACATTGGGGGAATATTCTGAACTGAAAGTAATCACTAGTAACTAATATTTTCAAAAGAGACATTAGTATTCAATCTTCAAAATATCATCCACATGAAACATAAATTGGTGGTATCCTGACCTAATATCCAAAATTGATGACCAAATCAAACCTCTCAATTTCTCAAAGAGGTGATAAATCCTCATAATGGTTAACCAATTCTTTACTACCACCAGATTCAGGTGATGAAAATCAATACCAATAACAAAGATCTCATCCATGTTTTTCATGAAGAAAACATGATCTTCCAAAGGGAACTCATTGGGTATGATAAAACATTTCTATTAAAGGACCTCCAACTACACCCTCATCTTCTATAGCTCGATAGGGGATATCTCATATGCTATAGAAGATATCAACGCAATCTTGGAATTCCAGTCAATTCACAATTCGATCTCTAACCATGGTGGTAGTCCCAGAATTTATATGGGGAAGGAACCTATGTAGTTATCCACTAATAAAGGAATCCATATTCCTAAATATCCTACTCCACCAAGGGTTAATAATGTCATAGTAATGGGTGATGGTTTTTAGATTTCTACTCGAAAATACCATTCACTCATCCATGATATCTCTCTCATCCATAAAGGAGAATCTCATCCCTTATGTTTAAAGGAATCTAACACGCCTGTGATGATAATCAATCTGTGCATGAACCAAGAAAAACCATTTCATGCTCAAGATGAAGTCGTAGATATTCAACTGGGACTAATAGTTCCCATGATAAACTCTCTCTACTGAATTTAAACTCATACTACAGGAAGATATGTGATAAGAAATAATCACTACTTGTTGGAACCTCTAGCCATAGATGTTATAATAAATCCCCAATTGAATGATGAAAATAATTGAAATGGGATAATGATATGATTGAATGAATCTTTTATATATATATAAGTACTAGAGAATGAGTATAAAAGTCACTTAACGTACCTCAAATCATCCAATGAGTAGCCTGATAATAGCCCTCCATATCCTACAGCTACTAGTTACCCTAAATTCCAGCTCAATGAGCATAGCGTTGGCCCCCTAGTAGTGGCAGCAGTGGTGGGGTTAGATCTTAGTATTTTACTCCAAGATAAGATCCTCCCTATGAATCTCCACCTACTCCTCTACCAACACCATATCCTCAGGGGATGCCCTAAATATGACTAGGAGATCCCTGATTATGATGTTGTCTCTACCATGGTAGTCTATTTATTGCATGTCTATCCTCCTCAGCATTTTAGGTTAGGAAATCATGATCCATGTGACCTCACACATCAATATCCTAGAATATCCCCTCTCTGAGCTGATTGAATTCCTTGCATGATCCCTAAGATCACCAGTGTAGAAAACGTTATTTACGTCACAATTTTTTACATCAGTTATATATAACTGATGTGAGAATCTGTGAAACGTGGTTTTTTATGTCGGTTATTTTATAACCGACATAACAAATGCGGTGAATAGATTTTTAACGTCAGTTATTTTAATAACTGACGTTACAAATTGCACGTGTTCGGTTTTTACGTCGGTTATAAATTAACCGAAGTAAAAAACAAAAGTGCGGGGGGTTTTTACGTCGGTTATTTGATAACCGACGTAAAAAACAAGATATCTACGAGTTTTTTACATCGGTTATAAAATAACCGACGTAACAGACCAAAGAGAGGGGTTTTTTTACGTCAGTTATTTTATAACCGATGTAAAAAACATGGTTTTTGAGGCCTTTTTGACGTCGGTTATTTTATAACCGACGTAATAAAACAACCCACAGAACATTTTTTACGTCGGTTAGACAATACCCGACGTAAAAAACTGTGATTTTTGATGTCTTTTTTACATCGGTTATAAAATAACTGACGTAAAAAAAGATGTATCTGATGCATTTATAACATTGGTTATTATAATAACTGACGTTCTAAATGTAAAAAAATAGTTTATAACGTCGGTTATTAAATAACTGACGTTATAAAACATTTAAAAAATTAACAAGCCCCGTGGATTATCATTTACGTTTTTTCGATCGACAGTTCGGCGGCTCATCTCTCTCGTGCGGTAAACCCTAATCAACTCGTCAATATTGCTGCATTAAAATCATTTTTCCTTCATCGTTTATCATATTTACTCTCCTTGGATCTATCATCTCAACTCGGATCACTCAAGTAAGCCTTCCACGAATTTATTTCGTTCATTTTTTTCCGGGATAGTCTATATTTATGTTTTGCAATTTTTGTGTTTAAACTAGGTGAGATTTTTTGATTTCGAACCCTCTTACCTATTTTTTCCATCATCATCTTATTTATCATCCCTAGATCTATTAGATCGACTCGAAATATTCATGTAAGCCTCAACTACTTTTATTTAGTTTGTTTTTGTTTCGAGAATGCCCGACATTCATGGTAATTTTTGTTGTCATTGACAACTAATGACCTCATTCACCTATATTACTGCATAGAATGGTTATTGATTAAATGTACTAAATTGTAAATGATATTTCATGTGTGGTTTCTACTTATGTTTATCCTCTTTTATATGAGAATCTATTAGACATATAATGTAATGGCTGTTGACCTCTATGGCCCTTCGATGCATAGCTATGTCTCATGATTCCAAATAAAAATGGGTTCTGCTGAGGGCTTACCCTAGTATTTTTTGAGGCCTTGGCCAAGGCCTCAACAATATGTTTAAGATTTCTAGAATTATCCATTACCTCATTATGATATTAGTTATCGAGAAAACTTGTGATCATTTGACAAGTTGAATATTAATGGTTATTTTTAATTATCATATGACCATTTAAGTAGCCATATTTAATAATATTTAATTCCATCTAATTCATGCTGAATTATATATTAAATTCATGTGTTATTAGTTGTTCACCATGCCTAGTTTTTATATGTAAACCATTGTTTGGGGGGTTGTCCGGGGGTGGGGGCTGTCCAGAGGGTTGGGGGGTGTCCAGGGGGGTGTCCAAGGGGGTGGGTGGGTGTGGGGGGATGTCCAAGAGGGCGGAGGCCTGTCTAGAGGGTTTTCGGGGTTGTTCGGGGGGTGGGGGCTGTCCAGAGGTTGGGGGTGTCCAAGGGGGTCGGGGGTGGGTGTGGTTTCCAGGAGGGGTGGGGGGTGTTGTCTGGAGGGGTGGGGGCGGGGGGCTGTACAAAGGGTTGGGGGTGTCCAGCGGGGTGTCCAAGGGGGTAGGGGGTGGGGGTGGTGTCCAGGAGGGGTGGGGGTGTTGTCTAGAGGGGTGGGGGCTGTCCAGGGGGTTGGGGGGCTGTCCAGAGGGTTAGGGGCTATCCAGGGGGTGTCCAAGGGGGTGGGCGGGTGTGGGGGGGGGGGGCTATCCAAGGGTGGGGGCCTGTCCAGAGGGTTTTGGGGGTTGGTCGGGCGTGGGGGATGTCCAGAGGGTTGGGGGGTGTCCAGGGGGTGTCCAAGGGGGTGGGTGTGTGGGGGGCACTGTACAAGGAGGCAGGGGCCTGTCCAGAAGGTTTTGGGGGTTTTTTTGGGGGGTGGGGGCTGTCCAGAGGGTTGGGGGGTGTCCAGGGGGGTGTCCAAGGGGGTGGGGGGTGGCGGGTCGTGTCCAGGAGGGGTGATTTTCTCCATCTGAATTTTTATTTTAAATATGATTTGATTCTCAGGTTTACTCCATTCTCTCCAATTTTCTATCAACCATGTAGGCTCCATGGTTTTATTTTATTCAATGTAATTTAAAACTGTTATATCTAACTATATTTTCGTTTAATAATAATATTCAAGAATTTTTTTTAAATATGCATAAATTTGTTTTATATTTCAAAATTGTTTTACATTCACATTATGATTTTTTTCATATAAACCTATATTTGTCTTATCTTAAAAATATATATATATATTTGATATTTATTATAGGTAATAATGAGTCGAAGTTGGATTATAGCACATCGAATGAGCAATGAATATGAGGAAGGTGTTGATGCCTTTTTGGAATTTTCTAAACGAAATGTTCCAATTAGTGACATTTTTTTCTGTCCATGTCTGAAATGTTTTAATATGAAGAAGTCGAAAATTAGAGAGATAAAAGATCATCTGATATGTCATGGCTTTCATCCGAGTTACATGCCTTGGATTTGGCATGGCGAAACTGGATGGAATGTCACTGATGATGATGATTCACAAGATGGTAACTCCGATGGAATTGAAGAAATGATTCGCGATATTGTAGCAGAAAAAATTGAGATAGAACTGACAGTTGCACATCTATATGGTGATGCTGAAAACCCATTATATCCTGGTTGTATAGATTTTACGGTTTTTTCGGCGGTGTTAAGATTGATTAACCTGAAGGCGAAACATGGATGGAGTGACAGAAGTTTTACAGAGCTGCTACAATTGATGAAAGACATTCTTCCAAAAGATAACGATCTTCCAGATTCACATTACAATGCCAAGAAAATATTATGCCCGATGGGATTGGGATACAACAAAATACATGCCTGTCCGATTGACTGCATTATATATAGGAAGGAATACAATTTTTTTTCAGAGTTTTTTAAATGTGAGACATCACAATATAATGTGAAAGAGAAATCACAGGCTAATATAGAGATTACAAAGCTCCCTTCAAAGGTATTTTGGTATCTTCCTATAATTAATCATTTCAAACATTTATTTGCTAATTAACACGATGCAAAAAGGTTAAGATGGCATATTGATGAGAAGGTATGTGATGGAAAAATACGTCATCCAGCTGATTTTCCACAATGGAAGAAAATGGATGCGCAGTATTCTACATTTGGAAATGAAATTAGAAATCACAGATTAGGGTTGTGCACAGATGGAATGAATCCATACCGAACCCTCAGTAGCACACATAGTTCGTGGCCTATTTTATTGGTAATTTACAACCTCTCTCATGAATTTTGTATGAAGTGCAAATATGTCATGTTGAGTATAATAATCTCTGGTCCAAAGCAACCCAACAATGATATTTATGTTTACTTGTCACCGTTGATTGATGATTTGAAATTGTTATGGGCTGATGGTATTAGGGTGTATGATTCTTATAAAATGGAATATTTTCAACTACATGCAGTGCTTCTGTTCACTATAAATGACTTCCCAGCATATGGAAATTTGTCTGGATAAAGTGTTAAAGGGCATAAAGCATGTCCAATTTTCAAACAACGGACGTCATATTGTCAATTTCATCATGAGAGGAAAACAGTGTACATGGGTCATCAAAAGTTTTTGCCTGTGGATCACCCTTATAGAATACTAAAAAAGGAATTCAATGGCTCACAAGAATTTGATACAGCTCCAAAACCTTTATCCCTGGATCTATATTTTGAGAGGGTGAAAAACCTTGACGTGACATTGGGAAAGACACAAAAATCTGGTAATGATAGACATATTTGGAAGAAAAGGTCAATATTTTTTGGGCTACCAAATTGGTGGTATCATGAAGTTAAACATAATATTGATGTCATGAACACGGAGAAGAATATATGTGATTGTTTTATTGTAACATTGTTAGATATTAAAGGAAAGACTAAAGATGGGTTGAATGCAAGATTAGACTTACTATCAATGGGAATACGTTTGGAGTTAGCTCCCACTCCTAAAGGAAGACGGACATTTCTTCCCCCGGATTTTCATACATTATTGAAGAGGGAGAAAATTAGCTTTTTTTAGTGTCTTCATGATATCAAAGTTCCTCAAGGTTATTCTTCAAATGTAAAATTTTTTGTCTCATTGAAGGACTTGAAGTTGATAGGTATGAAATCACATGATTTTCATGTCATGATGCAAAAAATTATACCAGTTGCATTGCATGTAATATTTCCCATTCGTGTTAGAAAGACTATGATGAAGTTGTGTTATTTTTTCAATTCAATTTGTAACAAGGAAATTGATGTGAATTCTTTGAACATTTTAGAAAAGGATGAAATATTTATACTTTGTCAATTGGAAATGTATTTTCCTCCAACTTTTTTTGATATAATGGTGAATTTAATGATTCATCTGATTCGAGAAATAAAGCTTTGTGGACCTGTATATCTTCGTTGGATGTATCCTTTTAAAAGGTATATGAAAATATTAAAGGGGTATGTTAAAAATCAATATCAAACTGAAGCCTCCATTATTAAAAAGTATATTTCTGAGGAGGTAGCAGAGTTTTGTACGAGCTACTTGGCTGTGGCGCAACACATAGGTTTGCCTCCATCTCGCCATGAATGAGTTAATAATGAGGGAAAGAGGATTCATGGCTTGAAAGTCAAATCATTGTCAGCTGAACAGATGAAGAAGTTAGAATCATACATCTTGAATAACATATCTGATGCTCAACCGTATATCACATTGCATATTAATGAGTTGAAATAATGTCATCCAAATAAGAAAGAAATGTGGATTTTGAATGAGCACAACATTTTTTTTTGTCATGGATTAAAAAGACTTTGCTTGGTAGATCAGATGTATTAGAGACATTAAAATGGATAGTGGGTGGTCCATGTTTAAATGTGATAACATGGTCCAGTTATGACATTAATGGATATACATTTCATACGAAATCTCAGGACAACAGAAGTGCAGTTCAGAATAGTGGTGTATTGGTGTTTGTAGAAGCAATGCATTTTTCGAGTGCTAAGGACAAAAACCCAATTTCTGCATCAAGTGCATATTATGGAGTGATTGAAGACATATGGTAGGTTGATTAATTTAAAATTAAAGTTCCTATTTTTAACTGTAAATGGTTTATCGGTAAAAACAGTGTCAGACATGATGAATTTGGAATGACACTTGTTAATATGAATAGATTGGAAGACACAGCTGATTGTTTTATAATGGAAACACATGAAAAAAAATATTCTATGTAGTAGATCAATCAGATATGCAGTGGGCTGTTGTTTTACAAGGGAAAAACAATATGTTGGTGAGGATGAAGTTGATGAAGATGCTGATTTATATGAGATCCCTACTTCCATGGAAAGATTAATAGAACATGATTATGAGCATGTTGAAGACATTGTTTGTGCCATAAGGAACGATCACGACGAAGGAATTTGGGAAAACAATCCATTTGTACATTCCTAAAATTACAGGTAACATATGTTTATATCTTGTTTACATTTATTTTTTTCATAAATGTTATATGTTGTAAGTTTTTTATTTATTAAAAAATGTTTTAAAACAAAATAAGTATAAGTTTTTTTGTTTTATGTTTGTTTAGTTTAATTTATCATGTTTACCATTACATGAATTATATATCTATTATTTTTGTTCAGTGACAATTACTTTACCACGTTTACCAGGTTTACCATGTTTACCATGTTTACCATATTGAACATCTTTACCATCTTTACCATTGTTTAACATGCTTACCATATTACCAATGTTTACTATTAAGTAACTTAGTACACTTTTCTATTTTCTGATTACAGTAGTATTAAAATATTTTAATTTGTATATTTTTGAACTAATGATTGTTTTTTTGATTTGAAGGATAATGACAGATCATTCAGTTGATCAACCACATGATTCTGGGGATGAGCATATTGGTCATACCTCTAGGGAGGAACATTCACATGCTCCTATTAGAACAAAGAGTTCAAAGGTTGGTAAACGTGGGTGCACACGTTTACCAAAATTATTAGTTGCCCGCACACATGATCAGAGGATAGTCGTTGAGTTTGATGATGATGATATTCCTAGATGTCCAAATGGAAAAGATTTTAAGAGTTTTGTAGCAACTCAGCCTAAGAGCAAAGTAAGCATTTTGTATGATGACTGGAGAAGTGTGGATAAAGCGATAATCTCTCAGTTATGGAAGTTGATTTTGGTAAGATATTTTTCTATTGTTTGAATATTTTTAAATGTTTCTAGTATATATAATATGTTTAACCTCTTCTTTATCAGATGAAATTTGATATTCCGGACACTGGAGGAGTCAGGAAGAAAAGCTTATCGTTGGCTTCCAAGAGATGGAGGGATTTCAAATCAACCATCTCATCTTATTTCATTTATGGTCATAGGAGTCATGACAATCCATGTCGTATATATCATTTTATAGATGAAGACTGATGGAGACAGTTTTTTGAAAGTAGAAGAATAGAGTCATTTTTGGTAAGGGTAGTGTAAACTTTTATAAGATTTCTTATATAAATGATCTTACTAAAATTTTTTTAATGATTTCTTATTCTTAATTTACAGAAAACAAGGAAGTCTCATCAAAAGATCCAATCTAAAAATGTATACCCTCATAGTTTATCTCGGGGAGGGTATGCATTATTGGAAGAAAAAATGATTGCAGAAAAATTTCAAAAACTAAGAGCTGAGTCTTCAAGCTCTGGAGAGGTGGCCCATCCATCCCCTCCATCTAGACATGAAAAATGGAAGAGAGCTCGGAAGGGAAAAAAATGACAATATCTTTTGGATGAATCGAGAATCATAGCGGAGAGGATTATAAGATACATATTTTATTTATTTAAGTTAACCATTTTCATCATATAATTTTAGTCATTACAGAAATGTTCAATTAATTAATATAGGACTCTCTTGAGGAGAAGAGTTCACAGGGGACATTTACAGCTACTAGGAGGGAAGATATTTTATTTGAAGCATTGGGAAGGCCCAAACATCCTGGTCGTGTAAGAGGATATCCGGCAGGTGTATCGGTAAGAAAAGTGTTGCCACATTCTTCAACATCAAACGTTGAGGGGGTTTATAGAAAAAAAAATTGAATCCTTGGAGGCTGAAATTCATAATATTAATACAAAGATGGAGGAAAATATTAGAGCGTCGGTACAGTATATGTTTGCTGACATGCAAAGACAATTTCAGACTGCAGCTCCCACTCCTCCACCTCCCCCTGCAAACCCCATTATTTATCCTCCACCTCCGCCAGTAGCTCCCACTCCCCCACCTCAGCCTGTTGACCCCATTTTTTATCCTACTCCTCTGCCACAACTTCCTATTTATTGCGAGTTGTATGTTGATTATTCTCAACAGCATATAGTAGAATATTGGTTGGTATATTGTATATGAGATACAGTTCATCATCAACAATTAGAGTTAGAGAATCAGAGGGTCACTGTACAAGATATTATAGATAGATCATCTCGGGTACCATTACCTACAGATGAGGTGGCCACAGTTGGACATAGTATCAGCCATTTTATAATTTGGCCATCCAGACTTCTTCGACTCATTACCATAGAGGTATGAATGTTATATCTTTTATTTTATTTTATTTTATTAAAGTTGTTTTATCATTTGAAAAATAATATATTTTTTAATTTATATTTACAGAAATACGTCAAATGTAAAGTAATACTGTTTAGACAACAACAAAGACAAATAGCTATGACATCAGATACAGAATCTAGTAGTCTTGACAGATTGTCAAGATATTAAATTTTTTTGGCTGATTATTATGAGTTTCCAATGGAATTTCGTGTTTGTGGACGTGAAATAAATGTGGGGATTATGAAAACTGATATCATGGAGTTTGTTACTGGAGATAAGTTGGGCATCAACGTGGTGAAATTTTTTTCCATGTAAGTCTTAACACCTTTTCCCTACATTATATTTATTAAAAATGTATACTTATGTCTATTTTGTATTAGGTATCTTTATAAAATTTGTGAGAGGAATGACCTGACAGATGTATATGGATTCATGGACCCGCAATTGATTTCCCCTGAAGCATGTGCATTGGATGAGGAACAAAGAATGCTTTATATTGCTAAAAGACTTGAAAAGAATATAGTCACACAATGTTGGATGATGCCTTTTTGTGAGAGTTATGAAACACATCTCTCTCAAAGAGTTAATTATCTTTTAACATAAAAAACCACTAATGTTAAATTTCCTTTTATCAGTGATCATTGGATGTTAGGGGTTTTTTTCCCAAGGGAGAATTCACTTTATTGGATATTATTTGTCCATGATGATGTGCGGGAAAGTTTTAAGCATATATTGGAAAAGTAAGTTTCAATTTATCAATAGTTTTATATATTATAATGAATTTTAAATTTACCCCATTAGTATTATTTTCTAACAGGGCATGGGTCTACTTTCAAAAAAACACAAAGAAAAGGAATGCAAAGATCAAATATGTAAATGCGAAGGTAAATATCCATTTTTAAATTGTACTTTTTGATTTATTACATTAAAATAATATATTTAATTTACACTCATTCAAACAAAATTGTCATGAACAACAAGGCATCATCGAATGCGGATATTATATGTTAAGATTTTTGTATGAAATAATAACAACTGGGACAGTTGTGAATGTTGACCTTGTAAGATTTCCTCTTAAAATTTTCCATAATATTTCAATTTTATTTACTCATTATACACGTTAACTACTAGACATTTCATTTGTAGCTTTTTTATGACCCTCAACCCTATAATGACGAAGACATCAAACACTTACAAGTGGACTGGTCAAATTATTTTACAGGTTTGATTAAATTTTAGTTGTTTGTAATGTAAAATGTAATTTGGAATATTGTCGTTGTAATTGTGTATTTGGTAGTCGTTTAGGTTGGATTTAGTTTTTTTTAAAGTTGACAGTGTAAGTTTTTAATGTTATTTATGTGAATCTTTAATTTTTCTCTACTTATTGTTTTGGTCTACTTATGATGGTTTTTCTGGTATGGATTCTAGTCTGGGGGGAGGGGTTTCAAGGGTGTAGGGGGTGTTCAGTGGGGTTGGGGGTGTCCAGGGGTCTGGGAGGGCTTTCTGGTGGGGTGGGGGGTATACATGAGGGTGGGGGGTTGTCGAGGGGTGTTTGGGGCTGTCCAGGGGGTTGGGGGCAGTCTAGGGGTGTGGTGGGGGCTCCAATGGGGTGGGGGAGGGCTGTCCAGGGTGTGGGGGGTATACATGAGGGTGGGGGGGGGGGGGGGGGTTGTCCCAGGGTGTTTGGAGCTGTCTAGGGGGTCGGGGGAAGTCTAGGGGGTGTGGTGGGGTTGTCAAGTGGGGTGAGGGGGTGTTGTTCAGGAGGGTGGGGGGTTGTAGAGGGGTGTTTGGGGCTGTCCAAGGGGTCGGGGGGGGGGGGGGGGTAGTCCAGGGGTGTGGTGGGGGATCCAATGGGGTGGGGGAGGTCTTTCCAGGGTATGGGGGGTATATATGAGGGTGGGGGGGTTGTCCTGGGGTGTTTGGAGCTGGCCAGGTGGTCGGGGGGAAGTCCAGGGGTGTGGTGGGGGCTGTCAAGTGGGGTGAGGGGGTGCTATTCAGGAGGGTGGGGGGGGGGGGGTCGAGGGGTGTTTAGGGCTGTCCAGGGGGTTTGGGGGCAGTCCAGGGTTGTGGTGGGGGCTGTCAAGTGGGGTGAGGGGGTGCTATTCAGCAGGGTGGGGGTTGTCGAGGGGTGTTTGGGGTTGTCCAGGGGGTCGGGGGCAGTCTAGTGGTGTGGTGGGAGCTCCAATGGGGTGGGGGAGGGCTTTACAGGGGGTATACATGAGGGCGGGGGCTATCAAGTGGGTAAGTTTTATCTTTTATCAATGTAAATGCTTAAATTTTCTGTAGTTCATGTTTTGATCTTCTGTTTTTGTGGAACAGATTATTGATTTGGTTTTTGGTTGATTTTGGGGGAGAGTAGAGGACTGCAGTGGAATTTATTTTTAAAAAAATTTGTCTTTCACATCAGTTATTTTTTAACCGCCGTGATAAAGAAATAGAGAAGCATTTATCACGTCGGTTTTTTTACAACTGACATGATAAACACCTGTGTCATGGTTTATCACGTCGATTATGAAATAACCGATGTGATAAAGGACCTGGGAAATGCTTTAGCACATCGGTTATTTAAAAAATGATGTGATAAACTCCCCTGCACATGTTTATGACGTTGGTTATTGTATAACTGACGTGATAAATCCTCCCCTCCAGTTTATCATGACGGTTATATAATAAACGACGTTATAAACCCCGCCCCCCTGGTTTTTTCATGTCGGTTATTAATTAACTGACGTGATAAACACCACGATGTTATGTATGTTACGTCGGTTTTTATATAACCGACGTAAAAAAATTTATTTATAACGTCTTCTGTATTAACATCGTCTAAAACATGACGTAAAAAATAAAAAATAACCAATTTAAATAATGTTTTCTGCACTAGTGGATGTAGACCCATGTTCCTGAGTCCAGGAATGGGGTGGTATACCATGATGAGACCCTGATGACTGATTTCTGCAAGATGTTGTAGATGACTAAAGCCCTTGATGTCAAATTTCATCTCCATCAAACCTGTGTGCCTTTAGTAGGAATCTATGTATTAATGGATCCTGCTCCAGTACCATATCATAAGTAGGAATACATAATAAGTCTACACTAGCACATATGTTTCTGTGGAGGTGCTACTCATACTTCTATACATGGAATAAAGTATCTTTATTCATGTTGAGGGAGTAATATATGAGGTCTGTAAACCATTTTTCATACTAAAAAACTATCACACCTCTCTGTTGCAATTTTAGATGCTCCTGTATATAAAAATATTACAATATTGAGGGGTAAGAATCATTATGAAATGGATTCTATAAGTATGACCATTATAGATTCTCCTCATCATTTTTCTAAGAAATCAGTCTCCACTAGTGGCCAATTGATCCATGAAGTAGGTTATATAAAAGAACATCCATATGACTGGTTGGGGTCCAAACAAGCCTGGAGACTTGGAAAACTCAAGACATTACTCTACTTCTTAAATATCTAGTTCACTATGAATCCTAAAATTTTTCTATTCCTATAACACTCATAGAGTGATAATCCAACATGCATCATCATCCGGTACTACTAGACTATCTGTTGCTCTATAGGTGGTGGAGCATCTCTCTTCCTTCTTATAATAAACACCTCAAGAGAAGGTCCCTTCCATTCCATTACAAATATATATTTCTATTAAAAAGGCCACTTTAAGGGGAAGTGGGAAACCAAGTTTACAGGACAAATCACTATGTGCTAAAAGAGCTCACAGAATTAAAAAAACAAGACTAAGATGGATTGAGTTATCCACTTTATATAATTCCCAATGCAAGTTACCTACCTGAGTTTCTGGATCCTCCCTAATAACTACTTTGAGGTGGGACACCATCCTGTCCATTGTCTGGATGAACTCTTCCATGGTGATTATTCCGCGGTTGAAACCCCGAGAAAAAATTCGGTCTTGCTTGTCAATCAACTCATATATCTCATCAGAGACCTCCCCCTGCACCTGTCTTTCATAAATTTTTAAAATATCCTCCTATGAGGCATTCAGTCTAATGACTTTTTCCAACATTTCTTCCTTGAAGTGAATGATGAGTTTCAAACAGTCCCTTACCTCATCCTCCCTCACTCTCGTGTCTCGACTTGAGACACCACTATCCCTGTCAATTGTGATTTTGTTCTCTTTACTTCTATCCTTCTTGGTCGACCTGGTTTCTATTGGTTTTGGAAAATGAGAATAGTATTTGCGTCCCTTGGGCTTTTCCCCTGGACAAAAATGCATTTCCCTATGTCACGTTTAACTTTGTTCCCTTTCTTCCTTCTTGGGCTATGAGGTCCATTTCCATAGGCAAGGTCCAAGCTGTCTAAGAAGGGATGGTTTTGAACTTCATCATCTGAGCCATCATCCACATGATCTTCATCCTGCATTTCATGACTATTAAAGTGTTTTTTCGGAGTCACCCCCAATTCCTCTTTGGACCTACTTGGAGCTTCTGACTTTCCTTTTTGGTAAGTGATGGGAATGTTTAGGTCAAAGGGACCCAAGACACCCACCCCTCCTTGCTGCATTGACCAAAATCGAAACCTGAAGACAATCCTAGATCCCCCTGAAGTGGCACCGTAGGAGACTCATCCTCCTTTTTAAAGTAACCGCGACCCATGAAGATCTGACGGTAGGTATCCTCCTAGCCCCGACCCTTAAGGCCTCCGAGTCCTTGTCCATCACTGACTGGCACCAAATCCTCCTCTACTGGACTGATAGGGGCCACTTGAGCCTCTATTTCTGAAATACCCAAGGATGGAGCCATGGGCCATCGCAGGTTCACAACCATAGGCGCACAATTCTCCAAATCCCCCACCTGCACTGACTCCCCCAACTGACCCTCAGACCCAGCACTGATACCCTGATCTTTCTTCAGGAGTTCGAAGACATCAGCAACCTTCAGCCCTAACTCCATCGGTGATGAACCCTTTCCTGATCCAGAAGTCACCTTCGCAAGCACCTCCCGAGAGCCATCATCCTGAACCACAATAGAACAATACACCATCCCATCTAGTTGGTGACCTTCTTTCATTAGGAACAAACCTCCCAGAGAAGCGTGACGACAAGACTCGGCTAAATGCCCCAACTGGCGGCACGTATCGCAGAAGTCAAACCACGATTCAAATAACACAGGTTGTCTGCACCGAAATTCCTCTCCAACTGTGATCCAGACACAGTCGACAACAGGTTTCGAAACATCAACATCAAGATAAAGTCCCTTAACTAAGGCCTCATCACACAAATGATCATTATAATGATCTCATATCATCATCTTAGCATGTTTTATTTATATATACATATGGAATGTTATCGAGATGTACCTTGTTTAGATGAGAATACATGGGGATATAACTCAAGGAAGGGAAAAAAATTCTAAATCCAATATTATCATTTTACCACCCGTTCTCTTAAACTAGTATCTTGTAATATAGAGTGGAATAATTTGTGGTTAGAGTCTGGGTGGATGGATATGTTAGTCACTACACCATCACTAGATTCCTCGACATAAAATCCACACATAGGACACTCCGACACCAATTCAATGTTTTTTAAAACAATCATCCCCATGTGTCCCACTCAAACATCGACCCGAGGATGAACTACTACGATTTAACTCTCGTTTTCTAATATCTATTGAGGGCCACCTAACCAGTGGAATGCTGAGTGTGATATCCCAACTCTGCCTCTTATAGGCTTGGGGGTTTAAATAAATGCAAAGAATTCTTAAATTGAAATGGGAAGCCTATCCAAATGTACTTGTATGAACCCATACAATAATATCTATGAAAATGTTCATATTAATAATCATGGGTTTCAACATGTAGAGTATAACAATGCATATTATAGCCTCTAGGTAATACATTAGATTATGATATTATATGGCCAAAGCATAAAGGATAACAATATATACCCAACCAAAAATTAAGTCCTAACATTAAAAAAACTAGAAAGAAGGAAATTTAGGGAGAGCCCGACTCTTGATATCTATGTGTGACCACTTTATTCTATCAAATTAACCATGTATTGCTATGCTCCAATAATGTAACTGTTGATCTACTTGGTATCTACATAAGACACAACTTGCACAGGAAATGTCCATGATGGTGTGAGTATATACATACCCAGTAGGATACCCTGAAACCCATAAAGGGAAAAATAAAAATATACAATGGAAGTTAAATCCACCAAATACACAAATTTGATCATAAATAAACCTAAGTGAGGGATAAAGGTGATATCCATTTCCACAACATGACTAAGAATGATGATTCTACATAACGCTCCACTAGCCCATCTCCAGTTCCCAACATCATGTGAAACCACACATGAATCTGTGTAAAGTATCCAAGACTAGTAATTTTGATCCAAAGTTGAGGGTACATAATATATATTGGAGGACCCAAAACCCAATGCATCAGGGGGTTCCACTAGATAGATAAATGACAGAGAACTTAGTGCATCAAGGTTGTTCCACTCAATAAATAGAGTACCTACACCCTCTATAGTAGGAGGGATAACACTCGACCTATGAAAAGAGCATGTAGACCCACATTTTCATGTGATAGGGGGTTTCCAACCCTGAAATATCTTTGATAAACCATCCTTATCACTACCATGGAACAAGACCCACTGGAAGAAGTGTCATAATCATAACACCCTATGTCTTATCACAGAATCCAAAAAGAATTTCTCCATCATGTTTTATGTGGAAAACTACTCATGGTAGGCTTCCCATATGCTAAAATATGATTATAGAAGAGGGATATAAAAAAGGTGTTAGTTTTTGAAGAGGTTAGATAACATGAACCTTAGGTTACATAGTCTATTAACCCACCTAGACACTTGTCCATGTCCTCACCTTCACAGGTATTAGCTGGTCAAGTGGGACTACACAACATGTATTGTTGTTGTACAACATATCATGGCTATCTGAGGCCTTCCCATGTCGATCTAGAACATTCTCATATACTTTGGACCATGTTCATGTACATTGTTCATGTACAGGTACCCTATCTATGTCTAAGTAAACATTATTGCCTATGTACTCTATTCATACCCATGTAACTGGTTGTGTATGTGCCCATGTACTCTAAGAGTACAAGTGAAGATACTATAACTAGGTCACATGACATGTGTAAACTATATATAGAGTGTGATATTTATCTTCACCCAAAATCCTAACTATCAAAACTAGAGGAATACATGATATGTGTTATTCCAGTCTACACATTGTGTAGTTCGATTTTTCATAAGAAGAAACTACTAGTCTTTATGTTGTTTCTTGATCAACCAATTCCTCTTTAAATATCTTTGTTTGAAAACCTGAAATTGAAGGGGTCATCATCAAACATCAATATCTATCCTTTAGTGGCTAGAAATCAGAAATATGACCACCCATGGGATGTTTTCTTGCCTCCCATCATTGATTTACGTCCCAAATCTATGAATACATCACCCACACCCCATATCAAACATTGATCCATCTAAAAAATATCAATACGTATGCCATTAATATGACTACCATGAATCTAGGTGTCTAATCACACTCAACCTACACTGGTAATGTAGATCCATGACCTCATGAACTAGCAGTGATGTATGTGAAGAATGATTGGGGAAAAGGATAAGAATTAGTTTAATTTACCATTTTCTAATGTGGTCTTAACCAATAATCATATAAATAAGAACAAGGGTTATGTAAAAGGTATAATGAAAATAAACAAATTTTAATAATATTTTTTTTGTGAATAGGATCAGATGAAGAAAGGGTAATCACATATGAATAAAGTAGATAATGAAAATTCATTATTATTAATTAAAACATGGACTGAAACCAATAAATAATAATCCCCAATTTTATTATGTATCATTAGACATTGAAGAACACTTTTTAAAATGATGAATAAGAGTACCACACTGCATTATATGTCTTCCTTCAGATCCCATTATCATTCCTCATCAATCCATGCTACCAATTTCCAATTAAGTTCTTCTACTATTTCCCAACAATCTCCCAAGGTTATGAAGCTAACCCTAAGGACCTTTTGTAACATATGATTTATATAGATACTGTTAGTTTGGGGTATTTAAAATAAAATAAATAAATAAATTTACTAAAAACACCAAAAACAAATTCTAACCATGAAACGTCTAATGCTTAAAAAATTTATGTCATGCATGTGGTATAGCCCATGTTCCAGATTCAACTATGGTCTCATATTTGTCATTTGAGGACCCAAAAATTGAAAATATTTTATACCTAAATGATTCACATGTGTGATTTAATATGTAGTAATATTTATTGTATTTTAATTTTTGGGTCCCGAGACACCCAAACATCACAATGACTCCATATAAAAATATAGATATATACATACGAATATTCAAAGGAAAATCCAACAAAACCACCTTTAATATAATTGTCTTTCATAGGACTTCACAGTTCAAAAATTAGGGCACAATATATCACATAATGTTCCCATTAGGTCGCTTAAAGTTCCTCGCTCATGTATATCATCAATACTCCAATGTATTATTGGTGATTGTTTTGTTGGAAACTCATTATATATAAGTTTGATATCTAATTACTAATATATAAGGTAGTCAAAGGATGAGAATTGAAATACATCCGTTCATCGAAGGCTAATACTTGAACCACACTAATTCTATTTAGACTACCCGATGAAAAGGTATTTTATATTAAAAACACTCTCCAAACATGAGAGATGTATTTTTATGGCTCTTATAGAATTCATATAGGAAAAATAATGGAATAATTATAGCTAAAATAGGTTGGTTTGAAAAATATTCACATCTCTCCAGAAAAAATAGTCTTCTATTATTCTTTCCTATTGTTAAAAGGCTACACTAACAATGAATAAGAGTACCAGTCCTCATTGTATGATTGGAATTAAAACTACAAATACTAGTGGCCCTCTGGAATATCAAGGGTGATTTACAGTTAGTTATGAAACCAAATAATGGTCAATATTCTGTTAAGAAATAGGAATTGATTCCCCTATTTGATTATGTGATAATTTTAATAGAAGAATTACCTTCTGATATGAAACTATTTAATGATCAATGTTCACATAATTCCAAATAATATGAGTTGGATAATGTAGAAATATCCTTATTAGATCCATTATTGGATGATACATTCATTAGTATTGCAAACCACATGGTAGTATCCATATTCACTAGAAATGATAGGGAATAGGTTGATGAGATCAAAAACACCTATGCACAAGACAAATCAATATCCAAAACAACTAATATAGTTATTATATTAATGTACCCTATTCTAGTCTATCTCTAAATCTGAATTCTTCCATCAGACCATGTAAATAATAGAAAATCCTAAAGAGGGACATAAATATTATTCCTTATTAGGGATTACATTTAAAAAAATTCCTATGGAAATAAGGCCTTGATAGAGTCTTAATGTGATTTATTGATAGATGAGACACCATTATATCTTAGAAATAATTCAACAAAGGGGATTAGAGTTCTCATAGATCTAGAACAAGGATCTTCCACCATATTAAAAGTCTGTGATATTTATGGCCTTTGATGACATAGGATTACATGAAATTCACTCAAAAATTACACACTTTCTAAATATATGAAAATCTCACACATCAACCCCTGTAGTAGTTAAATATTGGTAAATATTAATGTTTGTTTACCACTTAGGTAATAGATTTTATGGGGTCATATCCCCCTTCAACCAATAGGCAGTTCAATTACATCCTTACTTTTAGTAACATCTTATCCAAGTGGGATGAGGCTATATCCCTTAGGGAAGCTGGGAAAAAGCTTATCATAAACTTTTAAAGTATAAAATCATTAGCATATTAGGATTCCCTTATATGATATTGGTGAAAAATGACATCATTTTTTTCTCCTCTGAGTTGAGTATTTTGTATCAATATTATGGAATTTAGTCTAAACAATCATCCTAATACCATGCAACTAAAAATGTAAAGATTAAGAATTTTATTAAAAAACTATCAGTCATACTCATAAGATGGAATATAAGGATAATAAATCTTAACCTGAAAAAAATATATATGATTGGTGGTTATAAAAAACAAAAACTCATAAAATTAAGAAAATGACCCCATATTAACTTGTATATCAGCCAGAAGCAGTCATGCACATCGAGGTTTAGCTACCCTCACTTGGCATCACCATTTACAAAAAAACTACCAGATGATGAAAAATCAAAAAATTGTATGAATGATATTGAATGAATCTATGATAAGGGATTACACACCTTTCATAACATGTAATTTCATCAAATCAATGTTGAATGAGATTTCAATAAGAATGTCTTCCCTCAATAGTTCCTCCAAGGAGAACTGGTGTTAGTTCTAAAAACCTCGATGATACCAGGGGAAAACATATAGAGAATGAACCAATATGGGAGGGACCTTATGTCATTCAGAAATACTAATCTAATAGGTCTTATTTCTTGGCCACGATGGATGGGGATTTTATTACAACTCTTACCAATAAACATTTTCTCATGAAATACATTGCATAATCCCACATTAGTTCGCATCACACCTACAATGTATGCATTTAAACTGCATAGTATTTCATCCTCACCATACAACATTAAATTATATGATCAATTTCCCATTATCATGATGTCAAACAACATGAAAAAATCATTGAGGCGAGATGTTAACCTACATAACATTTATATTCTGGTAAAACTACTTCAAACTATATAACAAAATCCCCACTAAAAAATGTTAAATACCATAAAAACTACCATAAATTCCCTTAACATGTTCTCTAGTTTAGTAGGTATTGTCCCCTAATTGCTTATTTTTTCTCACATAGAGAATGACTCATGTGATATTAGAGATATTGGTTTACTTCTCTTACTAGAAAGACAAAAAAACAACCATGCCAATGGGTAAAGAATTTTTTTTCATCCATCATGATTTAAAACATCTTAGAGTAGTCCACACCACTTAATTACCCAAAATATGGGATAGATATATATAGGGATTATCATCACATAATTTTTCTAAGACTGGGAACAAAAAAATCCCTCACCCGATAGAAGATATCAATCCACATAAGGGATAATACAAAAAAATGTGTGTGTCTTGATTCCTTCTCTAATATGATATTTTGTAACATCGAGATATCTTAAATTATGGAAAACCATAATTAAAACAAAAAATACCCCTTTTCCATACATAGTGATTCTTATATCTATCAAACTAGGTTAAATTATGATTCCAAAAAAAATCCCTCTTCCACATTAATGTTTTCTCTCATACAACAATGTTTTAACATTTCAAGAAGCACTCCACTAAGGTGATGCCTAGGTTTTCCCCTACACATGAGCTCAATATATGTCGAAGAAAATAAACATAAATAAAACTTCCTATTTGTATGATCTAAATCTATATAGGACCCTTCACTGTGGAGTTCTCATTTGTGAACCTATGAAGTGAATCTCTTCCCCATGCAAGATCTTGATCAGTATATGAGCTGATATAAGAACTATATATGGACTAATTCATGTTTTAAAAAGATAAGTAGTGACTCCTAGATCATATATCCACGTAACAACTAAAAATTATATCAACCAAAATCCACTCATCTCCTATACATAGGAGTTTGTAGTACTTATTTATTTTTAAAACTGAAGAAAAAAGGATAGACCATAAAAAACACATCCTATCATTGGTGTTATATTGATAGAACCATGATAGGATAAAATATCCACATTTCTAGGTAATTAAATATGATTTCTTTATTCATGGAATTAATTTATATAAATCTCGGTCCACCCTGCATGACATTAAACTACATAGAGTGGCCTCCTACACATGATCTAGTATCCATACATGTGAGCCTAATCTATTTGACGTTACACAACATAGGGTGGTTCTCTAAACAAAAAGTTGGATAAAATTACATTTCTTAGTAGAATATCATATGGTTTTTATCCTCATATACAATAAAAAGACTATATATTGTTTGGATCCTACTATATGAGGAAACCTTTTTGAACCCCCTATTCAAGATCCATCCATATGTCCTTATTCAAATACTCTCCTTCCAAGGGAACCATGCCAGCCTAGTTATGAATATACTGAGTCTAAAATACCTTTATTCCCATTTTTGAACATCCTTTTTCATAAATCAACTTCATGATTTTATTTTCTAAGATTTTTTCAAACCATTCCTTAGATATCAGTAATGAAAATATTCAACTCCAAAGGAAACTTATGATTAGGCATGCGTAATGTGTATTCATTATGGCCCGAATCATTCAACCTAGATGTGGCATATCAACCAAAGGAATCATCATATTGAAGAGGATGATCCTCTATTTTTTGTATGCCTTCACAACATCATAGTGTACCTAATATTTCGAATATTTTTTGTAATCATCCCTTAAATACCTACTCTACATCACTACTTTTGATCTATGAACATTATGTTAAGGCTCATGACATCACCACTCCTTATTAAAAATATTTCAAGAAATTATTATCTTCCATGCCCCATTTAGTTTTTCATTATCATCCTTACAGTCCACACATCATGACAATAAACTGTATGGACCCCCTTGAGATATTCTATAGTGACATTGGGCTCTCTATCCTAATAGGTCGACTTTCCCCTTTTCCACAAAATGGATTATCTCAATATTTTTTATTATAAACACTATAACATTAATCTATGTTCACCTCTCCTATGTGATAGTATTTAATAGAATTTTCCACTATATTCACATAGGTTTTTAACCTTTCCCTTTCCATATAGGTTATCCAACTTCACATATCGTCAAAGTTGCATGAACATAAACTCAGGGTATGTTGGTCAAAGATGTATGACCTTGAAATCTTTCCTATTAGTATTCTAGATAATAAGACATTAAATTATAGGTGAAAAAAATATAACATTTTATCATAAAAACATATAAAGGCATCCAGATCAAAACTCAAGTCTCTACTATATAAGAATTCTTATTTTCAGGTCTTGGGGAAAACTTGAGTATATTGTTTTTTAAGACACAATGCATATAGGGACCACCATATGGCCTTAGAAAAGTTTTATCTATTATTTCTATACCCAATGGTTCAAATAAAAGTTATATCAATGAAGCATCATATATTTTCACCTCAATTATGTGGTCTATAAATTATTATATAGCATTTAGGGTTCTATAACCCTACTTGAGTAATCCTTCCTAAATGAACCAACAACATTTCAAATGTTTTGAATCCTTTAAAATTTTCCATGGATATCAGTAATGAGCACATTCAACACTAATGGAAAACTATCATTTATTATGTATACTATGCCCTTTCTGTGACCTTACATATCATCCATGATATAACCATTAAACTAGAGGAATCTTTAGACATAATAAAAGAATCCTATAATTTACATATTCCCCAGAACCATTGTAATAGAACCCATATTTAGAATGTATATTGTAGTCATCTCCTATATATGTATCTCATATCATCAGTCCTAATTAAAACTCCTTGATTTATGATTTACATAATGAACAATCAAACTATTCAAGTTAATCAAATATCCTTGATTTTACACACATGTCTATTAAGATTGTTTTTAAATAAAGAGATTGAAATTTCTTCCTAAAACCTTTAATTTTCTCCTATCATGTGGTTCTAAATCACAAGACAAGATGGTTTGAGGTTCATGACCATAAACTGAATACCCTATGTTCTAGGGTGGTGTTTTATGCCTTTGGTACAGGTAGAAAAAGTGGCACATTTATTCTATCACCACTTACATTGATGACTGTATAATCTACATATCTTCCTCCCTTAACTCAATAAACATTTCTTGAACACTATTAAAGATTTAATGTATATTCTTTCCAAGATCAGACAATCAAGATATTGAACACTCACACCATCAAGTTATTAAACACTCTCAGAGAGTGTTTTCCCACCATCATTAATAATGGTTTTCAATCCTAATGGGCTGATTTTTCTATACATATTTGTGATATAATATCTATCAATGACATCAGGCTCTAATAATTAACATGAAGTAAACATCAACCATGTTTCCATGAAGGAAAACTCATTATTTGGTCTACTCATCAAGATCTTAAATTGTGTTCACAAGGTTTAACATTTTCAAACCATAGACGTCAATTATACTGGTTTCTCATGTATATACTAAAATTGTATAAGAAATAAAATACTCTATGGTTTAAAAACCCATAAATGGTAAACATGGGTAAGAGTTCAGTCTCCACCTCTAGATATTCACCATGTGTAATATGAGAAAAATTTATAATTTAAAATTGAAAAAAGGGCACATAACTTATTAGGTTTAAAAAAAATGAATTGAAACATAATAAAAATACAAGTCCTTGCTCACTGTTCCTCCCCAATATGACTCTTAGGAAAATTTTGGAGCGATAAAATAATAGACTTAAAGCTTATGGGGGAACAATATAGCTCTGGTTGAAGTATGTCTATGATCAGAAAGCCCTTTGAATGAGTTAAAATATATTTCATTTTTTCATTGACATAACTTTGGGGTTCTAAAACCCTTTTTAACATTTAAATCCTCATTAAAAATCCTCCTTTCAAGATCCTTATCAAATTGACTCAACAATTTCATCTAAATTGACCAACTCTAGTGTTATGGTGATGGTGGTTATGCCTAAATTCATCTATAATCAACACCTAAGAGGAACTAGTTCATCAAAAAATGGACTAACTCTAATGTTACAGTGATATTAGTTATTCCTATAACCATCCATGATCTATGATCAGAATAAATACAATTTTAATCAAGTATTTGGGAGCCACAATTGACATTGTTCATTTAAAATTCATTAGTCAAATGGTTTCAAGTTATTTCTGATACTATTGTTCTAGTATGTCATAGATTATTATGAAATAATAATAAAAGATAAATTAGTTATAAATAATAAAAAATAATACGTTTTTTCAATTATTTGTTTAGAATATGATAAGAACATGAAATACCTATAGTCTCTTCTTGATGTTACAAGTAATAAAAAATAAGAAAAATAATTGCAATGGAATCTAATCAATCTTATATTTTTTTATTCAATTTTTGGATATAATTAATAAAAAAATACCAAAGGTTCATCTATTTTATCTTAACGGATTCATCCAATAGATAAAATAACTTCACATTAGTGATATGTTCTTAGTTCCTTCATCTAATTTCCTAAAGGATGGTGTCTGTTGATAATATCTATCCCTTCATCCTTTCCACATAAACCTCATATTATGTTAGTTATGTAGTTTTCACAACTATACAAATATGAAGTCATTCTTCTTCAGAAAAAAACTGATGTTTCTTCATTAAGACACCCACCACCCATAGCTTCTTCTTGATGTTTATCAATATCAAATATCATGACATCACATTCTTAGGATTCTAATTCCTCTTCGGATATGAGAATTTGATGGATAGAATAATACACGTGTCATAATTTGAGCTTGCAAACCCCTAAGATAAAAAATAGTTGGACAATTCTATACACATTATCAATAATCTCCTTTAAAGGATTATCCAAAAAAATAGTACAAAATATTCTCCAAGACCATTTTTTCATAGCTTGGTTTTTGGTTGTAGTGTTGGGATCCAACATATATTTACTTTCAACTATAAATAAAGAATCTAGATCATGTTTTCTATCAAATAAATTCATTTATTCAATATGATATGTCGAAAATAATCTTTAGTATTTTATCTATTTCATTGAGGGACTTACACAATAGGTGTGATTGCTACCAGTGGAGTGCTTTCCATATGTGTAATAGGTTCAAAGTTAGTAATACAATCAACAAACCTCATAGGGATCGCATTATTTGTAACACTCTTAATGAAAATAAAACTGAAAAGAAAAGATTCCCTATAATATTTTCATGATTGGCTTCAGTTATATTTATTTAGATAACTCACTATAAGATGGTTCTAGGTGAGTAAATTTCTGAAAAAAATGATATATTTAACCACCATACTGGCTCTCCTAATATTACATCTAGGTAACAATCCACCAATACATTGGAGTATCCCTATGATAGTTTGGTTGTAGCACCAATGGATGGTGGTATAATCTCCATGGTTGTATCTCCATATGTTAACATTATCTAAATATGAGGAAATATGGCTAGATGTCGCTCCTTGCTAACCCTGGTAAGAGATGATGGATTTACATGTTTCATACATCTAGACTTTCATTTGAATCTATGAGAGGTATAAGGTTTGAAGATGACCAATCCATCTATTTGAGATTTTCAAATTTTATCTTTTAATAAGTATATTAATGAATTTCCTTCCTATAAATCTCTTCAATTTTAGTTTGTTATTTGAAAGCGTATGAGATAAGAAAAAAAGGATATGTTAATGGGATTCCGTAGAATTTAAATAGTTATTTTAGTATTTAAAGATATTGGATAAAAAAGAAATATTGAGAAAATTAGGGTGAGAGGAAAAATAAGGAATTTGTGTGGAATTTGTGTGGAATTTGTATACTCATAGAATTATAAATATTATACTATCAAATCAGGTAAGAATTGGTGTATCCAACTAAGATGATATGGGAATATTCCTTCTTTAGATGGCCCAAAAAGTGATAAAACTGAGAAAGGGTGGGTATAACTTTGTTAGTGGGATATCATTTCACCAATGTAGTTATTATTATTAGGGTATGAATCCTTTCACCTGAATTATAATTAGAGCCCAGTAAAATAAATCCACTATGGAACATGGTAAAAAGTCTTACTAGTCAAGGAACTAAGGTCACATTCAGTCATATTATGTTACCCCATGTGGTGTGACGAACCGCTTCTTGGTTATCCTATTATGAGACTTAGATATATCAAGAAAATTGAATAGGTTGGTTCCTCATGTAACTAAATTTATTCCACACCCTATTACATGCATAAAATTTTTTCCCTATCATTAAATATAATACTTGAATGGGTATGAAGATATTTTCCCAATTATTTTTCAACCGTATTCAATAAGTCTCTTGCTAGTGGTGTGATTTTCATTATATCCATCCAAGTGTTAGATATAGCTTGGAACCCATCATACAAATCCTGAAGGATTTTAATTCCTCCTAGTTGATAAATATCCCATAATCTAATCTCAACATCAATTTATGGTAGATAGAATATGTTGGTATTCGAAAACCAATAGTTGATCGGCATAGGTAAATTCTCATTTTATTGATTAATATTGATTTGATCATTCTAAAACACATAGTATAAACCGACTACCTCTTCAAACTCTAGTAATTTTATTCAAATTTGTGGAACCCCCAAAAATCTAGGGTCACTCATCAAGGAATTTATCTCCAGATCCCATGCCCCACTTTGGGCTCTATCACCCACCATAATATTTCCATGAAATATTGTATATGGGTGGGTAATATTGAGTTATTTGATTTCCATATATATGATTTGTATACTGGGTCAATAGAGTGCTTTAAAAGGTAAAATAAATTTCATATCATGTCTCGGGACTATCTAATCAATGGTAGAGATGTTCTCTTGAATGAAATTTAGGTAAAACACTATCTAGTTGGATGATAAGCCATGATTGAACTAAAAAATAAAGATTTTTTCTTGGATAATGTATTTATATATAATAATTTTTTTTTCATAAAATGGATAATTATTATGTAATGGTAGAATAATATTCCTTAGGGTCTCATCACGACGAATAATAGAGCATTGGGGGTCTATCTCAACATTTCTGGTGATGAAGAACCTTCTTTTAGCCATAGTCATCAGAAAAAACATTTGTGTTAGCCTAGAATCTATTATCTCTACAAACATAAATAGAGGGAATCGTTCCAATACTCATGGAATGCGATAAAACCATAGAAATTTTATAATGTAAAAAATATCATGTTGAATTTTAGGAGTTATGTGAATTTCATAGAACCTCAATCTCTAAAAAAAATTCCATAATGCGATGGAATATTGTTTACATTACATGAGGAGTTATTTTTTGATGAATTAAAAGAAGTACATGAAATAATCATCCAGAAAATAATTTATGAATGTGAAGTGTGTCTCATATGAGGTTAGGTCATGATTTTTGAGATGATTGTGAAGGATTTAATGTACTATGTGCCAAATAAACTCACCGAACACCCTTTATATTGGGGTTTAAACTCCTCCTAGTACAACTATACACCAAAAAAACTTTATTTTTATAATTTTAATCCACATAGTGAGTTCCCCTCCAAGAAATCATACATTATTCTGTGGT
This sequence comes from Viscum album, assembly GCA_963277665.1. Lineage (NCBI taxonomy): Eukaryota > Viridiplantae > Streptophyta > Magnoliopsida > Santalales > Viscaceae > Viscum > Viscum album. Next base: position 828,041,221 of record OY728133.1, on the reverse strand, counting down.
GGAATTTAATGATACATGCAAGGATTCAATAGTTTCAAAAAATATTGAAAATAAGGTTCATAACCAAAACATGTATTGGCTAGATAAAATAGGATTATAATTTGGAAAATTTAAGGATTTCACATTCACATAACATGATTCAAGAAACAACTACTACTTTGGGATTCCCTCATATATAAATCATTAGCAATGATTCATGAAGATACTTATCTCACATACCATTGTCATTTATGGGTGGAAGGCATATTTTTCTACCATCCCATATACAAGTTTCAATTTCAAAATTAATAAAGTGAATCTTTAAAAAATTTTAATCCATTTATGAATTTCCATAACTATTATAAAATTTTCAAATTTAGTTGGAATGAATGTTTTTGTGCCCTCCCACACACAAGTTTCAATTCCCCATTTTGTTGAAGGCAATATAGCTGCATAGAATTTTTATTCTTTAATAAATCCCTAATCAATCCACTAAGTAATATTATTTTTATAAAATAATGTATTTTAGGCTTCCTTTGAACCATTAAATTTGTTATAGATTAGTGTTAGGTATTTTAAACCTATCATATAGCGAAACCAAAATGTTATTTCTACTGGATTGTTTTTTATAAACCACCATGTTCCCCTTCTATTTTTGGAAAACAATTAACTGAAAAATGAATATAATACATTTTTTATTCCTGAAAAATTGGCGATAAAGAAGAGTAAAACATTAATGTAAACGAATAAAGAGATGAAGAAGACTTTACCATTCATAACTAGCATCCAAGTGATCCTTTTTAAGGAAAAATTAAAGATAAATGAACTTTATGAAGTTCTCACAAAGCATCACCTTCATTGATTATATCCAAGTAATCTCTCTATCAAATAACCTCCCTCATATATGAAATTTGTAAATAATCTTCGTGAACTCATAACATGGAGGATATTTTATAGGTTGAGCTTTGTAAAGGTTTAATCAAAAATAATCTTCAAAGTTGAACTTTTATTGTCTATACCCACCTTGGATAAAATATTTGACAATGTAATGTGGTTTGAATAAGATGTTTTTATCACCCTATATTACAGTCACATGGATTTTAAATAATTTAGATCACCTATAAATATTTTGAAATAAAATAAAATAATAAAAAATGGGATCTTCCTATGTTTTATCCTTCGCTAAAGATATAAATCATGTCCATAATAATTTAAATGAACATGATGATATCCCTTCATAAAAACTAGGAACATTTTAAGAGTCACATTATAATAAAAACATTGTTCTTGGAAAGATTTATTACTAAGATCCACATAACCTTTCATTTCAACTCCTTTCAGGACTTATACATCAAAAAAAATTATGAAAAACTACATATCAAATCATCCCAAACAACATGAAATTAAAATGAATCGTCAAGGTAATCAAAGTAAGATGTAAGACTTATAGATTTCCTAATGTAATGAGAATAATATTCCTTATATGACCAATATGGGATACCTCATATCATGAGAATGAGATGACTATGTAGTGATGGGTAACCTCAGTGAATAATACCAATTCATATTTATTTTTTAAATTTCAAAAAATGTGCCCAATCATCTAATATCTCTTATTTCACACACTGAGAATTCCGTACATGGGTTTAGATATTTAAGTTGACTGTATCATTACTATAATTAAAATGAGTCAAACTGGGACTGCAACTAAGAGTAATCCCCTAATTTACCTTACCACATGGTCTTCCACATTAGTGTATTCCCCGAACATATCTTCACTTAACATAGTTACTAAGTCTTTTATCTAATGTAATATCCTAAATAAGTCCCACTGAAGCCATAATTTTATTCCCTTTTATGACATAGAAATTATACAAGGGATTTATTAATGTTTTATCCCTATTCAATCCCTTATATAATTATTTAATGAAATATGATTTTCTTCTATCTCTTGTTTCTAATGTAGAGCATGACTCATATGGTATTAAAGGTTTATTTGATCTTTCTATTAGCATTATTGAGTTGAATCACACCTTAATTTCCTATATGCATGACTTGAAACTGTATAGTGTACATCCCCTTGACATGATTGTAAAAATAGTGGGAAACATCCATGTTGTACAATGTAAAACTACATGAAATAATCCTTTCCAAAGGACATTGAACAAAATGGTACAGTCCCACCACATGAATTTAAACTATGCATCTTGAACTATAAGGCCTTTGTTTCTCAATATATGAGATACATAGAATGCCACCCTAAGGTTGAAAACCAACATAAAGACCATCTATATCTATCCTCACCAGTCCAAATCCCCAAGATCTTAGATATCTTTACTCATTGGGTCATATTCCCTGTGATATCTTGTCTATATCCACTAGGGTCATATTCCATTTGGATCATCCCTCTATCAGGCCATATTCCAAAAAAAAATCATTCTCTCACCTGGAGGTCTATATTACCTCTGAGCCTTGTCACATTATTCTATCATCCCATATTCCTAGTGAGAACCATCTTCATAGGGTCATATTCTATGTGACACCATCCCAATATCATTGGACCACATTCATTATGTTGTCAAACATGAAGGGCCTCTCATGAAACATTCCCACACCAACCATTTCTAAGAATCGTTTGCTAAATCTTCCTTACTGCATGATGTTAAATTAAATGGATTGATCATTGTCCCAATACCTTAAAATGTAAATTTACCCTATTAATTGGAATTTAAATACATGTGGTTTGATTACTTCTATAAGGATATATAGGAATCCCCTTTCATGGGGATGATCGCAACACCATAGACATTTCCCACTTCCATGGATAGTGATAAACTCTAGAGTTCCTAACTAGGTGTATTTACACCAAATCCCCATTAAAATTAACCATAAAAAATTCTAATAAAATATGATTAGGAACCTATGATACATATAGATTGTTCGATGTTTGGAGAACCTCAAAATATATAGATGTTTAGATTTATGGAAAAGATATGATACAAACAAATATTCACATTGATACATGTTTACAACCAACTATTGTTATGGGGGTAACCTATTCCACACTGGGATATGGGACAGATTAATGGAATATGTTTTAAATCTATAAGAGAGTACAAGAGTAGGTAATAATATTATAAAATCCCAAGTAAGTAATGAATAATAGTTATTTTTATCTATGTATATTAATGATTAAGATAGTGTTTTAGAATATTAAAATGAAAATAAATACAATCTTATGCATGGAATACACTAATATTCTTAAAAGATTGTTTTACTGCCTTATGATTGAAAACCCTTTTTAAATATTTCTTTTGACAATTTTATAAGCTATGTTTGTCAAAATAAAATTATTATTCATGATTGGGACATCAAAATTTACTTTCTGTGAATTTTTGGTATTTTTCTGACAATGTTCATTTTTTTAATGAATAGTGAAAAATACTGCATTTTACATCAAAACTGCTTCTTAATCTAATTTATTTATATGACTAGATTATCTTTTGAATTGGTATAAATGTGTAATTTGAATATATTTTTACCATTTAATCCAATGGTGGTCATTGGAATCAATTTCACTTTGAAATTAGACTTAAACTGGTGTCAATCTTTTGATACTTATTGTTTCATAAAAACACGCTATTTTCTCTGATAGCGGGAATTAATTATTAAATTAATTAATGTGACTTATATGTATTGAATTTTGTAAAATAGACTTCATTTTTGAATTTGGAATATCAAATATAGCTTAGGGTAAATTTTTGGTAATTTTCTGAAAAACGTCAATTTTTGAGGAATAGTGAAACCACTAAGTGGTACTTATAAAAATTGATTTTCCGTTTAAATAAAATTTTTCCATCATTGTGTTATGAATTTAAAAAAATCCGACATAAATGGTTGCCATTAAGAAGTAAAATGTGGTTCAATGGGATTAAAATAATTTTTTGGTGAATAGTAACTTATTAAGTTTTTAATCGCGATTAGTGGTAATTAGGGTAGTTTAAGGTATAAATAATGCTTTAATAATATGAAATGACCTAGAAACATGTCCCAACCTTATTGGTTGTGTCATGGCCGACCAATAAAAGCCATGGGTCAACTTGGGGACCCCATGGAGACATTTTGGTTGGGAAATGACATAAATAACTTTTTATTAAATGTTAAAGTAAAAATGACACAAACAAGAGATGTTTTACGAAAACAATTTTTACATGGGGTTATAAAGATCATATTTTTGATTATAAATAGTCATTGGAAATCTAAAAAGATTTCCTACATCATAGTGTTTTTTTTTATTTTTAGACATTAAATAAATTAAATTATTTATGACATAATAATGATGCAGCGATGACATCATTATTTGACGATTTAAATAAAATGGAAAGATAATGTAAAATCTATGAACTACACATGTCCAAAACCAATTGGATGAGTTTATTTCGAACCCTTATCACCTTATCCACGAATTATATCAATGTTGGACCTTTTAAAACCGAAAATAATTTTCAAATAAAGTAATATTTCTTTACTTTCCAAAAGTGCCCCTCCTCTCCTCTTATAAAAGGCCCCCACCTCTACCTCATTTCACACACTCCTCAAGCCTTTGTCTCGGCCAACCCCTGCCCATTTACTCTCTCCACATCCCTATCCTCATCCTAGAGGATTACATTTTGGCATAATCCTTTCAAATGAAGCCTTTAGGATCAAATCAAAATGAGTTACACTTTTAAAGGTAATTCATTCTCTCTTGTTCATTTGTTTTATTTTGCTTCTCCGACCCTCTAAACTCTTTTTATTTACTTCTTTTGTAAAAACACCAGTATCTTCAATATACTAGGATGTTTTTATAAGATTTATTAGAGCTACACTCTCACACAACTACATCAAATGGTTAAAGAACATACGGTTTCCGTGGATGGCGAAATTCTACCTCCCGAAACGATGATTGTTCAATACTCATTTAACACCTTCAAAGGTGGCCATTATGATGTCACTATTTTTATATATGATATATAATATGTTTATTATTTTTCTTTAAGCTTCTTTATTTTTCATTTTGGGCATACCATTATGGTTTCCATTATGGCTAAACACGATATCTTCATTTAAGGAAGTGCGGACTACCGCCCCCTCAAAGTGATATGATTCATTTAATGCCATATGTAGGACGTGTAAAGGATGGATTTAAAGTTATTATATATGATGTTATACTGGAATTATAATATACCTCTATATCATTATTATTTCTTTCCATTAAATTATGAGATAGAAATGAAAGTAGCGTTCATGCGTACGTACGGCTTACCGTCTCCATGAACGGTGCATTTCATTTCTTATCCCCAAATGTAATGTACTATCAAAAGTACATGTATATAATGGATATATATAATTAATTATATATCTAAATGATGAATATAATTCTGGAATTAAAATATACATACCTCTCATTTAGTTTTAATTCCATTAATATGACAAAGAAATGAAAGTAGCGTTCATGCGTACGTACGGCTTACCGTCTCCATGAACGGTGCATTTCATTTCTTACCCCTAAATGATTATGTAATATTATAAATACATGTATATTCAGGATATATATGATACATATTATATCCAAATTGTAAATTTCATTCTGGATATAAAGAACCTTTGACCACACGAACAACATGTAATTGTAAGAAGTCCACTTTCGACTTAAGAACCAAATGTTGAGAAAACAAACATTATTAACTTAAATGGTTACATAATGTTTATAACATGGCAATAAGTGATATAAAAGGAATAATGAACTTTAAAAAGGTTTTTAATCAAGTATAAATTAACTCATGTTTATTATTCAGGACGTTAAAGAACGATCGAGTCAAGTCAGACCCGAGGTAAGGGACTTCATCTCAATCTCCTTTCATTGAGGCATATTTCGTTTTATACACAACTTCCTTTAATACGGTGTATAAACCCCTTTGAATTTTACTTTTATACAAAAGAAATCTTTTTCTACGAAGTGTTTTACTAAACGACAAAAATGAATGTTTTTTAACGTACGCGGTGACAACGACCTTTTCCGCCGCCGCGAGTATTATTTGATCTTTGGATTTCTCAACAAGCTGTAATGTTTTTAGAATAAAATAAATACCATATACTCTTTTATGTATTTTGGTATCGAAAATGGTTTTGAAAAAGGATTCTATTATGTCAATATATTTATGATATATTGTGATTGAAATGTGGAAATGTTATCATTTCTTTATATTGGTTTTATGTTTTATGATTTTATACTGGTACATGGACATTTTAACAGGTGGTTACGTTATAAACCATATGACGGGTGGTGTCGTGAATACCAGGACGGGTGGTTACGTTATAACCTCCAATGCATTGGGTATGGAAGTCGGCTGTATGGCTATTCCATTAAGTATGTATGGAAATTGGCCGTATGGCTATTCCATTAAGTGGTATGTGTGGAAGTAGACCGTATGGTTATTCCACTTAAGTATGTTTATGTCCCAAGTTACCTTTATATATGTTATGTGTTCTTTTTATGGGTTTTATGGTAATCCTTTGGTTACAAAAAGGTAAGTAATGATACTTTATTCAGTGAAGAGTTTTTACTACTTCATGAAGGTGAAGGTATTACTTTGATAGAGTATATATGGTTTACTTGATGTTTGAAAAACTAACAGTTTTCATTCTTTCTGTATCCCTTACTGAGCTTTTTATGCACACCCCAAGTTTTTTTGAAATGTTTTCACAGGACTTAATGTGGAATAAGGTCAAGGATGGGATCAAGGGAATGTCATCCTATATAAAACATGGAACTAGACACGTTTCTTTTTAGGAGTTTTTTATCATGGAAACATAGTAGAAGTGACTAATTTGTAATCTTTTGAGATGTAATAGTTATGTTCTAATTCTCTAAAACTCTAAACCTAAAAAGATCCTCAACGTGAATTATTCATTTAATTCAATATTAAGTAAGGTTTAAGGCCGGGGCCTTATAGTTGGTATCAGAGGTCGGTTTAGACAACTTTAGGAGTTAGAAAAGTGTTAAATTATAATATGATTGAAATGATATAGCATTTACGGATTACCATGTTGCTTCGCCTAAGATATTTCTGTGTTCATAATGGTTTTCTGCAGAGGAAACAAAGCAGCTATGTTGGGACGACATCAGGAGGAAGATAACCTTCCAAATCAGCAACCTGAGATGGTCGGAATCGGAACTGAACAGTTTGTTGCAGTGATGGCATAGTTGACTCAGGCTATAAATGGTGGTGGTATCCTTGCATGAGATCAGCCAGATCAACCACAGAGGAACATGTCAGTGGTGGAACATTTCATGAGGCAACATCCCCCATCATTCAGAGGATCATCTAACCCTGTGCAAGCTGAAGGGTGGACTAAATCACTGGAGAAGATTTTTGATGTCATGGGGGGTTCAAAACATCAAAAGGTTAGTCTTGTTGTTTACCGTTTTGAAGGTGAAGCTGATCAGTGGTGGTCGATGCTGAAAATATAAGGGATAGTGATGAGATTGATGCTCTTGACTGGGATGAATTCAAAGGTATGTTTCTTGAGAAGTATTTTCCTAAGGCTGTTCGACTTAGGATGGAAAAGCAATTCTTGGAATTGAGGAAAGAGGAAGATTCAGTGGCTACTTATGAAGCAAAGTTCACTCGTTTGGCAAGGTATGCTCCAAATTTTATCCGAGACCATGATAAGAAAATCAATCGTTTTTACTCAGGATTAAAGCCAAAATATCGAAGGGCATTAGCTTCTCGTGAGTTTAAAAGTTATGAAAAGCTTGTTTGATGTGCTGAGAAGGTGGAAATGGAGTTTGCTGATGACCAAGTGTTCTATAACAACCAGCAGAAGAAGAGACCGAGGTGGCAGGAGAAAGGTAAGAATTCTTCAAAAAAGTCTGATGGTAAGAGAACTAAGTTTCCAGTTTGTGATAAATGTGGCAAAAGGCATGCTGGGGAATGTCTTCTGAATTCTGGAAAGTGCTACCGATGTGGTAAGATGGGACATAAGGCTCGTGATTGCACTGAAAAGGATCAAGGTGATGGTAAGAACAAATTTGATTTACAGTTAGTGAAATGTTATAAGTCCAATGAGATGGGTCACTATGCAAACGAGTGTCCGACAAAGAGCTTGAGTGATGGAAAGCAGTTAGACTACAAGCAGAAAGGGGTGGTGAAATCCTTTGCAACTACTTTAGCAGATGTCGGGCCATCAAATGAAGTTGTATCTGGTACTTTGTTTTTCAGATTATGCCAGTGTGTTATTTGATTCGGGGTCTACAAATTCTTTCATCTCAGAATCCTTTTCTAGTAAAATGGGAATACCATCTCAAGAAATGACTCCTGAACTTTTGGTAAAAACACCTGGGGGAAATGTTGAGGCAAAAAGAATTTATAAGAATCTTCATATCCTTATCTGTAGAAAGAACCTACTTGAAAACCTTATTGTTCTACCTCTAGTAGAGTTTGATGTTATCCTGGGTATGGATTGGCTCTCTATTTACCATGCTAAGATTGACTATAGAGCTAAAGAAGTTTCTTTTCAGAAATACTTTCAGTTAGTTTACAAGAATGAACCCTTACTTTTGATAACATATCAAGAGGATGAGAAACTTATAAAAGATGGAAATGAATGTTACCTTGCACACGTCGTTGAAAATAAAGGAAATGTTCAGAATAATGATGTGCCAGTGGTAAATGAGTATCCTGATGTTTTTCCTGATGAGTTTCTTGGAATAATACCAGATCGGGAAGTTGAGTTTACTGTTGACTTAGTTCCTAATGCTAAGCCAATTTCAAAACCCCCTTATCGAATGGCACAAATTGAACTTTTAGAGTTGAAGGAGCAATTGCAAGATTTATTAGAGAAAGGTTTCATTCGACCTAGCACATCACCATGGAGTGCTCCTGTTTTATTTGTTAAAAAGAAAGATGGTTCTATGAGACTTTGCATTGATTATAGAGCCTTGAATAATATCACTGTTAAGAACAAATATCCTTTGCCTCATATCGATGATTTGTTTGATCATCTCCAGGGAGCTCAGTTTTTTTTCAAAGATTGACCTGAGATCGGGGTACCATCAGTTGAAGGTAAAGGAGGCAGATATTTCGAAGACCGCGTTCCGTACGATATATGGCCATTATGAATTTGTAGTAATGCCTTTTGGGCTAACCAATGCACCTGCTGTATTCATGGACTTAATGAATAGAATTTTCCATGAGTTCTTGGATAAGTTTGTGGTGGTTTTCATTGATGATATTTTGGTTTTTTCTAAAAGTAAAGAGGAGCATGAAAGACATTTAAGGGTTATCTTGAAAACCTTAAAAGAAAAGAAATTATATGAGAAATTCAGCTAGTGTGTGTTTTGGTTGCAACAAATTTCTTTCCTTGGTCACATTGTTTCTAAAGATGGAATAACTGTTGATCCTGCAAAAACAAAAGTTGTGGAAGAATGGCCAAGACCCACAAATGTAACCGAGATTCGTAGCATCCTTGGTTTGGAAGGCTATTACCGAAGGTTTTTTAGAAATTTTTCACGTTTATCTAGCCCAATGACTAAGATAACTTGGAAGGGTGTTAAGTTTATCTGGACAAAAGAATGTGATGATTGTTTTTAGGAATTGAAAAGAAGATTGGTGAATGCTCTAGTTTTGGCACTACCTTCCAGGAATGGTGAGTTTGTTATATACAGTGATGCTTCATTGAAAGGACTTGGTTGCGTCCTAATGCAGAATGATCAGGTAATTGCTTATGCTTCACGACAGTTGAAAACTCATGAGGTAAATTACACTACACATGATTTGGAATTAGCTGCTGTTTTTTTTGCTTTAAAAATTTGGAGGCATAATTTGTATGGAGTAAAGTGTGAAATATATACCGATCAAAAATTTTTAAAGTATATATACACTCAGAAAGAGTTAAACATGAGACAAAGGAGATGGCTAGAATTAATCAAGGATTATGATTGTACAATTCATTACCATCCGGGAAAAGCAAATAAAGTGGCCGATGCTTTGAGTCGAAAAAGTAATGCTTCATTAACAATGTTGCATTTGGAACGTGATCCTTTGGTTAAGGATTTGATGAACTTTGGCATAGAAGTTGTTGGTGCAGGAAGTCCTTCTGTTTTTTTTCAGGTATCAGTGAGATCTTCTCTATCAGATAGAATCAATAAAGCACAGAAGCAAGACAGTGAGTTGCAGAAAAAGGTAGAGCTAGTTCAGAAAGGAAAGTTACCTGAATTCAATATTGATAATGATTGTGTTTTGAGATTTGGGAAGAGATTGTGTGTGCCTTGTGATTCATAGTTGAAGAGAGAGTTTTTATGTGAAGCTCATAGTTCTCCGTTTTCAGTTCATCCGGGCAGTACTAAGATGTATAGAGATCTGCGGGAGTATTACTGGTGGGATGGAATGAAAAGAGATATTGCTGATTTTACTGTGAAGTGTTTGACTTGTCAGTAGGTTAAAGCAGAGCGGCAGTTACCGAAAGGGATGATTCAGCCTTTACCAGTGCCAGAGTGGAAATGGGAGAATATATCCATGGACTTTGTTGTGGGATTATCGAAGACATCTCGAGGTAATAATGCAATCTGGGTTATTGTTGATCGCTTGACCAAATCTTCTCATTTCCTTGCTATACGAGATACTTTCTCTCTTGATCAACTTTCCCGTTTGTATCTTAAAGAGATAGTCAGGTTACATGGATTTCCTCTCTCCATTGTATCGGATCTTGATCCCAGGTTTACTTCTAACTTTTGGAAAGGCCTTCAGAAGTCGTTGGGTACTGAATTAAATTTTATTACAGCTTTTCATCCTCAATCAGATGGGCAGTCAGAACGAACAATTCAGACATTGGAGGATATGCTATGAGCTTGTTCTATGGATTATCAGGGAAGTTTGGACCAACATCTTTCTTTGGTTGAGTTTTCATATAATAACAGTTTTCATTCCAGTATACAGATGGCACCATTTCAGGCATTATATGGGAAGCGGTGTCGAACTCCAGCTTTCTGGGATGAAGTGGGTGAAAGGAAGTTGATGGGACCAGAATTGGTAGAAGAGATGGCAGAAAAAGTTCAGCTGATTCAGAAACACATGAGAACAGCTCAGAGAAGGCAGAAGAGTTATGTGGATAACCGGAGGAAGGATCTATCTTTCGAGGTAGGTGATCATGTTTTTCTCAAGGTTTCTCCTTGGAAAAGAGTGATGGGATTTGGTAAGAAAGGAAAGTCGATTCCAAGGTTCATTGGACCATACGAAATTCTGGAGAGAGTTGGATCAGTTGCATACCGAGTGGCTTTACCTCCGAGTTTATCTCAGGTACACAATGTTTTTCACATTTCGATGTCGAGAAAGTATATGCCAAATCCATCTCCTGTTTTGAGTCCAGAGGTAGTTCAGCTGGAAGAGAACCTATCTTATGAGGAGAAACCGGTCCAGATTCTTGACCACAGGGAGCAAGTATTATGGAATAAGGTTATTAAGCAGGTAAAGGTTTTGTGAAAAAACCACATGATGGAAGATGCAACATGGGAATCTGAAAATGCAATGAGGGATAAGTACCCCCATTTATTCGATAAGTTAATAAATTGTGGGGACGCAATTTTCTAAAGGGGGTAAGGATGTAACATCCCAAGTAAGTAATGAATAATAGATATTTTTATCTATGTCTATAAATGATTAAGACAGTGTTTTAGAGGCTTAAAATTAAAATAAATACAATCTTATGCATGGAATACACTAATATTTTTAAAAGATTGTTTTACTGCCTTATGATTGAAAACCCTTTTTAAATCTATATTTTGACAATTTTATAATCTATTTTTGTCAAAATAAAATTATTATTCATGATTGGGACATCAAAATTTACTTTGTGTGAATTTTTGGTATTTTTATGACAATGTTCATTTTTTTAATGAATAGTGAAAAATACTGCATTTTACATCAAAACTGCTTCTTAATCTAATTTATTTATATGATTAGATTATCTTTTGAATTGGTCTAAATGTGTAATATGAATATATTTTTACCATTTAATCCAATGGTGGTCATTGGAATCAATTTCACTTTGAAATTAGACTTAAACTGGTGTCAATCTTTTGATACTTATTGTTTCATGAAAACACGCTATTTGCTCTGAAAGTGGGAATTAATTATTAAATTAATTAATGTGAATTATATGAATTGAATTTCGGAATATCAAATATAGCTTAGGGTGAATTTTTGGTAATTTCCTGAAAAACTTCAATTTTTGATGAATAGTGAAACCACTAAGTGGTACTTATAAAAATTGATTTTCCGTTTAAATGAAATTTGGCCATCATTGTGTTTTGAATTTAAAAAAATACGACATACATGGTTGTCATTAATAAGTAAAATGTGGTTTAATGGGATTAAAATAATTTTTTGGTGAATAGTAACTTATTAAGTTTTTAATCGCGATTAGTGGTAATTAGGGTAGTTTAAGGTATAAATAATGCTTTAATAATATGAAATGACCTAGACACATGTCCCAACATTATTGGTTGTGTCATGACCGACCAAGACAAGCCATGGGTCAACTTGGGGACCCCATGGAGACATTTTGGTTGGGAAATGACATAAATAACTTTTTATTAAATGTTAAAGTAAAAATGATAGAAACAAGAGATGTTTTACTAAAATAATTTTTACATGGGGTTATGAAGATAATATTTTTGATTATAAATAGTCATTGGAAATCTAAAAAGATTTCCTACATCATAGTATTTTTTTTATAATTTTTAGACATTAAATAAATTAAATTATTTATGACATAATAATGATGCAGCGATGACATCATTATTTGACGATTTAAATAAAATGGAAAGATAATGTAAAATCTATGAACTACACATGTCCAAAACCAATTGGATGAGTGGATTTCGAACCCTTATCACCTTATCCACGAATTATATCAATGTGGGACCTTTTAAAACTGAAAAACATTTTCAAATAAAGTAATATTTCTTTACTTTCCAAAAGTTCCCCTCCTCTCCTCTTATAAAAGACCCCCACCTCTACCTCATTTCACACACTCCTCAAGCCTTTGGCTCGGCCAACCCCTGACCATTTACTCTCTCCACATCCATATCCTCATCCTAGAGGATTCCCTTTGGTCATAATCCTTTCAAAGGAAGCCTTTAGGCTCAAATCAAAAGGAGTTACACTTTTAAAGGTAATTCATTCTCTCTTGTTCATTTGTTTTATTTTGCTTCTCCAACCCTCTAAACTCTTTTTATTTACTTCTTTTGTAACAACACCAGTATCTTCAATATACTAGGATGTTTTTATAATATTTATTAGAGCTACAATCTCACACAACTACATCAAATGGTTAAAGAACATACGGTTTCCGTGGATGGCGAAATTCTACCTCCCGAAACGATGATTGTTCAATACTCATTTAACACCTTCAAAGGTGGACATTATGATGTCACTATTTTTATATATGATATGTAATATGTTTATTTTTTTCTTTAAGATTATTTATTTTTCATTTTGGTCATACCTTTATGGTTTCCATTATGGGTAAACACGATATCTTCATTTAAGGAAGTGCGGACTACCGCCCCCTCAAAGTGATGTGATTCGTTAATGCCATATGTGGGACGTGTAAAGGATGGATTTAAAGTTATTATATATATGATGTTATACTGGAATTATAATATACCTCTATATCATTATTATTTATTTTCATTAAATTATGAGATAGAAATGAAAGTAGCGTTCATGCGTACGTACGGCTTACCATCTCCATGAACGGTGCATTTCATTTCTTATCCCCAAATGTAATGTACTATTAAAAGTACATGTATATAATGGATATATATAATTAATGATATGTCTAAATGATGAATATAATTCTGTAATTAAAATATACATACCTCTCATTTAGTTTTAATTCCATTAATATGACAAAGAAATGAAAGTAGCGTTCATGCGTACGTACGGCTTACCGTCTCCATGAACGGTGCATTTCATTTCTTACCCCTAAATGATTATGTAATATTATAAATACATGTATATGCTGGATATATATGATACATATTATATCCAAATCGGGAATTTCATTCTGGATATAAAGAACATTTGACCACACGAACAACATGTAATTGTAAGAAGTCCACTTTCGACTTAAGAACCAAATATTGAGAAAACAAACATTATTAACTTAAATGGTTACATAATGTTTATAACATGGCAATAAGTTATATAAAAGGAATAATGAACTTTAAAAAGGTTCTTAATCAAGTATAAATTAACTCAAGTTTATTATTCAGGACGTTAAAGAACGATCGAGTCAAGTCAGACCCGAGGTAAGGGACTTCGTCTCAATCTCCTTTCATTGAGGCATATTTCGTTTTATACACAACTTCCTTTAATAAGGTGTATAAACCCCTTTGAATTTTACTTTTATACAAAAGGAATCTTTTTCTACGAAGCGTTTTACTAAACGACAAAAAGGAATGTTTTTTTAACGTACGCGGTGACAACGACCTTTTCCGCCGCCGCGAGTATTATTTGATCTTTGGCTTTCTCAACAAGCCGTAATGTTTTTAGAATAAAATAAATACCATATAATCTTTTATGTATTTTGGTATTGAAAATGTTTTTGAAAACGGATTCTATTATGTCAATATATTTATGATATATTGTGATTGAAATGTGGAAATGTTATCATTCCTTTATATTGGTTTTATGTTTTATTATTTTATACTGGTACTTGGACATTTTAACGGGTGGTTACGTTATAAACCATATGATGGGTGGTACCGTGAATACCAGGATGGGTGGTTAGGTTATAACCTCCAATTCATTGGGTATGGAAGTCGGCTGTATGGCTATTCCATTAAGTATGTATGGAAATTGTCCGTATGGCTATTCCATTAAGTGATATGTGTGGAAGTAGACCGTATGGTTATTCCACTGAAGTATGTTTATGTCCCAAGTTACCTTTATATATGTTATGTGTTCTTTTTATGGATTTTATGATAATCCTTTGGTTACAAAAAGGTAAGTAATGATACTTTATTCAGTGAAGAGTTTTTACTACTTCATGAAGGTGAAGGTATTAATTTGATAGGGTATATATGGTTTACTTGATGTTTGAAAAACTAACAGTTTTCATTCTTTCTGTATCCCTTACTGAGCTTTTTATGCTCACCCCAAGTTTTTTTTTGAAATGTTTTCACAGGACTTAATGTGGAATAAGGTCAAGGATGGGATCAAGGGAATTTCATCCTATATAAAACAAGGAACTAGACACGTTTCTTTTTAAGAGTTTTTTTTATCATGGAAACTTAGTAGAAGTGACTACTTTGTAATCTTTTGAGATGTAATAGTTATGTTCTAATTCTCTAAAACTCTAAACCTGAAAAGATCCTCAACGTGAATTATTCATTTAATTCAATATTAAGTAAGGTTTAAGGCCGGGGCCTTATAAATATCCCAAAAATGTGTGATGATATTTACCTCTCATGATCTTGACTAATTTTTATTTCTAAGAATCATTGGTAAAAAACCCAAAGTGACTTCATACCGTTGAAAAAAAGATTCATATTGATATCTCTTATCATGGTTGTTGGATCAATTGTATGTTTCCAAATTTTTTAATAAAACCTACTAAAACATATTGAAACTATATCAACATGATTTAAAATATCTATATTCATAAGATTTTGATTTCTTATGCTTATGATTCCACATTCAAATGTTACAAATCATGAATGATTTTTTTTATTTGACACATTTTTGAATAATGCTTCTAAAAACCATTACTTTTAGTAATCATCAATGATATTTTGGGTATGAATAATTTACATTGATAAAATTTACTTGATTATGTTATCATATACTTATGACCATCTTATACTAACTTGTGATTGTTATCTCCCATGATTACCCTTAATGAGTATCTGATATCATGATTTCTTATATTCCCTTCCTCGGGATATGAAGGATAGTTTTATGTATGATAATTCCATAATGGTATTAAATATGATGAATGTTTTAGTGAGATATTGGTGATCATTAATAAATAATTTAATTTTGTATATAGTCTCTAAAGACAATACATATTTATGGTTTAGGGGAATGTATTATTGTGTGATGTATTGAACATTTATCCAAAATTATTTCATATAAATATATGTAATTATTGGATGTCCTCAGTTTTTATTAGAGTAGGGTTCAGTTTTCTTAGAGATTAGGTTATAAGGATAGAACTTAATACAACCTATGGTGAACCAAAATTGATATAGGATGAACCTAAAGTATTATAAGTTAATAAAAACATGTTATAAATTATGACATCTCAAGAATTATTTTCCTATAACTACATATTATGATTAATATTTCTCCAGACTTACATTGTATATATTTTGTTTCAGTTAATGTCTAGAACTAGAAGGGATATAGTTAAAAAATAATGTGATGAGCAATTCAGTGTTTTTCCTCATTAGAAACCAAGTGGTTGGGAGCTAGGTTACAAAATCTTATAACTATGATCACTCAAATGTATTATGATATGACTGATAACATGAACTATATTGACCTTTAGAATACACCATGGAGGGATCAACATTCCATTGATTCTTTTCTATGAAAACATCCAACCTCCTTCTATGGGTATTTTGATCTTATAATCATTTATAAATGGTTTAATGCGATGGAAAATATATTTTTCATTCTCTAATGTTAATTTAATGGGAAAATTATTTTAGTTGTGTATCATTTAGTAGGTGAAAAGGGTCAATGGTGGACCAAATTCAAGAATATGAGGCATAAGGAAGGAATTAACTCTATGGGATGGGAGGTGATTCTTATAAACTATTTTCCTCAAACACTTCTTATTAAGTTGGAGAGAGGCTATCAATAGCTGATGAAGAAGGATGATCAATCCATTAGTACCTATGGAGAAAATAAAAAAAATTAAGTTATCCTTTTAGTTTAATCATTTACCCTATAAGAAAAATTGATTGATTCTTTAGTAGTAAAAAACCAAGTCTTAGAAAGGAATTATCCATAAGATACATTGTTAGCTATATTGAAAATTTTTAGTGTGCTTCAAATGTAGAAGTATAGAGGCGTAACTCTAATTATTCATTTTTAATAACAAGAGGAGAGAAATAGAGCTTTATAGAAACTCAAATGTTAAATACCATAAAGGAATGAAATTTCCAACACCTACATTCAAAAAATATGTAGGAAATCAATCATAAAATTATCTAAAAGTAACTTCAAAATGCTTCAAGTGTGTAATGGTTGGTCACCGAGCTAATGATTGTCGACGATGGATGAAGAAGTCGAGAAATAAAACATAATATATGAATTATTCAACTAATAAATTTCAATGTTTTAGATTCTAGTATATTATTTATTATGAAAATGATTTCCCTAATCCAAGATCTAATGTGGATATTAGGACCCAAAAACCCCTTAATAAAAAAGGATATAGGGAAGGACTTCACTATCACAACTAAAGTTGTTTGGGATAATAGTGTGGTTAAAATTACACTAATAATCCACTCTTTAATTGAGAATAACTTATTTTATTGAAACTATGAACACTATTTTATATTTATAAAATTTTATAAGGGTATCACATACCCATTTGAACATTTAGACATCTAATAATCAATGAGAACTCCAAAGAGTATGATTATTGTATCTAAAGTTCAAAACTTATCTCTTGTAGAATTTAGTAAAAATGTTCTTCCTAAAACAACCATTATTCTCTTTACAGTTGAATTTTATGTGATTTTGGGAAGGTACTGGCTCTCTTGTCATAAATCACATATTAATTTTTAGGAAGGGAGATCACCTTTGGTATACCAAATCGACCAATGATCATTTATCTAAGAAAGGATGAGTTTAAACCTCCAATGGAAATTAATATCATTAAATTGTTGTCAATACCAATTCATGGAGGGTATTTATCAAAATCATTTGGGAAAAACTCAAGATTAATGATGTGCCAATTGTTCAAGAATATGTCGATGTATTTCTTAATGAAATTTCCAATAATGAATCTGATTTTCTATGTATTATTTTTGGATATTATATAGACTATTTTTAAGACTAGGATCCTAGAAGGCATGTGATTATGCGGTCTAGTGTGATCAGAAACAAAAGTTTAAATATGTCAAATGTATTAAATAGCTCACATGCATGTTTTTCTTTCTGAAAATGTAGAGTAACTCTCGAATGGGGATCCAGATCAGAAATTTGAGTGAAATGTTGAGTTCAAACCATGGGTTTTACCCTATGCATGATATAAAATGTTTCAGTGTGGGCCATTTGTGAAACATTCATTGCAGGTGTAAATGAATGAAATAAATTAAAAAATTATTTATTTTTTCTGTTTTTAAGAAGTGATCTACTTTCTCCTTTAAGTATATAGTTATATAAATTCCTAACAGTTGTTCACTCAAACCCTATAGATTTTAGACAACTGTTGGAGGGTTATCCAAACGAAAAATGATAGACCAGGATTGGATCATTAATAATTGTCCCAATGAGGTCTTTGGATCTTATCAATGATGGAAGCACATTTTTTATTCATCAATGATCTATCCAAACCTTATGTATGTTGTTTTTCTTTGTGATTTCCATCCTATTTTTTAATCACGGATGAATGCGGATTAATTCAATGAACAGAATTGATTCATGAATCATTGGTAGATATAATTTGATAAAATTATATATATTTTTGTTGATTTATTTATATTTATTATTATAATTCTATGAAAATTAAATGAGTTCAAATGAAAAAATACAATGGTTTTTTCCTCACATTTTGTGTATTTTGGATTTCATCCACCATTATTCACATGTTAATTGTGAAAATTTTGTTTTGGATCATGGTTCAACAAATCACCTAGTATTCAATCATGACATGACCATTATTCAGTGAGATATATCAATACCATTGGTGTGATTCATGATAGATTATTCAGTCAAGGTGAAACAATGGTGATGGATGATCGAGAATGGAACATAATGATTTTTTATTCCCATTTCTTCTAGTTTTGACAAATGGTGATAGTTTTTCTAAATGGATAATTATCAGAGAAGATTTGGATACCAGAATCATGGGATCTAGAAACTAGAGGCATGTTTAAACCCTGATATAGAGTTTCTACCAATAGAGGAAGATCTGAAGAAGTTCCAGATGACATGGAAACAGATATGGAAATCTTGTGATAAATGATGTGTAATTTGTCATTACACACCGTGTGGGTCCTCCTTGCTGCGGTGCTATGGTTCCAACTGAATATAAAAATATCATTCTATTTCACCCATTCCCTTAGGCTCATCGTGTAATTCATATAGTACATGGACTTAGGAAAAATTAAATGTCCAAATGGCACGTTGTGTACTTGGACACAGAAAAAACTTGGTGTAGACGGGATGGTAAACAAACACATCCACGGTACATGGACATGTCCCGGAAACACGTGTAGGATACAATGTCTCTACACACCATGTACATGTTATAAAAATCATGTATATGGATAATTATATTCCATGTGAGGATATTCTACATGGGTAGTCATGGGGATAGTCAAACATGTCATTTACCCCTTGTACACATTGTACACCACCTTCAAGAGTGTTTTCAGCTCTTCATTTTCATCATTTGGTCCAAAATAGGTTGAGTGTGTTCACTTGATACTATCCCTGGAGGGTTTATTGTTGTATTATATCCACATCATAATATTTTTATCTTTTATAGAGGCAGCATATCAGATAGAATTGCGGCGTCCCTCAATGATACTAGAGTTTGATCCTCTGTCATCCTTTTTCCCTAGGTAGGGATTGTCATATTGGTGTAAAATCCTAGAGTAGGGCATTGATCCTCCATTATGGAGGTAATATCTATATTGTTTTTGGTATCTTTGAAAAACGACCCCCTATTAAGTTGGCTGATCCAGATTTGATTGATGGTGTCTCCCATTGGTTCTATGTGTGACTCCATATCTATGTATTAGGCTCCTCCTAAAACTAGAGAGATTTATTGGATGAGACCTAATTATATATATATATTTATTGAGTTTCACCGATAATGTCATGGATTGTGGAGTAGGTTCTCCTAGAATAAGGCTTTCATCAAGAAAAATCCTTTGGTTGGTAGTTGGTTATTACTACCTAGTGGAATGGTGTCTTTCCTGAGTATATCTAGGTGCTTTTATTATACATAGATTGTTATATATTTTATTGAGATGAATTTACTTGGTGCTCCATTTTTAGTGTTTTAGATATTTCCAACTGAGTATTGTTTTTCTCATCCCTTAATGCTCTTTTCTCGTACATCTCTTGTCTTATACAGATGTCGAACCATTTGACGGTGTATTGGGAGGACTAGGAGTGGGTGGGGCATAGATAGAGCTTGTCGGACTAGGGTGTTTACCTAGATATTTCATTTGACTTATTCATATCCCAGGGAGTTGGTTGGTCTCTTTATTTTTTTTGGTTGGGCTTGTATCTATCCCCTTTTTCTACATTCAGTACCTTACTATCACACTCTTTTGTGGGATCTTATATGTGTGCATGCATTGTCTCAATTATTTTACATTTCAGAATTTTGAGGGATTGGAGATGTGTGTGTGTGCATAGGTAATTTAATATAATTCCTCCCATTTTTTAGAAGATGCCTACTCATTGCTGGTCACCAACCCCTGGCCAATCAGAGGTATAATAGGATAGTCATGGGTCGGACCTCAATGGGTCAGGTCCGGAACTTTCTGATCTACCTCCAAATTTTAAAGTTAAGTTCTCAATAAAACTCATAACTGGTTCTACACAAATATCAAATAATCCTTATAGAGTGACCATGATTTAATTGTAGGAACTGAATAATAAATTCCAAGAGAATCGGGATAAGGTATTCACACACACCAGTGTATCACCATGGAGAAAACTAGTTCTTATTGTTAAGAAGAAAAATTATTCAATGATATTATTCAATGATTATCAGGATTTTAATAAGAACACTATCAAGAAAAATTTCCCTAAACATCACATTTTTTACATGATTGATCAAATATGAGGAGATTAGTAAATCTCTAAAATTTACATTCTCTCTGGTTATCATCAATTAAGGTTAAAAAGGAAGGATATACCAAAAACAAAAATCCTACAATGTATGGTCAATATGAATATTTAGTAATGCCAAGGATGGACTTGGGGAAATCCCCAAGGGCGCTTGGGCAAGAGCAATGCTCATGTATGGAAAATTTTTGCAAATAAAGGGCATAATTTGGAACTTTTTACTATATCACTCAATGTATTTAGGGAAACATTTCTGATATTGGTCTTGGGGAACTGATATTTTGGGGTCATCATTAAGTAAATCCACCAAACTTACTAATACTCTTGATGTATTCATAAATATAATGAATATATAATTTATATATTACCTTTTCTATTTTTTGGAAGCCATTATAGTTGATATTCTTTTGAATTCCAAGATAAATGAAGATTGTGAAGATCATTTATAGACTGTGTTGATGAACTTTGTGAAGAAGAAGTTATATTACATGTTTAGGAAGTGTGAATAAATGATACATAAAGTTTCATTCTTAGGTCATGTAATCATAAAGGATGGTATCTATGTTGATCCTTAAAAACATAATTTATTAAAAAAATATCCTATAAAAACCAATATGAAGAGGATATTTAGTCTTCTTAGAATTTTTGGATATTACTGACATTTTTTTAAAGAATTTCCCATAATTATCAAATCAAACGACCAATTTGACATGGAATGGAGCAAGGTTCCAATATATTGATGAATGTGATGAAAATTTTATGGTGTTAATAATATTATCTATCTATAAACATGTAATCATATAACATTACAATGGATAATGGTTCTTCATATACAGTGATGCATCGAAGAAGGTATTGGGTTGTGTTCTTATGAAAAATGACATAGAGGTAGATTATGTGTCATGCTAATTGAAATTTCATGAGAAAATTTACCTGATACATGATTTAGAGTTAATTATGGTAATATTTTATTTAATGAAACGAAGACATTAACATTGAGGTGAATAGTGTGATATATATACACTGACCATAACAACATAATGTATATATTCACATAGAAGGATTTGAATTTGTTCACAATAAGAAAGTAATATCTTGTTAAAGATTGTGATTTCTTAATACATTATCACTCTGGGAGGGAGAACAAGGTGGATAATTCTTTTAGTATGATTGATTATGATTATTTATCTATGATGTGGTATAAAAAGATCCAATACACATGGAATTGAAAATGACATACCTTGAAATCATAATGTAAGGGAATAAATCTTTACTTTCCCAAATGTCTGCTCAACCATCCATCTATGTGATGATTTAAGAGGCACAAAAGGAATATTAACAGTTTTACAATAATTTAAGGATCATTTCATTGTTCAAATTTTATAATTATGTAATGATTAGATTTAGAACAAAAATATGTGTTCCATTGATACCATAATTGAAGAATGATCTATTTGATAAGGTACAAGGATCATCATTCTCTATTCATCATTGAAGTACAAAAATATATAGAGTTAACAGGAATAAGTTCTAATGGGATTGCATGAAAAAGGATGTTTTAGAGTCTGTATCATGATTCTTGATGTGTTAACAAGCTAAGAAAGAGTAATATATGTCTAATTAGATGATTCAACCATTACCTATTTATAAAAGGAAATGGGAAAACATCAACATAGATTTAGTTATAGAACTCCCCAAGACATCAAAGTGATATGATTATATTTGGTTTTTAGTCAATCAATTAATAAATTCATTGTATTTTATTACTATAAAAATTATTTCTCACTCTATCATCCTTCCAGGTTATATATTAAAGAAGTGGTAAGATTTCATGATTTTCATTTTACAATTATATTTGATCATGATCCAAGGTTTACCTCAATGTTCTTGATAATTCTCCAATAGTCACTAGATATAGTGTTGATAATTAGTACAGTATATCATATTTAAATATATGGTAATTATGAGAGGTCCATTCAAACCCTATAAGATATGTTGAGATCTTTTTCTATGGATTTTAAAGATGGCTGGGATAAAACTTTTTATCTTGTTGAATTTTCTTATAAAATAAATTTCACTCTATACATAAGGTGGATCCTTATGAATCTATATATGTAATGAAATTTAGAACTCCAACATATTGAAATGATATTATAACAATGTACAAGGACCTGAAATTTGTGTGGAAATAGAAAATAAGGTTAAATTTCTTCAGCCGCACAATGATATAGCATAGAGTAGACATAAGAGACATGGTGACAACCATCAACAAGATATAGAGTTTTAATTGGATGACATGGTATTCATAAAAATATCTCCTTGAAATAATTTTATGATATTTATAAATAATTGAGAGTTAATCCTTCGATATATTTGTCCCTAAGAGAATCTTGATCATATTGTGGCTATAGGTTATTGCTTGACACTTACACTGAACCCCTATCAAGTTCATGATATGTTTTATGTATCTATCTAAAGGATGTAAACACATAATACATAACATGTACTGAAAAAAGAGGTTTTACCAATGGGTAATGATATATCTTATGAGTTACAACCGATGGAAATCTTGTATCATAGAAATAAAGTAATAACGAATGAGTCTAATTACTAGTTAATGTTCTCTAGAGAAATCATAGATTCAAGTAATCAATGTGGTAAAAAGAATATGTAATAAGTTAGAGTTATACCCATACATTTTTATATTTGTAACTGTGTTTTTTTTGATAAATTTATTTTAGGTGTGGTAGAATGTAACAAACAACAATTTTATAATATATTTTCATTCAAATTAAATTTTATGTATTCGATAGCTTATTTTACATGAAATATTGTACTTAAACATACAACGATTGAAATACTATATTATATATAATATATCCATTGGATTTATTATTATAAATTGGAATATCATAATTTTTAAATATATGAATAAAATATTTTAGTAATATAAATGAATTGAATAATTCCATGTAAAATGAGTACTCAATTTCAAATTTTAATAATAAATTCAATTAATGTTAAATTATATTTTTTTCAAGATATTGTATTTTCCTATACATAATTTATCAAGATCACTAAGAAAATTTTATTTTGATGAAATATATTTATAATGAATGAATAATATTTTATTAATTTGTTATTGATTTTATATAAAGAAAGACATAATCATTTGAAGGTAAAAAAGGGACATTATCTGAAAATTGTTTCTATGTGTACAATATATTTCTATAAATTTAAATAATATCTATTGGTGAAAGATTTTATCTAAATTTATAGAAGATATATTCAATGAATTAAATTTACATTCATATAATAATTATTAGTAGAAAAATAATTATAATAAGTTCATTTTATACCTAAAATTTTCATTTTTCTAAAAAATGTTTCCATTGTGTTTTATGGGATTAGTTTTAATTTAATTTTTGGAAATTATAAGAATTGAATTTAATAAAATGGTTTAAAATTTTGAAATTTTTATATCTATTCTTTTTAAATTATTCAATTTCATTATTATTTATAATGAATAGTTATCAAAGTAAAAATTCATTACTAAAATAATGGTTAAAAGGGTTAATAAGGGGTTATACTAAAGATATAAAAGTTAAAATAACATAATAAATTATTCAAATAATACTATTTGAATTTATTTAATCCATATTTAATTAAAATAAAATAAATTTATCTAATTTGGAGAAATGTTTCATTGAAATTTAAAATATATTATTTTAATATTAATATCAAGTACAAGTACGCTACTCCCCTCACTTATAAAAGATATCCTCCTTTAATCTCTTCATAACACATTATTAGGAAACATATATCGACCCAAATCTACCAAAATATCTTCCCAACTTAAATAAACACACTTCATATCTTATGTTATTCTTAGAAGACCAAGCCAAGGGTCCTTATAAAGAGATACAAATAAGGTTTCTTAAAGTGGGGGTGATCATATTTTTAGAATCCTTTTAAGTTTATTTTTTCTTTTACCTCCTCAAAATTTCAATAACCGTACTTACAATGTAAAATTAGTAATTATATATTACTTAAATGTTATTATTTTTATATAATAACCATTAAATATTTATCATCCAACACAATAGAAAATAAAACATCTTCATGCATACGTGCACACTTCCGCCTCTAGGAAGCGATGTAATTCATTTTTCATATCCACATCACATGTATGGTTGTACTGATTAATTTAATGATTATATGTTATTTTATGAAATTTTTATCATTATATATGTATATATAATATTATCTAAATTATTCACCTCATATCCTTTGGAAGATGATAACGTCGCTCTTGCGTACGTGTGGACTACCACCACCATAGAGCGACATGATTCATTTTTAAATTCCGCTCAATATGGATATTCATAAGGTTATAGTTGATTAATATATATGATATTTATTTTATTGTTATGATTATGGAATAAGAAAATATTATTTATCCTTTTTTTCATTTTTCTATAAGAAAATGAATGTAGTGTTCAAGCGTACGTACAAACTATTGTTTCCATGATTGATTCATTTCATTTTTCAACCACCACATTAATTAGATGGTTAAAAATGTGTATATAATGGATAAAAATGATATATAAGATATTTTTAAAGTAATGGATATTATAAAACCACTACAAGTTGCATGTAATGGAACTTCCAAACTAAAACATGTATGAAATAAATAATTTTGAGCACCTAGAATAGTTATTTTAAGAAGATATTAATAATAATGGAGTAAATGGAAATTATAAGTGAGTCTTATTAGGTAATATAATTATTAATATAGAAATATAATAAATTATTAATAATTATTAATTTGATATAAATTTGTTTAAGAGTACTTATGAAACAATTCAGGACTTGAGGTAAGGGTTTATATTATAATCTCATTTACTTCTGGGATTTCTCATGTTTTAATTACCTGTATATGAAATTATTTTGTGTTTATCATATAAAATCCACATATTCTTTTATAAATTAGTTATTTTTTACTATATGAGTACCATTTGTCTCTATTTTTTACTCAATAAGTTATAATTTTTTTTTTATAAAAAACCTACCTCATTTCTTTTTTTTAGTCAGTAATCGTTTTTTTCAATGTCGATGTTCATAAAAAGTATCTTATGAAAGTTTTTTCTCATCACCAATGGGTTTTTAAAGGTATATTTCACTACCCATGACATTACATAGAAAATATTAATATGAATCTTTTCAATTTTTCTCTACATGACTCACTTTTGATATTTTATAAAAGTGTAAAAAGAAAGTTTATTTTTACCATGTACATCCTGAATGAATGTTCCCACCGTCATGTGATTTCATCATAAAGAATGTTAATTTAATATTTTTAAAGGTTTAAAAAAATAGTATTTCCATTTTCTAGGAATTTTAATATTTTATCATGTACAAAAAGCGATTTTAGCTCTTGATTTTCAAATCATATTTTAAATTATTTTACAAAATAGATTTTTTGTCTCTATCAACATCCTTTATGGATTTATATACTTCATTGGGGCTATGATATTATGATACCATCCAATTTATTTTCTTATATGGATTATGATTATGGTGTTATGAATAAATTTTCATTTAATACATTTATTTTTATAGATTAATTAAAAAATGTTGTAATAATGATGTTTTAATGATCTAATCATGATGCATGATTCTTTGCTAGGGATTAATTAAAATTTGTAGGAATGATGAATGGTTTCATGTTCTTATGACATGTATATTAAATTTTATTATTATTTTATGGGTAGGTTTTTTATATCCCTCCAATTCATTATGTAATGTGATATAGATATCTATTTATATTATGATGATAAGAGTGGACATCATTACAAATAAAAATTTTCACATATTCATCTATGAGTTTAATTTCTACTATCTATGCTCACAAGATTAGGCATGGATTTGATTTTGAATCCCTATGTTCACATATTCATGCATGAGTATGATTGTTTTTATATGTGATCAAAAGATTATATGGGGAGATGGTTATAAATAACTATGTTTAAAAGATTATGATTTCTTATGTTTATGATTCCACATGCCTATGTTACGAATCGTGAATAATTATTTATGACTAAACACCCATATAAATAATGCTTCTGTATATTCCATGATTTTTTAGCAATGATCAATTCTTTTCTGGGTCTGAATATTTTTTATGATAACATGAATTTGATTATGTTATCATTCCCTTCTGATAATATTACACTAAATTATGAATAATATCTCTCATTTTTACCCTTACCAAGCATCTGAGATCACAATTTATTATGTTTCCCTTCCACGAGGTATAAATTATGATTAAAATTATGATATATCTAGAAAGATGTTAAATACAATGAATGTTAATAGGATACACTAATGACTGTTCATAAATAGTTTTATCATGTGTCTAGTATCAAAAGTTAATAACCATTTATAGTTTTGGAAATGTATTATTCTGATATATATTGAATAATCATCTAAAATGAGGTAGTCTTTTTGTATGTAATTCTTAGTTTACCTCATTTTTTCTAGAATAGACTTTATAAAACACATCAATTCCCTATAAAAGAATTTTAGAAAATAATTATTCCTTTGAAAACAATAAATAATATAGTATACCATTTTATCATTAGTTGGAACCTAGTTTTGACTTTATACTACAATATATAATTCATATCTCTAATGGGATAATAGAGGATTTTTATGAATCATCATCAACCTCATGATGTCTAAAAAGGTGTAGTTTCTCATTTAACTTACACCATTCCATTATGTTGTATATGTAGGAGTGAATTGAGATAGAATAAAACACTTCTATATATATTCAATGAGATGTTAGTTAAGATATTCTCCACTTTGATTAGTTTGATTCTTCATTGTATTCTTACAATGTTGGTTCTATAATTAATTCGTAAATTCATTGAATTTCTCAGAAGATTCATACATAAAACTCATTATGTAGACATATCTATATCTACTCATGTAATAAATAAAAATAATAAAGTTAAAATACCCACCATTAGCTTCTATTAGAAAAGGTCTTCACACATCTATATGTACCAATTATAAAATATCAATAGACCTTTTAAAATACCCACCAACAGATTATTTTTCCATATTTCCTAATAAATAAGATTGACATCTATCAGGTGGTTTTAGTTCAAAATAATCTTAATAACCATCTTGATAGATATTTTTAAACACATATTTTTATATGACTATGTGGGTAAAACCACGTTCTAGTGTGATAAAAGTAATGTGATCCTTTTTATTATCAAATTAAAATAGTTTCTTTCCATAATATAATTCCAAAAGAACCTCATTCAATTGTATTATACCATAACTTTTTTTTATTTTTAAAATAAAAAAAGTTTACTTTCAATGTTTAAAATTAAACCATCTATATCTGGAAAAGATACAAATATTATGTTTTGGAAATAGTTTGTATTTAATAAAAATTATTTAAAAATAATATAATAACTGATGGAAATAAAGGTGTGGGTATCCTTTATCCAAGGAAGTATGTCATGTTCCATTTGTAGCTCGAAGATCTGCCTCTCCTCTTGAAAACATCAAGAATATTATTGGTACCTACATTAGGATTTAGATGCGAGTACCAAAAATGACATATAATAACCAATTCATTGATATAAAAATAATTCATTTGATAATGAATAACCTGAATATTCCTTATAGTTATTCAACTATGATCGGTTCTAATTTTAGTGTCCAAGATTTCCACACAAAAATAATAATTCATCATTTTAATTTACTTACCTTCAAATCTTCTTCTTTTTGGAAGAACAATTCACATGATATCTAGACTTGGAGTGTGTCTTGGGGAAATTTTCCTTGATTTGTTACTTTTATTCACTATAATTATTTTATTTTTATCATTTCTGATGTCCTTATATATATGGTGAATAAATGCATGGATTTCCAAGAGATATTTCTCACTATTACTCATATCATAATTTACAATGTAATTAGAGAGTCTATAAGGTAGTGAGGTTGAAATGAGATATGTTCCCAACTTATCAGATATATTAAATCCTAAAATCTCTAATAACTTCTCATATCTAATCATATTGGCTACATGTGTCCCAACTAGAGATAACACTTCAAGATTTTACGTGAATAGTTCCCTAGAGATATCATATTTCTCTTATCTCATTTTCTCTTGGTAAAGATCACGAAGATGATATAACATTATATATTTAACCATTTCTTCATTTTTCTCTAGGGGAAAATAGGACATGGATTATATAATGATATATGATACATCTATCTCAGAATCCAAGTGTTTATATATATAGATAGTTACTTTTTAATAGAAAATTTATGAGGAATATTAAGAACAAGGGATTACATCATGTATAATTTCTACTCATGTTGTATTATAATGCACTAGTTCCTATACCACTCTAGGATATTTTGGCTAGTGAGATGTTTATACTTATATAATATATATTGCATTAACAAATTCATTGTAGTTTTGATTTCTATTTCTATAAAAAAAATTTAGTACATTATTTTGATTGTATAATACATAATAAATTCAATTTATTAATCTCCAAATAATTTTAAAAAACACAATATCCCTCACTATAGGTTTAAAAAATATATTCATATTTATATTATAGTCTAAAATGTTTTTATTTACCTACTCATGTGGTAGAATAGGTCTTGAAAATATATTTAGAATACTTTTTTAGGGGAGTCTTTCCAACTACAATGACACACATCTCCTTGATCAATTTAGTGGAATCCCCAATCCTAATATCCTATGAAAATATTTACTTAAAACATACACAAAATTTTTATTGTATAAATTAAGATGATTACACAAATTTAAAATTCAGTTATGTTAACCCAAAACATTATTTAGAACTCCTCATTAAATGGACTTGTCTTGGGGAGGTCTAAGAAAACACTATAATAAAGTGGTTTTATTTTAAATCCAGTAATGGAATATAATATCAAATAATTATTTTGAGTGATGAATTATATATATATATATAAATTATCCATTTTACTTTATTACATGTTTGTTAATATTAATTTTATTTTACATAAGTGGTTAACCGTGTATAGATAAAATTTACTCATAATACAATTTTATTCCCAGTCTCAAAATACGTGTAATATTCATCTTGTAAAATAGAAGGATTACTCTAGTTATCCTTCATAATTGTATATCCCTTTCTCTTATAATAAAATTTCCATTGAGCTTTGAGTAAATGCCAGTTATCCTTTGTATGACATGTTTCCTTTCATTTACAAAATTTATTTTCATATGTCCCTTTATTTTTCCTTCTCTATAGTTTTGAAAATGTTTTTTCAAGATCTATTAATAAATTATCTAAATCTGTATGACTTGAATATGATGATTTATCCATAGTAGTTTTGAGTGCATATTATTTATATTTTACATGACTTTTAGCTTCACCCTACATCTCAACTTCATACATGATTAAAATTCCTAATCAATTAATTTATAGAAATTTTTTTTCACTAGTGTATATTTACATATAGCTATATATAGTCTTCTCAACTTAAAAGGTAGTAATATGATTACATTTAATGTTTTATCTTATTGTGATATTGGAATTCCCAAATTAGAAAAAATATTAACAATATCAGTCAATCTTCCATTCATTTGGGTGATAGTTTCATCGTCATACATTTTGAATGTATCAAAAATTTGTTTTATAGTAGTTTACTTTAATGGCCTAATATTTTCAGTTCCTCATAGGTAACATAAATACTCTTCCACATATCATATGTATTATAATGTTGTGATACTCGATTGAATTCGTCGGTTTATAAACCAATCCCAATATCATTCATGGAAATTGAATTGAGATCATATTCTCTTTCTTGATCAATATTTCAGTCTTGAAAATCTCTGTTATGAATCTCATAAGGCTTAAAACCATTTAAATAAACCCTTATTCTGCTATTATTCAAATAAATAATCATATGGTATTTCCCAAAACCATATTTTTCACCATTAATGTAAGAATAATGAATCATCGATATACCTTTTCTAGAATCATCCATTTAATGATGTCTTTGTCTAAATAATTGAATCATGATTTTTAGAGCTAGTAAATATTCCAAATAATGCATAAGAGAAACTAATTTTAGACAAATGGTTGATACTTCTGATATAATTTTTTAGTACTGGATAGAACAAATATAATATTAAAGGATTTTCGAGATAAAAAATAATTATTATAGAGTCCTTCCTCTAATATCATTTGTTAGGTTAGTAGGGTGATGAAGATGATGAAGACACATGAGGGGGGTGAATTTTGAACTTCACAAACATTAATAGATTCATAAAACCTCTGTTATTTTGTAGTGAACCTTTCCTTATATCTTAAAGATGAGTGAGTAGTGAGAATAAATAAAGTTAATGTAGAGAAATGTAAAATGGTTCAAGGCACAATGATCCCCTAGTCCACTCTACCAACTATCTACTCTATGAGCTTAGTGATTTTCAATAGCATGACCTCTTATCCAAAGACCTCTACGAAACTAAGTGTTGGTAATTAACACCAAACAAGGATTTTACAGGGACTTTTATTTCTTTTATAAGGAACTATAAAACCAAATCTTAGTGAAAAAAGCTAACACTTGACCTTGACTGAGTTAGAGGAGTCAAACCTCCAATAAATCAAGAGTTTGATTTGATTGATATAACAGGTTAAACTTAAAAGTTCCATCTACAAATGACAGAAGTAATTGATCTTTGATGACACACAGTGTTAAATAGATATTCAGCAATGTGTAATATTTCCTCAAACAATTGGAATGAAAACACCAGATAGAATTTTAAATGTGCATGTATCCAAATTTTATCTCTAAGAAAATTATTCGTTGATCTTATAGAAGAATATTTAATAATAAGTTTCAATAGTAGTGAAAACAATAGAATTAAGTCGATAATATAGATTCAAACATATATGTCTCCACAATGTATCTCTAAAGACAACAACTCATAAATTTTCCTTATGTATATATTTTTGTATATCACCTATCTTTAGATGATGGGAATCATGATATTTCTATTGTTGGTCGAAAAAATCTAGGTCAAACATGCTATGGAAATATCACACAATAAATCATGAATATTTTAATCCAAAATCATTAAAAATAATTTTAATTTCCTATAATAATATAAATGATTTACTCCATTAAATATGTGCCTTTAAAAAAATCATAATAACCCTTTGAATCAGTCATAATTTTGTTTGAATAAATATTTAATTACATAAAAAATATTTCTTAAATATTGGATAATATCATAGATTTAAGACACCATCATTGAATAATCAAATGTAGGGTTCTTTCAAGTGATA
Source organism: Viscum album (assembly GCA_963277665.1). Lineage (NCBI taxonomy): Eukaryota > Viridiplantae > Streptophyta > Magnoliopsida > Santalales > Viscaceae > Viscum > Viscum album. The sequence continues at coordinate 828,008,772 of OY728133.1, read as the reverse complement.
AAAAAATATCAAACGTAGGGTTGACAACGTAAGATTGATTTCAAATGTAGGATTGATGTATCATATATATGTTTCCTCAAATAGTATAGGTTACATTATCCATATGTTCTATTCCAATAGTGTTGGGTACATGATCTATATGTTCTATTCCAACATCGTATGGTTAGAACTGTGTTTCCAGAATAATTTTTAAAAATATCCAGAATAATTCAATAAACATTTCCCAAGGATCCATTAATTTTATATATTTCCCTAATAAATATTCTGATGAATATTATTTTCCTAAAATTCACATAAAAGTAACATCATTAGTAACATAAATATAGATATTTGTGAGAATAAAAAAATGAAATTACTAAAATTATTGAATCAATGCATGATCAACATATTATTTGATGTGTTAATATCTAATGCAGTTGTGTTCAAAGACATCAATAAGAGGTTGGAATTTGATGATCTAGATAGTTTGATGATAATTTTATGACTCTATAATGTGATATATAGATCTCTTCATGTTGGTAATATTATGGTGTCTTAGTTCACAAGTTTAATATTATGAACACACTCACCAATGTAATATGGTTAAATTAGGTTGGTATAAAAAACTCACTCTACACATATAATTTGTAAAATGATTTTAGTGGTGAATCATAATTTAGAATGCATGTATATATATATCTATGATTGCAGGCAATCAAAATACAGAATGCATGTATATATATAGTTAAAATATATTGTTTTATACACACCCACACTCACAAACATATATTTTTAAATAATTTCTTGTACACTCAAACACAATTTTGTATGTGTGTGTATATGTGTGTTTATTTATATATTTACACACACAAAAATGCATAATTATAACTATTTTCTTTAAATTTATATGTATTCTTTTTTAAACATTAAATATGTTGGTATTATATTTTATAACAATATTATTAAAATTTATAGTTTATACTTAAAAATTTAAACATTATAAACACACGTGTGTGTGTTTCCTACACACACACACACATATATATATGTGTGTAATTATCTATATATTTATAAATTTATATATTTATTCACACACATATATAAACCTAATTATAAATTGACTCACAAATTATTTATTTGTTTATATATTTTTTCATGTGTGTGTAGTAATTTTATTGTATGCACATATTTAGCAATGTATTATAAGATTTAGAATTTACATATATTCTTTCATACACATATATATATGTATATATATGATAATTTATAAGTATATTTTTAGATTTTAAATTTTATGTATTTTATGTATGTAAAAAATGATACATTATCTTCATACCATCTATGTATCTATTTTTTAGTGAAATATGAATAATTTGGAACTAAAAACGTCATATATGAATAAAGAATTGATGGATTAAATCATATAAAAAATATGAGGATGTAATTAAATAATGCATCATATATTTAACCGATCATGAATATTAAAATTCATTAATATTTTTTTAGGTTTTTGTTGTTTTTCAGGTAAAATGTCTAGATGAGTATAAAAAATAGATGATTTTTCATATAATACATTGAAGTTATAAATTTCAAAACTATATAGGGGGAAGAAAAAATGTGGATAGTTAGTGGGATAACTGTGGGGTTTATAGATCATTTTATATAAGTAAAACTATATATTATGACATAGACCATTTATAGAAAATAAAAAACATATATGAAGACGACATTTATGATTCTCCAAAGTTGTTTGAGAAGTTAAAGAAATATAAAAATACACCATCATATGTCAGTTGTACAAAATATAAGAAATTAGCAACCATGCTAAAACATTGTAATTTTAAAGTGGGAGAAATATGGACATATTTATAGAACTACATTATATTTAGAATGATTGGTTACTATAAGACAATTAACTTCATTTATGAACATATTACACTATATAAATATTATGTTTAAGGGGTATGACCTATAAAAAAATACATGTTTTTTAAAATGACATATATTGTTTCAGAAGAACTATGAATCACATGAATAGTGTCCCAAGTGTTTTGAATGTTGATATAGTAAGTATAAATCAACTCTTTTGAGAGTTTTACGGTTATTTTTAATCATTTTAATGTTTAGAAATCTATATGCAATTGTGGAAACTACAATTCATTAGATTTTGAACACAAAAAAATAATTCTAGATGGGAAAATTCATCTCCTAGCAGAGGCACCACGATGAAAAAAAGTTATTATGATTAAAGTGAATTTCGAAACTTATTGTTAAATATAAATATTTTGATATATATATATCATGAATCATTTTAGGGTACAAAGATTCACTAATTTTATATGATTAGTTATGTTGGTAAACTGTAACTTTCCACCATGGTTATACATAAATCACAATTAAAATATGTTTTCTCTTCCTATTTTATGATGAATTGTTTTTAATGATATTGATTCTTATTTGGATACATTGATTAATGATCCAAAATTGAAGTGAGATATGTGTGTTATGATATATGTGGATCATAGAAATAATGATTTGACATTGAGATTGATTTTTTATGAGATGAAAAATTAGTTTTCTCTTTATATATTTTTTGAGTGTAACCTTAAATGAATTTTTGGGTGTCCCATTTATTGAATAATTTCACAATTAGTTAGGATAAACCATTATATGAATAAATATTTTCTTGGACATCGTAATTTTCACCTTTATGACAGGAATGTTGATCTTAGATAACAACATTTTATGATAAGTCAGAAGAAGGTTAAGGGTTTTATAGATATTATTACCATCTTAAATGTAGTACAAGTCAATTGTAAAAACAAAAAACAACTGTGATCAATATATATGTTTGGAATGAATATAAATGAATATAAAAAATGGCATACCTTACACCAAGAAATCTGGACTATAAATATTTGTCACATTATCATGATTGAGATAACTAAGATGTGGAAAATGGAATCATTCCTCTAAGGGTGTCCATGAACTGGACAAATCTTCCAACACCTAAGAAGGATCACCATCCTATGTTTGGTCATATAATATATGAAGCTTAATGGGGGAAGGGGTAAGACTAAATAGTTTTGGCCAATGATTTTTTCACTGTAACACCACATCCAAAAACCAAAAGCCTATCTATATAGGACTTCTAATAAACTCCCAAACTATATCTATTTATGGATAAAATATTTCATAAATGAATCATGAGTTAAACAGGTTTTAAATCATGACTCTTATTTTTTATATTAATTGTTTAACATTTTAAAATCCAATTTGAACATTTTAATCTCCTCATAAGAATCATTTTATGATGATCAAATATGTATGATAACAATCAAATGTAATATCAAATAAACCAACATGATATCATATAACAGGCATATAAATTCACACCACCGTAGAATAATAATCCTCATTACATCATAGAGTATTCTAATATACAACATTTCATGATATAATTCACCAAATGATGGTTATATTATTTAGTTTATATATCCAACAATCTATCACTTATAGTAAATCATTATAGAAATAGTTCAATTTCACCATATATCACATAATATATAATAACCTGTGAAACTATACCCAAAAATACATTTATATAACTTCCAAAACTTCTTTTGGATAATTTTTTAATACATTTTCACCATATATTACCCCATACATAAATAATTCTAAAAATCCATCAAAAACATCTTACAGATATCCTATAAAACACTTTTGGGGTATCTCAAAAAGTTTCAAAAAATTGATCACAATTCAGGAAAAAACAACATGTGACCCATGAGCCTTTATATAATTGAAAACAGTTATAAAGATCTAAATCCATAAATGTATGTAATGATCAAACTTTTAGAAAAACTTCAATACTACTCATGATATAATGGGATCTTGTATGATATCTTTGAAAGACATGTATCTGCACACATTTATCCACCATTTGTATCCTAGATAAGTATGAATTTTTAATATGATCTATTTTTCTATGGTATTGAGTAACCATGAGACACTGATCATGTCAATTCTATAGAGAAAATCATATGTTTCGAATTATATGTGTGTAAATTCATCAGATAGATGAACACATCACATGTCATTCATCCTTATAGATAGGTACATTACATTCTTCTCATCAAATAGATAATAAAATCATATGTCTCATCTAGGTATGAACATACACTCCTTTAATCCCTCTCGATAGAGTTCCCAAATGTTATACTTCCCATATGAGTGGAAAAATATTATCTTAAACAAACAAAAACAAAAAAATGATCAACAAAATACCCAAACACCCCTTATTACATCAGCCTCAAGGCTAGTGAATGAAAAATATCAATGTATAAATGAACTCAAACTACATATATTTAAGAATAATTTATTTTTACATTACTGAGACATAATTTTTTTTAACTTTAATGGTGTAGGACTATGAAATGGTTAATATTGTAATTTTACTATAATAAACAACCTTGTAAATTTATTTATTATTTCATTGGTTTTAGATCATGGTTATTACACTTTAATTTAAATTTTATAATTTTTTTGAGATACCTGATTTTTGTTGAATAATTAATAAATATTATTAAATTAATAATTATTTAATGATTACAAACATTAATACCTCATAAATGTGTGCTCAAATTAAAATTTTCATACCATAGATATTTCTTAAATAGGGTGTTCTACCAATATGAGGTATAAGTTATATACTTAGGTGTAAATCTATTAAATAATTATTTTGTTGGGTGTTTAATTAAACAACCAAATTACCTAATATAATAATTTGTTATCATTATTTAAGAAATATTGTGGTGGAATTGTAAAGGCCACATAGTGTTGATGTGGTGAGTTAGATGGTGAAGACATTTCATTTTATAAGATGTGTTGAAAAGATATTTTGGGAAAGTCTACTTCCCATTATTAGATGAATTAAGTGGGGGAAATAAATGGATGTCTTATAAGTAAAATAAAATAACATATAATAATCAGTTACACATGGGATTTAATAGAAAAAAATGACCATTTTTGGGATTTTATAGAAGGATGATTACTTTCCAAATATTATAAATTATTATCCTTGTCCATTATAAATTTTCCTAGTACGGGACTCCCTATCATTCCTCTTAGTGGTATGGAAAAACTCAAGATATTATTCATACTGATTTTCAAGGTACAGTTTTTTTCATCTAATGGTGACTATTAGTAAACAACATTTCATCAAAAAACAAATCATTGAATCATTAAAAAATTTATGACATGGTAGGATCATTTTGAAATTTCTTCTCCTCACTTTAAGGTTGGTTTTATTATTCTCACCTCATAATCCAACCACATAAATTCTATAGAAATGATGTGAAAATAAATTTATAATTCATTAACTCAATTTTTTTGTAAATAGTTTGATCATGGAATAACCATATTCAAATACTCTTTATTTGAAATGAATAATGATTAAATGGAGATTAATTTATTTACTATTTAAATATTATTTATTTGATTGATTTAAAAATAAGGATTTATATGATAAATTGTTATTATTATAATTGTGAGTTTGATTTATTGATAAATAATTTGACATAAAATAAAAAATTAATAATGTAAATTATAAATTCATTAAATGAACCAATAATTATGTGAATATTTCATTTGTGAAAAATAAATGGTTAAATAATTTTTATGATCATTTTTTTGTTATTTTATTTATAAATTATTTCATTGTAATGTAAACATAATGAAATTTATTTAAGATATCTTCAGACATTTCGTTTTTTATCCAATTAATGAGAATATTAAATTTTCAAATATAATTTATTATTTAAGAATGGATTTAAATTATTTTTAATTTGATGAATCAAGATTTATTTATGTTTCCAAATAAAAATAAAATTAATAAAATTGTTTTGTTTTGTTGTTGTTTTTTTTGATTATATGACATTTTTATCATCACATGACGAATTATAATAACAAGTGAACAATAAAAATTAATTCAAATTGTTTTTGATATTAATAATCCCTTATTTTTCTATTGATTATTATCTATTCATGTTCTCTAATGAATATGATTACAAAACATGTTTAGGGTGGATAAACTTACACACTAACAACCATTATTTAAATAATCACCCTCATTTTTCATTATTTGATTACATCATTATTATGTGGTACAAAAAAAGAGAATGTTCGATGACCCGAGTATAGTAGTATAAAAGCAGTTATGTGAATGAATTTGGGAAAGATTTTTTTAATGGTTAATTGAAATCATAATGTATGTTTAAGGATGAATAGAATTATATCTAGTAAGGGTTGATTTAGATTTTAATGGAAATATATATGGCCGGCTATAGAGGTATGGCCAGAAGTAGAGGGAATGATGGATATTTTATAAAGAAAACAATTTATTATTTTAGTGATTTTCTGATTATACAGTGTGTAATCATATGTCACCCAATATGTATGTATCTATTAATGTATTTTATATTATTTCTGATGACATGTGAAATGTAATATGATAACTCATTATTTAATTATCTGAAAATTATTTTCATAAAACCTATTTCAAAATCTTATACTCCCGATATATTTTAGGCTTAGAGTTCTATAGAATCGGGAACAAATTACATAAAAAAGTGGATACATCCGCACAATGTACATTTTTACCATAAAAAGGGATTTATGATTACACCCCTATTTCATTAAAATCATTTTTTATTCTTTTAATATGAGTCTCAAGATGAATCTTCATCCTTTATATAGTTATTACTCATACTTAGATCATATGAAAACATTTAAAAATTTGGGATGATAAAAAAATATTAATATGGGATATAAAAATTAAGGGAAATCATTAGTCAACTAAAAAAAATAAAAACTCATGAAGATGTTTAACTTTTAAAAAATATAATATTGAGAGCATAAATAAAACTTATCCACATGAGAAAATAATATTTTTCTAAAAGAAATTTTTGGAAACCCAATAGTAGGAAAAGAAAAAAAATGTAGGCATCATGATGAAAATGAGAACTCATGAAAAAATTTAATTGAAAAATAAAAAATTAAGCTTTAAAAGTTTATAAACATTCCTTACTGTTGAAAATAAAAAAAAATTCATAAAAAATTATAATAATAATAGAAAATATATCTTTAATAATCTTATTCATGACTCAAGTTATAACACCGTTGAACCCACACTCCCATATTTGGTTCTAAAACACAGTCATTGCATTATTGTATTAATACTGGAAATCATAAACTCATTATTTTCCATCCAAAACAAATATAAACAAAAGGAAGTATTTTATCACTTATATACCTAAAGACCATTTAGTATTCTACTTTTAGATAATTAGGAAAAAATATTACATAAACAATACCTATGACTTCAACAGAGATTTTTCCCCACTATATATAGCTTTTTAAATTCCATATTATGTCATCATCATCGTCAATATAAAGAACATTTATACATAATTAATTTGAAATAATTATTAATAACTTGTGGAAAAAGAATCATAATAAGGGTGAGGTAAAATTCTCAGTAAGGGTAAACAAAAAAATTAAAATTAAATTTCATTTTATAGAAAAATATGAGCATAAGGGCATGATGAAATAATAAAATTGCATGAGAAAACATATGAATATTTGTAGCCATAAATATATGGATTATCAATAATAAAACATGGAATTAATCATTATTAAAGGAAATATTCATAAGAATGAATTACCATGAGACATGTTATTTTAATAATGATCAAAGGAACGATTAAAAACCCATATATTTTTACCCATAAGAAGTAATAAATACTTTTATGTAAACATAAACTCATTATCTTACTATTTTAAATCATATGATTTCCATAAAAACCCATATAAATCAAAGATTAAATTTTATATAACATGGGACATCACTATACATGTCACTCTTACAATCAATCTTATTAATGGAATAACCATAGGATCTTGTTGCATACCCAATTCATTGGAATTCTATCATGGACCCCCCATATTTGGTTTATAATGAAACAACACATCCTTAGTGTGTCCCAAAACCAATCCTTATCACAATGTTCTTAAGAAACATAATATGAATAAATTATATAGAGATTTTATTTCATCATAAAACAAACATTATTCCTTTTATAAGACGATTAACCCATGGAAAATAAGTAGGTTCCATGAAAAAATCTTGAACCAATCGTAATTCATCAAGAGAAAGAATAAAGAAAATATCATTTTTACATATACCTATAGAGAATAAGTAACATAAAGGGTTATTGACATTGATAAATGAAAATACCAATAAAATATCATAAAAAAGTTCTTGATGAAGAAAAAACTTTTAAATCTGAGCAACATCCAATGATATCATCAAATATTGAAATGGATTCTAAAATATCATTTGTAACATTTCTTAAGGAAAACAACCTTTTCATTTGGAAAACACATATTTAACTTCTAAAACAACTTAAAACATTACAGAAGTAAATTTATTTGAAAATAACAAATAAAAATTATAATGATATATTTATAACATTTAGTGGTCATGAGCGGGTTAAAATCTCTTCATGATGTAAATGTTAACAATAATAATTATTTTCAAAAAATTTGTAAAGAGAGTCAAAGTAACCAATTTAGAAAACATTATAAAATTTCACTTCCAAATATTTTTTAAATAATTTCAAAGATATTTTAAAATATATTTTTTAAATACATTAAGTTCATGAAATAATATTTCTGAAACCATTTTATTAAATTTGGATATGAAAGATGAGGATTTGTAATCTAATAGAAGATACAAGATCGATATCACTTATAATATAATTATTTTATGATCATTTAATAAATAAGTGAGGAAATGGAAATTAAACCTGAAAATGACATTCATAAATAGAGTACAAGAAAATATGTATGATTCAAGAAAATAATATCATATTATTTCCTTCAAAATAACCTTCAAAATATCAATCAAGAAAATAAAGGAGGTTGTAACATAAGGATTTTTCCACTTTGGAAACATTTCAATCATAAGACCAATAAAATAATAACCTCCAATGATACATTAAATATCATGACTAGAAGGAGATTCATTATATAAAATGTAGAAGGGGAAATATAAATATCTCATAAATGGACATAGGTGCATATGATAAACGTACATCCCAAAGAAAGAGTATTTGAGACGAATATCCCTTACAATGATCATATAATTGAATTAATAATTATTCAATGGATATATTATGTGTAAAAATATAAATAAAAAACTATGAATATTGAATAAACCAATTTTTAGATCATTTAACACATAATAATGACAAAATATATTCAATGAAGAAGATTTATAACTCAATGAAAGTAAATTGAGTTAAGAAACCCTTTAAAACATGGTAAATTTCAATTCAAATACCCTTTGATAAAATAATTAAAATTTTAACATAAAAAACTAGGATTTATGAATGATTTATTATATAACATGTAAAATAGGTATTATATGTACCATATAAAAGAAACTAGGTGCATAACATTACAAAATGCCTTAATGAATGGAAATTGATACAAATCCCATACCTCGTGTACATATTTTACATGTATGTCCTTTAACCACTATATAATAAAATTATATCAACTATTTAATTTATTAATAAAATTTACTATGTTTAATTGTAATGCCCCGACCCCAGTTACCCAGAGTTGGTTCATTATTTTAATACATTGGCATGATTACAAGGAATCATGTCCCGAAGGACCGATAAGTTTAGAAATCTTGGAAAAATAGATCACATACATGAATGTTACATTTTCACTTTAAGACTTACAAAAAACATAAATAATCTTTATGAATGGCATTATTCCCTTTTCTTAACCCTATATATCAATCACATTACACTTCTTGGAATCCTGGGAAAAATAAAACATAGAAAGGAGTGAGCTCAAATGCTCAGTAAGGGTAAGCAATACATTGAAAACATTCAAAAATAAGCATAAACTTTTAAGGCAATGTATAAAACTAAAACAAAAGCCTTTTAAAATTGAACATCAGCATAATATGGGAGAAATAAAATGAAATAATTCCATTTACTTATTCACATGGATATTCTACTAATCGAATAATCACATTCAACATCACTAACCACTTTCATTATGATGGAATGCATAATGCCAGACTATCATAACCACATATCCAAGGCCTCATGCCAAGAATACAAATAATATTTTTTCAAGGCCTTGTGCCAAGACACAAGTTTGTCTCATGAGACCTACCGATGCATCGAGGAGCAATATCGGGCTCCACCCGTCATATATTAAGTCCAATGCATTCCAATATGAAAAGGTTTAAACATAACATAAACATTCGTATTAAAACTAGCATATGAAATGTAAATACTTTCTCCATAAACCATGAATGGTATAAAAATAACACATCCACAGTCAAACATATCACAAAACCTTCAATAGAAGTTTTGTATAATAAATCAACTTCAAATGAGCTTAAAATCCATCAAATGATGAGTAAAGAGTTTTGAGAGAAATATCCTTTTTGTAAAATCATTTAAAAGACACAAATTTATAAAGGAAGTAATTTTAAAAGAGATTTTTGAATCAAACTGTCCCATACCACTTTGAAACTTTTGAAAATAATTATCATTTCAATACATTCATGTCTATATAAATAAATCCTTAAAATCATTTTGAAAAGATGGACATTAATTGAAAAGATTTAAAAAGATAAATCTTTAAAACATTTGAAATTTTGATCTTGATAAAGAGTACCTTTAAAAATCCTTAAAATCGTCATTTTGAAATCATTTTTATGAAAAATGGACATGGATGATAAAAATTTCCCAGTAAATACTTACACATAAACAATCTCGGATAATGTTGAGATTGAGGAATTAACCCTTACCAATTTGGTAACATACAAAACATACAACCCATGAAAGAGGTATCATACAATGAATATGTAAATACACATAAATTAAAGTGTATTAAACAAAGAATACAATTATGGGCAGTACATACACCACACAAAAGGTAATAGTGGCAATATGACATGAATCTCACAGGAATAAGGAGTGAGATGAAAACCCCTTACCTTGCACTTTCCTTTAGTCGAGGGTACGTTTAACCTCCTATACAAAGATATTAGTATGTTTTTAAATTATACCAGAACCATATTAATATTTATGATATCATACATGATTCATTTATGACTTTATATGACCCATTTAATAATAATTTCTATGTTAAGTTAACATTTTGGGTAATAATCACATTCTTTATCGTACGTGTTTTGACTTGTCACTCTTGGTTGTATCACTTAGATCATGATTTAAATACTTCCAGAATATAAAAAATGATAAATATATCATATATATTTAGAATATAAATATGTATAATAGACATATATATGAAATGTAAAACACCGTTTATGGAGACGGTAGTCCGTACGTACGCATAAACGTTGTTTCTGTTTTCATATAGTATTGAACGGAAGTAAGTGAATAAGATATATGTAAGTACATAAATCCTTATATATACATATATATATATATCCAGTAGAATTATTATGTCATATATTACATACTTATTAGTAATATATATTTTTATAACTGTTGATGAATGGTGAACTTGGAAATGAATCTCATCGCGTCGTGGAGACGGTAATCCGTACATATGCACGAGTGAAAATATCATTCTTTTGATAGTAAAATAATATATAATTGGATGGTATATCATATATACGGAACAATTATCATGTTATAATTATTATTTCAATGAATTAAAAATCATTATTATACCCATCCAAATAATAATATATTGAATAACAATTACACCACGATGTGGAGACGGTAAGCCGTACGCACGCACGTATGGTGACATGTCATTCAAAGGATGGATAGAATACTGAATATGGTTGTACCATTTTTATAATAATATTACAGTATATAATAGATACTGGATTCATTATTTTAGAATGGTAATAACAAAGAAAGAAGAGGTGGAAGAAGAAAGGAACTTAAAAAAGGGTGGTGAAATCATTACCTCTTCTTCGGGTTCTTCCTTTTGATTTGAACAAAAGGGATTCATAGGATGACTTTATGACTAAAGTAAAGCCTCTAGGATAAAGTTAGGTAAGTTTAGAGAGTATTTGGGAATGGGTTGGCCGAACCAAAAGGCTTTTAATGTGTGAATTAATGAGAAGGTGGAGTGTCCTTTTATAAGAGGGGTGATGGGCACCTTTGGAAAAGCTAGAAATATTATTTTATAATAAATTAATATTCTGTTTTTAATGGCTCAAAAGTGGATTATTTAAAGGTTAAGGTGGGGATGGGTCTAAAACCACTTAAAAATATAATTTATACAGGTTTGGGTCATTATATTAACCTTATCTTTTAGTTTTAACTCTTAGTTAATTAGTTTGACACTTACCATGTCACTTTGTATTTTTATATTATATAGTTAATAAACTTACTATATACAACCAAGAGACCCCCAAGTGGCCCATTAATGATACATATATAATGATATAAGTATCTTGGCCGAACCATATATTTTTAGGAATTTCATATCAATTAATAATATAATATTTGTTTTAAAAACTCTTTTATGTCAATTTTGACACTATTCAATAATTGACTTTTGTAAAAATCATAACAGAATGATTACATCGAAAAAAGTTAATTAAATAAATACTAATATGTCATATTATTTTAGAAAATTAGTTTATTTCATTAGAAGTCTAAAATTATATTTATTTGGGTATTTATAATATCAATTATTTTAATGTTTCCCTTTTATGGTAATTACTGCATCATCATTGTGTCATAAATAAATCAAATTATTTAATTTCTAATAATTATAAATAAAATATAATTATGTAGTAAATCTTTTTATCTTTATAATGAATATTTATAGTCGAAAATCCAACATATATAACCCTATGTAAAAATTGTTTTGCTAAAAGATATATGCTTATGTCATTTTTGTATTTATTTTAACTTAATTAAAATAAAGTGTCCCTATCACCTAAACGTGGCTTCATGTGGTCCCAAAATACAACCAAAGATTCCCATGGTCGAAAATTTATCCCCCAATAAGGTTATGACATGTTTTAGGGTAATTTAGTATTATTATAGTATTATTTTTTGACCCTTATTTACCAGATTTACCCTCAACCATGGTAAATAAAATATCTACCGAAATAATTATTCAAAATGTCTAAAAATAAAAGTTACCTATTTACAAAATTTGGAGATCCTGATTCCAAATATGTAATCCATTTTTCCAAATTCAAAACATAGAAGAGGCAGAAATTAATTTAAAATTAATTCCCGCTGTCAAAACAAAAAATGTGTTTTTAAGATATAATAACTTTCAAAAGATTGATACTTGTTTATGTCCGGTTTAATTGTGAAATTATGTCCAATGACAAAAATTGTATTAAATGGTAAAAATATATTCTAAATATACTTTAAAACCTCTAAAATTCATAATTTATCACTATTAATTATTTTGATTAAAAAAGTTGTTTTTAATTAACATTTAGTAATTTTCACTATTTATCAAAATATTAACGTTATCCGAAAAGTACCAAAATTTCACCTTAGGCTAAATTCGATACCCCAAATCCAAAAATGAAGTCCATTTTGAGATATAAAATTTCTATAATTTTAAAAAGTATGTATACCTATTCATAACAGCTACTTTGATTGCTCGTGGTGTGTGTTAGAACTCGAAGTTGCGTACAACACACGCTACTGTATTATTCAAAGAGAAGCGTACTGTGGAAGCTCGGGGTGTTAAATTAATACCTTATAATTAAATCATTTATTTTATTTATTTAATGGAGTTTTAAAATATTTAATCAGTTAAGTCCACATCAGGTGTTTTGTGGATGTTAGGTTCAGATTTTAAAAACTACTTTGATATATTGATTATGGTCAAAGGGGTCATTGTTTAAACATAAAAAAATAATAATGAAATAGTTATCATATTTACTGATCCATTATTCATTAAAAACCATTTATAGAATATGTTTATGAAAAAATAAACCATAATACAGTCATTGAGAAAGTATGTCGTATGTACAAATAACTAGCATTTCCGTTTTTCAATGACCACTTTGGAAATAGATCAAGTTGTATTTTATCATTATATAATGATAATAATATCATAAATAACATATTATTTAATTATATATATATATATCAACCATTTGATTTGGTGATGAAAAAATAATCACATCGCTTCATATTGGAGTTGGTCCATACATACACACGATCGATATTATCAGTTTTTAGTGAAGGTAAAGGTAAAAGTTAAATGATATATTATCTTTAAAGAATGATAAATATATCATTAATATAATAATTTTTTCATATATATAAAATGAATTAATTAAAATTATTTGTATTACCTTTCATTTAAAACATTGGTGAAAAAATTGCATCTCTTTGCGAGGCAGTAGCCCACAGTACACAGAAGTGGCATTATTATATACCCATGTAATTAAAAGTAAAAAAGGATTCTGTGATATAATAACAATATAAGTATAATAATGTTACAAATATCATATATATATATATATGTCTGTACCTTAAATCCATCATTATAACCATATATAAAAAGAGGTTATAGAAAACTAATTACATCGGTTCGTGAGGTGGTAGTCCACCATACAAGTCAATAATGGTTCTATTTCCCATTTTATAGAATATTAGTTGGATTGATGTAATTAAACTAATAAAATAACATTTAATTATGTTAGATACATTGTTATTATTAAATAATTATAACTAAAGTATATTTTATTGAGGTGAATTAATAAATAAAATAAAAACACTCATTTCAAAACGAAGCATATTCTTCTAAACAACATATTAATGTATACACAAAAAGAATTCCTATATTGTTTTTATAATAAAAAAATGGGTATATAATTTGGGTATTTAATTTATAAATTTTTTTGAGTAGCTATTGAACGAACCAAAAGGATTTTGAGGTGTGAAAAGGTGTGGAGAAGAGTCGGCCTTTAATAAGTAAGGGAAAGGGCACACTTGAATGTTGTGAAAAAATGTGATACAGACCTTTTTATCCTAAAATAAGGCTCTAAAATGGAAAATTATAGATAATTATATGATATATATTCTAAATATATCCATAAAATATATTTTATACAAGTATTTATATTATTTTAATAATGACATTTTTATTTTAATCCATTGTAAACCTGTTTTTATCTTAACCGTGGTAAAATATCTTTACTATTTTCAAAATTAATTATAAAAAAATAAATTTTACTTATAATGTAATTTAAATTATTCTAATTAAAAATATATAATCCATTTTACTAAAATAAATTAATTGGGTTGGCAGAATGTAATTTAATATTAAACCCACATATGTGACGAAAAAGAGGATTTTCTTGAAATGTATTTTTCAAGAATAATAGAATTTTATATTAATGGTAGGATAAGTAATCATAATTATAATAATTTCAATTGATAATTTTATATTTTTTATAGTCACTTTTAATTTAAATAATTTATCATTAGGGATTATTTTAATTAATTACAATGAATAAACATTATTCACTTGAAAACAATTTTATGAAAAAATGCATTTTTAAACCCAAAAAGAAACTAATAATAAAATAAAATATAAAAAATTATTCATATGTAATTAATTATATTTAATATAAATATATAACACTTATGTTATTTAAAATAAAATTCAAAAGAAAATTAGAATTTAAAATTACTTAATTTATTGAAAAGAACTCTCTATTTTACAAAAAAAGGTATTTGACACTATTCAATGAGAAATAAATATTTATCGAAAAACATAAAAAATTCACACAATGATAATTTTGATATGATTATTTAAAAAATTAATTTCATTTTATAAAATTTATTGAAATGAATTTTAATATTTTCTCACAAAAAGTAATACAAATCATTTTTAGATAAAACATATTTTTGATCAATCAAATGACATTAATAAAAATGATTGATTATTTTCTAAATAATTTTCAATAAATTTTATTTTAGTAAGAAATATATATATATATATATATATTTAAAAAATTAGTTAATCTTATTAATACCCACCAGTTTAATGTCTTCGATATAATGATCCAATATTTTATGAGTCATTTAAACATGGTGTTGTGACTCACATATCATATCAAACACAACGTTCTTCTTTTAAAAATATACGGGTTTTGAAATATCACCCCTTTAAAAAATTATATCCTAAAAATTTGAAATTGAACTATGTTAAAAATGGTATGATATTTCGAAATACAGTTTCTAAAATCCGACATCATAAATAGTGTTAATAAAATATTCACTTCAAAAGTGAGAGAGATAAGTATGAAAGTAATCTAAAATAATGAATAAATTGGTTTCGAAGTTGGAAAAAATCAATGGGAAGTGATGATATGGACATGTAAGAAAAGCGTGACTCAAAAATAGAGATTAATATTGAAAAATATCATTGATCACAGGAAATATAATGATAATGATTAATTAAAAAACCACCAAACCATAATCCAAAGAGGTGCGAAAAAGAATATTAACTTCACCAAAAATTATTGTAATATTGAATCATTTTTGTTTCATGATCCTTTTATAGGATTTGAAGAACTAATTTACCATATATAAGAGTTGAATAAGTAAATATACATACTTTATGATTATAATTTTATTCATTAATCAATTTCCACCACAACCTCATATTTTCTCCAACTGATGAGTATTTAGGAAGAATTGTTCAATCCTAAAGCACTAAAATTAACTTTTAAAGGATTACATAACCACAAAATAGATAAAAATATATTCATAATTTCTTTAGATATTAACATAAACCAAAATGGTTTTCACAAGGCAAGTCGATTACCAAAATTAATAAACCTTCATATGAACAAATAATACATTAATCACTAAAATTCAAAATTAATACCCAAAGTTCAAACATAATCATTCTATATATAGATGACCATATATCCCATATAACCTTAATAACCACAAAATTAAATATTTTTTAATATCAATTTTTTTTATCATACCTCTAAATTTAAAATCTCCATAACACAAATACCTTCTTTTGAAAAAACATTATTCACTTAGTCACCAAACTACATTTCAATTCCATAGTCATCTATATGATAAAACTCCCCCCCGTAATTACCTCATTCTCCAAGATCTTAAAACCCATTAATGTTTTAAATACCTTAAAACATATGTCCAAAAAAATTATATTTATATATAAAATTAAAGTAAATCATTATATATACTTGAACCTAATAAAACATCTCCTAAAATTTCATTATCCACTTTAAGATCACATCACTTAAAATTGAAAAAGGATTTTCTATGACTTTGAACATATGAACTGACATAACATTAAATAACTATGTTACTATCCAAATACCTTAAGATAACCTCCCATGAAAACATCTTAATAATTATTTTCTCTAAACCCTACTATGATACCAACTATAATGTCCTCAAATCTGCACTTTTGGATCCAATGCTAAAAATATAATCCTTTTATTTCTTACTTCATATCGAAAATCATGACCAAATTTTTTTCCCATCCAAAATATATAACAATAAAAGGAAATATTTGATAACTTACATACCTAAGGACCATTTAGGTTTATATTTTTATATAAATAGGAAAAACTCATACAAAAACATTAACTAGGACTTTAGAAAATGTATTTTTTACAGTATACTAAGATTTTAGTATTCAATATTAGTTCATTGTCATTGTCTATATGACTCCCTTATATAAATAACTAATTTTACATAATTATTAATTATTTTGGGAAAATAAAACACAAGATATTGAGATAAAATTTATTGTAAAGTTAAAAAATCATTAATAACTGAATTTTATTTGAGGAAAAATATGAGAATAATGGTATGATAACATAATAAAGGTTTAGAATTAGAAAATAAGAATATTCATGCCCATTAATATATAAATATTTAATCCTGAAACATGGAATAATTATTTTCTAAACGAAAGAGTCATACTAATCAATAATTATAAGACTTGTAATTTTAATCCTAATCAAAGGAATCATTACAAATCCATAGAATTTCATCTAAAAACAATAGTTAATATTTTTAATTTAATATAAACTCATTATCTTACATTTTTAAAACATAATATTTCCATAAAAACGTATATAAAGAACAAATAAAATATATAGGTATATTGGGAAATATTTTTTCATAACACTCCTACAATCACTATTATAAATTAAATAATCATACTTCTGACTTCCATACCCAATTTATTTCAGTGTTATCGCATAACCTCTTATCCTTGGTTTATAACTTATCCCCTTTTCCTTGGTTTTAATCCAAACAAATTGTCGTTGGTTTATCTAAGAACCACACATCATCATAAAAAGTCTCCAATAACCATAACATGAATAAAGTGTATAGTGATCTAATTTCATCATAAAACTCCTAAAAAATGTTGTTCCATTAATAACCTGATTAACCCAAGGAAAATAAATAGGTTCCATGATAAAATCTTGAATCAATAATAATACATATTGAGACAAAATTAGGATGGTGTCATTTAAATATATCCCAGTAGGGCATAAGTAACACAAATATTTATTGACATTGATGAATGGATATACCGTTAAGATATAATTAAAATAAATCTTGAGGAAAATAACACTTTCCCATTAAGTAACCTCTATTATTTCATTTTAAATGGAAAATTGTTTTGAAAGATCAATAATAACATTTCTTGAGGAAAATATCCTTTCAATTTTGAAAACACTTATTTAAAATATAAAACATTCTCATACATTTAATAAATAATTTCCTTTGAAAATAGAATTTGAATCTTAAAAATTATTCCTTAAAACATTGAGTGGTCAGGAAGGAAAAAAATTATGTTCATGTTATATATATTAAAAATAAATATTCTTTTTAAACATTTTTAATGGGAGTATAAGTGTAACAATTGTAAAATATTAGTAAATTTCCTTTTTGAAACATTTTTATTGGGAGTAAAAGTGTTAAAATTGTAAAAATTATTCCTTACATGATGTTTTATTAATCAATATGGGTGGAAATGGAAATTAACCAAGAAAAAAATCATAAAAATAATATAAGAAAATATATGATGTGAAATAAAATAATATTATACTGTTTCCTTCAAAATAACCTTCAATATAAATAATCTTGAAAAGATAAGATACTGTAATGTAGGGAATTTTCTACATTGATAACTTTTAAATCATATGAACCCTGAATGAATTGCTTAAAATGATACATTAAATATCATGAAAATAAAGATCTTCATGATATAAAATGTCAATGAGGTAGTATATACACCTTATTGAAATATATAGGTGCATATCATAAACATACATACTGAAGAAAGAGGATTCAAAATGAATAACAATTATAAAGATCATATCACTAAATCAACAATTATTCAATTGAGAGAGTATATTTAATGAATATATGTCCAAAAAAATTTAATATTGAATAAAATAATTTAGAGATAAATTGATATATAATAATTCCCTCAGGGAGTCAATGAATAAGAGTTATATCCCAATGAAAGGGAATTGAATTAAAAATCCCATTACCACTTAGTAAATTTCAACTCAAATCCTCTTGGATGAAATAATTTATATTTAAACCTAAAATAAAATTATTTTTGATGTATTAATGATACTGAATATAAAAGGTTCATTATATACACCATGTAAAAAAATAAGGAAATAAAATTACAATATTCCTCAATGAAAAGAAATTGAGACAAAATTTCTTACCTTGGGTCTAGACCTTCCATGGATGTCCTTTAATTCTTGTATAATCAACTTATATAAATTATATGAGTTATTAATAAACTTTTAATGTTTTAAAAACTTATACTTAAATCATGCATTCTACTTATTTTTAATTTTATATTTAACTATTAAATCAGTTAAGTCCATGTCGGGTGTTTTGAGGATGTTCAGTCTATATTTTTAAAACGTATTCAGTATGTTGACCATCGTCAAAGTGGATATTTTTTCTAAATATGTAGAATAATAATCATGATAAATTTATAATATTTGCTCATAAATTATATTTTTTAAAACCAATTATGAAACATGGTTATGAAAAATTAACTATGATACAATCCTAGAGACGGTAGGTCGTACACACGCATGAGTAACATTTCCATTTTTCAATGATCTGTATAGAAAGAAGTTAAGTATTATTTTATCTTATATAATTATAATAATATAATAAATATCATATTATTTCATTAAATATACATATATATATCATCCACGTGATGTGGTGATAAAAAAAATAACCACCTCACTTCATAGAGGTGGCAGTCCACACATACGCACGAACGAAATTATCATTTATCAGTTAATGGAAATGTAAAAAATAAACTGTATATTATCTTTTCAAAAATTATTAATATAACATAATTATATATATATATATATAATTTATTTATTAACTCTGTCCTTATTACTTTCCATGTAAAACATTAGTGAAAACAAATTACATCATTTCATGATGTGGTAGTCCACCGTACACACAAACAACGTTATCGTATCCCCCATGAAATGAAAATTATGAATTTATAAGTGATATAATAATTTAATAACTATAATTATATTAAAAATATCATATATATATATATATATTAAATATATCATTATTTTCAGCTTTAATAGGATGTGTTGGAAAATTAATTACAATGGTTTGCGAGGTGGTAGTCCGTCATACACACAAATAATGGTTTTGTTTCCCATTTTGATGGAATAATATATGGATTTAGAATATTTAATTAACATAATAACATATAATTATATGTTGGAAACAATTTTTATTCAATCATAAATGGGAAATATTTGATTTATGTTGAAGAAGAAATAAAAAAATCTCGGTTAAGAACGATACCTCTTCTTTAAACAACCTCTTATGGTTTATGAAAAAAAATATTTCCTTGGATATATTTATGATCAAACCAAGGACTCTAAGATGTGGGTAGGGAAATAAATAAATAATTTTGGGAGGTATGGGAGGATCCAAAAGGATTTGGAGGTGATAAATATAAAGTACATAGAATGGCCTTTTATAAGTGGGAGAGAGAACACAATTAGAATTTTTGAAAAGAACATGTAATACTAACATTTTTTCCTTTAAAAAGGCTCAAAAATGGATCATTATAGAGAATTATTTTAGATAATGTCTAAATAGTTACATAAAAAAAAATTAGAATATTTTTAGGTCATCTTAACAGTCATTATTTTAGTTTAACTTACTGTAAACTCGTTTTCACCTGAACGATGACAAAGGATTTTTTCTGTTTTCACTATTAATTAGGAACAAAAATATATTTTGAAATTATTTTATAAGATAAATTATTATAAAATTAATATATCTAATCAATTTTACCAATTTATATTCATAGATTTAGAAGAATGTAATTTAAAATCAAACCCATAGACGTGATAAAAATGTGATTTTCCAAGAAATGTATTTTTGAGTGTAAGATGATTTTATGTTAACTAAATGAATATTAATAATTATTATATGAATATAGTAACACCCAAATATTCCATATTATTTTTAATTTTAAATAATTCAATAGCCTGTGCTACACGCACCGTCGCGTTCAAGTGAACCATGACCTATCAAACTAGCCGTTTGAAAAGTGGTTATGAATAGTATTAACCAAATTATGAAATTTATAAATTTTATTTCTCAAAATAGAATTAATTTTTTTAATTTTCAATATCAAAATTTGTTTATGGTGAATTTTTGGTATTTTTCTGAAAAGTATCATTTTTCTGAAAAGTGATAAATACATCCTTATTGTTAAAAAATAAATTCTTTCATTTAAATATTTATTTTAGTTGAAATTTATTTTAAAGTCACAATAGATACATAATAAATATATTAGTCTAATTTAGGTCATAGGAAAATTTTTTATAATATAATTATATGTCAAAATTTTATTAAACTTTTGAATGCCTCTTTTACCCGCCTTCTAACCATATATGTGGATTAGCATTAAATGTAACTGTATCGCTTCTGTGTAATGAATTTCAAAAAACATAAAAGCATTGTTGTAATAAATATGAAATATGTTGTATAATGAGATAAAAATAATTTTTTTGAATATTAACTTTTGAAATTTATTTACCAAGATTAAATGTTAATAGGGCAATTGAAGGTAAAAATAATATTATAATAACATAATATTACCCAAAAACATTTCCTAATTTCATTAGATAAGTGTTTTTAGACTATATTCAAACATAGGTAAAAAATATTATCCTTTTTAGAAACTATTGTTAGATTAGGAAATTTATTATATTTTATTTAATGAAGAGTTAAAACTGTCATATTCAAATTATAATAACTATATCATTTTTAATTTGGGCATATAAAAGTGATATGGTCAACAATAAATATTATTTAAAAATATAAAATTATTATATATATTATTTTAATTTATTTATAGGTTTAGGAAATGAATAATTAAATTAAATGGTGACCCAATAATGATGTAGTAATAGAATTATTAAAGAAAGAATCAATTAAATGATATTAAAAATATTAAAATAAATATAATTTTAATTAATTAATGACATCCAAGAATTTTATAGATAACATATATATTCTAGTGACATATTTTAAGTATTTCGTCAAAGTTATTATGTTGGTTTCATATTTTATAAAAAAGAAAATATTGAATAGTGTTAAAATTTAAATAAATGATACTTTAAAATAAATAATATTAAATTAAAAATTATAAAATTCATAAAATTTTCATCTTTAGAAAAATAACTATGATAATGTTAAATATTTAATAAATTATCTAATTATGTTTTTTTTGAATTTCATTGTAAATATATTAACCCTATAGTATAAAAAGGTAAGTAGACATAGTAAGTGTTAAACTGTTTAACTAAGGGATAAACCCAAAATATATGGTTATTTGTGTGACCTATAATTGTCTAAAAATCATTGGATGATGGGATTTAGGCCCATAATAATCATATCCATGAAATAAATCACATTGGATATATTTGAAAACTGAAAATAAATTTATAATAAATTAACAGTTTTCGAGTTTCCAAAAGTGCCCCTCCCCTCTATTATAAAACGAAAACACTCCTTCTCTTTTATTCACACCTCTAAAGCCCGTTTTCTTTCCCAACCTCTGACCATTAAACTTCTATCACCTAATCAAATAGAATATACTTTAGTGATAAATTCATCCTATGGATTCCTTTTGTGACAATCAAAAGTAGACACTAAAAGAAGAGGTTATTGTTTTACAAATTACATTTAGTTTATTTTCGTCTTCTACTTAATCCACCTATGATGTTTCCATAATAAATTAATAACTCTATTATCATAAAAATTATGAGATTTTATAATTATTATGTTAAAACCATGTTCCTCATTTTATCCATCCTATGAATATCAGTATCACCATGCGTGCGTGCGTACGGATTACCGTCTCCAGGCCGTGGTGTAATTTGTTATTCAACACTAATTTATTTAGATGGGTATAATGATGGGTATAATGTATAAGAATAATCAATATAACATAAAAATTATTATTTATAATTAATATACCATCCAATTAAATACCATGTAACCATTAAGGTAATGATATTGTTGCTGGTGCGTATTTACTGCCTACCGTCTCCACGATGCGATGAGATTCCTTCTATAAGTTAACCATTTAAGAATGATTATAAAATTTATATGAAGATTAAAAATAATAATTATGAACATAATATGATTCTTTATATGAATAAAATACATCCTATGTATAAAAAACATGACTTACACAGCAAAATGAGCATTTGAAAACGAAGTAGTTAACATCCGAAAGGGTTAATTAAACATGAGTTTAAATCACCCTCTACTAAAGTAAATTACTAATCAAGGGTTAATTTCATAATCTCATTATTATCAAAGGTTGTTTAAACATAATTATCTACAGGGACATCTTTATCATCCATGCCCATGTATCTTTAAGTGAATTTCATAATATTTTTGACAATTTTTAAAGTAATATTTAACCATGTTTTATTTTCTATAATTTCTTTTGAAATAAATCATTTCATCATTTTCCAAGCGAAGTACTTTATGAAGTTTTTGAAAAATTTAGAAAATAATGTTTTTTAACTTATATGGTGCGAGTGGATATTTTACACCATTATGACGCCTTAACATTTTGAATCTTACATTACAATATTATAAGGTTATTTTGATAATAAATGTTTTCTTCTATAATTTTATGGATTTAATAAAAATTCAAAGTAAAAAAGGGGATATTTCTCTCAAAGAGTTTTAAAAAATTTATTAGATTATTTTTATCTATGTCAACATCCATTTTTGGATTTTATACTTGATGGAGGGTGATTAATTATAATGCAATCATCTATATTGTATTAAATATTTTATGATCTGTATGACTATGGATGTTCTATTTCTATACCATTCATGGTTTATGGTTAAAGTATTAACATTTCATATACTTGTTTTAATACAAATGTTTATGTTATGTTTAAACCTTTTCAATGAGGAATGCATTGGACTATGTAAGTGATAGGTGAGGCCCACTATAGCCCCTCGATGCATCAATAGGTATCATGAGACAAACTAGTGTCTTCGCATGAGGCCTTGAGGGTATGGTTATTTATGGTCTTTGAATGAGGAATTGACGGTATGGTTATGAAGTCAGACATTATTCATTACCTTGTTATTAGATTAGTTATTGATATTGCATTTGATTATTCTACTAGAAGAATATCCATATCAATTTTTAGTTGGAATTATTTGATTTATTATTTCCATACTATGCTGAAGATTATGTTTAAAAGTCTTCTATTTCAGATTTATAAGTTTCCTTAATCTTATGCTTATTATTGATGGCTTTCGTTATATTTTTTATCCTTAGCATCTATGATCACCCCTTTCATATGTTCCAAATTTTCGAAATATGTGACGAAGTATATTATGAATGTCCTATAGGGATAATCTAAGGGATATGAGTGTTTTCCAAGGATATACAATTTTGATTTCATTTCACGATGTAATTTAAAACATATGTTTGTATCTATTTTTTAAGGATATTAAATCGATTGGCCCTTCCAGATTTGATTTATTATCATTATTCCACTGTTATAAAATAATGCTCCGACTCTAGATAACTGGGTTTGGGGATTTGGAGTAAGTATTAGAGAAAATTTAACACAAATCTGGGAAACTAGATTTAAAAAAACCTTGATTAGGGAACAATACCCTATGATAGATTTTGGGGATAAGTATAGAACAACATCATGAAATTTTGGTAAAATAGATATTATTTAGGTAATCCTAGAAAGAAATCTGTATCTAGATACTACAAGTGGACTTGGTTATTTAACCTATGTAACAAAGAGTAATAACATTGAAAAAATGTTCTAGACATGACTTTGGGTAACCTGGTACACAACAACAGGCCTTACTGCACACCTGGTTTGATACTCCTCGGGGATATACTTTGGATAATTCCCATTTTCATTACAAACCATTATCAAGGATACAAGAGGAAATATTTCCCTAAAAAACCTTTTTTTATTATGGGTTAGATATGCATAATTTTTTCTATTTATGTTAAATATTTTACTAGTTTGGAATTTTGCATTATGATTCATAACCTAATATAATGTATGCCATTTTTTAGAAATTAAATCTAGTGGAAGGATTGGAAACCGTATCGATACATGTAATACATGTAAGGAATTTCCCTCCTATGTAAGATAATGATAGTGGATCTAGTGATATATCTGGTGCTGAATAGCGTATAACCATACTTGTACAAAAAATCATGTTATGAATAATAACCTTACCTATATGAAGTATCTTGATCCATAACATGAAGGATCAATATTATACCTCTTCATTCGAAAAAACCTATAATATTAAATGGGAAAAAAACCTTTTGTTGTTGAGTAGTGGATAAGTTCCCTAGAGAAGTTTTTTTTTCTTTGGGGACTAATGAAATGGAAAAAGTTATTATGGAAGTATATCCCCTATCAGAAGATGTAGAACAATGGTGGTCATTCATTCAAAAACGTAGGATGATGAAGAGGTATTAAATGGGGGGATTTAAAAACTCTTCCTTGAAAATTAAATTCCTCATTATCTACGAGTGGATATGAGAGGCAATTTTTTAGTTTTGAGGAATAAGGATGATGAGAATATTGAAAAGTACGAATCTAACTACCCAAGGTTAGAATGGAATAATGAAGAATATATACATAACCTAGGAAGTAATATTGATCAATTATTTTGTGGGTTAAAACCATTCCTTCGATGGGCATTGGTCTCATAATCTTTCTCATCATATGAAGATATAGTATCTTGTTCTATCAAGATAGAAAATGAATTTTCTATGTATTATGAGTTAAAAGAAAATAAATAGAAAAATATGGCCACTGAACACTCTAGAAAAATAAATATTGGGAATAAGGGAAAATTTAACTTACCACACTATATTAATTATTGGAAGAAACATCTTGGTACTTGCCTAAAGGGAATGGGAGTTTGTTACAAATTTAGAGAAAAAGTCCACCAAGCCCATGACTGCAAGGGAAAGAAAGAAGCTATCAATGTTCAGTCCTATAATTGTAATTATATGGGACATTGTGAAAATGATTTTTCTATGTGTAAAGGTAACATTCCCCAAAAATCTCCAACAGAGAAAATCCGAACTTGTACGATCACAACTATTGAGGTTGAAGTTCTTAATTATATAGTGATAGGTACTTTAATTATTTCCCCAAATTTAGTCGAAGCATTATTTGATTATGGGTCCTCGTATTCTTTTATATATTCCTAGTTATCATAAAAAATAAAATATTTACACATCATATTAATAAGGGAATTTTTAGTAAAAATCCCAAAGGGAAGTCTCATTGCAATAAAGTTGTGTTAGTTAGTTCCCATTATGGAATATAAACGTCCTTTATGTGATGAATTTATCATCATACCTATGGTATACTTTGATATAATCCAAGTTGTGGACTGGATATCCAAATATTGTGTGAAAATATATTTTAGGAAGAAGCAAGTTATTATTTGTGACTAAAATGTAGAATCCATTATCTTTAGAGTAGAAACATCATCACCTGATTACTATCAAAACCCACCCTTGGTAACTTTACTGAATGAGATTCTTGGGGAGGAAGATAAAATAACATCTTGGGATGAAGAAATAAATATTAAAATTGAGGATGTACCTATTTTAGTAGAATATATTGATGTATTTATATAGTATTTACCTGGACATTCTCCATAGCAGGAAGTTGAGTTTACTATTGATTTAATCTCTGATTCAAGGACAATATCAAAAACTCCCAATAGAATGTCCACTGTGGAATTAGTAGATCATAGGAAAAAACTATAGTAGTTGATTAATAAGGGATTTATTCGCCATATTTTTCTCCATGGAAAGGCATAGTTATTTTTTTAAGAAGAAATATGGATCAACGAGGCTCTGCATTAACTATATAGAAATCAATGCTTTTAAATAAATAACAAGTACCTTCTACCTCACATTGATGATTTTTTTACCAAATTAAAAGATATCAATATTTTTTTAAATATTTACGTTCATTATGGATATCATAAATTGTGTTTAGAAAATATATATTCCTGAGACGGTATTCCAAATGAGGTATGGTTTTTACAAATTTACAGTAATACCATTTGGTTTGACTAATTCACCCTCTATTTTCATAGATCTAATTAACATAGTATTCAAGGAAAATCATAATGAATTTTTTAATATTTATTGATGATATCTTGGTGTACTACAAAAGCTATGAAGACCATGAGAACCACTTTTGGATTGTTTCTAAGACTCTTAGAAGAATTGAACTATATGAGAAGTTTAGAAAGTTTGAATTTTGTCTTCAAGAAATTTATTTTTTTGTCCATATTGTCTCTAAGGATGGAATATTTGATGATCCTATAATTAAAAAGTAAATCCATGAATGTTTAGAAATCACCGAGTAAAACTCAGGTTTGTAGTTTTATTGGTTTAGTTGGTTAATATCTATATTTTGTCCATAATTTTTCCTAATTGGAAATCTGGTTAACCAAAATAATGCATAAAGGGGTTAAATTAGTATGGACTAAAGATTCTGATGAATGGATTGTATAATTGAAGATAAGATTATTCAATTCTTCTTTCTTGACATTACCATCGGGAAATGATGGGTTTGTGATTAATAGTGATGCATCAAGGAAATGATTTTTTTATGTCCTTATGTAGAATGATAGAGTTATTGATTATGGATAATAAAATTTAAAAATCCATGAACATATATACCTTACTCATGATATTATGTTAGAAACAGTAATATTTACTCTGTAGATATGAATACACCATCTCTATAGTGAAAGATATAAGATATATACTACTCACAGGAGTTTGAAATATATTTTCTCATTGAAAAAATTCAACATGAGAGAAATTATATGGATTCATCTACTCATGGAATGTGATTTTGTAATACACTACCTCCTAGAGAAGGCAAATAAGGTGGCAGATGCTTTGATTAGAAAGAACCATAGGTTATAAAGAAATGGGGAGTTGAAAAGGATCCTAGGATAATAGATCTATTAAAGATATATATGGGAATTATAATGGAAGGTGAACCATCACTGCTTTTTCAAATGGTTGCCAAACCTTCATTACTAGAAATGATAAAAAGTTCACAGTCTAATGATGAGGAGTTTAAAAAGAAAATTAAAATTTTTAATAAAAGGAGAATAATTGAACTCATATATGAAGATGGTATTTTGACATTTGGGAAGAGGATTTGTGTTCTAGCTATACCTGAGCTAAAAATGGAATCATTGTATGATGCTAATTGCTCCAATTTCTCTATATCACCGGGTGTCATTAATATTTACATAGATTTGAAGGAACAGTGTTAGTCAAACAACATGAAAAGGGAGATTTCTGATTATGTGTCGAGATGTTTGGTCTTTCAATAGGTGAAGGTTAAAATAAAACATCCTAGAGGATTCATGCAACCTCTTTATATACTAATGTGGAAATGGTATGTTATTATGATAGGCTTTTCCATGGTGCTACCAATGACTCCCAGAATAAATGATGTGATATGTGTTATTGTCGATCTTCATACCAAATCAACAAATTTTCATGTTATAAGAGAATATTTACCACTTGAATGTTTATAAAAAATATAGATTAATGATTTGGTAAGACTTCATGGTGTAACTATATCGATTGTTTCTAACCGTGATCTCTATTTTACATCACAATTTTGGAAAATTCTTCAGAAGGGCCTAGATACTGAGATTCATTTCAGCACTGTCTACAACCCTCAAATTGATGGACTATCAGAACAGACAATTAAAACTTTATAAGAAATTTTGATATCTTTTTCACTTGACTTTAAAGGTATGTGGGTCCAATATTTACCTCTATTAGTGTTTTCTTATATGAATAACTTTCATTAAATTATTCATATGGCACCATATAAAGCATTATATAGAAAGAGATTTCATACACCAATTTATAATGATGATGTTGTTGGAATAAAATTATAGGCCTAGAAGATGATGGGTAAATGATGAAAAATGTAAATACTATTCAAACCCATATCAAGACAGCTCAAAGTTGGAAAATAGTTATATCAATAAATGAAGGAAGGAATTGTATTTTCAAGTGGGAGATCGTGTTTTCTTGAAGGTGCCTCCATGGAAGGGTGTTATACGATTCAGTAAGAAGGGTTAATGAGGTCCCAAGTACATCGGACCTTTTGAAATTCTTGAAAATATTGGATATGTATCTTACCTTTTGGAAATTCATCCATGTCTTTCCAAAGTTCATGATGTGTTACACATATCACTATTAAGTAAATACATGTCATTCCAAATGCATGTACTCACCTATGAATAAAAAGAAATGGAACTTGATATGTCTTATTGTGAAGAGGATATCAAGATTCTTGATACTAGAGAACAAGTGTTGAGAAATCAGATGACTCATATAGTAAAATTTCATTGGAGAAACCATAAAATAAAATAGGCGATGTGGGAACCTGAGGAACATATGATGAAGAACCACCAAAATATTTTTATGAAGGGATAATATAGGAATATCTTGGATGAAATTATTTGAAGGATGGAATAATGTGACACCACAATCTTCCATAGAACACATCCTTTTAAATAATCAAATAGCTTGTGCAACACGCAACATCAAGTACGAGCACACCATGACCTATCAATATAATCCACTACTACAAATATGGGTATTAATAGTTCTAAAAACGGTCTTTAACAGCACTAAAAAGGCACTGTAAAGCTCGGAGCTGATAAAGGGTTACATTATCAGCACTAAAAAGCTCAGATAAAACAACCCTTTATCAGCACTAAACAAGCACTAATAAAGGTAGACTTTATCAGCGCTAAGAGAGCACTGATAAAACAACCCTTTATCAACGCTTTTTTAGCTCTAATAAAAGCACGATTTATCAGTGCTAAAAGAGCACTGATAAATGCCCTCTCTGCTGCTCCGATAAATCTGCAGCAGCACACCCGAACACCTACAAAAGAAATAGCATCTCAATAAGCCAATTAAAGCAAGTATACCCATACAAAATTAACTCATAAATCATAGGCAAATTATACAATGTATACCCATACAAAACTTATACCCATAAACCATTAACACATAATTTATAGGTTAATTAAGTACTTAAGGAAACCAATTCAGAATTCAGGGGGTTTGGGGGGTGTTCAAGGGTTTGGGGTGGCTGTTCAAGGGGGGGTAGGGGTGTCCGGGGGGCTTTCCAGTTCAATCCTTAGGCTCCACATGGGTGTGTTTTATCAATACATAAATCATTGGACTTTTCTCTATCCACTATGCATCATGTTCTCAACCTCAAAGAAGTTATAAGGTTTGTACACACACTGAGGTGCACATACTTGGGGGGATGAATCTCATTAATAAACCCCCAATATTAAACCTGCAATAGGCTATTGTAATTGCATGATCAAGCAATATTCACAACCTAGTTGAGAAATAACTGGAATAAAACTAATAAAAAGTCATCATTGATCCTCAAATCCATGACCACTACTAAACCAAAATTAATTTTCCAAGTGTTGAACTTTTACCAAGAATTTCACAAGGATCGTGTCGACATTATAAAAATATAGTTTGACCAAGTCCTACCCCATCTTCATCAAGACACATTGGTTCTCAAGTATTAAAGCTTGATCAACCATACCTAATTCATCCAATGTTAGGGTTTCTCTGAGTACATCATAGGAACCACACAAAACATATAATATACCATGGTCTCCCCACTATATACATAATTATCATTGATATCCAATATGTGAGTTTTATTTATACTCCATCATGGAAATACTCTTGTGGGAGTTTTTTCATCCAGGGAATACCCTCAACAGTATCTCAGACCACCCATATGTGTTCTTCCAATTCCGAGGCATAAGACCTACAAGGATCTCATCCCTATACTATGGGAGTACCCTTATTTAGGGAATAATACTGAGAATCATATATTTTTTACCATATGAGAGTATTATTATCCAAATAATAATCCCTATAATCATATCAACCCTCCAATATGGGTGTAATCTCATTTGAGGCATAATCTATATAATCATCTCAGCCCTCCCCTATGGGATTATATTCATTTAGTGAATATTCCCAATAAGAATATCATACCACACCTATGGTTGTATCCTAATTTGGGTAGTAATACCTATATACATCTCATCCCTCCCCTATGAGAGTATTCTCATTTAAGGAATAAGACCCATAAGCATATCCACCCTCCTATCTGGGAGTATTTTCATCCAGATGTAAGCCCATAAGTATCATAGACCCAAACACATTATCACCCTAGTATACCAGGACAACCACGACTTGATATATATGAGGCCCCTGATAGATCACATTCCATGACCCCCATTTAAAAGATCAATGCAATACGAATGCGTTTGTCGGATTTCTATAGGTCAGTTGTTGTTTTCAATTAAAATCGTGTCCATTTAAAACAAAATAGAGACCCTTTGAGTGATATCAGCCACAACGTGCCTCGGATTGAGGTAGGGTTGACTCTTACACATCACCAAGGACCCTTGGATCGTTCTTATAAAAGATCAATGCAATCCGAATGCGTTTGGTCGGATTTACGTAGTTCAGTTGTTGTTTTCAATTAAAATCGTGTCCATTTTAAACAAGAGAGACCCTTTGAGTGCTAGAGGCCACACCGTGCCTTGTATTGAGGTGGGTTTGACTCCCACATGTCACCAAGGAACCTTGGATCATTTTTATAAAAGATCAATTCAATACAAATGTGTTTGGTCGATTTTCTGTAGGTCAGTTGTTGTTTTCACTGAAAATCGTGTCCATTGTAAACAAAATAGAGACCCTTTGAGTGATATCGGCCACACTATACCTCGTATTGTAGTGGGTATGACTCGTAAACGTCACCAAGGTCCATTTTATCGTTCTTATAGAATATTCATTCAATCCCAATGCGTTTGGTTGGATTTCTATAGGTTAGTTGTTGTTTTCACTTAAAATCGTGTCCATTTTAAAGAAAATAGAGACCATTTGAGTGATATCAGCCACACCGTGCCTTATATTGAGGCGGGGTTTACTCGTACATGTCACCAAGGACCCTTTTATCGTTCTTATAAAAGATCAATGCAATCCGAATGCATTTTGTTGGATTTTTGTAGGTTAGTTGTGGTTTTTAATGAAAATCATGTCCATTTTAAGAAAGAGAGACCCTTTGAGTGCTAGAGGCCACACCATGCCTCGGATTGAGGCGGGGTTGACTTGTACACATCACCAAGGACACTTGGATCATTCTTATAAAAGATCAATGCAATCCGAATGTGTTTGGTTGGATTTCTGTATGTCAGTTTTTGTTTTCACTTAAAATCGTGTCTATTTTAAACAAAATAGTGACACTTTGAGTGCTAGTGGCCACACCGTGCCTCGGATTGAGGAATGGTTTACTTGTACATGTCACCAAGGACCCTTGTATCGTTTTTATAAAATATCAATGCAATCCGAATGCGTTTGGTTGGATTTCTGTAGGTCATTTGTTGTTTTCAATTAAAATCGCATCTATTTTAAAAAAGAGAGACCCTTTGAGTGATAGCGACCACACTGTGCCTCGGATTGAGGTGGGGTTGACTCTTACACATCATCAAGGACCCTTCGATTGTTCTTATAAAATATCAATACAATCCGAATGCGTTTGATTAGATTTTCGTAGGTCAGTTGTTGTTTTCACTTAAAATCGTGTCCATTTTAAACAAAATAAAGACCCTTTGAGTGATAGCGGCCACAACTTTCCTCAGATTGAGGCAAGGATTACTCATACACGTCAACAAGGACCCTTGGATCATTCTTATAAAATATCAATTCAATCCAAATGCGTTGGTCGGATTTCTGTAGGTCAGTTGTTGTTTTCAATTAAAATCGCGTCCATTTTGAACAAGAGAGACCCTTTGAGTGCTAGCGACCACACCGTGCCTCGGATTGAGGCAGGTTTGACTCTTACATCTCACTAAGGACCCTTGGATCGTGATTATAAAATTTCAATGTAATCCTAATAAGTTTTTTCAGATTTCCATAGGTCAGTTGTTGTATCACTTAAAATTGTGTCCATTTTAAACAAAATAGAGACCCTTTGAGTGATAGCGGTCACACTGTGCCTCAGATTGAGGTGGGGTTGACCCTTACACGTCACCAAGGACCCTTTCATCATTATTATAAAATCTAAAACTAATATGAATGTGTTTGGTTGGATTTCTGTAGGTCAGTTGTTGTTTTCAATTAAAATTGTGTCCATTTTAAACAAGAGAGACCCTTTGAGTGCTAGTGGTCACACCGTGCCTCAGATTGAGGTGGTTTTGACTCGTACATGTCACCAAGGATTCTTGTATAGTTCTTATAAAATATTAATGCAATCCAAATCCGTTTGGTCGGATTTCCATAGGTCAGTTATTGTTTTCAATTAAAATTGCGTCCATTTTAAACAAGAGAGACCCTGTGAGTGATAGCGGCCACAATGTGCCTCGGTTTGAGGTGGGGTTGACTCTTACATGTCACCAAGGACCCTTGGATCGTTCTTATAAATTATCAATTCAATACGAATGCGTTTGGTAGGATTTTTGTAGGTCAGGTGTTGTTTTCACTTAAAATCGTGTCCATTTTAAACAAAATAGAGACCCTTTGAGTGATAACGGCTACACCATGCCTCGGATTGAGGCGAGGTTGACTCGTACCCATCACCAAGTACCCTTGGATCGTTATTATAAATGATCAATGCAATCCAAATGCATTTGGTCAAATTTCCATAGGTCAGTTGTTGTTTTCAATTAAAATCGTGTCCATTTTTAATAAGAGAGACCCTTTGAGTGCTAGCGGTCACACCGTGCCTCGGATTGAGGCAGGGTTGACTCATAAACGTCACCAAGGACCCTTGTATCATTCATATAAAATATCAATGTAATCCAAATGTGTTTGGTTTGATTTCTGTAGGTCAGTTGTTGTTTTCAATTAAAATCGTGTCCATTTTAAACAAGAGAGACTTTTTGAGTGCTAGCGGCCACATTGTGCCTCTGATTGAGGCGGGGTTGACTCGTACATGTCACCAAGGACCCCTGGGTCTTTCTTATAAAATATCAATGCAACCCGAATGCATTTTGTCCGATTTCTGTAGGTCAGTTGTTGTTTTCACTAAAATAGTGTCCATTTTAAACAAAACAGAGACCCTTTGAGTGATAGTGGCCACACCGTGCCTCAGATTGAAGCGGGGTTGACTCGTACACGTCACCAAGGACCCTTGGATCGTTCTTATAAATGATCAATGCCATCTGAATGCTTTGGTCATAATTCTCTAGGTCAGTTATTGGTTTCAATTAAAATCATATCCATTTTAAACAAGAGAGACCCATTGAGTCATAGCGGCCACACCGTGCCTCGGATTGAGGCGGGGTTGACTCATACCCATCATCAAGGAGCCTTGGATCGTTCTTATAAAATATCAATGCAATCCTAATGCGTTTGGTCAGAATTCCGTAGGTCAGTTGTTGTTTTCAATTAAAATTGTGTCCATTTTAAACAAGAGAGACCCTTTGAGTGCTAGCAGCCACACTGTGACTTTGATTGAAATGGGGTTGAATCTTACACATCACCAAGGACCCTTGGATCATTCTTATAAAATATCAATGCCATCTGAATGCATTTGGTCATATTTCCATAGGTCATTTGTTTTTTTCACTTAAAATCGTGTCCATTTTAAACATAATAGAGACCCTTTGAGTGGTTCAGATTTCTTGCATGTTGCTGGTGCATATCATCTGTTAAAATGGGAAAATGAATCATTGCAGAAATTCTGTTTTATTTAATAACAATTAAAATTTTTCTACAAACAATTACATACAACAATGTTTCATCTTTTGATCCCCTTAACCCCTCTCAAAAATGACCACAAATTGTACATGTCCCCAAGTCAGATCTTCATTTTATTCGTGTACATTCGTCCATCAGGTATGCGGCCGACTCATTTCTGAACACATCTATATCATCTTGTGAGTATGAGTATTTTCGGCAGTCAGAGTAGTAATGAAAAATAAAAAAAATAAATAATTAATAATTATCTTAAATGAACTAGTAGTTGTTTTTAAAAATACCTCTTTAGGGATGCTAGTTTATTGATGAAAAATGATCTCTTTCATAAATTAAAAAACATAATAACCGCAATCATTATCATTTGTTTGTTTTAGATACTCCAAAGAAAAATTGATCATTAGGAGAATAAGTAACTTGTGTTGAGATGTGTTTGGATAGTGAAATTTTATTATATATACCTTGATATTTTTTCAGACGTAGTACTTGCTCACCTCGCTTTGCTTAGCCCCTGTCCTCATTCCTTTTTTAGAAGATAATGATACACTGCCCTATCATAATAGAATCTTCAGTAAAATATAATATAAATTATATTACTTGATGTTTATACCTAAAATGTAATATTTAGTATCTTACAGATTCATAAACTCCATCATGTGTCGTCTGTTTGATGGATATCCTTGCTTTGAATCCAGAAAATAAATCTTCTAAGTATCTAAGTTCACCACAATTGGCAACCAATGTTGCCTAAAAACACAAAAAGGAATAAGTAATAAAAGATGTAAAAATATAATTGATATTCTTTAATCATAGAGTATTACCCCTACATGGTTGGTATTAGGAAAAGTCTGTCATTTGTAATCTTGCGTTCAAATATTTTCAGCAAGCCGTTCACTATTGCATCCCTTTTTGATGGTTCTATTTTTGTTAGGTGTGTTGATGTGATATGAGTACTAACAGTCCAAATCTTGGATCATGTGAAAATTCCTTCAACTATTTTTCAAAACATCGTCTGTCAAAAATATAAAATGCATTTAGTCATAATTTTCACATTAGATCAGCTTTTTGAAAATCAATTCATGGAAACATACCTCATATATACATTTACAATTGTGATGCCTAGCCAACCGTTTTCAAGGATTTAATTTATATTTTCAGCAGCAACGAAATCTTTACTTTCCTCTCCATATATATTCTCTTCAAAAACCACTATATGACTATTACCATCTTTTAGCTTCGTATCCACATGAGTCTTCAATGCTAGTAAATGTGGATAGAGAACAGGTGGTGTTATTGTGCTTTCCTTAGCTCCTTGGATTCAGTTGGTCGATCCTTTAGATGGTTTTGAGCCGACGTTTGTCACCCCTTCCCTTTCTCCGTCTATAACAACAATCATTGGTTCAGAACCTTTTTCACTAATTATTAAGGGATTAACTTGAAAAGAAAAGGAAATAAATACCTCTTTGTCTGCATGTACTCTTACAAGTTGTGACGTCCAGAAAATGAATTTCCCAATAGCCTTTTCGACCGTATGAATATTATCGTCATCAAGTGGAATTGGTAGCTCTTCCTTTGGCTCATGAGCTGCAGTAATCGTCACTTTCAGATGATCTTTTGTAAGTGGTCTATTATGCAGTGTGGCATCTGGGATATTTAACACTTTATCCCTCGCTACAAGGTGATAGGTGGGTGTTGATAGATATAAATCATTATCATTATCACCCTGTAGAAGATGAGTACAGAAAAATTATCAGTGTTTTTCTGATTCATATTTCATGGGAACAATTATCAGAATATTGATTACCATGGCTAAGATAGTTCTTTGAGTCAAATGGCTCGCCTCAAAGCTGGTGGGGGGTAGGGCAGGATGTTCATGCGGCAGTTGTTCTTGAGTTTTGTCTTCCCTTTGCTTCCCACCCATAAAAGTTTCCAGCAAATCTTCCTTCCATTGCAATTATTCTTCAAGGTTTACTATTAGTTTGCTCATTTGTTCCAATTTTTCATCTGTATAGTCCATTTTTTTTCTTCTCAAAATATACTCGGGGTGTCACCCCAAACCCTGCACCTCTGACACGACCGTATTTTTCTTGGCTGCTTCAAAGCCGTCGATAATAGGTTTGTATCATCTATAGGAGTAGTTGATTCCTGTGACTGTTAGATATAGGAAAATAACTAATTATTTTTATGTAATATAAATTTTAAACAAATTATTTTATATTCGTGTCAGACTTACACATATTTCCCACACTTTCTGTGTGTTCTCATCTACTAACTTCCCTTCTTTGTTCACACGTGCCTCCTTCCATAGCACATGACGTGGGATGGAAGTGCATTTGGTTTTAGGCTCATCAATCTACATATAAACATAGAAAAATAATTATGATGTTTTTTATTGGCACCTAACAATATTATTGTAAATTTAAAATACATACCATTTTATTTTCTAATGAAGCGTACCCCATCCTTTATTTACGATAGGGGTATGTTGGTTTTGAAGCACATTCCTTATTTTCAGTACAGAGTTTTTGTTTCATAAATGAAATATTGACAATCAATGTGATGAATACAAGTATCCTCAAATAACGTATTATCACTCACATTGTACCCGAAACTTCTCATCCCCATGATGGCCAATAACTGCATCCCATGCTTCTTGGGATATCAGGTGAGCGTAGACAATGGGTGGGTGCGGGTTTATTATAAATTAATAATCATTGAGGTGACATCTTGTTAAAATAGTGTGGAAACCTCGATGAATCTTTCCTGCAGGACTTAGTACATAATCCTTGTGTAAATCGTCTACTATAAATGTACTCTACAAGAGATTGAGGAGAGTAAGACATTGTTTCATTATTTTATTTGCTAGTAAATTAAAGAAATAAATTCATAATTTTACCGTAATTTCTTCCAATATCACAGCCTTCAGCCCAGACACAACATGGTTCCATGAATCTATGTCAATAGGCATGCGTTGCTGAGTGACAACTCCAATGTAGCTACTAAACATAACCTTGTTGGGATTCACATGTTGGCCTCATGCATTCTATCCAAATTCAAATTTGATGCCTTGGATTTTTGCCTTAAGAATTTTGGCTAACACCACCAAACTATGACGCACATGTGATTTCTGCGACACTGGTCCTTAATTCCTGACCATTTCATTGATATCAACATCATATATATGTTCATCTAGAATGGTATCAATGGTATCTGCTGATGGTTGTTGGACCTCAACACTAAGAGCAGCAGGAGCCACAACAACAGGTGCAGCAGGAGGAGAAGCAGCCGCATGAGCCACAGTAGGAGGAGCAGCAGGAGCAACAGGAGCCACAACAGGAGCTGCAGGGGTAACAATAGCAGTAGCATGAGCTGCAGGAGAAGCAGGAGCAACAGCAGCAGCAGCATGAGCTGCAGGAGCAGTAGGAGCAGCAGCAGCCGCAATAACATCAGCTGCAGGAGCATCATGAGCAGCAGCAGCCGCAACAGCAGCTGCTTGAGAGACTAGTTCAGCCTCAAGGTTAGGAGCACCCGAATTTGGTGAAGTCATTATCTGCAAAAGTGGTTGAACAGTTAATTCAGATTACATAAATTCAGTAATGATAAGATAATAACATGAGATAACAAGATCTATTTTACAAACAAAATATAACTTGTTTACTGAACTCTCTTTCTTTTTTTCAAAGGTTGAAGGGATTTGACACCTCAATCGACTATCCAAATCCCTTCATTGTGGTCTCCTCTAACATAAAAAACATCATCTGCATTGAGACCGCTCCGAAATTATTGTGACGTACCACTAAAAGGATCGTCCTCAACTGAATTTTCATCGGAACCTTCAGTAGTTTAGGACGATAACAGAACAGTCGACCAATTTCGGTTTGCGGGATCTGGAACATAAAAAACTTTTACCACTTGTGATTCTATTATAAACTATTCATCGTTATACCCTTCTTTACTAAAATCAAATTTCACAAATCCCCATTCATCTATTTTAACACCACTGTTGTTATCAATCCATTTTCATTGAAAAATAGGCAATTGGAATGTTGTATAATCCAACTCCCATATTAGTTTGATAATTCCAAAGTATGACATATTCACATAAATTGGATTTTTGTCCTTACTACCAGAAACATGCATTGCTTCAGCCACTAGTGTAACTCCACTATTTTGCATGGTACTATCATTATCATGTTCATCTGTATAGAATGTATAACCATTAATTACATAACCACTGTAATGTAATACATACACACTTGGACTAGAAACTAGCCATCGAAGACATTCAGAAATTGAATTCGGATTTTCATCCAACTCCTTCAAAATATGATCCTGAAACCATCCTATAAACTAGTGATTATGTGTATCTGATAACCATTTTCAGCACTATATGGATTCAACTGCCTAATAATTTCTTTGTGAGTTTCAATATAAGGATCAACCACCCAACTGTTATGCAAAACATAATGATGAGCCTGCTCGCGATCTGTAATACTGATTGTCACAACTTCTCTTCCAGAAATACCCTCACCCTCAATGCGTCTAGTGAGACGAGATTTAGGGAGACCAATTCTTTCCACATCAGATAGGTATTCAGTACAAAATTCAATGGCTTCCTCAACAATATATCGCTCTACTATACAACCCTCTGGCCAACTTCGATTTTTGACATACCCTTTCAAAATCTTCATATACCGTTCAACATGATAAATCCATCTATAGTGCATAGGACCACAAATTCAAATTTCTCTCACCAAGTGAATCATCAAATGAACCATCATATCAAATAATGTTGGCGGGAATAACATTTCTAATTCACATAATGTGATGAAAATTTCTTTTTCCATAGCTGGAAATTTTCCTAGGTCTAAAACATTGCTACATATAGCTTTGAAATAGAAACAAAGTTTGGTTAACATATGATGAACATTATTGGTCAAAATGCAACGTAAAGATATAGGAATTAGATCTTTCATAAAAACATGGAAATCATGTGATTTCAATCCTTTTAACTTCAAATCATTCTTTGACACAATGTTCTTGATATTTGATGAGTACCCCTATAGAACCTTTGCATCATTGAAGAAGTTTCAAAACTAATATCTCCTTGCCCTAGAAAGAGTATAAGCACCTGGAGGAAGAAATATTTGATTTTCACCCTTCACAGGAGCCAAATCTTCTCGTATTCCCATGTCAACCATGTCCAACCTTGACTTATAACATCTTTTTTTCAGGGGAATTTAGAAATGTTCCGATGACACTGTCACATACATTTTTTTCCATATGCATCACATCAAGAAAATGTCTGACGTACAAACAATTCCATTATAGTAATTCAAAATAAACTGATCTCTTTTTCTAACCAATTTTCGTAAGGTTTTTCGAAAATGGTTTACCAAAAATAGTGTTAGATCTTTTACTTTCTCAAACAGCTGATCACCTGTTAGTGGAGACGGTGTTGTGCATTTTTCTGAACATCAATTAAATGATGTCGTCCAAGATCTGTACTTATGCCGACGAGGTAGAAATATACAATGTCCTAGAAACACAAATTTCAATGAATGTTTCAAACTAATTGATTCTGTATCTTCTTCTCACATGAGAAACCCTTGAGTTACTTTAATGTTATAGCCTGAAAAATTTCCATAAGCAGGGAAATCATTTATTGTCCCATACAACATCACTCTCAACGTGAAGTATTCACTTTTATAAGCATCATACAACATTACACCTGAGTCCCACAATAACTTAAAATCCTCGATCAAAGGATTCAGATAAACATCAATATCAATACCTGGTTGTTTTGGTCCTGATATAAGCATAGATAACATGATGAATTTCCGCTTCATGCATAACCAGGGTGGCAGGTTATAATTTACCAACATAATAGGCCATGTACTATGAGTGCTAGTTTGAAAACCAAAAGGATTCACTCCATCTGTAGATAACGCAAGACGAAGGTTTCTCTTCTCTTTTCCAAATTCAGGATACTCATGATCAATTTTATTCCATTGAGGAGAGTCGGCCAGATGACGTAATAACCCATCTTTATTTCTTTTATCTGCATGCCATGACAATTGTCTTATAGTTTCTTCACTTCCATATAGATGCCTAAACCATGGAATTATTGGAATGTACCATACAACTTTCGTAGGACAGGATTTATCTATCTTGTATCGAGAAGCACCACACATTGAGCATTCTTTAAGTGATTTTATCTTTTTGCGAAACAATATATATTCATTCGGGCAGGCATGTATTCTTTAAGAAATCATTCCCATCTAGTGTTGCATTCTTCTAGCTTCATATGTCCGGCTTGGGAGCTCATTATCTTCCGGGAGCATGTCATTCAAGAGAGAAAGTAGCTCCATAAAACTATCATCACTCCATCTGTTTCCTACTTTCAATTTATACAACTTTAGTACAGCTGAAAATGTTGTATACTTAGGGCAAGCATCATACAATGGCGTCCTTTCACAACTCTTTAACTTCTCAAACAATTTTGGGAAATCACAGGGTTCATCTTGAATTGTCTTTGTCTTTTCCTCAATATGATCTTTATCATCATTGGCATCTGTAATCACATCCTCCATACAGTCTTCTTCATTATCCATATTTGTATTCATATCTAACGATCCATAAAACGCAGTTTTATCCTAGCCAGTAGCTACATTCGCTTTTTTTGATAGTGTTTATTCCAACATTTATAACTCTGATCTATTCGGTGACATCTCAAATGGTCTTCCAACTCCTCGGGAGTAAGTAGTCTAGAATAACAACAACGTAAACATAGAAAAAGGATTTGAGAAGGATCCTTTGCGTGATCCTTTGGAAATGTGATGAAATCGTTCATTCCGTTCTCGTACTCTATTGTTAATCGATTAGCATCCATCCAATCTTTATTCATCTTCATCCTATTTTAATCTCAAATATTAGTATTTATGGTTCAAGTACACAAAACAAGACTTCCAAATACAGTAGAAGAGAACCACTTCCTTATAAAGAGATCAAGTAGTCTAACCTATAATCAAGATTCATAAAAAAGAATATTATATTCACTAAAAAGATGATGATCTATCACTCTATAAGGAGGATATAAGAGGAGATAGAGGATTTCCAATCGATGAGAGATCCTCTTATCAGAGAGAAACCAAATGCATCCACTGGAGCTATCTGAGAAGAAGGGAGTTTGGAGGAGTTAAAATGACTCTTGTAATACTTAAAAGAATCAAGATTTCAAATGAGAGTTGTGTAGGATAAAAAAGAATATAAAATGGGGCTCATGGAATTTAAGACTATAAAAAAAGATACCACATTGCAACCTCCCATGGACACAGTACAAAAAGGATTTAGACAACCATACTATGGTGTATACTTCTTGTTATAAACTAGGCCAAGTTGCCATCCCACTTGACACCTGACCCAACTTTTGGGAAGGTCCAAAGGGAATTAGCAATCCCAATGGGTTATAACTAGTGCCTAGGCATTGAGTAACACCTTTTGGAATGGTTTTTTCATGTAAAAAACCATAAATATTAGATAATAATCAAACACCATATCATAACCAAATTTCACAATATAATAGACCAAAAGATAACACTGCAATAGGGGATAATCATTTAACAATTTCAACCAAAACCAAAATAACAAAAAAAAGGTAGGGGAACCAACAATACAACCAAGCCTCTATTAAACATGAGGGTCAACATCCCCATTCCACAACCAAGAACAGTCACCAAAACGGGAACTACTAGCACATATATCCACCATCACCACCAAGGGAACCTTGGTTTTCTTTTTTCACTAAACCCTAACAACTATGGCAGTAAAAACATGTGTTTTGACTAGTTCACTATAGGTTATTTTTCCGTCTAGTGATTTAATGGGAAATAATTTTGATTAATTTGTCTTTTAACATTTATGGAATGTGGTTTCAACAAATATTGAGTTAAAAAATTAATTAAATTCATTTCATTGACTATTAGGGAGTGTATGAGTTTCTAAAATTTATAACTTATCAAAATATTCCAATGTTTGATATTCATGAGGGGTTTTATAATTTTTTTTAAATTATATCCAAACATGAAACAATGAGATTATAGTAGTTTTTCATGTTTTTTGATTCAATAATAAATAAAATTCATAAGTTAGTTATTCTCATAAAATCTAATTGGAGATATAAATATGATTTTTATGATTTTTCCTAATTATTAAATAATTACTTGAATAAATCATTTGAGGTAAAAATGCTTTTATTATTTTCAACTCTTTTTACGGTACAATTTTCATAATTTCAAAAGAATATATTAGATTTCCGGATGAGGAATATGTGATTAAAAAATGTTTTAAAAGGAATGATTTCAAATAATACTTTTCAAAGGATGGTAAACAATAAGGATTCCAATGTTTTTTCAAATTCCATTTTGGTATTTTTATCAAATATTTTTCATTATGCTTCTGACATCCTTAACTGTAGATCCTTGGCATAATTATGTCATATATTAACTTGTACCCATTAATGGGATGAATTTAATTTCTGTGTGAGGCATGGATGTATAGGAGAAATTGATTATTTATTAGGATTGTTTTGGATGTTAGTTGAGATTTATTTGTTATGTTTTATTAATATTACCTATAGTTTTTTAGTGACATACTTTTTTATTATCTCTATATAATTTATGGTAAGGGAAACATAGGTAACTATGTGAGACATCATGTTATATGATAAACTATATTAGACTACTGCACTGACTAGTATACCCTAGTGTAGATTAAAATCATATTGTTGGAGTTCCCCAATAAGATAAAGATAGTACCTTAATGTCTTATAATTTATGGAATTAAATATATTTTGGTAGATTATTCCACAAGTTTATAATATTATAATATACCATGTTTTGACAAAGTGTTTTTCCAATGATGATGTTTCAATTTATAATAATATAATATGGTCTATTAATGACATATTC
The DNA here is from genome assembly GCA_963277665.1 of Viscum album. Classification (NCBI taxonomy): domain Eukaryota; kingdom Viridiplantae; phylum Streptophyta; class Magnoliopsida; order Santalales; family Viscaceae; genus Viscum; species Viscum album. The sequence goes on along the minus strand of OY728133.1, from coordinate 827,964,319 downwards.
ATTATAATTATCCCCTTGTTATAACCATTAATTGTAACACCATTCACATAGTCAATGTAACATCCTATTATCTACATTAATTTAATTACATTATAATTACTTGTTTTCCTCTAAAATTAGGTGTGTCACAGTACTACTAAGGGTGGAGAGAATTTGTTTGGGAAGGTTTACTAAATTTTGGTGATGTATTATTGTTTGAATTAATGTATTCTATGTATAAATGATTTTATGGGGTTGTGTGATTCTCCATCACTAGGATTCCATTGTGCTCAATTCCACCCCCTATATAAAATTATATCTATTTTATACAATCACACTTCCAATAATAGAAACACACATGACAAACAACCATTTACAATAGTCAAGTCATTATCAAACCCTTACGCACAACAAAAAAATTGGAAAACATGTTTCCCACAACCCAAACAATTTATAAAACCATTTTAGAACCCAATAAATCATATTGAACACCTAAAACAATGTCAAATAATGGAACAACCTACCTATTTGTTGATATCTTCACAAAACCAGAATGAAGCAACCAACTAAACTAAGTAAAGGACCTAATGATGCAATTGAACACCATAACCATAAATATTTAACCCAAATAAATTATTCAACCAACAACAAGAATAATATTGAGAAAATATTTGGAAAACATGCCATGGGAGGTCCGGAAAACCAAAGAGGGTGTTGCGGGCGGCAGAGGTGCGGCAAACAGAATAGGGCGTTGCGAGCGGCGGAGGTCCGGCAATGCGAAGCGAGGGCTGCGGAGGTCCAGCAACAAGAATTCAGGCATTGCGGGTGGGGGAGGTCCAACAAACCGAATGGGCGTTGCAGGCAGCGGAGGTCCGGAAAACCAAAGGGGCGTTGCCGGCGGTGGAGGTCCGACAAAGAGGAGCGAGGGCGGCGGAGGTCCGGTAAGAGAAGCATGGGCGACATAGGGGAGTCGCAGAGTTCCACTACCACGAGAGCTTTAGGTCGTGATAAAACGAGGGCACTATGCGACCGAATTTATAAAAAAAATGGACTAAGGTTTTATCAGCGCTAAAAAAGGGCTGATAAATCATTCCTGTATCAGCGCTAAAATTTTTGCGCTGATACAGAGTGTCTTTATCAGTGCTTTTCTAGCTCTGATAAAGGATCATTTTATCAGTGCTTCTTCAGCGCTGATAAAGGTTACCCTGTATCAGCGCTAAAATTTTAGCGCTGATACATGAGTAATTTATCAGCGCTTTTCTAGCGCTGATAAAGATATCCGCTATCAGCGCTAGAAAAGCGCTGATAAAGACACCTTGTTTTAGTGCTAAAATTTTAGCGCTGATACAGGGTAACCTTTATCAGTGGTTTTTCTTAGCGCTGATATAAGGGGGCACTTCCCTTTCCCGTATTTGTAGTAGTGATCATTTAAAATGTAGTTATTAATAGTACTAAATAAATTATGAAATTTATAATTTTTTTTCAACATATACTTCATTTTTTAATTTGGAATATAAAAATTAGGTAGGGTTGAATTTTTGCTATTTTTCAGAAAAGTATAAATTTTTAATGAATAGTGAAAAATACAACATTTTTGTTAAAAAAACCGACTTATTCATTTAAATAATTATATTTATTTAAATTTTTTTCATGTCACATTAAGAAAATTATAGAAAAATTAGTCCAATTTAGGTCTTAGGAATCATTTTTCTAATAGAATTAGATATAAAAATTCTATTAAAATTTTGAAAGTCTCTTTTACCTACCTTTTAACCACATCTTCGGATTATCCTCAAACATAATTTTATCACATCTATGAGTGGAATTTAAAAAATATACATATATAGTTGTAATTAGTATAAAAAATTTGGTCTAATAGAATCAAAATAATATTGGGTGAGTCATAACTTTTGAATTTTATTTACCACGATTAAAGGTAAATATGGTAATTAAAGGTAAAAATAATATTATAATAATATAATATTACCCAAAAAATTGTCCTAATTTCATTTTATAAGTGTTTTTAGACCAAAATAAACCATTGTTATAAAATATTATCCTTTTTACAACACTGTTGTTATATTAGAACACTTATAGAATTTTATTTAAAGAAGAGTAACAAATTTCACATTCAAATTTTAATAAATATATCATTTTGAATAGGAGGATATATATGTGATATGCTAAATTAAAAATACTATTTTGAAATATATAATTATTATATAAATAATAGCAATTTATTTATAATTTTTGGAAATAAATAATTAAATTAAATGGTGACACAATAATGATGAAGTAATTAAATTATTAAAGGAAGAATCAATTAAAGGATATTAAAAATATTAAAATAAAAATATTGGAATTATTTTACCTAATTAAAGTAATAGAATAATTTTAAAAATAACATTGAAATGTTAGTGATATATTGGATTTATCTGTTTTATGTTATAATTTTGTTGAGATGTTTTTTAAAATGAAAATATTTAATAGTATAATAGTTGACATAAATGATGATTTAAAATAAATAATATTTAATTAAATGTTATAAAATTCATAAAAATATCCCATTCATATAAATAACTATGATAAGGTTAAATTTTTCAAAAATGATACAATTTGGGTTGTTTTGTAATTTTATAGATACTATGTTAACCCTATAGTATAAAAAGACAAGTAGACACGGTAAGAGTTAAATTGTTTAGCTAAGGGTTAAACCCAAAAGATAGGTTTAATTTATTGACCTACACTTGTCTAAATATATATTTTGAGTGTATATATACCCATAATAATAATATATTATAAATAACTCACTTTTGGGCTATTTCAAAACCAAAAATAAATTTATAATAAATTAATAGTTTTAGAGTCTCCAAAATTGCTGATCCCCTCTATTATAAAATGGAAATTCTCCTTCTAGTTTATTAACACTTAAAAATAACTTTTCTCATCCAAAACCTAAAAAATTACCCTCATAAAACACCTCACTTAATTCTAGGGTTCTTACCTTGGGATGAAATCCATCTTAAGGAGTCATTTTGTGCAAATGAAAAAGAAGATGCTCAAAGAAGAGGTAATTGTTATACCAATTCCATTTAGTTTATTTTCTTCTTATACTTACTCATCCTAGGTTTTTTCCATAATAAAGTAATAAATAAAGTATCATATACATGATAATATTTCATTATGATTATGGTACAACCATGTTCCTCATTTTACGCATCCTATTAATAATAATATCAGCATGTGTGTGTACGTACCACTTACCGTCAACACGTCGGGGTGTAGTTTGTTATTCAACACTACATAATTTGGATGGGTATAAGGATGAGTATAATGAATATAAATAATAAATATAACACTATAATTATTCTATTTAATTAATATAATCTGAAATTTCATACCATTTTACCATTAAAGTAATGATATTGTCACTTGTGCGTACGTTCGGTATATCGTCTCCACAATGCGATGAGATTAATTATATATGTTAACCATTAAAGAATGATTATAAAACTTATACAATGAGTAAAAATTATAATTATGAACTAAATATCATTATATATATATATATATTTGAATTAAATACATCCTATGGATAACAAACATGACTTACACAAAACATCATGCATAGGAAAATGTTGAAGTTAACACAAAAAACAATGGTAATACTAAAATATTACCTATAAAATTATATAATATGATCATTTATGATATCATAAACATATATGTAGTTATTTTATAATTTAATAACATAATATAGTCATTATACAGGAGGTTAACACACCCTCTATTAATGTAAAGTACAAGGTAATGGTTAATTTCACAATCTCATTATTATTTGAGGATGTTTATATGTCAGAATCTACTAGGAAATCTTCATCATATGTTTCTTAAAATGTATTTCAAAATATAATTGAAAATAGTTCATCTTTACCCATGTTTAAATTTTTATAAAAAAAATTTGAAAGGAATATTTCCATTGTTTTCCAAATGAGGTACTTTATGATCTTTTCAACAAATTATTAAGTGATGTTTTTTAACTTTTATGGCTTGATCAGCTACTTTCCACCATTATGACACCTTAACATTTTGAATCTTAACATAAAATCATACAAGGTAATTTTCAGGAGAAATTTTTTATTTTATAACTGTGCATCTAATAAATAATTTCAATGTAAAAAGGCATATTTATCTTTTTCATGACCCCTCCCCATAAGGTGTACCCCTCCCTAGACGCCAATGTGAGAAGGGAGATAATGAGCCCTGATTCCCGCCTCTAGTAGGCCCTGGGTTGGTGACCAGCACCGAGGGTATAGTAAACACACAGATGGGAGGCATTACCCTCTAAGAGAACACATGTGAAAGGGAGATATAATATAGACACCAACCAAATCCAACTCCGACTACAATATAAATTAAAACCCAAGTGAACATATGTAATGTCATTCAAAACTAATACAACTAGTAGGGGAAAACTAAAAGTACCCAAAAGAAAGTAAAAATAGCAGAAACCACAAGCCTGAACAGCTCCTACAACCCCAAGCTTTTAGAAACTAGCTTGATCTTCAACCTGCTCTAAGTGACTTAAAAATAGTTTATACATACATAGGGTGAGTATAATAGTATACTATGTAGGATCCTCCCCAGAGTCTCTCATACAAAAGTGAAGAATGCTTGCTATAGCACAGTGATCAACAGGTGAAACTAACTCATCGCCTAAATAGGTATACTATGTTCCTAGCCCCACTTCCACACAAGAAAGTAACCAGGTAGTTTCTGAGAGCCACCACAGCTCACATAACGTGTATTATATACCGGTTATTAAACCTCAAGCCATTACAGCCCATTCATCAAGTAAGGATCCCCAGGACATCATAGCGTATAGATGTTACACATATAGTATCCCATAGGAAACTATATCCAGAATATATGTGTGTAAATAACCACAAGCCATTACAGCCCTCTACACACATATATGGGCAAAACTAACCAATGTGCCTACTAGCACAAGTAACTACCAAGAGAAGAGAGTGAGGCCAAAGAGGGTAGTTATCCATCTGTCCTCCCTTCAGAATGTTGGGAAAACACCCCCTAGGGCTCAGAATCCGTAGGGTGTCAGTTTCCCTAACTGAAGGGGTGGAGTAGCATATAGAAACACAAAAAGTACAGAATATACTATATCTCATATCCACACTATGGTCATAACCTAGTCTTAACAACTATAACTGACATGTCTCAGACTCCTGGCCACCACATCAAATACTAGGTATCCTATAAGCACACAACCATTTAAAGAGATTAATTACATTACTTCATTCCATTTTTATCAGTTTCACTTTACGTTAATTAATTATTTAAACATAAATTAACCATCAATAATTCCACATTAAATTTCATTAGCATCAAACCCAATGTCAACTGTCTCTTAAAAATGTAACCTCAGCATTGTGTCCCATCAATCTCCAACCCCTTGGGATAACATCATTTATTAAATCATTTGTTAACAACATTATTACTTTCCCATATTACCAAGCATTCTAGAAAAACATTATAATCTATGAAACAAAAGGGGGCTTAACACAGTGAGTAGATGAACTACTCGTTGATTCTTTGCTGCCTATAGCAAGAGCATAGAACCATCGTTTCTTTTTGAAGCTAAACATGGAAATCACATGGCATACCCCACATGTCTTCACCCCTTTAGGGAGAAGGGTATGCAAGACCGGATTCCTTGAGCACTGGGGAAAGTAAAGTAGATAAAAACCCGATAAGAATCAGTAAGAATCGAAACATTCACATCCAACCCATTTCATCATACCTAGTGTCCTCCTTGACACCCAGATGTACAACTTGATGCACCTCACCACTATAGGTATCAATGGTTGCCACAACCAATAGGACTCCTTTCCCCCACATATCACAATAGCCATCCAGGCTCAAACCACAACACAAGAACAAGGAAAACAAACATCATATCAAATGGGATCTTAGTATTTAAGCACGCAAGAGGGTAACTCAGAATCCTACAAGGAATTATATTTTATCAAACAACCAGTTCTTTAAACAATCTTGGATTAACCAATCTATTATTCATTGGTTCCAAATTCAGGAAACCTAATCAGTAAGCTATCATAAATAATTAAACATTCTTACTGCACCAATTTTATTAAAATAAAATTACAACAAGAGGAACTCGATTCATTTACATGCCTCTTTATCTTTTTCCAAACAATTATAAATTAATTTTGGCTTTACGTTCTTTTCCAATCTCAATCAAGAATGAAAAATCTAAGTAAGAAAGAATAGATATCACACTATCAAGAAAAACAATAGGTAATAACATACGATCGATATAAATTTATTTATCCAGTTAAAATATTTATTATGGCAATTCCATTGTGATTCAGTGGGATAAAACATGCTAAATCTATAGTTGCACATAAATGAAAAGAGAAGAAATGGATCCCCTACCTAAAATAGTTCTTGATTTTCTTTATATGAGAACGCGCCACACAACATGTTATGATCTCCTCGCCTATGACAACTGTATCCACCCAAGGATGCAAAGACACCACCCCATCGGTCAACACCCAAGAAAAACCCATTAGGAACATGCGGTAAATATTCAACAAAAAGGGAAAGGAGAAAGAAGGAGATGAACCAGAAATAATGAAGATAGATCATACCTTATATCAAAGACTTATAAATAATTCTTTGTTGCATCAAAACAAAGAAGAACAAATCCTAGGATGAAAGTTTGATTTCCCAAATCCAAGGGGAAGGAATGGGATGTCCGAGCATCTCACACCCAAGAATAAGGAAGAAGAACTAGTGAGGAAGATATCTCCTCCCATTAGAAGATTTAATGGAGCAGTGGTTTAATATATACTGGGTTTTCCATTAAAATAGGATCGCATTAAACCACACGATTTCACTAAGTGAAAACATGTCGAGTCATAAGAGAAATTAATATAGAAGTTACTACCAGTGAATCAGCCTTAAAGTTTTTAAAAAAGGCTTTAAATTCATTTTACATCAAAGCAAATGTTAAAGGGGGAAACTGTAGGAAGAAAGAAAAATTTTACACGAACTCGAAATTCCAAAAAGGAAAAACACTATTCATGAACCTCACAGTTAGAACATCACTGTTTTTGAAACACTGTTCGTGAACCTCGCTGTTGGAACCACACTATTGGAACCTCACCATTCTGGAAACACTGTTCATGAACTCAAAATTTTCCAATGGAAAAAGGTCACTATTGGAACCTCACCATTCTAGAAACATTTTTCATGAACATCACCGTTAGAACCTCACCATTCTGGAAACACTATTCATGAACCTCAGGGTTCGAACCTCACCGTTCTGGAAACACATTTCATGAACTCAAACTTTGGAAACAGAAAAAGGTCACAGTTGGAACCTCGCTATTATAAAAACACTATTCTTGCACTCAAAATTTTGCAATGGAAAAAGGTCACCATTGGAACCTCATCGTTCAGGAAATACTATTCATGAACTCAAAATTTTGCAAAGGAAAATGGTCACCATTGGAACCTCACCATTCTGGAAACAATGTTCATGAACTCAAAATTTGTAAAAGTTAAGAGGTCACTATTGGAACCTCACCATTCTAGAAACACTGTTCATGAACTCAAATTTTGGCAAAGGAAAGAGGTCACTGTCGGAACCTCACCATTGCATTGTTCACATAAGGTTATCGATGGTACTGTTCACAGAAGGTCACTGATGACACTGTTCACATATGGTCACTGATATCACTATTCACATAAGGTTACCATTGCACTATTCACATAAAGTTATCGATTACACTGTTCACAGAGGATCACCAATGACACTATTCACATAAGGTCACCGATGTCACTGTTCACATAAGGTCACCGTTGTACTGTTCACATAAAGTTACCGATGGCACTGTTCACAGAAGGTCATTGATTACACTGTTCACATAAGGTCACCGATTTCACTATTCACATAAGGTCACCATTACACTGTTCACCTAAGGTCAACAATGACACTATTCATAGAAGGTTACCAATGCATTATTCACAATGGTGTACCGTTGGAACTGTTCAACGATGGAAATGTTCACAGGAATGGAAATTTGTCAATGTGTTTGGGATAAGTCTCCTTGACCACCCAAAACACCTAATACACTAGATTTTCGCATAGGAATGGACCAAAGAGGTCCATGCCATTACATCAGATACCTCTCAAAACATTCTCATCCTTGAAAATTCAAAACCCACTGTAGACCCCATAAAATGCGTCCCCAAAATTTTCCAAATGCTTCCATTCATGATCCAAGATCTTAGTCCATTTCGCAAGATTCGATTTGGTAGGTCGTAAGGCTCGAACGAAGTTACAGAATAGGAGTTATGGACATTTGAAGTTTGGATGGAAAAAAGGTTCCCAATGCCCATTCGCGAAGCCGCCTACGCGATTGCGGAGCGCCGTCGCGAAGCAATGAAGCGGGAAGCTCCGCGAACCTGTTTGAAGTTTGCGAGCCGCCTCGAAGAAGCACCGTGAAGCATGGGAGGAAAGATTCTCCGTGAAAAAATTTGACATTCGTGAACCCGCCACGAAGCAAAGGAGGCGGGAGGGCTCCACGAAGTGCTTTGACGTTCGCGACACGCCGCAAAGATCCGCCGCGGATCAAGCTCCGTCTTTGCGCCGAGCGACATTTGCTTTGCAACACCCCTTGACTATTCGTGGCGCCCCTTGCCTATAAATATCCAGCAAACCCCCCCTTCTCCGGACAGATGTCCACGACCACTTTGCCCCTTGGGCGGCCGAACGGAGCTCAGCATTGCAGCTCTGCAAGGCCATGCTCCGCGAGTAGCTTCCTTTGCGTTGCTGCTTCGCGAGCCGAGGCTCCGTGAGTCCATGCTCCACGATGCTTCTCCGTGAGACCATCCTCCGTGAGTCCATGCTCCGCGAGCCCATGCTCCATGATGCTTCTCTGCGAGACCAAGCTCTGCGAGACCCCTTTGCTCCGCGAGAACCCTTTGCTCCGTGAGAGACCATTGCTCTGCGAGGCCATGCTCCGCGAAGCTACTTCACGAAGACCTATCCTTTGTGAGGATCATACCTTCATGCCCACCGGTCCATACCGTGGGGGCACACCCCCCGCACCCCCGCTCTGGGTCTGTGCCGAGCTTCGGTCCCCGCCCTCCGGGCCGGTCCCTTCGCAACGTCACAGACCACCATGACAAATCGGCAGTCACACAACGATAATTTAGGCCGGGACGTCGGGATTTTCCATTGCGCCCTCATGTGCACCCACCTTCCACCTATGGAACACCATGATTTGATATACTCCTCCACACACCATGAAACACCTTGAGTTTATGTATTCTTCTTGGTTTGTTTCCTATGCCGTGATTTGAGGTTCTCATCATCAATTTCCCAAGTACCTTTAGTCGAACCATTCCTCAGGAAACTCCTCCAAACCCTATGACTTGGCTCTTATGCCAGGTTGAACAACAAAGGGCCTCCCTTGCGTAAGTCCCAACACCAACCATTTATAGGCACCTTCTGCCTAACAGTCTTTTCTACATGACTCTGAACTGTTGTAATCCCTATGTGCAAAACATAGGATGCCTCTTTCCCTATACGAGAGATGCCTTATTCACCAAGCATGAGATGCCAATAGTCCTACTTACATGACTCTAAACTGTAGCACACCCTATGCGCCAATCATAGGATGCCTCCTTCCCAATACAAGAGATGCCTCATGCTCCTAGCATGAGATACCAATAGTCCTTTTTACATGACTATAAACTGTAGTACACCCTATGTGCCAAACATAGGATGCCTCTTTCCCTATACGAGAGATGCCTTATGCTCCAAGCATGAGATGCTAACAGTCCTTTCTACATGACTTTAAACTGTAGTAATCCCTATGCTCCAAACATTGGATGCCTCTTTCTCCAAATAAGAGATGCCTTATGCTCCAAGCATAAGATGCCTAATTCCATAATTACAGTGGAATAATTCCAACGCCCCTTGGAATTATCCCTCTATTGCACCAGTGCATAAGTGAAGGCCTCAACCCACCCGCGAGTTGGGATTCCCTCATGGCCTGACATGAGGAAGACATTATGGGCAGCTTCCTAGCATAAGCCCCATTCACCATTGCTTCTCCTTAGCGGCACCCGGGCAGCTTCCCTGTGTAAGCCCCATTCACCAGTGTCGCTCCATAGCGGCACCCGGGAAGCTTCCTAACGTAATCCCCATGCACCATTGCCGCTCCCTAGCGGCACCCGGGAAGCTTCCCTGCGTAATCCCCATTCACCGGTGTCGCTCCATAGCGCCACCCGGGTAGCTTGCTTGCGTAAGCCCCATTCACCTTTGTCGCTCCATAGCGGCACCCAGGAAGCTTCCTAGCGTAAGCCCCATCCACGATTGTCGTTCCCTAGAGGCGCCTCGGAAGCTTTCTAGCGTAAGCCCCATGCACCATTGCCACTCCCTAGAGGCACCCAGGAAGCTTCCCTGCGTAAGCCCCATTCACCATTGCTGCTCTATAGCGGCACCAGGGCAGCTTCCTAGCTTAATCCCCATTCACCATTGCTGCTCCATAGCGGCACCCAGGCAGCTTCCCCGCGTAAGCCCCATTCACCAGTGTCGCTCCATAGCGGCACCTGAGCAGCTTCCTTGTGTAAGCCCCATTCACCCTTGCCGCTCCATAGTGGCACCCGGGCAGCTTCCCTCCGTAAGCCCCATTCATAGGTGTCGCTCCATAGCGGCACCCGGGAAGGTTCTTTGGGTAAGCCCCATTCACCATTGCCGCTCCATAGCGTCACCCGGGCAGCTTCCTAGCGTAAGCCCCATCCACGATTGCCGCTCCCTAGCAGCGCCTGGGCAGCTTCCTAGCGTAAGCCTCATGCACCATTGCCGCTCCCTAGCGGCACCTGGGTAACTTCCCTGCGTAAGCCCCATTCACCAGTGCCGCTCCATAGCGGCACCCAGGTAGCTTCCAATCGTAAGCCCCATTCACCAGTGCCGCTCCTTAGCGGAACCCGGGAAACTTCCCTGCGTAAGCCCCATTCACCAGTGGCACTCCATAGCGGCACCCGGGCAGCTTCCTTGCGTAAACCCCATTCCCCATTGCCGCTCCATAGCAGCACCCGGGAAACTTCCTAGTGTAAGCCCCATCCATGATTGCCACTCCCTAGCGGCGCCTGAGTAGATTCCTAGCGTATGCCCCATGCGCCATTGCCGCTCCCTAGAGGCACCCGGGCAACTTCCCTGCATAAGCCCCATTCACCATTCCCACTCCATAGCGGCACCCGGGCAGCTTGATTGTGTAATCCCCATTCACCATTTCCGCTCCATAGCGGCACCCAGGAAGCTTCCTTGTATAAGCCCCATCTACTATGTCACAACATTTCAGTGGTAAGCCATTGACATCCCCATGCAGCGGTAAGACGTTGACATCCTTATACAGCGGTAAGCCGTTGTGATCCTTATCCAGGGGTAAGCCCTTGTGATCCTTATACAGCGGTAAGCCGTTGTGATCCTTATCCAATAGTAAGCCGTTGTGATCCTTATTCAGCGGTAAGCCGTTGTGACCCAATCCAGCGACAAGCCGTTGACATCATCATGCAGCGGTAAGCCGTTTCAACCCCATGCAGCGCTAAGACGTTGACATCCTGATCCAGCGGTAAGCCGTTGTGACCCCATTCAGCGGTAAGCCATTGTGACCCAATCTAGCGGTAAGCCGTTGAAACCCCCAATCGGCGGTAATCCACCATCAGGAGAACTACACAGACTTTGATTCCCTATCATGGGGATACGTAGGAAGCCTCTTCAAGGCTCAAGCCCGAAACCATCGTCATACTTTTCTTCGAGCCTCTATCCTGGAGTAAGTCCTAGAACCATGGGCCGCCTAATGCGTAAGCCCCTCTTCGCTTCTCATGAACGCACCCTTCATGACGTGATCGTCAGGTCTCTGCTGCCTCTTGTTTCTCACACCGAGCACGACTCACGTGGGCAGAGAGTAAGTATTGGCCATGACAACACCTCTTCCAACATGACGTTAAACTGTATGCCCTTGTCCCACATGACATTAAACTACACACCCTTTGAACTACGTGGTCTTTGATCCATGTCAAGGCATGGTACGTAGGAAGCCTCCCTGAGGTTCAAGCCCACCCATCATTTATTCACGTCGAGTTCATCCTCGTCCCGCAAGACGTTAAACAACATCCCAGTCCGATGACAAACCGTTGTGACTCACCCATTTGAACTACGAGGTATTTGATCCATGTCAAAGAATGGTATATAGGAATCCCCCCTGAGGTTCAAGCCCACCACCCATCGGACTGAGGTCCACCTTCACGTCGGTTCGCTGAAGAATCCCCCTTTGAACTACGAGGACTTTGATCCATGTCAAGGCATGGTATGTAGGAAGCCTCCCTGAGGTTCAAGCCCATCTCCCATCAGACCAAGGTCCCTTCTTCACGTCGGTTTGCCGACACCCACCCTCCGAACTACGAGGACTTTGATCCATGTCAAGGCATGGTACGTAGGAAGCCTTCACGAGGTTCAAGCCCACCACTAGTGGACCCCCGAGTCTACATTCACGTCGGTTCACCGATGAAACCCTTTGAACTACGAGGAATTTGATCAATGTCAAGGCATGGTACGTAGGAAGCCTCCCATAGGTTCAAGCCCACCACCTGTTGGTCATTCCGACCTTATTCACATTAGTTCACCAACAACCGGGCAACCTAGTGTGTAAGCCCCACACCATCTGGACCAGGGTCCCTATTCGCGTCGGTTCACCGACACACCTTTTGAACTACGATGTATTTGATCCATGTTAAGGAATGGTACGTAGGAAGCCTTCACGAGGTTCAAGCCCACCACAAGTGGACCCCTGGGTTCACCTTCACGTCGGTTTGCCGACGAAGCCCCTTTGAACTACGAGATCATTGATCCATGTCAAATAATGCTATGTAGGAAGCCACTACGAGGTTCAAGCCCACCTCTCATCGTTTATTCACTTCAGGGTTCATCTTTGTCCTGCACGACGCTAAACTGCATTCCAGTCCAGCGGCAAGTCGTTGTGACCAACCTGAACTACGAGGTCTTTGATCCATGTCAAGACACGGTATGTAGGAAGCCTCCCAGAGGTTCAAGCCCACCACCCGTTGGTCACTCCGACCTTCTTCACGTCAGGTCACCAGAACCTGGCCAGCCTATAGTGTAAGCCCGACACCATCTGGACCAAGGTCCTCAATTGCGTCGGTTCACCGACACACCCTTTGAACTACGTGGTCTTTGATCCATGTCAAGGCATGGTATGTAGGAAGCCTCACGAGGTTCAAGCCCACCACCCGGTCGTTCTGACCTCATTCACATCGGTTCACCCCCGTCCCGCATGACGTTAAACTGTATTCCACACCTAATTTGAACTACAAGGTCTTTGATTCATGTCAAGGCATGGTACGTAGGAATCCTCCCAGAGGTTCAAGCCCACCACCCGTTGGTCACTCCGACCCTCTTCACGTCGGTTCGCTGGCAATACCCTTCGGACCAAGGTCCACCTTCATGTCGGTTCACTGACGACACCATCCATCGGACTAAGGTCCACCTTCACATCGGTTCACTGACAACATCCATCAGACCAAGGTCCACCTTCATGTCGGTCCACCGAAACCATCCCGAACTACACGGACATTGATTCCCTGCCACAGGGATACATAGGAGGTCTATTTGAGGCTCAAGACCAACTTCACCGTCGCCCCTGCGATGGTCCCATTTCACTCCCCCTCCACTTCATTCATCCATCAATCACCCATCCTGATTTTCACCCGGGCCGCCACATCCTGGTGGGATCATGCCATCCACCTCCTCACTGCTCCAAGTAGTACATGGGCCTCTATCCACGCGTAAGCCCCAACATGTATTCAGGGCGTTGTTCTCTGTGTAAACCCCGATTAATTACCCCTTCGAACTATGTGGGTTTTGATCCTTGTCCTCTACACAGGGTACATAGGAAACCTCCAAGAGGCTCAATCCCAACCAATTGTAATCCATGGTGTACCCCATCCTGGGGTGCACTTCCCCTGATCCGCCCTCATTGGTGTTCAGATCAGCCATTATGGTGTGACATCTCCCCTCTACGGGGCACACCACCACCGATCCGTCTCAATGGGACGTTCTGATCACCCTTATTTCGTCTCTGTAAGACGTTAAAATCACGGACTACCTTATGATAAACATGAGATGCCTGAGGAAAACCTCGGATAACACGGCTTTGGAATAACCGTCTCCGTAAGACGTTAAACTCGCGGAATACCCTGTGTTAAACATGGAAAGCTAAGGAAAACCTCAGATACATGCCTCGGGTTCTACACCCTTGAGATGCCCTCTTCTGAGGAAGAATACATGTTCCCCTATGTCCACGCACCTAGAGATTCCCCGACATGCCTAATGTTGCCATCTACTCCGACCGAAGGTCGCTACCATGTCAAGACCCTATGGAAAGTCTTGACGGAAGTAGTGTAATTAACCAGAATCCATGAAGATATGGCACCAGTAATGAAATTCACGAACAACATATTAAATCTATGAGGGAGACCCGGACTAGGTGATGAGTTCTGAGGAGGAATCCGCAGAAGGAAGAACCGACATCCCATCATCCTATTTCGATCAAGGATAAAATGTACCTGAATAAGGAATGATTGTCGGCCACCTTTGGAAAGAGGGAATGTGGGGCAACAGCTGCGCGTCCTCCACAGAAGGATGCACGCGGCCCGACGAAAGCATCAGAAACACCCAACTAAAGGGAAAACGAAACGGGGTCCAAACAACCACCCATCGAGATACCTCTCAAAAGATAGCAAGCCATATGAAGCAAGAAAAGAAATCCATATTATAAACATGAAAGGTCTATAAGCATAAAGGATACATCGATACATGAAAAGAGTTAAACATAAAAAAACTCTAGATACTGAGCACGTATCTATAGATAACGTTCCCCGGTACTTTCTTCCATGCCACCGTGTCATGACAAGACACGAACCTAGGGGATAGAATGCCCGCGCAACACCTTCTCTTTGTGATCTTGGATCTCCCCAGGTCACTCCTCAAAGGTCACATAATCATCCACATTGATCTCTCCCCAATCGATGACATGAGGTTCATCCTGAAGGTAATGATGGAGTTGTGATACATAGAAAACATCATGTTTCCGACTCATCTAAGAAGAAATTGTTACTCGATACGCCATAGCTCCAACATGAGATAACACCTCAAAAGACCCAACAAACCAGGTAGAATGAAAACTCCCATGACCAAAACTTCGCTGCCCACGACAGGGAGTCACCTTCTGAAAAATGTGATCCCCAACATCAAACTCTATGGGTCTCCTCCTTCGATCGTCATATGATTTCTGATAATCTTGCACTGTATTCATTCTCTCATGAATCACTTGAACCCTTTATGTTGTATTCTACACAAGTTCTAGTCCGATAATTGATGATTCTCAGACCCCATTTCAATACTACAGAGAACGGAAAGGTTGGCCATACAAGGCTTCAAATGGCACCATACCGATGGTGGAGTGAAAAATATTGTTGTAAGAAAACTCCAACATGGGTAAGTTTATCATCCATGAACCTCCAAAATACAGGACATAAGAGCATAACATGTCTTGAAGTGTCTAGATGGTTCTCTCTATCTAACTGTCTATTTGAGGATAAAAAGCACTGCTAAGACATTGTTGATAACCAAAAGAGTGCTGGAGACCTCTCCACACATTATAGGTAAAATGATGATCACGATCTAAAATGATTGTCCTTGGGATTACATGAAGTCTCACCACCTCCTCCAGATACTACCTCGATAAAACTTCCACTGAGCTAGACTTCGTTATTGCTATGAAGTGGGAAAATTTTGCTAAAGGATATACTACCACCCCAAAAGAATCATGTCCTCCCTGAGTTTGAGGTAAAACAGTAACAAAGTCCATTGAGATGTCCTCCCACTTCCATTGAGAAACATCTAATGGCTAGAGCAGACCACCAGGAACACGGTGTTCAACCTTCAGCTTCTGGTAGACAAAACATCGAGACACAAACTCCAAAACCGAATGCTTCATCCCAGGCCACCAAAACATGATCTTCAAGGATCGATAAATCTTTGTTACACCAGGATACAATGCAAAATGAGAACTATGGAACTCCATGAGAACCATCTCGTGCATCATCAAAGGAACAAAAATCCTTCTATGATACAACACTTAGTGTTGTTCATCCTCAGACCAACCATCAGGGGCCTCGCCACAACCAACTTAGTCTCTCCAGACCTCCACCTCTAGATCCCCAAATTGGGACTCTTCCACCTTATGCACCAAATATGACTACACCTTCATTAGAAAAAGACAACCTCTGCCCCCAACTTCTCTCATATGAAGATGTAATTATGATTGTTCTTCCATTACTCTCCAGGAGTGACCAGATTCATGCACTACATCACTATGTGACTTCCGACTTAGTGTATCATCTATAACATTCCCCCTTCTAGGTGTATATGATATTTTGAAATCATATTCCTGTAAGAACTCCATCCACTAATGCTGTCATAAATTAAAGTAAGGCCAGGAGAAAATATACTTCAGGATCTTATGATCGATGAAAACCACAAAGCCATCACCAATGAGGTAATGTGTCCAAAACATCAGAGAAAACACTACGACTTCCAAATCCAGATCATGGGTGCCATAGTTATTTTATTGGGGATGCAACTGCCGAGAACCATAAGAAACAACTGATCTTTGCTGCATCAAAACACTGCCTAACCCCAGATGCAAAGCATCACAGAAAACATCAAACTAAACTCCCTCAACTGGAATACAGAGAATTAGAGCACTTACTAACTTATCCTTTAGATACTAGAAAGATTCCAAACACTTATTAGTCCACATGAACACTTGATCCTTCCTGCTCAAAGTTTTTAGAAGAGTCACAACTCGAGATAAATCAGCTATGAGCCTTCTGTAGTAGCCTGTGAGACCAAGGAAACATCGCACCTCTAACACAGTATTAGGGGCTACCCAAGACACAAATACTTCTACCATCAATGTATCTACAGCTACTCCCTAATGGGATCCAACATACCCCATGAAACAGACTTCTTGATCCCAAAACTCACACTTCGACAACTTCTCAAACATCTGATGTTGATGAAGAACTCCCAAAATGGCGTTTAGATGCTCTACATGCTCCTCCTCAGACATGGATTAAATAAGGATTTCATTGATGAAAACCACCACGAACATGTCCAGGAACTCATGTAACATAGATTTCATCAATCCCATGATCACTGCTAGAGCATTCTTCACAACGAATGCCATTACAACAAACTCATAATGCCCATGATGACAACAGAAAGCATTATTCGAGATATCCTCACCCTTTACACGCATCTGATGATATTAGGACAGCAAATTGATCTTTGATATCCAACTTTCACCCTTTATTTGATCGAATAATCATAAATATGTGGAAGAGGATAAGGATTATTCACTATCACATTGTTTAAATGATGATAATCAACACACAACCATAAACTGGTGTTAGCCTTCTTCATGATCAAAAATGGTCCACCCCACTGTGACACACTATGGAGAACAAAACTACACTATAACAGACCATCATGCTATATACATAGCTCTCATAACTCAGAAGGGGAGATCCTATATGGAGAAAATAGAGATAGGAGATGCACCTAGTTTTAGATCGTTCCCAAAGTAGATCTCTCGTCGAGGGGGTAATGCTACAACCTCTTCTTGAAAGACATGAAGGTACTCTTCTACAACCCTAGGAAATGCCAGCTGGTGAACCTCTGATGAAATCAATATCATTTTAGAAATCTTGGATGATAATGAAGGAACATTCCTATGACCCATTTGAGAATCTCTCTCACTAAAAAAACCCACCGTCTCTCCATCCACATCGATGAAAATAATCTTCTTCCTGAAGAAATCCATGATATCCTCCACTGAATACAACCAATCCAAGCCAAGGATGACATCATTGGTTGCATTTGTAAACACAGGAAATCTCCCCAAGAGTGGTGTTTCCCCAACACTAGCTCACATTCTCTACATACTTCAAACAGGTCAGCTTGGCCTCCAACTTTCATATTCAACACCAAGGGAACTGGAATCCTCTCTATCTCAAGTCCCAATGCATGGACAAGGGTTGGTGGTAATAAGGAGTGTGTTGCTCCAGAATCAAACAAGGCATACACCAAGGTAAAAAACAATAAAAGGGTACCTCGAACGATGTCTGGCTCACCTAGAGATGGAAATTCTAAAGCATGAAGCTAACCACGACCTCCTCCATGACCTCTCTGACCCTGATAACGACCACCACCATGGTCGCACTCTGCTCTCTGTGGATGGGGAGAATCACAGGGTTGTCCTATGCCTGCCCCATCTACCCTCTGATAATCTAAAGAATGTGCAACCTACTACTGATGCCTTTTTTGGAACTGCCTCAACAGAAGAACCTGGAGCGGAAAACCTGGGGCACAATTTCTACTCTGAAAGTTCGAGCACTCTTTCTGTTGATGACTGCGACCACCACAAGAAAAACAAGCACCTGATTCCTTGGCATAGGCCTCATATCCACAGCCTTTGGAGAAACAAGATGCGGAGGGCTAGGACCGACCCCCGGCTGAATGAAAACTCTTCTGACCTAAAAACCATGAACCCCGGACCACATATCTTCTTCTTGAGGAATCATGATGACTCCCCTATCATGATGGTCCTATTCGGGAAAAACTCCTCTCGATGACCTCTTCCCTCTCCAGCACCTCAAGATATGTTCTCAGTATAAATGGGGTGACCTGGCGCTATATCTCTGGACACAAAGTATCATCGAAATTCCTCGCCCTGGCCTCTTCATCTGGAAACAGGTCAGAATCATATCGTAAAAGGATCATGAAACAGATTCCAAACACTCACACACTAGAGATCCCCTGTCAAAGGGTATGAAGCTCCTGGTGAATGGATGCCTTCACAGTTGAAGAAAGAAACTCGACTCTAAACTTGTCTTGGAACACCTCCCATGAGATTGATGACTCGTCATGATCCCAGAGGAAGAAGAAACTCCATTGCCTCGCTGATACACACAACATCATCACAGGAAAGTACACCCAGTGCTTATTCCGATCATGGATCG
Source organism: Viscum album (assembly GCA_963277665.1). Classification (NCBI taxonomy): domain Eukaryota; kingdom Viridiplantae; phylum Streptophyta; class Magnoliopsida; order Santalales; family Viscaceae; genus Viscum; species Viscum album. Next base: position 827,945,122 of record OY728133.1, on the reverse strand, counting down.
AAATGAAGCCTATCTCAACCTCCACCAACCAGTCTTTCATGACTGCATCTGAAACAGAGCCCACATACTTCTATAGACTATAACGTTGAAACTCTTAGAGTGTCCTCCTCAATGTGTGGTCATCATCAACCTATACCCTACGGCGATCTAATGGCATAGCCTACTAGACATCTTCTGTGCAATCCTGACGAGGACGTCGACTTGGAGCCATACATAAAAAATATCAAATAGTTAGAGATCATAAACCTAGAATATGGAAGACTATTAATTAATTAATTAATTTTTTTCTTTTATTCATTTTTGGTTAACCGATTACAAGGATTACCCATTCAGACAAAGGAATAAAGAATAATGATGCGAGATCCTTTCTTAGGTCTCTACCCTGTAACTAGTATAACTTCGTTTAGTAGCCATTGTAAACATAAAGACACATACAATAGATTTTAGGGGGCCCTAAATGCATATGTCTCAGCTGGTCTCCAGTTTTTGTATCACTTTCTAAACATGACTCACATTGTTGCCCTACCAACCCATGCAACCTCACCTATGCCTAACTCCGAACTCCATCTGATCCATCAACCTTCCTCTAATACCACTCTTTCGTCACCCCCTCCCCACCAGGTCTACCCATCCTGGGCCAGCAATGTGATAAGGGATATAATGACCCCCGAGTCCCAACTCTAGTAGCCCCCGGGTTGGTGACTAGCACCGAGGGTATAGTAAAAACACAGATGAGAGGCATTACCTGCTAAGAGACCACATATGAAAGAGAGGGATAAGATAGACACCAACCAACAACAACTCATAATGAAATATAAATGAAAACCAAAGTGCACATATGTAATGTCATGAAAAACTACTACAATTGGAAGGGGAAAACAGAAAGTACCCAAAAGAAATTTAAAACAACAGCAACCAGAAGCCCGAACAGCTCCTGCAACCCCAAGTTAGTCGAAACTAGCTTGATCTCCAACATGCTCCAAGTTACCTGAAAAACAGTTTATATATGAATAGGGTGACTATAACAGTATACTCAGTAAGATCCTCCCTAGAGCCTCTTGTGAAAAAGTAAAGAAGGCATGCAAAAGCACATTGAATAATAAGTGACACTAACTCGTCGCCTAAACAGGTTAACTAAGTTTCCAGCCTCACCATGGATACTCTCACTAAGTAACGTATACAAGAGTATATAATTTAATAAATATTATCAAGGTTAACCCATTTCATCTTCTCCACTGTTTTTCCGCTTTTCCCCAACATCGCATTTCCTAAGAATATCTCTCCGATAAAGTCTTTCTCGCAGACACCTAGAAGAATCACCACAACATGCAACTCATGAAACCACACCACCATATCCACACAATAAAGTAACCAGGTAGATTTAGGGAGACACCACAACTCACATAACTTGTATCATATGTTAGGTATTAAACCTCAATCCATTATAGCCCACGCACTGAGTAAGGATCCTCAATCCATCACAGCCTATACATGTTACACCTATAGTAGTCCAAGGGAAACAATACCTAGATTATATTTGTGTGAATAACCACAAGCCATTACAGCCATCTACACACATATATGGGGAAAAGTAACTATTTTTCCTACTAGAAAAATTAAATACCAAGAGAAGAGAGTGGGGTTAAAGGGGGTACTCATCCATCTATCCTCCCACTAGAATGTTGGGGAAAACACCCCTAGGGCACAGAATACCTGGTGTGTCAGGGTACCTAACTAACGGGGTTGAGTAGCGTATAGAAACACAAAATTTACAGAATATACTATAGCACACAACCACACTATGCACATAACCTAGTCTTAGACACAACTGCAGCTAACATCTCTTGGACTCCCGACTGCCACTTCATATACTAGGTATCCTATAAGAACACAAATATTTAAAGATCTTAATTACATTACTTCATTCCCATTTTATCAATTTCACTTTATTTTAATTAATTATTTAAACATAAATTAACCATATCTAATTCCACATTAAATTTCATTAGAATCACACCCAAAGTACATTGTCCCTTTAAAATGTATCATCAGCATTGCGTCCCATCAAGATTGTAACGCCCCGACCCCAGTTACCCAGAGTCGGTGCATTATTACATAACATTGGCATGATCACAAGAAAGATCAAGTCTCGAAAGACTAATTAGTTTAGTAGCCTTGTAATAACTAGATACATTAATAATGTTTACATTACATCATAAAATGAAAACTACAACAATATAGTATTCATAGTCCACACTCTTATCCCCTCATACTATCCCTGCAGATCATTCATAAATTAGTTCTTTACATCCAGGGAAAAATAAAACATAGAAAAGGGGTGAGCTCAAATGCCCAGTAAGGATAACAATATAGCGGAAACTTTCATAAATAAGAATATACATTTAAGGCAATGTATAAATAAAACAAAAGCCTTCTAAACTTGAACTTCAACATAGTATGGAAAAAATAAAATGAAATAATGCCATTTACTTATTCTCATGGATATTCTACTAATCTAATATTAACCTGCAATATCAATAACTACTTTCATAATGATGGAATGCATAATTCCAGACTATCATAACCACGTAGCCAAGGCCTCGTGCTAAGACTAAAAATAAGATTTTGTCAAGGCCTTGTTCCAAGACACTATTTTGTCTAATGAGACCGACTGATACATCGAGGAGCTATAGCAGGATCCACTCATTACTTATTAAGTCCAATGCATTCCTCATATGAAAAGGTTTAAACATAACATAAACATTCATATTAAAACTAGCATACGAAATGTCAATACTTTCACCATAAACCATGAATGGTATAAAAATAACACATCCATATTAAAACATATCACAAAACCTTCAATAATATATGTAAGTTTTTTATCATAATAAATAAACTTCAAATAAGCTTAAAACCCATCAAAGGATGTTGACATAGATGAAATCAAAACTATTTGAGAGAAATATCTCTTTTTTTAAATCATTTAAAAGTCACATAATTATAAAATAAAAAATTTACATTGAAAATATTCTTATAAGATTGTAAGGGAAGCATTGACAATTTTATAATGGCAGAAAATAGTTGCACCCACCGTATAAGTTAAAAAATCATTCTTACCTTAATTCTGTCGAAAAGGATAAAAAAGACCTTGTTTGGAAAATGACAGAACGATTACTCTATAAACTTATTATAAAAATTCAACAAGGGTATAAATGGCTTTATACCATAGTCTTTAAAATAGTAAGAATTATTTGAAATACAAATTTAAGAAACATGGATGTGGATGATAAAGAGGTCCCAGTAGATAATCACCTATAAACAACCTCGGATAATGAAGAGATTGTGAAATAACCCTCACCTTGTACTTTTCCTTGGTTGAAGGTAGGTTAAATTCCTGTATAATGGTGAAATAATTGTTATTAAATTATACAATAATCATATACATTAATATGATATCATATATGATCTTTTAACATTTCTTTGTTAATAATATCTTAGAATTATCGTCGTTTTGGGTGTTAAGTTACTTGTTTTCTTTTATATGTTTTGTCACATAAGTCATGTTTGTTATGGATAGGTTGTATCTTATTCATATCCAGAATTATATAAAGTCTTTAAACATTATTTTTAATCATCAAATGAGAAGTATACTTTAATGGATATGATGGAGAGTGAATCTCATCGCGTTCATGGAGACAGTAGTCCGTACGTACGCACGAGCGACAATATCATTCTTTTGATATTAAAATAATATATAATTGGATGGTATATCATATATACAGAAACATTATCATGTTATATTTATTATTTACATGAATTACACATCATTGTTATACCCATCTAAATAATAATTTATTGAATAACAATTACACCACGACGTGGAAACGGTAAGCCGTACGTATGCACGTATGGTGACATGTCATTCAAAGGATCGATAGAATAATGAATATGGTTGTACCATATTTATAATAACATCACAGTATATATAAGATACTGGAGTTATTATTTTATATTGGGAATAACAAAGAAATAAGAAGTTGAAGAAGAAAGGAACTTGAAAGAGGGTGGTGAAAACAGTACCACTTCTTCGGGTTCTTCCTTTTGATTTGATCAAAATGGATTTTTAGGTTGGATTTCTGATCGAAATAAGTCCTCTAGGTTGAATTGAGTGATGTTGAGAGAGTATTTGGGCAGGGTTTGGCTGATCCAAAAGGCTTTGAAAGTGTGAATTAGTGAGAAGGGGGAGTACCCTTTTATAAGAGGGGTGAGGGGAACCTTTGGAAAAGCAAGAAATATTATTTTATAATAAATTTATATTAGGTTTCTAATGGCTCAAAAGTGGATTATTTAAAGGTTAATGTTGGTATAGGTCTAAAACTACTCAACCAATATGATTTAGATAGGTTTGGGTTACTATATTAACCTTATCTTTATGTATTAACTCTTAGTTAATTAGTTTCACTTTTACAATGTCTCTTTGTATTTTTTATATTATATGGTTAATAAACATACTATATACATAAAAGAGACCCCAAAGTGGTCCATTAATGATACACCTATCATGATATAGGTCTCTTGGCCGAACCTTAGATTTTTTGGAATTGAATATAAATTAATAATATAATATTCGTTTTAAAAACTCTTTTATGTCAATTTTGAAACTATTTGGAAAATTGATTTTTGTGAAAATCATAACAGAATGATTACATCCAAAAAAGTTAATTAAATCAATCATAACTTGTCATATTAACCTATAAAATTAGTTTAATTCATAAAAAGTCTCAAATTATATTTATTTGGGTATTTATAATATCAATTGTTGTAATTTTTTCACTATTATGGTAATTACTGCATCATCATTGTGTCATAAATAAATTAAATTATTTAATATTTAAAAATTATAAATAAAATATTATTATGTATGAAATCTTTTTATCTTTCTAATTAATATTTACAATCGAATTTATCTTTTTTATAACCATATATTAAAAATGTTTTAGTAAATACACTTTGATTTTAACTCTTTTAACTCTTCTTTGAATTAAATAATAATAAATGTCCTAATCTAATCCAAGTGGAGCTAAATGATAATATTTTATTCCTAAGGTTGTTTTTGGTCGAATTAAGATTATCCAATATAATTAAGACATGTGTTAGGCTAATATTAATATCATTTTTACCCTTAATTATCCTATTTAATTTTAACCGTGGTAAATAAAAGTAAAAAGTTACCATTCACCAAAAATTATTTTCATCTCATTGAACCACATTTTACTCTTTGATATTAACCGTGTCTCTTGGATTTTCTAAATTCAACTCATAGAAGCGGTAAAATTATGTTTTATAAAAACTTCAGTTTTTTTAACTACCACTTAGTGGTTTCACTATTCATCAAAAATGAAGTTGTTCAGAAAAATACCAAAAATTCACCCTAGGCTAATTTCAATATTCTGAATCCAAAAATGAAGTCCATTTTGAAAAATAAAATTTATAAATTTCAAAAAGTGGGTATTAATATTCATAACGGCTAGTTTGATTGGTTGTGGTGTGTTAGAACTCGATGTTGCTTACAACACACGCTATTGCATTATTCAAAGAGAAGCATACCATAGAAGCTTGGGGTGTAACATTCTCCCATCCTTCAAATAATTTCATCCTCGAAATTTCTATAATACTACCGCATGAAAAGACTCGGGTGGTTCTTCATCATATGTTCCTCGGGTTCCCATGTTGCCTCTTCCATCTTATAGTTTCTCCGTAAGACTTTTACCAGACGAGTCGTCCAGTTTCTCAGTACTTGTTCTCTCGTATCAAGAATCTTGTCGGGCTCTTTGCAATAAGACAGATCGGGTTCCAGTTCTAATTCCTCATAGGTGAGAACATGCGTTGGGTCAGGCATGTATTTCCTCAATAGTGATACGTGGAACACATCGTGAACTTTGGATATATTGGGCGGCATTTCCAAATGGTAAGCTACATCCCCAATTCGTTATAGAATTTCGAAAGGTACGATGTACCTGGGACTCAATTTACCTTTCTTACCAAAACATATGACTCCCTTCCATAGAGATAACTTCAGGAAAACATGATCACTGACTTGAAATTCCAAATCCTTCCTTCGATTATCGGCATTGCTCTTCTGCCTACTTTGAGATGCTTTGATATGGTTTTGGATTACCTTCACCTATTACATCGTTTCCTCCACCAGTTCTGGGCCTACAAGTTTTCTTTCACCAACGTCATCCCAACAGGTTGGTGTGCGACATCTCTTTCCATATAACTCTTCATATGGTGCCATCTGAATACTCAAATGGAAGCTATTATTATAGGAAAATTCTACCAGAGGTAAATATTTATCCCACATACCCTGAAATTCAAGTGAGTAGGATCTCAACATATCTTCTAAGTTTTGAATAGTTCGTTCTGATTGTCCCTGTGTTTGAGGGTGGTAGGTAGTGCTCAAATGAAGTTCTGTATCCAAGGATTTCTGAAGACTTTCCCAGAATCTTGAAGTAAAACGGGGATCACGATCAGAAACAATCGATAGGGGTACTCCATGAAGTCTCACCACTTCATTATTATATAGTCTTGATAGCCTTTCAAGTGGTAAATCTTCCCTTATATCAAGAAAATGTGCTGACTTGGTAAGACGATCAATAATAACCCATATTGCATCATTCCTTCTAGGAGTATTTGGTAGCCCCATGACAAAGTCCAACATAATATTGTCCCATTTCCACTCCGGTATGGGAAGAGGTTGCATGACTCCTCCAGGATGTTGCCTTCCAGCTTTCATTTGTTGACAAACCATACATCTTGACACAAAATCAGCAATCTCTCTCTTCATGTTGTCCCACCAAAAATGTTCATTCAAATCTCTATACATTTTGGGGCTCCCATGGTGTATAGAGAAATTGGAACTATGATCATCATCTAGAATTTCCCTTTTTTGATCAGGTATATCGAGAACACAAAGTCTCTTCACGAATTTCAAAATTCCTTCTTCATACACAAAGTCTCTCAATCTCCCAACATTCACAGCTTTAATCTTCTTTTGAAATTCTTCATCATTGGTTTGAGAACTCTTAATCCTTTCTAGTAAAGATGTTTTGGCAACCATTTGAAAAATAATTGATGTTTCACCTTCCCTGGTTATTCCCATGTCCATCTTCACTAGATCCATGAAAATTGGATCCCTTTAAATTCTCATATTGTTCAAAACTCCATGGTATTTTCTACTCAAAGCCTCTGCCACCTTGTTTGCTTTCCCCGGGTGGTAGTGTATTGTACAATCATAATCCTTGAGAAATTCAAGCCATCTCCTTTGCCTCATGTTGAGTTCTTTTGGTGAGAAAATATACTTCAAACTCTTGTGATCAGTATAAATCTCACATTTTTCACCATAGAGGTAGTGCCTCCATATCTTCAAAGCAATTATCGCAACTGCTAACTCAAGATCATGAGTAGGATAGTTTTGTTCATGAATTTTAAACTATCGTGATGCATAGGCAATAACCCTATCATTCTGCATAAGGACACAACCAAGTCTTTTCTTTGATGCATCACTATAAATAAAGAACCCATCATTCCACGATGGTAGAGTCAATATAGGATAATTGACTAATCTTCCCTTCAGATATTCAAAACATTCTTCACACTCTTTTGTCCAAATAAATTTAACCCCTTTACGTGTGAGCTTTGTTAATGGGTTATCCAACCGGGAAAAATTCTGGACGAAATGTCGATAATAACCAGCTAAACCAATAAAACTACGTACCTCAATTATACTCGTCAGTTCAGGCCGTTATTGGATTTCCATTGTCTTAGAAGGATCAATAGAGATTCCATCTTCAGAGACAATATGGCCAAGAAAAGAAATCTCCTGAAGCCAGAATTCACACTTGCTAAACTTCCCATATATTTCATGTCTTCTCAGAGTCTTCAGGATAATGCGGAAGTGATTTTCATGATATTCGTAGCTTTTGGAGTACAAAAAGATATCATCAATAAATACCACCACAAATTCATCTGGATATTCCTTGAAAACTCTATTAATCAGATCCATGAATACAGAGGGTGCATTAGTCAATTCGAAAGGAATTACTGTAAACTCATAATGCTCGTAACTGGCTCGAAATGCTGTCTTTGGAATGTCTTCCTTCTTCACACACAACTGATGGTATCCAGATCGAAGTTCAGTCTTTGAAAAGTAGTGACCTCCATGCAGTTGGTCATATAAATCATCAATGCGAGGTAGGGGATACTTGTTCTTTATTGTTATAGCATTGATCTCCTTGTAGTCGATACATAACCTCATAGATCCATCTTTCTTTTTTACAAAAAGAACAGGGGATCCCCATGGATAAACACTAGGGAGAATAAATCCCTTATTACTCAATTCCTCTAGTTGTTTCTTTAGTTCAACTAATTCTACAGTGGCCATTCTATAAGGGGTATTCGATATAGGCCTTGATCCAGGAATTAAATCAATGGAAAACTCATCATCTTGTTCTGGAGGATGACCAGGTAAATCTTCTGGAAACACGTCTACATATTCTTTAACAATAGGTACATCCTCTATTTGAACATTCCTTTCCTCACCCACTGTAATTTCATCCTCTTCCTCCCCAATAATTGAATTTAGTTAAGCTACTGGGGGTGGATCTAGATATGAATTAGGTGGTGACGATTCTTTTCTAAAGATAAGGTGTTCCTTATCATCATCATAAAAAATTGTAACCTCCTTATTCTTACAATAAATCTTCGCATCATGGTCCGAAATCAAATCCATACCGAGGATTATATCAAACTCAATCATAGGTATGATGGTGAGATTAGCAGAAAAAGAACATTTATGTGCTCTAATGGGGACTGATTCACAAAACATTGTTGCAATGATACTTCCCTTATGAGTTTTAACTGACAACTCCCTTGTTAAATCAAATTGGAAATATCTAATTTTTTAATCAAACTAGGAAGATATGAAACAATGCGATGATACAGAATCAAATAATGCATTTTCTAAACTTGAGGAAACCATTAAATTACCTACCACCACGTCTTTCGTAGCATCTACCTCATCAGTAGTGATAGCATAATCTCGGCCTTGATCCCTTGGCCTTTTCTGAGGTAATTTCTCCTGATTCTTAGGACATTCATTGGCATAATGTCCCATCTCCCTGCAATTGTAGCACTGAACATCGGTATCTTCCTTCTTCCCCTTGCAATCACGATCTTGGTGGACTTTTTCACCACACTTGTAAAAGACTCCCATTCCTTTTAAGCAAGTACCAGGGTGTTTCTTCCCACATTTACCTGAATATGGATATTCAAATGTTCCCTACTTCTCCTTATTTCCATTCCCAGATTGATCAACAGATCTCTTCTTCTCTTGCATTGCTTTAAAGTCATAAGACTTAGAGAGTTCCTTTTTTTGTCTTGATAGAACATGAGGCAATGTCTTCGTACAATGAGAAGGATTATGAGACTAATGCTCGACAGAGAAATGGTTTTAACCCATTAAAGAAACGATCAATCTTACTTCTTGGGTTACGTATATAATATCCAGCATACCTTTCTAACCTTATAATGTTAGCTTCATACTTTGCGACATTCACATCCTCCTTTTGTCTCAGACTCAAAAATTGCCTTTCCATATCAGCTTGATGGTCATGAGAAAAGTATTTTTCTAAAAAAAGATCTTTGAACACACTCCATTCCATATTTGATACTTCATCATATTCTTTTGTGTTTTGAATCAGTGACCACCATTGATCAGAATCCCCAGTGAGGCGATAAACTGCCATGACAACTTTTTCCCTTTCACTACTCCCCAAAGCTTGAAATATTTTCTCTAGGGAACTTATCCATTGTTCAACTACTAATGGATTTGTACTCCCATTGAATGTTGGTGGTTGTTGCCTCATGAAGCAATCTAACATTGATCCTCCATGCTGTGGATCAGGGAGCTCCATACGGGTAAGGTTATTTTTCATAACCTGAGTGAGTTTTCCTAGTATGGTGATTAGTTGATGAGCACCAGTTGCATCACCTGCTCCACTATAATTATCTTTAGCTGGAGGGAAATCCATACATGGAGTGCATTCATTGATATGGTTTCCATTTCTTCCACTAGGCGCCATTGCTAAACATTGGCATAAACTAGATCAGTTTATGAATCAAAATACATAATTCCATACTGATAAAACACTTAACATAAATTGAACTATTTATGGATATAATCCATAATCATAAAAATGTTTTCTTTGAGTAATTATATACTCATAAACCCTTCATAATTATATGTAATGAAAATTAGAGTTATCCTAAGAATATCCCCCGGGAGTGTCGTAACCAAGAGTGCAGAAAGGCCCGTTGTCATGCACCAATTCCCGTTCGAGTCTATCTCAAAGCGGTGTTTTCGGGTTTTACCCATAGGTACATTTTTTCCAGAGCTACCTCTACCTGCTCGTGTCCAGACATGGATGTATTACTCGGAAAACACACAAAATCTCTACAATACCAAAATTCTAGGAAGTTCTTCTATACTAATCCTCAAAGTCTATCTTAGGTCTATGTGCTCTAATCAGAGTTTATCTAAATATAGATTTCCAAGGTTTGTACTAAACTTTATCTGATACCAACTGTAACACCCTGGCTCCAGTTACCCAGAGTCAGTGCATTATTACATAACATTGGCATGATCAAAATAATGATCAAGTCTCAAAAGACTGATTATTTTAGTAGCCTTTGAATAACTAGATACATTAATAAAGTTTACATTACATCATAAAATGAAAACTACAAAAATATAGTATATATAGTCTACACTCTTATCCCCTCATACTATCCCTTCAGGTCATTCATAAATTACTTCTTCACATCCTAAGAAAAATAAAACAAAGAAAAGGGGTGAGCTCAAATGCCCAGTAAGGATAACAATATTGCGGAAACTTTCATAAATAAGAATAAACATTTAGGGAAATGTATAACTAAAAAAAATCCTTTTAAACATGAACTTCAACATAGTATGGAGAAAATAAAATAAAATAATTCCATTTACATATTCACATGGATATTCTACTAATCTAATATTCACATGGAATATCAAATACCACTTTCATAATGATGGAATGCGTACTGCTAGACTATCATAACCACATTTCCAAGGCCTCGTGCCATGACTACAAATACGATTTTGTCAAGGCCTTGTGCCAAGAAACTAGTTTGTATCATGAGACCTACCGATGCATTGAGGAGCTATAGCGGGCTCCACTCGTCACTTATTAAGTCCAATGCATTTCTCATATGAACAGGTTTAAACCTAACATAAACATTCATATTAAAACTAGCATACGAAATGTCAATAATTTCACTATAAACCCTGAATGGTATAAAAATAACACATCCACGGTCAAACATATCACAAACCCTTCAATATTATATGGAAGTTTTGTATCATAATAAATAAACTTCAAATACGCTTAAATCCCATCAAAGGATGTTGACATAGATGAAATCAAAACTATTTGAGAGAAATATCTCTTTTTTTAAATCATTTAAAAGTCACATAATTATAAAATTAAACATTTACTTTGAAAATATTCTTATAATCTTGTAAGGGAAGCTTTGATGATTTTATAACGATGGAAAATAGCCACACCCACCGTATAAGTTGAAAAAAGCATTCTTACCTTAATTATGTCGAAAAGGTTAAAAAGGACTTTGTTTGGAATACGACAGAAAGATTCTTTTATAAACTTATTAAAAATATTCAACAAGGGTATAAATGACTTTATACCATAGTCTTTAAAATAGTAAGAATGATTTGAAATACATTTTTATGAAACATGGATGTGGATGACAAAGAGGTCCCAGTAGATAATCACGTATAAACAACCTCGGATAATGAAGAGATTGTGGAATAACCCTTACCTTGTAATTTTCCTTGGTTGAGTGTAGGTTAACTTCATGTATAATGGTAAAATAATTTATATTAAATTATACAAGAATCATATACATTAATATGATATCATATATGATCTTTTAACATTACTTTGTTAATAATATCTTAGAATTATCGTCGTTTCGGGTGTTAACTTACTCGTTATATTTTATATATTTTGTTATATAAGATGTGTTTGTTATGGATTGTTTGTATCTTATTCATATCCAGAATTATATAAAGTCCTTAAAAATTATTTTTAATCATCAAATGAGAATTATACTTGAATGGATATGATGGAGAATGAATCTCATCACGTTCGGGGAGACGGTAGTCCGTACGTACGCACGAGCGATAATATCATTCTTTTGATATTAAAATAATATATAATTGGATATTATATCATATATACAGAATCATTATCATGTTATATTTATTATTTAAATGAATTACACATCATTATTATATCCATCCAAATAATAATTTATTGAATAACAATTACACCACGACGTGGAGACGGTAAGTCGTACGTATGCACGTATGGTGACATGTAATTAAAAGGATGGATAGAATAATGAATATGGTTGTACCATATTTATAATAACATCACAGTATATACAAGATACTGGAGTAATTATTTTAGAATGGTAATAACAAAGAAAGAAGAAGTCGAAGAAGAAAGGAACTTGAAAGAGGGTGGTGAAAACATTACCTCTTTTTCGGGTTCTTCCTTTGGATTTGACCAAAAGGGCTCCATAGGATGGCTTTCTGATCAAACTAAGGCCTCTAGGATGAATTTAGTAAAGTTTAAGGAGTATTTGGGAAGGGTTTGGCTGAGAAAAAAGGCTTTGAATGTGTTAATTAGTGAGAAGTGGGAGTGCCCTTTTATAAGAGGGGTGATGGGCACCTTTGGAAAAGCTAGAATTATTATTTTATAATAAATTTATATTCGGTTTATAATGGATAAAATGTGGATTATATAAATTTTACGATGGGGATAGGTCGAAAACCACTCAACCAATAGGATTTAGACAGGTTTGGGTTACTATATTAACCTTATCTTTAAGTATAACTCTTAGTTAATTAGTTTCACTTTTACAATGTCTCCTTGTATTTTTAAATTATATGGTTAATAAACTTACTATATACATACAAGAGACCCCTAAGTGGGCCATTAATGATACACATATCATGATATAAGTCTCTTGGACGAACCTTAGATTTTTAAGAATTGAATATAAATTAATAATATAATATTTGTTTTGAAAACTCTTTTATGTCAATTTTGACACTATTTGGAAAATTATTTTTTGTGAAAATCATAACAGAATTATTACTTAGAAAAAAGTTAATTACATCAATCCTAACATGTCATAGTAACCTAGAAAATTAGTTTAATTTAAAAAAAGTCTCAAATTATATTTATTTGGGTATTTATAATATCAATTATTTTAATTTTTCACTATTATGGTAATTACTGCATCATCATTGTGTCATAAATAAATTAATTTTTTTAATTTTTAAAAATTATAAATAAAGTATCATTATGTAGGACCTTTTTTTATCTTTCTATGTAATATTTAGAATCGAATTTATCTTATTTATAACCCTATATTAAAAATGTTTTAGTAAATAAATTTTGATTTTAACTCTTTTAACTCTTTTTTGAATTAAATAATAATAAATGTACTAATCTAATCCAAGTGGACCTAAATGATAATATTTTATTCCTAAGGTTGTTTTTGGTCGAATTAAGCTTATAGAATAGAATTAGGACATGTGTCATGGTAATATTAATATCATTTTTACCCTTAATTATCCTATTTACTTTTAACCATGGTAAATAAAAGTAAAAAGTTACTATTCACCCAAAAAAATATTTTTTTCTCATTGAACCACATTTTACTCCTTGATATTAACCGTGTCTCTTGGATTTTCGAAATTCCACTCACAGAAGTAGTAAAATTAAGTTTTATGAAAAATTCAGTTTTTTAACTACCACTCAGTGGTTTCACTATTCATCAAAAAATGAAGTTTTTCAGAAAAATACCAAAAATTCACCCTAAGCTAATTTCGATATTACGAAACAAAAAATGAAGCCCATTTTGAAAAATAAAATTTATAAATTTCAAGAAGTGGGTATTACTATTCATAATGACTAGTTTGATTGGTTGTGGTGTGTTAGAACTCGATATTGCGTACAACACACGCTATTGTATTATTCAAAGAGAAACGTACCTTAGAAGCTTGGGGTGTTACAAATATCCAACCCCTTGGGTTAATATCATTTATTAAATCATTTATTAACAACATTATTACTTTCCCATATTCCCCAGAATTCTAAAAAAACATTCTAAGCTATTAAACTCAAGGGGGCTCGACACTGCGAGTAGATGAACTAACCCTCAAGTCATTTCTACCTATAGCAAGAGCTTAGACCCATCCTCCATTTGAGATGATAAACATAGAAAGCACGTGGAATACGCCACGCATCTTCGCCCCTTTCAAGAGAAGGGTTAGCAAGACCAGTTGCCTTGAGCATTGGGGAATGTAAAGTAGATAAACAACCAATAAGAATAAGTAAGAATCCAAACATTCACTTCCAAGACATTTCATCATCCCTGGTGTCTTCCCCAACACCCACATGTATAACCTGATGAATCTCACCACTCTAGGCATCAACTGTTTCCAAAACCAATGGGGTCTATGCCTCCACATATCACAATAGCCATCCATGCTCACACCACAACACAAGCAGTAGTAAAACAAACATCATATCAAATGGGCTCTTGGCCCTTAAACACGCAAGAGGGTAACTCATAATCCTACAAGGAATTATCTTTTATCAAACAACCAGTTATTTAATCCATCTTGGATTAACCGATTTATTATTCTTAGGTTCCAAATTTGGGAAACCTAACCAGTAAGCTATCAAAAATAATTAAACATGCTTACTGCACCAATTTTATTAACATAAAATTACAATAAGAGGAACCGGATTCATTTTCGTGCCACTTTATCTTTATCCACATAGTTATCAATTAATTATGGATTTTATTTCTTTTACCAATATCAATCGAGAACAAAAAAGCTAAGAAAGAAAGCATAGATATCACACTATCTATAAAAAATAGGAAATAACATATGATCGATATCAATTTATTTATCCAGTTCAAATATTTATTTTACCAATTCCATTGTGATCTAGTGGGATAAAACATTCTAACTCTACAGTTTCACATAAAAGAAAAGAGATGCAATGGATCCCCTACCTCAAACAGTTCTTGAAGTTCTTTATACAAGAATGAGCCACACAACTAGTTACGATCTCCTCCCCTATGATAACTATATCCACCCAAGGATGAAGTGACACCACCACATCAGCCAACACCCAAGAAAACCCCATTAGGAACATGGGGTAAAAATTCAATTAAAAAGGTAAGGAGAATGAAGGATATGAACCAGAAATAATGAAGATAAATCATACCTTATATCGAATATTGATCGATATTTCTTGGTTGCATCAAAATAGAGCCGAAATATCCTAGGAGGAATGATTTATTGCATAACTACTATGGGGATGAATGGGATGTTTGAATATCTCACACCTGAGAACAGAGAGGAAGAACTAGGGAGGTAGATATCTCATACCTTTAAAACATTTAATAGATCAGTGGTTTATGATATGTTGGGTTTTCCATTAAAAGAGGATTGCATTAAACCACATGGTTTGACCAAGTAAAAACATGCCAAGCCTTAAGAGAAATTAATATAGGAGTTACGACCTTTGAATCATCCTTAGAGTCCTTAAAACAATGCTTTAAATACATTATACGTCAAAGGAAATGTTAAAGGGGAGGAACTGTAGGAAGATGGAAACACTGTTCATGAACTCGAAATTTGGAAATGGAAAAACACTATTCTTGAACCTCACTTTTGGAACCTCACTGTTGGAACCTCACCATTGGAACCTCACTATTCTGGAAACACAGTTAATGAACCTCACCATCAGAACCTCACAGTTCTGGAAACACTGTTCATGAACTCAAAATTTGGAAAAAGAAAAAGGTCAACTATGGAACATTACCATTCTAGAAACACTATTCATGAACCTCGCCATTAAAACCTCACCGTTCTAGAAACAATATTCATGAACTCAAAATTTTAAGGAAAAAGGTCTCTTTTAGAACCTCACCATTCTAGAAACACTGTTCATGAACTCAAAATTTGGCAAAGGAAAATGATCACTATTGGTACCTCACCATTCTTGAAACACTATTCATGAACACAAAATTTGAAAAAGGAAAGAGGTCACCATTGAAACCTCACCATTATGGAAACACTAATCTTGAACTCAAAATTTGGCAAAATAAAGAGGTCACCATTGGAACCTCACCATTGCACTGTTCACATAAGGTTACCGATGGAACTGTTCACAGAAGGTCACCGATGACATTGTTCACATAAGGTCATTGATTTCACCATTCACATAAGTTCACTATTGCACTGTTCACATAAGGTTACCGATGACACTGTTCACAAAAGGTCGCTGATGACACTGTTCACATAAGATCACCGATGTCACTATTCAAATAAGATCATTATTGAACTATTCAAATAAGGTTATCGATGGAACTATTCACAGAAGGTCACCGATGACACCATTCACATAAGGTCACCAATGTCACTGTTCACATAAGGTCACCGTTTCACTGTTCACATAAGGTTACCGATGAAACTGTTCACAGAAGGTCACCAATGACATTGTTCACATAAGGTCATTGATGTTGCTGTTCACATAAGGTCACGGTTGCACTGTTCACATAAGGTTACTGATGACACTGTTCACATATGGTCACCAATGACACTATTCATAGAAGGTTATCGATGCACTGTTCACAATGGTCTACCATTGGAACTGTTCACTAATGGAACAATTCACTGGAATGGAAATTTGGAGAAGTGTTGGGGATAAGTCACCTTGACCTCCCGAAACACCTCATACACCTGCTTTTCAAAAAGTAATAGACTAGAGAGGGTTGGGCCATTACAATCTTAAAGAGTTTTAATGAATTTATTAGATTATTTTTATCTATGTCAACATCCCTTGTTAGATTTTATACTTGATTGAGGTTGATTTATTATGATATAATCATCCATATAATATTGAACATTTTATGATATGTTTGAATGTTTATATGATATTTTTATATCATTCATGGTTTATGGTTAATTTTTTAAAATTTCATTTACTAGTTTTAATACGGATATTTGTGTTATGTTTCACCCTTTTTATATGAGGAATGCATTAGACTTTGTATGTGACAGGTGGGGTTGCTATAGCCCCTTGATGCATTGGTAGGTCTCATTAGACAAACTAGTTTTTTAGCACCAGGCCTTGATGGTATGATTATTTTTTATCTTGGCATAAGTCCATTCCTGTAGGATTATGATGTCTGGCATTATGCTTTTCCTTGTTATGTGATTAGTTATTGATATTGAATATGATTATTTGACTAGTAGAATATCCATGGGAATGTATCAATGTAATTATATGATCTCTTATTTTTATATTATTTTGAATGTTATGTTTATAAGGATTTTGTTTCAGTTTAATACCTTTCTTTAAAAGTTTATTCTTATTTTTGATGGCTTCTGCTATATTGTTTATCCTTATTAAGCATATAAGATAACCCCTTTTTTAGGTTCTTCCCCAGGATGTGAATAAGTATATTATGATTTTCCTTTAGGAATAATCTAAGGGACATGATTTTTTCAAAGGATACACCATGTAAGATTAATTTCAATATTTAATGTTAAACTTATGTTTGTGTCCAGTTTTTCTAAGGCTACTAAACTGATCGGTCCTTCAAGATTTGTTTTCTTATGATCATGCTAATTTAATAAAATAATCCACCAAATATGGATAACTGGGGTTAGGGAATTAAAAATATAAAATATTATTTTTAGATATATAATATACACTTTTAATTTAAATAATTTCTCATTAGTTTTTATTTAAATTAATTGAAATGGAGAAACATTATTCACTTCAAATGAGTTTTTAGAAAAAATGTATTTCAAAATCCAAAAATAAACATATAATGAAATTCATATGAATATTATTGAAATGTTATTAATTGGATTAAATTTAAATATATAATAATAATGTTACTTTAAATCAAATTCAACACATAGTGTGACTTTTAAATTACTTAATTTATTGAATAGAAATGACTGTTTTAAAAAAACCAGTTTTTTTCATTATTCACTGAAAATCAGCATTTTTTTTAAAATCTAAAAATTTCACCATATGTTAATTTATATATTAGTATTTAAAAAATTAATTTAATTTTATAAAATAAATTTTCTAAAATTTAATGAAATTTATAATAATATTTTCTCACAAAAAACAATAAAAATTATTTTTGAGGAAAACATATTTTTTTGAATAAAATGACATTACTAAAAATTGAGTGATAGTTTACTAATAATTTTTTTTAAAAAAATATATTGAGTAGTAAATTTAAATATATATTTCATAAATTAGTTAATCATACTCACACCCTTCAATTTAACATCTAGGATGTAATGGTCATATATTCTATAGGCCGTTTAAGCTCGATGTTGCATGTTGTATATGCTATCAAACATAACGTTATTGTTTTAAAATAATTGTGGTGTTACATGTTTTCACTAGTGTTTAACCCATGTTTTTATAAGTGAATCAAAGTTAATTTTTTATAAGTAACTACCAAATTTAACTTTCTCATTTCCACCTTTAAAGACAAAATCACTACCCAATTCATTGGAAAGTGTTATCAAGATCACCTATTGTCATAAAATATATCTATAATCCCTATCATAAAATATAATTATAAAATACCATATAATTAAAAAAATTAGTATTTCACTTTTTCATCATCAATCCCCTGAAAAAATCCATTTTAACCCAAAATAAAACCTCTTTTTATTTTCATATAAACATTTGGAGAAATATCCTTTTTCTTTTAAAACTATTATACATAATACATTTATAGAAGAGAAGGTATAGGACCTTCATTGAAATAAAATCATAAATTTTATAGAAATATTAATAATTAATAATTTATATGATGTTTGTAATGGTTCTTCATACGGTAAAGGAAAAACAATATTCTTTTTCACTTTTATTATGAAATTAAAAATGAATCATAAGAAAAAAATAAAGAACATTCCTTTAAACAAATTATAAAGAAATTAAAAAATTAATTGAAAATAAACATTAAAAATATTTGAAGTATAAATAAGAATATTATTCAAAAAATTATAACAAAATGGATATGGAAGGGAAATAAGAACTTTAAGGCATGGTTTTAAATAAAATCACTTGCCTTCATTCCTTTTTAGCATTACACATTCTCTAACTCCTAAATAATAAATTTATAATAGTTTTTTACTTATTTAATAACCTTTTTAATTTTAATTATAATATCATCATTAATTTTATTTCATTTCTTAACATGTTTTATTAACTTTCTAAAATGGTTAAGTTCATTTTAAATGCTTTGGGGTTGTTCGTTTTATGAGATGAAAATAAAATTAGTGTGTTGACCATTGTCAAAGTGGTTATGGTTCCATTTACTCTAGAATTTTAAACATGTTATAATTATCACATTTATACATTAGATATTCTTTTATAACCACTATTTAAGAATTTCATAAAAAATGAAGCATATCATTTCATGGAGATGGTAGTTCTTACATACACATGAATGAAATTTTCATTTTTCTACTGGTTTAAAAAGAAATAAATTAGATATTATATTAATTTTATAATTTATCTATACATTAAGAATATAATATTTATTCATTATTTATAAACATATGATCATATATGTTATAAAGGAATGAAAAATGAATCATGTTGCTTCACTGAGGTGGTAGAAAACACGTACACATGGGTAACATTATCATTGAACAATGAAAAAAATGATAAGAAGGTGTATAATATATTATCTTTCCAATATAATAATTATTTCATAAATATTTTATATATTCATTTGATCCATATTGCTAACCAGCTATGGGAGGTGGCGATCAAAAAGGAAACATATTTCTTCATGGAGGTGGTAGCCCACACGTATGTATGAGTAATATTTTCATATACCATAGGACGAAAATGAGATGAGGAATGGTTGAAAAATAAATATAATTTTATTTATTTATTTTAGATTATACTTAATTATATGATAAGGGTTATGATATGTTTAAAGGAGTATAATACAAAATAAACATGAAAGAAATTGGTTAAGAGTTATACCTCTTCTTTTTAAAACTTCTCTTGGATTACACATTAATTCTTATTTGTATTGTTTTTTGTCTTCATGACCTCTAGAAAATAGTTAAGGAAGTTATTAATGTATTTTTGTAGTGATTATAGAAGCTGCAATGATAAGAAGTTTGTGAATGAGTGAGAAGAGGTGGTTCTCTTTTCTAAGTGAGGGGAGTGGCACACTTGTAAATATGATTAACATTTAAATTTTATAATTATCTTACACATGTTCAAGAATCACTAAATATAACACCACAAAATTTTATTTTATATTATCTTAAATTAATATTATGTTCTATTTTGTATTCCACACAAAATGTCTTGCTTAAAGATGAAATGTGATATACTATAGAAATATTATTACTAAATTATGAATGTTATAATCATGTCATTAAATTGGTGAGTTTTAACAGGAGTAAGCACATCATAAAATATATGTAGATATTTTTTAATTAATAAGAATTTAATGATTAACTATTGGGAAATAAGAACTCCATTTAAAAAAAATCATATACGATTAAAAGATATATTTTATCATAAAACAGATTTATGTGTGGAGAATATTTTTATCAATATAAATTATGTTAATCAGTATAGATGAATTATTTTAAAATTATAGAAAATAGATTTTAAAAAATAAATTTAAATTTATTTAATGGTGTTTATTCGATAAAGAATGAGTATAAATTTATTTTATACATCATAAATATAATTTCCTAAAAAATGGTTTTTGTTATACTTTGAGTGTGGTTATTATGATTACTTTCTACTAATTTTAGAAATTTTATTTGATAAAATGGACATAATTTTTGAAATAATAATTTCTAGATAACATTAATATGATTTTTTTTTATTTTTTTTAAAAAATATTTATTTTTGGGTGAATACTAAAAAATACTTATTTTGTAAAAAATAGTCATTTATTTTTATTTAATCATTGTAATATCATTTTTTTCCTTTGGATTTAGATTTATTTTAAATTAAAATAGTTTTAATTTTATTAAATTTTTTTTACTTAATTCCATATTAATCAACATTATACTTGATGTTGGTGTAAAATTATTTTTAGGCTTAAAATGTGTATTTTTCTAAAAATGGGTATTTCATTATTTTTTCAAAATTATATTAAAATTTTTTTCTTCAAAATAAATAAATTTAATCTTTAAAATTTGATTTAATATTTTTAATAATGTTTTTAAAATTATGTAGTATTTCCCATTTCATTTTTATTCAAAATGAACATTATCCATGATAAAAGTTTATAACAATGGCAATGGGTAAAATGTGTTAAACGAGATTAAAACTATGATATATGATCTAAAAATAAATTCTCCACAAGAAATAATTTAAATTTATGAGTTTTATTATAAATAATCATATTATCTAAAAATATATGACATTTTGGTTCCACTTTACATTGATTACAACTATTCTGTTATTTTAACTTTAGAGTAATTGCAAAATATCACTCTCTCCCACTTATTTTGTTTTCAAGATATGTAAATTGATAAAAATGATATATCAATGAAAAACATATGATAAATTTAAGGAATAATTAACAATATTAATCATTATTTGAAATTTTTATTGATGGTATAATTACCTAGAATGTTTACACAACATCATTGCAACGCTTGTGAAAGTAGTTTCAAAAGCTAGCAAATGATTTTAAAAACATTACAAGTATTTTTTTGGATGAATTATGGTGTTATAGGGATTTATTAGATAATTAAAATTTATTTATTATGGTTAAATTATTTATATAATAATTCCATTTATTTATTTATGATATTAAATTCAAATTTTGTGAATATACCAGAAAATGGCTATAAATAGTATTTAATTTTTAATAACATTTTAAAATAATTATAAATTCATAAAATTATTATATTTAATCAAGTGTATAGGAAGTTATCTAAAAAATCATCTATGTTTCATACATTTACAATTTGAAATTTTTAAAATTACTTTGAATTCCCTTAAAGATTGAAAAATTGAGAAAACTCCATTCTTTTTTCCCAATAAAAAGCAACTCACTTCAACCATTTCAAAAAGAAACACAAATTAGAATTTATATAAAAAATATTCCCAAATAAGTCTATATAATTCAATTACTATGTCTAAAATCCCATGTAGTAACCTTAATCCATTACTTTAATGTTTTTAATATCTATTGAATGGAGGATAGGGAAAAGAGGCGGTATAAGTCATAATTGATTTCTTTGAAGTTTATTTATTCTTATAACTCCTTCCAAAAATTTAATGAAATTATAATATAATAATATATTTATATTTTATATAAATAAATTTTATTATTCTCATGGTAAACCCATTTTCCATCCACTTTTCATTCAATGAAAAGTGAATACTTTTCTTACGCGTACAACTGTACTACCACCTCTATGAAGCAATGTGATTCGTTTTTCATTACAAACTCACATGGATGTTAAAAATAATGTTATTAATGAATTAATAGGAAATTTATAACAAATATATGATTTTTCAAAATAAAATTTTTGTCAAATATAGTTCTTTTCCACCCAGTTGAGAAATGAAAATGTTGTTAATGCATACATACAGACTACCTTCTTCATGAATCAATGTGTTTCATTTTTCATGAATACCTTAAATGGATGGCTCTAAAAGTATATTTTATATATAATATTAATAATAATTATTATTTAGATTTTCTTATAATGCATCCTTTTATCATGGTTAATGCACCAAATTTATTTTGAGGTTATGAACTAAATATCCTCAAAACATCCAACATAAACATTACTATTTTTGTAACTAAATAAGTCAGGGTAATAAATGAAATAAATAGAGTAATTATAATGTAATGAACATGAAAATTGTTTTTAATAATGTATAAAATTAATATAATTTTATTATTGAAGAGTTATAGAGTGTGTGAAATGAGTTGGAACTCATGGTAAGGGACTTATGATCTCAATTTCATTTCTGTGAGACACATTCAATTTTCAACACATGTTTTCTTTTGTGTAGTGTATATACTACCATATGGATGGATTTTATAATTAATTTACTATAATTTATGTTATTTATAAAACATTATAAATTTCTATTCTTAAATGTCCTTTTGATTCAAATGATTCAAAAGTTTTAAGGTATTTTTTTCAAAACCATGTTATAAAGTTTACTTTATCAAAATGATTCTCTTCCATGTACATGTTCATTAAAATGTTTCAATAAAAATATTTATAATTTTTTTAAATTATATTTCTAAATATCCTTTACATTTTACAAAGGCTTTAAAA
Source organism: Viscum album (assembly GCA_963277665.1). Lineage (NCBI taxonomy): Eukaryota > Viridiplantae > Streptophyta > Magnoliopsida > Santalales > Viscaceae > Viscum > Viscum album. Next base: position 827,921,580 of record OY728133.1, on the reverse strand, counting down.
TTTAATCTTTTAAATGATTTATAAATGGGTTACATTTTAATCTTTTTACCAAATAACACATGCATGTTTTTTAATATATAGAGTAAGAAAATATTTTCAAACTTCTATGTGATTTATTAATTTTCAATTTTTTTTAAAAGTTTCCATGTATTTTCAAAAAAAATCTCATTGTTTTGGAATTTTTTTTCTAATGTAAAAGGATATATATGAGGATTTTTATGAGATAACTAGAAGTACTACAAAAAAGGCCTTTCACAGGGCTATAAAAGGCCTTTTTAGCAGTAAAAAACATTTATGATTGAACAATGGAAAAAATCCAAAAACTTTTATCTGTGATAAAAAACACCCTTAAAGTAACCCTTTAACATCACTAAAAAATGCACTATTAAAATGTTATTTTAACAGTGTTTTTAGGGATGATAAAGGAAACTCTATTAAAGTGTGTAAAAAAATTCAAACACCTTTTCACTCAACAACTTTAATAGTGCTTCCATGAACTATTTAGTAGTGCTATGCACCCCCATTATCACTTATTCTCACTCCATCACCCTTTTTATCAATGCTTTGTGAATTTCTAGCCTTATGTGGGCATGCTTGGAGTCGAACCCTACACTTACCCTTCAAATATAGAATACATTTACCACTACAACATGTTGTTTTGTTATTTGTTTAATGAAATTTATCTTTATATATATATATATATATTTAAATTTATTTATATTGTTAGTTTTAAATACATTTATACAATATATATGTTCGTGTGTGATTTATATTATATTTATTTAAATATATTATATAGTATATTCATTTACATATATTAGATTATAATATATATCTTTTTATTAATACACACACATATATATAATATTTATAAATATATTTCAATAATGTAAAAAACAGTTATATATTGTTTTAAATATATTTTTAGAATATGTATTTATTTAGATATTTTAGAATATGAATTTTTATGTAAATATGTTGATATATGTATTTATATGTGTGATTTATTATAACTAAATATAATAAAACATACATATATTTAACTATGAATAAAATTAAATTATGAAAAAAGATAAAATTTAAAAACCATAATATCAATATGAATGTATGACCTGGGAATAAATTCAATCCCCACATAAAAATGGAAAAAGAACCCATTAAATGAGGCTAAAAATCCATCAAATGTTAAAAAAATGTGTTAACCCAACTAGAAACTAAATTTGGGAGGACTTCTATGAATATATGGCCTTAAACAATGTGAAAACGGTTTACCTATGTCACTGAGGGTGTAGACCTCATCACAGAATTCAATTTGATATGTTGTGGGGCCCAAACGAACATCCAGATCAAAATTTATGGTCGTTTGAAGTTTGAGATATGTTTTTAACTTATTTTAGATCTTTCTATAAGTCTTTTATTTTTCTTATCTTTAAATTAATATTAAATGGCTATTACTTGGTAATAATATGAAAATTATTAATTAATTTTTTTTCGTTATATTATAATCCAATTTTTCTAAATATCTTATATATTAAGTGTAAATGTATATTTATTTTATCTAAAACATATTTCAAAAAATATATTTTTTATTTATATCAGTATAAATATATTTATATATTGATATATTATTTTTAATTATTTTTTTTGTTTAAGTATAATTTTATTAGTTCTTGTAAGAAATTCTCATAAAGGGAGATCTTTATCAGCACTTCTAAAAAAGAACTAATAAAACCCACCCCTTTATCACTGCTGATTTACAAGTGCTGATAATAAACTATATTTATCAGTGCTTTTCTAAAAGTGATTCAATAGGGTGGGACTTTTGTAGTGTAACTAAAAAATCACAAATAAAAGCGGGTCTTTAAAAGCACCTTTTTAACACTATTAAAAACCCTTTTAACACCGCTTAAATGTTTTGTTGAAGTATCCATTTAACATTTCACTTTTTAGCACTAACAAAGGGGGTCTTTAACAACATTTGTATCTAATGCTGTTATAGCCCTAGTGCTAGATAAATCCATTATTTTAGTAGTGAAGTTGATCTTATTATAGGATGAAATGGATATTTTAATGTTTTAATTTTGAAATTTGTTTTTTATAAAATGTTTTAATTTAAATATATTATGATAATTTCATGTTATTAAATGTTTTGATTTTAAAACATAACACTTGGGCATTATTGATGAATTTGAGAAATGAGGAGTGAACTCAAAACCATATAGGATTATTTACATTATGTGATGGGTAGGTTTTTAAAATCCATCCATTGTGTTAGGTAAAGTGATAAAGTTAATTGATGTAGGTTACTCCTAACAGAATGTGTACAGAGGTAATTAATCCTATAATGTGATTTAGTTAACTGATGTAAGTTATTCCAAATATAATACGGACGAGGTTAAATTTAAATAACTTACTCATATAAAGTGATGAAGTTAACTGATATAAGTTTATCATAAGAGAATATTTGAATTTTCATGTTAAGTGACTCTATGATGAAATTTTGATTCCCCAGGTTTCTTATATGTTTTCTCTATTTTTGAAAAAGGATTTTCATAGAAATATATTAATTTCAAAAGGTAACTAATGATTTGGTCATATGATTAATGTTTATGATATTCTAAAAGAGAAAATTATGTTTTCATATTAAATATTTCATGAATTATGTTTTTTATTTTATTCTTTATTAAAAAACATTTTATGAATACTTTAGGATTTGAATTTTATTTATTGAGTAGGTAAATTATTTTTTTGATATAAAAATTTTATTATGTAAATAGTAAAACATAATTATGGGTTTTCACAGATTTCAAATAAATCAATGGGTTTTATTTCTTTTTATATGCATTAACGAGATTAGTTTTTACCATCCAACATTTTCACCTGATTTTTATAAGGCCTAAGATGTGATTGACCAATTTTCAAGTAAAGCTCTAAATAATGGGAATTAAATTGAATTAAGTAAGTGTATCAATAATGAAATAGTATTGTAAACTTAAGATTCTTATTTTTTCTAAAACAAATGGGATATATAATATATTATTCCCTTTTTAATGTAATAGTTCTCATAATTATCTAAAAATAAAAACAAAAAAGATCATGGGGATAAAATAAATTTAAATCCATTTTATTAAACTCATAGTTAAGGGTTTATAGATGTATGGGATGTTATAGTTGGTATCATAGAATGGTTATAGATAAATTTAAAGGTTATGATGTTATTTGATCATAAGTTAACAATCATTCATAACCTAAAATGTTAGTATGTTTTACATAATTATAATTATTTTTGGATGAATTAAAATATTTTAAAAAAATATTACATTGTTAAAGTTATCTTAGTGTTTATACTTCTCATAATATGGATTATTGTGTATTTATTTGATACTCATACTAATTATTTTTGTTTTAGTAAATGTATGGAACCAAAAGGTACCATGTAAACAATGGATATTAAGGAAAATGTTGTGGTTTTCTAATTGAGTAACTAAATGGGATAAGAGCATGTGTGAAATTTGTTTTGTTAGGCCTAACTAACTGTTGATGTTATGATTAAAAACCTAAACCTAGTTGAGTTTCTTAAAACACCAAATAAAATAAAAATGGAGTTATATGAATTTTTAGGTGATAAAGACATTATGATTAAAATAATTATCTTTATACATATCAATAATATGGAAATAATCACCCATATAAATGACTTAACAAATAAATAAGATGTTTCAAATGATGGGAGTATATACATTATGAAAATAAATTTTCAAGGTGGAAGTATTATGAAGGAAATCATCAAGATCATATTGTTATGGATTTATGTTGAAGAGGAATAAACATAAAATAAAATACAAAATTTATGTGTAGTGTTAACAATTTTTATTATGTCAAAGTAATAAACAAGATTAAATTGAGATTACTAATCTTAGGAAATTATTTTTATTGTATAATGAAAGTAATAATAACTAAAATGTAAAATCTTGGAAAATGTTTTATAAAGGATGTTTGAGGAATTATGTGTCTAAATATAGGTTTTTAATATTTATGATATTGTGGTATTTTATTTTAGGGTTTACAAATTTAATGATGGTCATAATTTTAACTGTATTGATACCATTTTTATGTTTTATGTGATGGGAGTACTTTGGAGAAAATTATTAAGTCATAATATATGTTTGAGGTATATGTAACCCTTAAATTTAACATGTGAAAAGTTTATTTGAGGTAGAATGTTTTTATAATTTTTGGAATCAATTTGGAAGATACATATAACCTTAAGGGTTAATATGATATTTAATTTTGAGGTAATTATGGTTAATCGATATAAAAGGGTTATATTATTGAAACATATATTTTACCATAAATATAGAGAATAGATTTAAAAGTAATTTGGTGATAGATATATTAATGTAATTTTTGAAAAAGCTCACTATTTTGATGATATTATATGATTAAGGTAAATATCCAATTATTGGATAAGATGGGATTTTATTTTTGGAATAAATATCGAGTTATCAATTGAAATCATATTTTATTTCATTTTTTTTATAGTAAATCATGTTATTTATTGAAATTATTAGAATATTTTGGTGATTATATAATCAAGTAATATATGTTTTTGGTATGTGACATTATGAGTTATTAATGATTTTTGAGATAAATGTAAAGTTGAACTCGAAAGAATATGTCATCAAAACCTTCTGAATTTTGGGTTTTGAACCTGATCATGCTTATTTTAAATATTTTTTGGTTAGTTATTTATGGAATGATTTAAGCTAAACTTTTTGTGTTATTATTTAGTAATTTCAAAATAATATATTATTTCCTCATATGAAGGTTTATTCATATTGGATATTATTTTACCTTGTTCTAACCATTTTTTTGTTTTTTTTGAATAGATAGATACGTAAGTAATAACTTTTTAGCCTTTTATAGATCTTATGATCCATTAGAAGTTTATTTTAGTGCTTTGGGAACGAAAAATTCAACATGGTTTTGAGATAAAGAGGAGGTGGAAAACTGCTCGAAGTACCTTCAATGGAAAAAATTATTCTTATGGAATGGATAAAAACCAAGTATGTATATTTTCTTAAATCTCTATATAAATGGTAAAATAATTTCTCAAATATTTCATGCATTATGATAAAACTAACAATAAACTATTGAGGTATGATTTTAGAAACACATTTGAAATAATGAGTTATATAGAGGTGTATTGTTTTGTGAAATAATAAATTTATTGATCTTGATATAGAAATTAAAGGTGATGATAAAATCTATATCTAATTTCATTACGATGTAATGATAAAAAACTTTTGATAAAAAAAATTACCATTATGAGGTTATAATATCTTTAAATCAGGAAAAATATAAAACCCTTTGATTTCAATTTATTTTCATTCAAATGGATATTAATTTAGATTATATGTACCACATATAATACTGAGCATATAAACGAACTACAATATACAATATAAAAATTATTATTTAAAAATGACCATTATAACATAGTCATTGGATATAAGTCTATGAATATGAGTAAATATATTATGAAATATATATTGAGAACTTTTTCTTGATAAAAATTTACAGATTAATTTATAGGAAATAAGAACTCAATTTTAAATAAGATCATTTATGAATAAAATAGATATATTTCAAGAAAATTTATTTATGTTCATAATGTATTTTTATCAATGTAAATTACATTAGTCACTATAGAAAAATTATTTTAATGAATTATATAGATAATATATTTAATAAAATAAATTAAAATTCATCTAATGGAGTTTATTATATAAAAACTTAGTTTAAAGTCATTTTATACATCAAAAATAGATATTCTTCTAAAATATTTTTTATTGCATTTTTTGTGTGGATATTTTTACTATTTTCAACAACATTTAAAAATTTTAAAAGATAAAATGAACTTAATTTTTAAAATTATCATATTAAAATAATATTCATATGATTTTTGTATTTTTTTGAAGAGATATATTTTTCGATGAATGGTAATAAATATTAATTTTTTTAAAACTATCTTTTATTTTCCTTTTATCAAAGTAATTTAAATATTAGTTTTCGTTTTAAATTCATTTTAGGTTAAATTAATCTTAATTTTATTTAAAATAGTCTATTTAATTGCATAATAATTGACATTATACTTTATTTTTGTATAAAATCATTTTTATGCTTAAAATGGGTAGTTTTCTAAAATTAGTTTTTCATTGCGTTTTGCAATCTTATATTAAAATTTATTTATTTTTTTAGAAATTGAATTTTTAATATTTTCAGTCATATTTTGAATCATTATTTTTAAATTAGGTAATATATTTCATTTTATTTTTAGCCATAGTGAATAGTAACCATGATAAAAGTTTTCACCATGATAAAAGGAAAATAGCTCAAACAGGATTAAAACTACGGAATAAGATATAAAGTCAATATAAAACATTAATTTATATTATTTTATAAGTGTAATTATACCATCATGATCTCGTCTTTGAAAATATTTCATTTTGGTATAAATTTCTTTTGATTACAACCATTATATTATTTTATGGTATGAGTAATTACAAAATTTCACACTCTATAACTTATTATATTTTCATGATATGGACATAGATAAAAATTATATATTAATAAACATTTATTGAAAATGTTATGAATAAAAAACTATATTTATACAGAAATTATTTTTTAATTTTTAGTGATGATATAATTACCTATAACGTTTACACAACGTCGATGAAACACTTTCAAAAGTTGTAGAAAAATCATGTAAATGGTTTTAAAAACATTAAAATTTATATGTTTTGGATGAATTATGGTATTTAAATAATTTAATGGAAAATTTTTAAGAAATTATTTTGGTTAATGTATTTATATTTAAATTCCTTGTTTGTATTGATTTTATTAAATTCAAATTTTGTGAATATTGCTGAGAATGAAATTAAATGGTATTTAAAGATTAAAAATAAATATAAAATCATAAGAATCATATAAGTACTCAAGTTTATGGGAAATTTTATATCATATCATGAATGGTTCAGAAATTCTCCACTTTACATTTTTTAAATTACTTTCATGACCCTTAAATATTGAAAAATTGTAAAAATGTCATTCATTACTTCCCATAAAAAGGGACTAAATTCAACACTTTCAAAACACAAATCTAGTTCAATTTTATCTCCAATATCTACCCAAATACCTATTTATACATCCATTACCAGATATCAAAAACTTTGGAGTGACCATAAACCTTTCTTTTAAAGTCCTTAAGCTCAATTGAAAAGAATATACCAAAAGAGGAGTTATAAGTCTTAACATGTTTCTTTTAGCATTATTTATTCTTTTAACTACTACAAACCTATAATAAACATTATAATATAATAAAATAATAAAATAATATATAATATATATTTTTGATTTTAATATTTAAAACATTTCCATCACCTTTTCCATCCTATAGAAAATAAACACTTTGCAAATGCATACGTCTAAACTACAACCTCCATGAAATGATATTATTCATTTTTAATTACCGCATCATATATTCGGCCATAATGATGGAATTAATAAATAAATCTGAAATTTATAACATATTTATGATTCTATAAAGTTTCATAATTATCTTATTTATTTTTTCCACCTGGTAGAAAAATGAAAATATTGTTCATGTGTACATACAAACTATTGTCACCTTGAATTAATATGCATCGTTTTTAATGAAAATATTATATAGATGGTTTTAAAATTGTATGTAATGTATAAAAATTAAAATTATTAAATTTTTATGCTTCTTGAGATTTTGTTAAAAATAATCCTTTTACCGTGGTCAACACATTGAAGTTGTTGTTAATTTTTAAACCAAAGGACCTCAAGTCGAGTAATATATACTTTACTAATTTTTTAACTAAATAACCCATGGAATTAAATGAATTTAAATAAGGAATGATAATAAAATTTAGATGAAAATAATTTTAATATATTTTAAAACTAATATATTTCTATTATTCACTATTTATAGAATATATTGAATGATCTAGGACTCAAGGTAAGGGGTTTCTTGTTTCAATTTCCATTCATTGAGAATCATCTCATTTTATAACAAATTTTTTATTTTTTTCATTTATATACTTCTATATAGGTTTCTATTTCCATTGATTTACTGAAATTAAAGTGATTTACAAATCCTTTTATGTTTCTTTAATTCAATGTAATTTTGATTTAAAAGTAATCAATATGGAATGGTATTTTATTTAAATACATGTTTTAAAGATATATTTTCCAAATTTTTCTCTCCCATGTCTGTATTCTTTAAAATTACCAAAAATTATCTTATTTATATATAAAATATTTATAAAGTAAATTTTTAACTATCCTTGAAATTTTAAAATGGTTTTAAATAAGTAATATTTTAAATGTTTTAAGAAGAGGTTATTTTTATCTATTTTTACCAAAGTTCAATAGAATATTTTTAAACAAATATTACATGAATGGGTTTTACTACTAAGATTTTATTGTCATTACCAAGGTTTATTTACAAGATACTTTAATTTCTCTAGGAATATATATATCCTGTTGTTCTGGGGTTTTTTAGTTTTTAGATTTTTTCAAATTAAAATGATATTTCTTCTCATTTTTTATGTGATAAATAAATATGGATTTTACTATTGGAAGAAACTCCAATTTTATGTTTTTATGATAAAAAATTAAAGTTATAAAAAATTATTTTAAGATATAATGAAAATTCAATGATATTAATTTAATTATTTTAAAACATGACACTACTATTATTTATGAATGTATTAAGGGGAGGGAAGACAAACCCTTATGGGACTATACCCATTATGTGATGGTTGGGTTTGTTTATGTTGTCCAATGATTATGGTAGAGTGATGGAGTTAATAGATGTAATTTACTCCTAATATAGTGAGAATAAATTCAATTAAACCTATGAAGTGGAATATATAAGTGATATATGTTACTCCAATGATAAATTGGATGATGTTAACTTGTAATAAGTTACTCCTATGAGGTCATGGAGTTAAGTAATATACTTTACTCATAAAATAAATTTTGAATCATATTTTTTGGTTATTCCCTAATGAATGTATGATAAATAAGATTTTATGACCTTTCAAAGGTGAAATGTTTTATATATGGTTAGGACCTCATGAATTATAATTTTTCCATTAAGTTTCTTAGAAAATATTTTACAAACACTTTAGGATTTTAAGTTTATTATTTGAGTGGGTAAATTATAATTTTGAGATCACAAATTTTTTATGTAAAAAGTAAAATATACATATGGCTTTTCATGAATTTCAATAGTATTATCAAAATTATTTTCATTTTATAACTATTTCTAATATTTTTCTCTCATCCCATGTTTTAAAAAAAATCATTGGCACTAAAGATGATTTGAAACTATTATGAAGTATAAATTTGAATAACATTAATTGTAATTGAAAGAAGTAAGAGTTTCATGGATGAAACAAGATTTTGAAATTAAAAATATAGCTTTTTTCAAAAAAAATGCGCACTATATGTCAGTTATCCCTATGTAATGTAACAGATTTACTAATTCTCTAGAACTCTAAACCTAAATGATCAAGGGCATGTATGAAAATTAAATCATATCTATTAAAAATGTACTTAGGAGTTTTTAAAGGTTTAGGTTTTTATACTAAATGAACATAATTTTAAATCTAAAGTGATTAGTGTTTAAATATTCTCATTCAATAAGAATTAATAGAAGATTTTGCGGCTTTATAACTTCGTTTTTACCTTAATTAACATGTTTACCGATTAATATGATAAATAATTTTTAACATGGAAACTTTTTATTGTGACCGAAAATAAATTTGTACTCATTAAAAATTTAAACCTCAAAATTTCAAACATAGAATATATTTTTCATTATTTTATTTTAATAATTTTAAGAAAATAATTTTAATATAATAATGAAATATGTAAAAAAATAGTTTTTTTAAAATTACTTTTAATGAATAAAAATGAATTTATACCAAAATAAAGTATAATACTTATTCATATGGAATTAATTTGATTATTTTTTTTCAAATTGATCTAATGATACTTTAAAACCAATAAAAATAGAATTATAATTTTAAATACATAAAAAGAAATTTAAATTTTTATAAAAATTGGTATTTTTCTTTAATCACCAGAAAATAAATCTGTTCATATTTGTCCCAAAAGTTCACCCAAATAAAAAATATATTTGAAAAATCCAAAAATTAATTCCAATTTATAAAATATAAATTCTAAAATAATCAAAATTAACTTTTATATACAACCATGTTATACAGGGAAAATAATTTAGATAAATAAAACTATTTCTTATGGAATAATTATATAAAATTATTTACCAAACTATAATAATTATAAATCCATAAAAAGAATACTTATAAATCATAATATTAATTTATTTCTATTATTAACTGAGTTTTCACATTATTCCCCCTTTAATAAATTTCATCCTTATAATTTTATTCATTATTTAAACAAGTGATTGTATTTTTTCCTTAATAAGATTTTCTAACTCCAATGTTTCTTCCACAATAATGTGATTATTCCATAAATTCTTACTTGATGAATCAATTTATTTCACAGTACCTTCACCATATGATCCAAAATATGAATAAACTTTTTTCATTGGGAATATTCTCTTCCAACTATACCACCTTAGAGGTCAAAACATGAGATGCATTATATATATATATATCCTTATTAATGAATCTTGAAACATATCATGTACTGAAGATAACATATGGGGTAAGGATACTCAGTAAACAATTGATCCCAATTTTTTTAGAATGTTTATGATTTTAAGCGTCACACACTTAACATTCCATTTTTTTCAAAAATAGATGACACTCTTCTGTGGAGTTATTTTAATAAATACATGACCGCCTACCTAAAATAAAAGTACATTCCTCCTATTATATGCCTAAATATTTTCCCTACTTTATGTTACCCTCAGGTGCTAGTTAATCATATTTCCCTCCCCAATAATTTCATCTACCATTTCAATTCCCAAAAACTCTCATGAAAAACGTTGTTAACAAAAAATTAAAATAAGGAAATATTTTGATCCCAACTTCTATGGTAATCCAATTGACAAGCTTGGAACATATTTTCATAAATATGAATAATTCATTTTGATTTTCCATCATGTTAAGGATGAAATGTTTTACTATGTTTTAATTTATCACCTAATTACTTTTGAAGTTCTATTCCAAAAGTTAGTGGTAAATCTAGGATCAGAATTAGATATAATAGAGAGAGTGACTCTACATAATGTTGTTATCTTTATAATATAAAATCTAGAAATCTAATACAAATACACACTATCTCTAATAGTAAAAATGTTCATCTTTTTTTCCATTAATAAATAATAACCTAAATCACATTGTTACCTTGAGTTTTCTTTAATAATATCACAATGAAATCCATGGATATATTATCCCATTTCATCATTAGAACATAAAATGGGTGAAGCATCCCATTTTGTAGTTTTCACTCCTGGTTTAACCTATTGAAAATTCAAACATTTCATAATAATATTAGAAATATATTTCGTAATTACATCCCAATAATATTATTTTTGATGTTATTAATCCATATTAGTGATACCAGGACAAACAAAGGATATTTCTGATATAAACACAATAATTCGTTTATTAAATGGGAATCACACAGCACATAGAACCTATTTCCAAATATTATAAGACATTATTTATCAATTTTAGAATCAATAAATTATACTTATTAACAAACTATACACATTCTATAAAATTAATATATTCCTTAGGAGCATCATTAATTCTATCTAAAAAATATAACTACACTGATAAATGACCAAAAAGAGAAAAATTTTCTATATGCATATTTTCTATGAAAAAATTCGTTCAATCATTATCCAAATGATCATGTTTTAAATATATAAAAACTAAATATCAGTTATCTTTTTGACATAATGAATCATATACTTTGTTTTTTATCTAGATGGTAGTGAATCATAAAATCATAATCATTTATGAGTTAAAGTCAACTTCTATGCATCCTGTTCAACACTAATCGAGTGAATATATATATTGACCTTTTATGGTTAGATTATATTTCAAAATTTATCATGTGTAAAAGATTCCACAAAACTTTTAAATAAATAATTACACATAAAATCTCAAGATCATGTGTTGGGAAGTTATTCATAAGGAGTGTAATGTCCTGACTTGGGTTCCATTAAATGGGGCCCCAAGCTAGGTGGTCACATCCACTCAAGCACACCTCCTAATATGATAGAGGGTGCTGACTAGCAATGAGGATCTAGTAAGTCATTAATAGGGAGACTATACCATATTTTATTAGAGTAAAGTAACAATGGAAGTAAAGAACAATAAAAAATTAAATAATAATATAAATAAATAGAAAAACACCAATGTCACGTGATATTAAAAACAGAGATTATAATAGTCAATTGATAGGGAAATCATTCTATGATAATGAAAGTGTCAAGTGTTGACAGTACAACTGAAAATAATGACACAATAAATACCAATAGGTTCTTGAAAAAATTCTAATTCCCTTGCACATGCTCCATCCCTAATCAGAAATCTATCCCAGGGCCTTTCCTGTATCCTGTCCTGCAACAACAAAGACTGCCCAGGTGCCGATCAGGCAGCCTAAATAATGTGTGAGTACAACTGAGTGGGCCGCAACCAATGGTGTCTAAAACAAGTAAAATCAAAAGATAGTTCATTAAATTCTATGGAGTAATAAATAAAATGTGTAATTAAACAGTTATCACATAGTCACTTATTCTTTAATAAGCACATTATACTCATGTTTGATTCAGGTCTCTAGTTCAACTGAAAATTACTCATTATCATTAGTTTTGTGTATAACTCCATGTATGACACCCAAAATCTCAATAAGTGTGGCAATACATGCCCTAAATCCCACTTTTTGAATCTATGTAGATCACTATGTCTACCACCTCACATCACACGTGTTTCTATCAACTATTGGGGAAGAAATCCATGTCTAACACCCCAACTCCACAATTGGTCTAGAATGCCAGGACTAGCACCCAATTTCTCAGTCATTTACCTCATTTATTAAATAATAAATAATTAACCACATTAATCCCATACTAATGGAACGATTAGTTAAGTACATCAAAATCCATTAGTTAACCCCACAATTAACTAAGTACACAAACCATTAACTAATTTATAAATTTATTAATAAAACAACAAAATTCTCATTCCATAATTAATTATCCAAATCAAATTTCAACTTTTCCTAATTAATATCACAATTAATTATCTTAATAAAATATCAAGTAATATAATTAATCTACCATTGACTATCTCAATATATAAAAATAATTATCTCATAATTAATTCCCCAATTAATTACCTCAAACACAACCAATTCGAAATCATCAATACAAAATATCAAATCATAAAAAATTCCCCAAATCGATTATCTTTTTAGGAAACCCCTTAGTTCCATGATTAAATCATCAATAAATTATCTATATCTCCAAAATGTGAAAATGTAAATTTCACACTCCTAATTAACCCTATTTAGGAAAACAATTACTAAGGGATGCTATAAAATAATTAATCTCATATACACATATAAAATCCATGAATATAGGAGTTTGATTTATACCACATACCTCAGTTCATTAATGAATGATAGTTGAATAGAAATACCCAAAATCTGGGTAGCACAATGACGTTGATCAAGATTAAGTTCTAAACCCCTAATCCCAAAATAAAGATCAAAGGCATTAAGATCATTCAAATCTACTTGTAGAACCAAAATCCTAGATCTAGATATCAATGAATAGTTTAATATCTATGGAAATAGTGGATATTTCCCATGAAAAGATCAATTAAATATAGAGGAAAGAACAAGATAAGCACCCAGATGTAATCAACATACCTGAAAGAGAGAGGATCTCCAATCTGAGCTTTCAATCTCGAAGAAAGGTGTTCAAATCTCCTTGGAATCCCTTCGAAAAGGATTAGGATCACCTAGAATTCATCAAACCTAATTATATGTCAAAATAGATGGGTTTTTGGGGTTTGGGTAGTTTCAAAACTAATTTTCATATAGAAATGTTCCATACACATGATTTCACCTGGCAGGAGCGCACAATTAAGAAAACTGTGTGCAAACCATGAATACCTCACTATCTAGGTTCACATGTTTATCTAGATTTGGGTGCACGTTTTGTTAAACTGTGTGAAAACCGTGAATAACCTAATTTCCATATATTTTTCCTAAAAAATTACTGAAACTCACCTCAAACCACATTTTAAAATCAAAAGTACTTCAAAACAACAACAAGTACCTCAAAATTTTACATGAGTTGACCCCAAAAAGGGAGAGTTCTTAAATGATGTTTCAATTAAAGTGAAGAATATGAAATCACTTGATCATTAAACATAAAAAACAACTAAGAACCCTGAAAAAAGAATCTCTATAAATAATAAAACACACTATTTATTGATGGGAAGGATAATACTAGAACATTAAACCATAATATTTTAAATTTTAGAAAATATTAATCAAATTACATTACACAAATGAATTTAACTTCTTTTCACGTTAACTTGATTAGTGTGATATATAACTGATTTTGTTTTCAATAAAATGATTGTAGTATCCCACTGATCCAAGAAAATGATAAATCTGAATGACATATATTGATCTTTTTTACTATTCCACCAGTTTGGTTTTAGTATGATCAATAATTATAAAATATTTAGAAACAATATTTCCAAGATTGAAATTTATAATAATGAAATTTCTTCTTTTCTAGATTTTAAAAACAACTTATTCTATTTTAAAATCTATGAAATAATCATAAATATTTTATCATGTTACTCATAAATTTTAAAATGAACAATAATTTAATCATTAAACACAACATCAAATTTATCCAAAAATTAGGGGGAACTCTATTCATAAGTTCCATAATTACATTATCTTAATTCATTAACCCAAAATCCATGACAAAAAACATATAATTTTAATACCTACTATGAAACCCCATTCTTAAAATGTCTTCCTCCATTATTTTTAGCTGGTGATACCCAAACCTAAGACAAATCTTTGAAAAATATTAAGCACCATGAAGATGATCAAAAAGTTCATGAATATGAGAAAATATATAATTTATCTTAACTATGATGTTATTGAGTTATCTGTAATCAATGAAAAGTATCATAGAACCATCATTATTCTTAATAAAAAAGGTCACCCAATGTAAAGTTATAGGATGAATGAAACCAATTTCAAGTAACTCTTGTAACTGATTTTCTAATTGAAAAAGTTATACTATAGTTATTTGATAAGTGGTTTTTTAAACTATCATGGAATTGGGCAATATGTCAACAATAAATTCCACCTCCCAATCATTAATAAAACTAGGAAAATAATTATAAAATACATAAATATATTCATTTACTACTAGATATTCACTAATTATAATAGTTCATTTAATTTTAATAATGTGCATAAGATAACATTCACTCCTATATTTTATTTCTTTTTATGATTTGTGATATGTTGTCAATGGTATGAATTCATTCTTATATATAGATAAAAACTCATTTTGAGAAATAACTTCTCTATCTATGCAGTCCATCTTAGCATGATAAACCAAAATCTAATATTTTCACTGAATAATATGAAAATATATAATGGTTAGGACAACAAGGTTTAATAGAAAAAATCATTCCCCATATGATAATAGGAATATTTCCATATATTATTGTTGAATTTATACTTCCTTAAGAGTTATTACCAAAATTTATAACATCATTTCCTATGATGGTATATCGATTTTACTTAAATATTATCTAGATAAAAAAGAATTCATATATTCCAAATCATTTAATGCATTAAAATAAAATGAATAAAAAAGTAATTTACATGTTACAATTTCATTTTAGGGTCTTGCATTGGATATATAAGTAGCAAAAGAATTTGCTAAACCTTTTTTATTTCAGACTTGATTATTCCCACCTTGAGTAACTATCTTCATACATTATATAGAATAATAACAAAACTAATTAAAAGTAAAATATATTACTTTTAGTTGAATATCTATTTTTCTATTTCCATTCTAATAAAAACTATTTTCCTTACATTCATTTTCCAAATTAAATCACATAAAAAATAAATAACAATTTTATAGTCCTAAAAAACATTCATTAAAATTTATTTTACCACATTTATAATATTTGGGAGGCTTAACTCCAGATTGATTAGTAGAATTATTTTTCCATTTCTTACCACCTACACCGCTGCTTCCTATTATTTTCACAATGTATATATGTTTTGGAAAAATATATCTTATTTATCAAATTGCATCAAAAAATTACTTCAAAACATTTAAATTCATGAGAGGATAATGGACTACATGAACATGGTTTTAGACATGTATAAAATCTATTTATTTTACTATGATTCACTTGAGTGAAATTTAGGGCATTGTTTTCCAATATAGTAAAATTTCCCTCCTATGTATCCACTGAGTCTCTTTTATTTTTCTTCAACTATAGAAATTTACATTCTATTATTAGTTGAAGAACATTAGGGAAGTACATCTCAAAAGAAATATCATTAAAAGTTATCCTCTAAATATCATCAATCTAATAATTTTCATTAGTATTATTAATCATAGAGTTTCATCGATTGATTTTACCTACAAAATAATAAGTATTAATTATTGAAGTTATATACATCCTAAAACATTATATAAATTCTCTAATGATTTTATCGGTCCGTTATATTCCACCAGGTCTAAAGATCCACTGAAATCTATTGGGTGTTTTTTCATAAAATGTATTATTATTAACATGTCACTTTGTGGGGAATTTGATCATTATATTTCATGGCTTCTACCATCAATATCCAATGCCAACTGAGTTAAAACTGTTACACAATACGCTATTCCAATCATTCCTCCTCAATCTATTTTTTTAATTATTGAAAATACGTGTTTAGGGTAAGTGGGAAGATATTGAAATATTCCTTGTAGCATCAAGTCACGCCCTCACAAAACACACATTTTAAAATTCAAATTTCAAAATAAAAAAATTGGACCATAACTCCATGACAAGACCATTATCACACAGCCTATTTCAAAATTCAAAAGAGACCAACATTCCTACTAATTCATCAAATCCTGTGATCCAATTAAGGAAAATGCATCATCTGTATTGACGAACGTCCTTTATACCTATCATTATATGTTGTTAATTTGTAAGGTTATTATCCACTTCATTCCATCCAATGTTAGCTACCTTATTTTCTCTCTTGAAATAATTTTGAACATTAATATATTAGATTAAGAATCATATCAATCATACAAAATATCAGGATAATAAAAATAAAAATATTAATCTCTTAAATGTTTCTTTTAACATTATCCTAACCATGGAAGTTATCTTAATTTTTTCTTTGATACCAACTCTATAAACCCATAACTTTAATAACCCAAAAATTTTAGTTTATTATCATGGATTAAACATTTTTTACATTCCAAATATCTTTTAGGTTTAATGTTTTATAGAATTTTGAAAAACATTAAATGAAATATTGGAAACATATACACAATGTACATTTTTCCAGAAAATAAATTCATTGAGTTTACTCCACCATTTCATTCAATAAACTATTTATTATTTTAAATATGAATCAAAAGAGAAATATTTAACCTTTATATAGTTATTACTCATCCTTATATCCTGAAAAAACATTTTAAAATGTGTTATGATAATAAAAAACTTTTTTAGGGATATAAAAATAAACTAAACCCATTAGTCTAGTAAAAAACATGAAACCCCATGAAGTTGTTAACCATTTTCACGGTAAAACATTTAGGATGAAAATAAATAATATTCACATTATAAAAAAAAAATTTATCAAAACAATTTTAATACCCATTAGTATGAATAGAAAAACCATGAAGGAATAAGATTTTATGTGAGAAATTATCAATACATTTCATTAAAAAATAATCCCCTCACCTTTAAAAGTTCATAAACTTTCCTTACATCATGAAATAAAAATATTTCCATAAATAACCATTTAAAGAATAGAATTTTTATCATAGAGAAACATAATTATAACCCTTTTTCACTCATGTTTATCCCATGTATGAATAAATATATCTTAGTGAATTCCATAGGAGTAACAAACTCAGTTATCTCCACCATTTTATACTTTAATGATTAAATAATTACCTAATTAATTGGAGATATATATCAAGATAACATTTAATCATGAGATATATAAGGATCTCCTATAAAAATATATAATAATCGATTATTATATTAGGAATACAATATTTTATTCTTTTACTTTTTCTTCATAAAACACATGAAAAACTAAATTGAACCCATAAGGAAAACATTTTCCATTTCTACATATAGATAAGTATAAATATAGGAAACATATATAAGTAAAAAATATTTAGAAAATTGGGAAATAATATTCTTTGAAAAAAACAATAACTTGTAAAATAATATTGATAATGAATAAAAATTATGATGGCTAGAAAGGGAGGTCATGTAATAAATGTTAAAAAAATTATATTTTAACTTTTTTAAAGAAATTATAATGAGTCATATGGAAAATATAGATTATATTCACATTAAAATGATTATAAATATATTTAAAAAAATTTAAAAATAAAATTTAATGATATATTAAGTATATATAATAACATTATTTAATATTTTTTAAGAAAATGGATATGGAAGAGAAATGAGAACTTAAAAATAACATTCTAAAGAAAACCCCTTACCTTAATTCCTATATAGATTTGTACGTTCACTAAATCATGAATTATAAAACTATATTAGTTATTTACACTCTTAAAAACCATTTTCATGTTCATTATGTTATCATTATTTTTCATGACATTTACTACCTTGTTTTATTTAGTTACTAAAAAAATTAATTCCATGTTGTATTTTTGGGGGTCATTCAATTTATAACATAAAAATAACATTAGTTCATTGAATATGGTCAATGGGGTTATGGTTTCATTACATAAATAATTTTTCAAAATTTATAATTATCATGTTTATAAATTAAATATACATTTATAACCATCCATGTATAGAGGTCGAGAAAAATTAAACTTATCATTTCTAAGAGATTGTAATCTGTATGTATGCCTGAAAAACATTATAATTTTTATATTGGGTGGAACATAAATAAATTTGAAAATATTATAATTTTTTAGAATCATAAATAAGTTATAAATTTCAAATTTATTCAATAGTTTCATCTTTATAACTATCCATGTGAGTCGGTGACAAAAAATGAACTGTGTTGCTTTGTGGATGTGGTAGTCCACAAATATACACGAATGATATTATTATTTTTCAATTTATGGAAGGGTAAGAATTTGGATGATATATTATCATTAAAAATAAAAAATATAACATAAATATCATATATATTCATATTACCCATCATTTTATATATCTATGAGAGTTAGTGATGAAAAATGAAATGCATCACTTCATGGAGGTGGTAGTCCACATGTACATATGAGAGACGTTTTCAATTTATATAGGATTTAAAAAGTGTTAAAATAGTGTGGTAATATAAAAAAATATTTCTACATTTTTTAGATACTAATTTTATTATATAATGATGGTTCTGATAGTTTTTATGGAGGTATAATAAAAAATAAACATGAAAGAAGAGTTATACTTATTCTTCGGACAACCTCCTTTAGATTACACATTAAGTCTCATTTGGTTGGCATTTTCAAGATTATACGACCTCAAATATATGTATAATATTTTTAGTAAGGAATTTAGGTAGGAAATAGCCTTGATATTTTTCTCAATGATTATGAATATGTGAGGAGAGTGGATTCCCATTTATAAATGAGGGGAGTGTCACACTTTTAAATATCCTTAGCTTTTAAATATTATAAATGAATTATAGAAAGTAATGTTTAACTAAATAAATGTAATTTATAATCTAATGTGTTAAGGTTCTAAAAAATCTCATATAATAATAATTATGATATGATTTTGTGACCTTATCACTAAATTTTTACCTTAATTAAATCATTTTACCATTTACCAAGGAAACAATGTTTTACCATGGTAACTATACATTATGTCAAAAAATGAAGTTGGAAATTTTAGAAATTTTAATATCCTAAATTAAAATATTAAATTTTTTTCATGATTAAAAAATTTTAAGTGGTAGAAATAAATTCTAATATGTGAGCCCAAAATGAAAATAAAATGAGTTTTTTAGAAAAAAAAATTTTATAAAAAAAATTTAAATTATAATCAAAATAAAGTATATTAATTATTCACATGACACTAATTGGATTATTTTAATTTAAAGGTAAATACCTTTTCTTTGAAAACAATTCAGAATAGGTTAATTCTTTTTAAATTCTTGAAATTAAGTTATAGTTTTTATAAAAAGTTGAATTTTTCAGTATTTACCCAAAATCAGTCATTTAATAAAAATAAAAAAACACCCAAATTTTTTTCAATATAATGAGTAAAAACATTATTTCAATTTTATAGAAATTAAAATTTAAAATTTAGAAAGTTATATTTTAAATAAAACCATGTTATATATGGGGAAAAAAATTGTAATATAAAATTATTCCTTTTTTAATTGAAAATATATTTATATTTTTTATAAAACAATAATGAATATGAATCCATAAAATTAATAAATATAAATACAATAATTGATTTATTTATTTCAATACCTAGGTTGTCACATTCTACCCCCAGAATATTTCTATGTATAACAAATATTGTGTTACCAGGTTTACATGAAAATTTATATATCACACACAATGTGATTCCAAGATAAATGATGTGTAACATAGGATTGAATACCTCTATATGTATTCCATGTACATTCTAAATTGAAGTGATAGACGAAATTCCGTGTTCACCACCACACACATCATGTATCCCATGGAATTTGGATCAATATATATAGGCTATAAATTCCAAACAGCTTTATAGAACAACATATGTAGTGTATTCTATAAGGATGATGTGTATTGTACACTTGGGGATTTACATTAGTGTTTACCAAGGATTACATTCGATATAATATAATTATTACTACTCATTGTGTACTATGATACTGGACAGAAACTCTGCTAACAAGACACAACCATGTTACCAGAAAGCCTCACACAACATTTACCTCCTAGGACACGCCAGGTATATGGGCTTCATAAGAATTGGGTGATGATAGTACATAACCAAATTTCTTAAGTGACTTACACACCATGTACCTTATATGGTCACACTGAGTGTGTATTATGTTTTAATAATATTTATATATTTTCACCTAGATGACATTTTCAAACATTTTACTAGTCCATTCTGTGTAAATGTCATTATAGAACACAATGTATATCATTTTTATCTAGGGTTTATATTATGTTTTTTATAATATTGGGTTTTTTAGATTTATAGAGAAGATGATGAGTGTGATAGGATAATAAGATTAACAACTAGGTTATTATTCCCTCTTGAATAATATTGTCTCAAGGGTATAGGTCCACTATTATATAGTTGAGTAGGTAACCCTCTTTCATGAACTATGTAAAAAAACCCCACTAAAGGATTCAATAACCCTCCAATATGATGAATACTACATATTTTAGGATATTATTCCTCCATAGTGGTCAGTAACCTTCACAACTAACGTGTATTCTAATGATGCTTTGGTCCCCCATTATTAACTCAACTAGGGGGTGATGAAGAGGTGACTGATGTGAGATACTTTAGACACACTATGAATTTCATTAACTCATATGACCCTGTATAATTTTTTGATGTGATTCATTATATAAATAATATTAAATATGGTTGATGGATACTTCCCTAGGATTCTATGTTTTTTTTATAAATCATATATGGGGTTTTTATAGACACTCTTCTTTTTAATAAATTACTATTAAATCAATTTTAGGATAAATAATATAATAAATTTCCTTCTTTGTCCTTCTAATAAAACATGAACATTTGTTTAAAATGTACTTCATTGTCCTTCTAAATTTCATGTTCTCTTTAGTACATGTAGTCACATTAGGATATATTATAGTGAATGGTGTGATCTAAAATCCTAGTTAGAAGAAGAATAAAGGGCACAATAAATATTACATATGTTAAAATGATCATCATAATCATTACATAGGAATAGTATCTTTAGAACAATATTTTGGGAAATAATAGAAAAAGTCATGGTATGTGGAAATTCATAAAAATGAAACATAATGAATTAGTGCTCAAATAAAACACATATATATGAAAAAAGATAGAATCATGTTCACACATAATATATGTGAATAATCATAACAACATTATTGTAAACAAAATATAAAATCATGTTCATGAATATTACACATTGTCTCATGAGATATATCACACTACCTAATGCATTATAGGGTAATATAATTATTTTTCCACCCTTCATATAATAACATTTACATAATCACTCTTGAAACAATGGACCTATAACAATCATAGTGATGAAATAACCCATGAAAATGAATGGATTTCATAAGAATTTCATAAATTATGATTTCATGAAGAAACCTGGGGTTCCTAAATAGAAATGGGAAAACATATTATGTATAATAATCACCATTATTGAATAATAAACAACTCAAGAGGATTAAAAAATGTGTTTTGGAAAGAAGTATTATTTTGAAAATCATTATATTTTTCATAAAACTAAGTTAAAAACATGAATATACCCAAAAATAAAAAGTTAAAAATATTGAAATTATATTTTAGAAATATTAATGGAATATCCATAACGAAATATGGAATGAAATATGGATAACCCCAATAAAGGGA
Organism: Viscum album; assembly: GCA_963277665.1. Classification (NCBI taxonomy): domain Eukaryota; kingdom Viridiplantae; phylum Streptophyta; class Magnoliopsida; order Santalales; family Viscaceae; genus Viscum; species Viscum album. The sequence continues at coordinate 827,898,658 of OY728133.1, read as the reverse complement.
GTTTGGTTCGATAATTGCCTTACCTTATGTATGAATGATTTCTGCACTAGAACATAGTATCCTGGATAATAAAATTAGATTCAATAATTACTAAATTTAGAACAACTTATATATGTATCTCATTTATTATTATTTTATTAATATCATGTATGAATATTTTGATGAGTTATAGAGTTCGATTTTTCCTTTTTAGGAGCAATCATTTTCATGGTTTTATGGTCGGTTTACATGTGTATAATTATAGATGTTCTTATTAAATTTGAAAAATTCATCATATGTAGAATTATATGTAATTAATGAACATAAATTTTTCTAAATTTTCTCATATATCATTTGTATTTTTATTATAAGGATGATTCATTTGATGAAACATTAATGATAAATGTTTATTTTATTTTGGTGGTTTTTCGGACCATCGCAACATAGTTTTGTTTTATTTAATATTATTTCTAAAATTGGTTCCATAATGTTAAAAAGGTTATAAAATAAAAATTAAAATCTTTTTTAACCATAATAATGTTTTTATTACCATATTTTATGGTGGTAATGGAAAAAAATAAAACTCATCATCCATGAATGAGGTGAACCAAAATATCACAGACGATGTTTTGATTTTTAGAGTAAAAGGATAAGAGAAGAGATTTGATTATATAAATTATATTAATAAAATAATATTCCAGTATATATATGGTACTGAAGTTATAATTATTCTTCTTATAGTATAATTGAGGTGATGATAAGAAAATAAAATAAATTAAAATAAAAGGATTGAGGATTTTATCTATTGAATGTCGTCTCCTTGAGAACCTCCTCAAGGCACTTGTGTTTGGTATTTTGTTGAGACCACTGCTTTTGGCTGTAGGGAAGATGCTTGGGAATGTATTTGGGAAGAATATAAAAAATCTACATTGAATTGGGATGAATTTAAGAAATAGATGCATCTTTGATGGTTTAAGGAGAAGGGGTGGTGAAGGGTGGTATTTATAGGGGGATAGAGGGTTTTTATTATTATATTCATTAGTTTATTATTTTGGCTCAAGACTATCGATGGTGTTTATCTTCATCAATAAATGTAGTAATTAGTTAAAGAAATTTCAAACCAATGGGCTCTTACATCATACTTACATCATTTATGGCTCAAAAATTCATGTATTTAGCTTATAATTTAAAATACCGAAAATTGTCGTATTTCTCTATTCACAAAAAAAATCAAATATTTTTGAAAAATACAAATAATTCACCCTATAAATTTTCAAAGTGTATATTTCACAAATGGAATCCATTAATAAAAAATAATTTTCCAAATATGATAAATTTAATTTTTAATAAAATAATCTATTATTCAAAATATATAGTTTTTAATATTATAATCAATTTTATAACCCTCTGAAAAATTAATTAAGGTATCATAAAATTATTTTATAATTATAATAAAACATCATATTAAGTTATGAATCTGTTTTATAAAAATATATTCTTTTATGAAATTATAAACAATCGTTTACGTTTTACAAAAATACCAACAATTTATTTATCATTTTTAAAAAATTTATTTAAATATAAAAAGATATAAATATATCATATTTTCATTTATAATATTACTAAATTTTATTTATACTTTCATAGGTGTGATTTCTATTCTCAAAGAAATATTAATATTCCAAACGATCATATTACTATTCCAATGGTCATGATAATATTTTAATAGTATAAGTTCCTTAACTTCTAAAAATATAACTTATTTCATTCATAATTTATGTGAATAAAGCTTCATTAGGGTTCTATTTTTTATGTATGTGTTTTATGAAATAATTATAAAATGGTAAATTCCAATGATAAATTTCTAGGTCATTACATTCTTCCCCCTTATATAATTTCACCCTCAAATTTTCATTTTACATACTAAGGTGAAAACAGTTGAGACCACTTCTCTTATTTCTCCCCAATACCTAGAAATGAAAAAATAAAATTAGTAGGCTTGAATACTTATTTAATGATCAAATAAAAATGAAACTATGAATATATATGGATAAAGTAATAAATGAAAAGTATATCCAAACTTTTTATTCCCTATGATTCAATCTAGGTTATCCATAGTGATAAAATTATCCCTAGGTTTCTTTAAAAAATTTCTAGTCTTAATCTCAAAAAATAAATAGACCATATTTTGATACCATCTATAGAGACCCTACTAATATCATTTTAAAGATAAACAGTTTAATAGTGTTAGGGTCTTAAATCCAAAGGTTAATATCCTGAGAAAATTATGAACAAACATCACATATACATAATAAAACATAAAAATTTATTTAAAATATTCTTCTTTATCCATATAAATATAACATTATCCTAAGTAGATATAGTCACATAATGATATACATCAATGAAAGGGGTGAACTGAAATCCCAGTAAAAGGATGAATAAGGGACATGAATCAATATAACATGAGTGAGAATAATAATCAAAATCATAACATATTAATATGATTGTCAATAAAATTATAAGGGAAACAATGGATAAATTCATGGGATGGGAAAATGCATAAAAATGAACCATCATGTCTTAATAGTCAAATACCACACATAGATGTGAAAAATTATAGCATCATTTTCATTTATAACGTATGTGTGTAATAATAACCAATTCATTGTGAACAAAGAAAAATTCATGTTCATGAATGTTAACCATTATTTCATGAGATACATCACATTACCCAATTCATTATATGGATTTATAATCCTGGGCCCACCCATCATGTCATAAAATTTAGATAATCATGCATTCCATTAAGGGTGTACACAAATCATATTTATGAAATAATCTATGGAAATGAATGGGTTTCATAAGGATTTCATTAGTTATTATTTCATGAATATTCCTGTATTTCATCTATATATATAGGAAAAACATATTTGTATAAGAATCATTTTTCTTGAAAAAGAAACAACTAAATAGGATTAAAAAAGGGTTTTGGAAAGAAGATTTATTTTGGAAAATATTTTATTTATCATAAACCCAAGTCGAGAACATGTATATCCTCTAAAATAAAAATGGAAAAACAATAAAATTTTTGTTATGTAAAAATAAAGTAATTTCCACACTAAATTTTTTCATGAAATAGGGATAACCCAAAGAAAGGGGGATCAGTTTGAGAATCCTCATACCTTATGATTGAATGTGTTCTATACATGAAATTAATATACTGGATGACAAAATTAAATTCACTAATTATGTAATTTAAAACCTATTATACATGTAATTGATTTATTATACTTTAATTAAGTTCATTTAGGGCCATTTTTATTAGATACATAGTAAAATTTTTATGTTATATGAGTGTCAATTTTCATGGTTTGATGGAGGGTTTACTTGTGTATAATTATGGAATATCATGTTAACTGGGAATAATTCTCCTGAGGTAAAATTATATTTTATTTGTTAACTTCTAAAATATTAAGTGGTCTCATATATCATTTGGTTTTATAAAAATTTGAGGATTAATTTGATAAAAAATAATGATAAATTTTTAGTTTATTTTAGTGTTTTTTCAACCATTATGAACTAGTTTCGTTTTATTTAATATTATGTCTATAAATTAGTTATAGAACATTATAAAAATTATAAAATATATTTTAATTTTTTTGGACCATAATAATGGTATTATTACCTTACATAAAGGAATTAATAGAAAATTAAAACATTTCATCCATGAAGTCGGTGAACCAACATATCACACATGATGTTTTAATTTTACTAATAAAAGGAGAAGAGAATATATTTGATGATGGATAATCCATTAACATAATGAAATTATAGAATTTATATGATACCGTAGTATAATTACTCTTTGTATATGGAAGGTTTAGAAATTATATGAAAATAAAAGAAATTAAAAAAAGGATTGAGAATTTTACCGCTTTAGTGTTGTCTCCTTTAGAACCTCTTAAAGGCACTTGGGTTTTGAATTTTGTTGATATTGTAAGATTTTAGGCATGGGTAAGAGGAATTAGAAGGGAATATAGAATAATTTATACAATATACAAGGAATTTCGTTGAATTTAGACAATCTAAAATGCTTAGAATGTGTGAAGATATGGGGTGTTGAGGGGTGGTATTTATAGGGGAGAGCGGTGATTTTTATTATTATATTTATTTGTTTGTTATTTTGGTTCAAGAATATAAATACTATTGATTTATATGAATAAATATAATAAATTTTTAATTATAGTTTTAACTAATGTGTTCTTACATCATTCTTGAATCATTCATAACTCAAAAATTCTTGTACTTAGTTTATAATATTAAATACTAAAAATTATCGTATTTCACTATTCACCAAACATTAAACTCTTTTCGAAAAATATGAAACATTTACCAGAAACATTTTTTGATTTTTAAATTTAAAAAATGGAAATGATTTTATGGAAATAATTTTCAAAATATGAGAAATGAATTTTTAAAATAAAATCATCATTTATTAAAAAAATGTCATTTTTTTTATTATATTCAATTTTATAACCCTTTGGAAAATTAATTAGGGTCTTATAAAATTATATTAAAATTTTAATAAAATATAATATTAATTTATGAATCTATTTTATTAAAATAAATTTTATTTTAAATAATTATATAAATTACAAAATTGTAAATAAATAATTACATTTATGAAAAATACAAACAATTTATCTATCATTCTTGAAACATTTATTTACTTACATAATTATATAAATATATCATATTTTATATTTATAAGATAAGAAAATTTAGTTAAACATTCATAGGTGTGGTTACTTTTCTAATATCCAAATTACTATTCCTAACCGTCAGGTTACTATTCCAACTGTCAGGTTTCTTTATCAACTATGTAGGTTCCTTAAATTATATAAATACCAATTATTTCGTTCTTCATTTATAAGAATATTTTTTTTATTTGGGTCTATATGTGTTTAATTTGTTTTATGAAATAATTATAAAAAGGAAAACTTCATAGATATAAATTATTGTTCATTACATTTTTCCTTACCTCATTCCTTTCAGGTTAATCTTTTGTATCATTGGTTTCAAGTTAACAAGTTATGTCATATTTCATTTACTATTTTAGGGAGTCATACTGGGTATATTTATATACATAGCTATAAAAAATTATGAATATAATTTTTTTTATTATGATGATTCACAATTCAAAGTTTCCCTTGGTTATTATGGAGCTGGAGCTGTTTATACAGAGAAGATTCCTAGTGATTTGTGGTATTATTTAGTAGCGGTGATTTACATTTAAAGACCATCTCTAAGTGTCCTTTAGGTATGATAAAATATGGTGGATCTTCTCAGGATTCCCTACTATAAGAATATGAATTTCCATTTGTACATGTTTGTTGCACACTATGGTATTACCATGTGTATTGGTTACTTGATAAAGGTTCCTATGGGGCATGGAATTATATAGCTGTTTTTCATAAAGTCATTATTATACTATTTATTTTTTCATTTATATTCATGTCAGTTTCTGGAAATAAATTACATATGTTGTTTTTTTATCTATTATAGGTTTTTATAGTATAAAAACTATATTCTCTTCATAATTTCATATTAATAAACAAAAACACTTTTATGTTAAGAAAATAATACTTATTCCCTTTAGTGGGAATATTAGTCAAAATAATTATTATGAAATTTATATTACATGGAATTATATTTGTTTGTGTAATTATTCTAAAAATAACGTGTTTCTTTAAATTATTCCACTAAAGATGGTGGGAACCCTTACCCTTATTTTTATGCAAATGACTTTGGTAAACTCTTTTATCCTAAATAAAAATAGTTTTATCCTTATATTTGTTTCAAATTATATTCTAAAACCTGATAAACCATAATCCATGTGTATCTAAATTATGAAACTCATTTATTCATAAAAAACCATGATTTTTCATTAATATCATATTATATAAGAGAAAACAAATTAGATTCCAAATGGTCACCATTTATTCTTGATTCATCTAAGATTTTACATAATCGATCACATCCAATTTAAAGATATAGAAACATCTGTATGTATCACTTGAATTCATACATCAAGATATGTTAACTAACTCTTCATTAATTTTTAACTCCTATATATTTATGAATTTTCATTATATTTAGATAATTTTATGTTTTATTTTTTTCCCATTAGTTTGAGTTAATAAATTTTGTACACTTCCGTTGAACATGAAAAGTATAAATAGACTTAATTTGGAAAAGTTAAGTGAACAGGGACCCTATGTAATGTGGGTAATGTAATTAAAACCCCCAAATAATTTTTTAGATAGATTCAAAGTGAATCCCCACATGTGGTGATTGTTTGAACTAAACTTCACCGTGAATAATGAAATGTCCTGATGGAAGTGTTCCGGTATAGTCCACAATAGTTTGAATATGCTTTAAGGTGTTGACTTCTATGTATATATTGTGAGCAATTATTAATAAATATAAAAGGTATCATTTATGGGAGTTTTAAGTGCAAGAAATATTAAGGAATGATATTAGGTAACTCTAGTTGGATGGATACTAAAATTAGCATGAAAAAAACAAGGATTAAATTTTGATACAGTCAAATACGTATAAAGATTATTTGGAAGTGACTCTAATTTAATTTCAAGAATAATAGAATTTTTTACAGAAAGTAGAAAAATGGACAAGTCCAGAAAATTTTATGAATCATTTACCTACACATTATTTGAATCATTTTAGCCTCTATATATTTTTAATCTCGTAAGAAACTAGGACTCCATATAATTCATTGGACTCAATATATGTTACAAATAATGAAATGTATGAGTCAAAGTCATCTTTGTATGTGTCATTCTAATCTATGTATGAGTAATATTTCTATGTTTATGAGTGATTTCATGTTACATATATATAATTATTGTCTATATCGGTTTCATCCTTGGATTGTGTTTATTTCATTCTAGACATAGAAAAATATAATGTTATATAGGATGAAAATATGTCTTTCCATGTTTAATTATCTACAGATGATATCTAATAAGGAGAATAAAAGATTTTTTCTATCAAGATGCAAATATAATAAACACTAAAATATGATTATGATTTGAGTATTCCAATTTTAAGTAAGGGATCTTTAATAAATGGATAAAGTGTTTAATGTTGTAGGATTATTTGAGTAACATTATTAGAATTTAAAAATGTGTTTCATGAATTTTGAAATTATGATGTAAATGAAATCAGATGATGATTGTGCTAAAATTACAGAGTTTAATTATAACAAATAATTTTTTAATGAATTCTTGAGAAGATGATAATGAAGATGATGTGCTATTAGTGTGTACATATTAAATTGGAATATATATAAGACTTTATGGGATTAACTGAATCCAAATGTAGATATTTGGTCTATTGTGGTAACATTTTTCATTGTATACAACATTAAATAAATATTTAATTGAAATTATTTTGAGTTTATTCGGTACTGATAAGAAGAAGAAAAGACTGCAGTAGAACATGTGATGAATTATTCAGATAAGTTAAAGAAGACAGAAAATAATATTTGGATTCTTTTCGAATGAATTTGAAAATTGTGAAATCAATTTCACCTAGAATCTTTAATTGAGAAGAGAAGATGATATTGTGGTAAAATAAAGAGGTTTTGTAATGATTGGGATTTTTTTCAAAAAACATTAATGTTTTTTGGGAATTCAATTTTTTTGGATATCGAATATGATAGAATACATTTAATATAGCCAAATGAAATAATGAGAATATCAAGGTTGATTAAAATATATAATAAAAGAAGCAGCCACTACATACTCACTAGAGGAAGTGAGTATTACAAGAGATAAGAACATAATATCAAAGAATAATTAGAAGAAGAAAAATTTACTCTGTTGTAGTGAATAAGAATATAGGGTAATGAGTCTGTGTAACCTATTAGGTTACAAAAAAAGACAATAAAAATAATTAATGTTGAGAAATAGGATTTCTTTTCTAATTTATAGATTCATTTGAGTCTTATAAAATAATAATATTTTTGTATTCAATGATTTAAACTCTAGGATATATCTTAAAGATCTATGCATATCATTATATATTATCAATATAATATTTATTTTGGTGATGCATTCTTGGGTACTGTGTTGAGTGATCCAAAAAATTAAATAATTTGGGAATTAAAAAGTATAAAGAGGCTGAGTTATTTATGTTATCATTGAATATTTTAAGGTAGTAGAATATTCTCTATTTTGAGGAAGAAGAAAAAGATTTTGAGGATAGAAAATATTCCTGAATAGATTATTGGTATGCTTTAAGAGAACAAAGGAAAATGAGATCTTGTTGGTGTTAGGCTAGTCTGAAGACTAGGTTATATATAATAAATATCCCTTTAATTGTGTAGTTTATTATAGGCAAGTCACATATCCAATATGGGGAGCTCTCCATTGTAATATAGTGAACCAGGTTTAGGATAATACCTAGACACCCTCTACAATTGATGAAAATATTATTAGTCTATAATTTGTGTTCTAGTGGGGGTTGAAGATAGCAAAGATTAACTTTCCCAACATAGGGATAAAACATGTAAAAACACATGTACCAAATTTACTTTTTGTTTCTTCGTTTCATATAAGCTTACTGAAATTTGAATATGAAGATATCCATTTTCATTCTAATTAGTGGTGTTGGTTCAAAACCAAATAAAGAATAAATTACTAATATAATATTAGGTTTTTTCTAAAATTGGACAATTCCAAATTCATCCCCCCAAGTTATTTTGAAATAATCCCACTTGGATTCTCAATTGGTATCAAATACAATGTTCATTCTAATTGGAACTATCATTCCATCATAATCAAAATCATATCATAATTTTCCATATCTAATTAGTTCTAATTTATTTCTCACTAATTCTTCATATAATAATACATGAAGTGAACATATGAAATGTTTAAAGAAGTTCCTCATATAGAAAATTAGATTCCATTCCTTTTAGTGAATAATTAGAATTTTTAGCTAAGACACATAAAATAGATAGAAAGACTCAAATAAGTTTATAAAATAATTTCATATGACATAGTAAATACCATCAGATGAATGTATTCAGAATGGTAAGGGTTTATTAGTTAAATATATTGATTATTATTCCACTAAGTTTAAGACGTGAGACGGGATGCATTAAATCTTTTCAAGACTGTTATTTTGATGATATATATAATTTAATTAATTTTCCTATTAAGTTTTTCATATATATATATATAGATAGATTGATTAAGTTAATTATTTAAAAAAATTAGTAGATAGATTTAGAAGATAATTCCATGTAAAATTAATGGTAAAGAACATAATCTCTTACAACACTCTCACAAAGCTAGTGAAATTCAATGGAGCGATGGTTATCCTTTGTAATGAAATATCATTCCACGTAAATTAAAAACTGAAAATTTCTTTTTTTGAGAAATAATATTTTAAATTTTTTTCAAGGAGGTGATTCATGTACATCAAATGCTCCAAAAAGTTCAAATGGATTCAAAACTAATAAACCGGAAATTTGGAAAAAACGATAATGGATTTGGATATTTATTTGAAATAAAAAAAATAAAATTCATGAATATATAGTTATAAATTTAAATAGTGATTGTGAAGACAGGTTATGATCAATGTAAGATTAAAGGAACACTTTCATCCTAAAGTATCCAGATCTAAAAATCAAACTAAAGAGTTTAGAATAAGCAATCTAGAACTTTCCAATAAGCGAAGAAGAGTTCCTCCACAAGTGTTTCTATAAAGGTTCATTATTTTAATAAAGATCAAAAATATTTAAATATGAAAATTCAATCATCTCACATTCAAACATCTAATACCTTATAGAAAAATGTATCAGAAAACACTAAAAATTTAAATTTCAGTCATTATTTTTTGAATGATGTTTTGAATAAAGGTAAAATAATATGTAAATGTGGAAGATTAAAAATAATTAAACCCCCACCAAATCATCTATAGTGGGGTTAAAAATTTCCCAACCCCCACCCAATGGATCTTAAATGGTTGTGGTTCTAACCCAAAGACAATAAGGTAATAAATATGAGAGTATATCATGTTATAATAAAAGAAATAGATTAATTGGAAGATTTTATTATTACTGGAGTTTTATAATTAGGGAATTGGATTTTTGGAAAAACATGTTAGTATTTACATGTTCTAGAATGAATGGAGATTGGAGAGTATATCTGAAGTTCAACAGTGACCTACTGATTTCAAACAGACATGATAGATAAATAAGAATCTATCCATTAGGAACAAATCTTAATATTTATAAAACTTCAATAAATAATGAAATATAGGTGGTCACTATTATGATTATTATTTCTATATACCATCCCAAAAAATATTTATAATTATGTAAAGAAAAATTCCCAATAGAAACAATGATAACTTATGAAATAAAGAAACATTTATTTTAGTGAAAAATATAATAAATCACTAAAGAAGAGCCCTCCTAAGAAGTTAGTGAAAGATACTATGTTTTAAATTACACTAGATATAATTTTATTGTCCAACATTGGTAATATAGGCCACATCATGGACTATTTTAAGAAATCCATGGAGATCTATGATGGATAGATCAATTTTTAATAAAAATAAGTGTCAAACTAAGAAAGAGATAGAGGTATTTTCTTAGATATGGATATCCCTGATGAATAATTTGAGAAGATTTCCATAAAGTTAAAAGTGAAAGTGGATGAAATTTTTTGTGGATTGTGTAACCAGGAAGAACATATGGCTTTCATATGTAGGTTTTCCTTTCCTAGAAAAAAAATAAAAAATTGAAATCACCCATAAATCAAAGTTTTAATAAAGTAACTTTAAATATTAACTCCCCAAACATAAATAAGTCCAAACAAGAGAAAAAGGGTTGTATTTTCATAAGGGTAGATAAGTTTAAATAATATAAATATATCGATAATGGTAAAAGAAAATAAATTTATATATTTTAAAAATAAAATAAAGTACATTTAACTATGAAGAATATTTACATCTTGAAAATATTAATTCCATGTAAAAGTGATCAAACATGGTAAATCAAGAGAGGAGATAACCTGAATATTTCATAAAGATCTAGATCTACTATAAATAAGTTATATGGGTTGAGAAAGAAGTCTCAACCCACTCTTCAAAATAAGAAGTTAAAGATAACCCAATTTATTCCTATATCAAATTGGTTGTTCTTGTATTTTGGGAATTTAATGTGAATAAGTGTAAATATCATACCTTTAAGGGGAGTTTTCAAAATAGGTAAAGATATCAAGAATTTTTCAATTATTATTCAATATAAATTTTGGTAATACCTTTTCAAAATAAAATTTTAAGGTATGAAATTCACTTTATTAACTCTATTTCAAATAATGTTGAGTTTTATCATTGTGGGGAGAAATTATCTAACTATATAAGGGAAAATTGGTTCCTTTAACTAGAATTTTTTTAGGTGTTTGTTCAAGTGAAGTGTGGGTTTATACACATTTCATAGAAATATGTTATAAAAACGTGATTGAGTGAAAATTTGTGTGATATCACATTATCAATAGTTATAGATATATTGGTTTCCTAAAATAATAACTCGTGTTTTCTACAAAGTTTTATCATGTGTAGACATATTTTTAATGTGTTGATGACAAATTTGTAGGATGAATTTTGTATTATCCTTCTTTCATGAATTGATGTGTAACTACTAAAGTGGATAGGTTATAATATGATAAGATAGGTTTCTTAATGTTATAATAGTTATTTTGATATGAGAAAGCCCTCATTACAATGTCCATAAGGGGGATAAATTTTTTCCATCCTTTTCATTTATTATCAATTAGGTGGAGAAAAGTCACATTGATAATGGAAGAAAAATTTTAAATTGAAAAAAAATGTAAAGTGGGGGTTTGAAGTGCCCATGGATTTGGATAATATTAAGTTGTATTTATTTTCAATTATTGGGAAACAATTTATGTTGTATGATTCCATTAAATATGCAATGGTAGTTTAGGGTTCACCTTAGTGGTAATAACCTATGATCCTATATCAAAATACCCGGACCAAATCTTGATGAGATAAAATGAACATTGTCTTGATGTGGTTCTGGATAATAGTATTAGTGTAGCTATAATAGCATGTACTATAGAAAATAATTTAGAAAAAGTACTAATCAAATGATTTGGGATTTTAAGACGAAATTTTAGGCCTTTGGTTCACTTGGATTCAACGCCATCATGGGGCTTCAGGCCACTAGGCCCCCAAAGCCATCTTTTCAGGGTGGTTTAGATTGTAGTAGCCTCATCCCCTATGAATGAGATATAGTGGTAAAAAGTCACAAAACATTGACTAGAGTGGACCATGAGGGATAAGAAAATAACCATTTTTGTTAGATATCACACACCACTATTTGAGGAAACGACAAGTCAACCTATATCATCGATGGTGAGAATAGTGAATACAATAAGATGCAGTGTTTGGGGAGGTGCTTCTAAAAACTAATATGTAAAAAGAACTCTATCCATTTATAATTTTGTCCATATAATCTAGTTATTTAGGCCATGTAATGGTTACCTCTCAACACAGTTAAAAAAAATATTATCTGAATATAAAATATTCAGGAACTTCTATCCAGGTGAAAAAAATCAAAGGAGAAAATTATTCATGTTTCAAAGGGAAAGTGAATATATTTCCCATGAAATTTCATTAATGAAATTTCATCCCTTGAATTCATGGATATACTTATTCATAGGGAAACAAAACATGTGATAGTATCTTAAACTGATATTCTTGGTGAACAATGACAAGTGATGATGTAAGTCTTATAGTACAATCTACATTGTTTTGGAAAATCTTTAATATGATTGTTGTTGTGTGTAGCTTTCCAATTTTCATTAAAAAATATGGAAGATATCCTGCATTTTATTTTAAAGTGTTATGACTATGGATAAACTATACTTGGTAACATAAGTTTTATGTATACATAAATTTGTGAGAAAAAACATTGTATGATGGTTTGGAACATTTATAGGAGGCCTAAGATGATTTGTAACTGCCTGGGATTTACCTTCAAGATTTGTATAATTTCAGTATAGAAATTAGAAAAATAGCTTAGTCCATAACAATGTACAAGTTATTTACCTAAAATCTTTATGATTTATTTTACATATTATGTATATGTCATCTCTGAGGAAACCAATATTGCATTTGAGTCATTAGAGTTAGAATTTGTGTCATATAGGGAATCATACAAGAAAGAAAAATCATTGAATGATTCATTTTCACTTACATATGAATCATGTTTTCATGTGTATGAGTGATTCTAAGATATTTATGTGTCATTTTGGTTGTTTTATTGTCTCATACGTTTCATGATAGAGTTGGAGAATTTTTATGTTCTATTATATAAAAATATGGATTTCTAGATTATATTATTAAAAGTGGAAAGCTAATTTGGATGATGAAATATATTTTTTATCATGTTCCAGTCATCAAAAACACCCAAATGAATTTATGATTCAAGCATGGAAATTTGGATAAGTTTCTCTTCAAGAATTGGAGAAAAAGATTAATGTAAGAGGATGACTTAAGAGAATTCCTATGTATTTACCATTTTTTTCATTCATAGATATCTAAATTTTTTAGATGAATATTCATTATATATGGCATAATGATCCAATATCAAATCATATAAATCAAGTGCATTTGGAAACTTGGATACAAAAACAACTAGTTTATAAGATATATACATCATCTCCAACTTCCTAATTCATAACCAATTCCAGTATTAGAAATAACATACATAATAATTTTTTCACAACCTAGGAAAAGGAAACATAAGAAAGGGAGAACTCCGATGATTAGTAATTGTAGGAAAAATAGATATAAATTATCACATAATCATAACATGGTCACAAGGGTATGAGAACACGAACATAAAATCTGAATTCCATAACCAATATATCATAGATCATAATTTTTGAGTCATACAATAAATCATAGCAGTTACAAAGACATGAATTACAAAAGGAATAAAAGATTGTGATCCATGAGAGTATGAAACTCTATAATAGTAAAGGTTTATTTCTAAGACTATTATAGTGGATTGAGTTCATGACTCAAATTGTCTGAGTGGTCATGGATCATTCCTAATACCATCATAGCGAATTGGGATAACCTTTCCAAAGCAAATTATTTTTCAAGATTCACTCCCAATACTATCATAGTGGATAGGGTCCATTACTAAACCTAGTTCACTCCTCATTCCATTTAGGTTTATCTCATGAGATATCGATATTTATCCAATTAATTGGATGGATATATAATTATAGCCCCACACATAACCTAATTAAAATTTTATATTTGTGTTCCATAAGATCATAAAACATTCATCATATCAAAAAACATGAAAGGAAATGGTGTTCATATAGATTTAATAATATCATTACTTGCAGAAAAGAAACAAGTTTCATATACATTTCATCATTTCATCCTAACAAAAGTCATGGAAATAAAATAAGTTTCATAAAAATACTTGAATCATAAACATAAACCATCTAGAGAAAAATATGGATGGTATCCTTGGATTATATCCCCAGTAAACCACAAGTGATATCATGGATTGATGTCTTTGATGAATAGAAATATCATAACAAGACAACTAAATCATTCTTGAGAAAAATTCACTTTCTGATTTTAAAATCACATTAATTTTTTTTGAATATTTGGTAAAGAATTATTTTAAAATATCATTGTAAAATGTTAAATTAATATTGAAATCATTTAGCATTTATGATGGAAGTAGCTTTTATTAATCCTATATAAGTAAAAATAAAACAATTCTTTCACTTTTTTTGTAAACAGTCCAAAAATACCTTATTTAGAAAAAACACAAAGATTCATTTTAATAAATTTTTTAAAATGTAAAAAATTGGAAAAAATGACATAAAAATTCAATGCATATGATTAGAACCCATTTTAATTTTTTTTAAACACAGATATGAAAGACAAAAACATTTTTACCAAGGAGATAAATACTATCGATATTATTTAAAAACATATTCTCAGTATCTTGAGTTAATAAGGTGAGAAAAATGAAAATAAAACATTTATTTAAAATAAATATTAATATGATAATAAAATTGATGTGTTTATTTATAGTTATTTCATATTCTTTCATCATCAGAAACTTAATAATAAACAATCTTTATAAATGATGATATTGTAACTTAAAACACTAACCACATTGGAAAATTTTGAAACATAAGCCCCATAAAAGAAATAAAATTATATGGATATGTAAGTACACATAATTATCATAATAATAATCATATGATACATTAATGTGTTGTATATACACTGTATAAAATAAACAAGAGGTAAATGTGACATTTGTCTCACAGAAATGACAGTGAGACAAAAATCTATTACCATAACTGTAAATTCCTTCATATGTGTTTGAACCTCCTATATAATAAATAAATATTTAGATACATATATTATATAACCATAATCATATATATAATGTAATTTATTATTTAATTCTAACCTTTTATCATCCATTTGTTAATAATTATTTATTAAAATCACTATTCCAGTTCATATCTACTTCGTTTTCCATGTGCATTTTAGTTTGGTTGTTTTGGTCCTCATACTATGATAATGGTTTAATAATTAATTTAATTTTAATCATTATATAAATTTAATATATATTAATTACATAAATTTTTATATTCATTCATAAATTTAAAGATAGAAAAATTAATTACAATGTTCATGGAGACAGTATGTCGTACGTACGCATGAACATTGTTCTCATTTTTCAACGGATAAAATGAAAGAAAGTAATATAATAAATAAACTTCAAAGAATAATTATTTTATAACATATATTTATTATATCTATACTCATTTATATCCATGTAAAATATAAATGATAAAATTAAACACGACACTTCGAGGAGGTGGCGGTCCACACATACGCACGAGCGATATTTTCATCTTCCAACGGTTTCGAAGCTCAGAATATAGATAGGATATTATAATTCAAAGTTTATAATCATTTATTAAGTATAATATAAAAAACATAAACCCATAATAATGACCATCCATAGAATATGGTTATTGAAAATTAATTTTATCATTTTGTGGACACGGTAAGTCATATGTACGCACATGCAATATTTTAACTTCACAGTAAGTCGTATGAACGTACGAGGGTGGATAATGGAGTCTTGATAATAATAATAAGATTTCACAAGATTTATTATTAGTAATATATTATTTTATGAATAATATAATATTCTTATAATATGTAAAATAATAATTAAAAATAAATTGATCGTTTAAGGTGATTACCTCTTCTTCAAAACATCTCTTTCAGATCCCCTATTAAGGATACTAGGGTTGGTAATTTGGTGAAAAACAACTATAGATTTTGGATAAGGAATTTTATAATGGATTTATTCATGGTATGGTGAATATGTAAGGATCAAAGTGGTGTGAATAAGTTAGGGAAAGAAGTTCCCTTTTATAATAGAGGTGGCGAGTACATTTGGAATTTCTTAATATATTAAAATATTACAGTCATTGTCATGAAACATTCTTCCAAGAGGCCTTTAATTCAAAGATAATATTTTAGGTCTTTCAAATATCATCAACAAAAAAAAATTGACCTGCTTATATGGTCTTTTAAACCTTATATTTTTGTTTAAAGCCTTACTCAACTAATTCTAACGTTAATCGTGGTATGTATTTTTTACACTTAATGGATTATAATTTAACATATAATGAAAAAATTGGATCATAAATGGAAAAACAATGAAATTTTAGACAATATAATATCCTTATTTTCCACTAATAAGATTTTTTATTATTTTAATTAATTTAATAAAATATTATTTAGATAAAATATCATTAACCAAAATTTTGACTCAATACAATTAATTTTACTTAAATGACATAAAGATAATGTTTTAATTTGATTAAAATCCATGAACATAAAAATAATATTCAATATAATTCTATATAATTCTTGAATCAAAATAAATAAATAAATTATATTATAATTAATATTTTTAAAATCATTTTTTTATTAATTGAATTAATATTTTATTACTATTATGCAAGCATTTTGGGTAATTATTTATTCCAAAACAAATAAAAAAATTTATTACCATAATGAAGATAATTTCCTTATAAAAAATATTACAATTATATTCATTCAAAAATTGATTTTTTCCCTATATGAACACATAATATATATTTAAATGTACGAGGGTGACATTTTGTATTTTTATTTATTTTAAATATCATATAGGTTATTTTCATGTAAAAATGTCCTTTATACAAAAAATTTTATATCCTAAGTTGATATATGGATAATTAAATTCATCCAATAAAAATTATTATGAAAATTTATTTCCTTATAACTTGTTTTTAACCTAGATTTACCTAATTGACCCTTTACCGAGGTGATAATTTTACCAAAGTTAATATTAATATAGACCAAAAATAAATATTACCCTTTTACCAAATGTTAGTCTTATAATTAACTAAATCCATTTTATAAAATTAAAAACTTATAATTAGTAGAAATTCATTTTAAAAAAACATCATTGAATGTGAAGAAAGCTGCTTTTAGAAAAATATTGTTTTTAAGTATAAAACAAGATCTATCCTTATCTCATGCATAGTAAACAAATTATGTAAATTATTAAAAATATATATTAAATATATAATATATAAATTTATTTAATTTAATAACTAATATTGATTAATTTAATTTATTGAGATAAAAATACATTGCGTTCAAAAACATAGTTTTTCAATGAAATCCCTTTTACCTATAAATATGTTTTTATACCAAATTAAAGCACAATATTTTTTATAATGAACTTAATTGGATTATATAAATCATTATATAAATAATTTTTTATTTAAACCATTTTATAACAAATTTGAAATTTTTACATTCTTGAAATGAAAATACAGTTTTTAATTAAAGTCACCATTTTTTACTATTCATTAAAATTCATATATTTTAGAAACATCTCAAAACATCATCCTAAGGTAATTTTAAAATTCTAAATTAAAAAAAAAATAAAAATATGGATCAATTATAATTTCTAAAAGATCCATAAGTTAATCATAATATTTTCTCAAAAAAACATTTTTTAAGAAATTTATTTTAAAGAAAAATAATTTAAGTAAAAATTGAGTGATTATTTATTAAAAATTTATCAATAAATTTATACTTAGTAAGAAATTTATATATATATCATAAATTAGTTAACCATATTCTTACCCACCAATTTAACTTCTTGGTTTTAATAATCACATTTAAATAATAATATTTCCTGTTTCATTTAGGCTCTGTATTGTGGATCATGTATAATATTGAACATAGTGTTCTTTTAAAACATATTAGGGTTCTTAATTATACCCACATTAATAAATTTTGTCCTCTAAATTTTAATTTGTGCTCGGTAATCATGGGTTTCAAATTAGGATATTCCTTTTTGAAAATCACATCATAAAAAGGGTTAATAAAACATCCTCTTAAAAAGTGGGAAGGTAAAATACAATGGTCATCTAGAATGACATATAACTAGGTTCCCAAATTAGATTGAATTACTATGAAGTGAACATATGTACATGGAATAGAAAAATAACATTAAATGACTAATATAGAGATTTAAATAACATGTTCAGGTGAAAGTGAATAACCACAAAACCTAGAATCAGTGAGGGGTTCAAATACAATCAATTAATCATAATTGAAGGTTGTATGAGAATATTTTTATTTTAATATACTTTTACTAGAGTTGATGCATTTCTCTTACATCTTTACTAATAACATATGGAAATATACATACTTTAAAAGTAAAATTTTATCAT
This sequence comes from Viscum album, assembly GCA_963277665.1. NCBI lineage: Eukaryota > Viridiplantae > Streptophyta > Magnoliopsida > Santalales > Viscaceae > Viscum > Viscum album. Next base: position 827,879,750 of record OY728133.1, on the reverse strand, counting down.
TTAATCAATTTCCACCACAATATAATCTATTTCTCCAATTTATGATTATTTAATATGAATTTTTTCTGCTTGAAACACTAAAATAATGTTCTAATGGATAATATAATTATTTCAATACATTCCTTCAATCAATAGGCATTAATGAAAACTAAAAAATGGTTAGTTTAATATAATTCTCAAAATTAATGAACCATCAAATGAAGAAATGAAACATTAATCTCAAATGCATTGATTACCATAATAAACTCAACATAAAAAAATGTTTTAATCGAAAACGAAATATCTTATACTTTATCTTACATCATTAAAATTATAATTTCATTATTCCAAAATAATCTTTCATTTTAAATCAATTTTCAAACCTAAGGGTAATATACACTTAAACACAATGATACATCTCCCAAATATCATTAATCATCGTGATAAATTGCTACATATTCAATTAAGGTAGTAAACATCACTAAAATATCATAAATGAAATTTATACGCTAAGTTAAAGGGAAATCCTTAACTTGACTACACATATCTCTGAAATATCAACTTGTCAATAAATTAATTTTTAAGAATCAATATTATTTGTATCCCATAATCGAATGGACCATAATTAACTAAACATAAAATCATAAAATAATCCCAAATGGTTATTAAAACCATGATAGAGTATCTATATACATACTAAAGAAGGGTTTTTTCAGCTAACGTGTCACTAAACCATGCCTCCACGTCACCAAAACTTCCACTTCCCACCCTCGAAACCCGAAAATAGATACCACAATCTTGAACTTGATCGGGATTTTCCATTTCTATTCCCTCCCTACCCCATTTCCCCACCTCGATTTCCTTTTCCCTTCTCTATGGTTCTCGCACCGATCTACAAATCTGCTCTCCCTCTCCCCTCCCCTCCCCTCCACGAATCCCCTCTCCAAATCCTCTAACATCAGCTCCTCCAACTACGGCTCCTTTGATTTATGCTCCTCCGATTTCATCTCCTCCAATATCCCATGGATTTCTCCTTCCGCTCGAGCTATCGATCTAGGGTTCACGTTTTAGGTACTCATCATCTATATTCATCTCAATTGAATAATTTCCTTTCTTCTCTCTTTCATAGACTATTTTACCCAAAGTTTCATTCTGTTCTTGCTTTATCTCTGACTTCCCTCCACCGCCATAGGTATTTTCCTCAGAATCTTCGTTGTCTCACATAAAACCACACACTCCACCAAAATCTCTAATTCCTGCCCTGAATAACTTGTCATCTAAACAGTATCCTCTGTCCTGGAAACCCTAGCTCATTAGGTTAATGAAATTCTTATAGCAAACCAATCCTCTCACTATGACAACTAATCATCTCGCGACACCCAAGATCAACCACAGATTCATCCATCTCCTGACTAAGGTAATTTTCTCTTTCAATCATCCCTAAAACATTAATCTTTTCATTTCACTCTATCATCTTTGTATATTTAAACAACATTTCTATACAGTATTAAACTATCTGCATTCTAGGATCTGGAATTTGTGATCTGCTTCCTTCAGTTTCAATCAGCAATAAGGTAATATAATGGATTTCATGGTTGTGTATTTGTTTACCACTATGTTCTTTCACCGAACCAAAATATCCACTGCACTATATAATTTGTTTTATACGTAACCCATGACAGAATTATCTCTATAATCTACAATAATCAGTATTTAGGTTCTCTTATGATTTATTCATAAGTTCTTTTAATATGGATTCTATTATGAATAAAAAATTGTTCTTTGTGCATATGTATACTCTAAATATAGAATAACAACTATTCATTTTCAAATTTAATGTGTATCATATTCTCAAATCCCTGAAGTGTTCTTTTAAGTTCAGTAATTTTTTCTCTTTATTTGGATTTATTTTCACAATCTTCACTATTCAACTTTTAACTTATATAATCCATTATTTATGATTTTTTTTCTATATGCATTAAATTTTTTGTTTCTTTAATACTATATCTTATGGAATTAGGTTTACTAAATATGTCTCATCAGCTTCCAATTCTAATTATACTTAGCCAATGTTACTTAATTTGTAATTTTTATCATCATGTGATAGTTCTGAAGATATCTTTTATCTAACGTAATTTCATGTTCAATCCTTTTTAATATAAACCTTCAGTTTTCAATAATGATATTATATATGAAATATTTATCGATATGTGCATTTTTGGATTTCATGAGTTGTGTTCACATCGAGGAACAAGTATTTTTATTAGAAGGTATAAGGCCCCAGCCTTAAACCTTACTTAATCATGAGTTATTACAAGATTACACATTGAGGATCTTTTCGGGTTTAGAGTTTTAGAGAATTAGATCATAAAACTTGCATTACATTCCACATATAAACAAAGTGGTTACATAAAGATAGTATTATTCATTCCCATCAGTGGAAACATATTTAAAATAAACATGGATTCTTTCTTGACACTTCCTTTACACTATCATTATATCATGTACCTTTCCCTTGACCTGTGAAAAACATTTCAAAAAAACTTGGGATGAGCATAAAAAGCTTAGTAAGGGATATAAAAATATGGAAAGGAAACATGGGTACATATATACATAAGGATGAGATCATACTTTACACATAAAACATAAGCACTTTAATATACCTCATCAAATCATGAATAAATCATAGAAATCATAAGACATAAAGGTAACTTGAGGCATTCATAACATTCTTACATAGGGAGTAACCCTCTTGGTTACGTTAGGAATACCCATCACAGTATATTCCCTAAATCTCTTCGGAGAAACCTTAACGTTTCAAACCTTCGCGTTACCCAATGCATTGGTGAGCTATATCGGGCTCACCCACCCTTAGTTTATCACGGAACCACTCGTCTTCATAATAATGTCCAAGAACCTCAACATAATCGTATCACATAAAACATGCATAAAGGAAACATAACATTTCCACCTTTCAATCACAAGATATAAATACAACACATTGATATAAAAACATTATGAAAACCATTTTCAATACCAAAATAAAAGAAAAGTAAAAGATGGTATTTATTTTTCTTTTAAAAAAAGGTATGGCTTGTAGAGAAAGCCGAAACTCAAATAAGGGTCACGGCGGCGGAGAAGTCATTGTTACCGCATACGTACGACAAAAACATTCCCTTTTGTTGTTTAGTAAAACGCTTCATATAAAAAATATTCCTTTTGGGTAAACGTAAAAGTCAAAGGGGTTTATACACCGTATAAATGTAGGTTCTGTATAAAACAAAATATGCCTCAATGAAAGGAGATTGAGACGAAGTCCCATACCTCGGGTCCGACTTGACTCGATCGTTCTTTAATGTCCTGAATAATAAATTTGAGTTAATTTATACTTGTTTAAGAACCTTTTTCAAGTTCATTATTCCTTTTATATCACTTATTGCCATGTCATGAACACTATGTAATTATTTAAGTTAATAACGGTCGTTTTAACAATCATTGGTATTTGAGTAAAAAATAAGCCCTTTGTAATTACATGTTGTTCATGTATCCATTATATCCATAATGTTATTCATGATGTAGATAACATATATGTCATATATATCCAGTACATTCATTCATTTATAATATTACATAATCATTTAGAGGTAAGAAATGAAATGCACCGTTCATGGAGACAGTAAGCCGTACGTACGCATGAACGCTACTTTCATTTCTATTTCGTATTTTATAGAATGGAATCATAATGATATAAAGGTATATTATAATTCCAGTATAATATAATATATAATATCATAGTTACATCCTTTATAAGTCCCACATATGGTATTTAACGAATCAAATCACTTTCAGGGGCGGTAGTCCGCACTTCCTTAAATGAAGATATCGCGTTCACCCATAATGGAAACCATAAAGGTATGAACAAAAAGAAAAATACAGAATCTTAAGGAAAACATAAACATATTATATATCATATATAAATATAGTGACATATTAATGGCCACCTTTGAAGGTGTTAAAAGAATGTTGAACAATCATCATTTCAGGAGGCATAAATTCACCATCCACGGAAACAGTATATTTGTTAACCATTAGATGTAGGTGTGTATAAGTGTAGCTCAAATCCTTATTATAACAACATCCTAGTATATTTAGGATACTGTAGTTGTTACAAATGAAAATAATAAAAAGATATTAGGGGGTTGGAGAAGCAAAATAAAACAAAAGGACTCAAAAGAAGACATTACCTTAAAATCAGGTAACTCCCTTTGGTTTGAGCTCAAAGGCTTCCTTGGAAAGACATATACCCAAATTGAGGCTTCAAGGAGTAATAGAGGAAATTGGAGAGACAAAATGGGCAGGGGTTGGCCGAGCCAAAGGCTTTGGGAGTTTGGGTAAGGAGGTAGAGGTGGGGGCCTTTTATAAGAGGAGAGGATGGGCACTCTTGGAAAGTAAAGAAATATTACTTTATTTGAAAATGAGTTTCAGATTTAAATGGTCCCACGTTGATATAATTCGAGGATAATTTGATAAGGGTTTTAAATCTACCCATCCAATAGGTTTTGGACATGTGTAGGTTTTAGATATTACATTATCTTTCCATCTTATTTAAATCGTTAAATAATGAGGTCATCGCTGCATCATCATGATGTCATAAATAATTTAATATATTTAAAGTCTAAAAATTATAAAAAAAATACTATGATGTAGGAAATCTTTTTATATTTCCAATTACTATTTATAATCAAAACTCTGATCTTTATAACCCCATGTAAAAATTGTTTTCGTAAAACATATTATGTTTGTGTCATTTTTACTTTTACATTAAATAAAAAGTTATTTATGTCATTTCCCAACCAAAGTAGCTCCATGGGGTCCCCAAGTTTACCCATGGATTTTCTTGGTCGTCCATGACACAACCAATGAGGGTAGGACATGTTTCAAGATCATCTTATTTTATTAAAGAATTATTTTTACCTTAAACTACACTAATTACCACTAATCGCGATTAAAAACTTAATAAGTTACTATTCAACAAAAAATTATTTTAATCTCATTGAACCATATTTTACTTCTTAATGACAGCCATGTATTTCTGATTTTTGAAATTCAAAACACAATTATGGAAAATTTTCATTTAAACGGAAAATTAGTTTTTATAAGTACCACTTAGTGGTTTCACTATTCATCAAAAATTGAAGTTTTTCAGAAAATTGCCAAAAATTCACCCAAAGACATATTTGATTTTCCGAATTCAAAAATGAAGTCTATTTTACCAAATTCGAAACATATAAGTCACATTAATTAATTTAATAATTAATTCCCGCTGTCAGAGCAAATAGCGTGTTTTTATAAAACAATAAGTATCAAAAAATTGACACCAGTTTAAGTCTAATTTCAAAGTGAAATTGATTCCAATGACCACCATTGGATTAAATGGTAAAAATATATTCAAATTACACATTAAGACCAATTCAAAATATAATCTAATCATATAAATAAATTAGATTAAGAAGCAGTTTTGATGTAAAATGCATCATTTTTCACTATTCATTAAAAAATGAACATTGTCAGAAAAATACCAAAAATTCACACAAAGTAAATTTTGATGTCCCAAACATAAATAATAAGTTTATTTTGACAAACATAGCTTATAAAATTGTCAAAAGATAGATTTAAAAATGGTTTTCCATCAAAAGGCAGTAAAACAATCTTTTAAAAATATTAGTGTATTCCATGCTTAAGATTGGATTTATTGTAACGCCCCAACCCCAGTTACCCAGAGTCGGTGCATTATTACATAACATTGTCATGATAACAAGAAAGAGTAAATATCGAAAGACCGATTGGTTTAGTAGCCTAGGAAACACTAGATATATTCATAAGTTTTACATTACATCATAAAAAAAGAACTACTACAACAACAGATTTTCTCCATAGTCCACACTATTAACCCCTCATAATATCCCTGCAATTCATTCATAATTTACTTCTTCACATCCTGGGAAAATAAAACATAGAAAAGGGGTGAGCTCAAATGCCCAGTAAGGATAACAATATAGAGGAAACTTTCATAAATAAGAATAGACATTTAAGGCAATGTATAACTAAAACAAAAGCCTTTTAAACTTTAACTTCAACATAGTATGGCATAAATAAAATAAAATAATGCCATTTACTTATTCACATGGATATTCTACTAATCGAATAATCACATGCAATATCAATAACCACTTTCATAATGATGGAATGCATAATGCCAGACTATCATAACCACATAGCCAAGGCCTCGTGCCAAGACTACAAATAAGATTTTGCCAAGGCCTTGTGCCAAGACACTAGTTTGTCTCATGAGACCTACCGATGCATCGAGGAGCTATAGCGGGCTCCACCCGTCACTTACTGAGTCCAATGCATTCCCATATGAAAAGGTTTAAACATAACATAAACATTCGTATTAAAACTAGCATATGAAATGTAAATAATTTCACCATAAAATAGCACATCCACAGTCAAACATATCACAAAACCTTCAAAACAATATAGAAGTTTTTTATCATAATAAATCAACTTCAAATAATCTTAAAATCCATCAAAGGATGTTGACATAGATGAAATCAAAATTCTTTTTAAAGAAATATCTCCTTTTATTTTGAAATCATTTAAGATCTATATAAAATAAAACATTTTCTTTGAAAATATTCTTATAAGCTTGTAAGTAAAGCTTTGAAGATTTTATAACGGTGGAAAATAGCCGCACCTGCCGTATAAGTTAAAAAAACATTCTTATCTTAATTCTGTCGATAAGGTTAAAAAGCACCTTGTTTGGAAAACGACGGAAAGATTCCCTTATAAACCTCTTATAAAAAGTAAAACAAGGGTATAAATGACTTTAAACCATATTCTTTTAAATATTAAAAATGTTTTGAAATACATTTTGAAGAAACATGGATGTGGATGATAACGAGATCCCAGTAGATTATTACGTATAAATAACCTCGGATAATGAAGAGATTGTGAAATAACCCTTACCTTGTAATTTTCCTTGGTTGGGGTAGGTTAACCTACTGTATAATGGTGAAATAATTGTTATTATATTATATAATAATCATATACATTAATATGATATCATATATGATCTTTTAATATTGATTTGATAATAATATCTTAGTATTATCGTTGTTTCGGGTGTTAACTTACTTGTTTTCTTTTATATGTTTTGTTACGTAATACATGTTTGTAAAGGATAGGTTTTATATTATTCATATCCATAATGATATCAAGTTCTTAAACATCATTTTTTAAATCATCAAATGATAATTATACTTGAATGGATACGATGGAGAATGAATCTCATCGCGTTCGTGGAGATGGTAGTCCGTACGTACGCACGAGCGACAATATCATTCTTTTGATATTAAAATAATATATAATGGATGGTATATAATATATACAGAATCCTTAACATGTTATATTTATTATTTACATGAGTTACACATCATTATTATACCCATCCAAATAATATTATATTGAATAACAATTACACCACGACATGGAGACGGTAAGCCGTACGTACGCACGTATGGTGACATGTTATTCAAAGGGTGGATAGAATACTGAATAGGGTTTTACCATATTTATAATAACATCACAGTATATATATGATACTGGATTTATTATTTTATAATGGTAACAACAAAGGAAGAAGAAGTGGAAGAAGAAATGAACTTAGAAAAGGGTGGTGAAATCATTACCTCTTCTTCGGGTTCTTCCTTTTGATTTGATCAAAAGGGATCCTTAGGTTGGCTTTCTGATCAAACTAAGGCCTCTAGGTTGTAGTGATGGATGTTGGGAGAGTATTTGGTCAGAGTTTGGCCGAACCAAAAGGCTTTGAAGGTGTGAAGAAATGAGAAGGAGGAGTGCCCTTTTATAAGAGGGGTGAGGGGCACCTTCGGAAAAGCAAGAGATATTAGTTTATAATAAATTCATATTCGGTTTACAATGGCTCAAAAGTTTACTATTCAAAGGTTAAGGTGGGGATGGGTCGAAAACAACTCAACCAATCGAATTTAGACAGGTTTGGGTACTTATATTAACCTTATCTTTAAGTATTAACTCTAAGTTAATTAGTTTCACTTTTACAATGTCTCTTTGTATTTTTATATAATATTGTTAATAAACTTACTATATACATCCAAGAGACCCCCAAGTGGTCCATTAATGATGAACCTATCATGATATAAGTATCTTTGCCGAACCTTATATTTTTAAGAATTTAATATCAATTAATAATATAATATTTGTTTTAAGAACTCTTTTATGTCAATTTTGACACTATTCAATAGTTGATTTTTTTGAAACTCATAACAGATTGATTACTTCGAAAAAAGTCAATTAAATAAATACTAATATATCATATTATCCTAGAAAATTAGTTTAATTCATTAAAAGTTTCATATTATATTTATTTGGGCATTTATAATATCAATTATTTTAATGTTTCACTATTATAGTAATTACTGCATCATCATTGTGTCATAAATAAAATAGGTTATTTAATGTCTAAAAATTATAAATAAAACATCATTATGTATGAAAAAATTTTATCTTTCTAATGAATATTTATAATCTAAAATCCAACATATATAACCCTATGTAACAATTGCTTTTCTAAAAGATATATGCTTGTGTCATTTTTGTATTCATTTTAACTTAATTAAAATAAAGTGTCATTATCACTTACAAGTGGATCCATGGGGTCCTAAAATTGACCCAAAGATGTCCATGGTCGACCATGTATCAACAAATAGGGTTAAGAAACGTTTTAGGGTAATTTAGTATTATTATAATATTATTTTTTAACCCTTATTTACCGGATTTACCCTTAACCATGGTAAATAAAATATTTACCGCAGTAATTATTCAAAATGTCTAAAAATAAAAGTTACCTATTTACACAATTTGGACATCCTGATTCCAAATATGGAATCCATTTTTCTAAATTCAAAACACAGAAGTGGCAGAAATTAATTTAAAATTAATTCCCGCTGTCAAAACAAAAAGCGTGTTTTTAAGAGATAATAACTATCAAAAGATTGACACTTGTTTATGTTCGGTTTAATTGTAAAATTATGTCCAATGACCAACATTATATTAAATGGTAATAATATATTCTAAATATACTTTAAAACTACTAAAATTCATAATCTATCACTATTAATTATTTTGATTAAAAAAGTTGTTTTTAATTAAAATTTAGTAATTTTCACTATTCATCAAAATATGAAAGTTATCCGAAATGTACCAAAATTTCACCTCAGGCTAAATTCGATATTCCGAATCCAAAAATGAAGTCCATTTTAAAATATAAAATATATATAATTTCAAAAAGTATGTATTACTATTCATAACGGCTAGTTTGATTGGTTGTGGTGTGTGTTAAAACTCAAGGTTGCGTACAACACACGCTACTGTATTATTCAAAGAAAGCGTACCGTGGAAGCTTGGGATATTTCATTTTAAATTTTTGATGTCCCCATTTAGTCAAAAAGTTTAAAATATTGTATTTAAAAAGGGTTCACTATTAAAAGTTGATAAAAGTGCAATACTTAAAATGAATTTGTTCTTGCATTATATCTAAGAAACTCATAATATGGATTCTAAAATTTTAAGGATTATATAAAGTTTAAAATTTAGATAATACTATTCATAACCTCTTTTGAATGGCTATTTTTTTTGTAAGTCATGGTGTGATTGAAATCTGTGTTGCGTGTAGTGCAAGTTATTGAATTATTTTGAAGAAATAACACACTATGAAATCTTGGGGTGTTACATTCTCCCCTCCTTCAATAAATTGCGTCCTCGCAATTTGAAATTCTTCTTCGAAAATAAAAGGTTGAAAATAGAAAATATATTTGTGGGAAAACCCACATCAGAAATTGGGTTACTGAAATTTAGTCTTAATATGAGGAAAAGAGAAATGAAAGGGTCACCACTAAATTATGATCTCGATTAGGAGAACATTGGTGGCAATTAGAGACATATAATTGGAGGAAAAACGTAAATATTTATAGGTAGTGATTGAGGTCATCAATCACAAACAAGTATAAAATTGAGGTCCTTAAATTCATCAATCTATGATGATTTGAAATACCATCGGTTCAACAAAACATAGGGTATTAGGATAACACATTTTTGATGTTTCAAAATATCTTAGTTGAAATCCCACATCGAAAAATGAATTAATGAGGCCTCTATTTAAAATAAAGAGTGGAAAGTATGAAGATTACCGAAAATAACACATACTAGGGTTCCATGTAGGAAAATATGGACATGGAAGAAAAATCTAACCATCAATTATCTGATGGAGAGTGGTAGAGAACATGGCTATGAAAAGGCCAACAATCCCAAAGCCATAAATTAGTGATGATTTAAGGTACCATCTAGGAAAACATTTTTGTTCTAAGTTAATTTTCTTAATATTGAGGAATTTATTTATGAGATTGGCTAAGTTCATAAGGAGATATACTTACTTTATAATTAGAGTTTTATCCATTAATAAATTTCTACCACAAACTCATCTTTCACTCTAAAAGATAATAGAATGTAAAAAAATTCTATTTACACTATTCGTATAGGGTTCCAAAATAAACGAATTTATAATTCATCTACAAGATATTTTAATAAAAACTACATTATTTAATCCAAGACATCTCGTGGTCCAGTGGTAGGTGATACACCCTTGTCGCCCTTCGGTTGCGGGTTCAAGTCTCACAGCCTTGCCGGACGCGACGGGTTGCCGCCCGACCTCTGGGTTGTCCTTTTATGGAAATCCTAAATAATCCAAACTAGAACAATCCAAAATACTTCTGTCCAAACTCACAGTCCAACATTTATAAGGAAGGTAAACATAATATAGATCCTTTTTACCCCGTAATAGCATATGAATACCTTCATCATGTATTACCATATTCCTTATTGATTACATTCATTCTCCCTTATTCCATATAGAATGCTGGATATACTTCATTAATCCAAAAATGTTTTAAACCCCAACAATGATGGAATATAAAAATCATTAATCAGTTCCAAGGTAGTCAAGAATATCCAATATAATTTATCTAAAACAATCACATATTATTCCAAAATCACTACCTGAGTATCCGAACTATATTATGATTTATCATTCTCTCAACCATATATTTTCCAAAAATTTATCCTTCTATTAAGTCACTTTTCTTTGTTCCACACAATCTCAAGTCCTTAATGAAATAGTACTGCAGTACAGTCCTTATATACTCCATAATTATTATAAAAAATACATTGTTGATACAACACTCAATTGACATAATCAACATAAGAACTCTAATCATTCCTCTTCATCTGTGGTAGTATCATAACTTGATTATTATCCAATAACATCATTTGCGGCATAGTCTGATGACTGGGACATAGGTTCGCGTAGTGTCCAAACTCCTTGCAAATGAAGCATTGTACAGTTGAAACCATTTTCTTACCCTTGCAGTCACATACTTTGTGCCCTTTTCCTCCACACTTATAACAAACTCTCATTCCTTTCAGGCAAGTTCCTGGGTGTTTCTTTCCACAGTTACCACATATGAGAAAATTCTTCTTTTCCCTCTTCCCTTTATCCATCTTTCTCTCTTCCATCCTTTTCTTCTCTTTCTTCCCTTAAAAGCCATAACACTCAGTAAACTCTTTACTTATCTTATTAACACATGATATTATCTCTTCATATGATGATAATACATGGGAGACTATTTCTCTTATAAATTCTAGCTTAAGACCATGAAAGATATGATCCTTCCTTCTCTTTGGATCATGTGCATTGTTGGAGTTCTCATTCCTTCTACTAGGCACCATTTCTAAACAATGGCATACACTAGATCAGTTTATGAATCAAAATAAATAATCCCATACTTATAAAACAGTTAACATAAATTGAACTATTTATGGATATAATCCATAATCATAAAAATGTTTTCTTTGAGGAAGTATATACTCATAACCCCTTCATAATGATTTGTAAAGAAAATGAGAGTTATCCTAAGCATATCCCCCAGGAGTGTTGTAACCAAGAGTGCAGCAAGGCCCGTTGTCGTGCACCAGTTCCCGTTCGAGTCTAGCTCAAAGCGGTGTTTTCGGGTGTTACCCCTAGGTACATCTGTGCCAGAGCCGCCTCTACCTGCTCGTATCCAGACATGGATGTATTGCTCGGAAAACTCACAAAATCTCTACAATACCAAAATTCTAGGAAGTTCTTCTATACTAATCCTCAATGTTCATCTTAGGTCTACGTGCTCTAATCAGAGTTTATCTAAATCTAGCTTCCAAGGTTTGTACTAAACTTCCTCTGATACCAACTGTAACGCCCCGACCCCAGTTACCCAGAGTCGGTGCATTATTACATAACATTGGCATGATCACAAGAACGATCAAATCTCGAAAGACCGATTGGTTTAGTAGCCTTGGAAACACTAGATATATTCATAAGTTTTACGTTACATCATAAAAAATAGAACTACTACAACAACATATTGTCTCCATAGTCCACACTATTAACCCCTCATAATATCCCTGAAAGTCATTCATAATTTACTTCTTCACATCCTGGGAAAATAAAACATAGAAAATGGGTGAGCTCAAATGCCCAGTAAGGATAACAATATAGCAGAAACTTTCATAAATAAGAATAAACATTTAAGGCAATGTATAACTAAAACAAAAGCCTTTTAAACTTTAACTTCAACATAGTATGGCAAAAATAAAATGAAAGAATGCCATTTACTTATTCACATGGATATTCTACTAATCGAATAGTCACATGCAATATCAATAACCACTTTCATAATGATGGAATGCATAATGTCAGACTATCATAACCACATAGCCAAGGCCTCGTGCCAAGACTACAAATAAGATTTTGCAAAGGCCTTGTGCCAAGACACTTGTTTGTCTCATGAGACCTTTTCGATGCATCGAGGAGCTATAGCGGGCTCCACCCGTCACTTACTAAGTCCAATGCATTCCCATATGAAAAGGTTTAAACATAACATAAACATTCGTATTAAAACTAGCATACGAAATGTAAATAATTTCACCATAAAATAGCATATCCACAGTCAAACATATCACAAAACCTTCAATAAAATATAGAAGTTTTGTATCATAATAAATCAACTTCAAATAATCTTAAAATCCATCAAAGGATGTTGACATAGATGAAATCAAAATTCTTTTTAAAGAAATATCTCCTTTTATTTTGAAATCATTTAAGATCCATATAAAATAAAACATTTTCTTTGAAAATATTCTTATAAGCTTGTAAGGAAAGCTTTGAAGATTTTATAACGGCGGAAAATAGCCGCACCCGCCGTATAAGTTAAAAAAACATTCTTATCTTAATTCTGTCGAAAAGGTTAAAAAGCACCTTGTTTGGAAAACGACGGAAAGATTCCCTTATAAACCTCTTATAAAAAGTCAAACAAGGGTATAAATTACTTTAACCCATATTATTTTAAATATTAAAAATGTTTTGAAATACATTTTGAAGAAACATGGATGTGGATGATAACGAGATCCCAGTAGATTATTACGTATAAACAACCTCGGATAATGAAGAGATTGTGAAATAACCCTTACCTTGAACTTTTCCTTGGTTGGGGTAGGTTAACCTCCTGTATAATGGTGAAATAATTGTTATTAAATTATATAATAATCATATACATTAATATGATATCATATATGATCTTTTAATATTGATTTGATAATAATATCTTAGTATTATCGTTGTTTCGGGTGTTAACTTACTTGTTTTCTTTTATATGTTTTGTTACGTAAGAAATGTTTGTAAAGGATAGCTTTTATATTATTCATATACATAATGATATCAAGTTCTTAAACATAATTTTTTAAATCATCAAATGATAATTATACTTGAATGGATACGATGGAGAATGAATCTCATCGCGTTCGTGGAGACGATAGTCCGTACTTACGCACGAGCGACAATATCATTCTTTTGATATTAAAATAATATATAATGGATGGTATATCATATATACAGAATCCTTAACATGTTATATTTATTATTTACATGAGTTACACATCATTATTATACCCATCCAAAAAATATTATATTGAATAACAATTACACCACGACATGGAGATGGTAAGCCGTACGTACGCACGTATGGTGACATGTTATTCAAAGGGTGGATAGAATACTGAATAGGGTTGTACCATATTTATAATAACATCACAGTATATATATGATACTGGATTTATTATTTTAGAATGGTAACAACAAAGGAAGAAGAAGTGGAAGAAGAAATGAACTTAGAAAAGGGTGGTGAAATCATTACCTCTTCTTCGGGTTCTTCCTTTTGATTTGATCAAAAGGGATCCATAGGTTGGCTTTCTGATCAAACTAAGGCCTCAATGTTGTAGTGATGGATGTTGGGAGAGTATTTGGGCAGAGTTTGGCCGAACCAAAAGGCTTTGAAGGTGTGAAGAAATGAGAAGGAGGAGTGCCCTTTTATAAGAGGGGTGAGGGGTACCTTTGGAAAATCTAGAGATATTAGTTTATAATAAATTCATATTCGGTTTACAATGGCTCAAAAGTTTACTATTCAAAGGTTAAGGTGGGGATGGGTCGAAAACAACTCAACCAATAGAATTTATACAGGTTTGGGTTCTTATATTAACCTTATCTTTAAGTATTAACTCTAAGTTAATTAGTTTCACTTTTACAATGTCTCTTTGTATTTTTATATAATATTGTTAATAAACATACTATATACATCCAAGCGACCCCAAAGTGGTCCATTAATGATGAACCTATCATGATATAAGTCTCTTGGACTAACCTTAGATTTTTAGGAATTTAATATCAATTAAAAATATAATATTTGTTTTACGAACTCTTTTATGTCAATTTTGACACTATTCAATAGTTGATTTTTGTGAAACTTATAACAGATTTATTACTTCGAAAAAAGTCAATTAAATAAATCCTAATATATCATATTATCCTAGAAAATTAGTTAAATTCATTAAAAGTTTCATATTATATTTATTTGGGCATTTATAATATCAATTATTTTAATTTTTCACTATTATAGTAATTACTGCATCATCATTATGTCATAAATAAAATAAATTATTTAATGTCTAAAAATTATAAATAAAATATCATTATGTAGGAAATCTTTTTATATTTCTAATGAATATTTATAATCTAAAATCCAACATATATAACCCTATGTAACAATTGTTTTTCTAAAAGATATATGCTTGTGTCATTTTTGTATTCATTTTAACTTAATTAAAATAAAGTGTCATTATCACTTACAAGTGGATCCATGGGGTCCCAAAATTGACCCAAAGATGTCCATGGTCGACCATGTATCAACCAATATGGTTAAGACACGTTTTAGGGTAATTTAGTATTATTATAATATTATTTTTTAACCCTTATTTACCGGATTTACCCTTAACCATGGTAAATAAAATATTTACCGCAGTAATTATTCAAAATGTCTAAAAATAAAAGTTACCTATTTACAAAATTTGGAAATCCTGATTCCAAATATGGAATCCATTTTTCTAAATTCAAAACACAGAAGTGACAGAAATTAATTTAAAATTAATTCCCGCTGTCAAAACAAAAAGCGTGTTTTTAAGAGATAATAACTATCAAAAGATTGACACTTGTTTATGTTCGGTTTAATTGTAAAATTATGTCCAATGACCAACATTATATTAAATGGTAAAAATATATTATAAATATACTTTAAAACTACTAAAATTCATAATTTATCACTATTAATTATTTTGATTAAAAAAGTTGTTTTTAATTAAAATTTAGTAATTTTCACTATTCATCAAAATATGAAAGTTATCCGAAATGTACCAAAATTTCACCTTAGGATAAATTTGATATTCCGAATCCAAAAATGAATTCCATTTTCAAATATAAAATATATATAATTTCAAAAAGTAGGTATTACTATTCATAACGGCTAGTTTGATTGGTTGTGGTGTGTGTTAAAACTCAAGGTTGCGTACAAAACACGCTACTGTATTATTCAAAGAAAGCGTACCGTGGAAGCTTGGGATATTTCATTTTAAATTTTTGATGTCCCCATTTAGTCAAAAAGTTTAAAATATTGTATTTAAAAAGGGTTCACTATTAAAAGTTGATAAAAGTGAAATACTGAAAATGAATTTGTTCTTGCATTATATCTAAGAAACTCATAATATGGATTATAAAATTATAAGGATTATATAAAGTTTAAAATTTAGATAATACTATTCATAACCTCTTTTTAATGGCTTTTTTTTTGTAAGTCATGGTGTGATTGAACTCGGTGTTGCGTGTAGTGCAAGTTATTGAATTATTTTGAAGAAATAAGACACTATGAAATCTTGGGGTGTTACAATCTCCCCTCCTTCAATAAATTGCGTCCTCGCAATTTGAAATTCTTCTTCGAAAATAAAAGGTTGAAAATAGAAAATATATTTGTGGGAAAACCCACATCGTAAATTGGGTTACTGAAATTTAGTCTTAATATGAGGAAAAGAGAAATGAAAGGGTCACCACTAAATTATGATCTCGATTAGGAGAACATTGGTGGCAATTAGAGACATATAATTGGAGGAAAAAAGTAAATATTTATAGGTAGTGATTGAGGTCATCAATCACAAACAAGTATAAAATTGAGGTCCTTAAATTCATCAATCTATGATGATTTGAAATACCATCGGTTCAACAAAACATAGGGTATTAGGATAACACATTTTTGACGTTTCAAAATATCTTAGTTGAAATCCCACATCGAAAAATGAATTAATGAGGCCTCTATTTAAAATAAAGAGTCGAAAGTATGAAGATTACCGAAAATAACACATACTAGGGTTCCATGTAGGAAAATATGGACATGGAAGAAAAATCTAACCATCAATTATCTGATGGAGAGTGGTAGAGAACATGGCTATGAAAAAGCCAACAATCCCAAAGCCATAAATTAGTGATGATTGAAGGTACCATCTAGGAAAACATTTTTGTTCTAAGTTGCTTTTCTTAATATTGATGAATTTATTCATGAGATTGAATAAGATCATAAGGAGATATACTTACTTTATAATTAGAGTTTTATCCATTAATAAATTTCTACCACAAACTCAGCTTTCACTCTAAAAGATAATAGAATGTAAAAAAATTCTATTTACACTATTCGTATAGGGTTCCAAAATAAACTAATTTATAATTCATCTACAAGATCTTTTAATAAAAACTACATTATTTAATCCAAGACATCTCGTGGTGCAGTGGTAGGTGATACACCCTTGTCACCCTTCGGTTGCGGGTTCAAGTCTCACAGCCTTGCCGGACGCGACGGGTTGCCGCCCGACCTCTGGGTTGTCCTTTTATGGAAATCCTAAATAATCCAAACTAGAACTATCCAAAATACTTCTGTCCAAACTCACAGTCCAACATTTATAAGGAAGGTAAACATAATATAGATCCTTTTTACCCCGTAATAGCATATGAATACCTTCATCTTGTATTACCATATTCCTTATTGATTACATTCATGCTCCCTTATTCCATATAGAATGCTGGATATACATCATTAATCCCAAAATGTTTTAAACCCCAACAATGATGGAATATACAAATCATTAATTAGTTCCAAGGTAGTCAAAAATATCCAATATAATTTATCCAAAACAATCACATATTATTCCAAAATCAC
Source organism: Viscum album (assembly GCA_963277665.1). Classification (NCBI taxonomy): domain Eukaryota; kingdom Viridiplantae; phylum Streptophyta; class Magnoliopsida; order Santalales; family Viscaceae; genus Viscum; species Viscum album. Next base: position 827,861,994 of record OY728133.1, on the reverse strand, counting down.
TACCTCATTATCAGAACTATATTATGATTTATCATTCTCTCAACCATATATTTTCCAAAAATTTATCCTTCTATTAAGTCACTTTTCTTTGTTCCACACAATCTCAAGTCCTTAATGAAATAGTACTGCAGTACAATCCTTATATACTCCATAATTATTATAAAAAGTACATTGTTGATACAACACTCAATTTACATAATCAACATAAGAACTCTAATCATTCCTCTTCATCTATGGTAGTATCATAACTTGATTATTATCCAATAACATCATTTGTGGCATAGTCTGATGATTGGGACATAGGTTCGCGTAGTGTCCAAACTCCTTGCAAATGAAGCATTGTACAGTTGAAACCATTTTCTTACCCTTGCAGTCGCGTACTTTGTGCCCTTTTCCTCCACACTTATAACAAACTCCCATTCCTTTCAGGCAAGTTCCAGGGTGTTTCTTTCCACAGTTACCACATATGAGAAAATTCTTTTTTTCCCTCTGCCCTTTATCCATCTTTCTCTCTTCCATCCTTTTCTTCTCTTGCTTCCCTTCAAATCCATAGGACTCAGTAAACTCTTTACTTATCTTATCAACACATGATATTATTTCTTCATATGATGATAATACATGGGAGACTATTTCTCTTATAAATTCTAGCTTAAGACCATGAAAGATATGATCCTTCCTTCTCTTTGGATCATGTGCATTGTTGGAGTTCTCATTCCTTCTACTAGGCACCATTTCTAAACAATGGCATACACTAGATCAGTTTATGAATCAAAATACATAATCCCATACTTATAAAACACTTAACATAAATTGAACTATTTATGGATATAATACATAATCATAAAAATGTTTTCTTTGAGGAAGTATATACTCATAAACCCTTCATAATGATTTGTAAAGAAAATGAGAGTTATCCTAAGCATATCCCCCGGGAGTGTCGAAACCAAGAGTGCAGCAAGGCCCGTTGTCGTGCACCAGTTCCTGTTCGAGTCTAGCTCAAAGCGGTGTTTTCGGGTTTTACCCCTAGGTACATCTGTGCCAGAGCCGCCTCTACCTGCTCGTATCCAGACATGGATGTATTTCTTGGAAAACTCACAAAATCTCTACAATACCAAAATTCTAGGAAGTTCTTCTATACTAATCCTCAAAGTTCATCTTAGGTCTACGTGCTCTAATCAGAGTTTATCTAAATCTAGCTTCCAAGGTTTGTACAAAACTTCCTATGATACCAACTGTAACGCCCCGACCCCAGTTACCCAGAGTCGGTGCATTATTACATAACATTGGCATGATCACAAGAAAGATCAAATCTCGAAAGACCGATTGGTTTAGTAGCCTTGGAAACACTAGATATATTCATAAGTTTTACGTTACATCATAAAAAAAAGAACTACTACAACAACATATTGTCTCCATAGTCCACACTATTAACCCCTCATAATATCCCTGCAAGTCATTCATAATTTACTTCTTCACATCCTGGGAAAATAAAACATAGAAAAGGGGTGAGCTCAAATGCCCAGTAAGGATAACAATATAGCGGAAACTTTCATAAATAAGAATAAAAATTTAAGGCAATGTATAACTAAAACAAAAGCCTTTTAAACTTTAACTTCAACATAGTATGGCATAAATAAAATGAAATAATGCCATTTACTTATTCACATGGATATTCTACTAATCTAATAATCACATGCAATATCAATAACCACTTTCATAATGATGGAATGCATAATGCCAGACTATCATAACCACATAGCCAAGGCCTCATGCCAAGACTACAAATAAGATTTTGCCAAGGCCTTGTGCCAAGACACTAGTTTGTCTCATGAGACCTACCGATGCATCGAGGAGCTATAGCGGGCTCCACCCATCACTTACTAAGTCCAATGCATTCCCATATGAAAAGGATTAAACATAACATAAACATTCGTATTAAAACTAGAATACGAAATGTAAATAATTTCACCATAAAATAGCTCATCCACAGTCAAACATATCACAAAACCTTCAATACAATATAGAAGTTTTGTATCATAATAAATCAACTTCAAATAATCTTAAAATCCATCAAAGGATGTTGACATAGATGAAATCAAAATTCTTTTTAAAGAAATATCTCCTTTTATTTTGAAATCATTTAAGATACATATAAAATAAAACATTTTCTTTGAAAACATTCTTATAAGCTTGTAAGGAAAGCTTTGAAGATTTTATAACAGCGGAAAATAGCCGCACCCGTCGTATAAGTTAAAAAAACATTCTTATCTTAATTCTGTCGAAAAGGTTAAAAAGCACCTTGTTTGGAAAACGATGGAATGATTCCCTTATAAACCTCTTATAAAAAGTCAAACAAGGGTATAAATGGCTTTAACCCATATTCTTTTAAATATTAAAAATGTTTTGAAATACATTTTGAAGAAACATGGATGTGGATGATAACGAGATCCCAGTAGATTATTACGTATAAACAACCTCGGATAATGAAGAGATTGTGAAATAACCCTTACCTTGTACTTTTCCTTGGTTGGGGTAGGTTAACCTCTTGTATAATGGTGAAATAATTGTTATTAAATTATATAATAATCATATACATTAATATGATATCATATATGATCTTTTAATATTGATTTGATAATAATATCTTAGTATTATCGTTGTTTCGGGTGTTAACTTACTTGTTTTCTTTTATATGTTTTGTTACGTAAGACATGTTCGTAAAGGATAGGTTTTATATTATTCATATCCATAATGATATCAAGTTCATAAACATCATTTTTTAAATCATCAAATGATAATTATACTTGAATGGATACGATGGAGAATGAATCTCATCGCGTTCGTGGAGACGGTAGTCCGTACGTACGCACGAGCGACAATATCATTCTTTTGATATTAAAATAATATATAATGGATGGTATATCATATATACAGAATCCTTAACATGTTATATTTATTATTTACATGAGTTACACATCATTATTATACTCATCCAAATAATATTATATTGAATAACAATTACACCACGACATGGAGACGGTAAGCCGTACGTACACACGTATGGTGACATGTTATTCAAAGGGTGGATAGAATACTGAATAGGGTTGTACCATATTTATAATAACATCACAATATATATATGATAGTGGATTTATTATTTTAGAATGGTAACAACAAAGGAAGAAGAAGTGGAAGAAGAAATGAACTTAGAAAAGGGTGGTGAAATCATTACCTCTTCTTCGGGTTCTTCCTTTTGATTTGATCAAAAGGGCTCCTTAGGTTGGCTTTCTGATCAAACTAAGGCCTCTATGTTGTAGTGATGAATTTTGGGCGAGTATTTGGGCAGAGTTTGGCCGAACCAAAAGGCTTTGAAGGTGTGAAGAAATGAGAAGGAGGAGTGCCCTTTTATAAGAGGGGTGAGGGGCACCTTTGGAAAAGCTAGAGATATTAGTTTATAATAAATTCATATTCGGTTTACAATGGCTCCAAAGTTGACTATTCTAAGGTTAAGGTGGGGATGGGTCGAAAACAACTCAACCAATAAAATTTAGACAGGATTGGGTACTTATATTAACCTTATCTTTAAGTATTAACTCTAAGTTAATTAGTTTCACTTTTACAATGTCTCTTTGTATTTTTATATACTATTGTTAATAAACATACTATATACATCCAAGAGACCCCCAAGTGGTCTATTAATGATGAACCTATCATGATATAAGTCTCTTGGACTAACCTTAGATTTTTAGGAATTTAATATCAATTAATAATATAATATTTGTTTTAAGAACTCTTTTATGTCAATTTTGACACTATTCAATAGTTGATTTTTGTGAAACTCATAACAGATTGATTACTTCGAACAAAGTCAATTAAATAAATCCTAATATATCATATTATCCAAGAAAATTAGTTTAATTCATTAAAAGTTTCATATTATATTTATTTGGGCATTTATAATATCAATTATTTTAATTTTTCACTATTAAAGTAATTACTGCATCATCATTGTGTCATAAATAAAATAAATTATTTAATGTCTAAAAATTATTAATAAAATATCATTATATAGGAAATCATTTTATATTTCTACTGAATATTTATAATCTAAAATCCAACATATATAACCCTATGTAACAATTGTTTTGCTAAAAGATATATGCTTGTGTCATTTTTGTATTCATTTTAACTTAATTAAAATAAAGTGTCATTATCACTTACAAGTGGATCCATGGGGTCCCAAAATTGACCCAAAGATGTCCATGGTCGACCATGTATCAACCAATAGGGTTAAGACACGTTTTAGGGTAATTTAGTATTATTATAATATTATTTGTTAACCCTTATTTACCGGATTTATCCTTAACCATGGTAAATAAAATATTTACCGCAGTAATTATTCAAAATGTCTAAAAATAAAAGTTACCTATTTACACAATTTGGACATCCTGATTCCAAATATGGAATCCATTTTTCTAAATTCAAAACACAGAAGTAGCAGAAATTAATTTAAAATTAATTCCCGCTGTCAAAACAAAAAGCTAGTTTTTAAGAGATAATAACTATCAAAAGATTGACACTTGTTTATGTTCGGTTTAATTGTAAAATTATGTCCAATGACCAACATTATATTAAATGGTAAAAATATATTCTAAATATACTTTAAAACTACTAAAATTCATAATTTATCACTATTAATTATTTTGATTAAAAAAGTTGTTTTTAATTAAAATTTAGTAATTTTCACTATTCATCAAAATATGAAAGTTATCCGAAATGTACCAAAATTTCACCTTAGGCTAAATTCGATATTCCGAATCCATAAATGAAGTCCATTTTCAAATATAAAATATATATAATTTCAAAAAGTAGGTATTACTATTCATAACGGCTAGTTTGATTGGTTGTGGCGTGTGTTAAAACTCAAGGTTGCGTACAACACACGCTACTGTATTATTCAAAGAAAGCGTACCGTGGAAGCATGGGATATTTCATTTTAAATTTTTGATGTCCCCATTTAGTCAAAAAGTTTAAAATATTGTATTTAAAAAGGGTTCACTATTAAAAGTTGATAAAAGTGCAATACTGAAAATGAATTTGTTCTTGCATTATATCTAAGAAACTCATAATATGGATTCTAAAATTATAAGGATTATATAAAGTTTAAAATTTAGATAATACTATTCATAACCTCTTTTGAATGTCTTTTATTTTTGTAAGTCATGGTGTGATTGAACTCGGTGTTGCGTGTAGTGCAAGTTATTGAATTATTTTGAAGAAATAACACACTATGAAATCTTGGGGTGTTACATTCTCCCCTCCTTCAATAAATTGCGTCCTCGCAATTTGAAATTCTTCTTCGAAAATAAAAGGTTGAAAATAGAAAATATATTTGTGGGAAAACCCACATCGGAAATTGGGTTACTGAAATTTAGTCTTAATATGAGGAAAAGAGAAATGAAAGGGCCACCACTAAATTATGATCTCGATTAGGAGAACATTGGTGGCAATTAGAGACATATAATTGGAGGAAAAAAGTAAATATTTATAGGTAGTGATTGAGGTCATCAATCACAAACAAGTATAAAATTGAGGTCCTTAAATTCATCAATCTATGATGATTTGAAATACCATCGGTTCAACAAAACATAGGGTATTAGGATAACACATTTTTGACGTTTCAAAATATCTTAGTTGAAATCCCACATCGAAAAATGAATTAATGAGGCCTCTATTTAAAATAAAGAGTCGAAAGTATGAAGATTACCGAAAATAACACATACTAGGGTTCCATGTAGGAAAATATGGACATGGAAGAAAAATCTATCCATCAATTATCTGATGGAGAGTGGTAGAGAACATGGCTATGAAAAGGCCAACAATCCCAAAGCCATAAATTAGTGATGATTTAAGGTACCATCTAGGAAAACATTTTTGTTCTAAGTTTCTTTTCTTAATATTGAGGAATTTATTTATGAGATTGGCTAAGATCATAAAGAGATATACTTACTTTATAATTAGATTTTTATCCATTAATAAATTTCTACCACAAACTCATCTTTCACTCTAAAAGATAATAGAATGTAAAAAAACTCTATTTACACTATTCGTATAGGGTTCCAAAATAAACGAATTTATAATTCATCTACAAGATCTTTTAATAAAAACTACATTATTTAATCCAAGACATCTCGTGGTGCAGTGGTAGGTGATACACCCTTGTCGCCCTTCGGTTGCGGGTTCAAGTCTCACAGCCTTGCCGGATGCGACGGGTTGCCGCCCGACCTCCAGGTTGTCCTTTTATGGAAATCCTAAATAATCTAAACTAGAACTATCCAAAATACTTCTGTCCAAACTCACAGTCCAACATTTATAAGGAAGGTAAACATAATATAGATCCTTTTTACCCCGTAATAGCATATGAATACCTTCATCATGTATTACCATATTCCTTATTGATTACATTCATGCTCCCTTATTCCATATAGAATGCTGGATATACTTAATTAATCCAAAAATGTCTTAAACCCCAACAATGATGGAATATACAAATCATTAATCAGTTCCAAGGTAGTCAAGAATATCCAATATAATTTATCCAAAACAATCACATATTATTCCAAAATCACTACCTTAGTATCAGAACTATATTATGATTTATCATTCTCTCAACCATATATTTTCCAAAAATTTATCCTTCTATTAAGTCAGTTTTCTTTGTTCCACACAATCTCAAGTCCTTAATGAAATAGTACTGTAGTACAATCCTTATATACTCCATAATTATTATAACAAGTACATTGTTGATACAACACTCAATTGACATAATCAACATAAGAACTCTAATCATTCCTCTTCATCTGTGGTAGTATCATAACTTGATTATTATCCAATAACATCATTTGCGGCATAGTCTGATGACTGGGACGTAGGTTCGCGTAGTGTCCAAACTCCTTGCAAATGAAGCATTGTACAGTTGAAACCATTTTCTTACCCTTGTAGTCACATACTTTTTGACCTTTTCCTCCACACTTATAACAAACTCCCATTCCTTTCAGGCAAGTTCCAGGGTGTTTCTTTCCACAGTTACCACCGATGAGAAAATTCTTCTTTTCCCTCTTCCCTTTATCCATCTTTCTCTCTTCCATCCTTTTCTTCTCTTGCTTCCTTTCAAAGCCATAGGACTCAGTAAACTCTTTACTTATCTTATCAACACATGATATTATTTCTTCATATGATGATAATACATGGGAGACTATTTCTCTTATAAATTCTAGCTTAAGACCATGAAAGATATGATCCTTCCTTCTCTTTGGATCATGTGCATTGTTGGAGTTCTCATTCCTTCTACTAGGCACCATTTCTAAACAATGGCATACACTAGATCAGTTTATGAATCAAAATACATAATCCCATACTTATAAAACACTTAACATAAATTGAACTATTTATGGATATAATCCATAATCATAAAAATGTTTTCTTTGAGAAAGTATATACTCATAAACCCTTCATAATTATTTGTAAAGAAAATGAGAGTTATCCTAAGCATATCCCCCGGGAGTGTCGTAACCAAGAGTGCAGCAATGCCCGTTGTCGTGCACCAGTTCCCGTTCGAGTCTAGCTCAAAGCGGTGTTTTCGGGTTTTACCCCTAGGTACATCTGTGCCATAGCCGCCTCTACCTGCTCGTATCCAGACAGGGATGTATTGCTCGGAAAACTCACAAAATCTGTACAATAGCAAAATTCTAGGAAGTTCTTCTATACTAATCCTCAAAGTTCATATTAGGTCTACGTGCTCTAATCAGAGTTTATCTAAATCTATCTTCCAAGGTTTGTACTAAACTTCCTCTGATACTAATTGTAACGCCCCGACCCCAGTTACCCAGAGTCGGTGCATTATTACATAACATTGGCATGATCACAAGAAAGATCAAATCTCGAAAGGCCGATTGGTTTAGTAGCCTTGGAAACACTAGATATATTCATAAGTTTTACGTTACATCATAAAAAAAAGAACTACAACAACAACATATTGTCTCCATAGTCCACACTATTAACCCCTCATAATATCCCTGCAAGTCATTCATAATTTACTTCTTCACATCCTGGGAAAATAAAACATAGAAAAGGGGTGAGCTCAAATGCCCAGTAAGGATAACAATATAGCGGAAACTTTCATAAATAAGAATAAACATTTAAGGCAATGTATAACTAAAACAAAAGCCTTTTAAACTTTAACTTCAACATAGTATGGCATAAATAAAATGAAATAATGCCATTTACTTATTCACATGGATATTCTTCTAATCAAATAATCACATGCAATATCAATAACCACTTTCATAATGATGGAATGCATAATGCCAGACTATCATAACCACATAGCCAAGGCCTCGTTCCAAGACTACAAATAAGATTTTTCCAAGGCCTTGTGGCAAGACACTAGTTTGTCTCATGAGACCTACCGATGCATCGAGGAGCTATAGCGGGCTCCACCCGTCACTTACTAAGTCCAATGCATTCCCATATGAAAAGGTTTAAACATAACATAAACATTCGTATTAAAACTAGCATACTAAATGTAAATAATTTCACCATAAAATAGCACATCCACAGTCAAACATATCACAAAACCTTCAATACAATATAGAAGTTTTGTATCATTATAAATCAACTTCAAATAATCTTAAAATCCATCAAAGGATGTTGACATAGATGAAATCAAAATTCTTTTTAAAGAAATATCTCCTTTTATTTTGAAATCATTTAAGATCCATATAAAATAAAACATTTTCTTTGAAAATATTCTTATAAGCTTGTAAGGAAAGCTTTGAAGATTTTATAACGGCGGAAAATAGCCGCACCCACCGTATAAGTTAAAAAAACATTCTTATCTTAATTCTATCGAAAAGGTTAAAAAGCACCTTGTTTGGAAAATGACGGAAAGATTCCCTTATAAACCTCTTATAAAAAGTCAAACAAGGGTATAAATGACTTTAACCCATATTCTTTTAAATATTAAAAATGTTTTGAAATACATTTTGAAGAAACATGGATGTGGATGATAACGAGATCCCAGTAGATTATTACGTATAAACAACTTCGGATAATGAAGAGATTGTGAAATAACCCTTACCTTGTACTTTTCCTTGGTTGGGGTAGGTTAACCTCCTGTATAATGGTGAAATAATTGTTATTAAATTATATAATAATCATATACATTAATATGATATCATATATGATCTTTTAATATTGATTTGATAATAATATCTTAGTATTATCGTTGTTTCGGGTGTTAACTTACTTGTTTTCTTTTATATGTTTTGTTACTTAAGACATGTTTGTAAAGGATAGGTTTTATATTATTCATATCCATAATGATATCAAGTTCTTAAACATCATTTTTTAAATCATCAAATGATAATTATACTTGAATGGATACGATGGAGAATGAATCTCATCGCGTTCGTGGAGACGGTAGTCCGTACGTACGCACGAGCGACAATATCATTCTTTTGATATTAAAATAATATATAATGGATGGTATATCATATATACAGAATCCTTAACATGTTATATTTATTATTTACATGAGTTACACATCATTATTTTACCCATCCAAATAATATTATATTGAATAGCAATTACACCACGACATGGAGACGGTAAGCCGTACGTACGCACGTATGGTGACATGTTATTCAAAGGGTGGATAGAATACTGAATAGGGTTGTACCATATTTATAATAACATCAAAGTATATATATGATACTGGATTTATTATTTTAGAATGGTAACAACAAAGGAAGAAGAAGTGGAAGAAGAAATGAACTTAGAAAAGGGTGGTGAAATCATTACCTCTTCTTCGGGTTCTTCCTTTTGATTTGATCAAAAGGGCTCCTTAGGTTGGCTTTCTGATCAAACTAAGGCCTCTATGTTGTAGTGATGGATGTTGGGAGAGTATTTGGGCAGATTTTGGCCGAACCAAAATGATTTTAAGGTGTGAAGAAATGAGAAGGAGGAGTGCCCTTTTATAAGAGGGGTGAGGGGCACCTTTGGAAAAGCTAGAGATATTAGTTTATAATAAATTCATATTCGGTTTAAAATGGCTCCAAAGTTGACTATTCAACGGTTAAGGTGGGGATGGGTCGAAAACAACTCAACCAATAGAATTTAGACAGGTTTGGGTAGTTATATTAACCTTATCTTTAAGTATTAACTCTAAGTTAATTAGTTTCACTTTTACAATGTCTCTTTGTATTTTTATATAATATTGTTAATAAACTTACTATATACATACAAGCGACCCCCAAGTGGTCCATTAATGATGAACCTATCATGATATAAGTCTCTTGGACTAACCGTAGAATTTAGGAATTTAATATCAATTAATAATATAATATTTGTTTTAAGAACTCTTTTATGTCAATTTTGACACTATTCAATAGTTGATTTTTGTGAAACTCATAACAGATTGATTACTTCGAACAAAGTAAATTAAATAAATCCTAATATATCATATTATCCTAGAAAATTAGTTTAATTCATTAAAAGTTTCATATTATATTTATTTGGGCATTTATAATATCAATTATTTTAATTTTTCACTATTATAGTAATTCCTGCATCATCATTGTGTCATAAATAAAATAAATTATTTAATGTCTAAAAATTATAAATAAAATATCATTATGTATGAAATCTTTTTATATTTCTAATTAATATTTATAATCTAATATCCAACATATATAACCCTATGTAACAATTGTTTTTCTAAAAGATATATGCTTGTGTCATTTTTGTATTCATTTTAACTTAATTAAAATAAAGTGTCATTATCACTTACAAGTGGATCCATGGGGTCCCAAAATTGACCCAAAGATGTCCATGGTCGACCATGTATCAACAAATAGGGTTAAGACACGTTTTATGGTCATTTAGTATTATTATAATATTATTTTTAACCCTTATTTACCGGATTTACCCTTAACCATGGTAAATAAAATATTTACCGCAGTAATTATTCAAAATGTCTAAAAATAAAAGTTACCTATTTACACAATTTGTACATACTGATTCCAAATATGGAATCCATTTTTCTAAATTCAAAACACATAAGTGGCAGAAATTTATTTAAAATTAATTCCCGCTGTCAAAACAAAAAGCGTGTTTTTAAGAGATAATAACTATCAAAAGATTGACACTTGTTTATGTTCGGTTTAATTGTAAAATTATGTCCAATGACCAACATTATATTAAACGGTAAAAATATATTCTAAATATACTTTAAAACTACTAAAATTCATAATTTATCACTATTAATTATTTTGATTAAAAAAGTTGTTTTTAATTAAAATTTAGTAATTTTCACTATTCATCAAAATATGAAAGTTATCCGAAATGTACCAAAATTTCACCTTAGGCTAAATTCGATATTCCGAATCCAAAAATGAAGTCCATTTTCAAATATAAAATATATATAATTTCAAAAAGTAGGTATTAATATTCATAACGGCTAGTTTGATTGGTTGTTGTGTGTGTTAAAACTCAAGGTTGCGTACAACACACGCTACTGTATTATTCAAAGAAAGCGTACCGTGGAAGCTTGGGATATTTCATTTTAAATTTTTGATGTCCCCATTTAGTCAAAAAGTTTAAAATATTGTATTTAAAAAGGGTTCACTATTAAAAGTTGATAAAAGTGCAATACTAAAAATAAATTTGTTCTTGCATTATATCTAAGAAACTCATAATATGGATTCTAAAATTATAAGGATTATATAAAGTTTAAAATTTAGATAATACTATTCATAACCTCTTTTGAATGGCTTTTTTTTGTAAGTCATGGTGTGATTGAACTCGGTGTTGCGTGTAGTGCAAGTTATTGAATTATTTTGAAGAAATAACACACTATGAAATCTTGGGGTGTTACATTTATTTTCATTTTAAGCCTCTAAAACACTATCTAGTTCATTAATAGACATAGATCAAAAATATCTATTATTCATTACTTACTTGGGATGTTACATCCTTCCCCCCTTTAGAAAATTGTGTCCCCGCAATTTATTTACTTATCAAATAAATGGGGGTACTTATCCCTCATTGCATTTTTAGATTCCCATGTTGCCTCTTCCATCATGTGGTTTTTCCACAAAACCTTTAACTTATTAATCACCTTATTCTGTAACACTTGCTCCCTGTGGTCAAGAATCTGGACCGGTTCTTCCTCATAAGATAGGTTCTCTTCCAGCTGAACTACCTCTGGACTCAAAACATGAGATGGATCTGGCATATACTTTCTCAACATCGAAACGTGAAAAACATTGTGTACCTGAGATAAACTCTGAGGTAAAGCCACCCGGTATGCAACTGATCCAACTCTCTCCAGAATTTCATATGGTCCAATGAACCTTGGACTCAGCTTTCCTTTGTTACCAAATCGCATCACACTTTTCCATGGTGAGACTTTGAGAAAAACATGATCACCTACCTCAAAAGATAGATCCTTCCTCCTGTTGTCTACATAACTCTTCTGCCTACTCTGAGCTGTTCTTATGTGCTTCTGAATCAGCTGAACTTGTTCTGCCATCTCTTCTACCAATTCTAGTCCCATCAACTTCCTTTCACCAACTTCATCCCAGAAAGCTGGAGTTCGACACCGCTTCCCATATAATGCCTGAAATGGTTCCATCTGTATACTGGAATGAAAACTGTTATTATATGAAAATTCAACCAATGAAAGATGTTGGTCCCAACTTCCCTGATAATCCATAGATAAAGAACGTAGCGTATCCTCCAAGGTATGAATTGTTCGTTCTGACTGCCCATCTGATTGAGGATGAAAATTTGTACTAAAATTTAATTCAGTACCCAACGACCTATGAAGGCCTTTCCAAAAGTTAGAAGTGAACCTGGGATCACGATCAGATACAATGGAGAGAGGAACTCCATGTAACCTGACTACCTATTTAAGATATAAACGGGAAAGTTGATCCAGGGAAAAAGTACCTCGTATAGCAAGGAAATGAGCAGACTTAGTCAAGCGATCAACATTAACCCAGATTTCATTATTATCTCGAGATGTCTTCGGTAATCCCACAACAATGTCCATGGATATATTTTCCCATTTCCACTCTGGCACTGGTAAAGGCTGAAGCATCCCTTTCGGTAACTGCCGCTCTTCTTTAACCTGTTGACATGTCAAACACTTCATAGTAAAATCAGCAATATCTCTTTTCATTCCATCCCACCAGTAATACTCCCGCAGATCTCTGTACATCTTAGTACTGCCAGGATGAACTGAAAACGGAGAACTATGAGCTTCACATAACAACTCTCTCTTCAACTGTGAATCACAAGGCACACACAATCTCTTCCCAAATCTCAAAATGCAATCATTATCAATGTTGAATTCAGGAAACTTACCTTTCTGAACCAGCTCTACCTTTTTCTGCAACTCACTGTCTTGCTTCTGTGCTTTCTTGATTCTATCTGATAGAGATGATCTCACTAATACCTGAAACAAAATAGAAGAACTTCCTGCACCAACAACTTCCATGCCAAATCTCATCAAATTTGTAACCAAAGGATCACGTTCCAAACACAATATTGCTAATGAAGCATTACTTTTTCGACTCAAAGCATCAGCCACTTTATTTTATTTTCCTGGATGGTAAAGAATTGTACAATCATAATACTTGATTAATTATAGCCATCTCCTTTGTCTCATGTTCAATTCTTTCTGAGTGAATATATACTTTAAACTTTTGTGATTGGTATATATTTCACACTTTACTCCATACAAATGATGCCTCCAAATTTTTAAAGCAAAAACAACAGCAGCTAATTCCAAATCACGTGTAGAGTAATTTACCTCATGAGTTTTCAACTTTCGTGAAGCATAAGAAATTACCTGATCATTCTGCATTAGGACGCAACCAAGTCCTTTCAATGAAGCATCACTATAGATAACAAACTCACCATTCCTGGAAGGTAGTGCCAAAACTAGAGCATTCACCAATCTTCTTTTCAATTCCTGAAAACAATCATCAGATTGTTTTGTCCAGATAAACTTAACACCCTTCCGAGTTAGCTTAGTCATTGGACTAGATAACCGTGAAAAATTTCTAACAAACATTTGTTAATAGCCTGCCAAACCAAGGAAGCTACAAATCTTAGTTACATTTGTGGGTCTTGGCCAGTCTTCCACAACTTTTGTTTTTGCAGGATCAATAGTTATCCCATCTTTAGAAACAATGTGACCAAGGAAAGAAATTTGTTGCAACCAAAACTCACACTTTTTGAATTTCCCATACAATTTCTTTTCTTTTAAGGTTTGAAAGATAACACTTAAATGTCTTTCATGCTCCTCTTTACTTTTAGAAAACACCAAAATATCATCAATGAAAACCACCACAAACTTATCCAAGAACTCATGGAAAATTCTCTTCATTAAGTCCATGAATACAACAGGTGCATTTGTTAGCCCAAAAGGCATTACTACAAATTCATAATGGCCATATCTCGTATAGAATGTGGTCTTCGGAATATCTGCCTCCTTTACATTCAGCTGATGGTACCCCGATCTCAGGTCAATCTTTGAAAAAAACTGAGCTCCCTGGAGCTGATCAAACAAATCATCGATATGAGGCAAAGGATATTTGTTCTTAACAGTGATGTTATTCAAGGCTCTATAATCAATGGAAAGTCTCATAGAACCATATTTTTTCTTATCAAATAAAACAGGATCACCCCAAGGTGATGTGCTAGGTCGAATGAAACCTTTCTCTAATAAATCTTGCAACTTCTCCTTTAACTCAAAAAGTTCAATTTGAGCCATTCGATAGGGGGGTTTTAAAATTGGCAGAGCATCAGGAACTAAGTCAACAGTAAATTCAACTTCCTGATCTGGTATTATTCCAGGCAGCTCATCAGGAAAAACATCAGGATACTAATTTACCACTGGCACATCATTAATCTGAACAGTTCCTTTATTTTCAAAGATGTGTGCAAGGTAACATTAATTTCCATCTTTTACAAGTTTCTTGGCCTCTTGATAAGTTATCAACAGTAAGGGTTAATTCTTGTACACAAACAGAAAGTCTTTCTGAAAAGAAACTTCTTTATCTCTACAGTTAATCTTAGCATGGTAAATAGAGAGCCAATCCATACCCAGGATTACATCAAACTCTACTAGAGGTAGAGCAATAAGGTTTGCAAGTATGTTCTTTCCATAGATAAGGATAGGAAAATTCTTATAAATTCTTTTTCCCTCAACATTCCCCCATGTGTTTTTACCAAAATTTAAGGAGTCATTTCTTGAGATGGTATTCCCATTTTACTAGAAAAGATTTCAGAGATGAAAGAATGTGTAGACACCGAATCAAACAACACACTGGCATAATCTGAAAAAATAGACAAAGTACCTGATACAACTTCATTTGATGGCCCGACATCTGCTGAAGTAGTTTCAAATGATTTCACCACCACTTTCTGCTTGTAGTCTAACTGTTTCCCATCACTCAAGCTCTTTGTCGGACACTCATTTGCATAGTGACCCATCTCATTGCACTTATAACATTTCACTAACTGTAAATCAAATTTGTTCTTACCTTCACCTTGATCCATTTCAGTGCAATCACGAGCCTTATGTCCCATATTACCACATTGGTAGCACTTTCCAGAATTCAGAAGACATTCCCCAGCATGCCTTTTTCCACATTTATCACAAACTGGAAACTTAGTTTTCTTACCATCATACTTTTTTGAATAATTCTTACCTTTCTCCTGCCACCTCGGTCTCTTCTTCTGCTGGTTGTTATAGAACACTTGGTCATTGGCAAACTCCATTTCCACCTTATCAGCACATCGAACAAGCTTTTCATAAATTTTAAACTCACAAGAAGAGAATGCCCTTCGATATTTTGGCTTTAATCCTGAGTAAAAACGATTGATTTTACTATCAAGGTCTCGGATAAAATTTGGAGCATATTTTTCAAATAGAGTGAACCTTTCTTCATAGGTATCCACTGAGTCTTCCTCTTACCTCAATTCCAATAATTGCTTTTCCATCCTAAGTCGAACAGCCTTAGAGAAATACTTCTCAAGAAACATACCTTTGAATTCATCCCAGTCAAGAGCATCAATCTCATCAGCATCCTTGATATTTTTAACCATCGACCACCACTGATCTGCCTCACCCTCCAAACGGTAAATAGCAAGACTAACCTTTTAATTTTCTGAACACCCCATGACATCGAAAATCTTCTCCAGTGCTTTAATCCACCCTTCAGCTAACACAGGTTCAGATGATCCTCTGAATGATGGGGGATGTTGCCTCATGAAATGTTCCACCACTGACATGTTCCTCTGCGGTTGATCTGGCTGATCTCGTGCATGGATACCACCACCATTTATATCCTGAGTCAATTGCGTCATTACTGCAAAAAACTGTTCAGTTCCAATTCCAACCATCTCAGGATCCTGATTTGGAAGGTTATTTCCTTCTGTATGCCTTCCTAGCACTGCTTCCCCGTTTCCTCTACGGAAAACCATTCTGATCAAACATGTCTTAGATGAAGCAACATGGTAATCTTTAAATGCTATATCATTTCAAAAAAAATATTTTTGGATAATCATTTAATAGAATTATAACTCCTAACGTTATCTAAACCGACCTCTGATACCAAATATAAGGCCCCAGCCTTAAACCTTACTTAATCTTGAGTTTTTACAAGATTACACATTGAGGATCTTTTTGGGTTTAGAGTTTTAGAGAATTAGATCATAAAACTTGCATTACATTCCACATATAAACAAAGTGGTTACATAAAGATAGTATTCTTCATTACCATCAATGGAAACATATTTAAAATAAATATGGATTCTTTCATGACACTTCCTTGACACTATAATCATATCATGTACCTTTCCCTTGACCTATGAAAAACATTTCAAAAAAACATGGGATGAGCATAAAAAGATCAGTAAGGGATATAAAAATATGGAAAGAAAACATGGGTACATATATACATAAGGATGAGATCATACTTTACCCATAAAACATAAGCACTTTAACATACCTCATAAAATCATGAATAAATCATAGAAATCACAAGACATAAAGGTAACATGAGGCATTCATAACATTCTTACGAAGGGAGTAACCCTCTTGGTTACGTTTGGAATACCCATCATAGTATATTCCCTAAATCTCTTCGGAGAAACCATAACGTTTCACTCATTCGCGTTACCCAATGCATTGGAGAGCTATATCGGGCTCACCCACCCTTATTTTATCATGGAACCACCCGTCTTCATAATAATGCCCAAGAACCTCAACATAATCGTATCACATAAAACATGCATAAAGGAAACATAACATTTCCACCTTTCAATCACAAGATATCAATACAACACATTGATATAAAAACATTATGAAAACCATTTTCAATACCAAAATAAAATAAAAGTAAAAGATAATATTTATTTTTCTTTTAAAAAATGGTATGGCATGTAGAGGAAGCCGAAACTCAAATAATGGTCACGGTGGCGGAGAAGTCGTTGTTGCTGCATACGTACGACAAAAACATTCCCTTTTGTCGTTTAGTAAAACGCTTCATATAAAAAAGTTTTTTTTTTGATAAACGTAAAATTGAAAGGGGTTTATACACCGTATAAAAGAAGGTTGTGTACAAAACAAAATATGCCTCAATGAAAGGAGATTGAGCCGAAGTCCCATACCTCGGGTCCGACTTGACTCGATCGTTCTTTAATGTCCTGAATAATAAGCTTGAGTTAATTTCTACTTGTTTAAGAACCTTTTTCAAGTTCATTATTCCTTTTATATCACTTATTGTCATGTCATAAACACTATGTAATTATTTAAGTTAATAACGGTCGTTTTAACGATCATTGGAACTTGAGTAAAAAATAAGCCCTTTATAATTACATGTTGTTCATGTATAAATTATATCCAGATTGGTATTCATGATGTAGATAACATATATGTCATATATATCTAGTAAATTCATGCATTTATAATATTACATAATCATTTAGAGGTAAGAAATGAAATGCACCGTTCATGGAGACGGTAAGCCGTACGTACGCATGAACGCTACTTTCATTTCTATTTCATATTTTATAGAATCGAATCATAATGATATAAAGTTATATTATAATTCCAGTATAATATCATATATAATATCATAGTTCCATCCTTTATACGTCCCACATATGGTATTTAACGAATCAAATCACTTTGAGGGGGCGGTAGTCCGCACTTCCTTAAATGAAGATATCGCGTTCACCAATAATGGAAACCATAAAGGTATGACCAAAAAGAAAAATACAGAATCTTAAGGAAAACATAAACATATTATATATCATATATAAATATAGTTACATCTTAATGGCCACCTTTGAAGGTGTTAAAAGAATGTTGAACAATCATCATTTCGGGAGGCATAAATTCACTATCCACGGAAACAGTATGTTCGTTAACCATTAGATGTAGGTGTTTGTAAGTGTAGCTCAAATCCTTATTATAAAAATATACTAGTATATTTAGGATACTGGATTTTTTACAAATGAAAAGAATAAAAATAGTTTAGGGGGTTGGAGAAGCAAAAAAAACAAAAGGACTCAAAAGAAGACATTACCTTAAAATCGGATAACTCCCTTTGGTTTGAGCTCAAAGGCTTCCTTGGGAAGACTTCTGCCCAAATTGAGGCTTCAAGGAGTAAGAGAGGGAAGTGGAGAGACAAAATGGGCATGGGTTGGCCGAGCCAAAGGCTTTGGGAGTGTGGGTAAGGAGGTAGATGTGGGGGCCTTTTATAAGAGGAGAGGAGGGGCACTCTTGGAAAGTAAAGAAATATTACTTTATTTGAAAATGGGTTTCGGATTTAAATGGTCCCACATTGATATAATTCGAGGATAAGATGATAAGGGTTCGAAATGTACCCATCCAATAGGTTTTGTACATTCGTAGGTTTTAGATATTACATTATCTTTCCATTTTATTTAAATCGTTAAATAATGAGGTCATCACTGCATCATCATGATGTCATAAATAATTTAATTTATTTAAAGTCTAAAAATTATAAAAAAATACTATGATGTAGGAAATCTCTTTATCTTTCCAATTACTATTTATAATCAAAAATCGGATCTTTATAACCCCATGTAAAAATTGTTTTTGTAAAACATATTATGTTTGTGTCATTTTTACTTTTACATTAAATAAAAAGTTATTTATGTCATTTCCCAACCAAAGTGGCTCCATGGGGTCCCCAAGTTGACCCATGGCTTGTATTGGTCGGCCATGACACAACCAATGAGGGTAGGACATGTTTCAAGCTCATCTTATTTTATTAAAGCATCATTTTTACCTTAAACTACACTAATTACCACTAATCGCGATTAAAAACCTAATAAGTTACTATTCACCAAAAAATTATTTTAATCTCATTGAACCACATTTTACTTCTTAATGATATCCATGTATGTAGGATTTTTGAAATTCAAAACACAATGATGGAAAAATTTCATTAAAATGGAAAATCAGTTTTTATAAGTACCACTTAGTGGTTTCACTATTCATCAAAAATTGAAGTTTTTCAGAAAATTAACAAAAATTCACCCTATGGTATATTTGATATTCCGAATTTAAAAATGAAGTCTATTTTACCAAATTCAAAACATATAAGTCACATTAATTAATTTAATAATTAATTCCCGCTGTCAGAGCAAATAGCGTGTTTTTATAAAACAATAAGTATCAAAATATTGACACCAGTTTAAGTCTAATTTCAAAGTGAAATTGATTCCAATGACCACCATTGGATTAAATGGTAAAAATATATTCAGATTACACATTAAGAACAATTCAAAAGATAATCTAATCATATAAATAAATTAGATTAAGAAGCAGTTTTGATGTAAAATGCAGTATTTTTCACTATTCATTAAAAATGAACATTGTCAGAAAAATACCAAAAATTCACCCAAAGTAAATTTTGATGTCCCAAACATAAATAATATGTTTATTTTGACAAACATAGCTTATAAAATTATCAAAAGATAGATTTAAAAATGGTTTTCCATCAAAAGGCAGTAAAACAATCTTTTAAAAATATTAGTGTATTCCATGCTTAAGATTGATTTATTTTCATTTTAAGACTCTAAAACACTATCTAGTTCATTAATATACATAGATAAAAAATATCTATTATTCATTACTTACTTGGGATGTTATAGAAGGTTTCGATTCAGATGAAGTCTTTACCTTGGAAATCTGTACGTCTTCCTATGTAAACTTATTCAACTGAATAATAATAATTATTATCTTGGCATTCATCTGTCTCTATGTTCTATTAAATAATGAAATTCATGTCTAGGAAAGTGAAATATAACTCTGATTATTTTTTGATCATTTTATTTTAGAAAACACAATTGACATTGTTCCTAGTTTTATGTGTAACCACATGATGAATTTTTCAATATAATTGATCCCCGGTGGAAATTTATTGAGATTTTTTCATCATGCATGGATTTAAATGGGAGGGCACTCTCTAAGATGGGTGGAAATTTACTATTCACGTAGATTGGACCATTTTCATATGCATACAATATATGGTTTGTTTTCCATTATAATATCTCTGTAAAATTAATCTATGATTTTAAGTATTCCATTTAACATAATTTGTGGATAAGGTCTCACTACTATACATATAGGTATGCTCTTTAATTTCATAGTGTTTTATATTAGAATGCATTAAGTTTTTTATTCATCACTGTGTACATTTATCCATATATTTTTTGATTCATAAATGATGAAATGGTGGTCATTCGCATTATGGTATGTTATCCTCATGCCATTTAGGTACTGTTTAATTAACCTATATGAGAAGTAATGAAAGAGTGTTGGTTGCATCATTCTGTAATTTTGTTGAAGTTGTTTAAGTGTTTTATTTAACACTCTGTCAATTTATAAATCTATTTTCTAATTTATAAATGTTGAAATGGTGATTATTTACATTGTGGTATGTTCTCCATATGCGATTTAGGTACTCTTTTATCAACATATTTGAGTAGTAATGATATGGTTTTTGTTGCATCATTGTGTAGTTTTACTAATCACGTTTTAGAGATCTATGTGTTCATATTTATTTAATATACAAATTCTTATTCTACTTCTCTGTTAATAGCTATTAAAATTTAAAAACTGGAAGATATTGGTTTATATTTTTTATACTTCCATTTGTATTTTTTATATTTCACTTTAGCTTACAATATATTAGTTCATGTGGTACTGAAATTACAGTCTACATTCCAATTTTTATAGATGTTTCAATATAACTTCATATTGTAGTTTATATTGAAGTTTATATTTCATTTTTATTTATTTAGATTGAATTTACCTTGTAGATCATATTATCATTCTTGTTGATTCTTTATGAAAAATGCATTTTCTTCTTCAAGCATGCATTATCATGCATGGTCATATGTGGGTTTTGCTGATACACTTGATTTCTGTATTTCCAGTGATTAATATTTTTTCTTCCATATATGCAGTTTCTTTCTTTGGTTTTATTTTTACTTCAAGCAAGCAACTCAATATAGCACATTCCATGGTTTGGTTATTTACATGAATCTTATGTTTCATTATAGTTTGTAATAACTTATTGCAATTAATTACTTCCATGTTTTTCCCCAAAGTTTTTTTAATAGCGTTCTTATGATAAATGCTTTTATGTGACTCTTGAGGCTTTTTTTATGCAGTGTATCATTTTATGGCCATCATAGGTTACTACAATAGGTGTGACTCCTACAAGATTAGTACATTGTTTCTACATTATGATTACTCCAGCGCAACTATTGAGGTTTGTAAAAACTATTATCATAATAAAAATAATGACTATAGTCATTTTTTAGATGTTTTTTAAAACTATTTTTTATTTTGAATGATGTTTTTCTGTAGGGAAAATACCTACACCAACATTATCGCATGAAAAATATGATTAGTAAATAATATGTTTCCAAGCATTAGGTGATAAATGAAATTCAATATGACATATAATGTATGAAAAATTCTCTTGTTATCATATTTAAATTGTAGTAACATTACTTCTCCATGTCTTCATATGTTAACCACATAAGAATTTTTACCCTAATCTTGTCAGATTCCAATGGTTAAAAGGATTTAGTAGGAACTACACTATCCCTTTGATGTGAAATTTAAAAAAATTTGACTGAATAGGAGAGAGTTCCTGATTTTATGTTTTATTATCTTCCTTGCTTTTCTTTCGAGGTCATAAGCTTTTATTTATGACTTAACACTGATTCATCTTTCTGGTTTTTCCACAAAGGGGAAGTTCATATTTTAAGAGAGTGACGAAGTCAAGTGCTATTAAAGTTATATACTTTGGTAGCACCACTTCTGATCGGGAAGATCAAACCTATGTTGTGTCAACACGGCATTACTGTGACCCTGAAGTCATTCTTGGACCCGGGTGGATTTATCTGTACGATATAAGGATCATAGGTTGTATCTTAGCAGAGTTGTGCTCTGTACGGATCTAAAAAATTTGTGTTATTTAGTTTTTTTAATATTTGATGGCATTTTTCATGACCCATTTGGTTCAGGGAGAAGCGTTGTTCCTAAATAATGAGAATTTGGAGCATCTTGCAATGATGGAGAGGTTGTTAGTATCAGTGCCTTAACATTTGTTTAAGAGAGAAGATTTTCTTTCAGAGAAGTACGTGCGGAGGGGCCGGCTGGACTGGCCTGATAGGGCAACCTCAATAGACAGCATCATGGTGGTGTGGAAGCTCCAATGAATTCAGGTTAGTTTTCATCACCATTATGTGGTCTGTATTATTACTGTTGTTGTATTTAAAATATTTTGTGTTTCTGGGTTTCGTGGTTGCTAGAATTTGATAAATGTGCATGAAAACCACTCGGCTGGGGACCTCATACATTTGCTACAAGTCCTTTTGAAATATGATCCAAAGGATAGATTGGTGGCCATGAAAGCTTTGAGACATCCCCCTTTCAGGCAATGATGATTTTGAACCTGGTTAAAATGGAAAGAAAATTCAATATCATTATGATTTCATAGAATAAAAAATCTGGGTTTTTCCAGTTGTTTTTCGCAGTGGGTTTTTCACTATTTCTCATTAAAAAGGCTAACTAAGTGGGAGAAGAGTGGTTCAAGGTTATTGTACTAGAACCATTTGTTTAATCTCTAACATCATATGATTTTTTAGTTATACAAAAATAAATTCTTGAATATAAATATGGTTCTTTCAATTTTAGTGCTCATTTCTTTTTGTGATCTATTTCTTGTATTAGTGGATACAATTTTGATACAAGGTTAAGTTTTATGTCAAATCACTATATGTTAACCTTTGTTAATGGAAAAAATTAATCGGAGTTCATTCTTGTATCTTCAATTCTAAGATGTTATATGAGTTTCAGAGATGATTTTAAAAGGATTTCATCAATATCATGGCATTCAATAAGTACCCATTAATAATAATAAACTTCCTAGTCTTCATTGAAATTTTTTTAATACATCATGATTGATTTTTTTCAGGGAAAGTTATTTTTATTATATAGTTTCTATTGTTTGATTTGATTTTACATAGAATAGTATTCAAGGAATGAAAAATGATATGAATACCGAGATGCAGATGAGTTTAGTATAGGAAAGGGTAGGGGTTGATATATTTGGTTTACTATATTGTCAGAAGTAGTGAAACATTAATATATTTTCATTATGTATATATTCTAGGTTTTGATTTTGGTGTCACTTATAAAAATCCATTAAAACACTAAATTGTGTTGGCTTTTTCTGTTACATGAATAACTGTAATCAACTTTTGGGGTGCAAGCATTTTGTAACATTGTTTAAATGCTTAACATTCATGATTAAAACCACCATAGTCATTTAATATAAAGGTCTTCAATGTCAATCAAGATAAAATCATGATGGTGAATTACAAGTCAACATCCCATTTTTAGGGATCTTTGATTGGTTATTAGAGAGTTGGAAGTGATTTGAGTAGCTATAGAATTAAAGGTTTGTGGACATCTATATCTATTCTAAATTGGGGTTGTTTCCAGCACACGTGGCACATTATCCAAGCTCCACATCACTCATATATTACGTTCGGGTTAAAATCCCATAGTCTCATCCACTCCTACTCATGTTTTCTATTGGTTGTTCCTCAGGATTCTACTGAATATCTTCGTCTCCCTTCACATTACAGATCACCCACTAGACAAAGGCATTGATTATGGTAATGTTAGTATCAAAAATATAGGAAGACAACTTTTGGTTTATGGAATCCTTATGCACTTATATGTTAACATATTCTATATGCACTTATTCATTATAAAGCTTGGAATTTATATAGAATTCTGATATCGATTCTCATGTTATGTCAATATTGAATCTGTCTTCATCGTTTTTAATTCAATTTCATGTTATTAGGTCTTTTGAAGTGGTTGAAGGCTCGACATACCCTTGATTGGTCTTTTTTTCCATTTTATGTTTCATTTCATTTATTTTCATATGTAAACTTTAAATCTCATATGTAGCTACCTTTGAGGGGTCATGTAGAGGCGATTGAAAAAAATCAGATATATATATGGGTTGAATTTACAGATAACGATGCAGTTCCAAGGTATCTTCATTTATAAATATTTATGGTCTTTTAATATGAGTAATATAGAATTGTGGACTCCTTTATTCCCATCAACATAATTTTGGTGATCAATACCTAAATTTTTATCAAGGGGATGCAAAATAGAATCCATATTGATGAATCGTCCGATCCATTTTTCTCTTTAGATACTAATTATCTTTTAATCACACCACATGAAATGTATTCATGTTTCCTACTAATCTACACATATGCATCGTTACAAGACCATAGAATCCAGTTAAAATCCATAAACCATGAAAATATATCTAGCTTGAATTCCATAATATATCTCAATCTCTCCTTTTGCCTCCAACTCATCCTCCACCATCATCATTTGTTTCACCTCTGTTTTTGATACCCACCTCTCCTATTCCATCATATTCCATCTCTTCCAGCATTATTCTTCACTCAATTTCCATTTGCCACATTATGTCCACTCACTTCATCATCAGAATTTTATTTTAAGCATTATATTGACTATATTTTTAATAATGTTGAATGAGATGATTTGAAAAAAAAATTGATAGTCCCATGAATTTGCACGGGCAGAGTACTAGTTCTTCTTAATACACAGTAAAAGTTTCAAATCACATAAAAATCCCATCACATAAAACATTAAAAATGGAGGTATTGATTCCTTTGAACATAATGTCAATACCATGATGTTTTATATAATATTAAATTAACAACACACGTAGACATATATACTTGCAAAAACTAACATAATCTTTCTTCCCAAGATAATATCACAAATTATTGAATATGCTCCAAAAATACTAAAAATAAATCAACATAATCAAATGTAACCTAAGTCAATTTTTCACCAACTAAAGAAATTTAAATGTCAAAAATATTATCCTAACAATTTCAATCATATGTTTATCCCAACTAAAAATATGTTTTCATATTCTAAAATGGAAAAATCCCTAGATATTTCATGATCCTTATATCCAAAATATCATTGACATGACTCTTCCAAAACATAATTATCACATAATAATACATAAAAAATTGAATAATTTCACCTAATATGAATTTAATTAATCTAGGAGTTAACCCTTTGTGTAATATATCAATATTTTAAGAAGGAAACACTATGTTCGATAGTGTACACGATGTGCCACATCAAGCTTAAACGAACAACTAAATATAATCGTTTAAATGTTACCATTATAACCTAGTTTTTAGAATGGTGGGTATTAATTGGATTTAACAAGTTATAAAATTTTTGTTTTAAACATGTTTATATATATTGAATTATATTTTTACAAATTAATTATAAATTAAAATAACAACCTTTGGAAAATTTATTTTAATTTTTTTTTCTGAAAGACAATTTAAATTTGAATGAGTGTGTTTTATACGATAAAATAAACAAATCACTTTTGTTGAATTATATTAATAAAATAAATATATATATATATAAATTATTTAATATATTGTTTAACAATTGTCCTATTTGTTTTCTAGATATTATATAATAACAAATCCAATTTTACGCATAAAAACTATATTTTTCTAAAGTCAATTTTTTTACTTTTTGACGGTGTACTTGAACTAAATATTGACACATTTATGAATTTGACTTTAAAAAATCAATTTAATTTTATAAATATTAATTTAAAAATTACTTATGGGTTTTTTTTTTTGAATTTTTCTAAACGAATTTCATTTTTTTGAGGAATAGTGAAAAATACAACATTTTAATTAAAAACTAAATTTTCATCTAATTAATTAATAATGATAAATTATATTTTAAATTATTTTTATAGTAAAATTATATTAATATGAAATATATTAATATAATTTAGTTCATTTTAATATTTTCCATATTGAATTGGTTTATATAACATTTCAAACATTGGACCATTTTCACTTTAAAACTCACATTCTCATCACGTCTACAGGACTAATTTTAAATTAAATTCTATCAATTATGAGAATAAAATTTAGAAAAATAGATTCCATATTTTTATTCATAGAATTAAAATTTACTAAATAGGTTCCTTTTATGTTTAGAAAATATGGGTTGTAAATATAGTAGTTTTTATTACCATGGTTAAGGAGAAATCTGGTAGTTAAGTATAAAAGTATTTATGATAAAGAATAGAGAATTACTATAAATTTGGTCATAATTTTATCATATGAGAGATTTATTATTAAAATCATCCTTGAAAAAAATTATGATTTATTAGAGTATCTTTGATGAATTTAATTCCCTTATAGTATTTTATTTTATGAAAAGTCAAACTTATCACACTAATGTTTTTAATAAGTAAAATATTTTCAATATGTAATCATACATAATATATCTTCAACAATATGTATAATTTTTAAATATAATATTTTTATATTCATCATGGGAATTTATTTTCTATTTTCAGATAAGAAATATTTACCGTAAATGATTACACAACGCTGATGCAATAATTACTTGATTAATGGAAAATTCATATAAATGATATTAAAAATATCAAAATTAATATAACATGAGATAATTATTTTCATATAATAATTTAATATATTAATTTTATATTTTAGTATTTATTAAAATATTTTTCTCTAATTCATGATGTTTTATTATATTTTTTAAATTCAAAGTAATGTATGGTGTCAAAATTGACATTCATAATATTTTAAAATAAATAATATTTTATAAGATTCATAAAAATATAAAATTCAGAAAAATTATTTATATAATGATTAAAATTTCCTTAATTACCCATTTATGGTTTTCATGCATTTTATAGTAACTCTATTAACCCTTAAAAATTAAAATTTCATGTTGTCATATTAGGAGTTAAATGGGTTAAATAAGGGGTAAAACAAAAATATAAGGATTAAAAAAATATTCAAAAATTTTATACTTTTAATTTAATGATATTATTTCTACCATTAGTAATCCTATAATTTAAATAAATAACATCATATCCATTTGGATTAGGAAAATTAATATATATTAATTCAATACTTTCAGAAATTCCATGAGTGCACATCCCCTCTCTTTTAAAAGGGAATATGATCTTGTCTTTTAATCACACTTATAAAAATATTTGGATTGGAAAAATATCATTCATAATCCCTTAATATGATACCTACCCTCATTATAGAGTTCTTTATTTAGGAATATCACAATTCTTAGTGGTCTTAATGTGTTCATTGAAAAAGATTGTTCCAAGAAGAGGTATAATTTTCAACTGCACATTTTATTAATTTTATTCTTCCACCACCATAAAATATCATTCGACCATTCTAAAATAATAAATCTACTGCCCTATATATACTTATATGTTATTATATTAATTTAATCATCTATATCAATCTCCTCTTCCATCAAATTGGAAAATAATTAATCGTTTGTGTGTACGGAGGACTACGACCTCCCAAACTGATTTAATTTATTTTCCTTGACTATACTTCAAGACTGGTAAAAATGATAAAATTAATGTTTATATATTATATTCATTATTTTTTTATTTTTTTAAGGATAATAAATAATTTAAATTCTTACCTTCCCATGCAAAAAATAATAATAATGTTGTTTATGTGTACGTCAGAATTATCACCTCCACAAAGCGATGTGATTCATTTTTCATCATTACATCACATGAATGATTTACATATATATATATATATATATTTAAATTGATAATAATATGTTAGTGATATTAGGATAAATTTTAAAATATAAAATTACACTTACCTTCTTTCCATAATGATAATTCAAAAGTGGAAATGCCGCTTGTGTGTATGTACAGCTTACCATCTCTATGATTGTAACGTAGTTAATTTTCAATATCCATATTTAATGTATGGATTTAAAAATATAATTTATGTATAAAAATTCTAATTATTTCATGATTATTATTCTATAGATTATGTAATGTTGACCACATTGATTGTAGAAATCATACCAAAGTAATTTTGGGTATAGGTACTGAATATTGTCAAAACGTTCGATGTGAACTTAAATAAAGAAAATATTTAATATAAAATAGAAATTAGTGATATAAAAGGAAGAATAAACATTAAAATTTTTATATATAATGTTTAAATAAACAAAAGTTCATTATTCGGGAGGATAAATAACGTACGTGGTGATTCAGACTCAATGTAATGGACACTTTAACAAAAATAATGATTTAAATGTTTACATGTTTTATTTTTATAAATATTTATCTTTCATGTATATTTCTTCAAAGTGGTTTTGATTAATGTATTTTATAGAAATGGATTTTTTAAATTTTTTATTTCTAAATTTCTCTAAATTCTTTTCAAAAATAGATTTTTTTTCTTTCAGGTTTTATGTAAGGAAATTTCTTTTAAAAAATCTTCTATTAAAGTTTATTTTCATAAAAGACAATTAGAATGTTATTTTACTTATAAGGAATGAGAAACTTTCCCGTATATTATGATTATTTAATTATTTAATTATTCTTATATAAATTTTGATGGTTATTTTCACATAAAATGGTTTCTTTGTAATGTGTGCACTGATTCGGTTTTAAAAGCAGTTTTCAAAAAAGGAAAGGGTATTTTGATATCAAAAAGTGATTTCATTATGATTTAAAAAGTTTTTTTTAACTAATTTATGATAAATATATATTATGAATAATTTTTTTTATTAATTATATAGTACTTAATCATTAAAAATGGGGTAGCCTAGTTATAAATGGGAAATCCCATTACAAATTAACATGTTGTGACTCAGATTGAATATGGTAAGACTATAACAACTTAACATAGCGTGTCCTAGAGAGAATTGATTAATCATTTAATAGCAAAAATGACGGTTTCACCCATATATCACTCAAATTCATTAGATAATGAAAATTTTATAAGTCGTCCATATGGTTTTCCAATTAAAATGGTTTTGAATTTGTTTATAAATATTATTCTATAAGTCACCATAAGAGGTTTTAATTTCATGTTATATGTTTTAAGGATTTTATTTGAGAAAAATGTTTCTGTGTTTTTCAAGAATAAAATTTTTATTTCATATGATCAATAAACATTGAGATAAAGGTAAACTTTATAAGTGTTTTCATGTTTTCACAGGAAAAATGGTTTCCTTTCTCTTATATCCCCTAATGATATTTTTTTGCTCATCCAAGTTTCAAAAATATTTTTTCACAGATCTTAAATATTTTAAAGGAAAACCAAGATTTCTTGATGAAATTATTGAATAATTTTCATGAAAAGAATTAATGTTTTATTTTAAAAGGGTTTACTTTTGTGGGAAATAGACACATATTATACGTGTCAACATTTAATGTATGGGTTTACCATGTAAGTGTTTTTTGAAATTCTATAAAACTATTATACTAAAAGATATTTTGGAGAAGAAAGTAATTTCTAGTTTTAAAATAACTATAATATGTGTTGTTTAAGGTCAAGTAATTATAGTTGGTATCAAAGAAGGGTTTAGTAATCTTTGAAGAATATTATGTTTTCATGTGAGGTTATCTTAAGAGTTTTGGATACCATAATGGGTTTACAATTTTTAGGTTGATCAAAAGTTCAATGTCTTATAAACCCATTTTGAGGATTTTAGTTATGTAATCTTAAGGTGAATAATGGTATTTTTGGATACATTCATTTTTGAGGTAAATATGGGTTATTACATTATGGGAAGAAAAATGAAAGGTATGTGATAAACTTTGAGTTTAAAATATATTAATGTTATTATTAATGATTTTATAAAATTTTTGGTACTTTTATAAGAATTATATAGTTTTACAAATAGGACAACGGAGAGACCAGGTGACAACTTGTCGCGTCTGACAAGGCCGTGGGAATTGAACCCACAACTAAAGGGAGATAAGGGTGCATCACCTACCAATGGACTACGTGATGTCCTGTTTAGTATGATTTTTTTATTATTTAATATATCTTATGCATAATGTTAATGTTCATTTTTGGAGCATATATTTTATCAAATAGATAACCATTGGATTGGAATGTGATTTAGGGATTAAGTTATAAATGTTATTTCAGAATATTTTCACTCTTTTTGGAATATAATAAGATTAAAGTAAATAGACTATTATGGGATTATTTTATTAATAAATATTGAATTTTCATTTGGAGGAAAATATGATTTTATTTTGGGTTTATGGAGATTTATTGAAATGACTACCATATCTTGAAGATTATATGATTGGGGAACCAAAATTGTAGATTTATACATCAAAGTTCACTGAAATTATTTGGAGATAAACTCTAAATTTGATCTTGGTAGATTATATAATAAAATTATTATTTTTTTGGGTTTTTTTATTGGTCTAAAATATTTTTGAGAAATTTTATGGATATTTATTTGATCAATGATTTATACTGAACTTTGGGTATTATTGTTAAATTTTAGAGGTTAGTGTAGTTTTTAAACATATAAAGGTTTATTATTTTTCAGTAATTATTTTATATTATTATATTTATTTTTTTGGTTAATTTATTAATATAGTAAGAATATACAATTATACGTTTTTGGACTTTTTGATTTGTAGAAGTTGGTTATAAAGCGTCTAGCATGAAAAAAATCATATTAAATACTCTATGATTAGAGAAAAATATTAGATTGTGGTTGAAATTGATTAAAGGATTAAACTATACATTTCATGTAAGTACATATTATAATTTTCTTATTGTTGTTAGTAAAATAATTCCTCAGCACTTTGAATAGGATCTTGAAAAAAATGCTATCAGTTTTCTTTTATTACTAAGAAGTCAATGAACTTTTAATAAATCACATATTTATGGTTTTTTTATTATTCAATTTATCATGGACAAGTTCTCTACCCCTGTCCATCAGAACCTGATATTTATTTGTCTCTTCCATGTCCATGTTTGCTTACATGGAACCCTAGTATGTGTTATCTCAAGTGACCATCGTACGATGTGGGATTTCAATAAAGGTATTTTTAAAATTCAAATACATTATTTTTTATCCTTAGTTCAAATTTCTTGGATGAAATTTATTAAAGGGTGTATAATTTAACATCCTTATATTTTAATAAGTAAACACTATGTTTAATAGTGTACATGATATGCTACATCAAGCTTAAATGAACAAAAAATATTATTATTTAAATATTACTGTTATAATTTAGTTGTTATAATTGCAGGTATGAACATGATTAATTGAAATATGAAAATAGGGTCTAATAATGTATATTTAATTAATTATTTTGTAACCAATTAGTTATAAATGAAAATGAATCCCTTTTAAAAATAAAAGGAAATCCCATTTCTGAAAAACTATTTAAATAACCACAAGTGTGTTTTATACTAATAAAATTATTGAATCACTATTTTGGATTATATTAATGATATATATATATATATATTCAATATACTTTTTATCATTCATCCTATGTGTTTTCAAGACATGACATAAAAATAAATCAAAATTAATGCATAAAAATTGTATTTTTCTAAAGTAGGTTTTTCTGTCTTTTGATGATGAAATTGTTTTAAAAATAATTATTGACACTTTTATAAATTTTATTTTAGAAAATAAACTTAAACTTTTAAAAAAATGGTGTAAAAATTAACTTATACTAATTTTTTTGGTATTTTTCTAAAAAGTTCCATTTTTATGAATAGTGAAAATACTTCATTTTAATTAAAAATTGACTTTCATGTAAATAATTAATAATGATAAATTAAATTTTAAATTGGTTTTAAAGTAAAATTATATATATTATATATATATTAATTAAATTTTTTTCATTGTAATATTTTTCATAATGAATTTGGATATATATAAAAAATCAAACATTAGAATGTTTTCACTTTAAAAACTCAATTTCTCCTCACTTATATGGGACTAATTTTAAATTAAATTCTATAAAAATTTTGTATTTAATTTTTAAAAATTTATTCCATTTTTGAAGTCATAATTTTTAAATTTATTAAACATTTTTCTTTTCTTTTTTGAAAATATGAATAGTAAACTTAGTAGTTTTTATTACCACGGTTAATGGTAAATCGGGTAATTAATGGTAAAAAATATGATAATGATCATAAAATTACTCTAAAACTTGTAATAATTTTATTTATTTGAGTTATATTTGACCAAAATAATCCTTTACCAGAATTTATAACCACTTGGATGACTTTAATCTCCTTATAGAATTTTAATTTAAGAAAAGACAAATTTGTCACACTAACATTGTTATTAAGTATATCATTTTTAACATGTTTTCATAAAAAATATATCTTTGACCATAAATAAAATTTGAAAATATAAAATATTTTATCTTCATAATTATATATTTTTTTAAAAAATAATGATGAAATAATTACCTTAAATTTTTATACAAGGATGATGTAGTAATTATTCAATTAATGAAAAAAACTAAATAAACGATATTTAAAATATTAAAATAAATATAACTTGAGATCATTAATATCATTAAATACTTTTATAATTTAATTTCTTATGATAATGATATATTAAAATATATTTTTTAAAATTTCTCTTGTTTTAATGGTATTTTTGAAAGTGAAAGTAATGAATTGTGTCAAAATTTGTATTAATGATATTTTAAAGTAAATAATATTTTATAAAATTCCTAACAATCATAAATTTATACAACTAATTACAATAAGGTTGAAAATTTAATCCCTGATGCTTTTCTGGTTTTTTGGAATTTTATAGAAACAGTATTAACCCTCAAAAGTAAGAAATTCATGTTGTCACAACAAGAGTTAATGTGGTCAAAAGTGTTAAAACAAAATGATAAGGATTAAAAAATAGTAAAAACGTGTATAAATTTCATTTTATGAATTTATTTAGACCCATATTCATTCTATATAATAAATTAATCAGTTTGGAACAATTTTTAGTAAAAAAATGATTTTTATTTATTTAATATTTTGAGACATTTCATTAGTTCATATCCCCTCTCTTATAAAAGGGCACTTATTATCCTCCTTTAATCAAACTTAAAAAAACATTTATTTTGGTAAATATCTACCCAAATACCTTCTTATAATCTCTCTATGCATTTTAAAGGTTTTTTTTTCATAACAAAAACATTATTAGTGTTAAAGTTTTAAGCAAAGGGGATTGTCTAAAGATGAGGTGTTGTTTTCAATTGCACATTTTTATTTTTTTTATCATAAACCTCCTTAAAATCATATTCAAACATGATAAAATGGTAAATTCAATATTTAAATGTATTTAGATTTTATTATGTTAATTTAATGATCCATATTAAAATCTTATTCCATCAAATGGGCATTGAATTAATCATTTGTGTGTACGGAAGACTACTGCCTCGCAAACCGATGTAATTCATTTTTCATCACCACCTATTAGAACTGTTTATAATGATGGAATTAATGTTCACATATGATTTTTATCACATATTTATCATTTTCAAAAGATAATATTTCGTTTAAATTTTTACCATTCCATGTACATAAAAATGATAGCGTTGTTCATTCATACAGGTGTATTATCACCTCCATAAGGCGATGTAATTCATTTTTCGTCACCACACAACATGAATGATATATAAGAGTATATATAAATTATTAATATGTAATTAATTACATTATGTTAATTATTTATTTATAAAACTATACTTACCTTATTTCCATAATGAACATTGAAAAATGGAAATATTACTCATTCGTACGTTTGACTTACCATCTCCACCATGGTAACATATTTAATCTTTCTTATCCATATTTACTAGATGGATTTTAAAATTTAATTCATATTAAAAAATTAATTTTATTTGATGATTGTTAATCTAGATATGATGGAATAATTATCACTTTGAATATAGACATCATACATTTGTAATTTTGGACATAGTTACCGAATATCGTCAAAACATAGGACGTGAACATTAATGAATAAGTAATTGTATATAACATAGAAATGAGTTATACAAAGGAATATTAAACATTAAAAAGTTTCTAAATCAAGTGTAAATTAACCTATGTTTATTATTATATAAGATACAGAATGTTCTAGATGTGTCGTACTTAAGGTAAGGGACTCTTTAACTAAAACATAATTTTAAATGTTTTGATGATTTATTCTGCTAAATAATTCCCTTTCATGTCCATGTTTTTAAATTATTTTTTATGAATGTATTTATCTAGATATTATTTTTTAATAATTTAATTTTCTAATTTCTCATAAAAAAATTCAAAATGGGATCTTTCATTAGGTTTTACATGCATTAATTTATTTTGAATTTTTTTAAAAGATTCTTTTTACAAAGGAAAAAATGATATTTTTCTACTAATACAGTATGAACAGATGTTCCCACCATCATAACTCTTTAGTAATTTTATGCTTCTTCTATAAATTTGCATGGTTATTTTAAAATAAAATGGTTTCATTATGATGTGTGTAGTGTTTCTATTTTAAAAGTAATTTTTTAAAAAGGAATGGGTATTTTGATATCAAAAAGTGATTTTATTATGAGTTTAAGAAATTTTTTGAAATATTTTATGATAAAAAAATCAAGAAAAAAAAATTTATTCAATATATGGTACTTGAGAATTAAACATGGGGTGGCCCATATACCACCAAGAAATCCCATTACAACTTCACATGGGGTGTCCCAGATAGTGTCGGGTAATCCCACTACAACTTAATATAGGATGGGTCAAATAGCGTTGGGTAAGCCCATAATAGGATAAAAATGGGAGTGTCCATATAGTGATCCACTGCATTGGATGATAAAAGTTTTGGAATTAGGTAATGTGGTTATTCCAATTGAAATGGTTTTGAAAGGGGTTTCTGAATATGATGCTCTAATTCACCAAAATAAGTTTAACTTATTTCTATGGGTTTTAATTATCTTCATTGATAAAAATGTATGTTTTTCATGTGGAAATGTTTTATTTCATATGATCAAATAAATTTTATGATAAAGCTAATTGTTATATGATTTTTCATGTTTTGACTGGACTAATGATTTCATTTCAATTATATCCCTTACAAAGAATTTTTTAATCAACCCAAATTTTAATAATGATTTTCCATGGGTCTTAAATATTGATAAGGACAAAGCATAAGTCATGATAAAATTAATGAATATTTTTCATTAAAAATCATGTTTTAATTTAAAAGGGTTTTCTTTGGTGGAAGAAATCGATTCTGAGTATAAGTGTCCACTTTTAAAGTATGGGTTACTATATAAGTGTTTTCACTAATAATCTAAAAACCTATAATTAAAATATATTTGGTCAAATAAAATGATTTATAGTTTTAGAATAACAAGAATATGTGTTGATTAAGGTCGAGTCCTTACCCATATTTTAGGGCATTGTCTTGGATAATTCCCATATTCCCCACACATAAGAAATTGTATTATTAATGGTACCATAGGATGATCATCATTTCCCTTTATAAAAATATTCACTTTTTCTCAGAAATTACATGATATGTTCCCTTTTTTACCACATAGAAAATTTCATATTATTCTTATAGGACATTCACATGAGTGTTTCATCCTACATTATCTACATATATGAAGATGAATCTTTATTACTTCACAATATTAACCATCTGAGATATCATTGACCTCTATCCTTCTCTTATTTGGAGAGTCTAGAGTTTCCTAAGGTGAATATTGATAATAATAGATCATGATAATTGATTAGGAATAATCATAAGGTTTAAAATTCTAGATGCCATTCCATTTGGTTTCTCATAAGGATAAATATTCTATTGTTTGTATATATTAAGATGAATCCTCACTTTTTCATCCATTGACTAAAAAACATAGTGTGATAATCAATATTCATAGTGATAAATTATGGAAAATCTTGTATTTGATGTATAAATACTGAAAACTTATTTTCAATATATAACACCTGAGGTGTGACCTATGTTATACGTGATAATTACCAAAAAATTAGAATATTATCGTACATTTTAATATATCCCTAGGGTTATCACTAATATTTTCTCATCATAGTTTACAAAATTGATCTAAACCTTGCTCGGATACCAACTATATTGACTTAGTTTTTTCATACATATTTTTTTTAGATTTTTAGAAAATTATTCATTACTTAACATAATGATCTACACCAGAATCATATAGGATTAGTTCCTTTAGAAAAGTGTATAGATAATCAATTAGTTCATAAGAGATCTATATCATCACCTCCAAGTTATTTATAATAATAATCCCTCTTAATCATATCATACTTAATACATTTCATCGCAACTCGAGGAATGGAAACATAATAAAGGGTGAGCTCAGATGCTCAGTAAGGGTTAGAAAGGTAGATATCAATTATCACATAAGATTAATATGTGCATAATATTATAAAAACATGATATTAAAATTTTCAATAAATTCCCTATATATCATAGATCATAATCTTGATTAATGGAAAAATTCTTGAAAGTTTATAAGAAATGATTCACAGAGGAATAAAACAACATGACCCATAAGAGAATAACATTGGCATAGGATATGGAATTTTGGAATACAAATAATTATATAAAATCATTTCTATATTATTCAAGAATTATTTCCCAGACTACTATAGTAGATTCAGTTTACTCCATAAACCATTATTGTCACACATTGACTTTTAAGTTTATTTTTATTTTAATATTTCTAGGCTTCAGGTTCTCTCATCGAGGTTTGGTTTGAGTGCGAGATTAAAATATTTGTCGTTTAAAAATTTTATTGGTTTTCAGACTCATGCACGGTCACCATGCGGTTGGCGGTTGTCAAGAAGTCGGCCCACGAGTCGTGTAATTGGTCATTATTCTTATTATTATTATATTGTCTTATTATTATATTTTATATTATTATTTTTTATATTGTTTTTTATTATTTGTAGCATTATTATTATTATTTATGTTGTTATTATTATTATTATTTGTATTATTATTATTATTATTATTATTGTTAAATTATAGGATAAAAAGAATAAAACCAAACCCTAAACTACATGCATCACCCCTCCCCATGCATTTTCCTGTTTGGCACATAGGCCCTCCGCCTTCGCCCTCTCCCACTCCAGTTGGCCACCACGCCCAAGCCCTCATTTTCACCTTACCTCTCTCCCCTTCCGCATGCCCAGCCTCACCACTTTCATTACCTCCATCGTAGCCCTCTGTGTACTACCTCCCTAACATAGACACCCCGCCTCACCTCTTTCCCCTTCAGCACACCAGGCCTCCATGCTCCGGCCTTCTCCCTGAAACATGTCCATTCTTCCTCTGCGATCCACCTTACTATCGTCCTTGACTCCACAGTTCCGACCACATTCTAGCCAACCTCTTCTGCCTCTACCTTTACTCTGACAGAAACTGCACCCCTACTAGTCCACCTTCTCTCCTCCCTACTACAATCGTCTGACCACCGCCCTTCCCTCCCGTGTTTTGGCTAGTGACACACCCGGACCCCCCCCCCCCCTCTCAACTCATAGCGGCGAACCCACTCTATATTTCTCTGACCACCTTCCCCTGGTGCACGCCAAACCCCATGCTCCTTTAAATTTATTATTGTATTCATTTACTTATTTATTTATTCACTTTTTCCTTTAATTTCATCTTTCGTGTTTTAATTTAATTTGGATAAATCCTAATACTACTGTGGGTTGTGTGTCATGTGTTTTTTTCATTGTTTAGAATGTGAGGTTGACCGCGAGGGATTTTTCTTCCTTCCGTCAGAGTTCTGTCACATCGATGCTTGATTTTAGGTAGGTGAATTTGTGTATTATTATTTCTGAAGCATCCCATTAATGTCTGATCTATTTTAATTAGTTTTTAAATATATTTCGTAGCTTAAATATGAATATAACTAGTTTTTTTGTAGTGTATTCCTGTTGATGAAATTTGTTCTAACTATTTTTTAAATCATGATTGTGGGTTGGTATTTTCTCTTAAGTTTTGGATTAAATTCCAATTTATCATTTAAAAGATAGATACATGGTGATTTTTATGGGGTTATTACTCTTTGTTAATTCCTGGTAAGCTGGTTGAGTCTCTTGATAGAATTCCGTAAATTGTATAGGTGGTTTGTTAAATTGTGTGGAAGTTTGAAAAACTTATCTGGGTAGGTCCTTAGTATGTGTTTTCTTTCAAAAGAATATTTCAATTTTGTATTTGGTGGGAATCCTTGTTGTGCTACTTAAAAGTGTTTTTTTTAATTTTTTTAAAACTTTATTAAAAATGTGTAAGTGATTGCAAATAATTTCTTCAAATTATTTTGGTGTGTGTTTGATTAGGTCATATTATGGCTTGGGGTCATAGGAAAATGTTTCAAAGAGAGGTTTATGGTAGCATTGGGGTTGTTTTATGTTTTCTAAATGAGTTGGATGGTAAAACATGGTTTTAAGATAATTAGTAGGTCTTAAAGAAATGGTTTTCAAATTTTATCTTTGTATTTTAGTGTGCCATTTAATTTCATCACAATTATGAGTGCACTAGGTGCACACATGGAAGTGTCCTCAGATTAATATAACACTTGTAAAATGATATTCTCTATAAACCTTCATTTCCTAAATGGATTTTTAGTTTTCAAATAATGTATTCCCCCTTGTGTGGTTTCTGAAGAGTGTTTTTAATGAGTTTTTATAGAGTGTTGATTCAAGGGTTTTGGAAAACATGGTTTTTAATAACTATTTAAATGTCTTTACATTTGGTTAGAAACATGTTTTGGTGTGGGTAAAAAATAGTGAAGGTCTGTTTGGTACCTGGGGAGTGTTCAAATGTGTGTATGATACATAAAAAACGATTTGCATCTTCCAACTCATGGGTGAAGTTTTGTTAACTATTTGATTGGTTTGAGTTTGGAAATTTTTTATTACTAGTCATAGTTTTAAATTTTTTTAGAAAAATGATTTCAACGTGGATGTGATGTGTCGGACCATTTGGCACTTCGAGCATTAGTGTAATTTTTGTGTTGATTCTTTGAAAGGATTGTGTTTTGATTACTGTATGCCCACTTAACAACTTTAATATTTTATAAAAAGTATCAATTGGTTTTAATTATTTCATGGCATGGAGACCCGGTTGGTACATTTCATGATATGATGTTTTTATATTTTTGGGAACTTCTATAGGGGGTATCCCTTATGGGTTATCGTATAGAGTGTCAGTGTTTTGGGTAGGCAAGTGCGATGAGATAAGTCATGCGTACGAGGAACTCCTACATTCATATTATTATTATAACCACCATTGTTTCATGGGAATATTTTAGATGATCGAGTAATGGTTGCTGATCAACCTCGATTAAATGGGTTGGTACCCCCTGGAATGGTGGTTAGGTTGGGTGAGCTTTGCCACTGGATTGGCCAGTTTTAGGGTGGCTAGTTGGTTATAGACTTTGGATCTTCAACATTCGATGAAAAGTGGTTCTAAAACCAATTACATCTAGGGGTATTTTATGGATGATTATGATCACCAATGGTTACTGGATTATTTTTTATGGCTTATTCACTTTCTGTTATAATAATTTATTTGCATCATACAGTGCTTACCTTTTCTACTTTAGCCCACCTTTGGTATACTTGGATTTGGGTTTAGTTTATAAAATGAAAAATGATTTTGTAAATGGTACGTCACATTTGTTGGATTTTTAAATGAGAAAAACATGTTTCTTATTTTAAAAAGTGAAAACCTGACTTTTATATTTGTATTTCAAACTTGTGTTAGTGGATTGTTTTGGGAATGGAGATATTGGATTATGTGGTTTATATTGGAAACCCTACTGATTATTTTTAATGATCATACCTATTTTATCATTTCAGGTGTAGGTTTTCTTTTTCTAAGGTTTTCTTCGTTGTGTTTGTCATTATTGGATCAAGGTTGGTCTTTTGTTGGGTGGTGACCTAGATGGTCATGTGGAGGTATGTGTGGTTTTTCTTTCTTTCTGATTATAGTTTTATTTTTATCGATAGGTTTTATTTATCTATTTATCTTATTCTATGGTAAAATAATTCCCAATGATTAAATTTTGATTCCCTGCATTGGTTCCCAGCCTATGGGGATCGAGAACACCCCTTGGGACATGTCGCGGACGGACTCATTTGACCAGTTTAGGTTAAAACCAGGTTGGTTCATGAAAAAATGGTATCAAAGGAGGACCTTTTTATTTTGATTGTGGAGTGGATGGAGATTAGGAGTATTGGGACTCAGGAAGTAGGTACGGTAAGAGAGTTAGTAACGCTCACTCGTTCCGAACCATGAGGCGCCATGGTTTGTCCAGGAATTGAGTCATTGTCTCATTCTGGTTTGTTTTAGATTGAGGAATGAAAACAGAGGAAAGATGATGTTACATCATGATTTCACATGGAGCAATGACCCATGTGGAGTCAGAGTACATGGTTTAAGTTCCTCCATGTTTTTGATACTTACTTGGGGCATGACCTACTACCCTGACGCTAGAATAAGTATGATTACTAGTCCCTTACTCTAGTAGTTTGATGCAAGTTAAGTGTCATTATGGTTCTAGTTAGTGTAAGTGATCTTCTGAAAAGTAAAAGTGATTTTTAAATGATAATCATTTTTTTTAAATGGCTTTAAATTAGTGATATGGGTTTTAATACTAAAAGCTTTTGGTCTAAAAATCTTGTGTTTGCTTACAATTGGTAGAGAAATGTATTTGGTGAATCCATGGGTACTCTTTATGAACATTTGAATATGTGAGGGGATGCATGGGAAGGTCATTTTTTGTGTATGGATGAATGTGGATGAATACATGTTCAAGTTCATGGGATTACATGGGTGTGTACTGGTTATTAAAGGTTTGACCTTGTTTTTCAAAAGTGATTTTAAAAAGAAGAAATTCTTTTAGAAATTGATTTTGGTTTGAAAAGTGGCTTTCATATTTAGAAAGTGTCCTTTATAGAAGGAAGTTTGAAAATATAAAATGAAAAGGGAATTTTGGGTTGTGTTTGTATTTTTTTGG
The DNA here is from genome assembly GCA_963277665.1 of Viscum album. NCBI lineage: Eukaryota > Viridiplantae > Streptophyta > Magnoliopsida > Santalales > Viscaceae > Viscum > Viscum album. The sequence goes on along the minus strand of OY728133.1, from coordinate 827,820,367 downwards.
TTTTTGATCTCATCATTCTAGCTCCAGATGTTACTTTTAATTATACTTTGATTTGATATCGGTTTTAGCTTTGTGTTTTATATTTTGTTAAAAAAATTACACCCAGAATGGTCTCTAGATCTTTTTGAAAATTCATGCCCAGTTTTTGGTCCTTCTCAGACATTTCTTATCCTTCATAGTGATTAGGGTCCGTTAGAAGCAACATAATGGCTTGAAGGGGTCAAGAGCTTATTTAGGGGATTGGGAAATCCCAAATTTGTTATGGTGAATTCCTTTTTAGGGTTTTTCAAAGGTCGAGCTCTGAGAGAATGGGATTTTTTCGCCATTCCATCACTGCTTGTTGGGATGACGTGGGATGCCTTTAAATCAGAATTCATCCGATGGTCTATACCTGAAGAGGCAAAGATGAATATAAGGGAAGGTCTCACATGTATTCAACAAGGAAAATGAAACGTGAAATCATATGTTGATCATTTCAAGGAATTTTTGTTCTTTTCTCTAGAGGTAGCATTGCGGGATTTGATGAACACTTTTATATTCATCCAGAGATCATGGAGCGATTCCTCCATTCAAGGGACAATCAATTAGAGAAGCTAGTGCCTGAGGCATTCTTAGTTGAATTGGTATCTAGAGTATAGGTTCTTGTTAATATAGTGTATCTAGTTACTTCTGAAGGTTCCCCATCTGGAAAGAAGGATGTACCAAAGGGGCATATTCATAACGAGTCCTCTGAAGTGGTTTAAGCTTATAGTTCATCAGACCATTCAGTGGTGTTCCACCAATGTGGTCAGTTTAGACATGTGAAGCCTTCATGTCACACTCCTCTAAAGGCGTGCCATCATTGTGGCTATTTTGGTCACTTGGAGAAATATTGTAGGAAGAATTGCCTGAAGAGAACCTTGTGACCAGAGGAAATCTAGTTCCTGACTGTGAGGTAGTAGATGCGTCATCCATCAGAGCCTTAGATAAAGGTCTTGGGGTGAAGATCATATTTAGTCATTAGTTGATGGGGTTATGAAGCCTCAGTTTGGGTTTTGTGTTCTGTATTGGCAGTAGAACATTTAATGTATTTTCGTTCATGTTTTTATTCTATTAAAATTTTTTCGTTGTTGTGGGTATATTTTTTTGGCATTATGTTATAATGGACTAGTTCTAGTAAAATTCAAGATGTCTTGTTTGTGTGGATGTGGTTTTTCGAATCATGTGTTTTTCTTAAACATTTGTTTGTCCCTTATATGGATTTATATTAGTTTAGATATGTTCATTTGTAGATGTAAGTACCTGTGGAAGAATCAATGTTTGTGGTTATTCCCAGATTAAATGGTTTGGTTATGTTCTTCTCAGGGGGTTTTCTCAAGTGTCTGGGGTTTTTGGTTTGAGTTGAGAGTTCCAAGTTTCAGCGGAGGTATTGTTTCTCTCGTGCAATAGAAGTAAGTTTGGATCAATTGGGAGTTCCTGCATCCCCTCCCCTCCTGGGGTGATATGTTTGGGTGTTAAATTTTTTCACTAGTTGAGTTATTGTAGTGAGGAGAACCCTATCATGTTCTCCCTCTCTCTTGTGTTGTGTTTTCTTTTGGTTTAAATTGGGAATGGATCCTTGTTTTGTCATTTTTTTGGCTGGGTGACTTTCTGGGGGCAGAAGGTGTGTTTTTTGGGGAGAATTGTCTTACCATGACTTTTAATTTTAATTTTATTTTACAATTTCTAGGCTTTGTGTTCTCTCTTCAAGGATTGGTTTGAGCGTGAGTTTAAATTTTTTTTCGTTTAACAATTTTACTAAGTTTCAGACCCATGCATGATCACCGTGCGGTTAGTAGTAGCCACACAGTCGGCCTAAAGGTCATGAAATTTATTATTATTATTATTATTTTTGTTGTTGTTGTATTATTATTATTTAAATTATTATTATTATTATTATTTATACTATTATTATTTTTATTATGTGTATTATTATTATAAATTTATTATTATTGTTGTTGTTATTATTATTATTACATTATATGTTAAAATAAAAAAACCCTAAACTACTTGAATCACCATTCCCCCTACATTTTCCTGTTTGGCACACATGCCCTCTACCTTCTCCCTCAACCACTCTAGTAGGCTGCCACACCCAATCCCTCTTACTTGCCTTGACTCTCTACCAATATGCATGTCCATCCACATCCCTCGCAAACCTCTGAGTGTGACCGCCCTGATAATGGAACTCCACCTCTCCTCTCTCCCCTTCGGTGCCCGAGGCCTCTATGCTCCTACCTTCTCCCCAACTCCTAGACAGGCCTCCTCTAAAATCCCTCTTAATTCTGCCCTCGTCTCTCTACTGCCGCCCCCGAATCCCCAGCACTGTTCATGCTCCGACTAACCACTCTAGCCTCACCCGCCACTCCGGCAGTAGTCGCACCCCTACCGATCCTCCCTTTATCCCCTACGCTACAACTGGCCAAAAACCGCCTTGCCCTCCCTATTTCTGACCAACGATGCACCTGGACCCCCTGACTCTCTCTTATGACTCACACCTGTGAAACCACTCTTCCCTGCTCCAACCACCTTCCCCTTGTGCACGCCCAACTCCCTTTTCAAGTATATTTACTCTTTTAATCATTTACATATTTATTTATTAAATTTTTTTCTTTCATTTCATGGTCAGTTATTTTTTTAATTAAACTACATCATAATACCACTGTGGTTTTTGTGTCATGTTTTTTTCTCTCTATTTAGTATATGAGATTGACCGCAAGGGATTTTTCCTCCTTCCATAGGATTTCTAATGCATAGGTGCTTGATTACAGTTAGGTAATTTTGTTTTTTTTTCTTTCTGAATCATTCCATTAATGGCTTTTTTCTTCCAATTAATTTTTAAACATATTTCTCACCTTAAATATTCTTATTATTAGTTTTTGTTTAGATTATTCAAACTGATAAAATTTGATGGAACTAGTTTTTAAATCATGCTTGTGGGTTGGTATTTTCTTTCAAGTTATTGATTAAATACTAGTTGAGCATTGAAAATATATAAATCTGGTGATTTGTATTATGTTCTTATTCTTTTTGAATTTCTTGTAAACTGATTGAGTCTCTTGATAACATTCCACAAATTGTGAAGGCGATTTATTAAATTGTGTGGAAGTTTGTGAAACTTATCTTGCTAGGTCCTTGGTGTGCATTTTCATTCAAAATATGATTTCGATTGTGTATTTAGTGTAAATACTTGTAGTTCTACTTAGAAGTTTTTTTTTAAAAAAAAATATGAAACATGTTTAAGTGATTGAAAATCATGTCTTCAAATAATTTTGGTGTTTCTTTGATTGGGTCATCTTATGGCTTGGTGGTCATATAAACATGATTTAAAAAGAGTTTTTTGGTGGCGTTCGGGTTGTTTTCTGTTTTCTAAATGAGGTTGATGGTAGAAAATGGATTTAAGATAATTGGGGGGTTTTTCTTAAATGGTTTTAAAATTTTCTCTTTCGATTTGACTGTTCCATTGGATGTCGGCACATCCATGGGTGAACTAGGTGCAGAGATGGAATTGTCCTCAAATGAATATGACACTTGTAAAATGATATTATCTATAAAACTCAGTTTCTTAAATGTATTTTTAGTTTTCAAATAAATTTCGACCGCCTGTGTGGTTTTTAAATAGGGTTTTAAATGAGGTTTTATAAAGTGTTGTTTCAAGTGTTTTGGAAAACATGATTTTTAATAGGTTCTTGATGATCTGGAAATTTTGTTTGAAACACATTTTGGTGTGGGTTGAAAAGGGTAAAAGATTATTTTGTAACTGGGGAGTGTTTGAATTTGTGTCTGGGACTTAAAATCCCATTTGGCTCTTCCAATTCATGGGTGGATTTGTGTTAACCTTTAGAATGGTTTGTGTTTGGAAATTTTGTGTTCATGGTTGGAGTTTTAAATTTTTTAGAAAAATGGTTTCCACATGGATGTGACGTGATGGACTATTTGGCACATTGGGATTTAGAGTAATGTTTTTTTTTTGATTCTATGAAAGGATAGTGTTTTGATTACTATATTCCCACTTGAAAACATTAATATTTTGTAAAAAGTATAAAATGGTTTTAAGTATTTTATGGCATGATATCCTGGTTGGAACCTTTCATGATATGGTTTATATATATTTTTCAGGGACCTCTAATGGGGGATATACCTTCTGGGTTATCATTTGCAGTGTCTGTGTTTGGGGTAGACAAGTGAGGTGAGATGAGCCATGCGTGTAGGGGCCTCCTACATACACAATATTATTATAACCACAATGGGTTCCTAGCAATATTTTAGATGTTTGATTGATGGTTTCTGATCAACCCCGATTAGATGAGTTGTTACCCCATGGATTGGTTGTTAGGATAAGAGGGATTTTATACTATATTGGCCAGTTTTAGGGTATCCATTTGGTTATAGTCTTAGGTGATTCACCATACACAGGTAGGTGCCTCTGAAACTGAGTACGTCAAGGGGCATTTTAGTGATGTTTAGGATCACCCATGGTTACTGAATTATTTTTCATATCTTGTTTAATTTTCATTATACTAATTTAGGTCCATATTACACTACTTACCAATTCTAATTTTTCCCATCTTTGGTATACTTTGTTTTTGGTTTAGTTTATAAAATTAAAATTGATTTTGAAAATGGAATGTCATGTGTGTTGAATTATTAAATGAAAAAAACAAGTTTCTTATTTTAAAATGTGAAAAACCTGCTTTTATATTTTTATTTCAAACTTGTGTTGGTGGATTTGTTTGAGAAATGGGACGTTGGATTCTGTGGTTTATCTTTGAAACCCTACTGATCATTCTTAATGATCATGTCTATTTTATCATTTTAGTTGCTGTTTTCTTTGATAAGGTTTTCTTGGATGAGTTTCTTATTATTGGAGCATTGTTGGCCTTTGGTTGGGTGGTGACCTAGAAGGTCACATGGAGGTATGTGCGGGTTTTCATTCTTTATTCTGCTAGTTTCATTTTTATCGACAGTTTTTATTTATTTTTTATCTTTTTTCATGTGAAAAATCATTACAAACAATTAAATTTTGATGTATGGCACTGGTTGCCAGCCCGTGGGGACCAGGAACACCCCACGGGCCTTACCGTGGACAGGCTCGGGTGACCGGTTCAAGGTTGACCTAGGTGGGTTCGTAACTATTGTAGTAGACATGGTTTACTTCCAAGACCGTCATAGTGGATTATGTTCACTCCCCAAACCATGTGTGTACATAATTTTCACTCCCAAGACTATCATAGATGATATTTTTTCTTCATGAACTCGGTTTACACTACATTCTTGTCCTATTTACCTCATGAGATATCAATATTTAGCCAATGGAATGGAGTTATAAAAAATTCTAGTCAAACCCATCACATAATGAAAATAATCTATATGTGATCCACAAGATCATACAAAATTCATCATACCAGAACCAATGAAATATGTTGGTTTCATAGGCATTTCATCCAGTCAAAACTCATGGAAAATAAATAGGTTTCATAAGCATTTCATCATTTCATCATAATATAACACACAGAAAAGGAACTTCTTTCATAAACATATTTTTATTATAAACCTAAACTATAAAAATAAATAATAATGAGGGTTTACTTGGATAATATCACAAGAAAATAATAATTTAAATTATGGTTTTTTTCTTTTATGAACATAAATATCATTGTAACATCATTAAAAATTCTTGAGAAAATACCTATTCATCTTCGAAAATCACTTTCTAAGAATAAAACATCCAAAATATTAGGGGAAAATTTCTTTAAATATATCCTTGTAAAATGTCAAAATAATCTTAAAATAATTGGTCAATTATGATGGTTGTAAATTATATTCATGTAGTATAAGTTAAATGAAAAAATTACTTTTGAATTTTTTTAAATAGTCAATAATGATTTTGTTCAGACAATAACAAATATTTTACTTTTAAAAAATTCCGTTAAAATTTAGAAATGGGAAAAATTAATTTAAAAAATCAGAAGAGAATATTAAAAAAAAATTATTATAAAATGTATATGGAAGAAAAAAAAATTTGATCGAAGATATAAATAAAGATGATTTTCCTTATAAATAAATTTTGGGTATCTTGAGTACATAAGGTGGGGAAAATGAAAGTAAAATTTTATTTTAAAGAAATATATATTGGAGAATAAAATCATGAGTTTCATTATTGGTATATTATAGTATTTCATCATCATTAAAATAAATATAAATAGTACTGATAAACAATAAAATTATAAAATAAAACTCTTACCACTTTGGTAACTTTTGAATCAAAAACCCCCTAAAAGAAATAACTCTATATGGATATTTTAATAACAATAATTTTTATTATAATAATAATCAAAATCAATCCTAGAAATTACATTCACTATATAAAAGAAACATGTAGTGAATATGACATGTGTCTCACAGAAATAAAAGAGAGAAGGAAATCCCTTACCTTATGTATTACTACCTTTGTGCACATTAGAATCTCATGTATAGTAAATATATACTTATTATAAATCGCTTAAATAATCATATTCACATATATAATACCATATATTTTTTATTTATGTCCTTTTACCACCCATTGGTTAACAATTCTTTATTGAAATCATTGTTCTATGTGATATATGCTTAAATTTTTATGTATGTTTTGGTTCAGTAGTTTTGCTCCTCGTACATTGATCATGGTTACATAATATAAATAATGTTAATAATTATATAAATATAATATATATTAATTAAATACTTGTTTATATTCATTAATAAGATTATAAATAGAAAAATTTAATTACATTATTCAACGAGCCGGTAGGTCATACGTACTCTTAAATGTTGTTTTCATTTTTTGAAAAATGGGAAAAAAATAAATTTAATTAATAAATCACCTATAAATAATGATAATTTTATAAAATATATCATATATATTCATTAAATCAATTCTTATTATAATCCAATTAAAATGGTTGTGAAAAATGAATAGCATCGCTTAATGGAGTTGTTGTCCATAGGTACACACAAGCGGTAATATCATTTTTGATCGGTTTGGAAGGTATGAAGGTAGATATGATATTATAATTATTGAAGTATAATTATTTTATAAGTATCATATATAAATTTTAAACCTATCTTATTAACCATCCTTGAAATATAGTGATGGAAAATGAATTGTATCACTATGTGGAGATGGTAAGTCATACGTACGAACGAGGGATACTTCCAATTCCCATTTGATGGGAAGGATGGTGGATAATGGTGGTTTTATAATCATAATAACATTTAATTGTGTTTTTTTAAATGATCAAACCTTGGTAAAATGAACAAAGAAAGAAAATATATAAATATGTAAAACAAGATTACAAAATTTAGAAAGAGGGAAATTTTTTACAATATTTTTCATAGAGCAGGATGAGATCTGTCGAAAGTTTATTTATACATGAAATATAATTATTAACTCCTTTTTTTACAAGAACAACCACCACCCTATTCACCTTGCGATAAACATGGGTGATAATATGATTGATATCAGTTAGATATTGAAGGCACGCCATATATCTTTCTGTGAGGTGTCACACCATGTGAAGCACCCCATATCGAAGAGCTTGAACGATGGTAGTGGAGTCACTTTCAATCCATATATTATTCCATAATTTTTCTTGATGAGAATGATGGTGATATTGATGTTGTAGATTTTAGCTTCTATGGAGGAGGCAAAACCACACATGTAGTAGCTGCATCCCAAAATATACCCATAGTGGTTCCTGTAAACTAGTTCATAACCAGCAGGGCCTAGGTTGCCTTTTGAGGAACCATATACATTTATTTTGATCTATCCATGGAGATGGGTTTCCATAATAATTAAAAAGAATGTGATTGTTTATATCAATTACTTTTTCTTTCAAACAACTCCATTTTATCCCCTCTTAAGGATCCTAGGGCTAGTATTTTAGGAAGACCAAAACCTTTATAATAGGGATAAAAATTTTGAGAATATATTTTGTTATGTTATTATTAAGCTATAAGGGTCAATGTGGTGTGAAAAAAATGAGTGGTGGAGGTTCCCATTTATAATTTTTGTGGAGGGAACTTTTCAAATTTTTTAAAAGATTAAAATATAAAAATAGCTTCTCATGGAAAATGATTCCAATATTAAAATTAATTGAAGGTAAGATAGTACAGGTTTAAAATAATATCGAAAAATGAAATTATTAATGTTTTATATGTGGGTTTAAACAATATATTTTGGTTTAACACCTCAGATAGCTTATTTTAACTTTAACCATGGAAACATATTTTTTACTCTGAATGGTTTATAATTTTGAATATAAGATAATAATTGGATAATAATTGGACAAAGTATGAAATTTTAAACAATATATTATAATCCTTTATCTTTTAATTTTTTTTATGATTTTAAAATAAATTAATAAAATACTATTTTGACAGAATATCATTAATTTAAATCTTTTCACTATTCACGTAATTTGACGTAAATGACATAAATAAAATGTTTGAATTCATTTATGATATTAAAAAACACTAACATGTCATATTAATCTATAAAATTATTTTAACACAATAATTAATTGACGTTGCATTAATTTTAATATTTTTAAAATCATCAATTTAATTTTTTTATTAATTGAAAAAATATTGTACTATCATTATATAAGGATTTCTTGTAATTATGTAATCCAAATAAATTATAAATAAATTACCATGATAAAGATAATTTCATTATTCAAAAAATTAATATTAATATTCATTTACCACATACTTTTTTCATATAAGAACATGTAATATATACTTAAAAGTAAGATGGTTTCCTTTTCTATTTTTATTTTCTCTAAATATTATATAGGTTATTTTCTAAGAAAAGTGTCCATTAAACAAAAAAATTGATAATAAGGATATAATGATATAATTGTTTTTCATACAATAATAATTATGATGAAAAATTATAGTATTATTACTTTTTTTTAACCAAGATTAAACTGATTTACCCTTTATCATGGTGATAAATTTTTCCATAATTAATTTTATTATTAACCAAAAATAAAAGGGACATATTTACCAAATATTAACCCCATAATTCCAAATATGAAATCCATTTTATCATATTTTATATATATAAGTGATATATATTAATTTTTTAAAAGGTATTTAGAAGACACTAAGAAACATTTTTAGAATAATATAGTTCTTATGTATAAACTAGAATTATTTTTATCATGTTCATATTAAATATATTATATGAATGTTAAAAAAATTAAATATATGATATATATATTTAATTAATATAATTCAAAAATAGTGATTAATTTAATTTATTATGATAAAAAATATATTGCGTTTATAAAAATACATTTTCAGAAATATACCTTATATATATATATTATTTAATAACAAATTCAAACATAAAATTGATTCCATTAAACTCAATTGTGTTATTTAAAACATAATAGAGATATTTTTAATTTGAAACCATTTTATAAAAAATACTAACTTTTTACGTGTGTGAAATTAAAATACAGTCATCAATAAAAATCTGAATTTTTTTACTATTCATTAAAAAATCATACCTTTCAGAAAATTATAAAAAAATAATCCAAAGATAATTCTAAAATGATGAATTTAAAAATGATATAATTTTTTATCAAATATAATTTATAAAAGATAAATAATTTAATTATAATAATTTTCCACAAAAATAAATAAAATCCATTTTTTGTATAGATACATTTTTTAAAGAATAATATGAATTTACTAAAAAGTGATTGATTATTTAATAAAAATTTATCAATAAATCTATATTTAGTATGAAATTTATATATATATTATCATTTAGTTAATCATATTTATACCTTCCAATTAAATAGATAGTTTACAATGGTCATATTTAAATAATAATATTACATGGTTCATTTAGGCTAGATATTTAATATCTTATACGCTATTGAACATAGTGTTATTTTAAAAAATCATGGGGTTTTACATTAAGTATAAAAATATATTTCCAGAATTATATAATTCTATTTTATATTATGTCAATAGATGGTTTTTTTAACTTCCATTTTTTAAATATCTCAATTAATTTGTGATTCATGCATGATAATATGAGAATGAGGATAATGTGATACCGGTGTTTATAGATTAAATTGGAATACATTAAAATCATTATGGTATTGAAACATGTAAAAATATGATCCTCCACCTATTGTTCTATTGTTTTACATTGTGTACAGTATGAAAGAAATATGTTTGAAAAAATTATTATGAGTTTATTTTGAGTATGAAAATGAATTATATCCTTCTATAGAACAAGTTAAGACTTACTCTGTTGAGATGAATAATTGAGAAAATAATAAAGGTAGTTTTTTAACTATGTTTTCAAAACATGAAAAGAAGTTCTATATGGGTTACATTATTCAGAAGTTCACATAATATCTTGGGAACCAAATTATATTTTTTAATAATAATTTATAGCTTGAAACATGAAATTATTATATAAGTTTCATTTGAAGATAATAAAAATTAAGGAATGCATTTAATCTATCCATATGTGATAATAAAAATATTTATGTGGAAAGAAATATATGATAAAATTAGAAGTCTCTACTATAGTTTCAAAGATAGTGAGTCTACCAAGAAAGAATAATATAATCCCGAAGAATAAAAATATATAGAAAAAGAATCTATTGGATAATATAATGAAGAGGAAAATATTGTTTTTATCATATCCAACCTGATGAACATCAAATAAATATTTAAAGAAGATGTTATTTTGAGTAGGTTGATTTGTTTTATTCTATTTAGATACAATGAAAAAGAATAAGAAAAATAATAATAGTATATTTAGAGATTTAATCACGTGGAATGATCTTAAAGATTTGTGAATATCATATTGTATTCACCAGCTAAGATTTATTATGGGGTTATATTCTTGATTTTTATTTTGAGAGATCAAACAATAAGAACTCAGTAAAAAATCTAGAAGATGATTAGTTAACCAATTCATAGTGGCATATGCTATGCTTGAATATTTCAAGGTAGTTTAAGACACACATTTTTGAGAAATACAATCATATTTTGAGATTATATTGACATCCTTGGATATATTATTGATCAACATAAGGAAGATTAATGAAATAGAGATCCAGCTGGTGAGATTCTAGTGTGAAGATTATGGGATGCAGTATAAATATCCCTTCACATGTATAATGTAGAATCGGAAATTCACCAATGTAATATTGGGACCTCAACTATCTAATCTGGATAACATAGTTTCTCAAAAATTCTTAGTCACCAAATTTGATGGGTAAAATGACTATCAGTGATGAATTTGTTTCTCAGTTGTAGTTGAACACAAAAAGGATAAGGTTTCCCTCCTTGGGGACAAACCACACAAAGAAACAAGTATCAATTTATTTTCAATAACTTCATTTTATATAGTTCTATGAAAATGTAATCTTAATTAGATCTATTTAGTTCTAATTAGTGAAAGTGGTTAAAAATAAATGGGCCTTATAAAAAATACTTGGTTTTTGGTAACATTGAAAAACACCATATTCAACCTCTTCCCTTTTAGGTGTGTCTCTATGATCACACTGGGACTTTTTATTAAAATAAATGCTAAGTTTTCATTTTATTGGATCTATTATTCTATCACAATTGAAATTTGAACACAATGATCCATATCTTATTGGTTATGAATTTTTTTAATGCATAAATGTTATGATAAGAATACAAAAAGTGAATATCTAAAATGATTGAAGAAATTTCAGATGGAAAAATCATATTCCATTATTTTAAAAATAAAATTATAGGTTTTTACTAAGATATTGAAAAACAGAAAGAATAAAGAGTCCATGAATATTGTAAAAATATCATACATTATAGAAGAAACACCATTAGCTAAAATTAATCATAATGGAAATAGTTTATCAGTTAAATCTATTGATTTTTATTACACTAGTGAAACAATTTAAAGTATTGAGACATAATGCACTAGATCTACAAAATAACTCTATCTTGAGGTTAATGATTATCTAATGAATATCCATATTGATATGGTGACATAAATACTTATATTTATCAATATAATTCTGGTTGGAAATTCAAATTTTGGGTTAGAATATGATGTTATAGAAGATGCATTGGCTAATAAGATGAGCTCTTACAACACTAAAATTTATCTAGTGAAATGGAAGGAAGAAACTATTACCCTTTGAAATGAAATATTTTATAAATTTGAGGATATATTTTAAATATAATTAAATGAGAAAAATTTATATCAATGTTTTATTTGATTTTACCTAATAAAATAAAAATATTCAAAATGTTTCAATGGAAGTCAACATTTCTCAAATGGAAATTTGGAAAAAAAATAATAAAGGAGCCTTATTATTCATCGAAATAAAAAAATAAAATTTGAAAAGTTATTGTTTGAAATTTTTATAGTGACTATAAATATAATATTATATTTTTTGAAGATGAAAGGAATGATCTCAACCTAAATTATCAATATCTAAAAATAAAACATAAGTATCTTGAAGAAAAAAAATATTAAACTTCCCAATAAGATAATATGTTTTCTACCACTAGTGGATCTAGAATGGTTCTTTATTTGAATAAGGATCCCAACTATGGAATTTATTAATTTAAATCGACCAATGATTATCCCACTACAATATTTTTTATAAAGGTATCTCACAACCATTAAAATTAAGTTTTCACTGAATCAATTTTATTTTATTTATTGATGTGTGGAAAAAATGTAAAAAATTGAAAAAAAAATTAATAACTAAAATTATTGAAACATGAACCACATAATTAGGGTGGGAGGATAATGTATCCTAGAAAATTTCCCCACCAAATAGATCCTAAATGTTTAGGGTAATGACCCAAAAATGTAAAGGTGCACAATTTGGAAAAAATGCAAGTTCTATTAAAAGAAATTGATTAATTAGTGAATTTTGGTGCTAATAGATGTTTAGGAATTGGTCTATGGATTTATAAGAAAAGATTCCAATATTTACAAGTTATATAATTATTTGAGAATGTGGGAGTATAAATAAAGTTAAAATAAGGCCCATTCATTTGAAATAGACTTTACAAATAAAAAAATAAAATATTTACAAGTAACAAATATAAATACTTGGATAATATCTATGAATATTAAAACATAATTATCCCTTGTAACGAAGTGTTTTGAAATTTAATATCCCAACTGAACCCTTATATTTAAGTGAATAAAATTCTACAATATAAATAAATGTAGGTGAATAAATAAATCATGTCTTCCTTGGAAGACAAACAAAAGAAATCATCGAAGAAGAGCCCTCCCAATAATTCAATGAAATTTACTAATTAGGATGTCAAACTATATAAGTGAGTATTATCTTAATATGGTTATAGATTCCATACTTGGTATTTTTTTATTAACTCAATTGAGGTCAAATATGGATGGAACAATATATAATTAATAAAAGATTCAATTCAAGAAGTAGATAAAAGGTTTTCCATAGTGGTGAAAATCCTTGATGAATAAGTTTAGAAGTTTCCAAATAATATAAAGGAAAAAATTGAAGATAGTACATTTGTATGGTGAAACTATAAAGAACACATGGCTATAAAATTTATTCCTATATTTCGTTACAAAATGAGTAAAAAATTAAAAAACCTATAACTCCTTGTTCTATGAAATTTTCGATAAAGATGAAATACTCACACAAAAATAAGGCTAAACATGAGAAAAATAAATGTCTTATCACATGTCCTAATAAGTTGGAAGAAGAAAATGGAAAGATAAATATGAAATAAATTAAAGTTCAAAGTTTGATAGGGAAAATAAGGCCCTCCTATCAAGGAAGAAAGTTGAAATCAATAATAGATCCACACATCATAAAGGTGTGAAAACATGAGAAAATAGCTGAGGATATAGCATAAAGAGTTGAAAAAGAGGTGGAGTTAACAAAAATATGTTTAATGAGTAAAGAAACAAGTCTCATCATTACTCCTCTAACTAAGAAGGTAGTTTTTATTTACTTTATTCCCTTATCATATTGGTTGTACTTAAAATTTGGGAATGGAAGATAATTTTTTTTGGAGAGCATCCCTTGGTGGGGTACATGATAAATAAGTAGATCTGTAAAATATTTATTCATTCTTTTTTAAACCCATAATTATAGATATTTCCTTTAAAAAAATAAATATGATGTATCATTTTCTATCTATAAACTTAATTTCGGCTTATGTTGGGTATTATAATTATAAGGGTTGGATTATCTAACCAAATAGGGGGAAAGTATTACCTTCCAATTTAATGTTTTTATGTATTTCTGCAATTTATGTGTTGGTTCATACACATTTCTTGGATATATAATGAGTATCTCAAAATAAATAAAAATTTATGGGTATAATTTTTTTTTTCTAAACTAGTCAATCTTATTTTCTACATACGTTTATCCACCTGATATAGATTTGATAAGTTGATGGAATTTTTCTATGAAAAATATGGTATCACCATTCTCTCATGAATTTATGTATAATATGTAATTTGGATAACATATAAGTGTATAATGTTAGTTTCAAAAAATTATAATAGTTAGTTATAAATGAGAAAACCCTCTCTACAATATCTATAAGGAGGATAACATTTTTCTATATTTTTTTATTTTCAATTAGGGGGAGAAAAGACGCATTAACTCTAGATACAATTTTGGAATTGACACCGAATCAAAAAGGGGGGGATAGAATTGACCTTGGAATTAGGAACCATAAATTTTATCTTTTACCACTTAGTGAGATTCAATGTATTTTGGGTGCTTCTATTGAAAATACAATGTAAGTTGGTGATACACTTATATAGTAAACCTATGTGATCATGCATAAAAAAACAAGGATCAAATCTGGGTGGGAATAAATCATTGTGGTACTGTATCATTGTTTTAGTGTGGGTTATGTTGTAGGAACTACAAGGGGGGGTACTGTAGCAATAGTAATATTCAAAAAATTATGGTCATTTGAACTATGGTTGTGGGCCATCAAGACATTTGTCCTTTAGGCCATTTTGGGATTCATTTCATTGGGCCTCTAATGAAATATATTTATGGTGGTGTTATTGGGGGAATCCTCATACTGGAGAAATGAGATGGAGTTGAAACAATCACCAATGAAGTGAATGGAGAATACCTTGAGGGACATGGATATAACTATTGGGTTTATGCATCATGCACCTCTATCTGGGGAAATAACAAGTACATTTATATCATATGTTGTTGGAAAGACACAAATAATAAGAATGGATGTTGAGGGATGGTGTTTATGGATTCTAATGTATAAAAATTTATTTATTCCATTTGGAATTTTTTGAATAAATATAATTTTCAAGGTCTTCATCCCAGGTGAAAAAAATATAAATTATCCAATGACTTATTTTAGAAAAAGAATGTGTAGAGATTTTCCATGTAATGATGGTAATGAAATTTATTCCTTTTAATACTTGTCTATAAAAATTCAAAGGCCCCCCCAATTTGTGATGTTTATCTGAACCGATCATTATGCTGAAAAATGACATGTGCTAATACATTTGTTCCATTATATTCTTTAATAGTTAGTTGAATCTAAATGGTTTATTAATTGTGTAAAACATATAATCTATCATTAATAATTATAAAATTTATCATTTGTAAGAATTTGAATTGGTAGATCTATGAAGGTATCATATTAGGTAATATGAGGTTGATGGATACTGAAATTAGTTTAAAAATACCTTAGATGAAGTTTTGATACATTTATAGAATTTATTAGATGATTTTAAAGTTCCTTTGATTTATTTTCAATAATTATATAATTTTAGTGTGTAAATAAAAAATGGCCATGTCTAGAATGATGGATGAGTTATTTTCTTATACTTTATATGAGTCATTTTACACTCTACATATTTTTTACCTCATGGGAAACTATGACTTCATATGAGTCATTTTCATTGATGTATGATTTATCTAGAGAAATATATGAATCAAAATAATTTTTGTACAAGTCATGATAATTTGAAATAAAATTATATATCTGTTTGTATAAGTGATTCCATGTTTTGTATGTGTCATTATTGTTTGTGTATGTGTAATATGTGGACTATGTATGTGTCTTTCTGGACATAGAAAAATATAAAGTTCCACTATATAAAAATATAGGTTTTCATATTTTAAAATCTAAATAGAAAATCTAATTGTGATGATAAAAGAGTTATTAGATCATGTTCCAAAAATCCCAAAAAACTAAATTGGTTTTGGATTTAAGAAACAATATTTTAAGATGTTTTCCATCGAGTAATGTTGATGAAAATTAGTGTAAGAGAAATATTTGAGATACTTTCTTAAAGTATGAAAAACAAATTCTATAATTTTATAATTTTGATGTAAACTAAATTTTAAAATTATTATGCTAATATCTATGTATTTAAATATCACAATGATTTTTTTTCATTCTTGAGTATAGTAGAATGAATTTGATGTGTTACTAGTATGTATGAATTTATCCTTGATCTGTAATATTCTTCATGGGATGTAACAAAAATGAATGAGGATTATTCACTTGTTGTGTTATTATCTTATATTATTTATAATATGAAATGAATATTTTTTGGGATAATTTTGAGTTCATTTTAAGGAAAAATATGATTTTAATCCTTCTATAGAACAAGTGAAGACATATTTTAATCTGATAAAGATGAGAGAAACTAGGAAAGGCCATTTTTATCAACTATGTTTGAAAAACATGAAAAGGAAATTCATATGGGAAATTTCATTGACAAGTGAACATCATATTGTAGGAACCATAAGAGTTTAATTATTAATGGTTCTTTTCGGTTGAACCATGAAAGCCTTCAGGGAATTTCATTTTTGGATATTGAAAATGAAATAATACATTTAATATAACCCCATGTGATAATGAGAATTCCATTAATGTATTATGTAAATTCCCTTTCATAGATTCCTATGAATAATCACTTGTATTAACCTTAACTATGTTCCAATCGTGTGATATAACCATACCTAAAATAAATTGAACATAAAAAGGCTAGAGTTTTAGGGTGTCACACGGTTTCCCATAAACTAGGTGAACCAAACCATGATCCCTATCTAGAGTTCTACAAAACCTCTAAAACTAGACTCGAAGATTTCAAGGATCACCTAAGTACCTAAACTACATTTCAATCCTCATTCATCACCAAAAAATATAACCTTGATTCATTCTAACTCTCAAAATTCGATTATGAATTGCTATTAAATTTCAACATGTCCAATAATTGAAAATTCTAATTCCTTCTAAAATTTTAACCTCATACGAACATGGGATCTTAAAACCTTCAAAACTTATCACTTATCATACCTTTAAAGACATTATGGAGATTCATATGAAAATATTAACACTCCTTGGTCATTAATTCTTGATCAAATGGTTGGGTTCAATCCTTGGTTTCCCAATTCCCTTCTAAAGCGCCACATTGAACATGAAATTCTAAAATTTCCATAATCTAAGCCAGTGATTGAATTATTTGGAATTCATAGTGAATAAGATAAGTCATGATTATCCAACCAAGGACATATCCAATTCACCATCTGATTCATATCCCAAATCATGAATCTCCCCACCATATGGATAATCTTGAGAAGGAAAATTTTGATCCATAAAAATATACACCATTATAATTTCATCCCTAAACCCTCATTTCACAATCCAAATATGTGCGAGGAATTTTTTTTAATTGACCATACCAATCACATATGAAAACACCATTCTTGATTCCTAATTAATATTTTAAATGGTCAAAATTCATTTTTCCATTGTCAAACCTAATCATGCCAAATATTATTTGAACATCCATGGTTGACACATGAAATTATCCTATTGAATCCTATACGATGTGATAAAATTGGTTCCTAGCCCACCATATCCAATAATACATAATAATGGTTATCTGTAATGACAAAAACTTTTTAATAATATTTATTTCCTAAATTTGTGTGTTATTTTATTTTATACTCAACAAAACCATATCCTTTAATTAATTAAGAGAGTATAATTAAAATGATACGGTTGGGTTTCGACTGTTATATGGCTATTGGTCAATGTGATAGTTGGAAACTAAATTCTTAATGTTACAATTATTGTTTAAAAATTAAAATGATCTTGGTTAATTAATATAAAAGAAGAGTTGATGGCATCATCTAGTAGACTCAGGCCATATAAAGCTTATTTGTCGATGCTTGGGGAGGAGGTAGCATCACTGGGCTTTTCTCTGGATCACAACCAAGATAAACTTCAACATGTGAATCTTGAATAGAATCCCCTAAGGGAGATTTTCAGGATAATAGAAATCACCACTCAAGAAATTTTTTCTGATCCACCCCAAGACTCTATCACCATAACACACCTTACACTTAGGTCCTATGTTGGTGTTATAAGGGGCTGTGTAACAAGACCTTAGCTACATTGTGGAATCATTTTATATAAATAATATTTTTATTTCTTATTATGGTAAAGTTTGGGAATTTCAAATGACCAAATAAATATAGGATATATATTAATGGTGAATTTAGGAACAAAGGGGTATTTTAACATATTTTTGCATTCTTTAAATAATTAATAATGTGAATTGATTTTCAAAAATGGTATTGTACAGTTGTGTTCAGTAAGAAATTTAGATTCTAATAAGATCAACATAATTTTAATTGAATAGTAAAGTATGAATAGTAACATACCCATATGAATAGTAATGAAACGTAATGAATAGTAAATCTACCAAAAAAATATAAACTTCACCCATGAATGTATAAAAACATTTTAGACATCTTAAAAGTGAAAAAAATGATCAATGTTTAAGTTTTGGTATTTTTGTATGTCATTAATATTTTATTTACAATTTTATAATTAATTTAATGATTTGAAATGGAAATTTATTTTCGTAAAATTTAATCATAATTTTTTACTTTATTTTATTATGGTTATACGATAATTTTATGGGACCTTGATTACTTTCTTAAGGTGTTACAAAATGAGTTATAGTTTTAAAGTTGCATTTTTGGAATAAATAATGATTGTATTTAAAAATTAAATTAAAAATATTTAAAAAATTATTTTCATAAAATAGAGTTCATTTTTGAATTCATATCATCGATATTAAGTTAGGGTGAATTTTTGGGATTTTTCTAAAACAATTGAATTTTGGGTTAATAGTAAAAATACAGTTTTGAGTTTTGGGTGTTTAATGACATCATTGGTGATGTATTCATAAAGTAAATAATCTAGTAGACTTGTGAATAGTAATATATGTTATGAGGGGTCCCAAGTGTCCAATACCATTGGAAAATACCTTGGTAAAGCCCATGGTTTTTCAAATACTACTGATGAGTTATCCCTTGGAAATTAATAATTTATTCTCTCACTTTTCCTATAAATACCAAGTCATTACCTCACCCATTTCATTCCAAAATACTCCTAAATTATGTTCTGGTATTTTACCTCCCAATGAGTCCTCCCAGGTTTCCCTCAAGCCTCACAAGGTTCCGACATTCGATCTTTCGAAGTTACTCTTCAAGGTAAGAAAACCATTCATCCTCCTCCTTTAAGTCATGACTTCCTTTATGTTATGTCTTATAGTTCCATTTTATTATGTGGGGTCTTGTTATTATTTATACCTACTACTTTAAATTTCATTTCCAAATTATGGTAGACCCTTTCCACTCACACTAATGTTTTTCTTAATTTTTAACTGACGCTGTTAGGCTGCAAAAAATTTTGTAAAAGAAATCGCATCTTCTCTTTCCTCCCAAGTTTTCCTTTCATGTGGTATGTCATTAAAATATCCATACCATGTTATTATCTCCTGGTTAGTATGTATTTATACTATATTATAATATATTTATGAGTGGGTTACCCTTGTACACTCGGTTTTTTATGTTTTCTTAAACCATATTATATAGACGTTATGCTGCAGAATTTTCATCTCAAATCTCTCTCTTTTTCTAAAATATTCTCTTGTATTATTTATGAGAATAACAAAATATATATTTATTTCTAGTATTATTCATCAATACATAAAATTCATCTATTTGATTCTGGAATTGACACACATATAACCCTCACTCCCTTTCCATGGGTTATAAATGATGTAATGATCAAGTTTTTAAGAACTTTTAAAACGTCACGATTTTGAAATGAAACTCATTTCTTTTATTCTCTATGGTTTATTTATGAAATGTTTGATTATTATATATGTGGATCATATGAAAATAAATAAAAATTAAATTTGTGCCCAAATAGTGCTTCAATACACTGGGTGAATAATTTAATCTCTAGGGATGACAAGTTTCACGATACCTAGGTGAATAACCTTGGTAATTTTTATGACACCTTGGGGATGAAACTTGGTGATAAGTTCATGAATGTCTAAATTAAATGTTTTATCCACATATTCAAGTTATGTTTCAAGTTCTTTTCATTATGATATGCCTATAATTCCAATGCTCATGTCTTTATGTGTTTTTTATCAAGTTCTTATTGATATAACAAGTAAATTGATTCTCTTGTTTACACCTTACTAGGCATTCTACTCACCCTTTCCTTTAATGTATGTCTCCAGGTTATGAGATGTAGTAATTTTACTTAGTATGAACCTATTATGAAGCCTTAAAAGTTTTTTAGAATGATGTTTTATGATGTTTTCATGTATTATGTTCCTGATTTCCAAGACACTAAAATTAAAGATCCTCTGTATGTAAAATGTAATGAAAAGTTATGTAATAAAAAGGTGGGATTCCATAGTTGGTATCAAAGGATAGTTCAGTTATTTATGTAAATTAGGATATAAAAACTTTAGGAATAATCCTATAGAAAATTTTAAATATTGGAAAAATTCATGGCATTTTTGTGAGTATTGAGTAAGTGGTTTATCAAGAAAATACATCCATGTCTTGATACCATCAGGTAGAGGTGGCTTTGGCACAGAGGTACCTAGGTGTGAAAACTCCAACAAGGAGTTTCGGGCTTGAACCAGGGTATCCTGGTACACGAAAATGGGCCTTGCTGCACTCTTGGTTATGACAGTCTCGAGGGATATATTTGGTTAATCATAATCTTTTTATGAATCATTATAAGTGATTTAGAGAGAAATGTAATTGTTTAAAGAAGTTTTAATATATGAAATCCTTTATCATTAAATGATTTGTAAATGAACTTTGTTTCTCATTAAGGTTTTATTCTTTTAGAAAATGGAAGGAATTATGAGGAACCGTGCAAATGGTGATCGCAATGGGCCAAGCACTGAAGGCCCTCCGATGAAAGACAGAATGGAAGCATTCATGTGAATAAGAACCAACTGACTCGTGTTGTGGGAAATAACTTGAATCAATTTGAGAGGATGATCTCACCACAAAGGGAAAAACCTTCTATTTAATCCTTTATGTGTCAACAACCACCAACCTTAAGAGGATATACTAACCCATTGATTGCTAAATAGTGGATCAACTCTATAGAGAAGATATTTTAGGTGCTCTGATGTTCTGAACAAGAGATGGTTACCCTAGTTGTCTATAGTTTAGATGGATAAATTGATCAGTGGTGGGAACTGATTAAAAAAAAAGGCCAAGAGTGGAATTTGAGGCTATGGAGTGGGAAGAGTTCAGAGGGATATTCTTCAACAAGTATTTCCCTCGATCAATGATAACAAGAATAGAGAAGGAGTTTCTCGAGTTGAAGCAGACGGAGAATGAATCTATGGGAAGCTACGAGATGAACTTCACAAGGCTTTCACGTTACACCTATAGCTTGGTCATGGATCCAAATGGTAAGGTTGATATATTCTTCAGTGGACTGAGACCTCATACGTGGAAGAATCTAGCCAACCGAAACTATGATAGCTATGAGGAGATCATTCAGAGTGCGATGAAAGTCGAGCTACTGTTTCGTGAGACACAATGGTCTCATAAATATAATGATAAGAAGAGATCGATGGAGCCCAGCTTAGGGAAGACCTTTGATCACGGAAGAGGAGGCAAGAAAGTGCAACATCCCACATCAAATAAATCTGGGATGAAGAATTTGGGTAACTACCTGCTCTGGAGCGGGAACTGCTACTAGAGTGGAAGAGAAGGTCATATAGCAAGGAATTTTCATAGTGATGTGAAAAATCAACTTCCAAACACTAACAATAAGGGGAAGATGGTGTAGACCCTACCTGATGTCCAATTCTTTAAGTTTGGACAACTTGGGAACTTTTCCAATCACTTTCCAAATCTGAGGGAAGTAGAGGGGAACCGCCATCAGCCTCATCAAAGGCCAAGGGAGCAAGGTAATGTTTTTTCTATCATGACAGATGAAGTTGAATCTCCGAATGATGTCATAGTAGGTACTCTTATTGTTCTCTCAAAGATAGAAAGTACATTTTTTGATACTGGTTCTACACAATCCTTTATTTCCTCTAAGTTTTCAACTAATTTAGAATCAACTCCCGATTTTCTAAAAGTAGATTTATAAGTCAAGACCCCTAGTGGGATTATCCAAGCATCATCTATATTTAGAAACTAAAGTATTTAATTTAGTGAGTATAATCTTATCGTAAATCTAGTAGTCATTCCCATGTTTGAAATTGACATCATACTAGGGATGGACTGGATCTCAAAGTATAATGCTAAGATCAAATGCAGAAGAAAGAAAATCTCAGTAGTTTGGAATTGAGAACCTATAGTTATCTTCCAATGAGAGATATCTAAACCTGATATTTGTCAAGAATAACCTACTATATCCTTCTTTATGGAGTTGATCAGTGAGTAAGAAGAAGGAAATGAGAGTTTGAGGATAGAAAATGTCCCCATTGTCCAGGAATATGGTGACGTATTTCCTGAGGAATTTCTTGGACCTCCACTAGAAAGGGACATAGAGTTCTCTATTGAACTCATACCTAGATATCATCCAATATCAAAGACCCCATATAGGATGGAAAATCTGGTGCTGGAGGAATTAAAGAAACAACTGGAAGATCTTTTGGTGGAGGGGTTTATCTAATCATGTCTGTCTCCTTGGGGAGCACCTATTAAATTTGTGAAGAAGAAGGATTGATCGATGTGGCTATGAATTTATTATAGAGAACTAAATGGGATCATAGTAAAGAAAAAATACCATCTTCCAAGAATTGATGACTTATTTGACCAACTTCGTGGGGATCAATTATTATCAAAGATTGATCTTCTATCTGGTTATCATCAATTGAGGGTGAAGACAGAAGATATTCCAAAAACTGCCTTTTGATCAAGATATGGGCATTATGAATTTGTTGTTATGCCCTTTAGCCTGACTAATGCACCTGCTATTTTTATGGATCTGATGAATAGTGTCTTTAAGGACTTCCTTGATAACTTTGTGGTAGTTTTTATTAATGTTATTTAGATATATTCCAAAAGTCGTGAGGAGCATGAGGATCATCTAAGTGTTATCTTTGAAAACTCTACATAAGGAGAATATTTTTAGAAAGTTCAGAAAATGTGAATTATGGTTACAACAAGTTGCTTTCTTGGGGCACATTGTTACCAATGAAAGAATCATAGTTGACCCTACAAAGATGAAAGTTGTAGAGGAGTGGCCTCAAACTACAATAATAACTATGATTTGTAGTTTCCTTGGATTAGTGGGATATTATAGGAGGTTTGTGAAAAAAAATCACAACTTTTTAATCGATTAACCAAGTTAACTCGAAAAGGGGTCAAGTTCATCTAGGAAAATGAGTGTGAGGAATGTTTCCCATAGATGAAGAAGAGATTGGTTACTTCACTCATGTTAACTCTGCCCTCAAGTGGAGAAGGATTCAGTACTTTTAGCGATGCATCTCTGAAATGGCTTGGGTGCGTCCTCATGAAAAATGAAAAATTCATTGCATATGCATCTCGACAGTTGAAGACTCTTGAGAAGAACTATCCTACATATGAACTAGAGCAGGATGTGGTTGTTTTTTCTATGAAGATATGGAGGAACAATCTTTATGGGGAGGAATGTGATATTTACACAGACCATCAGAGTTTGAAGTATATTTTCACACAAAATGAATTGAACATGAGAAAAAGGAGATGGTTAGAACTTCTCAAATACTATGATTTTTCAATTCATTATCATCCAAGAAGTGAAAACAAAGTTGTTGATTCATTAAGAATCCAAGACATAGTTGTTCTATCCGTGACGAGAATTCAAAGAGATCTTTTGATCAGTGACCAAGTAAAACTGGACATGGGAATTATAAGGTAAGGGCCATCATCGACCCTGGCCCAAATGATTTATCAACCATCATTACTATATAAGATCAAGAAATCTTAGAAAAAAGATCCTTTGTTATAGACGATGTTTGTGGCTGTGAAAGATGGGAAGTTTCCTGAGTTCAATATTGATCAAGAAAGTGTACTGAAATTTCATACAAAACAATATGTTCCTTCTACTCCGGAAATAAAGAAGGAGTTAATGGATGAAGCTTGTAGCTCTACTTTCTATATACATCCTTGAAGAACAAATAAGTTTGGGGACCTTCATGATCATTATTGGTGGGATAATATGAAAAGGAAGATTGCTGACTACACTTCAAGGTGCCTGGTAGGTCAGCATGTGAAGGAAAAGTGATAACTTTCTAAAGGGATATTACAACCACTACCCATACCAGTATGGAAGTGGGACAATATCACTATTAATTCTTTCATTGGTATCCGGAGAACATCCAAAGAAAATAATGGGATATGGGTTATTGTGGATTATCTCACCAAGACTGCCCATATTATCTTTATTCAGGAATATTTCTATCTTGATCAACTTACTAAAATTTAAATGTAGGAAGTGTTAAGGCTGTATAATGTTACAATTTCTACCATATCTAATCGTGGCCCAAGGTTCACATCAAAATTTTGGAGAATTCTTCAACATGATCTGAGCACTGAATTGAGTTTTAGTACGGCCTATCACCCCCAAACTGATGTCCAATATGAAAGGACTATTCAGACACTCAAGGATATGTTGAAAACATGCTCAATAGAATTTAAAGGTGGATGGGATCAACATCTCCCTTTAGTTGAGTTCTCTTACAACAACAGCTTCTGCTCGAGCATTCAAATGGAACCCTATGAAGCTCTCCATGGGAAGTAATGTAGAACTCCAACTTTTTGGGATAAAGCTGGTGAGATAAATCTTCTTGGGATTGATCTTTTGCAAGAGATGACGGAAAAATTCCCTGCCATCCAGCAACACATTAAGTCTCCTCAAAGTTGACAGAAGAGCTATATCGACAACCGTCAAATGGACTTTGAGTTTGATGTTGGTAATAACGTCTTTCTTCAAATTTCACCTTGTGAGAGAGTCATAAGGTTTGGGAAGAAAGGGATGATCAACCCTAGGTACATTGGCCCCTATGAAATCCTTGATCACGTAGGAGTAGTGGCATTTCGGCTTGCACTTCCTCCAAATATAGCACATGTTCATGATGTATTCCATGTATCCCTCTTGAGTAAGTACATTCCTGACCCTTTACATGTACTAAATCCAGAGGTGGTACAATTGGAACATGACTTCTCTTATGAGGAGTAGCCGGTGGAGATCTTGGATCGTAGAGACAATGTAAAGACCCGCAAATTTCAAGGAAATTTTTTTCTTAATTTTCTTTGGAATTTTACAAGAGCGCAGCTTCAGACGGCACCTGATTCCGAGGCCCGGTGTGCCCGGAATCAATTTCCAAAGTTTGGCTCGGGTACGTTCAGTGAACGGACGAGCGGGTTTTTCTATCTTTTGAACCAGTGCCCGGAATCGAATTCTGAGGGCACCGATGAAATCGCAGCGCCGGTATTTGCTTAGAAACGCCTCTTTCGGAGTTGCGTTTGCTCAACCGTGGTTTTTAAAATTTTGGGCTTTAAGTCGGAAATAAAATAAAGGTTGTGCGACAACTTTATTTTATTTCACTTAAGCCGCTTGGAAGTCACTTGAAAGCCACTTGAGCTGAGTTAAAGCGGATAGGGTGCTATCCGGAAATATCCTACCCTCTTGGTAGGATATTTGTGCGGTGGGGCCCGCACGAGCTCCGCCGTTTCTTTCACTAAGTAACGCACCCGCGAAAACCCGTCAAATAACTGAAAAGTCAACCGACGCGTTTTCCTTAATTCTTAACAGACCATTTAATTGGGCGGTTTATTTCGTGAATTAAATGGGTTGTTTCATTCGTTGAATTAATTCAACGAATTTAATGGGTCGTTACTTACGCGTTTGCGTTCGTTGGCAAATTAATAAAATAGAAAAACTTGTCTATTTTGGAGGATTGCTTTCGTTGTGCGAATTCTCTGAGCCTCCACTCTCCTCGCGAAGAACGCGAAGAACGCGAAGAACACCGGCGACCGGAATTCGACGAGCTCTACCCGCGACGTTCTTCGGTGACGCCTCTTCTTCCGCGGCCGATCCTCGTTCGGCAACTAAGGTGAGAAACGGATCGTTTAATTCTCCCTTTTAATTTCAATGACAACGGATTTAATTAATTTAAATCCGTTTGTTCTAGATCCGGAGATCGTCGGCGCGACGTTTTTCCCGCGGTGCGACGAATGTCTCTTCCGCGACGACGCGACGATCCCCTCCTTCCGCGACGAGCGATTCCGCGACGACCTCACGTCCGACGGCGACATCGAGGTAGGTATTTTATTTTTCTTGGTGATTCATTCCCGTGATCTAATTCTTTTTAATTAAAGAACCAAACTTGAACAATTTTATTTTTGGATAAAATTGTGTCTGCCTTACTCCCTCCCGATGATTTTATGACTAACGCGGAGGGTGCGGATCTAACGAACAAGACCCGGCAACCCTCCGCCGATCTTTTTGTTGTGCGGATTTGGCGGACGATGACGAACCGTGCGGCAGGGGCGATCTGTTGATCCCGCAGTGAAGATCGGCCCCCGGGAAGAGCTATGGCGCAGACGGGAGGCAAAACGGGCCACCGGAGCAACTCCGGCAGCCCGCGGAAGGCGGCGGCGCCGGCGACCGGAGGCGGCGGCGCCCAGCGCGCCGCCGGAGGAATCCGTCGCGGCTTGGCCGCGGCGGCGGCGAACCGCCGGACCGCGTCCACGGTCCGGCCACCCAGCAAGCGGCCCGCACGGGCCGCGTTCCTCCAAGCCGCGGGTCAAACCCGCGGCGGTTTTCTTCGGCCGCTCGGCCGAAGCCGAGCCGGCCGGTCCGGTCGGCCGGGCCGTGCCCAGGCCAGACCGGACCCGGCCTAGCCGGGTCGGGCCGGGTCGGGTCGACCCGGTTCGGCGGACCCAGGGGTGGTTCGGGCCGGGTCGCCCCGGGCCCAGAACCCCCGTTTTCGGGCCCTCTTCGGTCCATTGCCCGTATCTTGGGCCTGGGACCTCCGATTGACGAACCGTCAGCGGCTACGCGATCCTTGGATTGATACGGTCCTTTCGGTATATTACACTCAAGGTTTCGGAAGACTTTGGGTTCGGCCGGGTTGGTTCGTACACGAAACCAACCGGGCCCTCGGAGCGGAAACGCTCATAACTTGAGCTACGGACGTCTGATCGACGTACCGTCAGCTGTGGTAGTTTCCTCTAAGTGAGACGGAACTTTTGGCATACTCCGCCCGAGGATCGGACACAGGCGGAGTACGGTCGGGTTGGTTTTGCCCTAAAAACTAACCGGGCCCCTCGGACGAAAATGCCAATAACTCTCAGACCGGGCGTCCGATTGACGCGCCGTCTGTTGCGTTGAGATCCTGTTGTTGATACGGAACTTTTGGATACATCAACTTCGGACTATGTGTCAGTTGATGTATCAGCCTCTCGGCTCGTGGAGCGGACCCTCCTACACGAGCTCGCTGTGTGCGGGAACCCTAGTGCTGGCTGTGACTTCGACGACAGAGCAGAGATCCTCCGTGGACTGCGACGACGACAGAGCAGAGATCCTTCGTGGACTACGGCGACGACTGTGCGGAGATCCTCAGTGGACTGCGTCGACTACTGCACTCAGCGATCCTACGTGGATCAGTGCTACAGGTCCTGTGTGGGCCCGATCCTGTGTGGGTCCTTACTACCGGTTTTGTGTGAGCCACTGCCTACAGGTTCTGTGTGAGCCCGATCCTGTGTGGGTCCTTACTACCGGTTCTGTGTGAGCCACTGCCTACAGGTTCTGTGTGAGCCCGATCCTGTATGGGTCTTTTGCGGGGGTTAGTACCTATCGATCCTTCGTGGGTCCGATGACTTAGATGGATCAGTGATCATCTTTGACGTCATCTGAAAAAGTATACCTGGTTGAGCTGAATCTTATGTTACTCTCCTTTGTGGATTGTGTTGAACTATCCTATGTGGATTTACTATTTACTGTTTACTCCCCTTTGTGGATTTGAGTCTTGCTTTCCTGTGTGGATTGAGTTGTTCTTGAGCTCGTGAGCAGAGCTAGAAGTGGGGACTTTGGTATATGTATGGGCATATACCTAAGTCGAGTCAGATTTTACTTCGTGATTGCACCTTCCTTTTTGTGCTATATCCTTTGTGGATTTCGGGAGACCTTCGAGGGTCTCGGGGTCCTTACTGAGTAGCTTATACTCACCCCTGCACGGGCTATGCCCGCACCTTGTTGTGTTGGATGCAGACGACGGACAGCGCTGATCACGGTTGGGGTGTGGAGCAGGACGGTACCTGGAGGCGGACCACTGGGCGAGACGTACTCGGAGCGGACGTGGGACCCGAGGAGCCTGGAGGCTATCTGTACCCACCCTTCAGGTGGGATTTCCAGTGGACGACATGAGGCCGTCGTCTTTTCTTCAGTTGTTGTTCTTTACCTTTTCAGTTGTACTTTCAGTTGGGCTTGTATTTCGGCCCCCTTTACTTTTCTGCACTTGGTAGTTACTTTCCGCTTGCTGACTCTGTGGTGGTTGTTACTTATAAAGGCAATGCCTTCCCTGTTTACCGGGATTTTATGCCTTGGTGCTAGTCGCCAGCCCCTGGCCTATGGAAGATGGGCTTGGGGTAGTCACGGCACGGGCCCCGAGGTCGGGTCGTGAAAAATTGGTATCAGAGGTGGTCGGTTCTACCGCAGACTCTGATCGTCTTTTCTTTCTATATGAAGAAATAGTGTTTAGTGTATTGAGTGTGGTTATCAGTTCAGGGAGCCCAGTGTTGGTGCGGCGGCCGACGTATCCGTACACCAGGACCCTGACTCCTGATTTCCGACTTAATGCATGAAAACGTTGATTGCATGTGTGTTTCAAGTTTTCTTTGTGATTACTTGTGTCAGCTCACCGGGTATACTGATCTGATTCATGAAAGTCTCAATTTTTCCTTGTGATTACTTGTGCCAGCTCACCAGGTATACTGTTCTGACTGTGGTGCTCTTGTTCTCCTTTTCAGGATGGCCCCGCGACGACAGCCAGCTAGGGTTCCGAGTGTAGGGCGCGACGGCAGCCCACCGAGCGACGAGGCCTCGGTGCAGGGCCCTTTGCCAGCAGTGGCACCGGCGGTAGGTTTACCCGCCGAGCCACCGATGCTACCAGTGCCAGACGCTGACGATGCACGTCGCCTCAGGGCACTGCATGAGTTTCAGAGCCAGCGACCGCCCAGGTTTCGCGGTGAGGTGGACCCCCAGGCCGCCGAGGACTGGATAGAGGCGGTGGTACGGATCTTTAGGCTAGTGAGGACACCAGCGGATCTCATGGTGATTCTCGCAGCGAGCCTCCTGCAGGCGGCGGCAGGACGATGGTGGAGCTTGATGCTCCAGGTTCACGATGAGGCATCCTTGCTCTGGACGGACTTCGAGAGCCTCTTCCGCTCTGAGTTCGTCCCGGCCACCCTCCGAGCGGTGCGCATCCAGGAGCTTCTCCAGCTGCGCCAGGGCAGCATGACGGTCGCTCAGTACGCGGCGAGGTTCACTGACCTATCTCGCTACTCGACCGACATGGTACGGGACCCCTTCTTCCGGGCCCGGACCTTCGAGCAGGGCTTGCGGCAGGAGATTCGGGCATCGCTGATCTCCCTCAGCATTCCGACCCAGGCAGGAGTACTGGAGCGAGCCCTCCTGATCGAGAGCTTCCTGGCAGAGCCTTCTTCAGCGGCGAGACCTAGCGCAGGGCGGCAGGTAGCTGAGTCATCGGCAGCAGGTAGCCGACGGATGACTCTCGGGTCCAGGCAGACCAGACCCCCACGCAGACGGCCTCAGGACACCGGCTCAGCAGTGCGGGGAACACAGCGGAGTGTCAGCCTTCCGAGAGGCAGGCAGTGCTACTCCTGCGGCGGGCAGGGTCACATGGCTCGTGACTGCCTGACTCGCCGATCAGAGGAGCAGCAGACGGTGGAGGGGCCACCCAGGCCGAGGCAGAGGGTCGACCGTGGCGGTCCGCAGGGAGGAGGCGGACGAGGCAGAGGAGCTGGCCGAGCAGCGGGTGGTGGGCGACGCTTCCAGGCTCTACCCCCACCACCACCAGGAGGGCCACCTCGACCACAGGGAGCTGGCGGGCAGGGACAGGCCCAGCTCCAGGCAGTGGAGGCCTACGACCCCGACATGCCAGAGATGATTCGAGGTACGATCTGTGTCTATTCCACCCTTGCTGCAGTACTTATAGACACAGGAGCGAGTCACTCTTTCATAGCCTCTGCCCTTGTTCGGAGCTCGGAGATTCCGACTGAGCCGTTGGCTCGATCCTTACGGCTAGAGACTCCTACGGGAGCAGACTCGACGATTACGCACTGGTGCCGGCAGTGTGAGCTTACTCTAGGAGGCGAGAGCTTCGGCTGGGATCTCCTTGTAGCGGCGTCGAGGCCTTACGACGTCATCTTGGGCATGGATTGGCTATCCACGGTTCATGCCCAGATCGACTGTTTTAGGCGCAAGGTGCGATGTGTTCGCACCGACGGGAGCAGGTTTACCTTCACCGGCGAGAAGGGAACCTTTGCAGCACAGGATGGACTTTCGCGGAGGAGAGTGCAGCCCATCTCTCATCAGTTGGCTAGCCTCATCCTAGGAGCAGTGGACGTGCGGAGTCCAGTTTTTCCTGCAGTGGTGGACCAGTACGTGGACGTCTTTCCCGACGACGTTCCAGGGCTACCTCCTCGTAGAGAGGTAGACTTTTACATCGACTTGTACCCCGGGACAGCCCCGATATCTACTCCAGCATATCGGATGGCCCCCGCTGAGCTTCGAGAGCTGCGGGTACAGTTGGAGGACTTGCAGAGCAAGGGGTTTATCCGACCCAGTGTTTCACCCTGGGCTTCCCCGATATTGTTCGCCAAGAAGGCGGATGGGAGCTTGCGACTGTGTGTCGACTATCGTCGCCTGAACCAGGTGACAGTGAAGAACAAGTATCCGCTGCCTTGGATTGATGACCTCTTCGATTAGCTCAAGGGAGCGCGGTGGTTCTCAAAGATAGACCTCCGGTCAGGCTATCATCAGCTCAGAGTTCGAGACGAGGACGTGCAGAAGACGGCCTTCAGGTGTCGGTATGGCCATTATGAGTTCTTGGTTATGCCGTTCGGCGTAACCAATGCTCCAGCAGTGTTCATGAGCCTCATGAACAGGATCTTCCCACCATACCTCGACCGATTTGTGGTGGTCTTCATTGACGACATTTTGGTATACTCGACGACTAAGGAGGAGCATGCCTACCACCTGCGAGTGGTGCTAGACACGCTCCGAGAGCACCAGCTTTATGGAAAGCTCTCAAAGTGCCAGTTCTGGTTACGTGAGGTCCATTTCTTGGGGCACGTCATCTCTGAGGCGGGAGTTGCAGTGGATCCCGCGAATATCGAGGCAGTGCTAGCTTGGGAGACACCCAGGAGCGTGACGGAGGTGCGGAGCTTCTTGGGCCTAGCCGGATACTATCAGAGATTTGTGCCAGACTTCTCCAGAGTTGCGGCACCACTCTCAGCCTTGAAAAAGAAGGGGAAACCCTTTGTGTGGTCAGACAGATGTCAGCAGAGCTTCCAGGAGCTGAGACAGAGATTGACCAGCGCACCTATCTTGAGGTTGCCTGAGGAGGGATTTGGATACGTAGTTTACTGCGATGCATCAGGGACTGGACTCGGGTGCGTCCTGATGCAGGAGCGGGCCGTGATCGCCTACGGATCACGTCAGTTGAGGCCGCATGAGCAGAACTACGCCACTCTTGACCTGGAGTTAGCAGCAGTGGTCTTCGCTCTGAAGACTTGGCGGCACTATCTGATGGGCGAGCGCTTCACAGTCTTTTCTGACCACCAGAGTCTCAGGTATATCTTCTCTCAGAAGGATCTGAACCTGAGACAGCGGAGATGGCTTGAGTTCCTCCAGGACTATGACTTTGAGATAGTCTATACTCCTGGGAAGGGGAACGTGGTAGCCGATGCCCTCAGTCGGAGGACGGGCATTCAGCTACTTTAGGAGGCGACAGAGCAGCTAGCCTCCTTACAGATATCCTTTGTGGATAGAGACGGAGCAGCCTTTCTTCAGTCTCTCACAGTCTCTCCTCCACTTCTACAGCGGGTCAGAGAGGCTCAGCGTGGGGACGCTGACTGTGAGACCCGGCGTGCACTGATATCCTCAGGTCAGGCACCTGATGGCTTCTCCCTTGGAGCAGAGCACGACATCCTTTTCAGAGGACGTACCTTCGTACCAGTCGCTTTACGAGAGGAGGTGCTGAGAGAGTTTCACACTTCTCCCTTGGCGGTGCATCCCGGAGTGGCGAAGATGTACCCGGATCTCAGACGACAACACTGGTGGTCGGGCATGAAGAAAGCTGTGGCAGAATTCATTTCACGATGCCTCACCTGCCAGCAGGTGAAGGCAGAGCATCAGGTACCAGCAGGCTTGGTACAGCCCTTGGAGGTCCCGGAGTGGAAGTGGGACGTCATATCTATGGACTTCGTGACTGGACTTCCACGCACTTCCAGAGGTCACGACTCCATTTGGGTGATTGTCGACCGACTCACCAAGTCGGCACACTTCTTACCCATCAGAGAGCAGGGCTCAGTGGAGAGCTTGGTACGTCTTTACGTCCAGGAGATCGTACGGCTTCACGGTGTGCCATCGTCTATCGTCTCCGATCGAGATGCTCGTTTCACTTCCCGGCATTGGAAGGGGTTTGCAGGAGGCGTTCGGGACGCGGCTCCATCTGAGCACAGCCTTCCACCCTCAGACGGATGGTCAGACTGAGAGGACCATACAGACACTCAAGGACATGCTCCGTGCATGTGTTCTCGACTTTGGTCGTAGCTGGGAGGACCACCTACCCTTGGTGGAGTTCGCGTACAACAACAGCTACCACTCCACCATCGGGATGGCACCATACGAGGCATTGTACGGCAGACCCTGCAGATCACCATTGTGCTAGACAGACCCTGGGGAGTCAGCACTCGTGGGACCAGAGATGGTTCGAGCCACGACAGAGAAGGTCCAGATCATCCAGGAGAGGATGAGGACAGCTCAGAGCCGGCAGAAGTCATATGCTGACAGGAGGCGGAGGCCACTAGAGTTCGAGGATGGCGACCACGTCTTTTTGCGTGTCTCACCTCGACGTGGTTTACGGAGATTTGGCCGAGGCGGCAAGTTGTCTCCACGCTTCATCGGGCCTTTCCAGGTCCTCAGCAGGATAGGAGAGGTGGCTTATCGCCTGGCTCTACCACCTCAGTTGCACCGGGTGCACGACGTCTTCCACGTGTCTCAGCTGAGGAGATACGTGCACGACCCGACGCACATCATCGACTTTGGGGAGCTGGACGTGGACGATGGGGAGACTTTTGCGGAGGTCCTAGTGGAGATCGAGGATCGAGAGGAGCGGGTCCTACGTGGGCGGTCGATTCATCTTGTGCGCGTCAGATGGCAGCACGGGAACCTCCAGGAGAGCACTTGGGAGCGGGAGGCTCAGATGCGTGCTTAGTACCCCCATTTGTTCCCCTAGTTTTTGATGTATCTTTACGGGGACGTAAAGCCCTGAGGTGGGAGTAATGTAAAGACCCGCAAATTTCAAGGAAATTTTTTTTCTTAATTTTCTTTGGAATTTTACAAGAGCGCAGCTTTAGACGACACCTGATTCCGAGGCCCGGTGTGCCCGGAATCAATTTCCGAAGTTTGGCTCGGGTACGTTCAGTGAACGGACGAGCGGGTTTTTCTATCTTTTGAACCGGTGCCCGGAATCGAATTCTGAGGGCACCAATGAAATCGCAGCGCCGGTATTTGCTTAGAAATGCCTCTTCCGAAGTTGCGTTTGCTCAACCGTGGTTTTTAAAATTTTGGGCTTTAAGTCGGAAATAAAATAAAGGTTGTGCGACAACTTTATTTTATTTCACTTAAGCCGCTTGGAAGTCACTTGAAAGCCACTTGAGCTGAGTTAAAGCGGATAGGGTGCTATCTGGAAATATCCTACCCTCTTGGTAGGATATTTGTGCGGTGGGGCCCGCACGAGCTCCGCCGTTTCTTTCGCTAAGTAACGCACCCGCGAAAACCCGTCAAGTAACTGAAAAGCCAACCGACGCGTTTTCCTTAATTCTTAACAGACCATTTAATTGGGCGGTTTATTTCGTGAATTAAATGGTCTGTTTCATTCGTTGAATTAATTCAACGAATTTAATGGGTCGTTACTTACGCGTTTGTGTTCGTTGGCAAATTAATAAAATAGACAAACTTGTCTATTTTGGAGGATTGCTTTCGTTGTGCGAATTCTCTGAGCCTCCACTCTCCTCGCGAAGAACGTGAAGAACGCCGACGACCGGAATTCGACGAGCTCTACCCGCGACGTTCTTCGGCGACGCCTCTTCTTCCGCGGTAGATCCTCGTTCGTCAACTAAGGTGAGAAACGGATCGTTTAATTCTCCCTTTTAATTTCAATGACAACGGATTTAATTAATTTAAATCCGTTTGTTCTAGATCTGGAGATTGTCGGCGCGACGTTTTTCCCGCGGTGCGACGAACGTCTCTTCCGCGACGACGCGACGATCCCCTCCTTCCGCGACGAGCGATTCCGCGATGACCTCACGTCCGACGGCGACATCGAGGTAGGGATTTTATTTTTCTTGGTGATTCGTTCCCGTGATCTAATTCTTTTTAATTAAAGAACCAAACTTGAACAATTTTAATTTTGGATAAAATTGTGGCTGCCTTACTCCCTCCCGATGATTTTATGACTAACGCGGAGGGTGCGGATCTAACGAACAAGACCCGGTAACCCTCCGCCGATCTTTTTGTTGTGCGGATTTGGCGGACGATGACGAACCGTGCGGCAGGGGCGATCCGTTGATCCCGCAGTGAAGATCGGCCCCCGGGAAGAGCTATGGGGCAGACGGGAGGCAAAACGGGCCACCGGAGGAATCCGCCGCGGCTCGGCCGTGGTGGCGGCGAACCGCCGGACCGCGTCCGCGGTCCGGCCACCCAGCACGCGGCCCGTGCGGGCCGCGTTCCTCCAAGCCGCGGGTCAAACCCGCGGCGGTTTTCTTCGGCCGCTCGGCCGAAGCCGAGCCGGCCTGTCCGGTCGGCCGGGCCGCGCCCAGGCCGGACCGGACCCGGCCTAGCCGGGTCGGGCCGGGTCGGGTCTACCCGGTTCGGGTCGACCCGGTTCGGCCGACCCAGGGGTGGTTCGGGCCGGGTCGCCCCGGGCCCAGAACCCCCGTTTTCGGGCCCTCTTCGGTCCTTTGCCCGTATCTTGGGCATGGGACCTCCGATTGAAGAACCGTCAGCGGATACGCGATCCTTGGATCGATACGGTCGTTTCAGTATATTACACTCAAGGGTTCGGAAGACTTTGGGTTCGGCCGGGTTGGTTCGTACACGAAACCAACCGGGCCCTCGGAGCGGAAACGCTCATAACTTGAGCTACGGACGTCCGATCGACGTACCGTCAGCTGTGGTAGTTTCCTCTAAGTGAGACGGAACATTTGGCATACTCCGCCCGAGGATCGGACACAGGTGGAGTACGGTCGGGTTGGTTTTTCCCTAAAAACTAACGGGGTCCCTGGGACGAAAATGAGAATAACTCTCAGACCGGGCGTCCGATTGACGCGCCGTCTGTTGCGTTGAGATCCTGTTGTCGATACGGAACTTTTGGATACATCAACTTCGGACTACATGTCAGTTGAAGTATCAGCCTCTCGGCTCGTGGAGCGGACCCTCCTACACGAGCTCGCTGTGTGCGGGAACCCTAGTGCTGGCTGTGACTTCGACGACAGAGCAGAGATCCTCCGTGGACTGCGACGATGACAGAGCAGAGATCCTTCGTGGACTGCAGCGACGACTGTGCGGAGATCCTCAGTGGACTGCGTCGACTACTGCACTCAGCGATCCTACGTGGATCAGTGCTACAGGTCCTGTGTGGGCCCGATCCTGTGTGGGTCCTTACTACCGGTTCTGTATGAGCCACTGCCTACAGGTTCTGTGTGAGCTCGATCCTGTGTGGGTCCTTACTACCGGTTCTGTGTGAGCCACTGCCTACAGGTTCTGTGTGAGCCCGATCCTGTGTGGGTCTTTTGCGGGGGTTAGTACCTATCGATCCTTCGTGGGTCCGACGACTTAGATGGATCAGTGATCATCTTTGACGTCATCTGAAAAAGTATACCTGGTTGAGCTGAATCTTATGTTACTCTCCTTTGTGAATTGTGTTGAACTATCCTATGTGGATTTACTATTTACTGTTTACTCTCCTTTGTGGATTTGAGTCTTGCTTTCCTGTGTGGATTGAGTTGTTCTTGAGCTCGTGAGCAGAGCTAGAAGTGGGGACTTAGGTATATGTATGGGCATATACCTAAGTCGAGTCAGATGTTACTTCGTGATTGCACCTTCCTTTTTGTGCTATATCCTTTGTGGATTTCGGGAGACCTTCAGGGGTCTCGGGGTCCTTACTGAGTAACTTATACTCACCCATGCACGGGCT
This sequence comes from Viscum album, assembly GCA_963277665.1. NCBI lineage: Eukaryota > Viridiplantae > Streptophyta > Magnoliopsida > Santalales > Viscaceae > Viscum > Viscum album. The sequence goes on along the minus strand of OY728133.1, from coordinate 827,783,484 downwards.
ATGCCCGCACCTTGTTGTGTTGGATGCAGACGATGGACAGCGCTGATCACGGTTGGGGCGTGGAGCAGGACGGTACCTAGAGGCGGACCACTGGGCGAGACGTGCTCGGAGCAGACGTGGGACCCGAGGAGCCTGGAGGCTATCTGTACCCACCCTTCAGGTGGGATTGCCAGTGGACGACACGAGGCCGCCGTCTTTTCTTCAGTTGCTGTTCTTTACCTTTTCAGTTGTACTTTCAGTTGGGCTTGTATTCTGGCCCCCTTTACTTTTCTGCACTTGGTAGTTACTTTCCGCTTGCTGACTCTGTGGTGGTTGTTACTTATAAAGGCAATGCCTTCCCTGTTTACCGGGATTTTACGCCTTGGTGCTAGTCGCCAGCCCCTGGCCTATGGAAGGCGGGCTTGGGGTAGTCACGGCACGGGCCCCGAGGTCGGGTCGTGATAGACAAGGTTCTACGCAACAAGACTACTCACCTTGTTAAGTTGTTTTGGAGGAACCAGAAATGTGAGGAAGCCACGTGGGAACCAGAAAAGTCTATGAGGCAGAAGTACCCACACCGTTTCTCTTCATAGGGTACGAGTTAAAATTTCAGGGACGAAATTTCTTAAGGGGGGAAGAATGAAATGACCCAAATTTTTTAATAATATTTGTTTCCAAAATTTTCATGTTATTTTATTTTATACTCAAAAAAACTATATCCTTTTATTAATGAAGTGAGTATAATTAAAATGAGACAGTTGGGTTTTGACTATTATATGTCCATTGGTCAATATGACCGTTGGAAACTAAATTCATAACTTTACAATTATTGTTTATAAATTCAAATGATCTGGGTTAATTAATATAGAAAGAAGAGTCGATGGCATCGTCTAGTAGAATCGGGCCATATGAATCCCTTCTGTCGGAGCTTGGGAAGGTGGTAGCATCACTGTGATTTGCTCTGGACCAAGCCCAAGCCAAACTTCAACATGTGAATCTTGAACAGAATCACCTAAGGGAGAAGTTCAAGTTGATATAAATCACCACTCGGGAAATGTTGTCTTCTCCACATCAATATTATATCACCATAGCACACCTTACATGTAGGTCTTATGCTGGGGTTATAAGGGGCTATGTGACAATAAATTAGCTACATTGTGTAATCCTTTTATATAAATAAAATTGTTATTTCTTATTATGGTAATGTTTGTGAATTTCAAATGTCCGGATAAATATAGGATGTATATTATTTATGAATTTAAGGGAAAAAGGGTATTTTAAAATATTTTTGTATTCTTTAAATAATTAATAATGTGAATTGATTTTAAAAAAATAGTCTTCAACAGTTGTGATCAATAATAAATTTATAATATAATACGATCAACATAATTTTTAGTGAATAGTTAAGTATGAATAGTAACATACATGTATGAATAGTAATGAATAGTAAATGGACCAAAAAAATTGAAACTTCACCAATGAATTTATAAAAACGTTTTAGACATCTTAAAAATGAAAAAACAATCATAGTTTAAGTTTTGGTATTTTTGTATGTCCTAAATATTTTATTTACAATTTTATAATTAATTTAATAATTTAAAATGGAAAAAAAATCATAAAATTTAGTCATAAATTTTTACTTTATTTTCTTATGGTTATACGCTAATTTTATGGGACCTTGATTACTTTCTTAAGGTGTTACAAAATGAGTTATAGTTTTAAAGTAGTATTTTGGGAATAAATAATGATTTAATATAGAAATTTAATTAAAAATATTTTAAAAAATAATTTTGTAGAATTGATTTCATTTTAAATATTATAGAATTGATATTAGGTTAGGGTAAATTTTTGGGATTTTTCTGAAATAGTTGAATTTTCGGTGAATAGTAAAAATACAGTTTTGAGTTTCGGGTGTTTAATGAAATCATTGATGATGTAATCATCATGTAAATAATCTGGTCGACATGTGAATAGTAAGATATGTTATTAGGTGTCCCAAGTGACCAATACCATGGGCATATACATTGGGAAAGCCCATGGTATTTCAAATACCACCGATGCGGTGTCCCTTGGAAATTAATAATTTATTCCCTCACTTTTCCTATAAATACCAAGTCATTTCCTCATCCATTTCATTCCAAAATCCTTCTCAATGAAGTTATGATCTTTTACCTCCCAATTATTCCTCTCAAGGTTCCTTCAAGCCTCACAAGGTTCTGACCTTTGATCTTTCGAAGTTACACTTCATGGTAAGGGAACCTTTCACCCTCCTCTTTTAAGTCACGACTTCCTTTATGTTATGTCTTCTAGTTCCATTTTATTATGTGGGTATTTGTTCTAAAACATCCCTAATAATTTACATTTCATTTCCAAATTAAGGGAGACCCTTTCCACTCTCATCAATTTATTTTCTAAATTTTTATGTGACGCCTTGAGGCTACCTAAATTTTTGTAAAAGAAATTACATCTTCTATTTCCTCTCAAGTTTTATTTTCATGTGCTATGTCATTAAAATTTCAATACCACGTTCTTATCTCCATTTTATTCTATATTTATACTGTTTTATAAGTTATTTATTAGTGGGTTACCCTTGTACCCTCTCTTTTTAATGTTTTTTAAAACCATGGTATATTGTCGTTATGCTGTAGAATTTTCATCTCAAATCACTCTCTTGTTCTCAAGAAATTCACTTGTATTATTTATGAGAATACCCAAATCTATTTTATTTTCTGGGGGTATTCATAAAGAAATAAAATTTTTCTATTTGATTCTGGAATTTACATACATATAACCCTCACTCCCTTTCCATGGGTTATAAATGATGTAATGATCATGTTTTTAAGAACTTTTAAAATGTCACTATTTTGAAATGAAACCCATTTCTTTTATTCTCTATGGGTTATTTATGAAATTTTTTAATATGATCCATGTGTATCACATGAAAATAATGACATGTTATAGTTTTTACCTGATAGTTCTTCAATTAATTGGGTAAATAATTTAATGTCTAGATATGACAAGTTTCACGATACCATGGTGAATAACCTTTATAATTTTTATGACACCTTGGGGATGAACCTTGGTGGTATGTTCATGAATGTCTAAATTAAATATTCTAGCCACATATTCAAGTTATGTTTTAAGTTGTTTTCATTATGATATGATTGTACTTCCAATGATCATGTCTTTATCTATTTTTTATCAAGTTGTTATTGATATCACATGTAAACTGATTCACTTGTTTACCCCTTTCTGAGCCTTCTTCTCACCCTTTCCTTTCATGTATGTCTCCAAGTTATGAGAAGAAGTAATTATACTTATGATGAAACAATGATGAAGCCTCAAATTTGTTCTAGGAGGATGTTTTATGATGTTTTCATGTATTATTTTCCTAATTTCCAAGACATTAAACTATAAAGATCCTCTCTATGTAAAATGTAATGAAAGGTTATGTAATAAAAAGGCAGGATGCTATATTATCACACCTCCCTGACTCACATGTCATGAAAATACTTGGCTAATCTCACTAACATGCACCAATTCCTTGGTCATTATAGATTTATCCCTAGAGGAGTCACATGATCATTCGAGAACCCCAACCAGATTCAAACATAACAACTAGTATAAAAGAATAGTTCAATCCTAGATTGAACCATTCCGCTGTCATGCCCCAAACATGATCACTGATGATTTCCCAATCGAAAACAAATTTTTATCTTCATAATCCACCCCATTCCTAACATCCAGGCTCAGACACCACCTAATATTATAACCTACTCCATGTATATAATTCCCTAATGATTCTATAAAAATTAACTCCAAAAGAAAAAGAATCCAAATGTAAAAAAGTCCATCCAATGATAGGTCCCATACACTTATGACACTTCTCATGTTAGGGTCACACACTCATGGTAGAAACCCTTTTCCACACCTTTGGAGCATCATTGTCATTGTAATACCAAAAAACATTCTTCACCATCATGTCCCACAACCCATCAATCACTAGAAATTTCCACTAGGTTGACCAACCACCCATACCCAAGAAAAAATAAACAACACCGAATCGCTTGCAGCTCATCCCAAGACACACTCACCTTCCCCCAACCCTTAGAACCATGTACATATTACAACACATTCAACGTTCCACACTCTGTTCAACCATCCAATGGAATCTGATCCACACTCACATCCCATATACTGAAAATGGATTTCAGGAATTGTTACTTAAAACCCAAGGATATCATTCCATCCATTATCCCATAAATTATCATCATCCTTAGGACCAATCATAGCCATTTCGGATTTCAACATGTGACCCACACTTCTATGGGTCACGCATCGTCAAAACTAATCCCAACTACCTAAACCATTAATAACCCATTATCCACAGTACACCATTTTTGGCACCCAAATTGATCTTTTGGAACTCCTCTCCAAAATAAACCACCTCACTTGTAACATTATTCATCCCATGAGTATTTCCTTATGACATTCTTCCAAAGAAATTATAGAAAATCCCTATCCTAATCCATATAAACCTCCTCCCCACATATAGCTACCACCCAGTGTTGTTCCCATCATGAGAACCTAACCAGGCCTTATCCATTTCACTAAAAGCACATAAAAATTCACACAACTAGATGTCAACCTAGTATTTCCCTCAAAACATGATCACTTATCGTGCATCTCTCGCATACCCTAAAAAATACCTATGCTTATATCTCTAAATAAACATCCAGCTAAGCTAACCCCTCTAGTGAGTCACCACCGATCAAACCAGAAACAGACCAACTAGGGTCCTTGTTAAACTAAGGGCCTCTAGGTCACCTATCAAGCCATAAAATCAAGTATCTTAGTGGATCACTAGGTATTCTACCAAGACCAAATTTAAATCCTCTCACAATGTCCACATCTCAGAGTACATCATATATTCTCCCTTATTAACCCATGAAACAATCATGCCAATCACCCACTCATGGGGTCTCAAATATGATGACACAACACACCAATAATCATCCATAATTTGGGAATCCATTCTCACAAGCATCCATTCCTGTTACTTCTCCCTTAAGGATCACATCTCTTCGATCATCTATCCCCATAACCAATGAGATCACCCTATATGATTCACATCAAATGGAAATAAAAACACAAAGTTTGATTAAGTAAAATATCATTCCAATGTATATGGGAAAAAATTATATATTGTTACATACACATTAAATAATAGAAATTGAATAATTATAACCCATAAGGGGTTCATTTTTTGGAATTCAATGCCATGCCAACCCACTAGGGTCACTTCACCTACTATACATGAGGATTTCATAATCTTAATAATTATTTAGAATCTCATCATGGATCCTTATGACCCTCCATCCAAAGGAAATACAAATACAAGTTGGTCAAGTTGAGTCAAACTCCACCAAGTACGTATATAGGAAAGCATTGTATGATCAGTTGTTTACATTTTAAACTATTGGTAATTAGCTCACAATGAAACCACAAACTAGTCGGACTTTAACATGTGGGTTCTATATGCTAGATATGATGCATGAGATGCCTCATGCCACTATAGGCCCATAGTCAATATCAATGTAATGGACTTTTACCAATAGGAAATGTTCTAGAAATCCATAACAAGTAATAAAATCCAAACCACATGTGTGTTTCAAAAAGAGAAAAACATATGCAACTAAAAACACAAAAAACCAAAATATTTATCCCATATCATTTGTGACCTAGACTACATATCAGAATAGGAGTTATTAATTCACTAGTTAGAAACTCAACATAGGCTCTAATAAATTCCTAAATCCGCTATCTACCAAATCCTAAAATAGTAAGATAAAAAATAAATGGAATGAATAGATACAACTTTATAACATCCTTCCACCCCTGAACACTGACCGGTGCATGGAAGGATGGTCATAATTGAACCATCGGTGAGCCTCCCTATATTTCAGAGTCTACTAACTAGAAGTAGGGGTCTAAGGTGGTATTTTGGGGAGTCTGTACCACCAATATCTAAGTTCACAATAAAATATAAAATAACCAATAGTATCCAAAATATTAAATAATAATATTACACAATAATAAACAATCATCACAAAATAAAAAATAAAATACTATAAATAATTAAACAACCATTCCATACATACAAATGATAGACCCCTGGGACGGTTACTTATAAAGACTAAAAGTAAAAGTAAATAAATATTTTGGATCCTTGGAATCACTAAGATATTACACATCTCATGCTCTATGCACATGTCTGATCTATCCCTCTCAATAAAACACGGGCCTCAGACTAACATGTTCCTACAACCAAGTGAACATCTTCTCAGGTTCCCAGGTTTAGTGGTGGTCTGAGCGGGGTGAGATTATAAAACTATATAGGGAACCACCAAAAATGTCTTGAATGGACCAACATTTTTTTGATATGTGCATGTGACATGCTCGGATAAATAAATAAATAAATACATAATTTAAACCACCATACTAATTGCTTCACCCTGTATTATAGTGTCTTTGATTAGATTATGATCATCATACTAACCACAATAATATCAAGGTCTCCACCTCCATGGTAACCCTCACCATAATTTCATAAACCTTCCTACAAGGGGTAGTTTCTTATTAACTATGGACCAAACCTATGGGAGTTTTCTTTATAAGTCATCATGGAGATCCCTTATGGGGGTTTTTTATAAGTCATCACATACATCTATTGTGGGAGGTTTCTTTATAAGTCATCACAATCCTCCCCTATGATCGTTTTCTTTTATAGGTCATAATCCCAAAGTATCATAGACCTATATCCAAGCTCGCCTTGGTATAGTAGACTACCCATGCCTCAATAGATAGTTTTCCCTTGTAGCTCATCTGCCATAATCCCCACCAAAATTCCAATTCAAGGTAGCATGCAAGGGTCCACCTAATCATTCAGGATCTAAATACATGATAGCCAAACCACATCTAAGTTGTAACTATGTGAAAAATCCATCAGGTATCACATACCTCCCCTACAAGTGTTTTGTCGTCTAAGGAACAATTTCTAATGGAATATTATTTATATTCCCAATCATAAAAATTCCTTATGGTGTATAGCATATCATGAATCAATAATAAAAATTATAAACATAGGATTCCATGTTCTTAACCCACTAGAAAAAACATGGTAAGACTCCCTATATGATAACCCATACCATCACCGAAGAAACATGATTGAAACATATATAATGGATTTGATGTGACACCCATGATCATCTTAACCCATACCCATAAATAAAATCTTGCAAGGATCACAAATAACAAGGTACCTACTATGGCCCTCTCAATTCTAATACATTACAGGAACCCTCACATGCATCCTTAGACATAGTCATGGTCTCAGGTCATCACCTGAAACCCAATGAATTTGTGTCACTTGTTTTTTTAGAAGGAATAATTTCCTATCTAGCTATAAGCAGTCTCACCACAAGGGTAGCACCCAAGAGATGGCCCATAAACATCCAAGACCTTAAGGTCACTCTGGGCCAGTTATCTCTCGAGAACTGGTATTAGTCTACCAATGGTCTATCCACCAAGGCTTGGTCGTAATAGATGGAGGGGGATCACTCATCCCACACCCCTCTCAACATGGTCGTACATCTTGAAACAAAATAATGGTTATATAGGGATCACACGTCATGCGATATCTAAGTCATCCCTCCCCTATAGCATGGAGGTGTCCCAAGACCCTACCTATGGTCTCCCAAGTCGCATCTAGTCTGGTCTCACCTCTCTTGGGTTCTGGTGTCCACATGGTATCATAAAGGTCCCAACCCCATTCATCAGTGGCTAAGGAATCATGTTAGAACATAGGGGATTTTTAACCCCTAACACTCACTTATCCCAATTAATCATTTGTATTTTGAAAAAAAAATTAATTCATTTATTTAAATTAACCAGGGAATCACCCTCTATTAAATGCTTGAGAATCCACCTGAAACATAAATAAAACTCATCAACTATAATACTTTTATGCAACACAACCAACCTTTATGAATCTTTCCACTTTTATTTACAAGGGTCATTAGTTACTTAGGTAGCCCGTCCAAGACCATCCAACCTCATCCATGAAATATCAGTCCATACCCCATAACAACCCACCAAAATTAATTAATTATAACCACATTATAATTAATTAATCAATATAAATAAAATTATAATTAATTAAACTCTTTTACCAAAATTTTCATAATTCCTAAATTCATATCCTCTGGTCTCATCATGTCAGAACCATGAACAATCACTCGCCAAAAACTCATGTCATTCACATAACCATGAATAGGGAAATATCCCAAACCAATTATAACACCCCGCCCCTACCTCATTGCCTTGAGGAGGCGGTGAGGGATACTTGGCCTTAAGCGAAGTTCCCAAGACGCCAAAGGCTGGCAATAAATGCCAAGGGATTTAAGATAAATTTGGGGAACAATTTTCCAGGAAGACCAAACCAACCAAACCAACAACTAAAGATTCATGCACTTTCAAATCCAGACATGTATTCCCAAAAGACAACCACGTTGTTCCAAAATACAACCCAAAACCAATAAAACCAACCATATCAGAGTACAATGTGGAATACTAAACAAGAACACCATGAGCCATGGCACCACCACAGCTCCACACCAAGCTCCAAGCCCCGAGTTCCACCAAGACATCACAACGCACCACTAAAGGAGGTTGATTCCTTACCTTTACCCACGTCACGGTACACAACATCTGCAAAGGCACCAACGTTCCAAAGCAGAGGGTGAGTACTAAAACTCAGTAGGATTTCCCAAAATGACTTCCCTACACATGCCACTAGGATAAAACCATTACCACATTTATATAAAACAGTTTATATAAAATAAAACACAAGTACAACCATCACTGCTGAAAAAACGGCCTATACCCACGGTTCAAAACCGTGGGTATAGCCCCCAAAAATGTGGGTATAGCCTATAACCATGGTTTTGGGAACTATGGGCTGGAAAGGTGTCAGTATAGGGTTCTCAGCCTATACCCACAGTTTTGGAGAACCGTGGGTATAGGGGGTGTCAAATGTGGCACACTGTTGTGCCACCGTGGCACACAACAAACCCCAACGGTTTTCAAACCGTGGGGTATTTAATTCAAAAAACAGGTGCCCAAGGGTATTTAAATACAAAAAGTGTGGCCATATGAATTCGAACTCTTATCTCACAGTAAACCTCAAAGCTGCTTTTCACTAAGGTACCAACCGAGATAACATTGTTACTTGTTATATATATATATATTAATCTGCCTATATATATTAAAATGGTTTGCGAAAAAATTTCTTCCTGCCAAATATTTTTTTGTGTCCCGCCTAATGTTATTTCCCCGCCATAATGCGAAAAATCTATACCCATGGTTCTGGAGAACCGTGGGTATAATTCTTCCAAAAAAACAGCAATACCGATGGTTTTGAAGAACCGTCGGTATAGGTCTTCGGAAAATACCCTATACCCACGGTTTTCTCCAAAACTGTGTGTATAGGTCTTAAAATAAAACAATACCCACGGTTTTTGGCACAACCGTGGGTATAGGGGTACCATATACCCATGATTTGTTGCAAAACCGTGAGTATAGAACTATTTTTCAGTAGTGCATTTTCGTAAGCCAAACATGACCTTACCAGGACATCACATCCAAACCAAGAAACCAAGGGAAAGCCAACCGACAAGCCACAACCCGTCCAACATTTACCCATTAGCAGAACAATTCCATCTTGAAAAGCAGTACACAACAAAACAATCATAACGGTGGTGCTTCTGTCCAACCCGTTCATCCATTTACAAATAGTGGATCTTCCCATCAACTTATCATTGATGGTGGTCCTTCCGTCCACTATCCATCCCCCTTTATTATAGTGGTACTTCCCGCCCACTTCCACACAATAATTCAACGAATCACAACCAAGCATATAACCCACCAAGGTCACAACCATATGCAATCAACCAAGTTCCATTGCATATAAATCCACTTAAATAAATCACCCATTTATTGAAAACCATTTTCCACACCAAACCAAATTTCAATAAAACAACCCCTTTTATTGAAAACCATTTCTATCAACCATTTTCACAATTCAACCATAGCATCCCATTTTAAAATCCCCATTTTAAAATTCACAACAAAAGCATTTCACCACAAAACCCTCTTTTTCCCAAAAATCCCGAAAACATCACACAAGGGATTTTCCACCAATTTCGCCCATAAAAACACAATTAATTTCATGCACTAAAAATTAATTGTAACTAGGAACCACTATTTCTAACCAAGTGGAGTTGAGAGAGAATCCACCTACCTTTAGGGTTCCCAAGAAATCGACCCACAAGCCACCGCACCTCAAATCCAGCGAACGCACCACCGAAACCTCTCTAGATCACCTTCCCTTACCATAAAAATCCTTAAAATTAACATCCTAGGAAACCCCAATGCTAGATCTACACACAAAAAGTTTAGATCTAGAAAACCATGGAAGAGAGGGATGTAGATCTAGAGGAAAACACAAGAGAATCAAGAGGAGAGACTTACCCGGGAGAAACCACATTGAAACCCCATCTAATCGCTTCCAAAACGAGTGGGAGAGCACCCTTAACCCCTGAGAACCCAAAAAACCAAGTCAGTCATGAGTGGGAGGAAGAGAGGAGTGAAATGAGGCAATCTTGAGTGATCCTAGAACTTATAACCCTAACTTTAAGTGGTTGCACGGTTAGCCCACACAGTTTGGAAAACCGTGCGATAACCGGGCGCATGCCACTACCTCAAGAGCCAGAGTCCACACAATTTTCTCACACGGTTTGTAAAACCGTGCACAGGCTGTGTGAGGCCTACTATCTCGAGAACAAGGGTGTGCACAGTTTCCTGGTACACCTTCACAGTTTCCAATAACCGTGCTCAAACCGTGCACCCCTTTAAAAGCCTCTAAACACATCCAAAACCATTCCAAACTCTCACAAACTCTTCCCAACTCATTCCATGCACTTTGAACTCATAAAAATGAATAAACTAAGGCCACATACCTCAAACCGGGGGGTACTACATTCTCCCCACCATTGGACTTTCCGTCCTAGGAAAGTAGTGAACCAGCCCTTTGCCGAAAGAGCTCGGGCAATCACTCAACCATCTATTTCTCCCTCTCCCAAGTCTCCTCTTGAATCTGACCATATTTCCACAAAACACGAACTAAACCAATGATTTTACCATGCAAGACTTTCTCTTACCTATCCGCAACCCACACTGGACCGTGCACCAATGAAGCATCCGGTTCTAGCTCAACATGATCCCACCTAATCACATGGTCATGATCCAGCTGATACTTTTTCAACTGCGACACATGAAATACATTGTGCACCGAACTAAACCTAGGTGGAAAATTCAAATGATAAACCACCTCACCAACCCGCTCAAGAACCTCAAAAGGTCCTATATACCTCAGAGATATCTTTCCCTACATCCCAAACCGACGATGTCCCAACCTAGGAGAGATCCTCAAGAACACATGATCACACACCTGGAATGACAATGGTCGTCGATGATGATCCGCATACGATTTCTGACGACTCTGATCCGTCTCCATTCTCTTCCTAATCAACATGATCTTCTCCATTGTATCCTGGAAAAGACTAGGTCCAACCATCGAGAATTCACCCGTTTTTACCCAACATAGTGGAGAACGACATGGCTTCCCGTACAATGCTTCAAACGGATCCATCTGTATGGATGCCTGATAACTATTATTGTACGAGAACACAACCAACAACAATTGATCCTCCCACGAGCCACCAAAATCCATGACACAAGCCCGCAACATATCCTCCAAATTTTGTATCGTCCACTCGGATTGACCATCTGTCGGAGTGTGATACGCCGTACTCATCGTCAACTGCGTCCCAAGGGCTGGATGTAAGAATTTCCAAAAATGAGATGTAAACTTCAGATCTCTATCTAATACAATCGAAACTGGAACACCATGCCTCTTTAGCACATCATGGATATAAATTTTGGACCGATCCTCCACCGTATGAGATTCACAAATCGGGATGAAATGGGCTGACTTTGATAGCCGATCCACTATCACCCAAATGGTAGCGTGCTTCTTGAACATTATTGGGAGACCTATGAAAAAATCCCTCACTATCTTCCCCCACTTCCAAACAGGGATTGGTAAAGACTGCAACATTCCTACTGCCCTCTGATGCTCTACCTTGACCTGCTGATAGGTCAAGCATCTCGAAACAAACTCAGACACGCTTCTTTTCATACCAGCCTACCAGAATAGCGCCTTCAGTGCTTTCTACATTTTCTGAATTCCAGGATGAACAACCCACTTGGAATGATGATAATCCCTGAGAAGATCCTCCTAACAAGAAACTAGTACTACCATCTGATTCCAAAAAACACAAAACTAAATCTCCATTCAGTTGCCAACCCTCAATGGTCTCCCCACCATTGAGTCTTGACCCCATGGTCGCACACTCAGAATTGGATATCTGTGCCTCTCTAACCAGTCCAACCAAGTCAGGAATCAACAAAACCGGAAAGAAGACCGCTTTATCACCCTGGTTCTCACATTCCAACCGCATATCAGATATAACTGACATCAACTGCCACTGGTCTAATGCTCGTTTCACCACCTGAGCATATGATTTTCTACTTAATGCATCCGCCACTGAATTTCCCTTACCCAGTGTGTACACCAAGTCAAAATCAATCATCAGGAAATATTCCACCCATCTCCACTACCTCAAGTTCAAATCCCTTTGTGAAAAAATTTGTTTCAAGCTCTTATGATCTGTATATACAGTAAATTTTTCACTGAAGAGATAGCGATGCCACACTTTCAAAGCATGGACCACTACTTCCAACTCCAAATCATGAGTTGGGTAGTTCTTATCATGCACTCTCAACTTCTGTGAGCCATATGCAACCACATCATTCCCTTTCATGAGAACACACCCCAACCCTATTCCTGATGCCTCGCAATACACCCTGTACCCTTTTCCTGATTCTGGAAAAACCCAGATTGGTGCTGATGTAAGATGACCCTTTAGCTCTTCCAAACACTACTGACACTGTTCATTCCACTGGAATAAAACATTCTTCCTTATCAAAGCTGTCATCGGCGAAGCCAAACGTGAAAAATCACGAACAAAACACTGATAATACCCATCTAGACCAAGAGAAATCGGTATCTCAAAGACATTCTTTGGCGGTTTCCATGAGATAACAGTCTCTATTTTTTTGGATCCACTGAAACACCTCTTTCAGAAATCACATGGCCATGAAAACAAACTTCTTGTATCTAAAAGTCACACATTGACAATTTGTCATACAACCGATGATCCCTCAAGATCCCCAGCATTGTCACCAAGTGTTGCTCATGTTCTACCCTTGTCTTTGAATACACTAGAATATCTTCGATAAACACCACCACAAATGAATCCGGATATCTCTAAAATATCTGATTCATCAATGCCATATACACCGCTGGCACATTCGTTATACCAAAGGGAATAACCACATATTCATAATGGTCATATCTACTTCTGGAGGTTGTTTTAGAAATATCCTCCTTCCTCACTCACAATTGATGATATCCCGACCTCAGGTCGATCTTGGAGAACCACTAGGTTCCCCTCAACTGGTCGAACAAATCATCAATTCGTGGAAGTGGATATCTATTATTTATAGTATCTTAGTTAAGTCTATGATAATCAACACATAGCCTCAAGGTTTCATCCGCATTTTTCACAAACAACACCGACGCTACCCACAGAGACGTCCTAGGCTGGATAATCCCTTTGTTTTCTAACTCTTCCAACTAGATTTCCAATTCCCGCAATTCAGCTGGTTCCATCCAATAAGACAGAAGTGAGATAGGACTGGTCCCTAGAAGGAGATCAATCATAAACTCCACTTCTCTTATGAGAGGTACCCCAGAGAATTATTCAGGAAAAACATCCATGAACTGATCCACCACTGCTAGAGGAACACTCTGCTCAACACCCTCTACCGATTCCAATGACAAAACCACCAATCGGTATGATAGCGTACCCACCACTGGTGCCAACAAACCCATTGCACCCTGCCTTTCATGCTTATCTCCTCTAAAGAGATGTCTAACTCCACCATGTGTCGTAAAAGAAAATGTATGCGCATCACAGTTGATGTGGGCCTTAAAATACACAAGCCAATCCATTCCCAATATTCCATCATAACCATCTATCTCAAGCATTGATAAGTTCCACACTATCTCAACCTCGTCCACAACGATACAACATTCTCTACACAAGAAGGCTCGATACTCTCTTTGACCTAGAGGAGTTTTATGTTTTAAAACTGAGGGAATCATTTCTACCCTTAATCCCAGAAAATCCATCACACGTGCAGCAATAAAAGAGTGAAAAGCACCTGTATCATACATCGCTTTCATCAAGGTAGAATTTAGAAGAATAGTACCACGCACCATGGATGGTCCCGACTAATCATCCACCACAACCTGCTCAACTCCGAATACATGTTTTCTTGCCACACTCTGATCTTTATTGCTCTGCTGAGGCTTTGTGGTATTCTGAGAATCACCATGACCCACTTTACTATACTAACGAGGTGTGTGCTGCTGTCCCCATCCTGTCAAAGCATACGACATCTGCGATCCCTGAGGAGTGTCATGCGCACCTATCCTTGGATCATTTTGACAATAACACTGCAGATGTGCCATATTCTTACAATTACGACATGCTCAAGGTTGTGACGTATAATCCTACTTGATATGGCTCATCAAACCAAACTGAAAACATCTCAGCATGCTCCGGGGATTCGAAGGTAGATTTACCGATCCAACCGTCGTATTATATGCCATATTCCCACATTGGGAATAAGTGTCCCTCTTCCGCTTGAACCCAACATCATATTTCCCACTATTCCCCATGGGTACCACCACGCTTCCTCCACCCGGAGCGCCCAACAGATCTCGCTCAGCCACTAAGGCTCTATTCACCATCTCTATGTAATAATCTATACACAGAACCACTATATTTGAATGGATTTCTTTCCTTAACCCCTCTTCAAAGATCCTTTCCTTCAATGATGTGCTACCCGCCACCTTGGGTGCAAACCGCACTAAGTTCATGAACTTCGCTGCATACTGTATTACCGACATCAACTCTTGCTTCAAATTGAAGAAATCAGTCATACATTTAATTCTAAACGTATTTGGGAAAAATTGATTGTTAAAAAATTCCTCAAAGTTGTCCCACGTCATACCCTAGTCTGTCCCAGCTTGGACTACCAACTCCCACCACTGAAGGGTAAGATCTTCCAACATATATGTGGACAACTTAACTTTTCTCTCTACCGGAGTTCCCAAGAACTCGAAGATCTTGTTCATTCTATTCAACCATGCTTCTTCCCTCTCCGGATCTGAATCACCCCTAAAGATGTGTGGATTCTGCTTTTGAACTAAAATGCATGATCCACATGCCATGGTTCATCCACTCTATTTCCACTTTCCACAGCTTGGAAATCTTGCACTACGATTTTCACTAGCTGTTGGTTCACCTGAGGATCAGGTGCTACTAATTTCTCAGCAGCCTAATGTGGTTGGTCTCTACGACACCTACGTGGTTCCATTTCTATCAACAGAAAACAAAAAACCATGAGTCTCACTTCTGTATACATCAATAAATCCCATTTCAAATCACATTACACAATACTATCACAACAAGGCTTTCCACCAATTCATATTTTTTCACATGTTCCATGTTTCACCATTTTAAAAACCAAACCCTTTTCAAAATACCAATTTATTCACATTACAATTTCGCCTTACATCATAAATCTATATATCCCAATGAAATATGCATCCTAGAGGGAAGTCATTTCTACCATGCATGTCATGATCATCTCATTTGCTACCCCCATGATAATGAGATATCCAATGCCTATAAGTGTCTCCAAAACACTTATGTACCCAACTCCCTGGTAACTTCAATTTTAGCATAAAAGGGTTAGCTACGTCCTTTTATGCTATACATTCCAAGTTCCGACATTCCTACGCCTTTCTACCATCCCGAATCAAGGAGTATACCACAACGAATGACAACACCAAATCTGAGAATCAACACTAAAGGACCGAACAAACTGATACCACTTGTAACACCCTGCCCCTATCTCATTGGATTGAGGAGGCAGTGAGGGATACATGACCTTAACTGACATTCCCAATATGCCAAAGGCTGGAAAAAAATTTTGAGGGCTTTAAGATCAAGTTGGGGAACGATTTTCCCAGAAGACAAAACCAACCAAACCAACAACTAAAGATGCATGCACTTTCAAATCCAAACATGTATTCCCAAAAGACAACTAAGTTGTTCCACAATACAACCCAAAACCAATACAACCAACCATATCAGAGTATAATGTGAAAGACTAAACAAGAACACCATGAGCCATGACACCACCACAGCTCCACACCAGGTTCCAAGCTCCCAGTTCCACCAAGACATCACAACGCACTACTAAAGGAGGTTGATGCCTTACCTTTTCCCACTTCACAGTACACAACATCTGCAAAGACACCAACGTGCCAAAGCAGGGGGTGAGTACTAAAACTCAGTAGGATTTCCCCAAATGACTTCCCTACACATGCCACTAGGATAAACCCATTAGCATATTTATATAAAATAGTTTAGATGAAATAAAACACGAGTGCAACCATTTTGATAAGCCAAATGTGCCCTTACCAGGCCATCACATCCAAACCAAGAAACCAAGGGAAAGCCAACCGACAAGCCATAACCCTTCCAACATTTACCCATTAGCAAAACAATTCCATCTTGCAAAGCAGTACACAAAAAAACAATCATAACAGTGGTGCTTCTATCCAACCCGTTCATCAATTTACAACTAGTGGCTCTTCCCATCCACTTATCATTGATTGTGGCCCTTCCATCCACTATCCATCCCCCTTTATTATAGTGGTACTTCCCTCCCACTTCCACAAAACAATTCAAATATCAAAACCAAGCATATAACCCACCAAGGTCACAACAACATGCAATCAACCAAATTCCATTTTATATCAATTCACTTCAATAAATCCCCCATTTATTGAAAACCATTTTCCATGCCAAACCACATTTCAATAAAACAACCCCTTTTATTTAAAACCATTTCCTTCAACCATTTTCACAATTCAACCATATCATCCCATTTTAAAATCCCCATTTTAAAATTCACAACAAAATCATTTCACCACAAAACCCTTTTTTCCCAAAAATCCCCAAAACATCACTAAAGGGATTTTACACCAATTTCGCACATCAAGACATAATTAACTTCAAGAACAAAAAATTAATTGTAACAAGGAACCACTAGTTCTAACCAAGTGGAGTTTAGAGATAAGCCAACTACCTTTAGGGTTCCCGAGAAATCGACCCACAAGCCACTACACCTCAAATCTGGCGAATGCACCACCAAAACATCTCTAGATTACCTTCCCTAACCATCAGAAGCCTTAAAATTTAAATCCAAGGCAACCCCAACCCTATATCTACACAAAACAAGTGTATATCTAGAAAACCATGAAAGAGAGGGAAGTATATCTAGCGGAAAACACAAGAGAAGCAAGAGGAGAGACTTACCTAGGAGAAACCACCTTCAAACCCCTTCGAATCGCTTCCAAAACGAGTAGGAGAGCACCCCTAACCCCTAAGAACCCAAAAACCTGAGTGAGGCTCGAGTGGGAGGAAGAGATAAGTGAAATGTGGAAATCTCGAGTGAGCCCAGAACTTATAACCCTAACTTTAAGTGGTTTCAAGGTTAGCCCGCACGGTTTGGAAAACCCTGTGCTAACCGTGCGCACGCCACTGCCTCGAGAGCCAGAGTCCTCATGGTTTCCTCGCACGGATTGGAAAACCGTGTGCAGACTGTGCGAGGCCTACTATCTTGAGAACAAGGTTCTGCACAATTTCTTGGGAAACCTGCACGGTTTCCACTGACCATGCTCAAACCGTACACCCCTTTAAAAGCCTCTAAACACATCCAAAACCATTCCAAACTCTCCCAACCTCTTCCCAACTCATTCCATGCACTTTGAACACATAAAAATTCATAAACGAATGTAAGATACCTCAAACAAAGGGTACTACACCAATGATGTCAAAAAAATATTAATTTAAGTTAATTTAAATTTTTGATCTTTCGAAAATTCATCGTTGCATAATACCTCACAAAAATGACCTTGAGGTGGGAAAATTAGGTACTAATGAGATGTGTTATTATAATTTTATCTAGAAAGATTCATGAACCATGAATCAAGGTCTGAATATTGTGGAAATATATGACCATTTGAAGAACAATTTGGGTGACAACAATCCTACAAGGTAGACCCATGCTTGTTCAAGGGGGACTGAGGGGTGATGGAGGATGTTTCCCCGGTCCCTAACAGCAGCATACCGAACTCTTACTCATATGCAGAGGTTGTGAGGCATGTATAGTATTATTATTATAAGGATATTATCCAAGAGACATGTGAGGGTGGTCTAAACTTCTATAATAATGGGGAGATATCAATGTAGGGTGCATCAGTGAACATGGGGTTGGGATGAATACAGTGAATTATTCATGTCCTATAAGAACCATGGACACTATTAATCTAGGTAACTATTTTAAACAGATGGAAATTGAGGGTAATAAATAGTATAAAAGAGGTTCGAAAAAAGAATAACATTCCAATGGGGAGTAATAATCTTATGGGGAAGAGACAGAAGGTGGGAGTGATAACTACTTATCAAGAGATAGTGAAGAGGGAAGACATAGTATAGAAATTCATTACTCGAGAATGAAGAAAGGGAAGAAATAAAACTAGGATTGTGGGAGTTTTACTCTAACCAAAGTGAATAAATACAAAGGGATGAAGTATTACTATGATTTTCCTAAACCAATGGAGATATGTTATGCCAAAAATAGAAGACTCAAGGAAAGGTATGGTGAGTTAGAAAATAATGAAAATACATGGTAACTAATCATACACTATGGGGATGAAATTATTGAGGAGGTCTTACTGATTAAGGCCTCTTAGGAGGATGTATATAGGATAGTTGAATGGGTGATTCTAGTGGACTCTAATAATTATTATTGCGGGTAGTTCAACAAGAAGGAATGTATTTTAACAAGTGTTTTCAGCCAAAGGAAAATAAATTTAGTGTATTTTATTCAAATGTGGGACAAGATGACCTATTAATTTGAAGACCTTATGATAGATGATCTAGAAACTAAGGTAAATGCTCTAAATTAAAAATTATATAGGGATAATGATTATAATGTAGCTAAAATTGATTTTAATGGATCAATGATATCTTATCGTGTTTAATTATTATTTTTATAGTGTGTTGGAGATTTTTGATTATTTTGGGTGCAGAATGTTGGTGCAGTTTTGAGATGGTATCTTTTGTGAGGGTTCTCACTTAACCCATAATAGTGATCATTTTGAAATAGAATTACTGAATTAATAGAATAAACAAAAAATTATAAATGTAAAAATGATGAGGTCAATAGAGGTTTATTATAATGTATAAAACACCACCAAAAACTTGCAAAACACCTACGAAAAAAACCCATTTGATTTACATTGTATACGAATTGAAGATTGAAATGATTTAGGCTCATATAGGGGGAGAAAGAGGAGAAAACAGGTTCTCAACACACTTCACAATGATTTTCCATATAATTTTTCATATTGTGCTCCAAACATGAAACCACCTCGGTAACATCATGTTATTTCCTCTAAAATATCACATGGTTTGACCTTAACCATGTGATCTAACCATTCTCAAAATAAATTGAACTAAAAATTGCCATAGGTTTATAGTGACACATGGTTTCCCCTAAATAATGTTTCCCAACCCATAGTAACATTCCATAACACTATAGAACTATAAAAACTAATCATGAATCTCCCAAGGCTCACTAAATGACACAATCTACATTCTATTCTTCATTATTTATCAAAAATTATCAACTTAAGGCATTTGAACTCTAAAATTAATTATGAATCCCTGAGGAAAATTTTAAAAATCTAGAAATTAAAAATTCAAATCTCTTCTAGAATTTTCAACTCATACGACACGGTATCTTATGAAACATATCACATTTTGAGGGTTATGAGGTATCCATAGATATCTTGTGGATCTGCTTCAAGAGGATTAAGGAAACTGATATATAACTAATGTGATTCTCAACAAATAACTATGTTATATAACATAAATATCCATTCACTTGTGTAATATATTGTCTAAAAATATTATCTATATTGATATTATAATAGAAATAATATGTTATTATTGGAAAAATTAAAATAAGGGGTGAATTTGAGCATAAAAAATATAGGTAAAAATAAGAAACTAAATAATTTATGAATCCACTTTTAGTAAAAATATTGATTTTAGACATGGTCATCATTCTGATTACCAAAGTATCATAATCAGAGTTATTTTGATAAAATCACAGAATACAGATCATAATTTTAATAGATATGATTATATTAGAGTGAAATAATCATAATCCCATAAGATTCAATTAAATAATATTAAAAATATAGGATTCATAGATGATCAGATTAACATATTAATGTTTATTGTATTCAAAATTGTTACAATAAAACTAATAAAAATAAGAACAGTGGAATAGAAGACTTATAAAAAACATGTAATAAAATAATAACAATATAACAATGACTTATAGATATTTAAAATGAATATATCTCCTTTATCCTTAAGAGTACGGTATCCAAAAACTGTGGCTAAAGGTATCCATTATTTTATACTTACATGAATGTTTGTCTTTACTCAACAAGGAAATTCCTCGATAAGATGATCGTATTTTTTCTATCATCTTATCCCAAGAAGCCCTAGATCTGATATATTGGATATTTCTTTCTATCCTCATAAGTCATCGATCATAAAATTGGATTATTCATCTCGATATACCCGTAATCCATCGATTTTAATCACATATCAGATGCAGGATTACAAAGAAAAAGTTTCTAAGGAGACAAACCTGTCAAGGTTTCCTTATGAACTAAAAAACTAAAGATAGTTACAATGATTAAGAATAAGAAATTCATGTTTTGTAATCTCTAGATCTCTTTCCCCAATGGAAAATTAAAAATAAAATTTATCATATTTTTTTCAAACTCTTCCAATGATGGAGTATTTATAGGAATCCTTCCAAACTATCATATTTCATTCCAGATATCATATTAGTAAGAATTTTTTGCAACTACATAGACACATGGAACTTAAACATCTCTTTGGTAAGTAATTTTCCAATGTTATATTGATTTACTCCATTACAGGGTAAAAAGTTTTCCTTACATTAGAAATTAGTTTCTATATTCATAATTTAAACTTTTTCTGTCCGATGGAATTCCTTAAAAAATTCATGATGATAATCATTATGAGTATGAATTTTATGACTATTAGTAACATCCTCTGTCTAAATATAAATATATTGGGAGTATGAAAGATAAGATAAAAAGTCATACATCTGGTATCATAAAGGTGAATATGATGTCTATAAGATACATACTCATTATAATAATTATAATGAAATATTATTAGTTTATATTCTTAAATAGTTTAGAACTAATTATAGACCCGATAGAATATTAAATTTTGTACAAAAAAATTTAAAAACACCTTAGACATGAAATTTTAGTAATCATGTATTTAATAATGATGTTTTGATTTCCAAAACTAAAGGAATGGAAATGTAATAAGTACACATTTTGACTTAATAGTCTCACCCTTTTTGGAAAGCCCAAACCCAAAACCTAAATGAAAAAATAACATTAAAAAACAAACAGTTTATTATCTTTTAAGTACATTATTTACAGAGTTAAATGATAAAAACATAACTCCCCCATGTTTTTAACTCTACCTCATATGATCGAGATAAATGTTTAATATGATTATCTTCCTCTTGGTATAAATTCTCTTTTAAGAAACTTATTCTACCTCTCACTAAAGAAATCTTCATTTATTATGAATTTATCCCCCTTTGTATATGAGTCTTACTCAAATAAGAATATTTCTCTACCTTTCTATAATAATCTTCCTCAAATAAGAATATTTCTCCCCATTTGTGATTTCAAAAAGAATTAGGAAGATTCTTGAGTTTTATGAGAAGGGGTTGATAGAAAACAATACAAAACAATATAATTAACTAACTAATCATCAAAAAAATGATATAATATTCCACCAATTAGAATTACAAAACATTCAAACAAATCTTAACGGGATGAAAAATTCACTCATTCATAATAATTTTTTGAAAATAAAATGTTGACAAGAGTTCAAAAGAAAAAATATTTTAATCTTTCTTTATCAAGGACTTCAAAATGGTCCTCATCTTCTTGAACTATTTTCTATCCTCCTAAAACATTTTTATTTTTTCATCTTGAGACTGAATTTCTTATTCTTTAATTTAAACCCTTTTAGATAAATATTCATTATAATTTTTCAAAACTATTATTTAATCTTTACAATATTTGAGTATTTTTAACTCCATTTGCATATATTTCATATTTCTTTTTAACTCCCTCACTTCTTCAGTCCATTTTTCTATTTTATATCTGAAATCTTCCATGAATGTAACATTATCAGTCATATCTATAGATAACTAACTGAAAGCTTATGCATTTTCATTCATAATATTCTTCATATATTCAAAATTACCATCATGTTTTTTAACATCGACATCAATATTATGAGGCCATTTCACAACAATATTACATGCCTTTTTGTGAGCATGGGAGCTTTCCTAGAAAAGATTGAGATCAGACTCTAATCGAATCAGCCTGTCTATTAAAACTTTTATTCACTCTGATTTTTCATTTTCATTTTCATGAATCAATTCAACCATGGATTTAGGTCTTGGAAAGTATGTAATTATTACTACACGTATTTTTAATTATTGATTGATACAATCAACCCCCTGGATAGTTATTGTATTTACTGAATCTGGTTCTTTTTTTTATTTTAGGAAGTTGGGCATGAATAGTTTTGAATTAAATCACTTTTATTTTGAGATTTTCATTTCATTGAGACCAACTTCTCAATTTTATCTTGAGCTTCCATTCCATTGGGAAATGCAATGAAATATATTTCATGGGTATCATCCTTTTCACCATTTTTTAAAAATTTTATATTTCTCATCTTTTCTAGATGAAAATAAAATTTCTTTCTATGATGATTATTTTTTCTTCATAGAACTATCATATTTTTCTTTTCCTTATATCTAGGAAGAAATATCTAATGAAGATGAATATACTAATATTAATGAAAACTTATTTGATTCAGAATATGTTTCATCAGCATCGTCAACTTTTTCATCATTTTCATCCTCATAATCTTCATGCTCTCTATGATCTTACTTAAATTACTATCCTTTATATTCTTATTCAAATTCTTCACAATTTTCATAATTTCAATTACTATTAACTTCTTTTTCACCATACACTTCTACGTATTAACATTCTTCACTTTCACGACCTTGTTTAGTTAACCAATAAATCCCTATAATATCTTACTCCCTTGATTTAGGAAACTCCTCTTAGAGTTATGAATCTGTTATTAAATCCTATTTACCATCTAGAACTAACTCCAATGGGGTTTTTTTGAATTTCAAGTAATGATTCATTATCAACTACTTTATCCTTTCCCTTTTTTATGATAAAGGGTACTTCATCATCAACTATAGGGGTTTCTGTAAAAAATAATCTTTCATCTAAAATTGTTGGATCAATCTTGGAAGAAGTTAAAACAACATTTCCATAGGCTTACTCAACACCGTTCACCAAGGATTATAAAATCCATACACCTTGAACTTTATTATTATGATTTTTTATTTTAATATTTTTGAAAAGTTTCAGAAACATTAATCTTTAAGGACAAGGCCTCTATTGGGTTAATGTCGATAAATGGATCCCCTTCATTCCTCTCATATTTTTTCGTTATCCACCCATCCCTTATCTCATCTGCAACTTTCTTCTATTTATTTACTTTTTATGATATCATGTATCTAATTTCATTTTTCTTTCCTAATTACCTTTCTCATATTTCCTTTTCTTCTCATGGTCACCCTACTCAATTTTCTTTGAGGATTCCTCTTTTGATAAAAAAAACAGTGATTCAGCATCAGAATGAAGCCTCTTTGACTTCATTTTATCATCACTAATGAAACTAATTTTCGTCTTTTTCATCATTTACATATAGGAACTGTTGAAATATTTCATGCTGTACATAATTAAATAGCTTAAAATAGGTGGAAACATGATGATTTGAGACTCAATAGATCCATTCCTGATATTATTTTTCAAAAGAGAAATGAATTTGATAAGATATATGTTTATCATATTAATTAGATAATCCAAAATGAAAACATCATTATCCTTTAAAGTATCCGGATCCCATTTTCTCATAATTTAAAATCCTTGAATCTAAAGAAAAATAACCATATTATTTGGGATTAGATGAGTCGCTTTACTTACTATTTCATAATGATAAAATATGGAATCCTCTACCTTATTATTATCAAAATAACCAAGATCATCAGGTAACTTGTGATGGTAGTAGGATTCTCCATCTGATGATATTATAAGCATACATGCAACTATATTATAAGAAATCTTGTAATGTTTATCATATATCATAAAATAAATCATTTGTTTTTTAACATTCAATGAAAAAATAACACTGTTATATATAGTATGAACCAGATAAAGGTAGACATGATCAAAAACCTTATCAGATTGACCTAAACATAAGGACACCCATCCTTGGAATTTTATAATATTTCTCAATGAAGATTTATACTTCTCATAAAAAGTTATTTCTACTAAATTTTTATAGAAAACAAACCACATGTTTAACTATTTAGCTAAATACATATTATTTGCATAATTAAATGGAGATTATAACATAATAAAATTTTTTGGACTAGAGACTTTTGAAGGTAGCAGCAATTCATCCCAAAATCCGTTGAGTAATTGATGTGGGAAATGGGGTCCCCCCCCCCTTATATAGGTAATTGATGGTGAAGTTTCATCTTATAATTTTAATCCAATAGATAAGATTAATCCTATTTTTGATATGATGTTTAGAAACTATCCGAATAATTATTTAAGGAATTTTGAACTCTTGATGTTTTTTAAAAAATATTATTTTATTTACACTGTATATGATTTTGGAAAAATATTTAATAAAAATTATGAAAAATGTAACAAGTCTTTTTATAAAAAATAAAAGAATAATAAATAAACATAGATGAACAATAATATTAAGAGAGTGAAAAGTTTAAAAAAAAGAGTACCTTTCAGATTATGAAGGATTTATCAGTATAATAACAATGTTCTTCTTGATTTTTCTAAACTAATAGATTACGATAGTTTTTAAAAAAATAAAAAGTACAATAGTTAAAAAAAATTAATATAGTATTTTTTTTAAAAGAATGTTATTATGATAAAATATATTATAAAAACTAAATACAAATATATTTTTATAACTATTTCAATGTATGGAAAAGAGTTTATGAAAATTGTCTCTGAAAATTTTATGAAGGGACAAGGTCAGGAAAAGTTAAATTAAAAAAAATAGAAAAAGAATTGTTTTTAAATATTGAAAACATATGTATTCACCATATTGATAAGAGTAACTCAATGTAAGAATATGGGAATATAAGAAGTATATGTGAATAATTAATTTATAGTGATCATTCCAAGCTTCTGTTTAATGTATTCAAATCTATCAAAAGTTAGTTTTTTGTAAAAATATCATCAAGTTGATCTTGTGTTCTGATGAATTATAAAATGTCATATCCTTTTAGTGTGTGATCCCTAAGAAAGTGATACCAAATATCTATTTTGTTTCATAGGTTTTATACCCAGGGTTCATAGTAAAATAAATAGAAGGTGTATTATCACAAAATATTTGAGTTTTAGTAAAACTCATTCCATAGTTGGTGAGTGTGTGTTGGTTTCACAATAATTAAAAATAGTAAATTATACCTTCCACATATTCATCTTCATCAGTTGAAAGTGCTACTGAGTGTCGTTTCCAAATAGAAAAAGAAAATAATGAATCTATTATAAAATGAAAAGTCTTGGAAGTTCTTTTTATATCCATTATACATCCACTGAATTTAGGATTCAAAAAACTTTTTAATTCAAAACAATTTATAGTGGAATAACAATCCATGAATCCATAGTTACCTATAGATAATAATAAAAAATAAATTTACTGCCTTTAAATGGGATTCCTTTTTATTTTCTTGGTATCTTGCACATAAGCATACGAAATGCATTAAGTATGGGAATCTAGAAGTTAATTATAGTAAACTTCTTATCAAACCCCAAAAAATCTATTGACCAACTATTTTCAAAGCCTTGTCAAGATCAAGGGTATTTGAGGTACCTATATGAGTAATAATTCTTTTGGCATTATCATATCCCACATTTTTTAAAATATATTTTATATAATTATGTGGAGATATACATGTTCCTTTTGGTTTTTATGAAATTTAGAAACCAATAAGAAATGTAAACTCACCCATCATAATCATCTCGAACTCAGATTTCATAAGATTTGAAAAGAAATATATTAAATATTACTGATTTTATTTGAATATAATGTCATCAACATAAATTTTTATAATCATAATATTTTTGTTTTTATATTTTATAAAATGTGTTGGGTCTTCATCTACCTTAAAAAATTTTTGCAACAAATATCATGTTAACCTATCATACCAGGCTCTAGGGGCTTGTTTAGGTCTGTATAAAGATTTTGGTAATTTTATATTCATTTTTAGGATGTTCTCTATTTTATAAATTAGGGGGTTGTTCAGTATAAACTTCTTCCATAACACATCCATTAAGAAAATCACACTTCAAATATATTTGAAAACGTTTGAAACTAAATAATGTTTTAAAGGCTAGTATAATATGAATAGACTCAAGTATCAATACTGGTGCATAATTTTCTTCATAGTGTATTCTATCATGTTGGTTATTTACCTTTGAAAAAATTATTCCCCTATTTAAAATAATAATTCCATTTTCATCACATTTGTTTCTAAAACACAATTTTACTCAAATTATTGAAGACTCTTTAGGTTGTTCAACAGGAGGCTAGACTTTTTTCATCTCGAATTCATTTAGCTCATCTTACATATCCTTAATCCAATACTTATCACCTAAAACCTAATCATGATTATTTCATTCAAATTGATAAAGGAAATAAAGATGTTCTATTTCATTCATTATAGAACTACTAGTACGAATAGGTTAATCAACATCCCCTATGATACTATCATTAAGATGATTTCTAAGAGAAAAAAGACTTCCTGGGTTTTGAAAATTTTGTTCTTAAAAATAAGTTAAAAAATATTCTTAATTAAAACCTTTAAAACTATTTCATGAGTTTTTTCCTTTTAAAAATAATTTTCTAACAATGTTTGAAAATCAGTTTTAGATATATCATCTGAGGATGTTTGTTGAGGTTTTTTAAAAACAAAAGGGTCAGTTTCATCAAATTTAATATACAATGTTTCCTCAACAGTACAATAATTTTTATTAATACCGTCAAATTCCATAGAAGTATTAGAATAACATAAAAATATTCCTTCATCCAATTTGAGTGAAAATTTATGTAATTTATCTTTTGTATCCAAGATGAATACTTTGTATCAAAAAAATATAAATTAAGAAACTTTTGTCTTTTGACCATTCCATAACACATAATGAGTTTTATTAAGAAAATTTTGAATTAAAACATGATTTATAGTTTAGCAGGATGTACTAACTGCTTTAACATAAAAAAATTTGAGAATGAGTTTTCACTCAAAACATTTCTGTTTATTTCATGAAGAACTCTATTTATTTTTTCAACAATACCATTTTTCTGAGGGGTTCTAGGATCAAAAAAGTTATGTTATATACCTTTCTTACTGTAAAAAGTTTCAAAGTCATAATTTACAAATTCTCGACCATGATCACCATGAATAGATATCAAAGAAAATTTTGTTATCTTTTTTCACTGTGGCAACAGAAGTTTTAAAATAAAAAAATATTTATATTTCTTTGTGATAAAATAAACTTATGTGTATCTAGTGTAATCATCGACCAAGATTTATACATAGTATTTTTCCTCGATAATTCCATTTTGTGTATAACTTAATAAATCCATGTGCACTAACTATAATGAAATATTAGTTGAGACTTTTTTAATAGATTTAATATTATACTTATGTTTCTTACCATATTTACAAGGGTCAAAAAATTTTAAACAATCAATCATAAATTCTATTAGATCCTTAACAAGTCAATTCTTATTCAACTTTAATATGTTTTTAAGGTTATGATGTCCTAAACATCTAGGAAATAACCAATATTGATCTTCTGTTGCACTAAGTCAACATAATTATTATCACGTAAGGCCTTATAAGTTAAGTGTATAAAAATTGTCATGCCGATTGAAAGAAAGAATGTATTCCTCCTCAGAATTATGTACTGCACAATTATAATTTCTAAAATTCACTTGGTAAAAATCATTATATAACCAAATTATTTTTATAATTTTGTGTTTAGAACCTTTAACAAAAAAACATTTGAAATTAAAGCTTTACTAAAAATAACCATATTTCATATGCTGATAATATATCCTTGAACATTATCTCTAAAAGTAACCTTTTCACATTTCATCATGATAATATCTTCAAAAATGCTATTATTACTAGTCATATTCCAGGAACATCCATAATTCATTTACCAAGTATTCTTATTGTTGGTACTTTCATTATTTTCCTAAAATAAAATAACATTAGACTTTTGGAACCCAATCCTTCTTGGGCCCAGTATTGTCAGAAAAAATTATACAAATCCACATTTTTTATGGAAAATAGTTTTTTTGAAATCCTAAAGACTAAATTTTATTAAGAGAAAAATTATTTTAAAAATCACCGCATCTTTGGCATTTTGTGAAAAAACGGTGCACTATATGGAACTAAATCATTTTTACTAATATATATTTTCATTAGTATATCCCATTCCAGAACTAGTACCATGAGTTCTGATTAATTTTTACATTTAAAAAAATATTTACAGTGGTAAAGTTTATTAAAAGGTTCTTTTGGGAAGAAATTTAAGATTTTATTTTTACAACTAAATAATTGTCCTCACTATTATTAGTATTAGAATCATGTTTTGTTTCTATTTTTTTTCAAAAATCAATTTTATTAAATCATTTTAAATAGATTATTTTTCAAAAGTTTTCATATCATGTTCTTTATAAATATATAATAATTATATTTTTAGAAAACATATCCTTTAATTAGAATAATCAATATATTTGTGAACCTAGCAATTCTAATTTTCAATAGGTTTAGAAAAATGACATTTCTCATCATAATAAAAAAGAGTATTGTCTTCTATTAAGGATGATTCTTTATCTGAGGATATAAAATGTAACTACCTAGGTATTTATAGAATAATAATTTTTTATTTCTATCAATACTTATGAATAATATATTAATTTTAAGTTAAATTGTTCGTTTTTTCTGATAACAAACTCGATACACAACAATGGGCTTGTCTGAAATCATACATTACACACAACATTGAGTTACCCTGAAAAATAATACAATAATAATATTATTTTTTAAAATGGTAGATAATTCCAAGGTGTTGAAATGGTAGGAATGAATAGTATCAATTGAATTTTGAAATATGGTTTACACATTTTTAAATGATTATTCATTGATTACAAAATTTATTAGAAATGGAAATAAAAACCAATTGATTATAATGGATTTGTTTTTATGAAAACCTATTTAAAAGAGAATAATTGTGTTTTCATATCACTATTTATGGATTTTATTTAATGAAGAATATATGATATATATTCAATGTAATGTATTAAATTCATCTTATATATATTCTAGATATGATATATGAATAAATTCAATTTTTTTGGATAAAATTAGTATTTTCCTATAAATGCAATTTTACCACCTTTTGATGGATAACCCTATTGAAATGTAGTTTTGTCACTTTTATATGTTATATTTGAAAAAAAAACTTTTTTATAGTATCGTGACATCAAAATTTACTTTTGGGTAAATTTTTGGTATTTTACTAATAATGTTCATTTTTTAATGAATAGTGAAAAATACTGCACTTAATTCCAAACAGCCTTTTAATATAATTTATTTATATAGTTATATTATAAATTTAATTAGTTTTAAAGTTTAATTATATTATATTTTTATAATTTAATAAAAAAATATGTCAATTTAAGTAATTTCACTTTGAAAATAGACATAAACACGTGTCAATATTTGGGTAGTATTTACTTCTTCAAACACCCTTTTTGGTTTTGACAACAGGCATTAATTTTAAAATAATAATTACAAATTCTATGTTTTGAATTTGGAAAAATGGATTCCATATTTGGAATCGGGAGGTCCAAATTTTTTAAATAGTTAACTTTTTTTTGACATTATGAATTGTAACTTCTATAAATATTTTATTTACCATGGTTAAAGGGTAAATCGAGTAAATAAGGGTAAACATAATATTATAATAATATTAAATTAACCTAACACATGTCCTAACCTTTTTGGATGAGATATTTATGACCATTATAATCCTTGGGTCGATTTCAGGACCCCGTGGAACCACTATTGTGGGAAAATGACATTTAATTACTTTTAATTTAAAGTTAAGGAAAATATAACATAAACATGTATCTTTTAGTAAAAGAATTTTTATATGGGGTTATATAAGTTATATATTCCACTATAAATATAAATTATAATGATAAAAATATTTCACATATCATTGAATTTTATTTATAATGATTAGACATCAAATAAATAAATATATTTATGACACAATGATTATGTATTGATTACCTTATTAATGTGAGATTTAAATAAATGTGATTACAAATATTAAAATAATTTTATTTTGAAACGTTTTACACTATACACTAATTTTATGTATGAGTATGAATTTTCATATTTTACTTTATGAAGTTTTTTCGAAATAATAAAGTTATGGATTTCTAAATTTTTTTGATATGAATAGTTTAAAAATTGACATAATTGAGTTTTTAAAACAAATACTATTTTATTAAATGATATAATAGTACTAAAAATATACTGATAATAAAAATTACTTATATAAAATTTTAAATTTTATTAATGAACCACTTTAGGTTTGATTTTCAATTTATGGTAACTATATTAACCATATAGTATGAATATACAATAATACATGTTAAGAGTTAAATTAGTTAACTAAAGGTTAAAGCTAAATGATAAGGTTAAATTAAAAACCAAAACCTGTATAAAACCTATTTTTAGAGATTATTTTGAACAATAATCGCCTTATCCTTAAATTAAATGAGTTGGGGATCTTTATAAAATATAAATTCATTTTATAACAAAATAATATTTCAAGACATTCCTGTAGTTCCCAACCTCCCTCTTATAAAAATTCACCACCTTTAACCCCTTACTCGCACCTCTGAAGCCCCTTTCCCCATCCAAACTCTTCCAAAATAATCTCTTAAAATCCCTCTCTTTCTCCTTGAATCATTCCATTAGGAAGAAGTTATTTCAAGAATTCCGTTTATCTAAAATCAAGGAGTTACCCGATTTGAGGTAATATCTTCTCCCAAGTTTATTTCATTTATTTTTCCTTCTCCAACCCCTAAACTCTCTTTATTTAATTATTTTATAACTACACCGGTATCTTCAATATAAAAGGATTATTTTCTTAAAATTATTTGACTTACACTCATACACACCTCCATCTAATGGATTTAGAACATATTGTTTCTTTGGACGGCGAACTACTGCCTCACGAAATGTTGATTGTTAAATTATATCTAACTACCTCTCATGGTGTCCATTATTATGGATATGAAATTATATATGATATTTATTTTATTTATTTTATCTATATTCTTCCTTAATTATCATTTATAACATATCTTTAGACTTTTCATGTTGTATAAATACAATAATTTCATTTGAGGAAGTACGGACTATCGCCCCCTCAAAGTGATATGAATCGTTAATGCCATAAATGGAATGTATAAAGGATGGAGTTAATGAAATTATGTAAAATATATAAAATATTATATTTTACTATAATTATAATATACCTATGTGTCATTAATTTTTAATTATATTAAATATGAAATAGAAATAAAATTAGCGTTCATGCGTACGTATGGCTTACCGTCTCCATGAATGGTGCATTTCCTTTCTTATCTCAAAATGTTATGGAATATTTTAAATACATATATAATGGATATTATATATATATATATATATGAATAATATTCTGTAGAAAATGGAATTTTGACTACATGGAAAATTTTTAATTATAACATGGTCATTTTCGACTCAAGTTCCCAATATTGACAAAACAACCGATATTAACTTAAATAATTACTTATTTTTAATAACATGGTAATAAGTGACATAAATGGAATAATAAACTTAAAAAAGGTTATGAGGCATGAATAAATTATCTTATGTTTATTATTCATGAAATTAAAGAATGAACAAGTCAATTTGAACATGAGGTAAGGGACTTCGTCCCAATATCCATTCATTAAGGAATATTTCGATAACATATAAATCCTTATTTAATACTGTGTATAATAAAACCCTTTGAATTTTACTTTAATTCAAAGGGAATATTTTTTATCTGATGTTGTTTACTAAACGACAAAAGGAATGTTTTTAATGTATGTAGTGATAATAACCTTTCCGTCGTTGTAATTGTTATTTGTCTTCCTCTATAAGCCTTAATGTTTTTAAAAGAAAAATAAATCCCTTGTTCCATTTTTTGGTGTTTTCATATTGAAAATGGTTTTCAAATTGGATTTTTTATTTCAATATCTTGAAATGATTTCTTTTAATTTAAAATGAAATTTTATCGGTGAAATGTTGATATTTACAATATTTTATGTGTTATGATTATATAACAGTACTTGGACATTTGATGGGTGGTTGCGTGATATACCAAATGATGGGTGGTTCCATGATAAACCAAGTATGGGTGGTTACATTATAACCTCCAATGAATTGGGTATGGAATTCAGTCGTATGGCTATTCCATTTAGGGATATGTGTGGAAC
The DNA here is from genome assembly GCA_963277665.1 of Viscum album. Lineage (NCBI taxonomy): Eukaryota > Viridiplantae > Streptophyta > Magnoliopsida > Santalales > Viscaceae > Viscum > Viscum album. The sequence goes on along the minus strand of OY728133.1, from coordinate 827,750,233 downwards.
TCGACATTATGGTTATTCCATTTAAGTATGTTTATGTATCATGTTTCCTTTATGTGATATATGTTTCCTTCTATAGGCTTTGGGGTAATATTTCGGTTATAAAAGGGTAATAAATGATCTTATATTCAATGAAGTGTTTTTTCTACTTCTTAAAGGTGAAAGGTATTGCTTTATGATAAATTATTTGTGGTTTAATTGTTGTTTTGAAAAACTAAAATTTTTCTTTCTCTATGTATCCCATGCTAAGATTTTTATGCTCATCCCATGTTTTGAAATGTTTTTCATAGGATATAATAAAGAGTAGAGTAAATGATGGAATAAAAAATTATGCTATTAAAACAGGAAATGATGTCATGTTTCATTTTAATGATATTTGGTTTTATGAAAAAAAAGGATAGTGAGTAAAAGTGTATATTTATAATATTCAAGTTGTTATGTATAAGTTATGTCCTAAATATCTAAAGCTCTAAACTGGAAAAGATCCTCAAGTTGAATTGTTAACATAATTCATGATTATGTAATGTATAATGTTGGGGCCTTACAATTAGTATTAGAGGTCAGTTTAGATTACTTTAGAGGTTATGGTGTTATTTAAGAATAAGTGACATAACCATAATGGTTATGATATTAGAAAGAGTCACAATTATATTAGATAAATTGAATGAGTTTAATATTACATGAATAAGTATATATTATTATTTATCCTCCTCATAAGATATTGTATGATGATTTTCCTGATATAATGACACTAACCTTTTTGGTTTTCGTAAATGGTTGGATGAAGTCGACACCAAAGTAAAAATGGATGTAAAGAAAACTACGATGGTTTTCTGAATAATAAACTAAATGAAATGGGAGCTATAATGATAAATTTTATGGTCATTCTCATCCAACTATCTTGAGTCATTATTGACCACCTAAACCTTGGTTATTTTTATAAGTCATCGTATATGTGAGAAACAAATCCCTAAGGATGTTCGGGAAATAATCATAAATTTAAGTATATTCAAAATCCTGTGTCAAGGATATGGAAAGAAACACCTAGTAAAATGATTCAAAGGGATGAGAATATGCTATATATGTGGTAACGAAGGTCATAAATCAAGAACCTTCCATTGATAAAGGAAGTGTCCAGTTGACTACGGGAAAGGGAAAGAAGTTTTTTCTGAGGGATCAATTGAATGTTTAATATGTGGGGAACATGGTAGTTATACAAATAGATGTCCTACGAAGATGGTTTAGGATTGGGATCTATTGTACCATAAAAATAAATGTTTACCAGTACCTAGTGATATTCCAATTGAGGATGAGAAATATAAAAATGACCAATTAAAGGTATGGATTATTTCCTAGCTAATGTTTTGACATTATTAAATATTAGGATATGATTCATGATTTTGTTTGTAGGAAAGAAGTATTATACAATAACTTAGAAAATAATGGTTAATTGATCATTAATAACTTTGAATGAGTAAGAATTCTACATATAAGGGATTCAATAGTTATGGTAGATTTTAGGATAATGAAAATCTTAAAATTATTAAGGCTTTTTTGATGGTGGGATTACTTTGGAAGACTTTTTCTAGTATGTGTAAACCTGATTTTTGATAAGTGATTTTTTTAATAAATAATTATCTTTTCTGGTGTGGAAATTGTAACACCCCGAGATTTTATGAAAAATTTTCTTTTTATTTTCACTAATGTCTTTTGTTGTACGCTGCACCAAAATGAGCTTTCACAACACACATCCTTGACTTGACTTGCATTACACGCAATCACGACCTTCCTCGATAGCGTGTGTAGTACGCAATACCGAGTTTCACTAAACGAGATATTATTATAATATTATTATGACCTAGCCGTTATAAATAGTAATAACCACTTTTTGAAATTTTATAAATTTTATCTTTCAAAATGGACTTCATTTTTGGATTCAGAATATCAAAATTAGATTAGGGTGAAATTTTGGTACTTTTTAGATAACTTTCATTTTCTGATTAATAGTGAAAATTACTAAATTTTAATTAAAAACAACCTTTTTAATAAAAATAATTAATAGTGATAAATAATTAATTTGAGTGGTTTTAAAGTATATTTAGAATATATTTTTACAATTTAATACAATGTGGGTCATTGGATGTAATTTCACATTTAAACCAGACATAAACAAGTGTGAAGCTTTTGATAGTTATTATCTCTTAAGAACACGCTATTTGTTTTGACGATGGGAATTAATTTTTAAATTAATTAATGAAACTGATATGTTTTGAATTTGGTAAAATATACATCATTTTTGAGTTCATAATATCAAATATAGCTTAGGCCTAATTTTTGGTATTTTTCTGGAAACTTTCATTTTTTTATGAATAGTGAAACCACTAAGTGGTAGTTAAAAAAATTCATAAAACTTAATTTTAGCGCTTCTGTGAGTGGAATTTCGAAAATCCGAGAGACATGGTTAATATGAAGGACTAAAATGTGGTTCAATGAGATGAAAATAATTTTTTGTGAATAGTAACTTTCTACTTTTTTTACCACGGTTAAAAGTAAATAGGGTAATTAAGAGTAAAAATGATATTATTATTACCCTAAAACATGTCCTAATTATATTGGATAATTTTAATTCATCCAAAATCAAACTTAGGAATAAAATATGACCATTTATGCCCACTTGGATTAGATTATGACATTTATTATTAATTTATTTAAAGAAGGGTTAAAATAGTTAAAATCAAAGTTTAATAACTAAATCATTTTTAATATAGGGTTATACATAAGATAAATTCGACTATAAAAATGAATTATAAATATAAATGAAATTACTAAATAATGGTATTTTATTTGTAGTTTTTAGACTTAAAATAATTTAATTTATTTATGACACAATGATGATGCAGTAATTATCTTATTAATGAAATATTGACATAATTGATGTTATAAATACCCAAATAAATGTAATTTGAGACTTTTTATGAATTCCAATAATTTTAAATGTTAATATGACATGTTATTATCGATTTAATTAACTTTTTTCGAACTAATAATTCTGTTATAATTTTAACAAAAATCAATGACCAAATAGTGTCAAAATTAACATAAAATAGTTTTTAAAACAATTATTATATTATTAATTGTTATTATATTCATAAAAATCTATGGTTCGGCCAAGATACTTATATCATGATATGTGTATCATTAATGGACCACTTGGGGGTCGCTTGGAAGTATATGGTAAGTTTATTAGCTATATAATATAAAAATACAAAGTGACATGGTAAATGTCAATCTAATTAACTAAGAGTTAAAACTAAAAGTTAAGGTTAATATAATGACTTAAACTTGTCTAAATTATATTAGATGAGAGTATTTTGACCCATCCGCACCTTAGCTTCAAAATAAATCAATTTGGAGCTATTAAAAACTGAATATGACATTATAATAAAATAATATTTTTTAGTTATTCCAAAGGTGCCCCTCTCCTCCCTTATAAAAGGGCACCTCCTCCCTCTCTTCCTCACACCACTTTGAGCCTTCAAGATCGGCCAACCCCTGACAAATTCTCTTCTCCACTTCCCTAGAAACATCCTAGAATTCCTGGACTTCTTCAATGACCAATTTTAGTGCCCTAAATGGAGGTCTCAAAGAGGCGCTTCAAGGAAGAGGTAATGTCCGTTACCGATTCTTTCAACTTTATTTCTTCTTCCACTTCTTCTTATTTAGTTGTTTCATTATGAAGTAATAACATCAGTATCAATAATATATTGATATGTTATTATAATTATGAAACAACCCTATTTCACCATCTATTCATCCTACGAAAAATGAAATCACCGCGCGTGCGTACGTACGGAATACCGTCTCCACGCCGTAGTGTAATATATTTTCCACCACCACCTTACTTTGATGGGTATAATGGTGAAAATAAATAACTATATATTATTATTGTAAAGAATTATTGACTCTGTAATAGTATACATACACTCCAATAAAATTCCACGATCATGGGAACGATATCGTCGCTCGTGCGTACGTACGGAATATCGTCTCCACGACGCGATGAGATTCATTATCAATGATTAACCATTCATAAATTATTATAATGTATATATAATAAGTAATCATGAAATATATGACATGATAATGATACTGTATTTATGTATATATATATGTATGTCATCCAATTAATTCCATTCAATTCAATGAGGAAACGAAATCAACGTTCATGCGTACGTACGGCCTACCGTCTCAATGAACGGTGTATTTCTTTCGATTTATCGATATTTTATTTATATGTTTATTCTGAATATATATTATATATAAATCATGTTTTAAATTATTGAATTATGTAATCGTGATCTAAGTAATCATATGAATAATTACAAGTCAAAACACGGACGACAAATGAAATGATTTTACCTAAAACGCTCTTTAACATGGAATTTACAAAAGAACGAAAAATATAAAGTCACAAGTGAACCATATATGATATCATAACAATGAATATGATTCTTGAATAAGTCAATGAGATTATTTAAATCATTATACTAGAGGTTCGGATACGTATAAATCATATCAGACCTAAGGTAAGGGAAAATCTCGCAATCACAATTTTTATCCGAGATTGTTTATACTTCAGAATTTACTGAGGAATATTTATCATCCACATCCATGTTTCCTCAATATGTAATTTTTATATGCTTCTATAATAGTTTATATCCAATTTTACCCTTTGGTGAGTTTCTAGTAAAAGATATGAAAAGAATCTTTTGTTGTTTTTCGTACGAGGTACTTTTTGACTTTTTCGACAAAAGTACGAGAAGAATGTTTTTTTTAACTTATACAGAATGAATGGATTTTTAAAAAATTATTTCCAAGAAGCTTCCTTTATAAGTTTTCACGTTTATTTTTAATCAACTTATTTTAGTTTAAAATTGTATGACATGTTAAGAAATGAAAAATGTTTTTGAATTAGAAAGGATATTTTCCTCAAGAATGGAGTTCAAGTGTTTTATCAAAATTATTTTCCCTCTAAGATAATATATGGTTCTGTTTCTATCCCTATTTTTACATTGATTTGATTATGTTATGATGGAATTATTTTTATGATTTCCTTTTATCTTATATGGATTATGGTATGATGGCATGATGTTTAAGATTCCCATTTTTATTACATGGTTTATGCAATGATGTATGATTTTTGATTTTGTGGCACACGTAAGAATGGTATCATTATGAGATGGGTGGGACCTATATCTCCCTCCAATTAATCGGGTAAAGATTTATATCTCATGAGATAGACATGTCTGGAACGGTAAGTTAATATGGTTCAGTATTACAGGACTAGAACGAGGAGTGAACTCGATTCAGAAAGGGGCATTGTCTACTAATATGGTCTTAGAAGCAATGCCTTGTCTACTATGGAAATCATTACATGTGCTTAATAGATTCCACAATTACATGTTTTATTCTCATTCTATGTTATCATGATATATGTTCCATTATGATATATGCCTTATGTAATTCCATGTTTTAAGTCGTTGCTCAAGAGTTTGATGTTTAAACATTATGTTCATGTTTTTAAGTTCAAATGTACATGGTATGTTTTATTTTATCCATGTTTACCCTTACTGAGCATTTGAGATCAGACTTTTAATGTTTTATTTTTCCCCAGGATTAAAAGAAAGGTTTTAGGTAAGTAAACAAAAAGTGGAAGATCTTTATGGGAGATTTTGAAGATCTTTCACTGTGATTAGAAGATTACGTTCCAAGTTTCCAAAGACACTAAACTATTGCAATCTTTGTGTGTCTGTTTTTGTTATGTATTATGTATTCCGTAAAAGTAATGTAATATCTATGTATGTCAAACTTCGGGTCTCTACAGTTGGTATCAGAGGCAAAGGAGGTAGGAATGTATCCGATCCTTGGGAACTCTCACATGTGAGCGTTGGACGGAGCCTGGCTCTCCACCCAAGGGCTTCATGAGGAAATGGCTGCCACTGGGGATGGTGGTGTGTCCCGCTCAGGGGGTGTATCCACCCATGGAGTGCCCTGATAGGTATCAACTATAGTCTACTGGAAGTAATTCCAGACCGTTACAGTTGGTATTAGAGGAAAGGTTTAGTCAACCTTTGGAAACAAGGATGCGAGAGCTTAAGTGAGATCCCTAGAGATATTTCTAAGGTATGTCTAGGGATGTCCCTAAGGTTAAGTATAAGTATAGGTTATAGTCCTAGAATTACGGTAACGATCATAGAATTAAACCTAGGATGTTAGATATTGAGGGTACTCCCCCTTTACTATGTTGTTTTCCCTAGCATGATTTTTACCTCTCACACTATTTTTTTTTGGGTTTTAGACGATGGTTGGAACCCGAAGGAACCGTGTTGATCAATGCAATGGACAATGAAATGATTTTCCTTCTGAACAAACAAATTTAATGGGAGATGGAGTGCAAAATCGTATTGTTATACTTACATAAGCTATTAATCATTCTGGACTTCCAAATGAGCAGATAAGGGAACAATATTCTATTGAGTCCTTCATGAGGCAACGTCCACCTTCTTTCAGTGGGTCTTCTGATCCACTTGTTGCTGAACAATGGATCAGTACCACTAAAAATATATTTTCAGTTCTTCAATTTTCTGAACATGATAAAGTCATCTTAGTAGTATATCATTTGGAAGGTGAAGCTGATCAATGGTGGAATCTATTCAAGAATACGAGGCCAAGAGATGAAATTGAGTCCATGGAATGAGACGAGTTCAAGAACTTATTTTTCAATAAGTACTTCCCTCGTATTCTTCTAACAAAGATGGCGAAGGAGTTTCTTGAACTAAAGCAAAAGGATGATGAATCTGTTGGTGTATACGAAGCAAATTTTACAAGGCTTGCAAGGTATGCATCTGGATTTATCAACCAACCTGAAAGTAAAGTTGATCGATTCTTCAGTGGCTTAAAACCAAATATTCAAAGGGCATTAGCTATAAGAGACTTTAGTAGCTATGAAAAAATTGTGTGTTGTGATATCAAGGTAGAAATAGAAGTTGGTGTTACATATCCATCTCATAGTTTTTACAAGAAACAAAAGATAGAGTTCAAGTAGAAATATCAGAATAATGGTGAAAAGAATATGAATGTTTCCTTATGATCAAAGTTTGGAAAAAAATCATGGTGGAGATTGTCTTAAAGGGACTAGAAAATGTTTTAAGTGTGGAAAATATGTTCATCAAGCAGTTGAGTGTCAAAGTAATGGAAAAGGGTTTCTAATGATGTGAATAAAGAAAAGACTACAGAGAATGCACCACCAACACTTCAATGCTTCAAGTGCAAGGAAATGGGGAATTATGCTAATAAATGCCCTAATCCAAGGGTTAGTGATGATCGACATGAGCAACCACTTAAGGAAAAGGACAAAGGGAAGTCACATGCGATCACTATTTGCGATGTTGAATATGACAACGATATGGTGGAATGATTAAGTATTTATGTAATGGGATTCCAAAATAATTTTTTATATAGTATTGTGGAATATTGGAATATTTATGTATTGGTCTATTGTGGTTTTCAATAATTTTATGGTACCGGTAACCACGGAAAGTGATTGAGATATTTTTGGAAAAAATATGATATGCGCATAATGAAGGGATAAGTAGAAAATGAAATGTTTTACAGTATTCATGAGTTCATGACTGATATAAAGAAATAGTTATATCGTGGTTTGAGGTTTTGGTATGTGAAAAGAGTTAACTTTTGACAGCACTCATGTTTTCACTAAGATTCAATGGGTATTCATTTTTCAAGAGAATACATGATTATGGCCTTCGAATGTTTGGGATGTGACCAACAAGACATATCTCATGATATATGGGGATCAACGATTGTATTAACATGCTTGTTATATGAAATCTTTGGTAATCGTTTTCACTATAATATGAGATTGGACAGAAGTATTTTGGATAAGCCTAAAGATTGGAATGGATTATGTTGGACATAAGTTATTATTGTTTAAAGATAGATGTTTTTTAGATATTATTGATGGGATGTTATAGTAATGTAGTTTTAGAAAAAGGACAACCTGCAGGATGGGCAACAACCCATCATGTCGGACAAGGCTGTGGGTATCGAACCCACAACTGAAGTGTGACTGGCCTTTATCACCTACCATTGGCCTATAGGAAGTCCCTGTTTATTAGAAACTAGTTTTATTATATTAAACAGTATGATATATGAATTATAAGTTCATTTTAGGAACCATATATGATTAATCTCACTATAGATGGACTTATGTATTTTTTGATAACTTTTCTAACCTTTTGTTTGAGACAGATGGAATGACCCATCATTCTATCACATGATCTGCTAACACATCACGAATGACAAATTCAACTTCATTTATTTAAGAGATGAAGTGGAAATTTTCCAAATAATGACCAACGGTGAGACTGTACCAAAATCATGAAAGTATTTCTTCTAATTCCAATTTCATCAACTTTAAGGAAATGATCTTGAAAACCAAAAATGTTGTCCTAGTGCTCTTATATCCGATGAATCAGATGGTACGTTAGATCGTCAAAAATTTATGGATTTGTGATTGTTGGCTTTTTCATAGCCATGTTCTCTACTACTCTCCATCAGAACTTGATGGTTAGATTTTTCTTCTATATCAATATTTTCACCTATGTTCTCCTACGTGGAAACCCAGTGATGAGTTAATTTGGGTAACCGTTACATTTCATACTTTAGTTTTTAAAGACAAGTTTTGGTATTCCTTGTTACGATGTGGGTTTCTATTAAAGAAACTTTCGATTACTAAACCATTTATAACCCCGACGAATTTTGAGGGCGAAATTCATTTTAAGGGGGGTAGAATGTAACATCCCGAGATTTTATGAAAAATATTCTTTTTAATTTCATTAATTTTTTGTGTTTTATGCTACCCCAAAAGGATCTTGCACAACACGCATCCTTGACTTGACTTCTATTACAGACAATCGCGACCTTCCTAGATAGCGTGTGTACTACGCAATACCGAGTTTCACTAAACGAGATATTATTATAATATTATTATGAACTAGCTATTATGAATAGTAATACCCACTTTTTGAAATTTAATAAATTTTATCATTCAAAATGGACTTCATTTTTGGATTCTGAATATTGAAATTTTTTTAGGGTGAAATTTTGGTACTTTTCGGATAACTTTAATTTTCTGATGAATAGTGAAAATTACTAAATTTTAATTAAAAACAACCTTTTTAATCGAAATAATTGATAGTGATAAATTATTAATTTGAGTGGTTTTAAAGTATATTTAGAATATATTTTTAAAATTTAATACAATTTTGGTCATTGGATGTAATTTCACATTTAAACCAGACATAAACAAGTGTCAATATTTTGATGTTTATTATCTCTTAAGAACACGCTATTTGTTTTGACAATGGGAATTAATTTTTAAATTAATTAATGCAACTGATATGTTTTGAATTTGGTAAAATAGACATCATTTTTGATTTCATAATATCAAATATATCTTAGCCCTAATTTTTGGTATTTTTCTGGAAACTTTCATTTTTTGATGAATAGTGAAACCACTAAGTGGTAGTTAAAAAAATGAATTTTTCATAAAACTTAATTTTACCTCTTTTGTGAGTGGAATTTAGAAAATACGAGAGACACATTTAATATCAAGGACTAAAATGTGGTTCAATGATATGAAAACAATTTTTGGTGAATAATAACTTCTTACTTTTTTTACCACGGTTAAAAATAAATAGGGTAATTAAGGGTAAAAATAATATTACTATTACCCTAACACATGTGATAATTCTATTGGATAAGTGTAATTCGGCCAAAAACAACATTAGGAATAAAATGTAACCATTTAGGCCCACATGGATTAGATTAGGACATTTATTATTAATTTATTTAAAGAAGGGTTAAAATAGTTAAAATCGAAGTTTAATTACTAAATTATTTTTAATATAGGGTTATAAATAAGATAAATTCAACTATAAAAATTCATTAGAAATATAAAACGCTTTCCTACATAATGGAATTTTATTTGTAATTTTTAGACTTAATATAATTTAATTTTTTTATGACACAATGATGATGCAGTAATTATCTTATTAATGAAATATTGACATAATTGATGTTATAAATACCCCAATAAATGTAATTTTAGACTTTTTATGAATTAAAATAATTTTATATGTCACTATGACATGTTAGTATAGATATAATTATCATTGTTCGAATTATTAATTCTGTTATGATTTTCAGAAAAAATAAATTACCAAATAGTGTCAAAATTGACATAAAATAGTTTTTAAAACAAATATTATATTATTAATTGTTATTATATTCCTAAAAATCTAAGTATCAGCCAAGATACTTATATCATGATATTTTTATCATTAATGGACCACTTTGAGGTCTCTTGGATGTATATGGTAAGTTTATTAGCTATATAATATAAAAATACAAAGTCACATGGAAAATGTCAATCTAATTAACTAAGAGTTAAAACTAAATGTTAAGGTTAATATAATGACCTAAACTTGTCTAAATTCTAATGGATGAGATTATTTAGACCCATACCCACCTTAGCTTCGAAAGGAATCAATATGGAGCTATTAAAAACCGAATATGACTTTATAATAAAATAATATTTTTAGTTATTCCAAAGGTGCCCCTCTCCTCCCTTATAAAAGGGCACCTCCTCCCTCTCTTCCTCACACCACTTTGAGCCTTCAAGATCGGTCAAACCCGGCCAAATTCTCTTCTCCACTTCCCTAGAAACATCCTAGAAGTCCTGGTATTCTTCAAAGACCAATTTTAGTGCCCTGAAAGGAGGTCTCAAAGAGGTGCTTCAAAGAAGAGGTAATGTCCGTTACCGATTCTTTAAACTTTATTTCTTTTTCCACTTCTTCTTCATTATTTGTTTCATTATGAAGTAATAACATAAGTATCACTCATATACTTATATGTTATTATATGTATGAAACAACCCTATTTCACCATCTATCCATCCTAAGGAAAATGAAATCACCGCGCATGCGTACATACGGAATACCGTCTCCACGCCGTGGTGTAATCTATTTTCCACCACCACCTTACTTGGATGGGTATAATGGTGAAAATAAATAACTATATATGATTATTGTAAAGTATTATTGACTCTATAATAGTATACATACACTCCAATAAAATTCCGCGATCATGGGAACGATATCATCGCTCGTGCGTACGTACGGAATACCGTCTCCACGACGCGATGAGATTCATTCTCAATGATTAACCATTCATAAATGATTATAAAGTATATATAATATGTAATCATGAAATATATGACATAATAATGATACTGGATTTATGTATATATATGTATGTCATCCAATTAATTCCATTCAATTCAATGAGGAAACGAAAACAACGTTCACGCGTACGTACGACCTACCGTCTCCATGAACGGTGTATTTATTTCCATTTATCAATCTATTATATATATGTATATTTTGAATATATATTATATATAAATCATGTTTTATATTCTGTAATTATGTAATCGTGATCTAAGTAATCATATGAATAATTACAAGTCAAAACACGGACGACAAATGAAACGATTTTACCCAAAACGCTCTTTAACATGGAATTTACAAAAGAACAGGTAATATAAAGTCACAAGTGAACCATATATGATATCATAACAATGAATATGATTCTTTAATTAGTAAATGACATTATTTAAATCATTATACAGGAGGTTCAGATACGTACAAAGCATATCGGACCTAAGGTAAGGGAAAATCTCGCAATCTCAATTTTTATCTGAGATTGTTTATACTTCAGAATTTACTGGGGAATATTTATCATCCACATCCATGTTTCCTCAATATGTAATTTTTATATCCTTCTACAATAGTTTATATCCAATTTTACCCTTCGGTGAGTTTTTAGTAAAATATATTAATGAAATATTTTGTCGTTTCTCATACGCGGTACTTTTTGACTTTTCTGAAAAAATTATGAGAAGAATGTTTTTTTAACATATATGGAATGAATGGATTTTTAAAACATTATTTGCAAGAAGATTACTTTATAAGTTTTCAAGTATATTTTTAATCAACTTCTTATAGTTTAAAATTGTATGACATGTTAAGAAAGGAAAAATGCTTTTGAAGTAGAAAGGATATTTTCCTCAAGAATGGAGTTCAAGTGTTTTATCAAAATTGTTTTCCATCTAAGATAATATAGGGTTCTGTTTCTATCCCTATTTTTACATTGATTTGATTATTTTATGATGGAATTATTTTTATGATGTCCTTTTATCTTATATGGATTATGTTATGATGGAATGATGTTTAAGATTCCCATTTTTATTACATGGGTTATGCAATGATGTATGATTTTTGATTTTGTGGAACACATAAGAATGGTATCATTATGAGATGGGTGGGACCTATATCTCCCTCCAATGCATTGGGTAAAGATTTATATATCATGATATAGACATGTCTGGAATGGTAATTTAATCCGGTTTAGTATTACAAGACTGGAATGAAGAGTGAACTCGATTTAGAAAGGGACTTTGTCCACTAAGATGGTCTTGGCAGCAATGCCTTGGATACTATGGAAATAATTACATGTGATTAATGGATTCCACAATTACATGTTTTATTCCCATGCTATTTTATCATGATTGATGTTCCATTATTGTCTATGCCTTATGTACTTCCATGTTTTAAGTCGTTGCTCAAGATTTTGAGGTTTAAACATTATGTTCATGTTTTTAAGCTCAAATGTACATGGTATGTTTTATTTTATCCATGCTTACCCTTACTGAGCCTTTGAGCTCACCCTTTTTATGTTTTATTTTCCCCCAGGATTAAAAGAAAAGTTTTAGGTAACGAAACAAAATGTGGATGATCTTTATGGGAGATGTTGAAGATCTTTCACCATGATTAGAAGATTACGTTCCAAGTTTCCCAAGACACTAAACTATTACTGTCCTTGTGTGTCTATTTTTGTTATGTATTATGTATTCTGCAAAAGTAATGTAATATCTATGTACGTCAAGCTTCATGTATCTATAGAAATCATATATAACCTTAGGGTTTCATATGATCTTTGGTTTGTGATGTGATAAATGGTTTTTACATTTTGGGATGCAAAATGAAAGGTATTAGATAACCATTAAAGATAAAATAGGTTAAAATTATTTTTGAGGAAATTATATTATTTTTGAGAATGATATATTAAATATATGGTCTTAGAAAATGGAAAACCAAAAGGATGGGCGGCAAACCATCACATCTGGTAAGGTCATGGGAATCTAACCCACAACCAAAGGGTGACAAGGGTGCATCGACTACCACTGGCCTATATGATGTCCCTAGTAAGTATGACTTATTCTTTTTAGTTAAATGATTTTGTTGACCAAGAATAGATTGATTTTGGCTGTTATTTTTTATCAATTGGATATACTTAGTATAGGAAAATTATTTGGTGATTATGTGATAATGGTAATTTTTGAATAAGTTTTCTCTTTTGGGAACACTATATGCCTAATGAAAATAGAATACTTTGGAATTTCAATTGAGGAATAGTGGTGGAATTTTATTTTGGAAGACTCTAGGTTTTTATTGTGGACATATAAAAATTTGGGTTATTTATGGAAATGATTAACCTACCATAGAGAATATTTTATCAGGTTAATTACTTTTCAGTATGAGACTTTAAGAGTATCTAACGTTATTTAGAGATATATGTTAAAATTTTTGTGCAAGACTATGTGATAAAATCCTTCTGAATTTTGGGTTTCAAACTTATTTTTTATTATTTTTAATGGTTTTAAGGACAATTGTGTATTTAATGGTCTTTATTGAGCTTTGGGCATTATTTTCCCAATTTTGGAGATTAAGAGTAATATTTCTTTTTTATAAAAGATTATCCCTTTGGGGGATTATTTGATATTATACTAACCATTTTGGATTTGGTTAATGTCTAATGATAGGAGTAAATATATGGTTTATCTTTTTTAGATCATGTTATTCTCATGAATTTTATTTTAGTACTTCAGGTGTGACCAAGTCATCTTGAATACTCATCATTTGGAGAAAAGATGAGTTTTTTGTAGAAACTTATTAAAGGATGAAAATCTACTCGAAAAATAATTATATTTCCTTCTGTTCTTAGTCAATATCATAAATAAATTCCCTAAATTTATGAAAGGAAACTTAAAACAAAAAAATATTTTCTGTTTAATTTTCCTATTGGGGAATAAAAGACCGTTTAACTTATTACAATTTGGGGTTTTTTAGTGGTTAAATTTCTCCTGATCATGTTTTCTATTACTCTCCATCAGAACTTGATGGTTTGTTTTCTCTTCCATATCCATGTTTTATGACATGGACTCAAAGTATGTGTTATATTGGTTTAACTTTGTATTTCTCTTTATTTAAAAGTTGTAGTTGAATTAACTCTTTTCCAGATTTAAGACTTTTAATGATGTTTCTGAGCCCAATTTAAATATTGTGAGGACGCAATTTCCAAAAGGGGGAAAGATGTAATAACTCATGTATTTATAAAATAATATGTTTTAATTTCTATTAATAATTATGAATTAGATATTAATATTAAGTTAAAGGGGACACTTTTTATGATATCGTACTTGACAAACAACAACAGGCTTCTGTGAAATCTTATATTACCCACAACATTGAGTTACACTGAAAAATAATACAATAATATTATTATTATTTTAAATGGTAGTAAACACCTCGACATTGGAATGGACAGAATGAGTAGTATCAACTGAATTTTGAAATATTATTTAAAAAATTATAAATTATGATTCATTGATTACCAAATTTATTAGAAATATAAATAAAAGCCAATTGAATATAATGGATATGTTTTTATGAAAATTAATATAAAAGAGAATAATTGTGTTTTCATATCAGTATTTATGGATTTTTATTTAATGAAAAATATATTATATATATTCAATTTAATTTTTCAAATTCATCTTATAGGTTTTCTAGATATTATATAAGAATAAATTCATTTTTTCTAATAAAAGAAGTATTTTTTTAAAAATGAATTTTTACCGCCTTTTGATGGAAAACCCTTTTTAAATCTATTTTTTGTCACTTTTATATGTTATATTCGACAAAATAAACTTTTTCTATATAATCGGGACATACAAATTACTTAGGGTAAATTTTTTGTATTTTTCTAATAAATTTCATTTTTTAATGAATAGTGAAAAGTACTACATTTTAATTTAAAAATGACTTTTAATATAATTTATTTATATTGTTATAATATAATTTTAATAGGTTTTAAAGTGTTGTTGGATTATATTTTTATCCTCTAATACAATTTTTGTCATTATAAGTAATTTCACTTTGAAATTGGACTTAAATACATGACAATCTTTGGGTAGTTTTTACTTCTTAAAAACACGCTTTTTGGTTTTGACAACGGGAATTAATTTAAAATTAATTTTGGCAAATTATGTGTTTTCAATTTAGAAAAATTGATTCCATATTTAGAATCAGAAGTTTCATATTTTTTAAATATGTTTCATTTATTTTTAGACATTATGAATAGTAACTTTAGTAAATATTATTTTTACCATGGTGAAAGGGTAAATCTGGTAAATAAGGGTAAAACATATTATTTTATAATAATAATAAATTTCACTAAAATATTTCCTAACCCTATTATATGAGATATTTCATACCATGGTCATCCTTGGGTCAATTTTAGGACCCCATGGATCCACTTGTGTGGGAAAAGGACACTTAATAACTTTTAATTTAAAGCTAAGGAAAATATAACCTAAACATGTATCTTTTAGTAAAAAAATTGATATGGGGTTATATAAGTTATATTTTAGACAATAAATAGTAATTATAAATATAAAAAGATTTTCTACATCATATAATTTTATTTATAATTTTTAGACATCATGTAAATAAATATATTTATGAAACAATGATGATGTAGTGATTACATTATTAATAAAAGATTTAAATAAATGTGATTGTAAATATTAAAATAAATATATTTTGCTACTTTTTATGTCATAAAATAATTTGATGGAGTATTATGAATTCTTATCTTTTACTTTAAGAAGTTTTTTTGAAATAATAATGTTTTTATGGATTTTTAAAAAGTTGTGATATGAATAGTATAAAAATTGACATAAATGTGTTTTTAAAAAAATACTCTTTTATTAAATAATGTAATAGAACTAAAAATATAAGATTCAGCCAAATTAATTATATAAAATTGTCAATTTCATTCATGGACCACTTGATTTTTGGCTATCATTTTATAGAAACTATATTAACCATATAGTATGATTATACAAGAAGATATGGTAAGAGTTTAATTAGTTCACTAACGGTTAAATCTAAATGATAATGTTAACATTAAAATAAAAACTTTTCTAAAACCTGTTGGTTGAGAGTATTTCGAAAAATACTCACCTAATATTCAAATTAAATGATTTTTGGACAATTTAAAATCTAAAATCAGTTTATAATAAAATAATATTTCAAGATATTCCTAAAGTACCACTCCTCCCTCTTATAAAAATCCACCACCTCTAACCTGTTACTCACACATCTCAAGCCCCTTGGCTCATAAAAACTCTGCCCAAATAAAATCCCAAAATCTCTCTCTTCTTACTATAATCCTTTCATAAGTCATAAGGCAATTCAAGGATGCCTTTTAGATTAAATCAACAAGTAACCTGATTTAACGTAATATCTTCTCTCAAGTTTCTTTAATGTATTTTCCCTTCAAAACCCCCCTAAACTATATTTATTAAATTATTTTATAACAAAACAAGTATATTCAATATACTATGATGTTTTTATTACATGAATTCGACCTAAACTCACACACACCTCTGTCTAATGGATTTAGAACATACAGATTTAATGGATGGCGAACTACTTCCTCACGAGACGATGATTGTTTAGTTATCTCATACTGCCTCTCATGGTGTCCATTATAATATAACTATAATTATATATGATAAATATGATATTTATTTTACCTCTATTCTTCTTTAATTATCATTTAGAACATACCTTTATTCTTTTCATGTTGTATAAATACGATAAATTCATTTAATGAAGGGAAGACTACCGCCCACTCAAAGTCATATGACTCATTCATGAAATACATGGAATATATAAAGGATAGAATTAATTAACTTATGTAACATATATAAAATATGATATTATACTATAATTATAATATACCTATGTATCTTTATGTTTTCATTCTATTAAATTTGAAATAGAAATGAAAGTGACATTCATGTGTACGTACGTTTTACCGTCTCCATGAATGGTGCATTTCATTTCTTATCTCCAAATGTTATGGAATATTATAAATATATATATTCTAGACATATATGATATATATATGAATACTATTTTATATATAATTTCAGTTTTACAACATAGACAAATTGTAATTACAAAAATATAATTTTCCACTCATGTACCCTATATTAACAAAATGACCAATTTTAACTTAAATAATTATGTAAATTTTATAATGTGTAATAAGGTATATAAATGTAATAATAAACATGAATAATGTTATGAATCAAGTAAAAATTAACTTAATTTTATTATTTATGAAATTAAAGAATGAACGATCCAATACGTACAAGAGGTAAGAGACTTCGTCTCAATGTCCTTTCATTGAGGCTTATTTTTATAATATATACCTCCTTATTTTATACAGTGTATAATAAAACACTTTGAATTTTACTTTTATTCAAAGGGAATATTTTTTCTATTAAAAATTTTACTAAATGAAAACAGAAATGTTTTTAACATATATAGAGACAATGACCTCTCCACCGTTGTAATTTTTATTTAGCTTCCTCTATAAGACTTAATGTTTTTAAAATGAAAAGAAATCCCTTATTCCCTTTTTGGGTGTTTTCATATTGAAAATGGATTTTAAAAAGTATTTTTTATTTGAATATCATGAAATTATTTATTTTGATTTCAAATGACAAGTTATTAGTGAAATTTTAATAATATCAATATTTTATGCATTATAATTATATAATGGTACTTGGAAATTTGATGGGTGGTTACGTGATAAACCAAATGACTAGTGGTTCTGTGATAAAACAAGCACATGTGGTTACATTATAACCTCC
This sequence comes from Viscum album, assembly GCA_963277665.1. Classification (NCBI taxonomy): domain Eukaryota; kingdom Viridiplantae; phylum Streptophyta; class Magnoliopsida; order Santalales; family Viscaceae; genus Viscum; species Viscum album. The sequence goes on along the minus strand of OY728133.1, from coordinate 827,732,025 downwards.
AATATATTGGATACATAAGTTAGACGTATGGCTATTCTATTTAGTGATATGTTTGGAAGTCGACTGTATGGTTATTCCATTTAAGTATGTTTATGTACCATGTTTTCTTTATATGATATATGTTGTTTTCTATGGGATTTGTGGTAATCTTTCAGTTAAAAAAGGGTAAGAAATTAGATTATATTTAATGAAGTTATTTTTCTACTTATTAAAGGTGAAAGTTATTTCATTCTTATAAAGTATTCATGGTTTACTTATTGTTTTGAAAAACAAATAGTTTCCCTTATTTATGTATCCCTTACTGAGATTTCTGTGATTATCTCAAGTTTTGAAATTTTTTTCATAGGAAATTGTAAAGAGTAGAGTCAAGGATGTAATCAAAGAAAATTTATGCTGTTAAAACATGAAACGATGTCATATTTCTTTTTAATGATTTTTTGTTTTATTAAAAAAAGGATAGAGAGTATAAGTGTCTACTTGTAATATTCAAGTTGTTATGTATAAGTTATGACCTAATTCTCTAAAGCTATAAACCTAAAAAGACCCTAAATGGTAATTATTAACTTGATTCAAGATTATGTAATTTTTTAGGTTGGGACCTTCATTAAAATACATCTAATCTAGATATTATTATTTAAAGAAAAGTTTTTAATGTTCCCAGTTGTATGTAACATAGCCACAAGGAAAATATTTTCATTACGTAACCTAAAAAAATACTAATGATCCTCTAAACAGAAAAATTATTATCATAAGAATTTTAATTTTTATAATCACCTCAAATTTCACACCAAGATTCATTATCTTTTAACACTTTATTTCCTTTTAACTTGTAAATAGTTTTATGACCTTTGTCATAAAATCTTTCTTTCCAATAATTCTTTTTTTGCTTTGGGTAATCTGATCTGATGTGTTTAGATTTATTACACTCATAATAGGTAACTTCGTCCATCTTATAATTCCTTTAATTGTGACCTTTTTTATGGTGATATTGGGAATATTTCTTTCCAACTATTTTATTAATTCTCTAAGATATATTTTGTAATTAATTTTTATAATTTTCAGATGATCTTGAGTCTGCTTGTATAATAATTTTTTTGTTTTTTTATTTTTTCACTATATTCTTAGTAGACTAAACTTTTTCAGGTAAGGTTGATGTTGTAGAAAAAAAAACACCTCCATTTTTTCCATTTTTAAGCATCTCTATTAGATCTTCCCTCATAATGCATAAGGGATTCAATAAGATTGTCAATAGTAGGATTTGTCAACATTCATGTATCATCAATAGTTATCCTCTTCGACTCCAATTCATTGGGCCTGATATATATTATCCTATATAAAAGGATCTCATCATATAAACCTTTTTCTACAATATATTTTAAACTACTTATGATATTTATAAACATGTTTTTCATCATGGAAACATATTCTTCAGGTAAAAATTGAAAATATTGATTGCCATCTCTCACCATGTCTCTTATAGTTTCAAAAACATTTGAAGTACTAAAATTTGTAACCTCTAACTTCTTTTAAATACTATTAGAAACATCACAAGTTGATATTTAGATATATATATATATATAGTTCTCATCGTAGAACATAATAAAGTGTTCCTTACTCCATATGTTGGTTGACACTCTTTTTTTCTAGATGGTTGAAAGCTATTACTTCTTTATCAGGTATTTTTTAATCACTAGTCAACATAAAAAAAATTATCAACCCTAATATTTATAATGTATGTCTTCATTTTTTCTCTCCAATATTCATAGTCAGTACCATAAAAAATTGGTGTTCTATTGGGACTGAGATTATCAATGGATATGATATTAAGTCCTTCTGTCTAAACAACATTCCATTTCCACAAATATGATAGTGTAACACATATTTGTGAACAAAAATTTTATAACAAAACTTAACATGCTTTAAAAGGTAAAACAGTAAAAATATACCAATTATTTGAGTAGTGGAATCATTCTATAATACCAATTATTGAATATCAATATTAAATATATTGTTATTAGGATACAAATAATATGTTTTTGATGGATCAATTACAAAAGGGGGGTGGGGGTTAATTGTAGTTTAAAAACATTAGTTTAAAATAACTAAACTAAACATTTTCATAGACCTCTTTTAGTACAAAGAATAGATTCATACTTGGACCTTAGTCTGATTACCATAGTATCATAATTATAGTTTTTTAAATAAGATCAGAGTATATAGATCGTAATTAGAAGGGATTTGATTACATAAGAGTGAATGAATCATAATTACATAAGATTCAATTAAATAAAAGTAAATAGATCAGATTCATAGAAGATCCAATTAATAGATTAATGTTTATTGTATTCGGAATTCTTATGGTAAAATTAATACAAACAATAAAAAAGGAATATAATAATTGTAAGAAATAAGTAATTGAATAATAACATTATAATAATGACTTATAGATATTTTAAAGAATATATATCTTTTAAACATAAGAGTAAGGTCACCTAAAACCTTGGCTAAAGGTATCCTTTGTTTTATACATACAATAAAGATTATCTTCCTTGAGTAAGGAAATCACTTGATATAATAATCGTCTTTGTTCTATATTCCTGTCCCCAACATCCCTATATCTAATGTATTTTCTCTATATTTATATCCCAATAATCCCTCAATCATATTATTGGATTCTCTATCTCTTCATCCCCACAAGCCCTCAATCATAATCACATATTAGATGCATGGTTACAAAGAAACTTTTCGTAAGGATACAACCCCGACAAGGTTTTTTTTTGAACTATAAAACTCCATAAAATTAAAAATAAAAAGAACAATATATTCATGCTAGGTATCTAGAATTATTTTAAAAATTAGAAATTGAAAATTAAATTGATCATCATTTTTTCAAACTCTTTGAATGACTGGGTATTTATAGGGAACCTTCCAAATGGTCATATTTTCTCCCTTCAATCATATTTGTCTGATTTTTTTGTAAATAATTAGACACCTAGAACTTAAATGGATATTTTTTAACTAATTATCCGATATCAAATTGATTTACACCATTATAGTGAGAAATTTTTTTCTTATATTAGAATTCATTTTTCTGTATTCAAAATTTAATATTAGTCAGTCTAATAGACTTCATTACAAATTTCATTATGATAATATTTTAGATTTTGAATCTAATGTTTATTGGTTCCATCCTTATTCTGATTATAAATAACTTTTTAGTATTAAAGTAAAGATAAAAATCTTTTCATCTAATCTGATAAAGTTGAATCTAATGACTATCATGTTCAAACTCATTATGATAATCATATTGAAGTTTATTTAGTTTATATTCTTGAATAATTTAGAAATAATTATAAGTATGGAAAAATATTATTTTTTCTACAAAAAATATTATAAAAACGCTTTAAAAATGAAAATTTATTAATAAAGTTTTTTATAAATATTTTATGATTTCTAAAACTAAAAGAATGGAAAATTTATAAGTATAACTTTTCAATCAACATAACGGAGTGTAGAAATGTCACCTATGTAATATAGTGATCTAATTTATGTAATATGCTGAAACTAGTTTTAGTATATTCCCTAGATTTCTACCATAATTAAAAACAAGATTATTAGTGGAGAATATATGTCTCAATGGTAGTTAAAAATGATAGTGAGTGGGTTTCCCAACATGGGGTCAAACTATGTAAAAACTCTTATTGTAACATTACATTCAATATTTGAATTTCATATTGGTGTATGATTGGGTAAAATTAAAGTGATCCATTTACTCTCTAATTGATGATAGAGGTTAAAAATGAAAGGGAGTTTAACAGATCAGATGAGATTTGGTTTTTAGTAAAATTGGAAAAAAACATGATTCTCCCGCCACTCTTAGGTGTGTCTGAATAATACTTCTAAGACTCTCAATTTACAAAAATTTTAAAAAATTCATTTGGTATCATATACAATTTTAATTATATGTATTTATTTATCTAAAATAATAGCTAATATAGACTCTAATGGATTTCTTTTGACCCTTATAGTACTCAAAAAAATTCTTCCTCCAGTGACTAGGATTTCTGAAATGGAAACATTAACCTTCGTTCTTATTTCTAACCTTCAGTTTTAAAAAAACTAATCATTTATTATAAGATTTATTGTTAGTTTATATAATAGATATCTTCTTCTTATAAATTGAACATTTACCCCATGAATTGTCAATGTGGACCTTGATCTTGGAACTCTCATGTCCTATTCAGTTATCCTCAACATATTGAATAGCTTATATAAACTTTTCAGGAGATATTTAATATTTTAGTTTATAATAAGCTACAATAACCGTTTTAGTAAATATTTTTAAATGAAATCAAGAGAATTTTTTTTAATTGTTGACCTCAACCTCTCCAAACCATTTACATGCCAAATTATATTGATTACATTAGTGGAGGATGATGTGAATTAAATCATATTTCACTGATATATTGATTTGTAAACTTCATATCATTTATGGATTTATTTCTCTTTATATAACCCTTTAAAGTTATTTACCATCCCAAAGTAATAATTGGTCTCAGGTTTCTTCAAGAGTATGGACTCTTTAAATACAATCATCAATGTATATAATTCAAGAGAATACCTCTTATGTTTATAATAAATATTATTTTCCTCTTAACTTCTTTATTCTAGAGGTTCTTCCTTGGGAATTGGTTTCTATAACACATAATATTTTTCTACCTACAAGAGTACTATTCAAAATTTTCTATACCATTATACAAAATTAATTCTATTAATCTTATCCCATTTATATATAGATCACAAATTCATATTTGATGATGATGATTTCATTAATACATAACAATTATATTTTCTGAAACGAGTATCAAGTTTTACATTCAATTAAAAAGGAATTTTATTAAACATGATCCCACTAAATTAATGTTCCCATATAAAATTATATTACGTCAATTAGAGGTCCTAGAGCCATATTTCACTAATTAATAACCACACTCTAATTAAACCTTATCACAAAGATATATAGGTATACCATTTTTTTAAACATGTCATATATACGACTCTTATATTGTTTAATGAAAATATACTTCCCAATCCATTATATGGATGAACCCAAAACTATTCCCCTAGAATATAACCCAGGGTTAACTATAAACCCAATCCTACAATGGTATTTGGTTACTCAATTCTTGGTTTTATCCATTTCCACTAAACTCGGTATAAGATAATCAATGGACATCCTATATTAGAATAATTTTTCTTATTTGAATGATCATGGTCTTAATATGTGTTTACTTAAGAAGGAATATAATTCATATCATTTCAATGGATTTTAATCACACCATATTATTGCATGAATTCCATTCTTTTATATGGATGATTTTAATGATTTTGTTTTGTATATTATTCCTTAAACCAGATCAATTTTTTCAAACCACATTGAAGTGTAACTCCTTAAAAAACATATATTGTGATACTGACCCAAATTAGAAATAAAATTATATTAACACATGTCCAAATTCATATTATGAATAAGTTATATAAAAACCATTAATTTAAATTCTTATAATCACATGAAAGAAAAAATACCCCAAGAGTAAGCATGGAGTGACATGTCAACCCCCGCTTTCTTATTAAGGAACGAGCCTCCAAGATAGTGAGTATCCCAAGCCAGGGTCCCCATTCCAATGGTTCTTTAATCTTGATAAACTTCATTTACACCAAAATTTTGACACCTAAAATGTCTAAAATATAATTAAATTCTTAATTAATGATCATAACCACATTATAAGAAAAATGCATGGTAAAAAATCTAAATCAATTAACACACCTAGATCATAACTTATTATATGCATGAATGATAATTAATAAAATCAATTTAATAGTTTTTACTAAATAATGCATCAAAAATAAAAAATAGAACATTTATATTGATGAATAATAAGTTTGTGAATAATACTAAATAAATAAATAAATCATAAATTTTGACATGAGATAATAATATATGAGAAATTCAAAAATAAATTATAAACTTCTTACAAATAACATATTTTATATTTATGGAAACATTTGATAAAATCATCCCAACCACTCTTTGGACTAGTTTAAATAATTTATAAATAATTACATTAAATATAATCATTCTATATTTTTTTTAAAAATCATAAAATGATATATTTTTTTTAAATTTTTCCTTAATTTAAATATATTAATGTGTTGTAATGTTTTTTCCATCCTAAATTCAGTTAAAACTAAAATCACATCCACCAAAACATTTTTGGTTTGGCTTAAATCTCAGAGAGATGGTTTTTTAGAATTTTAACAATAATAAAATTTTATTACAATTCTATTGAAAATGGCATGGATCATGGCCATTATAAATTTAATTTTGGTCATATGAAAACATCATTATCAATGATCATTTTGGAATCCATTTTAGGATGGTCACCAAGCCAATTTGAGGAAAATTACCAATTTTTTCATTCTATTCTAGGGTGTCAGTATCCTTTTTGGTGAATCTATATTAGACTAGAATGTAATTTCAAGTTAGGATAGATAAGTCCAAAATGGATTAGTGAATTATCATGGATGGTCCTCAAGGTGTATGTCCCCATGCTATAGTACTAATGTAACCATGGAATAGAATATCATTTTATGATGCTCTATTTTTTTGAGTTTAGAGGGATTCCCAAAACAATATTTTTTTGAGGAATAAGTCATCGTCTATAGATAAAAATACCTAAAAAACATATTTTCCTTAAATGTATGATATATTACATTAAATTATTGAAAAAATATACAATTTTCACTAGTTTATATATTGATTATTGGAAAAGTACCTTTCCAGTATTCTTTATTCATATGAATATCTAACCAAATATTGATAGATTAGATCAAATATAACTAAAGGATTTTGGAGGGATGACTAATATCCTAGACATAGTGGAAAAATACCAAATAAATATAAAAATTGGATATATCTATATATTTGGAATAAATATAAATGTAGGAAAAGAGAATGATGTACCTTTAAATAGTAAATCTGGTCTATCAAATCTTATTACACAATCTTGATCAAGATCATAGAGAAGTATAAGAAATTATCTTTCTTCCTTGGGTGGTCATGGGAAGGAATAATATCCTAATTATTGGGAAAGATATCCATCCTATTCATGGTCATATCAGACCTTTTTATTGAAGTATTATGGGAAAAACTTGTGAAGAGTTTTGGGTAAGTAGTTTTTTAGGGAAATGGTGACGGTAAAAGCTTATGGACAGCGTTGAAGACCTGGATCTGCGTCTGAAGATGAATTCGAGGAGATGAAGCCCGAATTCCTACGGATCGCCGGTAACGGAGTCCGGTAACTGGCAAGGAAGATCAGAGGAAAGAGGCACAGGGAACGACATGGAATGGGGGAACCCGAGCCCCTGTCACTGGAACCGATGACGATGAGGAAGAAAAACCAGAAACAGAACCGGCGAAGACGGAGCCGCCGAAGCCAATCGGATGGGAAAACTCAAACCCTAGGAATCCCTAGGAGAATATACTATCAAGCAGGAGAGACTCTTAAATGATGTAATAGTTATAGAGGGGTATTTGGAAACTATCAAGAATATTGTGTTGATGAATGAATTTAATATAAAAGGGGTTAATATCACATGATTTTCATGTTTTTATATAATATGTAATGTGTCTGGCTATATTTTATACTCTACCTAAAAATATTTGACACATAATAACTAATATTTTTATCTATTCAAAGATATATCTAAAAAATTATAGACCTAGAGAAAATTATATCTATTTAAAAAGAATTACTATCATATTATGAGAATTGTATATATTTTTCTCACCATGAGTCTCTGATATATTTATTCACATACGGGTTTAATTTCAGAGAGATATTAAACTATGTATTCATGTGCATTATATATACATATACACTAATAAAACTATATATGATGATTTTCAAAGGGTTTGTCAAAAATAAAAGACACCTAAAATTTTGTATTGTAGAATGGAATATTATTACAGAATATATTTACTTCTTTACAGAATACCTATCTGATGTGTATAGTATAGGGCTCTGAAAATCCTATCACAATATGCACTTTATTATTGTATGAGTTTTATGAAGATATTTTTTCACAATTAAATTCATTTATTTTGATAAATATTTCATTTCTGTTTTATATAATGGTATATATGTTTCACTATATATTTATTTTCATAATGAAATTGTAAATTCCTAGGTTTTACCTTTTATGGGACTTAACTCATTCTTGATCCTTAATGTCCAAAACCATAAATATGGTTTAATTTTAAATTCACCATTGTAAATGACCATGAAAGTTTTTTCGATCATCACTTTCATCTTGGGATATGATGTTTACTCTTGGGAAGAGCATTGATGAGATTATTAGATAACTAAATTTTAAAGGGATATCAATTTTTTTTTAAATAAATATCTATTCCATGTAAACCATAATGACTCTCAAATTTTATAGGACATTTTTTTTAGGAAATTTTTTCCCCATATTAGGGTACATTTCATGAATTGGGACTCATATCTAAATTTCAAGGATAGGAACATCCTGGTAAGATATTTTTGGACATGGTGAAATGATTAAGAACTATTTTAGGTTCTTTAGTGGGATTCACAACAAGTATCAGAGGACTTATTTGAAATTATTCCCCTTAAAAAGGTCACACTCTTACCTTTGTCTACCACCACTGTGGTATATATCTTAGGATCCATCACACTTAGGGGAATAAGGGTGGAATTACAATAGGATTCCACTGGGTTTCATTCCATGAGGGATAAGAAGGATAGACCTTGATGTATAGGGTCCTATAGAAGTGGGGTTTTTTTACCAATCATCGCACAATGACCCATATGATCATGTCGTAATGGGTGTGTAGTTGAGGGTTGATCCCCCTACTAGGGAAGTGTCATGTTTTAACTCACTTTGTCATTTTACGGACATGTAGAGAAAAGGGACAAGTATCTACATGAAAAACTATTCACACCTCCAATGATGACTATTTTTAAAATTAGTTATTGAACAATATCTTTGTGTCCCTTTCCCCTTCATTATTAAATTAACTTGGAATGCGGGGAAGTCTATTTTGGATATTTCCTCCATCTATATTCTACCCCTTCTCCCCCTTGATGTGGGGTTTTTATTATTGTGATTTAATATTTAATTTTGTAATTAAACACCTTTATTATCCTCCATTTTTAGTTTCACCTAGTTAAACATCATATTTGGTGAGATTTGGGCTAGATTTGTTTTCCATTCCACCAAATAATGGTGTAATCGAGTGTGGATGATGGTAAATTTTCTCAGATTGGTCATAAGGCATCAATTAAGGTGAATCACAAGACATATATTCCTATGTCTATTGATTTATGTTTCGATCCTAATTTGTATACAGTTCTTTATTAAATTTTTTGGAAATGAAGATTAAACAAGTGTCATTAAATAGTGCTTTTCCTCAAAATGGTGTCTATGGTATTCCATGAACATTCCAGGTGTAGTTGTTTGATTTTTTCGAGAGTTTACATCATTATGTGAGTTTTTCCCCATTAATAATTTTTTTTAGATTAAATTAAAAATTATAAACTTTTATAATTAATTTTTTTGGATGTCGTGGAATGAGAAAGAATCTCAAGTAGTAGTAAAATCTTAGATGATTCATATAAGATATCGTCTAAGGAGGTGAAGAGGATAGCAAGGATGGTAACTCCTTGTTGGAGGAAACTTGTCCCTATAAATACCATTAATATTACTATTATTAATTATTTCATTCTTTCATGCATGTTTCATGGGATTGGTTAGAAGGGATAAGAACTATGAGAAACCTAGAGAAAGATATGGGTTGTAATTGGGTCTCCTAGGCTTGGGATAAAGGCTCATTAGAACTTTGGGTAAATTGGTATCACTCAAAAATTATGTCACCATGGGGATGAGATGTTAAAGAGTTAATGAGAGACCTTGGGTAGGTCTCAGGATACAATATGAGATGAAGATATCCTAATATAGGTTCCCTATGGATATATTGTCATGTATTTTAGGCTTAAGCCTACGGGAAAGGATGATACGGTCATATGACTCACACCTTGTAAGGATCACCCTCATAGGGGTGGATTGAGAATTGGTATGTGCCATGGGTAGGAAATCTTGAGATGGTCTATTTTGAGAATGTTCGAGAGTGGTGAGGTATTTTAATGATGTTTGAACTAACCTATTGAGGCATACATAGGGAGACAATGGGATATGATAATGCCACTAAAGTGATGGATATGTCTTGGGGTTTGTGAGTACATAATAGTAAGGATATATAGGGACCATGTATATTCCTTTATGGGAATTATGAATATGAAAATCAGACTAGAATGTTGATAATGTGCAATTGAGATAGTATGAGGAGTAACCCGAGGGATAGATAAATGATGTGGTATATTTAGGCATTGCTATAGGTCTTAATTACTAGTTCCCTGGTGATCAGCTATTGCACTAGTAGTATGGTTTGTGTGCCCTGATTTTTATTTCATGTGGGTAATAGGTGGAGTATCCTTTCATGGATGATGATAAATCTTAAGGTCTGGCCTTACACCGAGTGACAAAAAATTTTCATAACCCTACCTTGATTGATAAGATAGAGGTTGTGACTTTATAAATGGATCTAACTTGAGTGATAATGTAGTGGTCATGAGTAGGTTCTTACCTTTTGTGAGAAGGTAGCAGTGGTGATGTGTTGTTGGTTTATACCTTTTGTGATAATGCAATGGTTTCTAATGGGACCTTCCATTGAGTTAGAAGTTATAGTCCACCATGCCCTAAGTGAAAATATGTGGGTTAGTTTTCTTGAACATGAGGCCCTACCTTGAGAAACAAGGTTGTTTCCTTTCTTAATAAATGCACTCCCTTGAGTGATACGATATGGCCTAGGACTTGTATGTATAACCACCTTGATAAATAAGGTGAGTCAAGGGTTTGGATGCAGGGCCCCACCCTACAACTTTGGGCAGTGGTAGAGGACTTATTAGACCCCTAACCTAAGTCTTTGGGAATGCGTTTGGTTTAGATTTAGTGGAATGAGTGAAATAGATTTTGGATTATTTCAGATAATATATGATTATATTTCATGATGTATTAGTTATAAAATGACGGACTAATTCACAAAGAGTCATTACAGCCTAATTAGCACACAATTTGTTTAAGGTTCTTTTTTTACCATGATTATTTATTTTCCTTATGAATACATTTATATGATAGTGTATATTAGTGGAACTGTGGTATACCCTTTTAGGATGTATTTCCAACACCATTCATGGGCACTCTAGTGAATGTGGAAACCATTTTCCTACATTATTGTTCAAAGAATCGAATGTGTAGTAGATTTGGTCAGGGAAGGTCGATATTTATTTAGATATAAGTGTTTTGAGGTTTGGGTATAAAAATAAGGACCTTATGTATTTTTTCATTTTTTTATTATATATATGAGATCATTTCAATGATCAACTAGTTGAAATTTATATTTTCTGAATCTATGTTCATTTTTTATTACATGATTCATATTTATTTATTTATGTAAACTATTATGTTTTCTTATGGATATAGTTTGGATATTTTGTTGTTTATTTACTCTAATTCAATTTTATAGTCACCATAATGCATGATTTTGGACATTTACGATAGTCTACAAACTCTTATGTATGAGGAGGTTCACCTAAGGTCATATGACACTCCTATCTGGGAAATCGGTGATTGATTTGTGGGTTGGGTCATCACAAATAATAAGAACCAAACCTTAAAACATTAAATAGTCTTGAGTTTTTAGGAAATAATTCACTTTCTTACATTTTAAGGATCTTTAGGGTTTTGAGTTTTAGGTAATTTGTTCATAACAATTACATAAAAAACCCATATATTAGAAAGTGGACACATCATTTAAATGTCCATTTCGTCCAAAATATAAAACAATTAAAAATAAGTGCACTTTTATTTTCATGAAAAAAAATCATTATGACTATGAATTTGACTTCTTTATTGTTCATACACATCCTTAAATAATCTCAATAACATTTAAAAATTTGGGATGATCTGAAAAACTCAATAAGGGGTATAAATAAAATAAATATATTATTTTAGTAAAAAAACATTAAAATTATTACAATTTTTCACCTTATACTTTGAGAATATAAAATAAATATTATCCACATAACCAAAATGGTTTTTTCTCAAACAAAACATTTAAAAATCATATCATGAAAATTAAAACCTTTTTTGTCATTTTAGATAATTTTATTCATACATCATGTTCACTCATGTAAAATATAACTAGGTAATGGTTAATTCATAGGAGAAACCTCCTCATTTAACTCAATCATCCTTTCCATTGAAGGTAAGGAACATTACCCAATGCATTAAAGAGCTATATTATGCTCTCCAGTTGTATAATTTATATCAATATCACTAATCATCATCAATAATTCTCAACTACCATATCATGAACAAAATATTTTAATCTTTTACCTTATCATCATAACTCCCTTGAAAATCAATTTTAAACCCACAATTAAAACACTTTCAATTATCTCATAAGTATGATAAAAAGTTTTTGTTTCCTCAAAAAACTATTTAAAATTAAAAAAACACAAAATATTAGGAATACAATTTCATTGAAAATAACCACTAGATCTTATACAGTATAATTGATAATGTATAATTTCTATGAGGGTGGTAAAAATTTGTTAGTACCCATATATTAAGAAAATAATTCTTTTTTATTTTCTAAAAAATTCAATATTAACCCATATGAAAAATAATGATAATATTACTTTTAAAATATGTTATATGAAGTCAAATTTAGTAAAAAAATGAAATTTAATGAACTTTTTAGCATAAATATTAATATTCTTGAAACAAATAAAAGAAAATAAATATGGGGGAAGTGTTTTTAAAAAATGTAAACAATGATTTAAATGAAAATCTATTTCCTTAAGTATCATCTTGATTTTTATGTTCTCTAAATCTTGAAAAATAAGATTATATTAGTTTTTACATGATTAAAAAATAATATTATTTTAATTATTATTAATAATTTTATTTCATTTATTTTGATGTTGAATTTATTTACTAAAATTATTAAGTTCACATTGGATAATTTTGTGTTGTTCGGTTTATAACCTCAAAATCACAATGGTTCACTAGGAATGATCAGAGCGGTTAGGTTTACATAATATATGGAACCTCAAAAAAATTATCATATTTATACATTATATAAAATTTTGAAACCAAAATTGTAATGAGGCCTTGAAAAATAAACCACATTATTTCATAAAGATGGTAGTCTGTACGTACGCAGAAACGCCATTGTTGTTTTTATAACACACAGAATAAAAATAAATTAGATAATATGTAAACTTTTTATATTCAAAAATATTTTATACATTTCATAGTTATTCATTATTTTCATCCTTATGACCATCCATATAAAGTGAAAATGAAAAATGAGTCACATCGATTTGTGGAGGTGGTATTTTACACATGTGCACGCATGGTGTTATCATTTTTCAATGGATGTAACGGTAATAAAATATACAATATTTTGAATTTAAATAATAATAAATATATCATTACTGTCATATATATTATTTTTCCCATCATTTTAACCCACTATATGATCTGGTGAGGAAAAACGAAACGTGTCACTTCATAGAGGAGGTAGTCCACACGTACACATGAGTGAGGTTTCGATTTCCAAATAGATGGAAAAGGTGATTAAAATTTATAATCCCACAACCATAATAAAATTTTATTATATTAGATATATTTACCTTTATATATCATAATGTTTAACAGAGTTTCGAAGTAGTAAAAAAAGATACATGAAGAAAAACTTTAGGTTAAGAACAACAAAGGGTCTTCATACAACCTCCTTAAGTTTATACCTATAAACAAAACAGGATATATAGGATGTGGGTAGAGATGTTAGGAAACTATTTGGGTATATATTTTTTAATATAATATGATATTAAATTATGTAAATTATATAATTGGGTGTGTCATTTTATAAGTGATAAAGAGGACAAACTTCAAATTATCCAAAATATTAAAATATATTTATGACCTTCTCAAGAAAAATGGGATCAAAATGATTCATATTAAAATATTATATGATATAGTGTTTAAATATAACTATAAAATAGTAATTATACATGTTTTTAATTCATTTTAACCACTATAAATTTAGGGTTTACCCTTTTAACGTGTTTTAGCTCTTATTGTGGTAACTGGCTTTATTACCAAAGTTATTAATCATGATGAACAAAGGAAAAAAATTGGCCTCATTCAAAAAAAAATCATTATGATTCAAAATATGTATTATAATTTATAAATTTATATTTATATTAGGGTAATAAATTACTCTTAAAATAAATAAAATATATATTATGAAAAATTATTTTCATAAAAATTCATTTTTAAGTATAAATAAGTTTTTATACCAAACTAAAATGTAATGTTGGATTTGATAAAATATATTATATTAAGGTTGATAAAAAGGGACTAACGAAATTTAAAAACCAATAAAAAATATAATGTGACATTTTAAATACATGAAAGAAAAAATAGTCCAATAAAAATTGGTATTTTCTACTATTCACCCAAAAATCAACTTTTTTAGAAAAGTTCCAAATAAAAACTTTAAAAAAATTCTTAATGATATAGAAAATTATATAAAAATTTATATATTAAGAAGGGACCCAATAAAATATGGATTCAGTTCTATCTTAACATGATTAACTGATTTGATAACTTGGAAACCGAAATTTAAGTATAGAGAAATACCAAATGCTCTCCTGGAGCAGAGTCGAAGGGAGAGAGTTAAGGAAAAACCTCAAATGAAAACACAATGGAAGGATTTGGTAGAGTTATAAATAACCCATGAAGGAAAAAGGGGAAAAATAAAATTGGGACCTGGGGAGTTTCATTGTGACTAAGAAGAATAAATCCAAAGGATGTAAATACTACGTTTACCTTCTTATACTGATGGAGAGACGGTATGCCAAAAAAATGTAGTAAATCGAATATTCAGGATCTCTATTAATTGAGAGATAGGATAGATGGTCATAACATGGGATACAATGGGGGAGATTATTCTGCACTCTGAGTATGCGTTGCTGGGGGAGGAGGTTGCATATGTTTTGGCCTTAATAGAGCTCTTGGAGAACTCTCAAGTTGCTGTAGGTGAAGAAACCAGTTCTACCAAAATATCCAAGGTAAAGAATGGAGGTACATCAATCCAAGAAAATAAATCATGAAAATTATATCCTCTCAAAATATAATAATTGGAGAATAAAGAAAAGGGATGCGTGGTATGGGGTTAAAGGTGGAAGGTTCTAAAGAAGAAGGGGAGGAAAAATGAAAAGGAAAACATATGGTTCTCATTTTTCATTCCAATGTAGAAATGAAATTAGAGCCAATCCAGCTCAATTCCTCATAGTATGAGAAGGATATAATAATATAAATAGTTTTATGTGTGTATTTCATTTAGGAAAAAAGAGATTATATCAATAAAAAAGATAAAATTATTACACCATGCTTCAATGAGAAAAAGATCAATGTAGAGGAATACATTCAAAAGTGGGAAAGTTGGCTAACAACTTTGAAGATCTACTCCAAGATGATCTAAACATGAAGGTACATGCTCTTTTCGGAGGCTATAAAAGGTAAGTGAATCATGTAATTAAATTCTGGTTTTTAATTAATGCTTCATATCTTACAGTGTTTGACATGACTTTGTAAAACTACTATGGTTTCTCACTTTTCCTAAAAGAAATTGAAATAATAATTTTAAAGGTTGGACTTATAAAAAAAATAGTAATATTAAAAAAAATTACTTTTTGATTAAACAAATACAGAATATTATTTTATTGAATATAACTCTGTAAAATATAATTCATGAATATTAATAAGGATTTAAATCAATTTACTATTAACATTACCAAGGTTGTTACATTGTTTCCCCCTTTTAAAAATTGTATCCTCGTAATTTTATTCATTACTCAAACAATTAGGGATATTTTTTCTTCATATAATTTTCTAATTCTCAAGTTACTTATTCAACTAAATGGTTTTCCATGAAACATTAACTTGATGATTCACCTTATTCTGAAACACATTCTCTCTATGATCAAGAATATAAACCACTTCATAATTATATGAATTATTCACTTACACCTATACTAATTCATAGCCCAAAACATGGGAAGTATAAAATACATATTTCCTTAATAATTTAACATGAAACACATCATATACTTGGGATAAACATAGAGGACAGGAAAATCTAAAAATAATTGATCTAAATTTTTTAATAATTTTAAAAATTCTGATGAATTGTGAACCTAACTATCCTTTTCTACCAAAAAAACATTTTTCCATGGATATAATTTAATAAAAACATGATTTCCAACCTCAAATGAAATATCTCTCCTTATTTTTTCAGAATAACACTTTTTACAACTCTAATCTACCCTCATATTCTATTGAATCATATTTACTTTTTCCATCATGTATTCAGCCAACGATGGTCACAAAAACATTTTTTCACCTACTTTATCCCAAATATTTGGAATACAACACCACTTTCCATGTAATTCCCCAAAATTTTCCATCTATATATTTGGAAATAAAACTATTACTATATGATAATCCGACTAATTAAATATTATAATCCCAAATTCCATAGAAATATATTGAATAATATCAAATCATGTATTAAAAATATTTTAATAATTCACTCTTGTCGTACATCATATTAAAGATGAAAAGTTATACTGAAATTTAATTTTGTGCCTAAGAAGTTGTAAATCCTTTCCAAAAATCAAAATTAAACTTTTAATCACTACTAGATACAATTCATAATGGAATTAAATCTAACTAAACTATCTCTTTAATATATATCTGAGGAAATTAATCTAAATACATATTATCTTGAATAGAAAGTAAATGTATAGATTTAGTCAATAAATAAAAAATAAACTAAATTGTTTTATTATATTGAGATGCATTTGGATATCCTACCATGAAATCTATAGATACATTTTATATTTCCACATCGGCACTAGAAAAGGATGAATCGTCCATTTCAATAATTATCATTTAGTTTTAACTTATTGACAATTCAAACATTTCATGAAAAAAACTCAACAATGTATAAAATCATTCCATCCCAATAGTAATACTCAAGAAGTTATCTATACGTCTTAGTACCGTTAGGATTAAAAAAAGGGATAGTTGTGAGATTCACTAAAAATTTATATTGTCAACTGGGAGATAGTAAGCACAAAAAATATTTTTCCATTCCTAAAAACAATTTCATTTTCAATGTTAAATTTACTCAGCTTACCATTCTATACAAGTTCCACAATTTCATAAAATTTGTGGTCTGCATACTGATATTTCTTAATTTATTGCTAAAAGTATGACTAAAATAACACCTAAAACAAAATATAGGAATTTCTTGTTTGTACAGTTTCTATGAAAACATTCATCAAATCATTTACAAAAGGATCACGTTCCAAAGTTACATGTTTATTTATGCATTGTCTTTTAAAATAAAAGCAACATATATATTTTTTATTTTATTGTATGGTAATAAATAATACAATAATAATCCTTTATTATCTCAATCCATACACTCTTCATGGTGTTTATCATATTCTGAATGAATATATTCTTTTATCTATAATGATCAATATTTATTTCACATTTTACTTCATATAAATGAAATTCCCTAAGTTTTTAAATAAAAACAACATTAGTCGATTCCAAATCATGTGTAAGATAATTTAACTCGTGTATTTTTAATTTAAAAAAATCATAAGTAATTACCTAACCACTCTACATTAAAAGAAAAACAATTCCCTTAAAGGAATCATCATTGTACAAAATAAAATAACTATTTTTAGAGGGAAAAGAAAAAACTAGAACAATTATAAATATTATTTTTAGTTCCTTAAAAGAATCATCACATTATTAAATAAATATGAATTTACCTCCTTTTAAGTCAAAGATTATGTCATATTTTGAAATAATATACCCTGTGAATGAAATCTTCTATAACCAAAATTTTAATATACTAAATTTTATATATAACTTATTTTAATTCAAATTTTGAAAAAAAAACACCATATGTGTCTTTCATTATCCTCATTACTTTCAGAAAATACAAAAATAACATCAATAAAAAACTTATTCTGAGAAAAATGTATTCTTAATATCCATGAATAGAGGAGATAAATTAGAAATCCCAAAGTACATAACCACAAACACATAATTCCTATACCGAGTATAAAAACCTTTTTTAAAATATCTTCCTCATTCACCATCAATTAGTGGTATCATGACCTGAGATAAATCATTGAAATATATTATGATCCTTGGAACTGATCAAAAAAATCATTGATATTAGGTAAAGGATACTTTTTCTTAACAATGTTGTTATTAAAGGTTCTATAATTAATGTAATGTCTCATTAATCCATATTTATTTTTTACAAATAAAATATGTTCACCCTATGTAGAAATTCTAGGACAAATAAAACATTTATTAAGAACTTTTTGAAATATATTTTTTAGTTATAAAATTTATACTTGATCAATTTGACAAGGGGGTTGTGAAACATCATTATCATCAGACACTGAGTAAATGGAAAAATCAATGTTTTAATCATGAATAAAATAAGGAAAATAATCAATAAATACATCAATATATTCATTCACTACTAGTAGATCACTAATTTTAATAGTTTCTTTCTTTTCAAAAATATAATAGAGGTAACTCTCAATGTGAACTTTAATTAATTTCTCAACATTTGGATATTTTATCAAATCTATGAAATCATTGAATATATCTTTCTTATCTTTTAAATATAACTTATCATGATAAAAAAATTCTAATCCATACCAAAAATAATATTAGACTCTCTTAGGGGTAATTCAAAAACATTTTAAGTAAATACTATCCCACTAATAATAATTATAATATTCATATAAATTTTGGTAGCTTTAATTCTTTCACCATGAATTTTAACCAAAATGTGTATATTCCTTTCATGAGAACTTTTTTACGTGAAAATATCTTACAAATGAGTGAATGAAAATATCCAGATTCAAAAAATGAATTGGTATAATTATAATAATCAAGTAACATACACGTACTCAATTCATTAAAAAACCCAAAAATAACCTTAGTGGAAAAAACTGTTTTTGAAACACCATTTTATTTTAATCTTGTTTATTTACACCCTATGTAACAAACTAGAAAAACATAGTAGTATAATTCAACCACTTGTTATAATTAAAACATATCATCATTGTATTACTATCTTTTACCCCATTATTGGGTTGATCAGGACTCTTTTCTTTATAGTAAGAATCCATATGAACAAAATTACCACATTGGTACCACTTTGAGATCCTGTCAAACATTACATAAAAGTTTTCCTTGAACACATGGAACATTTTGGGGGTTTACCTCCCTATTTCATGGTTGAATGTTTTCCATTTCTTTTAACCTTGACTAATTATTAATTTTTTCATCACAAGGAACATGAGTGTCAAAAATATCTATCCAAACATTAGTAGAATAATGAAAAACATTTTTATAAATTTTAAATTCTCATGAGTACAATTATCTTTATATAATTGGTTATAATCCTAAGTAAAATCTATTAATTTCATTATGATTGTCCCAAATACAATTCAGTGTATACCAGGAATATCATGTAAAATTTTATTCATACATGAATATCAAATCCTCCTCATTTTCCTATAATTATAAAAAAATCTCCATTGTGATTTGAATAGAAATAGGGAATAATTTATCTAGGAATGTATTATTAAATTTATCCCATTACATAGAATAAAAATCATCTCTATCTCTGTCTCTCTATTATTCATAACCAATGACCACCACAGACCATCTTCACCTTAAAAATAATAAATATCAAGAGTTATCTTTTGATGTTCCGAAAATCCCATTAATTAAAATATATCTTTTAGATTTTTGATCTCTCATTTATCTACCATTACATTATAGGTTTCATTAAAATATAGAGGGTTATATTTTAAAAAATTATATACAGTGGAAATATTCCTCTTTAATAAATCTAGTTTCATTCTAAGATGAATTCCACCACAATTTATAGCCTTCGTCAACTATTATATAACTACTATAAACTAATAATTTACAATTAAAAACATTCAAATCTATTTATTTTGAAGGATATTGTCCTCATGATACCTTCATATGCCATCTTCCTTTTTTTCTATATGGAAAACCATTCTAAATAGTCACAGATTATATTAAGTAACTTAATAACATTTTAATATTAGATCATGTCAACATACACACAAAGTATAATATCTCAAGGGTATCCTATTAACATTATCCCAACCTTGAAATTTATCTAAACCATTACTTTGTGACCAACAATAAGGACTCATACAAAAAACATTACATTATCATGAGTTGTTAAATAGTAATTCATTTTATTATATTTTAAGAATATTTATGAATTATAGATTTTTAGGAACGATGAGGGTGTGTGGGAATGAGGGGGATGTTTGGAAGAAGATAGTATAGGGGATTGGTTAGTGGTGTTACTTTAAGTGAATATAAAGGCATAGGTACTTATCGTATATCTGTAATATACAAACAGTGAGCTCATGAGGTGACCCTTGTGTGGATGAATGGCTATGTCAAGCAGTGAGTGGAGGATCTGGTGGATGATTTTTCTAGTGAATAATAAATGATCACATGATATGTGATAATAAATCCCACATTATATCACATTTTAGTATTATATTAGAGTTTCCATAATGGATTTTAATATCACCTAACATGTGAATACTTAGCACATGTTGTGTCTTATTTTCCATTAGATATTATGATTATTTCTTGGGGATAAAAAGAAAAATTTGTAAATTTTTATACCACATTCCATTTTTATTGGGAACATGACTAGTTATACAAGAGTACACACCTAACCATGCCTTATGGTTTACAATGCATGTTAGCGAGAAGCACACATTATTTATAAAGAATAAAATGGTTAAAGGTGTAGTGAAGTAAATACATAGACACAATATATAACATACATAGAATGTATTTAGGGATCACATGTCATATCTAGTGAATGAAATGACTTTGGCCTTGATAGTATATGTCAACTAACTCTATAACTATGCATGTTGTTTCTTGAAGAAGATAATTCCATGTAGGTTAAATCATGTGACAAGGGTCATGGGTTACACACCCAAATGAATCTTTAAAATAACACATCATTTTACATGAATAGAACACCAAAAAATGTGGAGATAGTGATGTTTCATTATTTTGATACATGTTTTATTCATCTATTTCATGAAAATATTAATTTTTTTATGAAATGTACTTTAATTAAATATATTTTGAAATTTTTATTGTTAAATGTAATTTTTTGATTATTTGATGGAATATATATATTTTTTATGGTAAAATTGTCAAATATTCTTTAAATTAATTTTTATAATATTTAAGAACTAATAATTTTGTTTGTATTGGAAGAACAATTATTTGGAGGGAACTTTTGAAGTGATTAAAAACTTTTTCTAAAGCCTAATAATTACAATTATAATGTTTTTATCACTAAGATGAATTATTTGAATACATTTTTAATTATTATATTGAAATGTGGAATTAATTGACTATTTTTATGTTTAATTTTACATTCCATGTTGATAAATTTCAATAAATTTTGAAATATTCATTACAATTGGTGTGTATAATTTTATAATTTTTAGTGATTTGGATACATAATATTTGAATGTTTTAATTATAAAAATGAGTTATGTAAAATTATACTTTTAAAAGTTGGGAAATCAGAAAATTAAAGGGAGAAATATGATAATTTTGAAAAGGGAGTCCATAAGTTACATTTTTTATTGAAAAAAAGTTTATACATATGATATTTTTGAAAATGAAATTAATTTGTAACATATTTATTTGAATAAATAGTTCAAATATAATATATTATTAAAGATAAGAATATGAATAAATTTTTTTAGTATTTTAAAATGTTGGAAAACATGATATATATGTATTTTCAAAGTTTAGTTGATGATACATAAGTTACTCCCATATTAATAATTTTGGGAAATGCAATATGTATGATTTAGTTCCTAATTAATGAAATGAAAAAAATCTTAGGTGATTTTAAATTTCATTAAAGGATTATATGTAAAATAATTATAAATATTGTAATGGTTATATAAGATAAATGACTTTTTCTAATTTTTTAGAAGAAACATGTTTTCAAGGATTTTAAATGTAGGATAATTTTTATAGGAAAATGATACATAAAATTTTGTACTTTTCTAAATTTTAAGAATTGGAAAAAGTTACAAAGACTTAAAATAAATACCTATAGTATCCAAACATTAAAAAAAATTAAATAAATGTGGATCTAGATCCTAAAAGTGATGGATACATGAGAAATCTTCTAGAATATTTATATGGAACCTTTAAAGATTGTATTAAACAAAGAAATGTTCCTAGATTCAAAATTATTGGAGTAAATTCCAGTGCATGTGGGGGTATAATTTTTTTTGGGAGTTCTACTTGAGTCGTCCAAATAAAATTATGAATAGGTAAAAGCTACAACATTGAGATTTGGGATTCGAAGAGATATGGTAATGAATATTAGTGAAGGCCTTGAAGTATTCTTTTTACCATGTAGAAGCTTCATTACAAAAGGGGGATAGTAAAAAAGATAATTAATGGGGATTGGAGAAATCATTAGAGGCTCACCAGAGATTCACATAAACAATGGTGTTACACTTTCGGTTTGTGATTTATAGGTTTTTGGAGATAGATATAGGATCAATAAAAACAAATAAGACTCTTACTCTTTCTCATCATCATTTTGTATCTATTGGTTTCAAGATGGGTTTATTTTATATTTTTATTGTTTTTATGAACATATGTCACTAAATTATGTTAAATAAATCAATTATAAGTTAGTTTAATTCCATTAATGTCCTTACTCAATTTTTTTTAATTATTTCCTCATATATTTCTTTGGATTTCACTGATATTCTTTTTGTTCCTATTCTCTGATGATAACTTGACATAAGTAAATTAAGGAATAAGAAGATTTATTTCATTGAGTTATTTATTAATAATTCTCCAATAAATTGAAATTTTTAGGTGGGTTTAATTAGTAAAATTTCATTATAATCACATTCATTATGTTATAATAATTTTCATTCTACATGAGAATCATTTTTTACTCTATTCTATGTATTGATGGATGATGAACAGTGCATCCCTTTCTTTAAAAGAATCTATAACAGTAATTATTCTAGAAAAGGTTGATATTTATCTTCTCCATAAAAATTAATTGATTTTATTTTGAAAATATCAACTCTTATTGTCAATTAATAGAACAATGTTGATAATTGAGTTATGGTGGATGATTCAACTCCTTTTAATGACAAATTTTTCATAATTTTGATTAATATATTATAAAGAAAAGAAAATGTTTTTCAATATAGATCAGTATAGTTTTCCCCAGTCAATCAGTTATTCACCCTCTGTATCTCTTTATTTTGTTCCACATATATTCATTTCATTTTCATCCATTGTCATTGAACTTCATTCTACCCTACACTGCCATTCACTAAGTTAATTTTTCTTTCTTTCTTTTTTGTTTTTTATTTAATGATTTTTTCTTAGAGTAAACAACATTCCTTATCTTGGGTTCAACCCTACATTCTTCTATAATAGTTTTTAGTATATTTACCAAATATTGTTTATTATAATCTTAATGGAACCACATGGGATGGAATATTAAGAAGAAAGTGTTATAGACCCAGCTACTACTCATAATGAATATGTCATACCTGGAAGGGTATATGTTGTTTACCTTTTATATTCTTCCATTTTCCCATTATCCCTTATAAGTGTTAGAATTGGAAAAATTATAATTCCTTTATGTGAATTATTAAATTTATATCATGATGATCCAATTATTTACATAATTATAAGACCTATATAAGGATTCACAATTGAAAAAATGACCTATACCCATGGTTCAAAACCGTGGGTATAGCCCCCAAAACCATGGGTATAGCTTATACCCAAGGTTTTGGGAACTGTGGGCAACCGAGGCGTTGGGATAGGTTCCCAACCTATACCTATAGTTTTCCAAATTATGGGCATAACTTTTATTCCACCGTGTCAAAGCCTTATACCCTATTTCCAGACTTTCTAAATCCTTTACCAATGTTTTACAAATCATTGGTATATTTTTTTTACAAAAAACAGGTAGTAGGTGTTAAACCCATGATCTAAATTTCGAACGTGTAGAGCATCACCAATCAAGCTACACCACTTATATGTATATTTATCTCTATTTTCTTTATAAATTAATGAACGTCCCTATTTGAAAACACAAATGTCGTGGGTTTCGAACCCGCATTTTTATCTTCACGTATTCAACTTATAACTAACTAAGCATTTTCTATTTTATATTTTAATATATTAATTTCACCACTTGTATTAGAAAAAAAGTGGTCAGTGGGATTTGAACCTATGATAGCAGGGAACAATACACATCATCAAACCAACTAACCTATGAAGCTTATATATCTCTCTATTTTTATCTAGATAAATATAAAAATAAAAACCATGGGTATAAGGATGAAAATTGTGGTTATAGGTTTTCCAACCGAATAATTTTTGTGTCCATCAGAATTTATTTTTTTCTCCCATAACGTGGGAAACCTATACCCACGGTGATATAAAATCGTGGGAATAGGTCTTCGAAAAATAATTCATATACCCACGGTTTTGGAAAAACCCTGGGTATTGGTCTTGAAAAAAATTCCTATACCAGTGGTTTTGACCAAAACCGTGGGTATAACTATCTTTTTCCCCGATTTTTTCCCAAACCGTGGAAATAGGTCTTCAAAAAAAACTATTCCCACTGTTCTTCCCAAAACCATGGGTATAGGTTCCCATATTACCTTCATACCCATGGTTTTCAAAAACCGTGGGTATAGGGGTGCCCTATACCCATGGTTTTTCCAAAAACCATGGGTTTAGGGATATTTTCTAGAAGTTAATTTTAGGTTAATTAATAATATTTATCTCTATAGAGATGAGGATTGGGTTGAGACTGATGTTTTAGTAAGAACGAGGTTTGTACTCCCCTTGAAATGATTCAATAATAGGTAATTAATCACTCATATGAATTTATGTGTGTATAATACCCTATATATATATGGTTGAGTGTTACCATATCAGACATTTGGAGTATGATTTTAGTACTAGTTTGATCCTGAAATGGAATTTATTTCCCATATGATACTCAGAGTTGGTATTCCCCCATATGATATGGTATGGGTCCTCTATCCTTGGGAGTGAGTACTCCCCCATTAGAAATGAATCTAATCATCAATCCATTTATTTAAACCTACCTTGATTAACACTTTTTACCTTAATGCGATGTGGGTCCTCTATAGAGGATATAACTCTGATAAATAACTTTTAAAATTTAGTGAGGAATGTTTCATACAATATGTTTAATAAAAATTATTTATAATTTATTAAATATAGATAGTTTCTATGTCATGTGTCTCATCATATGTTTGGTGTATATATGTTACCATTGATATATGATCTTTGTGGAGATTAATGGTGAATACTTGAATTCATTCTTAATCCTATGATACATTGATCCTTATAAGATATCCATATTTTCTTTATTACTCTTATTTTATAGGAGTTTAATCTAAATTGTTATTTCATCCTTCTTTCATTTTCTAAGTATCATACTATATATTTTCATACTCACTCTTATACAGGACCTCATTCATGCATGTGTTGTTTATGTTTATAAAACTTTTAGTATAAACATGATATTTAGTGGATATAGACACCTATAAGATTGTATGAATATAGAGCTTGTGGTGATTTAAGGTGACGGTTGATACTGGATATTTCTTAATAGGAGTCCCTACATGTAAAGATTTTTTACATTTTTACATGTCCATCATTCTTATATTTATTCTATAATATATTTCAACCTTTTAGTTTTATAATGTATAATTTTTATGGATATTTTATGTCTCACACATGAATTTTTTGTACAGTTTAATTATTTATTTATTCTAGGAGGTTTTTGGTTTCATTATGTGTTTGATATATATATTTTTTATAGGTTTTCATTACGATGATACCCCCATGTGTGATATTACTTCTTTGTTCTAGTAACTATTCTCTGGATAATTTGAGTTAAGTTTGGGGTGGTATACTCCATTTAACTTCCAATGGAGGAAATGCCCTTATAGGTCAGTTCATGTAAGAGTGGTCTCATAGTGGTTCATTCCTTTGGATTGGGTTTCAAGTTAGAAGTCAGGTGAGGTTTGGTTAAGTAGATTTTGGGGGGGAAATTAAGTGGTTTTGAGTTTAGTTTTATACTATGAAACCTAGTGATTGGTGTAGGTACCTGATATATCCTCTCACCAAAAGTTTGGTAATATATATTAATTGAATTGAAACTATATGAAATCAGTTTAGGGGTACTATCGGGTGTTTTTATCAATTACTTATTATTTCTTCTTACCCAAATATGTTTGATAACTTCGGATTATTCCTATAAAATTCATGATACCACCCAATAGATAGATTTCCTGGATTCTGAGGCATTTTCCTAAAAATACCATTCCAATAATTAATCCTCTCATAATATATCATTTTAGAAATGAGACATCAATTCAGGGGCTCAATTGAGAGGTATGTCCAACCCATGAGAAAAGGGGTGATCCTCTTGTAACGACACAAAAATTCATTAATGAAAATTATTCTTGGTCTATTTAAATTTCTTCTTATGGTTATGTAAAACATATGAAATTATTTGATTTTATGTTTTGGATTTTAAAATACTGTTAATAATTGTTTGTTTTTCTAATATAACTGTTGAACAGTGATCACATGATTAGTATAAATACAGGGCTTTAACAAATCCAATTAACTCAGACAATGGAAGTGATGGCCTCATCCAGTAGACTTTCCATGTACGAAGCCAATTTGTCAGAGCTTGTAAAGGAGGTGGCATCAGTGGGATTCACTCTTCATCAAGACCAATTTGATATTTAATACGTTAAGCATGAGTGGAACTGCCTATGGGAGATGTGGATGTTGATAGATATTACCACTCGAGCAATGTTATCCGAGCCACCCCAAGAGTATTTCACCATCGTGCACCTTACCCTAAGATCATATTCAGGTGTTATAAAAGGGTTATGTAACAAGACTCTATCACTATGATTATGCGCATTATTTTTGTATATAATAATGAATATACATTCATTTTATTATTGTAACTCTGTAAATAATTTTTAAATCACTAATTATATTTTTAGCTAATTTTCAAATAAGGAATATATTTTGATACATTAATGACTTTTTTAATTAAATAATATTTTAATAAAATATTATTATTATTAATTTAATTTTATTATGTATAAATGATTATATAATTTTTATGAATTCAATTGTAATTTTTTATTAAGGTTTGAAAGTTGTCTTTGTTAAAACCCATGAATTTTTGATAAATGTTGGTTTTTATTTTAAAAGAAAAAATTCACATAATTAGAAAATTGTTTAGATAAAATGAATATTATTTTTAGAATTAGGATGTTGAATTTATCCAATGATGATTTTTTCATAATTTTCGGAGACAGTCGAATATTTTGGTCAAAATTAAATACCGTTTAAATATATAATGTGTTTTATGACATCATAATGACCCAATAGTGGTGTAATAAAATACGAAAAACATTAATTTCAGAAAATATACGTTTTAAAATTATAATAATGTGATTTTGGGGTTGTTTTATGTATTTTACAAATCTTTAGTGGACCCTTCAAGACTAATAAAATATTTTTTCTTTTTAAATTGTTTTCCTTGATAGTGAGACTCACCTCCAAATATGTAACCCTATTATTTTAAAATTTTCGTCAATTGGCCTTATAAAATATTTTTTTCCACTCCCATTTGGAAAAAACCATGGGAAAAAACCATGGTCTGGTTTGTGGTTTTGATTAGTTTAATGTGTGGTGTCCCAAACCAAAATAATAAATAATTACCCCTCTTTTCCTATATAAACCCACCCAATATCCCACATCCTCTTCACTCAAAGCCTTTGGACTTCTTCCAAACTCTTAACTTCTCTCTCTATAATCCCCCCAAGGATCCCAAAGGTCCCAAAAAGTCTCTCTCAATCCCCTCTCAAGCCTTTGGGATCAAACTTCCAAGTAAGGGATTCCTTCCTTTCTCTTTTTATCAAAATTTCTTAATATTGGTATGCTCTTTTGTTTTAGATTATAAATGTTTGGGTATGATTTCTCAGCTCCCATATACTATACTATTTATTTTTTAATTATGAGATACCCATTTCTCTCACATCTATTCCTTCCATGTATACCTGTTACCATGCCGAAATTCAGTAAGGAATTTCTCTCTCCTCATTTACATTCAAGTAATTCTTTTGTATCATGAATCTAAATTCCATTACAATTGTTGTGAAATGTATCTATATGTCCTCCTTACTGCCCATTTCATTTAAATATTATCATACACACCTTTCTCTATCATCTACCATTTTTATGAGTTCTTATGTCATGTTTTTACGCTGCCGAAATCGTACTACGTTTTTCCAAGACAAATTCATTATGTAGTGAATACCATGCCCATTTCTCTATCTAGGGTATTCACCTTTATGAACATTTACTTATTGTTTAAAGAGTTTCATTTAGAAATTCCACACTCCTTTATCATGGAATAAATGATTATTTTTAATTAATCTATGTTTTATGATCCATGTGGCAAACTTATGCATGAAATGAAATGATTTTGAAGGGTGCGCCCTAATAGCGCTCCAATAAATTGGGTAAAGTATAGTATCATGATACATCATTTTTAATGTGTTTTGACTCATTTAATTCAATTGGAACAATTTTTTACTCATTCTCCATGTGTAATTATGGTTTACTCATGCTCCATATGCAATGAGCCTTGGATCATGCTAATTCCATGTTAAGTGTTGTTGCCACATCTCTATGTTATGATTATCATTATTTATCATGACTTTATGTAAATGTTTGTCTTGTTCTCCATTGATATGAATATTGACTAACATGTATTGTATTACTCATGTTATTCCATGTTTATTCCCATACTGGGCTTTATAGTACACCCTCTTCTTATACATGTCCTCAGGTTATCCCATGCAATGCTAAGTATGAGGGAATGTAGTGGTAATGTAAATGAATTTTTCAATAAAGATATTATATTTCATTTTTTAAGTTGTTATGTAATGATACTAATCCCCAAAGACACTAGACCTGTTAATCTTCTATGTTGTATCATGTAATGGCTTTATGTAAAAAAATCATGTTTAAGTGTGAAATAAAATCAGGGTTGTTATAGTTGGTATCAGAGGACAGGTTTAGTTATTTTTGGGATTAGGATTAGAAAACCATAGTGAATATTTAGAGATAAGACTAAGTATAATAAAAACATCCTCAAATTTAAAGTGTATTGAGTAAGTGGTTTATCAATAAAATACATCAATGTCTACATATGAGTAGGTAGAGGCGGCTCTAGCACAGATGTACATAGGATTGAAAACTCCAACAAGGAGTTTCAGGCTTAACCCGGGGTATCCTGGTACACAACAACAGGCCTTGTTGTACTCTTGGTTACGAAACTCTCGGGGGATATGCTTTCGTAAATCAAAAATCATAGTATAAACCATTATTAAGGGAATTAAAAAAATGCCTTTAAGAATACATGTTAGAAAGTATATCATGGATAACATAGATTGAAGCTTATAGATTCGTAAGTTAAGGGAATAAAAGTAATTTATATGTCATCCATTTTTTCATTTGGATTACCCTTTATGTGTTACCCCTAACTTTCCTTTTATTCCAGTCAATGTCATGTAATAGGATGACTCAGTCTAACAACCGATGTGAAGATCAATTTGATGACTGTTCTACTCAGATCCCCAATCTGATGGGAGAAGGAATTGCGAACATTGTCACGATACTCTCTCAGTTAACTCAGGAATTGAATAGAAACATGGGTCAAGAGGAATGTTCAACCCCCCTAAGAAAAAAAAAGTTTCTTTCAAGAACTTCATGAGGAAAAGGCATCCTAATTTTTATGGATCATCAGATCCCTCAATCACCGAACAATGGATCAACTCCATTGAAAATATCTTATCCATCCTTCAATGGTCCAAACAAGGGAATGTTATCCTGGTTGCTTATCGTATGGAGGGTGAAGCGGATCAATGGTGGACATTGATCAAAAATACAAATCCTTAAGAGGAGATCGAGGTGTTGGGATGGAAAGATTTCTGCAATATGTTTTTTGATAAATATTTTCCACGCATCCTCCAACTTAAGATGGAAAGGGACTTCATTTACCTCAAGAAATAAGATGATGAATCTATCCGAGTGTAAGAGTAGAAATACACAAGGCTTGCACAATACACCTCCAGCTTTGTCGTTACCCCCGAATGCATGGTTGGCTTCTTCTTTGGTGGGTTGAAACCTAGCCTATGGAAAGCACTGACGATCCATGACTTAAAAATCTATGAGGAAATTGTTCGATGTGCCCTCAAGGTCGAAATGGAGATTGGCGAATCTAAGGGCTATCATAGGGATAAGAATCATAAGGTGGACTTCAATTCTAGTGGTCTGATTGATAAATCCAGCTGTTCTTAGATGTTCTAGCACCCCACTTTCTAATGGTGTAGAAATAAGCACCCCGAAAATTTCTTAAAGGGGATGAGTAAATGCATTAGGTGTGGAAGGGAAGGACACCTAGCTGTTGACTATCGACAAGAAAAACCTACGGCTGTGATAGAGGAGAGGAATTATCTATTTGACTCTCAATTCATTTTTCATTTCTTCAACTATAAAAACTACGACATCTTGTAAATTAGTGTTCTAATCCAAGGGTTTTCAGAGGCAACCAACAACCTCCAAGGCAGAAAGGGAGAGCTTTTTCCATCACTACCGCAAAAGTGAACCCCGAAAATGATGTGTCAATAGGTATTCTAGTTATTCATTCAAGAATGGTTAACATACTTTATGATTCAGGTTCTACGCGTTCTTTTATATCCTAAAAGTTTAGTAAAACAATCCGAACACCACCAAAAATCATGGAAGTAAAGATTTTGGTGAGTACAATAAATGAGGAAATCATTACATCCCATGAATATAACTTCTCCCTTGTCATAATTTATGGATTGAACTTCCCGAAGAACCTCATCATACTCCCTTTGGTGGAATTTGATGCAATTATTGGCATGGATTGGATTTAATTATATAGAGCCAACATAAACATTCATGAGAGGGAAATCACTCTCCATGTGGAGAATCAACCCTTGATTCTGTACGAGTGCAATGAGGAGGATGAATCTTACAAAGTTTCATAATCTCAAGCATGGAAATTACTTCCCTATGAACATGCATAATTAGATCAGATGATTGAGTCCAAGGAATAAACCATCATTGAAGTCATTTTTATTGTAAGGTAATTAACTAAAGTGTTTCTCAAGGAATTTCTCGGTCTCCCTCCTAGAAGAGATGTTGAATTCTCAATTGACTTTATTCTAGGGATGTTTCCAATATCTAAGACTCCATATAGAATGGTTGTTTTAGAGCTTGAGGGGATGAAGAAACAACTACAAGAGAATATGGATACAGGGTTTATATTCCCAAGTGCTTCACCATGGGGCGCACTAGTCCTCTTCATGAAGAAAAATTATGGGTCAATGCACCTTTGCATTCATTTTTTAAAACTCCAAAAAATCACGATAAAGAACAAGTATCATCTTCCTTGAATTTATGACTTGTTCGACCAGCTGTGTGGTGCACAATACTTCTCCAAGGTAGATATGTGGTTGGTATATTATCAGGTAAGGGTGAAGAAGGAAGATATCCCCAATGTTACTTTTCGTACAAGATATGTGCTCTATGAATTCATAGTGATGCCTTTCGGACTAACTAATACTCTATCAATATTCATGGACATAATGAATAGAGTCTTTAGAGATTAACTCGACAAATATTTGGTATTCTTTATAGATGATATTCTAATATACTCTAAAACCAAGGAGGATCATGAGGAGCACCTAAGAACTATACTATAGACATTCCAAAAGGAGAATCTCTATGAAAAGTACAACAATTGTGAGTTCGGGTTGAAGGAGGTCTTATTCTTAGGCCATATCATCATAAGCAATGGTAAATTTGTGGATCCCTCAAAGATAGTTGTAATAGAGGGATGGCTGAGGACAACATCAGAAACGAATATCGATAGATTTTTGGGGTTATCTAGATATTATCGACGATTTGTGAGAAATTTTTCACAATTGTACAACCATCTTACCAAGTTAACTTGGAAGGGAGTAAAGTTTGCTTGAAGTGATGAATTCTAAGAATGCTTCAAGGATTTAAAAAAAGTCTTATCATTGCACCTGTGCTCACTTTTCCCACAAGTGGAGAACTTTTGTCGTATTTAGTAATGCTTTGAAGAAGGTTCTAGGTTGTGTGTTGATTTATAATGATAAAGTCATTTCCTATGCTTCAAGGGAATTAAAAGTTTAGGATTATAATTATCCAACACATGATCTAGAGTTGGCTACGGTGATCTTCAATTTAAAATTTTGGCAGCATTATCTCTTTGGGGAGAAGTTTGAAATATACGAGGACCAGAAAAGCCTCAAGTATATATTCACACAGAGATAGTTGAACATGCGCCAATGAAGATGGTTATAGATGATCAAAGAATATGACTGTTCAATACATTACCACCTTGGGAAAGCGAACAACGTCGCAGATGCTCTAAACAGAAAAGACACAGTGATTCTATCATTGACGAGAATGTAAAAGGATCAAATAATCTTATATTTGATGAAGATGGACATGGGAATCATAAAAAATGGAACATCATAAATCCTTTCACAAATTATTTCTCACCCATATTTTTTTGAAAGGTTAAAGGATGCTAAAAAGGATGATGTGGGTATTCAGAAGAAATTGAAAGATATCAGAAAAGGGAAATCCTCGGGGTTCAATGTTAATAAAGAAGGAATTGTGAGATTTGGGAAAAGACTATGTGTTCCATCAAGTCCAGAGCTAAAGAAGGAACTTTTGGACATTTCACATAGTTCAAATTTCTCTATACACCTAGGAAACACAAAGATGTATCAAGATCTATGAGAGAATTATTGGTGGCATAATATTAAGAATGAGATCACTGAGTATGCATCAAAGTGTCTGGTGTGTCAGCATGTGAAGGTAGAGAGGTAGAAGTCTAAGGAGATGATAAAACTACTACCCATACCAGCATGGAAATGGGAGAACATCACTATGGACTTTTCCACCTGACTTTTCAAGACATCCAAAGGAAACAATGCAATCTGGGTTGTTGTGGATCATCTTACAAAGTCTGCACACTTTATTGCAATTTATGAGGATTTATCATTGGATCAACTGGCACGGATATACATCAGGGAAGTGTTAAGGATGCATGTAGTACCACTATCTGTTGTATCTGATCAAGATCCAAGATTCACCTCTATGTTTTGGATGAGTCTTCAACATGCTCTGGATACTGAATTGAACTTCAATATAGCCTATCATCCTCAAACTAATGGACAATCTGAGACAACTATTCAGACACTGAAAGATATTTTAAGATCATGTTCAATGGACTTTAAAGGAGGTTGTGATCAATATATTCCTCTGGTTGAATTATCATATAATAATAGTTTCCACTTGAGCATCTAAATAGAACCTTATGAAGCCATGTATGTGAAGAGGTGCAGAACACCGTCATGTTGGGATGAAGTCGTTGAGCGTAAGCTGATAGGAGCCGAAATGGTAGAATAAATAGTAGAGAAGGTGAAAACCATTTAGCATCATATCAATGCAACCCAAATCTGACAGAAGAGTTATGAAGATAACTATCAATGAGACCTTGAGTTCAAAGTTGGAGAAATGGTGTTTCTATGCATATCTCCATGTAAGAAGTTCATGATGTTTATAAATAAGGGGATGTAAAGTCCTAGGTACATCAAGCCCTTCGAGATTCTTGATCATGTCGAGGTAGTGGCATATCGGCTAGCACTTCCACCTACCATGGCCAAAGTACATGATGTATTTCATGTGTCTCTCTTAAAGAAGTACATACCAGGTTCTTCACATATACTCTATTATAAGGTAGTACAACTAGAGGATGATCATTCTTACGAGGAGCAACCAGTGAAAATATTAGATCGTAGAGAAAAATTTCTACAAAATAAGACGATTCCCCTCATCAAGGTGTTGTGTAAAACCACAAGTTTGAAGAAGTGACAAGGTAATCAGAGGAAGCGATGAAGCAATGTTACCCAAATCTGTTTTAGTGCGTGAAAAAGAAATTTTGAACGTGAAATTTTTTAAGGGGGAGGATTGTAGCAACCAAAAAAATAATTAATGAAAATTCATCTTGGTCAATTAAAATTTCTTCTTATGGTTATGTAAAATGGATGCACTTATTTGATTTTATGTGTTTGATTTTAAAATACTATTAAGAATTGAGACCATTTCTAATATAGTCATTGAACAGTGATCACGTGATTAGTATAAATAAAGGGATTTAAAAATCAAATTTACATAGACAAAGGAAGCGATGACCTCATCTAGTTGACTTGCTCCGTACAAATCCCATTTTTCAGAGCCTATAAAGGATGTGGCATCATTGGGATTCTCTCTTGACCAAGCTTAATATGAGCTTGAATACATTAATATTGAGCGGAACCTCCTACGGGAGAAGTGGAATTTGATAGATATTACCACTCGAGCTATGTTATTTGAGCCACCCCAAGAGTTTGTTACCATCGCGCACCTCAACCTAAGGTCATATGCAGGTGTTATAATGGGTTATGAAACAAGACCCTAGAACTATGATTATTAACATTATTTTTGAATTTTATTATTGTAACTCGATAAATAGTTTTTAAAGCACAAATAGTTTTTAGATAATTTTCAACTAAAGAATCTATTTTGATATATTAATGGATTTTTTAATTGAGTAATATTTTGATAAAATATAATTAATATTAAATTACTTTTATTAAGTATAGATGATCATATAATTTTTATGAATACAATTGTAATTTTTTATTAAGTTTTAAAAGTTGTCTTTGTCAGAACCCGTGAATTTTCAATAAATTTAAGTTTTTATTTTAAAAGTAAAAATTCACATATTTCAAAAATTATTTAGATAAAATTAATATTATTTATGGAATCAAGACATCAGAATTATCCAGCAGTGAATTTTTTATTATTTTCTGAGACAGTAGATTTTTTGGGTAAAAATTTAATACCGTTTAAATATATAGTGTGATTTATGACATCATAATGACCCAATAGTGATTTAATAAATTACTATATACTTTATTTTCTGAAAATATATGTTTTAATATTAAAATAACGTGATTTTGGGTTTGTTTTATTTATTTTAGAATGCTTTAGTGGACCCTTTCAGACTTATAAAACATTTTGTCTTTTTAAATTGTTTTCCTTGAGAGTGTGACTCACCTCCACATAAGCAACCCTATTATTTTAAGAAGTTCGGACATTTTAAATATAAAATATTGTTTTCCACTCCCCTTTTAAAAAACTATGGGCAAATACCATGGGATGGTTTGTGGTTTTGATTAGTTTAATGTGTGGTGTCCCAAACCAAAATAATAAAGAACTCCCCCTCCTTTCCTATATAAACCCACCCAATTTCCCAATTCCTCTTCACTCAAAGCCTTTGGAGTTCTTACCAACTCTTCCATACCCTCAATATAATCCCCCCAAGGGGCCCCATTCTCCCTAGAAGTCTCTCTCAAGCCCCTCTCAATCCTTTGGGATCACACTTCCAAGTCAGGGATTCCTTCCTTTCTCTATTTATCAAAGTTTCTTAATATTGTTGTGCTCTTATATTTTCAATTGTAAATGATGGGGTATGATTTATCACATCCAATATACTATCCTATTTATTTTTTAATGATTATATACCCCTTTATCTCACATATATTCCTTCCATGTAAACTCGTTACCAAGCCTAAATTCCGTAAGGAATGTCTCTCTCCTCATTTACATTCAAGTAATTCTTTTGTATCATGAATCTAAATTCCATTAAAATTACAGGACCATATATCTATATGACCCCTTACTGATAATTTCATATAAATATTATGAGACACTCCTTTATCTCTCATCAAACATTTTTATGAGTTCTTATGTCACGCTGTTAAGCTGTCGAAATTGCACCGTGATTTTCCAAGCCAAAGTCATTGTGTAGTGAATACCATGTCAATTTCTCTATAAATGGTATTAATATTTATGCACATTTACTTATTGTTTAAAGAGTTTAATTTATTAATTCCATACACCTTTATATTGGAATAAATTTTTATTTTTAATTAATCCATGTTTTATGATCCATATGGCACACTTATGCATGAAAGGAAATGTTTCTGAAGTGTGTGCCCTTATAACACTCCAATTCATTAGTTAAAGTACATTATAATGATACTTCATGTGAAATGGGTTTTTACTCATGCTAATTCAATTGAAGTGATTTTTTACTCATGCTTTATGTGTAATGACGGTTTACTCATACTCCATGTGTAATGAGCCTTGGCTCATACTAATTCCATGTTAAGTGTTGTTGCCACATCTCCATGTTATGATTATAATGCTTTATCATGAATTTATTTTCATGTTTCTATTTTGATCCATTGATATGACTATTGAATAGAATGTACTATATTCCTCGTGTTATTCTATGTTTATTCCCTTACTGGGTTTTATAGCTCCCCTTTTCATATGCATATCCTTGGGTTATCCCATGCAATGCTTTGTATGAGGTAATTTAGTGGTCATGTAAAAGAATTTTTCAATAAATATGTTGTATTTAATGTTTTAAGTTATTATGTAATGATCTTAATCCCCAAAGACACTAGACCTATTGATCTTCTATGTTGTATCAAGTGAATTTTTTCTGTAATAAATCATGTTTAAGTGTGAAATAAAAGAAGGGTTGTTATACCTCCACCCATTATGTTTAAAACATACCCTTATTTAGAGAATATGGAAGTCCTTATTGGGAAATAATAGGTTACACATATGTTGAGTGTACTGTATGGGGTTTATTTACAGAGTCCTCCTATGTTTCAAGGTGTGTCGGAACCTTGATAGATATTAAATTCTCTAGAGTTTATAACTCTTATATTCCATTTTGTTAGGATGTCCAATGAATAAATGGTGATTATTGAATCAAGACTCATTCATAATGTGGTGATCCATTATTGAGATTTGGTTAAATAAACATAAGACAAATTTATTGTATCAGGGTCAAAGTTCAAGTTCCGTTTTAGGGAGAAACTCTATTTGAGGACACTAAAGTTGTTGTGAGTGTAGAAGTTTAAAGATCATCATCCGGGAATCTTTGTCATGATTAAGTATTTTTGGGGGTTGTGTACTAAATTATAAATCATTATGTGGTGTTTTAGGCCATGAAATATTCCATCCTTATGTGAACCATGACATAATATGGGACACTATTTCAAGTTGGATCATTCATATTCATGAAATTTATATGATAGCATTATAGATTCCTTAAACTCTCACTCAAAATTATATCATACTTAGTTATTAATCAAATGATAATGAATATTTTTAGTTTGAATGTATTTCGTAATCATTTAATAATTAAATAATAATTAATGTGTTTTAGATTATTGTTTCAAGAGTTAAAACATTCAATGAAACTAAATGAAACACTCAATAAATTTATGGTAGAACGTTTAAGTTTTTGAGGACTGTATCAAGGTGTTTTAATCTTTATATAGTAATAATGAGACTCATTGTTTGTGTTATAAGTCCTCAAACCAATATTATTCTTTATCCTGCATTCTCTTGTACCTTTAAGTAATGATTTATAAGAAAATGGTAAGGATAGTGATAAATATCAAGAATTAGGTGACTTTTTAGCTCAAGGGAAACTAAAAGGAAGATGTTTTTGACTTCTTATACATGATCTACATCAAACTCATATTAATGCTCCAGATCGATGGAGAAATTTGGTTATATTATTTCTTTATTTTATTTCTAAATCCAATTGTGTAGATATATCATGGTTATTATATGGGTTTTAATAGTTATATCAAACTTTATTTTATATGATATTCATTCCTAAAAACCCTTTAGTGGTATAAAAACCATTTTTTATATATGTTTAAATTGATTTCTGAATGAATGAAGAAAACTATAAAATGAGTTTTCCAGGTACCATGGTATAGCCAAGTTTAAAAATCTTATTTTGGTTCCATTTTTTTCAAGACTTAATCTTCTTTAATGTTTTTATGGTATTATAATACCATTCTATAGTTTACGCAAAATAGGAATAGTACTTATTTGAAAAAAATATAGTGTCCTTTTTTAACTTGATTAATTCATGGTTTACTAGTCAGTCTCTTATAGCATATTTCAGCATGAGGACAGACCAAGACATATTTTATGTTATCAAACTATTTTGGGAATTTTTAACTTATACTTGAAATGATTTGTCTAATAAGAAGACATGTCCAAAATGATTTGGCTGAGAAAAACACCCATCATCTTCTGAAATGGCATTGCTAAAATATATTCTACATGAAACTGCATGTCTTCCAAAAAAAAGACTTTATCAAAATAGTAGAGATAATCCATAATAACTTTTACCTAAATTACCTTACAAGATGGACATTTTATAAATCTATAGTGTGTGAGATTTTAATGAAAATATTTTTTAAAACTCTTCTCAAAACCCTTCATGAATCTGAAGGAGGGATGTAAATAGAACCAAATTTTTTTAGTTTATTTTATCTAGGTTTAAAGTGGATTTACATGGTGAATAATTTATAAAAAAATTATAAATTAAAATATCAAAAAATATGAATGTGATTATATATATTTATGAATTATTCATAACTGTTAACATAATATGTTTATATTGAAAGTCCTTATTTGGAAAATTATTTAAATTATTCTAAAAGGATTTTTGGATTATTGGATAAAGTGTTTAAATGAGATTAAATAATTTATATTTAAATTATGTAAAATGTTTACATAATATATGAAATGTTTATTGGGACTGATTTTATAAAGTATCACATATTTTGAGATATGATTTAATATTAAATCCCATATAAATTAATAATACAAAAGTGTTTATATTAGTATAAATTTGAAATGTTAACATTTATTTATGTTATTGATAATATATAAGAGGATTATTAAATTATAAAGTTTTTATAATTTTTTTCATTTATGAAGTTTCATAAATGTTTATATCATGTAAAAATTTATAAAATATATATATATATTTAGATTTATTCCAAAATTTATTCTTCATAGATACAACTATTTGTATATAAAATGATATATTTTTATGTTTAAATATGTTTAAACTACAATTATAAATTATCATACATGTATTTCAGGAGTTATATTCAAGGTGTACTAATTTATTAAGTTTTCATATATGTCACAAGTGTTTTGTACTTCGATTCAAAGGTTAATTAAATATTATATGTATTAGGTGTAAACATTTTGATAGAATTGAATTTTAAATTATCCAATTAACCATGGGTATAGGTAATTGGGGTTTGAATTCTCATTATCTTAAGATCATAGGCTTTGTATAGAAAGTTTAGGATGGATTCCTATTACATTATGGTTACTATTATGATGATTATTGATTTCATATAATTATAAACTTTATATGAAAGGTTTTTAAGTAACAAATACATTAGAATAATTTGTATATGTATAAATGTAGTTGTATTTTAATTTTTGTTTGTAACAAAAACTATGGTAAATATAATTAGTTACACATTAATATAGTTATAACATTTTGATTTGGTGTAAGGAATAGATATTTGAAACCAAATCATTATAATCATACATACATAAATGGAAAAGAACCAAATAAGATAGTGAAATATTAAAACCCATTTAAAATACTTAGTGATATATTCCTTCTTAACAAAATACTTCTCAAGACCTCAATTAACCAACCTAGTAGGTCATTCCCAATATGGGTGCCCATATATTACCTTGTATAAGAAAAGTAGGTTATATGTGACCCTATTTGAATTAGGATTTGATATCTTTCATTTTTTTAGTTCTATAAATAGTTTAGAAAACATAAAAGTATTTTGATAACAAAGGATTAATGTTAAATGAATCTATATAATGGATTAGGATGTGAGTTATCTTTCCAAAAATCCAAGATTCAAATCAGATATGATCAACATGATGGTCTACTAATATATCTAATTTATGATAGAAACACTAATATGACCCAAAGATAATTAGTGAAACATGGATATTGTCCCAATAATGGATATTATGTCAAATAAAAATGGGTCATTATTTTAATTGGATCACATTAAATAAATTTTTTTACTAAATTAACATAAAAGATGATACGCATTTGATAAAATATCTTGTTTGGATAAAATATAATTATCATCATAAAATATTACTACGAGATCAATTCTCGAGAAGTAAAATATTAATTGAAGAAAATTATTTTATGTCTATAAAAAACATAAGAATCTTTCTTAATCAAGAATAGAAATTTTATATGTTAGAACAACCCCTTCTAGGACAACTGAAAGGTAAACCCATTCGAAAAGAATATATATATTCATATGAAAATTATAATAAAAACCCATTGTATGTCTCTAATAACATGAATGTATATATCAATATTAATTTTAAATAGTAACATGAGATCATGGATGAATTTATGATGATAGAAAACCTATTAAGACTATCATGAACAAGCAAGTAATGAGAGGTAAGGGAGTTGAAATGAATTTTTAGATTTAAAATTTATAAAGGAATTTAAGTCCCTACTAATATGATCAATATTATTGGGTACATTAAGGACGTGAAGAGGTTAGGTTATCCTATGATATTTGATATATCTATGGACTTCATTATGTAATCATTCTCATAAAGGTTTTAAAAAATATATTATAAAATACTATATGTATGAGTTAAAATAAGTTTAATTTATCTCCTCAATATGTTGAGTATATATGATAAGTATATGGGATGAATATAATTTGGTTTTAAATTTATATAAAAAGGGGTTAAAAGGGTGAACTGGAAGAATAAAAAGTCTATTTAAAAGTCAAATAATTTTTCTCCATGTATCAAGTCAATGTCTTTGAAACCAGAGGAAGGGGTAATAAGGGGAATTGGTTATGATATGAAAATCTTGATCAGTAGAGAATAAATTTATTTTATTTTTATAGGGGTAGAAATAAACCTAGTATATACTCTAGATTAGGTATTATATTAGAGAAATAAATTCATAGTTTTTTAAGGGTTTGTGAAACCAAGTAAATGTTTTTCAATTATTGTAAATATAAATGAGTTATAATTTGATAAAGAGTTAGTGGTTATATATTAAAGTATATATCAAAGTAATGGAGAAATAGTTACTACATATACAATTAGGATATAAAAAATCATTAAATCTTGAAGGAATATGAAATAAAAGATGTGTATTTTGAATCTTATCCACTCTTATATGATAAGAGTTGTTTTATAAAAAGTGGTCGTTTTGATGGATAAATGATATTATTAAATGATACATGTGGTCTATGATTAATTAGATTCTATAACATGATTTTAATAGAAGATAAGGATAGATTTATATTTATCCATATTAAAAAAAAATTATCGAAATTATTAATTAAAATTTTAAATAAAAATTCACCACACAAACCGGTTCATATTTAAAAAAAATTATGTATTAATTTTAATATAATTCTCAAAACACATATATTAGAATAAATGATATGGTTTTTAAATGTATATATTTTAAAAATTCATACTATGGGAAATTAGAATTATTTTTTAAACACAAAACAAATTGTGGTATCTTAGCATGATATTCGGTAAATAATATAGTCTCAATTAAGTTAGGGGGAGGGTATTTAAACATAAAGTTGTTTAAGTAAAAAATGAAATATTATTCCAATAAAAACTCAAAATGAATTTCACTTAATATTAATAAATAGTTTAAGGTATATTTGTGAAGAATAATTTAATGGTTTATATTTAATTATCATAATAAATTGATTGTCACTTTATATCTTGAAAGTATTTAGGATGTATAGGTAAATAAATACATTAATATAAAGAGTTAAATTTTGTTACATTAGTATTGTAAAATAAATGTTTAAATGGAAAATATTTTTTATTATTATTATTAGAAAATAAGAAAGACTTCTTAATAGGAAATAGAAGAAAAAAACATTATATCATTTGATATTGTGAAGTAGAGAAGTTTTAATACTATTTTCAAAAATTCAAATACAAGTAATATGATTCAAAGTCTCTGTATTATTCAAACAAACATTATTTATAGATGTTCCTCATTAATGGATCATAGTGGGATGTTTTTATCTTACGATCATTGTGATATGTGGTTAGAATTACATATATATGCAATTATTTTAATGAAACCCTAAAAGTTATTCAAACATAAGGCCTATTTGAAAATTTATAATATGAGATATGGTATTACAAAAGATTATGAATGGTTATTTTAATAGTCTTAAAAGATTTTAAGAATATCAAATGTATCATGTTATAAATAATATCATTATAAAATTTATCATTCATTCACATTAGTTTTATATATAGTGTGAGGTGGAATGAAAATTAACCTCTTGAAGTGTGACTTTGAGTTATCCATATCTAATGTTTTCCTTATAGTATTATAAATTGTGATAAAATGTTAAGGTTAGCATGGTTAGGATTATATAAAAATATTTTTAATATAATTATGAGACACAAAAGTATAATTTGGTGTTGGATGACCCAACAAGTATATGACATGTAGTGACATACACTATGTATTTAGTATGTTAGTGGTTCGTGTTTCATATTGAATCTATA
Organism: Viscum album; assembly: GCA_963277665.1. NCBI lineage: Eukaryota > Viridiplantae > Streptophyta > Magnoliopsida > Santalales > Viscaceae > Viscum > Viscum album. The sequence continues at coordinate 827,688,882 of OY728133.1, read as the reverse complement.
TACTTGAGGTTATCAAGAAATCTATCATTAGAACCTTAATATTTTAATATGTTTTTATGTTATCATTGAGGATTATCTAATTAGGTAGTGGTATGTTATGTTGGTTACCATTTTTTGGTTCAATATTTACTGATATGGGTTTAGTACTCTTGTATGTGTAAGAAATTTGGACCCTCGATTGAGATAAACTGAGAAATTTTATGGATATTACTTGATAAGGTACATGTTATGTGATCATATATTTGTATGTGAGATAATATATAGTGAAATTTTATAATAGATTTTACAAAATTAATTTTTGAAAATATACACAAATAGTATGGGATATGGTTTTATAAGTTGTGAAATATTATATAACATAAAATTAAAGAGTCGTAAGTTAATAAGTATTTAATGAAAGTTATAGATTTTTGGGATTGGGAACTAAAGTCTAAACCATGGAATAGTGGTTTAAAACACATCACAGTCTTTCCTTTATGAGCACCATGACATAATCTAAGACAATTTTCCATGATGTGTCATGCATAATCATGCATGTTACAAGAAAACATTAAAGATTATTCCTTCTCTTAGTAAAAATGATATCAAAATCTATTATTCATAATATGATGATATATTTGTGGATTTTAAACATATTGTATGACTATTTAAGAATTAAATTATAATTAATAAGTTTGAATAAAATGTTTAAACAATTAATATGTCACGAATATTCCAAGATACCATGTTACCCAAATACCCATACTAGCTTTAACATGGAATGAATTGTGTTACTAATCCCTATGATTTCTCAACAAGAACATGAAATAATAAAATAATCCAAAGGGGGTTAATTTTCTATAAAACCAAAAAATAAAAAAGATACAAGTCAATATGATCAACACTCCAAATGGATACATCCCCAGAAACCGATGGATAAGTAGTTCCTAGACAAAAAATATGAAGTACCAAAAGGAAAACAAATATAAACCCAATAAAATCTCAAAAAATCATATGTAACAAGTGGAAAACAACTACACCAATCACCATCAGCACTCGACAGTCCCAAGGATCATGAATATCCACCACCACCAAGTGGTTATTTCCCTTTTCCTGCACCTAGAAAAAGAAAATCAATAAATACCTGAAAGAAAAGGAATGGTGTGATATAAATATATATATATCTCAGTAGGGTCTCATCAAGTTTTCCATAATCAATTACACAACAAATAAAAAAAATTATTATTTCATTTAGAATTCAACAAAGCATGGAATATAATTCACATATTTTAAACCAACATGATTTTAGATTAAAATAGTTGGAAAGTATATCAAAAATTTATTAAATTAACATGTTATATAAAATCTATTATGAAGTATCCTTTGTGAATTAAATAGATCAATAATAAATGGCATGCATATTCAAGTCCAAAAATAATAGCACCATGTAAAAAATCCTTGCGGTATGTTATCTCAGATAATAAGATCCTCACAAATCTTAATAATGATCTTGAATCATGATAGTTTTTCACACTCAAATAAATCTACACCCAAATTAGAGAACCTTAATGGGATATTTACACCTCTAAAGGGTAACCCTATTAGGCATTCATGCTATATTTTTTAGTTACACTTTTCATCATCACTCTTTTTATAGGGAATCAAGGTCATCGAATGCTTGTTAAAGATACCAATAATTACCAAAGCTAACATATTATTCAAATATTAAATAAATAAAACAAAGGAAAATTAAAAAAATCAATTGAATTAAAATTATAATTTCCCAATTTCATTTTTCAACATGACTTTCTCATTTTAAAACCAGAAAAATGGTTTTCATCAATTCATGCCATTTCAAATCATCTTTCACTCTAATCAATTTTTCTCAAGGTTCAACATCAAAAAAAAATTATCAAATAAATTTCAAAATCAATACAATATTTTTTAAAAATATACCCCATATTTCAATTCTCTTAAAAAAATTATATTCAAAATTTCCATTCCATTTCAAATCATGTTGAGTTGAAAGTTTTAATTTCTATTTGTCATTTACTTAGTTTTGGAAATCACATACACTATCTTAAAACTAAATTTAATTAACATTACATATCCATAATATTTTTTATTTTTTATAGTAAAAATATATTTAAACCAAATATATAAATTTCAATCATGAAGAATTATTATAATTTTTTATTATTCAATCCCAATCCATCCGACTGATGATGCATCCTATATATCAGATTGACTAGTGTTCTGACCAGTGGATAGAAATTTGTTTCGTCTTTCAAACTAAATGAAGTCATAACCATATAAATGAAAATATTACTAATACATCAGAGTAACATTTTATTAGTTCATTATATTGTTAAATAATAGTATATTCCATTAGAATATTCAATGATTTTTACAAGAATATTTTGAATTGTTTCTATCAGATGCTATTCTTTTAACATTATAATGGTTCTAAAGAAAATGAAATCAAACAGAAGTGTTTTTATGATAAATAAAGTGAAGGAAATTTGATTATATTATAACTAAATCCAAGAATTATGGAAATATGATCGTTGGATGAATTCCTATTAATAGATGTTAATTCGAGTAGCTATTAGTTGATTTATTTAGAACTCAACATGTATAAATATCACCCTATATGAATATAGTGTTCCTATGTTTTGTAATATTTTAGAGAGGTGTAGTTATAAGTAATCCTTGTTAGGTTTATAAATTCATTAGAATATTTTTCTTATTGTATTGGATGTGTCCGATTGAGATTTGATTGAGGTATTATAGGGAAAGGATGATGGGTGAATCTGATCCACCAGATCAAGGGATTTTGAGGCTAGGAATACAAAACTATTCTGATTATCATATCAAGGGCTACCATGGGACTATAAGACAAAGGTATTACAATCATCAGATTGAGGTATTTTCTATTAAATAAAGACATACATTAACAATAGGTATTGAAAATGTGGATATATTAAGTCGTGATTTTTGAATTCCTTAACAATTTAAGTTAAAGACTATAATTAACTATTATAATCTTATAGTTCATTCTTACTATTATAAGATTTTGTTTTACCTATTTTTAAAATTTTAGAATTTCATTATGCATTAACATTATAATGTTAGTTTTTACTTATCTTTCAAATAGACTATTTTATCAATGTGTATGTGAGAATAATAATAAATCTGGAATATGAAACGTTTTCTAGATTGGATTTAAACACCTTGATCATTAAATGAATTCTTATGCTAATATTTTTTACTAAAGTGGTTTTTTCTTTAGTATAAAATTTCTAACTATTATTAACCCACCCCACCCTTGTAAACATCGTATATTCTTACACTCCAACAATTTTTATTAGAGGCATGTTCTACTACTATACTTTCTATGTTTTTAATTTTTTGTAAATACTAAAATTTATTATGTTTTTTTTATAAACTTCTGGTATATAAATTACTTTTACACTAACCAGTTTTTTAGAAAAAAGTGTTTCTTTTCATTAATATGGCAGTTTTGAATGTTTGTACATTAGAAAATCTAAATACCAATAGAATATCAATTTGTAATGCGAATAATTATGAATACTTGAGAGATATAATGATGTCTTTAGTTATCAATTATTGTGTGGATAACATTCTCATGATTACTATAGATTATAACATTCTAGATAAGTAATTTATTACTTTTAAGTGTTAAGAAAATAAATAATATCAATTTAGTTATAGATTATGGAAAAATATACTTTTTGTGAAAATAATTATCAATAGTCAAATTTATTAATGTGAAGTAAAAAAATTTATATAGAAGATGTTAGAGGTTGCTCACTCTGAAACATTAAAAGTAATTAAAATTAGAAGAGCTATGTTGAGAGCTGAAAATAAAGAATTCTATTTTATGCCTGGATAGTCAATAAATAAAGAAGCATCAAATATTCATAACCATTGTTAATAGTTTACATTATCTTGGAGATAAACATATAATGTATGGAATCTTATTTTTAAAAATTATTGAGATTATTCCAAATTAATTTGAATCTAAGAGAATATTTTTGGATGATACTAAAATTATTAAAAATATTACTCTAGATTATATCATTGGTACTCTTATAAAGTACAAAAGGTAGACTGAAAAGGGATGCTGAGAAGATGAAAAAAAATGGAGGAGTTTCTTTTGAAACTACATCTATTGTTCTTATTATAGATCGATCTTATAAAAAGTTGAGAAATATTCTAAGAAAAATAAATTTATTGTTGAATCAGATACTATTTCATCTAAAGAGATTTGAAATTAGTTGGGTAATATTTGTATAAGGATGAATAATATTGTGGGAAACAAGTAAATTCTGAATAGATATAAAAAGAGTCATAAGGATAAAAGTGATAAGAAAAAAAAATTTGATGTCATATATTATGAGTGTAACAAGGTATGACATATAAGAACTGGTTGTCCTAAAATAAAAACAAAAGGATAAGATCAAAATTAATTTTGATAGGAATTATAATAAGTACTATAAGAATAAAATATAGAAAATTATGAAAGCTTCATACACTTAGAGTGCTAGTGGTAGTGATATTTAACCTAAAAATTCTTTAGACAATGAAAGTTATGGACATTGAAATATTAATTTATATGTAGAGATTCCAAATTTGAATAGTTGTATCATGGAAAAGGTAAATGTGGATGAATATCTTATAACCTTACATTAATCGCTAACTACCCAAATAGTGATGATGAAAAAATTCTACATATTCAAATGAATAATCTACCCTAACTAAAGAGGATAATACTTTACCATGTTGTGATGAAGTATCTAGATTTTCTAAATTAATTGATAATCAAAATTTTAAAGTTTATAAAATAACATGATCATTCACAAGGTAAACATGTCAAAGGAAAATAAATAATTACGATGTCAAATACTGAAATATAAAATCTTTACAAAAAAACTTGATAAGACTAATTTTGAAAAATTTATTATTTATAACGATCTTGAAAGATTAATTTTTATTAAAACTAGTTTACAAACTGATTTGGTAAAACTTAGTAGGAATAAAAAATATACTATGGATAAAAACTTAATTGTAAAATAAAAATCTAAAATTTCTAGATTGAAGAATGTTTTTTCTAAGATAACCTCTGGAAAGGAAAATGTTGATAAACTGTATAATCACATCATAACTCAGAGTAATATTTTTAGATTTTCTTTTAATGAAAAAAACCCATATTTTTAGTAATAATTACGTTGTTTCAAAGAGTGATCCATTTTCAACTAAATGTAAATGTGGTGGAAACTAGAAGAAAAACATTTCTTTAAATAGAGTTCAGTATTTATGTTTCCACAAAGCCTATTTTTTAAATGAAATGACATTTTATCAAAATAATATTGTTTGGAAAATTTAGATAACTATTATTTTACTTTCCGACAATAACAAAACCAAGAAGTTTTGGGTTCCAAAGTGCTAACGTATTTGTTTTCAATAAAATAAAGAAATAACCAACAAAAAACATTTAGTACATGTATATTGGTTTCTCCAGACATATGACTGGAAAAAAAATCTTTAATAAGATTATAAATGTCAATAGTGGAAAATTCACTTTTGGAAGTACTAATCAAGGTGAAATTATCAGTATATGTACTATTGTTATTCTTGGAAAAGATTTAATTTCACATGTTTTATTTATTTTCAAACATAAAAACAACCTTATTAGCATAATTAAATTATGTGATGAGAGATATCTTGTGAACACTAGGAATAATAAATGTATTTTTCTTAGTTTTAATGTTGACTATATTCTTTCTACCAATTGACCTGAGAATGTTTACCCATTGGACTTAGAATACCATAGAATAAAAGAACTACATTTCCTTAGTGAAATAGAAGAAAATATTGGTTATCTAATATCATATTATGATACTATAATCATAGAAATTTTGATAATTTGTCTATGAAATGACTTTTTTAGGATCAACTAGAACATAGGTTTGATACATATAAATAACAGGATCATAATAAATATGGTAATAAACATAAGTCAATATTTAAATATATTGGTTAAGCCTCAACATAAAATGATTTAAAGTTAGAACACATGGATTTATTTGGTCCTACACAAGATGGATGTATTAGTGGAACATACTATGTATATGTTTTAGTTTTTAACTAAACTATATATACATGGGTCTATTTTCTATCAAGGAAATCTAAATATTTTGGTTATTTAAAAACTATTGTAGCAAGATTAAAAAATTATAAAAACCTCTCCTTGATAACTATTCATAGTGATCTTGGTAGAGAATTTTTAAATTCTAATTTAGTTTTTTGTAGTAAAAAAGTTTTTATACAAATATTTTAGGCACTTATAACTCCACAGTAGAATGGTGTAGTAAAAAAGAACAAATAGTGTTCTTTAGGAGATTACTAGAACCATGCTGAGTGAATAAAAATTGTCTATGATTTCTAATGTAGTTATTTCTTCTTTTTATAATATAAATTGTGTTTTAATTTTACATTTTATTAATAAAACTCTATATGAGTTTTGGACTAGAAGGAAACCAAAACATTCTTTCTTAAATGTTTTAGGATGAAAAGTATTCATTCCAAATACTAAATATGACTTATACAAATTTTCCCCAAAATCTAGTGAATGAATATTTTTAGGATAACCCATAACTAATAAGTCATATATATTTTTCAATAAAAATACATGTATAGTTAAGTAAATAGTACAAGTTAAATTTGATGAAACTGAACTATTTTTTTCGAACAACCTCAACCAGGATCTTCGGATATTATTTATAAAACTAATTTTCAACCTATATTGGAAGGATAATCACATAAAATAACAACTAAATAATTTATTTATGAATTTATTCCTATATATTATTTTCAACATACTATTGAAGAATATATTTTTGAAAATCAAAGAAATTAGTTGTTTCCTTGGAATTATCGTAGTGATAATATCATTAGAGATGTAGATCAACCAATTAGATTTAAAAGTTCATTGAGAAATGAAATTTAACATCTAGTATTTTTATCTCAATTGAAACACAAGACTTCTAATGATGCATTGGGTGATGAGTAGTGGATAAAGGAAATGAAAAATAAACTCAATGAGTTTTAAAGGAACAATGTTTAAACTTTGGTTGAACGACTAGAAGAATCTTCTTTAATTACAGTAAAATGGGTCTTTCAGAAAAAGTGTAATGAAATTGTAATAATAGATATAAATGAATAAATACTTAATGATAAGGTTTATATTAAACAAGAGGGTATATACTATGAAGAAACTTATTCTTTAGTACCTAGACATGAGTTTATTCAAATACATCTATCTTATGAAACATTCCTAAATTTCAAACTATTTCAAATAAATGTGATGTATTATTTCCATAATGGATATGTTTAGAAGGAAGTTAATGTAGAACAACCAATATTTTAAAAAAACATCCATAAAAAGTTTTTTAACTTACTAAGACACCATATAGACATAAATAAGCCAATAGAGTCGGGTACAATAGGTGAAAGGGTTTTTTGTTACAAAACAATTTTGTTATGGATGTTTTGAATCCATTATTTTTATAGAATAAGTTAATAAAAATATTATAATTTTATAATTCTATATTGAAGAAATTATATTTGGATCAACAAAAAAATATTTAACAGATTCTATTGTAGATATTATGAAGTCAAAATTTGAAATGAGTATGATGGGTGAGTTAACATACAATCCAGTTTTTCAAATTTCATAAAAACTAGAAGGAATGTTCATATCTCAATATAATTATATAAAAAAATCATCTTAAGAAATAAAGATGTGATAATAATAAAAGTATTATTTCTTTTATTAGAAACTTAAATACTTTTGATATTGATGATATTGGGAAATAATATGGTCAAAATACTTTTAGAGGTATTATTGGAAGATTAATTTACATAATAACTAGTCATCAAGATTTAATGTTTTCCACATGTTTTTGTGATAAATATAGATCCAATACAAAATAATACCATCTTAAAGTCGATTAGTGAATTTTTAATTACCCTAAGGGAACTATAGAATTAGGTTTATTCTACTCTTCTAGAAATGATTTTGAGATAAAAAAATTTAAAATGTCAAATTTTATGGACATATAATGGATAGGAAAATTATATATGCAGCATGAAATTTATTAGAAGAAGCTTTAGTTTCTTGGTATTTTATAAAACAATACCCAGTAGAAATTTCCACTGTTGAAGCTGAATATATGGTACTTGAATGTTTTTGTGCTCAAGTGTTGTAGATGCAACACACACTCAATGGATATGGAATGATTTTCCCTAAAACCCAAATATTAGGTGATAACACAAGTGGAATTTTCTTAGGTAAAAAACCAATCACATCACTCATGATTTAAGAACATAAATATATAATTCATCATTTTGTTAAAGATAACTTACAAAAAGGAGATATAATTCTACAATTCATCAGAATACAAGAACAACGTTCTGATATTTTTACCGAACCCCTTAGTTCTGATAGATTTGAAAATATTCAACAGAATCATGGAATGACTAATATTATTTTTTAATATCTAATTAATATTTATAAAAATTATTATATTAATGAACTCCTTCTCAAAGGGGGACTACATATGACATTTAGTTTTATAAAAAAATAATTTTTAAAACATTTTTTTTAAGAAATTTATTTCCTAAATATTTTAGTTTTCTAAAAATATGTTCATACTTATATATTTTTTTGAATAAAAAATTTTATAAAAATTCCAAAATCCATATTTTTATAACCATTTTAGTTTAAAAGTTTTATAAAAATAATTTTCAAAGTAAAAATTAATCTGTACTCAAAAAATTATGAAAACAAAATTCTAGATAATACTTTTGTTATAAACATTATATTAATAAATATCTATTTCAAAAACCAAGAAGATCAGGTTACTCATACTAAGATAACACTTCTACTCTTAAATGTACTCTTCTAGTATTTTAGTTTTTTTACTTATCTATTACTTTAGATTATCATTTTCTATCATTAATATTCTTTTAATTTTTATAGTTTTTCAGTTTATATTATATATTTTAAAATTATTTGTAGTTGAAAAATAAAATAGTCTGATAAATAGTTTTCTTAGGAAAATATTAAGAGTTTAGAATTATTTTAAATATTTCATGGATTTAATCTCAATTGTCTGATCATAAAAGTTTTTTCAATCTTATCCATTGGATTTTATGGAATTATAACCATCGCCCTTATGCCTATATATAAGGGTAAGGTATCGATGTCCCACATAGTTTTTTTATGTTTTTTTATGGACTCTTATCACATGATTTATTACTAAATGTAATATCTTTTCTACTCATCCGATCAGAATCCTCAATCCAAGATCTGACACCAAATTTAGTATGATGGACTTTGAAAAATCTTTTCGAAGAGATAATAACTCATGTAAACACTCATCTAAAGGTCCTATTTTAAAAAATATGACTCTCTTTTAAAGAATTTAATTAATTTTCTAGACTTGGAAATAATATGTATTGAAAAATATTATTTCAACAAAAATAAAACTGAGGTTGTAAGATAATTCAATGTATCACTAGAGTCTGTTTCAAAATATCCTAAAGAATATTTTGTATTAACATTGTTTATTCAGAGCTATAAGAATTAATAAAAAAAATTGATCATTTTGTAGTAACATTTGAAGGTGAAGGATGTATCCCTTTAAACGAGCTTCTAGAAAAGTATTTTGAATTTTGTGACTTTAGAGGTAGAATCATCCTTATTTGTAACTTTTTAAAATTAAATAAATGTTTCTCATATGAATTTAGATGAAATGGTGGGAACCATTTTAATATATGGTTATTTAATACCATTTAAGGGTGACAGACATACCCTTAACATACTCAAAAATTTTATATTAGACTTTTTGATTAATATGAGAAAGATCAACTTGGTCAAGTTTGTCTTTCTATTGTTTGAATCAATTAAGAATCCATCAATGAAATCAAATATTCTAATATTTCCTTTATAAAAATAATTTAATTGGGTTTCATCGATACTTTATGAATTAAAAATCAAAATTATGCTATGAAGGAAAATATTTCTCTTATTGGTGAAGAGACTATGGCCCGGTTGATGATTTTTTTTAACTCTATGTTAAAAAAAGTTTGTTGATAAAATAGACAAAGTTTCATCTGATACCAAACATATAAAAGAAAAATCCGTTACAAAAAATAGGTATATTCTGAATCTTGAGCACTAAAAGTTCAAAATAAAAAGAAAACAATGGTAGATGAAGAGTTAAAAAACATTATGGCGCATATGGACTAAAAAAACTAATTATTCCTTTTTCCGAAATCATAATTCTTTGGTGTTATCCTTAAAGATTTAAACTTCTAATGAGTTAAAAAGGCCTAGAAAAGGAAGGGAAAAAAGAAAATATTTTCTGAGGAAATAATGGTAGAAATTTTTTTTCAATGGAGTTTGAATAGATTCTGAATATCCACCTCTATCAATATCTTTCCTATATGCAGTACAACCATTTCCATCATCTGATATTGTTACCCATGCCAATTAAAAAAATATATATTTTGGATTAGATTTTATGGAAACTCCTATTGAACTAGAATATATATGTAATGTAAAATGGAAAAAAGTTGTATAATAAATAGTTACTTAGTCCCAAGATGAAAAATTAGTTCAATAATCCATTCCACAATCATGTAAAATGTCAACTGAGAAGAAGAAACACAAGTCAGTTAAGAAATATGGGAAAAGAGTATTAAGAAATACATGGAAGTTAGAATAAGAACTTGGAAAATAATAATAAAAAAGGAAAATGTAGAATAATAATAATAATAATAATAATAATAATAATAATAATAATAATAGGAAAGTAAAATTTCAATGGGTTATCCATCAATATAAAATTTGTTATCATCTTAGTTAGATAATAATCATGAGTTTGTTATTTATATGGAAGTTGGTTAATCATTAAAAGAAAAAGATAAAGCCAAAAAATATCATATTATAATATCACACAAGTATTACTTAGATAAATATGCTGATTTGGTAAAAAAATTAGAACAATAAAAAACTAAATATGTAAAGATGTTAGATGTCAGACCTTCCCAATCTCGCATTTCACACGATTCATCAGACTCATCAGAATCATCTTCCATAGAATCTAAAAATGGTTATAATTACATCTGTCAAATATTCAAACAACTTATGGATTCAATTCCATGTCTAACTATTATATAGGCAATATGAAAAAAAATTAAAAATATTCTGAATGAAAAAATATAATTAATGAAGTTCATGATAGAATTAGTGAAACAAAAACATGCTAAAATAAAAAAAAATTAAAGGGAAATCAAAGTCACATAATATAATATTTATTTAGATGGTTAAATGATCTATGGATGTTGCTGATGATTTGAAGGATCATGATAAGTAAATATTTGAATTTAATAAAATTTCTCTTGAATTTTTTGATGCGTTTGAGAAGTTTCATTCTATTTATTAGAGTGAGTAATGATTTTTTAATAGTTTGGATATATGTCAAATTCTTGATATGAAGAAATCATAGTTTTTAAGGAAAAAATTCATAAGTTGGAAAAGGAAAATATCATGTTTTGGTCAATCTAATAAGATTTTCTAAAGATAATTGTTTAAAATAATAAAATAATTGATCTTGATGAAAAAGTTGAAATGTTAGAGGTAGTGTTTTGGCGGAATTTACTGATGGAGGAAAATATTGTAAATATTGAATCCTTATTTTCTGAAGCTTAGAAATATTATGATGATTTCAATAATTCTATGTCCATAATTAAGAAGTAATATAAGAAATAATGAAATTTTTTCATTTCAACTCTTAATGCATCTTAAATTTTTTGAATGAAAACCATTTCAATGATTTTCTATCAAAATAAATTACTTATAAATGTTTTCAAATTTTACGTGGTTTAATGTTCTATATTTTATCTTAGATGAAAGTTTATTCAAAAAAAAATTACATATATTTTATTCTAACATTTCAAGATATTACATATTTCCCTTATTTCTTTTATGTAAATAAAAAAGGGGAGACTTTTATTAAAAATTGAATGAATATACTTAGAGGGGGAATTTTGGAAGAATTTTTTATGGATGATATATAATTTAAAAAAGAGAAACTATCTAATGTAGACATTTTATTATAGGGGGGGATCTGATGTATTTATTTCCATCAGATCTAAATAGAGTAATAAACTCAGGGGGAGTTATGACGAGAAAATAAATTTCTGGTGAAGTATATCTTTGAAGTTCTCAAAACATAAAAGGGGTTTTGATTATTTAAAAGTTATTAGTTTTTCTCTTTATGTGCTATTTTTTGTGCTTTACCAAATGGGGTATATTTTTTAGTCAAATTTTTTACTCCTTACATTTATTTTACATGGTTTTGGAAATCAAAAAATCTTTCTTGAAACTCTATTTTACTAACTTTATATATCCCATGTTTTTTATTCTTTTTAGAAAAAATATTTTTAAACCAAACATAAAAATGGTTCTAATTAAAAAGAATATAAAATTATATTATTTAATTTGATCCATTGGACTGATGGTGTGTTTGATACATCATATATACTTGTGTTCTAACCAACTGTTAGACAAGTGTTCTATCTTCCAGACTAACCGAAGTTATACACATCAGACTGATAATAGTACTGATACATTGGACTAACCATTGTTTAGTTTATTAGATTGATAAAAAAATATTATAGTCTATATAAATATTCAATGTTTATAATCATGATATTTTTAATATATCTATTAGACAAAATTATTTTAGAATATTAATGCTACTAAAGAAAATGACACTGGATTGAAGGGTTTTTCTGATCTATCAAGTGAAGGAAATCAAAGGCCTTTGCAACCAACTTTGAGAATCATATAAATATGAAATTTGAAAGAATTCCTGTAAATAGGAGTATATTCAATGAGTTGGTAGATGAAGCATTTTCAACTCAACACATATGAAGATCACTCTGTGTAAACATATCATTCCAACTATTTTTAATCATTCATAGAGTGGTACTTCTAAGGAATCCATGTAATTGTAATAAATTCCTTAGAGAATTGTTCTTTTTTATTCACTATATTCGAGCATGGTAATATCGAGTGATTCTAGGGATAGGAATATTTGTGAATCTGATGCATCAGATCGTAGGATTTTGGGGATTAGAATATATATCTATTTCGATCAATGTATTGTGGGATTTTAGGGTATTAGAAGACCGATACATTATGATCGTCATATATAGGGGTTTCATGGTAATTAAAGATAATCTTTACTGTAGGTATTGAAACTACGTATATCTTAAATCAATATTTTTTACAAACTTACCTCTTATGATTAAATAGTAGAATTAACTATTATAAATATTTTAATTAATTCTTACTATTATAAGATCTTGTTTAACTTTTTTCAACATTTTTCATATTCCTCATTGAATTAACATTAGAAACATAGTTTATACTTGTCTTTTTGATAAACTATTTTATAGATGTATCTATCAAACCAATAATAACTTAGATATATCCAATGTTTTCTAGATATGATTTAAACACTTTGATCATCATAAAATTATGAGTCTAATATTTGGAATAAATAGGTTTTTTATTTTGTATTATCTTAAATTTCTAAACAATAATTCACCCCCCCCCCCCGCTTATAGACATCGTATACTCTTATGATCTAATAATTCACACATCATATCCTTTCAAATAAAGGTTTGTATGTACATTGTAAACTAATTTCAAATCAATAATTAAATTTAAGGATTCAATCCTAGGTTAATGAATTAGGTAAATACCTAACATTAGATCAAGAGATCACAATGCACAATGCCTACAATAGGGAACACCAATGGATATTGAAGCAAATGTGCATCATGAAAAAAAACCTAAAATTAGGATCCACCAAGATATAGATAATAGACAAAAATAACATGATGTTCTATCACTATCTAAGTTGGATAGCAAGTGATATCAGAAGAAACCATAAAATATGAGATCCACTTAACGAGAAGAGATCGAACGTAATTTCCAGATCTTTGATCATACAATAAAACCATTTGGAGGATTCGAAAACACATATTGAGATCCTTAAATGACCAAAGATTCATTTTAGGGTCAAAAGGTATATTATAGGTTAAACCATAGGGTTTATGGATTTTTTTAAAAAAAATAATGGAATCAAAACCCACATGAACATTTTTCATGGTAGGGACGCATAGTTAGTAGTAATTGATCACCATAACTATGTGTCACTACTCATCTTTTTATGGGGTCACATGTTTATTCCACATAGTTAAACTAACTATGTGTTAACCATTCATTTCCCACTATCCATGGGTTGCATAGTTTTTTTTTGGGGTGGCCACATGATTTAAAAAAACCATGCACCCCCTCTTAGTGGCTGTCAATAGGGTGCATAGTTTCGAACTGGATACTCGATCCTAGATAAATTATGCTCAACATCAAGATCCTATGATCTCAAGACATGGGATGGGTTAGAAAGATACTTCCAAAGCTATGATACATGGAAAAACTATATATCAACTTCAAAATTAGTGTATGTTCAAAATAGTTATCCACTTTCCCCACCTGCTCAAAAACCTCAAAAGGTTCCACAAACAATGGTGAAATCCTCCCTTGTTTCCCAAATCATCGATGACCTAAATTAGGTGAAACTTTCAAAAATACATGGCCACTGACTATAAACTCCAAATTTTATCTATAATGGTAATAATAAGTCATATTTTCAATCTATTATGTGACTATTATTTAACAAATCATCTAAATATTCACCATCATCTCTTGGACCGAACACAGTTCAACCAAGGGAGCCTCACTGATCTCTATCTAATACAATGAAGATTTACACAGCCTTCTATACATGTAGTCAAAAGGATCCATCAAAATTTCATATCGGTCATTATTGTTATAGGAAAACTCAACTAGTCCCAAATATACATCCAAAGCTCTAAAAAAGTTAATAAAGCAAGTGAAAATCATGTCCTCATCTATATAGATCTCTATATTTGGACATCCATCTATGGATGATATGTCATACTCAAAATTACCTAAGATCTTGCTACCTCATAGAGGACTCTCCAATAGTGAAAATTAAACTGAGTATCTCTATCAGAAACTATAACAGACATAACACCATGCAATCTAAAAATCATCTACATGTATAGATGTCCCAAATCCTAAACGTTGGTTTTATCTCTAATGGGTATAAAGGGATCTTATTTGGACAGCCAATAGATCACAACCAATATAGTATTATTCTTTTAAGGGGTATGTAGAAACCCAACCACAAAGTCTATATATATCTCATCCAAAATCCATGTTATCCCTAGAAGAGGATGAAGAAAACCCAAATATTTATTGTGCTAATATTTAACATGTTTAAAGGTATAACAATGAGAAAAAAATTTAGTGATGTCTTGTCTCATACCTAGCGACCAAAATCATTTTCATATATCATAAAACATCTTCATGGTTCAAGATTTCAATGCCCACTAGCAACTATAGTAATCCCCTATCACAACCTTTCTCATAGGAAAAGGTACAACATACTAGTTATGGAAACATAGGATACCCTCTGATGCGAACAACCACTCACTAATGGTCTCCCCACCATAATTAAATTTCCTAATGATATAGAATTAAAAATAAAATTTCTACTCCAAAATAATTGTCTCGAGAAGAGTGGAGTTCAACTTAACATTTTCCAATACAACCTTATTCTTTTCCTCCTAAATTCCAATATTTAACTGAGAAAAAAACAATCAATTTCTACTATTTTTATGAATCTTTCATATCTTGGGTAAAAAATTTCATAGTCTAGGCCTCAAAAAATCCATTACCCTACCCTATGGTATATGAAATTTCAAAATAAAAATATTATTGGTACTCTACCCAATGTTTTTGTTATAGATTTAAATCACTTTGAGAGAATATATAACTCTATATTTTGGGTTAGAATAAACAGTAAACCTTTTTCTTAGTATGTAATAATTCCAACTCTTAAGATTAAAAATTATTGGTGTGATTTCAAGATCATGGGTCGGATTATTCTTCACATGTGGTCTAAGTTTCATGTAGCCATAGGCTACCATGTGATCACCCTAAATAATACCACATCCCAAATTTGAACCTGATGTGTCAAAGAATACCACATATCCTTACAAAACCATTGGAAGAGTCAACACTAGAACAAATTTTAAAAGTATTTTCAACTCATAGAATGAATGCTATAACTTTTCATTCCATAAGAACTTTACTCCCTACTAAGTGAGGGAAGTAATTGGAGAATCCCTCTTTGATAAATCTTTAACAAATCTGTGATAATACCCCTCCAAGAATAAGAATATTTATATCTCCCAAACATTATGAAGTTTCTCTCATTTCATAAAATCCTTCACCTTATTAGGATAAAATGATATGTGATATTACAAGACCACATGTCCCATTAATTTTAATTCCCAAATCCATAAATTACATTTTGAAAGCGTCGTGTAAAGTCTATGGTTTATCAATATTTCTAAGACTTCGCTCAAATGATGAACATGATCCACCTTGGTTTTTCAGTAAACCAAAGTATCATCCACAAATACCACAATGAACTAATTTAGGTACTCAAGGAATATTTTGTTCATCAATTTCATAATGATTGTACAAGCATTGGTTAAGCCCTATGGAAAAACAAAATACTCAAAGAGACTATACCTGATTTTGAAGGTATTATTTAGAATGTTAGATTCTTTAACTATCACCTATTTATTACCAGATCGAATATAAATATTTGATAACCACTTCTACACTTTTATCTAATCAAATACATCATCAATTCATGGTAATAGATAATTTTTCATTACCAAAACTTCATTGAGTTTTCAGTAATAATCAAATAAGAGAAGTGTTCTATCATATTTATTCACAAAGAGAACAAGTTCATACCAAGTTGACCTATTTGGTCATATTAATCAATTATTTAATAGATCATCTTACCAACTCTAACACTTTTAGCTCTGTTGATGACATATGGTAAGAAACAATATATATCGTCTAAGTACCAGGTAATAAATTCTAATGACCCAAGATTGACGTACATATGCACACATGGTCATATTAATTATACAGAATAATTATCAGGTTATATTAATTATTTAAATCCATTATACTCATCATTATACCCATTCAAATTAATTATTTTTTAATAACAAATTACACCATGGTGTAGAGATAGTAAGTTATACATAATCATGCATGGTGAAATCGTTATTAATAGGATGGATAAAAGGAGGTATAAGGTTGTACCATAATTATAATAGAATCTCATAATTTAGAAGATACTGGGTTTATTAATTTATTATGGTAACATCACAAGAAGAGGAAATATAAGATGGAAATAATTTTGAAAGAGGTGATAAAGCAATTACCTCTTTTTTGAGTATCTCGTTTTGATTTGCACAAAAGGTCTCCCTAAGATGTCATTATTCAAAATTTTGGCCTCTAGGATGATGTTAGGGAAGTTGGTAGGATACTTGTGTAGGTTTGGGCCAATCCAAATGTATTTTGAGGTGTTAATAAAAAAGAAGAAGTTCTCATTTATAGGAGAGGTGAGGGGCACTTTAAGAAAGTCTATAAATATTAATTTATTATAAATTTATTTTAGGTTTATAATGGTCCAAAACTCATTTATTTATAAGATAAGATTAGTATGGTTCAAAATACTCTCAACAAATAGGTTTTATATAAGTTTAGGCTGCAAAATTAATGTTACCTTTTAGCTTTAACCCTTTGTTAAAAATATTAACTCTTATCATGTCTTCTTGTATTTTCATAATAAACGGATATTATAGTTACTATAAAATTCCAATAAAACCAAAAGTGGATAATTAACAGAATTTTTAACATTATATTAGTCAGTTAGCCAAATATTATATTTTTAGGACTA
Source organism: Viscum album (assembly GCA_963277665.1). Classification (NCBI taxonomy): domain Eukaryota; kingdom Viridiplantae; phylum Streptophyta; class Magnoliopsida; order Santalales; family Viscaceae; genus Viscum; species Viscum album. Next base: position 827,670,880 of record OY728133.1, on the reverse strand, counting down.
TTATGTCATTTAATAAAATAGTATTTAAAAAAAATCATTTACGTCAATTTTGACACTATTTATTAATTGATTTTTGTTAAAGTGATAACTACTTTATTCCTTTGAAAAAAATATTAACTCATCCCTCATGTGTGACTGGAATATATATTATTTTTTGATGGCATGAAAACGTTCAAATTACATTTATTTAAATATTTATAACATCATTTAGTTTAATATTTCATTAATAAGGTAATCACTGCATCATCATTGTGTCATAAATATATTTATTTATTTAATGTCTAGAAATTATAAATAAAATTCCATGATGTTGGAAATATTTTTAAATTAATAATGTATTTTTATATATAAATAGATCATTTATATAAACCAAAATAAAATGGTTTTAGTAAAAAAAATACTTGTTTTTGTTATATTTCCCTTTATGTTAAATTAATTATTATAAAAGGTCATTATCAAACCCAAGTGGCTCCATGCGACCCTAAAATAGACCTAAGGATGGTCATGGTAGACCATACTTCATTCAATAGGATTATGACACGTGTTAGGATAGTTTCATATTATAATAATATTATTGATGACCCTTATTTAACTGATTTACCCTTTAACCATGATAAATAAAAATAATTACTGAAGTTACTATTCATAATATCCAAAAAAAAGAACATTCTCCACAATTTGGACCTTTTGATTCCAAATTTTGAATCCATTTTTTTAAATTTAAAACAAAAAAAATTTCAAAAAAAATTTAAAATTAATTCCCATCGTTAAAACCAGAAAGAGGGTTTTTAAAAAGTAAAAAATTATCAAAATATTGACATGTATTTATATCCAATTTAAATGTGAAATTATGTCCAATGAAAAAAATTATATTAAATGATAAAAGCATAATCTAATTTCACTTTAAAACTAATTAAAAAGACAATCAAACAATATAAATAAATTATAATAAAATGTTGTTTTAAATGAAAATGTTGTATTAGAGATGTGTTCATGTATCTTTCTCTAAATTTCCTTGGCTTCAAGATTTCTTAGGAAGGTTCGGTTAGAAAATTGTTCCCCTAGTCTGGTTTTATGAGGGCTCTTGTTTTTCTATCTGAGCCCTTATCTTATTCAACCTCTGCCCTGGTTGAGATTGGTGAAAACGTTACTTTCACAGGTGCTTGAAAGAACATTCACAAGGGATTAACGTTAGGAGATGAAAATATAAAACATAGGTCTTTATCCCTTGAGTTTTCTATTCCCCGGGAAAACATGAGTGTTTACGTGCATAATGTTTTCATTCCTCCAGTATATAAGAATTGTGATAACCAATTATCTTTGATAAAGATAAATGAGGATTCTAGGTGGTTTTGTTTAGTCACAACTTCTCCTAACAAATCTATATCTTATTCTGACAATGGTGTTTCAATAGGGTGATACTTTTTTATATTAATGAGTATCTAGCCTCCATGTCTAGTCCGACCAAGATTCCTGGGGCTAAAGCCAGGCATAAATTGTTCTGATGATTCCAATAATCATTTGGAACACCTATGGCATTGGTGATTAGTTAAAATTTGATATCTTGGAAAGGGAAATCCAGAATTATAAATTATATATTTCTACAATTCTTGAGAAAACAAATTCGAGTAAGATTAAAAAGTTTACTCATAAACTAATAATGCATGCCAGTATGCTTGAAGAACCGGATAATCATCATATATGGATATTCTGGAATAAAGATGTGTATATGGATCTAGTTAAGGCTGGAGATCAATATATTATAGTGAAATTCATCAAAAATGTGGAGGTAGTGTTTATATACTTTTGTATGGATTTTTTGATTCTCAAAAGGGAAAGCTTATGGTAGGAATTGAATAGTTTTGATCTGAAAGAACATCCTGTGATTATTGGTAGAGATTTTAACATAATTAATTATCCCAAAGAAAATAAAGGGAGGGGTGTGTTTCCTCATGTGTCTAGCTTGAATTTCATCCTGTTTATGGTCGGGAAGGGGCTTCTTAAAATGGGTTATTCTGGGCGTGATTTCATATGGTGAATCAACATGAAAGGAAGTCAGTATTTCTAGAGCCGTCTCAATCATTTATTATCTAGAGTTCATACTATTTCTAGGTTCCCTAATGCTAAGGTAGACCATCTTGTCTATGGCATCTTTGATCACTCGCCTTTGCTTGTATCTGTATCCTATAGGTAGGATGTAAATGAAGGTTTCTATTTTTTTATTACTGGAATTGAATTAATTATTATCTACAGATTGTCAGGGATTATTGTAAGGAACCATTTCAAGGCAATTCTTGGGTGGACATTCATAAAAATTTGAAACAACTTAAACATAAGATTCATTCCTATGAAAAATATCTCCCTCATATTGACCAAGACCTAGAATATCTTAAATAGTAGGTTTAGGCTATGGGAAAAAATTCCTTAAGATAGATGGGATGACACGATCATTAAGGATATTTCTTGTAAGAAAAATGATTTGGAAATCCTTATCCTGAAAAAATATTATATTGATCATGAAAGGGATAGGGTGAAATGGCTTCATGAAGGAGATTAGAACTCATCCTATTTTTATTCTTGTATTATGGAATTTATAAGATTTGTTAAAGTCAATATCCTTATTTAAGATGGATCTTTCCCAGATGACAAAAATGTGGTTGGAAAATTGGCCTTCTCCTTCTTTAAAAAATTACTTGATAATCCTAATCTGAATATGGTGAATGGATATCCTAGTGGGAGCACAAATATTTATGAGGAAATACCTAATATAATGTCTGTTCATGAAAATATTCTGCTGGAAGTTGTCCCTAATGAGAAATAAATCTATCATTCTATGATGAAACTTAACCCAGACATTTATCTAGGTCCTAACAGTTTTCTAGGATCATTATATAGAGGCTCTTGGATGATCTCATTTTAGTCATCCATGATTTCTTTCGTGGTGGTTCTATCCCAAGGGTCGTGGGTTCTACAATTTTGGTAATGCTTCCTAAAACTAAAAATCCATCATCCATTTGAGATTATGCACTGCTGACCATGTGTAATTTTACTTACAAAATTATTTCACACATTATAAACTCATGAAAGTCTTTTCATGTTTTGCGATGGATTTACATTGAGCTACATGGTTTTGTTCATGGTCGATCTATTTAGGGATCAGTTACCTTGGCTCATGAAATGATCCATGATATCAATATTAAATGCCATGGATCAAACATGGCTCTAAATCATGATATGAATAAATATTATGATATAATTGAATGGGGTTTTATCATCAGAGTGCTTAATTGTATGGGCTTCTCCTCATGGGCCACATATATTCTGTTTTGTTGCCTCAACACTTCCGAGATGGAAGTTTATTTTATGGGTAAAACTCATGGTTTTTTCAAGGCTACTTGTGGGATCATAGTAAGAGATCCCATTTCCCTGACTCTTTTTATTCTCATGCAAGATACTCTTATTCAGATTATTAATAATAAAATATCTACAATTATCCTTCTTCCATACCGAAGGAAAATGAATCAACTAAAAATTTCTCACTTGATGTTTGTAGATGACACCCAAATCATTATCAAGGCCATTTATAGATTAGTTGGGGGTGTTATTAAAATTATCGATGAGTATAGTTACTGGAGCGGACAAACTATCAAAAGAGAAAAAAGTAATCTGTATATTTGTAACAAATATGGTGATAGGCATGTTTCCCATTTATCTAGAATGTTGAATATACATATAGGTTCTTTTACCTTATATTATCTTGGGTCTCTTATATCCCCTGTCCATACTAGAATAAGAGATTTTGATGGCATTATGAAAAAAATTATTAACCATGTACTTAACTGGAAAAAACTATATCTATACGTTGGTGGAAGGATTGCTTTAATCAATAGTGTTATATTGGCTATTCTAATACATGTTCTTTTGGCCATCAAAGTGCCTTAGGGGGTTCTGAATAATATTGATAGAATCTTGGATGATTTCATATGGGATTCACTTTCTAAGGGGAAAATCCATTGGACTTAATGGTATAGATTGGAAAAACATGTTCACGAGGGTGGAATTAATGTCCGGAATATAGCGGATGTTGTGAACTTCATGGATGAAAAACTTTCCTTTGAGGTAGGGGAGGAGAAGAATCTCTAGGGTAAAACTATGTCATTTCAAGGAGGGGGTTCATTGGAAGGTAGTAGTCTGGATTCTACATTTTGTTCTTTGATTCATAATATTATTCCTACCATTTAGGAACACTCAAGGTGGATTGTTGGGAAAGGGGATATTTCTTTTTGGAATCATAATTGGGGAGGTTCTAGTGTTGGTTTTCCGAACTGTCCAATGTCTTCTATTTCATTTAGAGAAGAATGTATGTATCCATGTTTCACTAATTTTGTTTTAAAAAATTATCAAAAGGATGTGTTTGATAGTATTGAATTAAATTTGGATCTGGACATATGTTTTTTCACTACTTATAATTCATTTTTTTTCTTTCAAAGAATTTTCATTGGATCATTCATTCACAGGAGCAACAAGACACTTGGAATAATGTGTTATGGTGCAACAAAATTCCTTCTAAATTCATCTTCTTAATATGAAGGATTAGAAATTAGGCCATAAATATAGATGATAATGTGAGAAGGGTGGTTATTAATATGGTCCTTAAATGTCACTGCAGCACAATTCACATGGAGGATGATTCCAATCATCGCTTTTTTAAGGAAAATGGGCTATAAATGTCTGGGTTTGTTTTGGATAATTTACGGGGATTTTTTTTCACAGGTCTCCTAGGTGCTACTTTCCTGGAAAGATGGTTCTCTGGTCTGAATGGTGAAATCCCAGAAAAAAGTTCTAGGGAACTGTTTCATAATGAGGGTTGCTGGTGTATCTAGAAAGCTAGAAATAAATCTAGATTTAATGGTCTTTTTTATACAAGAATATATGTTGTCAAAAGAAACAAGTACCTCCTGATTGATTTGGTTAGTGTTCCAATGACTGGATTCATCCACCCTCTCCGAGGAGAATACTGGTGAATATGTCTATAATCAATTATACTAGTTCTTCTTTAATAGAAAACTGGGTGTGTTGGTATCCTCGAAATGTGGTTTACAAATTCAATTTTGATAGTTCTTGTTTTTTGGGGATTATGTGTAGTATAGGGTGGTCCATGATTATAAAGGGAGTGTTCTTATTACTTTCACCACCTATTATGGTAAGGGGAAATCAATTCAAGTATAGGAAAATGCAATATTTAGAGTTCATAAATTGTGTGCCCATAAAATATTTAATATTGAGCAAGTTAAAACTAATTCCATGATTATTCATGACTCTATACATTGTAATATACCCACTCCTTGGTCGATTGCCTAAATAATAATAAAATATAAGGGTAGCATAAACAACAACACTCAGGTTGTTCATACATGTCGTGAGGGAAATAAAGTGGAATATCATCTTTCTTCCATGGTGGTGGCGGACCAAGGGGGAAATGTTACCTATTTTTTCAGCATTCTTCAACTGAAACTAGAGGGTATGGAACTGTTTAGAGAAGATCAACTTGGTCTTCATTATTTTTGGCCACCTTAGTCTTTTATTATTTGGACTTTCCCATGGCCCTGTTTTGTTATTAGATTTTTTAGATAATAAAAATGTAACGTTGAATGAATTAAAATGAATTATTTTTCACTATTCATTAAAATATTAATTTTATCAAAAAAAACACCAAAAAATAAACCAAAATAAATTTTTATGTCCTTATTCTAAATACTATGTTTATTATGTCAAAAATAAAATATAAAAGTTTTAAAAATATATTTAAAATGGGTGTTCTGTCAAAAGGCGGCAAAACTCGATTTTTTTTAAAAATACTTCTTTTATCTAAAAATTGAATTTATTCTTATATAATGTATATAAATTAAATAATATGAATGTAATTGTTATATAAAATTCAAAATGTGGTTAAGAAAATTCATAACATCTAGTTTATATACAATTAAATAATAATATATAATAATATATCGTTGTTTAGTGAAACTCAGTATTGCGTACAATGCAATCTCTTGAGGAAGGTCACTCTTATGTATAAAAAAATCCATGTTAGTGATGTGTGTAGTGAAAGATTCCTTTTGTGTTATGTATAACATAATTCAAATATAGTTCTTTTATACATTGAAAAAAATCTATACTCAGTGTTGTGTGTATCATACTCCAACTCGATATTGAATTTTACATACAATAAGTCGGTTCAGTGTGAAAGGAATGTCTGAATTAGTACATTGTAAGATATAAATGAAAATTTTAATTTATTCAAAAATGGTCTATAAAAACTCAGGGTGTTACGTTATACCCCCCTTAAAATGAATTTCTCCTTCAAAATTTGTCGGGGTTATAAAATATTTACTACATGAAAGTTTCTTTTATGGAAACTCACATCATTAAAAGGAATACTAAAACTTCATTTTAAATATGATAGTTTGAAATATAATGGTTACCCATAGTAACTAATAACTGGGTTTCCACGTAGGAGAACATATTTGGGAAGTGGAAACATATATATGGAAGAAAAATATAACCATCATGTTTTGATGGATAGTGATAGAGAACAAGGTTTGGATGAAGTTGACAACTAGAAATCCATAAGTCTGAAATGATTTAAGGGACCTTATAATTCATCAGATAAGAATGTACTATGATAACATTTCTGTATTTCAAGAACATTTCGCTAAAGTTGAAGAGTTTTTCATGAGAATAAATACTTACTTGATTTTGGTGCAATCTCACCATTGTTTATGCCTTCAACAATTTTCCCTTCATCTCTTTTTTAATGATATGAAGTTGAAATTGTCATTCTTGACGCGCTAGAAGATCATGTGATAGAATGATAGGTCATTCCATCTATCTTAACAAAAAAGTTATCACAGGTAATCAAATATGCATAAGTCCACCTATAGTGAGATAATACATTAATCTAGAAAAATTTAATCGTAATATAATTTATAGTATATATAAATGTATAACAATACAATCCTTCCAAAAACTAAAAATATAAAACTTTTAAAATAGGTGAACTAAATCAACATAACATTTATCTCTCATATTTCATAAGGTTGTTCTTGGTTGTCACATTCCAAACATGTGAATACCTTAACCATATATTCTCTTAAATTATGATAATAAAATGAATTAACATAGGACCTTAGTGTAAACATGAAATCTTTCAAAATTAAATCTTTTCACAGACCAGAAATACCAAAAATTATATGTACTAAAACCATGATATCACTTTGTCCTTATATTTGTCATGTGATCATTAATACTAGAAAACATCTCATTATCTTCGTATCCCTTCAGTATACACATATCATGTGATTCACAAAAAATAATTTAATCACTTTTCATTGTTACTGGAACCATATACATATGGAAACCACAATTGAGAAATAAATAGATATTCCAATAGTTCATAATACTATAAAAGAGATTCTAAAACACTATTTTGGAATCCCATTACATAAACACTTAATAATTCCACCATGTCGTTTTCATACACAATATCTCCAATTGTGATTGCATGTGATTTTTCATTGCCTTTTTCCTTGATAGGTTGTTGACGTCGATAATTGTTTACAACCCTTGTATTAGGGAATTGGTTAGCATAATGCCCCATTTCCTTACACTTGTAACCCTGATATGTTGGAGGTTCACTCTTGGGAAATTTCTTTTTATTCTGATTACATATGTAGAAAAATGCCTGATTACCATATTTCCCACACTTAAAACATTTATTAGTACCCTTAGGAAAATTTCCTCCATATATCTATACACTCTTTGAACATAAAGAAAATCTAATCTTCATTTCTCCATAATTTTTATAGGTTCCTTTTAATTTTATCCTTCTTTTATTATCATAACCATGAGATATATGAAAAAATGAAATATTTCTTTTTCTTAGAAGAAAAAAAGAAAGTTACATACTAAAAATAAGTTATTTAACTCATCCCAATCCATGGAGTCAATTTTTTTCTTTTTTCTCGTATTCTTGATAAAGTTCCACCACAGATTCACTTTACCTTCTAACAAATAAGTCCCTAATTTAACCTTTTCACATTATGAACAACGAAGAATGAAAAATAACTTTTTAATGGTACAAATACATTTCTTATCAACTAGTGGATTGGTCTTTCCACTAAAATAAGGTGGATGTTTCCTTAAGAAAGATTCAAGAGAACGGTGGTCCCACTTTTGGTCATTTGGAAGCCTAGTAGGAATTCCAGTCGTAGAAACAAGATCATTTTTTCAAGATCCCATGACATTTGGTTGTTTAGGAGGAAAATAATTTCATTTCCCCTCACATCTAGCATTAACATGGTTTCCTTGGGTTCCAGGTGTTCTCTAAAACCCAAAAATAATAGTGTGAGAGGAAAAAATCATACTAGGAAATCAATATAATCAAGGGGGATTACTTTAAATCTCCAATATATTAGGTTTATTCCTAGTGTATTTATGATATTTACCATCATTCTAGGATTGTAACCTATAGGTATACTAACCCTTATTGAAATCCCTAGAGATACCTTAGAATTATCTCTAGGGATCTCACTAAATTCTTCGCATCCTAGTTTCCAAAGGATAACTAAACCTTCACTCTAATACCAACTTTAATGACCCATGCTTGATGTACATGGACAGTAAATTTATTTTTCAGAAGTATTAATACATCACACAAATATACACCCAAATATCGTATTATTTTAGTGTCTTTGTAAAATTGAAACATAATTATCTAACTTGGTGGAAGATCTTCAAAATCTCCCATAAAGATCTTCCAGTTTTTTTCCAACCTAAAACATTTCTTTATATCTTGGGGAAAAGAAAACATAAAAAGGGTGATCTAAAATTCCCAATAAGGGTAAACATGGAGAATATAAAACAAACCATAAACATAAGAATTTAAACAACATGAACATAAAGTATAAATATCAAAATCATGAGTCATGAAATAAATCTTGGCAGTATATAAGGCACAGATCATAAATTAACATTAACAAAGATAAAATTGCATTGGAATAAAATATCTAATTATGAAAAACAAACAAGAACATAATATGATTTCCATAGTATCCAAGGCATTGATTCCAATAACTTCATAGTGAAAAAATTACATTACTGAATAGGGTTTACTTTTCATTCCAGACATGTATTACTGATTCGGATTTACATGTCATTACTGCCTGGTATTACTGAACCAGATTTATTTTTCATTCTAGTAATTACTATATCAATAGATATAAATCTTTAACTAATGAATTTTATGGAGATATATGTTCCACTCATATCATAAAAAATCATTCTTACATGTGCCACAAAAACATAAATTATTCATCATAGCATAACCCGTGAAATAAAATGGGTTTCTTAAACATCATTCCATCATAATATAATCCATATAAAATAAATATATTTCATAAAAATAAATTCCATCCTAAAAACAATCATATAAAATTAATAATAAGGATATAAACATAACCCTATTTCATTTTAAATGGATAATAATTTTGATAAAACATATGAGATTAATTCTCGAGGAAAATATATTTTCTTCTTCAAAAAACGTTTTCTTTTCTCAAGATACAATGCAATTTTAAAAGAAAATAATTTTTTTGAAAATAAACATGAAATAATGTAAATTAATATTCATGTAAATAAGGCATTATTAAGTCTTCAAAATCCATTCATGTTGTATATGTTAAAAACATTCATTTGTACTCTTTCTAGAAAAGTCAAAAAGTACCTCGTATGGAAAATGAAGGAAATATTCCTTCCATACCATTTAATAAAAATTCATCAATGGGTAAATGTGACTTTAAAAAATAGTATAAGAATATAAAAAATATTATATATATATTGGAAACATGGACGTGAATGATAAATATAACCTAGTAAATACTTAGGAATAAACAATCTCAGATAATAATGTGATTGAAAAATTATCCCATACGTTAGGTATAATTTCTTTCATATGTGTCCAGAACTCTGGTATAGTGGTTTTAAACATATTATTAACTTGTAATAGAACCATAATAATATCTATGATATCATATATGGTTCACTTATGACTTTATTTTACCCATTTATTTATCCATTCCATGTTAAAGCAACGTTTTGGGTAATAATTGTTTTATTTATCGTATGTGTTTTGACATGTTATTCTTGATATTATTACATAGATCATGATTTAGTTGTTTCTATAATTTAAAACATTATTTATATATAATAATTATTCTGTATATAAGTATATATAATAGAGAGATGAATGAAATGGAATACACCGTTCATAGAGACGGTAGGTCGTACGTAGGTATGAACGTTGTTTCCATTTACATATTGAATTGAATAGAATAAATTTAATGACATATATATATATCCAGTATAATTATTATTTAATATATTTCATTATTTTTTATTATATATACTTTATAATCATTCTTGAATGGTTAACGTGGAGAATGAATCTCATCCTGTCGTGGAGACGGTTGGTCGTACGTATGCACGAGTGACGATATCATTCACTTAATGGTTAAATGGTATGGAATTTGATGGTATATTAATTATACAGAATACTTATAATGTTTTTTCATTATTTAAATCCAATATACTAATCACTATACATATCCAAATTAAGTATTGTTGAATAAAAAATTACACCACGGCGTTGAGGCGATAAGTCATATATACGCATGCAGGGTGATATTGTTATTCGTATGATGGATAAAATGAGGTATAAGTTTCTATCATAATTATAATAAAATATCATAAGGAAAAATATACTAGATTTATTACTTTATTATGGTATCAATATAAGAAGATGAAGTAGAAGAATAAAAGAATTTTGAAAGAGTTGATAAAAAAATTACCACTTTTTCAAGTATCTCCTTTTGATTTGGACAAAAGGTATATCTAGGATGTCATTCATCACAAATTGTGGAATATAAGATGAATTAAGGGAATTTGGGAGGATATTCGGGAAGGTTTTTCTGAGAAAAATTGCTTTGCAGGTGTGTAAAAAAAAGAAGGAGAAGTGCCCTATTATCATAAAAGTGAGGGCACTTTAGGAAAGTCTTTAAATATTAATTTATTATAAATTTATTTTAGGTTTGTAATCATCCCAAAATAATTTATTTCAGTCCATATCCTCACAAAAAATAGGTTTTAGATAATATTAGGTTATAAAATTAACCTTATCTTTTAGCTTTGACCCTTGGTTAAAAATATTAACTCTTACCATGTCTTCTTGTATTTTCATAATATATATTTACTATAGTTACTATAAAATGTCAACATAACCAAAAGTGGATAATTAATGCCATTTTTAACATTATATAATTCATTTGACCTAATTTTATATTTCTAAGACTATTATATCATATAATAAAATAGTATTTGGTTTAAAAACTCATTTTTGTCAATTTTGACACTATTTAGTAATTGATTTTTGTTAATGTGATAACAACTTGATTTATTCAAAAAAAAAGGAATTAAATCATCCCTATCATGTCAATGTCATATAAAAAATCATTTATGGAATAAAAATGTTAAAATTAAATTTATTTTAATATTTATAGTATCATTTATTTGAATATTTCATTTTTAAGGTAATCATTGCATCATCATTGTGTCATAAATAAATATATTTATTTAATGTCTTAAAATTATAAATAAACGAAAATAATGTAGGAAATTGTTTTATATTTCTAATTACTATTTATATTCAAATATATAATTTATATAAACCAAAAAAAAAATTTGTGAAAAGATACACATTTATGTTATAATTCTCTTTAAATTAAATTAATTATTATAAAAGGTCATTATCACCACCATGTGGCTCCATGGGGACCTAAAATCGACTCAAGGATGATCATGGTCGGTAATATATCATAAATTAGGATTAATACATCTGTTAGAGTAGTTTTATATTATTATAATTTTATTTTTTACCTTTATTTACCTGATTTACCCTTTAACCATCGTAAAAATAAAAATTAATCAAGTTACTATTAATAATATCCAAAAATAAAAGGAACCTATTTACTCAATTTGGAATTTTTTATTAAAAATATGGAATCCTGACATAATTGGCTGAAATTAATTGAAAATTAATTCCCGTTTTCAAATCCACAATGCGGGGTTTTACGAAGTAAAAACTATCAAAATATTAACATGTGTTTATATCCAATTAAAATGTTAAATTACTTAAAATGGACAAAGTTTTATTAAATGATAAAAAAATATTACAATTACACCTTAAAACCAATTAAAAATATAGTCTAACTCTATAAATAAATTAGACAAAAAGGATGTTTTGTCTTAAAATGCAGTATTTTTCACTATTCATTAAAATATTAATTTTATCAAAAAATAATGAATATTAAAACCAAGTAAATTTTTATGTAACTCTTCCAAATAATAATTTGATTTTTTTAAAATATAATATATAAATCTGTTAAAAACTATTTTTGAAATGGGTGTTCCATCAAAAAGCGGAAAAACTGCATTTTTTAAAAAAATACATCTTTTATCCAAAAAATAATTTTTTTCTTATGTCATGTCTAGAAAATACATAAAATGAATTTTAATTTTACGTAAAATTGATAATTTGGTTAATATTATCCATAATGGATATTTTATACTCAATTAAATAATAATATTTTAATAATATATCATTGTTTTGTGAAATTCGGTGTTGCGTACAACACAAGATATTGAGGAAGGTTTCTCTTATGTATAACACAAGCCAAGTCAGTGTTGTGTGTAGTGAAATATTCCTTTGGTGTTATGTATAACATAATACAAATATAGTTCTTTTACACATAGAACAAAATCTATAATCATTTTTGTGTGTATCGTACGCCAACTCAGTGTTGTGTGTAACATACGGCAAGTCAATTTATTATGGAAGGAATGTTTGAATTAGTGAATTTTAAGATATATATGAAAATATTAATTTATTAAAATAAAAGGTCCATAAAAACTCAAGGTTTCACATAAATCAATAGATATCTCTACCTATCTTAGTTATGGCATACCATAGAAATTATATAGAAAGAAGTTGAGAAAAAATTTAATGATTGAATGGAGATCATCACTCAAATATTCTCAATCTAGGGAAAAATAAAACACTAATATTACCATGCCAAACTCCAAAAAAATATAATTTGACTCTACTTGAACTTGGGTCCCATTCTCTCTAAATGATATGACACACCCCATCGGGTGCAGTGAAGGAGAACTGCCAAAGGTAACAGTCAATCTGGGACTTATGAGCGATTAACCAACCAGTCACAAAAATGATGTCAAGAGGCTTCAGGTCAATACATATTAAATTCCAAGAAATATCTATATCTAAGAAAGAGAAAACATAAGATGATAAATGGATACCCTAATCACTCTTCATTCTGAGAGGTGTATTATCTCCATCACAAAAGACAAAATCTCAATAGGAAGAATTATTAGGTTCACAATATGATTCAATATAAATGAGTGAGACACACCGGTATCAAATAAAGAAGTCCCTAAATATAAATCTATAGTGTGGTAATTATCACATTCATTGGACTTGTATCAATTTCCTCTAAAGACTCTTCCACTATATAAAGAAGCATTTTATGGATTCTTGTGGCCAGAATGCCTTAAATCATGAAGCATCATATTGCACAATAATAAGTTTTGGAGATGATGAGAATATGTCACTATATGGAGAAAAAGAATTTTAATAACTTCTATAGATTTCTTGAGTGACCACAAGAATTGCAGATCTTGGGCATAGGTACAAACACATATTGAATGTCCAACCTTTCCATTATAGAATCATGTCATTGGGACACTTCTAGGCAATAAAAGTGGTATAAAAGAATCCTTCTATTCAGAATAAGCACAAGACTTATCACACATCTTGTTTCCTTTAAATTAACCCATATAATATCCACATAGAGAAAAATAAGCTCGCTTCCACCCTGAATTACAAGCCATATCAGGCTCAACCATCAATTTCCTTTCTACCTTATCAGCATAAGAATCTAGATTCCACAAGAAAACCTAAATCATATTATAGATTGAATACCCATCTCAAATCCTCCCAAATATATCTTCTCATTAGTCACCACCTTAGAGGAAAATAGAACAAGGTTAGTATAGTGATTTTCATAATGATTCACATTCATGTCACCCAGCTAGAGTTCTAGAAACTCCATGGATTCATCCAAGACCAAATATTCTAGAAATAACTAGTTGGTGAAAATAACTCAAAATTATTTCCATTAAAACACTAGTGACTCTTATTTTTCACCATTGAGTCCCACAATCTCTTTCTATGACCTTTCAACTAAAATATAGCACATTTGGACTTAATAGATTCATGGGTTTCCAATAACTCAAAAATAAGCTCTATAATTTTTAACAAGTCCCCAGACTCTTGAGGATCATTATAGCCTTGGAATATAGGTGGATTCTGGAGAAGAAATATGTGATCATGATCACGATATTTATCCCTTCATGGTTCCTCTATTAGATCCCAAACAGGAATGAGTACAAGTACTTTTTCTAGATATTGGATAGTCAACAACACTATATCAATAAGATTTTTGTCTAATGGAGTATTTTCCCCCTGTAATTCACCGGTATCTCCCTCCTATGGCCTATCCACATGTCTTCTTGGAGTAATTATGCTACAAAACATCAACAAAAAAATACTAAAGTAATTAGCTAGGATATTCAGATCAAAGATATATGAAAATAAATTCCATCAATCAGAAATTTAATACCAGTATTTCATTATTCTAAGGAAAATAGTAGGAATAGTACTATAATCATATCAAGACATTCTTCAAATACAATTTTCCTAAACTCCCATGGTGACTTAAGGACCTTTATAGTGAGAGATGGCCAGAAACTCACTCATAACTACCTCGTAAGTCCCATTAAGACATACCAAATTTTATACTAACCTCAATGAAAGATTCATAAATCTCGATCTGATACCAATTTCTAACAAACAATACAAGACATCATAGTTCCCTAATACTCAAGATAGTTGTGACATGGCCTGAAGGGTGTTCCGAATCCCCACAGGTTAGTGAAAATCCCATAGAATCATATAATAATCAAGAGGGAATAAATTTTTTATAAAACAGAAGAGGATAAAAGATACAATTCATTATTCTCAATACACCAAAGGGTGATGGTAATTGAAGAAAATAAGTAAAGTAGTGACCTGATTAAAAGTTAAAAAATCCAAATGAAACAATAAAATTAACTAGAAAAAGTCACAAAAAATCATATGTAATGGGTGGATAATAACTCAACTGGTCACCATAAACACTCCTCTATCCCATGGATTAAGAACATCGACCACCTCCAAGTGTAACTTCTCCTTTTATTGGACCTAAAATAAAAAAATATACAAATTATAAAAGGAAAATGTATGGTGTGAGCTATAAATCCTATTAGGGTCACACAAAGTGTTCCATGGTCAATTTTAAAATAGTTAAACCAATTATTCATTTATTTAAAATTATAAAAGGTATGTTATATAATTAAAATATTATTATACAAAATATTCTTTTACATCAAACTATATAGAAGATATATCAAAAAATCCTTAAATGAAAAGTTTATATAAACACTTGGAATGGATAAAAATGATCAATAATCAATGGTGCGTATATTAAAGTCAAGAAAACATATAACCGTGTACAAAATCTTTATGGAAAGTTGGTTTATGTACTAGGATCCTTAAAACTATCAATAATGATCTCAAATTAAGATAGGTTTGCACACTCAAATAAATCTAGACCCCAATCAAAGAATCATCATGGTCCATCTACACCCTCAAAGGGGGACCCTCTCAGGCGTTAATGTAGTAATTTTTAGTAATACTTATCATAGTGAATACATTTATAAGGATTCAAGGTCCTCGCATAATTTTTTTCGTTACCACTAATAACCCAGGCTAACATGTTCTTCAAACAATCAATCAATCAAATAAGGGAAAATCAAACATTTCAAATGAATTAAAATAAAAATTTCTTAGTTTCAATTTTTAACAACCATTTCTCATTTAAAAACCAAAATAGAGGTTTACTTAAATTCATTCCATTTAAAATCATATTCACTTTAATCAATTTTTTTTAACGTTCAACATTAAATAAATTTATCAAATAAATTTCAAAATCAAGCCATAATTATTTAAAAATATACCCAATATTTAAATTAATTTAAATTGGGGTTTTCTTTTCCAAATTTCCATACCAATTCAAATCACACATAAAATCCTTTAAAATAAGGATTCTAAAAATATTAAAAACTCAATTTATTTTAATCAAGAAATTTATGGATTCAGCTTTAGGGAAAAGAATTATAGAACCACCTACCTTTAAATTAATATATCACAACACACAATGCCCACAACGAGCAATGCCAATAGAGGAAAAAGTTAAGGGAGATTAAGAAATTAACCCTAGAGTCAAGATCCATCAAAATAGATATTAGATCCATAAATAAAATGAATACATTTCACTCTATAAAGAGAATAGAAAGAGACTTTGTAATAAACCGCATGAGAAGAGATATATTTATAGAGAAGAGATCAAACACAATCACCCTATATTTTATTCTCCATGAAAGGATTTAGAGGAGTAAAAAACACCACTTCGGAGCCGTCAGGGACTAAGTATTAAATTTGGGATTCAAAAAGGGGTGATTATGGGAAAAACCAAAGGTTTTGAAGATTTTAATATAAAATTTATTGGAATTAAAACATGAACATATGGGTTGGTGTGTACAATTACATGGTTAGTAGTGACCAAGCAGCCAAATTTTGTTCCCCAACCATACTTATAGTTGGGTTTCATGGTTTTTTACATGTTTAAACTATCCATGATCCATAATTTTATTTACCACAATCCATTGGGTGCAAAGTTTGGAAGGGTGGTTGCATGGTTTTGAAAAACCATTTACCCTCTTTTAGTGCCTTTTAATATTGTGAAAATTTTTCTAGTCCAAACTGCACAATTTTTTACCTATCAGATTCCCAAATTTTCAAAATTGTCCTTAAAGGACCGCAAAACAAAAAACAACTTCTAAGGTATCAAAATAAGGGTCAAGGAATACCTAAAAGAAAGTAACAAGTTGTTACATAATGTTGGAGTTAGTGCACTTGAACCAAGAACTATGTAATATATGACAACTTATATTCATAGTATTTGAATATTAATAAAATCATTATCACATAATGATTGTTCTTATATGTAACATAGTATGTGATAATGTCCTAAAAATAGCTATCTCACTTAAAGGTTATAGTAGTTCCCCACTATGATGAGAACCCAGAAGTGTTATGACACTATTCTTAAATATATGTTCTATATCTAGAAGATATCAGTTGAGATACACAAATGATATAGGATATTAGGATTAGTTACACAAATTAATTTTAGGCACATTATCATGTTATTTCCCTCGGTAATATCCATTAAGAAATTATGAGAATGAGACCCGCCAGTTGGAAATCCACATTTACATGTGTCATTAGATGTTCCTATCTGTGGGCGTGTGTAATGACCCTTCGACTTTAATATTATTATTAATGACTGTTATGAGTCACATATGTTTATGTATTGATGAAAAACATGATGATATATGTCTATGGTGAGGTAGGATTCATTGGGTGCATCATGAGTAATATTGGATTAATGAATAACGCGAGAAAGGATTTTTCCCTTTTGTTCTTTAACAGAAGTTGATATCTAAGTCCCTTCAATAGAAATGATATAACCTAAATAAATATCTTCCCATGGTGCTCTATAGGCAATTACAATTTCCAACAAGTCAAACAAATAAACATTGAGCACATAGGCTTATGCCACCAGCATTAAACCTTCTTTATTTGTAGCGACTCGTGTTTTTGCCCTGTCAGACTTTGGAATATTCCTACAAATATTTCCAGAGTTTGGTGTGAAGACGGAGTGAGATTCCGAGTCTTGGTGTGCTTGAAATTAGTTTATTATAAATTTTAATTATTTTCATACTATGTAGGTGGAGGGGTTGTGTTTTCTCCAAAATGGTATCTCAGATCAGAAATTTAAGGTCACAATTGCGTCTAGAGCATGTCTTTTACCCTAGGGGGGTGTAAATTTGCAGGCGCGGGCTTGCTGTGGAAAAAGCCACCATGTGTGTTTTTTAAATTAAATGAAAAAGTTTCTATATGAGTGTCGGCTCGAATAACTTCTGAATGGAGTCTCTAATCAAAATTCTATTACCATGGTTGAGTTCATAACACTGTGTTTACCCTAGGTCTGACATAATCTTTTTCGGAACCGGGTGTCAGGTCGGGGGGTGTGTTGGGCCATAAAGTTGAGCTGATATTTGTTTAAAAAAACATATATCTGATATTATATTCCCCCTTATATGTGCAACAGTCTCCTCCTCCCTTATTCATCCCTTCCTCCTCCTTCCATTGATGATTAATGGATAGAATCGAGCGAACAGGGTGTTGTCGGACTCGGATTTTGACGGTGGTCGCTCCTAGATCGAGCAACGGCAGCAGCAAAGCACACAAAGCACCGGTAATCCATCAAAATGGGGTAAGTTTGAGTTTTAAAATCCCGGATCCTGTTTATGCGTTGTGTTTATTCAAATTGTCAGGAGGGTTGTGTAGTTCAGGTCCCGAGCTTTCTAAAACATGTTTCAAAACTGAATTTGGAGCATCGTGGTGATCCCAGTGGCTCTAGGAAGTTTTCCTATGGAAAACCTGGACTCCAGCAGTGTCCATGGAGGATTCTGGTAGTGGCGGCGGTGGTACGGCGGATTCTGGTGAGGGCGGCGGCGGCGTAGTGGTTTCTGGCGAGGCAGGCGGTGGTCCGGCCCAAATTTTCTGGGGGTTCTTTAAACCCCCGTAACTTACAAACTGTAAGTATGATTTGTGAGGTGTTTTCAGCGACGCATTCCTTGCATCAATATGGATCTTTTGAATTTACTTTGGGAATTTTTTGAGTATATTTCATGGCCCAGGGTTAGGAAATGTTGAAATAATAATAATATCTTATTATTATTCAACTTCAACCTGCCGTAACATTTATAGAGAGCATCTGATTGACGTGTCATCAGTAACGTTGTGATCCTGATAGTAAGGCAGACTTTTTAGGATATTTTCTGAGTACTTGGATGGAGATCAGGGTGTGGGCCCCATGAGGCTAGTTTTGGGTGTTTACAGAGAAATGCGACTTTTTTGTCGGGTGTCTGTTTTGGACGAACGATTAGTCGATCTCGTGCAGTATTCCGAGGGGATTTCAATGGTGTAGTCCATTTAATGAGTTTCGGGATTGAGGAATTGACCCCACCTAAGCTAGCTATAGTTAATAGTACATTCTTCATTGTTTTTCCGTTTCGGGTGAGTAAATAGCATATCCTACGTGGTTTCCATGTAGATTGCAGTGGTGGCCTTGGTATAGGCCTAGGAGGTGCACAACGTGGTGATATTGCGGGTCACTTGGGTTAGTGATATTTGGACCAGCTGTGGTTGAGTGTACTCCCATGGTTCGTTTCAATGAGGTTTCGTGTGGCATTACAACCTTAGTATAGGCTGTGATCCCCTTAATATGGTGTTTTCTTGATAGAGTTGCGGCATCCCTATAGTGGGTCCGGAGTGGGATCCTCTAACTTCGCTTCCCTGGATCAAGTTCTTGGTATCGTTGCTACTGCTTATCCATGGGAAACAATCCCCTATCTAGTATGTTAATCCCATAGGGTTTGAGGCATCATCAAAAATATGATCCCCTACGTAGTGGGCCATGCATAGTAGGGTTGTGGAATCATCGTGTATACGATCCCCAACTCAGTATGTGGTTTATAATAGGGTTTTTGTATCATCGGATATACGATTCCCTACTCAGCGCATGGTTTCAGCAGGGTTGTGGAATCATTTGTTATACGATCCCCTACTCAGCATGTGGTTTTTGGTAGGGTTGGTGCATCGTTGGTTCGATCCCCAACATCACGAGTTATACTAGATGGGGTTTCTGGTATCGTCGTCACCATCTTCACATGGGAAAAGATCATCTATTTGAGTGACGTGAACTGTAGAATGTCAGATCGGGTTCGGGTAGCCCCCAGCAGATCTAGGGAGTGATCCCCTATCTACGAGATCTTTGAGATATTAGAGTGGGTTCTTGTATCCCCTAGTGGATCCTAGAAGTGATCCCCTATCTGAGAAGTTCATTATTTCGGTTGTTTCATTGTGACGTTCTCAGTGACGATATCCAATGAGAGTGATCTCACGGATGTTCATTTTGGATGTTGGTGTGAGAACTGATGGAGTGTGTCTCTCAGACGAGTGTCATCCGGGATTAAAGAGCTCATGGAGTGTGTTCTCTTAGTTATGTACCAGTTTCAGGAGATGGGATATAACCTCTTGAGGCTTGGTGTGTGAATGAGTATATCTGGTTGTTCATGGTATATTTATGG
This sequence comes from Viscum album, assembly GCA_963277665.1. Lineage (NCBI taxonomy): Eukaryota > Viridiplantae > Streptophyta > Magnoliopsida > Santalales > Viscaceae > Viscum > Viscum album. The sequence continues at coordinate 827,650,372 of OY728133.1, read as the reverse complement.
GAATATACCTGAGTGGATGTTCATGATGTATGTATGGGAATATATCTAAGCTGAGCTGACTAGTTTTGTTTAGCCGAGGATGGTCTCGAGATGGAGTTTTACACTCATTTGGGTTCCCTCTAGCTGGGATGAGCTGACTGTCTCCTTTCAGTTGCTCCCTTTTATTTTGGGGGTTTTGGGGTGCCTAATGAGTATTTTTATTCTCACCCCTGCATAGGCTTTTCCCACACATGTTTGTGTCTTGGGAAGACCACATACCTTTCGACAGAGTCCGAGGAGGACTTGGAGTTGGCAGATCTTTGTGAGTGAGACAGACCGGGGTGTTTACCGAATTTGTGCCTAGGAGCTTACTGGCTGGTATATTTGGCATTGTTTTCCCTCCTTCTGAGCAGGTTGGACTCTTTTATAGTTTTCCTTTGGTGGGACCTATTTTTCACTTTTGTACTTCTGTTTCACTCTGGTCTGGGATAGATGTATGCATGCATTTTATTTTTAGTTTTTATATATATCTAGGCATTTTTTCATGGAGGTGTAGGTGGGTGTGTGTGTACAGGTACCTTAGGCTAATTCCTCTCATGTGCATGATAGCCTACATGGAATTAGTCGCTAGCCCATGGCCTATTAGAGGTGGGCTTGGGGAGTCATGGCTTGATCCCCGTTGGGTCGGGTCGTGACAGAGTGGTATCAGAGGAGGTTCTACCTTTGGGATCTATGAGCATAGGTTGTCTAGCTGTGATTTTGGTTTTGGTTTCATAGTGGGAGTTTTAGGATGTTTTGAGTTCGGATTTCAAGCCAGGGACTCCATTTTTGGTGTGGTGGCCGACATATCAATTCACTAGGACTCTGATAACCAAACTTTCGACTCGGGACATTAGGACACTAGTCATAGGGACATAATGGTACATGCATCATATAGGACGGGGTTTTGGGTTTTCCTTGTTCTTCTTGAATCAGCTCCCCAGATATACTCTTTGAATGTGGTGCATCCTTTTTATATTTGAGGATGCCTCCACAATGACATCTAGTGAGGGTTCTATAGAAGTATTCCCGTAACGATCCACCCTGTTTAGAGGCTATATACCATGGCGCAAGTTCTGAGGCTGGACCTCCAGGTTGTCTGCTTGTTGAGCCACCACCTGTCGAGCAGATGGTTGGGCCGACAATGCCAGATGAGAATGCGAACATGCTGAGTGCACTGCATGTGTTTTGGAGGCAGTGACCTCTAAGGTTCCGAGATGATCTAGACCCCCAGGCAGCTAATTAAGGGCTCTAAGTAGTCACCTGAGTTTTCCACCTTGTAAAGACACCTCCAGATCAGACGGTGGTCCTAGTAGTGATCCTTCTACATAGTTCGGCATGGAGGTGATCAAGTTTAGTGACATAGTCCCATGATGAGGAGATGCTCACATGGGTAGAGGTTGAGAGGCTCTTTAGGGAAGAGTTCTATCCAGTGACATTGTGGTTTGTGCAGATCTAAGAGCTTCTACAGCTGTGGTAGGAGGGCATGACTGTGTCGGAGTACTCAGTGCGGTTTACAGACCTGTCTTGCTACTCCCTAGATATGGATTGAGACCAGTTTTTTAGGGCTCGAACCTTCAAGGAGGGCCTACATAGGGACATCTGGAAATTTGTGGTTTCCTTGTGCCTACCCACCTATGCTGGAGTACTGGAGCGAGCCTTGGTGGTGGAGAGATTTCTAGCTAAACATATTCATCTCGTTCGTGTTGGGCATGTGGTAGATGAGACGTCGTTAGGTGGTAGATGGTGGCCGGTGCAAGGGTCTGGACATGGCTGACGTTTTAGGAGGCAACCCCCGGATGGAGGATCTGAGGCTCAAGGATCGCAGAGCTCGCATGCCAGTTTTTGTCAGCCACAGGAGAGGCGGTGTTACTCTTGCGATGGTCAGGGACACCTTACTAGATATTTTCCAACCTGTCGTGATGCTGAGAGGGATTCGGTCAATAGGCCACCTTGGTAGTGAAAACATCTTAATTATGGAGGTCTGTAGGGTGGCGGACGTGGAAATAGAGCTGGTGCAGTAGTAGGAGATGGAAGGTGGTATCAGATGCCACCACCACCACCACCAGGTGGCCCACGCCAAGCTCAGGGAGCTGGAGGGCGAGGGTGGGGAAAGCTACAAGCCTTAGAGGATTTTGACCCAGAGGCTCTATGAAGGGATAGTGGTACGTTCTGTGTCCTTTCGACTTCTGGGTAGTTTTGATAAATGTTGTTGGGAGGTACACTTTCCTTTCATTGCTTGCTCGGGGTTTCTTCAGGGCATTGGTAAGACCTTGTGTGGGTGTAGTCCGATGTGCTTCGAATGCATGAGGAAGAGGGTTCCTTTCCCCACTGAGACACATTTTTGTAACGTGATTTAAATCGTGCAAGCGAGTTAGTGCTACCCAAAGTGGATAGTGTCAAGGTGTGGTGGGCAAGTCCCTCTAACTGATGCATTCAGGCCGAGGTGTGTGATGGCGAACTCGCTGGAGTGGGAGACCTAGTCGAGAGTTCAGTTTCTTTCCTTATGCTTATAGCTTTTTGGGGACGAAAAGTTCTAAGCTGGGGAGTATGTAGAGACTCAGGTTTTGGCCCTATCAGACTTTGGAATATTCCTACAAATATTTCCATATCTAGGTGTGATAAAGGCATGTGATTCCAAGTCCCGGTGTGCCCAAAATTAATTTTATAAAAATATTAAGTATTTTTATACTATGCACGTGGAGGAGTTGTGTTTTCTCCTAAACAGTAGCTTGGATCAAGAAATCTGAGGGCCACGGTTGTGTCTGGAGCATGTCATTTACCCTAGGTGGGGTGTAAACTTTGCAGGCATGGGCCTGCTATGGAAAATTCCACTAGGGGAATTTTCATAAAGAAATGGACAAGTTTTTTTATGAGTGTTGTCTCAAATAACTTCTAAACGGAGTCTCAGATCAAAATTCTAAGACCGCAGTTGAGTTCAGAACACCAATTTTTATCCTAGGTGCGACATAATCTTCGTCGGTGTCGGGTTTCGGGTTAGGGGGTGTGTCAGCCTGGGAAGTTGAGCTGATATTTGTTTTTACGAAAACAAATATCTAATATTTTCTCCCACAATTGTATGTGCAGCAGTCTCCTCCTCCCTTTCTCCTCCCTTCCTCCTTCCATCAATGACGAATGGCTGGAATCGAGTGAACGAGGTGCTGTCAGACTCGGATTTTGACGGTGGTGGCTCCTAGATCGAGCAATGACAGCAGCAGAGTACGCAAAGCATCAGTGATCCAACAAAAGGTAGGTGGTTTGAGTCTTAAAATCCTAGATCCCATTTATGTGTTGTCTTTCTTCAAATCGTCATGAGGGTTGTGTAGTTCAGGTCCTGAGCTTTCTGAAACTTGTTTCAGATCTGAATTTGGAGCACTGGGGTGCTCTCGGTGGATCCCAAAAGTTTTCTAGTGGAAAACCCAGTCTCCAGCGGCGGCCATGGAAGATTTTTGTAGTGGTGGCTGCAGCGCAGCAGATTCCGGTGAGGGCAGTGGTGGTATGGTGGTTTCTGGCAAGGCAGGCGGTGGTCCGAACAGAATTTTCCAGGGGTTCTTTAAAACCCCATAACTCACAAACCGTAGGTCCAATTTGTGAGATATTTACGTTTTCAGCATTCTTTACATTGAGGCAGACCTTTTGACCTCACTTTGGAAATTTTATGAGTTCGGATTGTGGAACAGGTTTATGAAACATTGAAATACTAATAGTATTTTATTATTATTCAACTTCGACCTGCCGTAACTTTTACACGGAGCATCTGATTGACCTGTCGTCAGTAACATTGTGATCTTGGTAATAAGGAGTAATTTTAAGGATAGTTTCTGGGTTCCTGGATAAAGATCATGGGGTGGGCCCCACAAGTCTAGTTTTGGGCGTTTTCGGAGAAACATGACTTTTTCGTTGGGTGTCCGTTTTGGACGAATGAGTAGTCAATCTCGTGCAGTATTCTGAGGGGATTGCAATGGTGCAGTCCGTTTGATGAGTTTTGGGATTGAGGCATGGGTCCCACCCAGGCTAACTACTATGAATAGTACCTTTTTCATTGGTTTTCCATTTCAGGAGAGTAAATAGACTATCTTGTGTGCTTTTTAGTGTAGATCGCAGTGGTGGCCTCGGTATGGGCCTAGGAGGTGTGCAGTGTGGTGATATTTAATTTCACTTAGGTTAGAGATTTTTGGACCATCCGTGGTTGAGTGTACTCCCTTGGTTCATTCCTAATATTGTTCATGTGGAATTACAACCGTAGTATAGGTTTTGATACCATTAATATGATGTTTTGTTGATAGAGTTGTGGCATCCCTCCAGTGGGTCCGGAGTGGGATCCTCTTGCTTTGCTTACCTATATCAGGTTCTTGGAATCACTATTACCGCTTATCCATGGGAAGTGATCCCCTATCTAGTAGGTTATTCCCATAGGGTTTAGGCATCATCAGAAATATGATCCCCTACGTAGTGGGCCGTGCATATTTGGGTTGTGTCATCATCGGGTATACGATCTTTTACTCAGCATGTGGTTTATAGTGGGGTTACTGTATCGTTGGGTATACGTTCCCCTACTCTGCGCATGGTTTCAGTAGGGTTGCAGAATCGTTGGTTATACGATCCCCTACTCATTGTGTGGTTTTGGTAGGGTTGGTGCATCGTCGGTTTGATCCTTTACATCGCGAGTTATACCATTGGGGTTTCTGGTATCCTCGGGACCATTTTCACATGGGAGATGATCCTCTATCTAAGTTATGTGAACTGTTGAACGTCAGATTAGGTTCGAGTATCCCCCAGCAGATCCTAGGAGTGGTCCCCTATCTATGATATCTTTGAGATATCAGAGTGGGTTCTTGTATTCCCTAGAAGACCCTAGGAGTGATCCCCTATCTGAGAAGTTCTGTGTTTCCACTATTTCGGCATGATGTTCTCAGTGATGATATCCGATGAGCGTGATCTATCGAATGGGCGGTTGGGATGTTGGTGTGAGACCCGATGGAGTGTGTCTCTAAGACGAGTGTCATCTAGGATGACAGAGCTCATGGAGTGTGTTCTCTTAGTTATGTACCAGTTGCAGGAGATTAGATAGAACCTCATAAGGCTTGGTGTGTGAATGAGTATATCTGGTTGTTCATGGTATATTTATGGGAATATACCTGAGCGGATGTTCATGATGTATGTATGGGAATACATCTAAGCTAAGCTGACCAGTCGTGTTTAGGTAAGGATGGTCTTGAGATGGAGTTTCACTCTCATTTGGGTTCCCTCTAGCTAGGATGAGACTATTGTTTCCTTTCAGTTTCTCCCTTTTATTTTAGGATTTTTGGGGTTCCTACTTAGTATTTTTATACTCACCCCAGCACGGGATTTTCCCACATATTTTTTTTGTATTTTGAAGACCATGGGCCCTTCGACGAAGTCCTTGGAGGACTCGGAGCAGGAGGAGCTTTGTGAGCGATACGGACCGGTGTTTTTACTGGAGTTATGCCGAGGGGCTTACCGGTGGTTGTATTTGGTAGTGTTTTCCCTCCTTCTGAGCAGTTTGTAAGATTTTGTAGTTTTCCTTTGGTGGGTCCTATTTTCCCTTTTTGTACTTCATTTTCACTCTTGTTTGGGATAGATGTATGCATGCATTTTCTTTTCAGTTTTTATATATATCTCTGCATTGTTGTGTGGAGGTGTATGTGGGTTCATGTGTATAGGTACCTTAGGTTAATGCCTCCCATGTGTGTGATAGCCTACTCGGCACTAGTCTACAGCCTCTGGCCTATTATAGGCGGGCTGGGGGAGTTATGTCTAGAGCCCTGTTGGGTCAGGTCATGACATTATTTGATATATATCAAGGAATTTTAGTATTATTATTATTTGACATGGGGTTTTGAAGGTATTAAATAAATTATAAAGGGAACATGTTCAATTATTTTTTTTTAACCCTAGATATATATAAACATAATTATATTAATTTATCTAAGATCTAATTCATTTTTTTGGTTATTCATAATGGATTTGGATAATTCTCTCAAGCCATAAAGAGATGAATTCTCCAATAACGCTTCCAAGAATAGAGAGAAATCTCCCCCACCTCCCACTCTTAAGTCAAGAGAGATCTAGGAGAACACTTTGGATGTAGTTCTCAAGGCAATCAAATGCGGATGATGCAGTAGATCAGATCTATCATGCTATCACCCAGATATTCCAATGACATTTATTAGAGAGTTTTAGAATATTTTTGGATAACCTCTAGAGAAGATATGCATTTGATTTCTATAACTCAACTATGTGAAAATGTAGATCTATTTTCAGATTAATTAACTAAGAAATAATTCTATCAAGGTAATTCATAAATAATTAAATTGAATATAAATAATATGTGATGACCCTCCTTCTAGTTCAAGCATGATTCACATTTTTCTGTTTTCTTCGATTCAATTATGTTGCAAACAATTTTTATCATTATGTAGAACTCAGATTGATCATCGATCATTACAAATGGAATAGTTGAGAACCACCCATCACACACATTCGTTATTCCTTAGAACCATATGTGGTATCACAGTGGTCATGTAATTATTTACAATTATTTAAATATAATTGGTGATTTATGTATTTGTAATTTAGTTTTAAAATTCATGTTTAATGGTTCTTTTAATAATAATTGTGACATATTATTCGACCTTCTTCATTTCTCATAGATCTAATAAAAATGATTAATTTTATGATTAAAATAAAAACATGGAACTCATCTAGAAGTTCCAAGGATTTTTTTCAGACAACATATGAGTACAAGACATGTAACCAGAGTTACATGTCACATACTTGTGTTAAATGCACCAAGAGTTAATTCAGAAATTACTCAATCCATGTGCATTGATGACACATGGTGTAGTTAAATCTTACACTACATGTTAAATGGGATAGCCTAGCACATGATCATCCATATTACACACCGTGTAGCCCATGGACATGGTGTGTAGTCCCTTTGAGTCAATTATAGGCCATGTATTTCAATACACTACCAACCTGACTGGTGATCGTGTAATTCATAGATCACATGGCATGTAGCCCATTGGACACACTATGTGCTCCAGTTTCTGAGGTATGATTTACATGTCGAGTCCCAAGGCATGAACCTCAGATAAATAGTGAGAGATTTACATGTATTTAGTTATCCTATACACTCTGTGTACCTATACAAAATTAAACATATTTACAATTTATTTAATATATTATGTAAATAATGAGACATGTTCTGGCATGTGGTCATTAAGTTGATAGGACATTCCATGTGTTGGGTTTTAATATATATATATATATATATATATTTAATATCTTTGTAATGATTATATCAGTATATCATGTATGATTCCTATTATAGTTTTCACTCTACGTGCATTGAAGTGTAACACTTGATTGAAAAATCATGTAATTCCTGTAATCATTAATTTTATAATACACATCTTGAATTTATGTGATAATTCGTGTATTCTATATGTCATAAAAGGTAAAAATGTATTTGAGTATAATACATGTTGGTTAGATTTGGATAGGCATTCACTGTGTTACCTCTAAGGTACATTTATGTACATAGTTAATTTTAAATGAATTTATTTAAGTTGTTTAAAATTATAATTGATGATAATCTCAATTAAATTGGGATGATAATTAAGATAGAATAATTTATTAATTAAATATAATAAGTAATTGATTCGAGTGTGATTTATCTTAAATAAGAAGGATTAAGAATTTAATGCCAGTTTTATTAAATACATAATTCATTGCATGCATGTGGATGATCATGAGAATAGACCTGACCTCTTTATGTTAGTAGTTTCATTTAAATTATTATGATATTAAATTTTTACCCTATATTCCCACTCTCCCCTTATTTTGTAAGGGTCTATGTTCCCATGGTTTATTTTATATAAACCATTTTCCCTCCTCTGAGTTTAATTAAAATAAAATGTAATGGATGGATCTCCTAACATAGTAGAGGTTGTTTAAGTTTATAGTCGAGGTGAAACCAATATATGGAGATACATAGGTTGATAGGTGGAAAGCTATATCAAGAACCTTAATCAGTTCAAGGTGTTTTTCCCCAAGGTTAATAGTTAGTTTATAAAATTCTAGAAAAACTAACCATTAGTGTATCTCATGATAATAACGACTTATTATTTTATTTCTGTCAAGATTCATGGTTATTTCATTATGGATGTTTTTATCGTGATCACATAATTAATGAATTAATGATCATGCATGATAGAACTAAAACATATTAGCTTAAGCGTAAATATTATCTAAGACATGGTTAATCACTTAATTAAACCCACTTAATATTAACAAGCATGTGATAAATAAAATAATTGTAAATTTACTCATAAATGGATAAAATCACTCAATTATATATATTATATCAGTATATCCTTCCAATAATTCAGTTAAAATTGAACCATACTTTAAAGTGAATGGCCAACAAAAGTTAGAGTGTTTTCAATTATTGAGTAATTCTAACTTGATGTTTTGGGTTGTCTTAACTCAATTTACATCAATGGTTGACTTCCAAAACATGACCTGTGTAGCTGAGAGGAAAGTGTTGAGGAAATACAATTTAAGGATTTCAAGACTGGGGAGTCCACTTAATAGATCAAGGAACTATGTGCTAATGTATTTGGAATTTGGAATTCCTACCTAAAACCATTCGATATGCTTGACCAACCAAAGTTGGGGTAATGAGAAAAGGAACAAGGATCCTTGCGACTAGAACTTCCAAGAAACAAGATATTCTAAATCCAATAAGTGAGGGCTATTGGGTTTCGATAAAATAATGGGAGTCTAATAAATAACATATTTATTTATTTATTTTTCTAAAATTTATCCAAGAAAGTACTAAAATTTTTCTTATCTTATTTTTAGAATAAACAATAAAAATGAAATTAAAAATTTCATTACGATCCATACATGATAAAAAACCATATCACAAGAAAAAAATTCCCTATAATTTCAAAGACCCCTATGTGTCATCCTTCTCCAAGAAAGAAAATATTATGTTTTAAAAGAACCTTTTCCTAAAACTCTTATAAATGAGGCTAGTGGTGATGAGTTAATACTCTCTGAGAAACATTTGAACAATTCCACACATGGTCAATGTTTCATGATATCATCCATGTCTAATGATATTTTTAAGAAACATGAGGATATGGATTCCTATATCATGATGACTCACCTATGGTATCTCTATCAAGAGAAGTCAAGAAAAAAGAGGTAAGATATCTCCAATTATTTTTTTACAAATACACTTGGAGATTTTGTTCCAACTAGGCCTCATATAGTCAAGATTATTGGATACATTGAATGCATGGACATCTTAGGGATTAAATTATCATATTAGCTATGTATAGATCTCATACTTTCATTACATCCCAAGAACTTCTCCATCTTTATTATTAATTAAAATATGAAAAATAATGAGAATAGTCTTTCAAAACTTCTTTATTTTATTCTCTAAGTGGATAAGGACAAAGGCCATGATAAACCCATTGTATTTATGGTGAATAAGAAAGGTAAGAACAAGGATATGGGTCTTAAAACTTATATACAGTCTAAAGATCTCAAGAACCATCCTTCCAATAAGAATAAGTTCCTGGAGAAGGTCAAGGAAAAGTAGGAATTATTTTTTTCATGTGGAAACTCAGTCCACTAGAAGATAAACTTCACTAATAATCTAAGGGAATATAAAGGTGAATTCATTATCGAGTGTAATATTTCCTTATCTAGAAATTGGGTAATAGATATTAATTTTGGTGCTCAAGTCTGTATCCAAATATAAGAACCAAGTAGATTATTAAATATTTGTAGATGAGAGGTGGATTTGGGAGTTGATAATGGGGTGAGGATGGATGCTCTGGGCATTAGTTACTACCACCTTTCATTGACCATGGGAATGATTTTGTTTTTATAATATAATTATTATGTACCTATGGTTACCAAGAACATAATTTTTCTATCATACCAAGATTTAGATGGGTTTATTTTCATGTTTGGAAATAAAATTTGTTTCTTTATAAGGAAAATATATGTTATCATAGGGAACATTTAAATAACGGTATTTATGTATTAAATTATGAAAAAAATTGTTGTAAATTTATAATGAATATTTCTCACACAACTCATATAGAACATAGCTTTGGAACCATTATCTTGGCAATGTAAATGAGAAGCATTTGACAAAGCTCTATCAAGATGGTTATTTAGACTCATTTGAGCTAAAACCACTTAAATGATGTCCTGCTTGTTTATAAAGAAAAAAACCAAACTTCCATTTAGTGGATTGGGTGAAAGGGCCATAGAGATTAAAGGATTTGTACACAATAATGTGTGTGGACCATTTCTAGTAGAAGTTAGAGGTGGGTATTTCAACATCATAACTTTTACTGATGACTTGAGTAGATATGGTTATGTATAATTGATGAGGTCTAAGTATGATTCCTTTTATAAATTCAAGGAATTCATCAATTAATTATAGAATAAACTTGGAAATAAGATAAATAATCTTTGACTAGATCAAGGTGGTGAATATATTAACCAATAATTAATCAACTTTCTATGGGAGTTTGGGATTATATCTCAACTAACTCCACCTTATGCACCACAGTGGAATGGAGTTAGTGGAAGAAGGAATCATACCTTGTTAGACATAGTAAGGTTGATAATGAGTCATGCAGATATTCTATTATCCTTTTAGGGATATGCATTACAAAATGAAACATACTCATTAAACTAAGTACCAATTAAAGAAAGAAAATATAATTCCCTTCGAATTATGGAGGGGAATGAAACATGTTTTGTCACATAAACCTATATGGTGTTGTGGGGTGTTTGTTAAGGACTCCTTTGGAAACAATCTAAAACCACATGGAAAAAATTATATCTTTATAGTGTATCTTGAGGAATCAAATTGATACTACCTATAGAACCCCTTAAAAAGAAAGTTATTGTTTCCAGACATGCCATATTTCTTGAGAGGAAGAAAATCCTCAAAAGGGATAGTGGGAGAAAGATTGACTTTAATAAATTTTATTCTCAAGATACATAAAAGTTGGTATATTAATAGGTTTCATAGGTCCTCATGGTATACGTACTTCCTAAAAAACTAGTACTTCATATGATCTGAATATAGGTATGATAACTAGAGAGGTATGGTTTTCTAGTCACTAAAGATGGGGAATCATTAATGGTTAAAAATTATGAACCTCTCGCCTACAAGGAGGAAGTAGAGAGATTAAAAGATAAAATATGGAAAGAATCAATGAATTATGAAATGGATTCCATCTGTCATAAACAATTTGGGTTATGGTCGATGTGCCAACTGATGTAAAATTTATTGGGTGAAAATGGGTATTCAAGAGAAAACTCAACATGGAAGGTAATTTAAATATCTATAATATAAGGATAGTGCCAAAAAGGGTCTAAACAGTGTCAATGAATGGACTAAAATGAAACCTTTTCACCAGTTTCCATATTTAACTCCATTAGAATATTACTTTCTATAGAATATTATCATGACTATAGATTTGTTAGATGTATGTAAAAACTGAATTCCTTAATGAGAACCTTCAGGATGATTTCTATATGACACAACTAGAATTTTTTGTGACTCCATGTGATTAAAAAATTATTTTTAAGTTATAGAGATCCATTTTTGGATTAAATAAAGAATCCTAGTCATAGAACGTTTAATTTGATGAATCCATAAAAGAATTCGTTTTCCTTAAGAATGAATTTGAGTTGTGTGTTTACAAGAGGTTTAGTGGGAATGTATTCATTAACCTAGTAGTATATGTTGATGACATATTACTTATTGTATATGACGTACCAGTATTATAGTCCATTAGGGACAAGTTAAAAAAATGTTTCCCTATGAAAGACTTAGGTAAAGCAGCCTACATTATAAGGATACATATCATTCGTGATAGATCCAATAGGCTTCTTGGACTAATTCAAAGTACATATATTGACCAGATACTAAAGATATTTATTATGGAACAATAAAATAGGTGATTGGTTCTAGTGTCACATGGTTTAAATCATTCTAAGAAAATGTGTCCTCAAACATGATAGGAGAAAGAGAGAATGAGTAAGATCCCATATGCTTCAGTAATAGGATTAATCATTTATTTCATGTTATGTATTAGACATGATGTTGTATATGAATTATTCATGGTAGTAAGATATTAGAAAGATCTAGGAGAAATAAATTAAACCACTATTAATGTTATCTTTATGTATCTGATAATAACTAAGGATATGTTCCTGGTGCATGGAGAAGACGAGGAGCTAGTCATAAGGGGTTATACTATTATTGGTTTCCAGATAGATCAAAATGATCTTAATTAACATTCAGAATATGTTTTCTATCAAAACAAAGGAGTTGTGTGATGGAAGAGTTCAAAGAAGCTAGTTATCACTGATTCTATATTGGATTTTGAATATATAGCGGCTTCTGATGTATCCAAGAAATCTATTTGTATTTGGAACATTGTCCAAGATATTTATTTGGTACCTAGTAGTAAGGATCCCATCACACTATATAGTTATAATACTGTAGCAATGGATCTTACAAAAGAGAAAAGGTCAGACCAAAGGAAAAAAGCATATACTCTAAATGTATCACCTCTTAAGGGGTTTCTATAAAAAGGGTGAAGTTAAAGTAAGCATACTATACATGGAAGAGAATGTGGTGGACCCCTTGATTAAAGGACTATATCAGTAGAAGCATTAATGTCATGTGAGATCTAGCATATTCAAGTTTGTTAGTAGTTGTCTCTAGTGCAAGTGGTGTATGTTGGAGTTTGTTCCCTAGAACCAACTTCATTGTACTTTATGATAACATATATTCATATTATATTAATATTAATAAACTCCTTACCACATCATGATTGTTCTTTTGCGTAACCTAGTATGTGATAATGTTCTTAAAATAGCTATCGCACTTAATGGTCATAGGAGTTCCCCAAAATGATGAGAACCCGAACGTTCTATGACTCAATTCAAAAATATTTTTTATATATCTAGATGATATAATTTTAGGGACACAAATGATATAGTCTATCCATGTTGGAGACTCGTAGGACTTTTAGGAACCTGCTCATGGTGTACTCCCTTGGTAATATCTAGTAGCATATTATGAGAATGAGACTCATCATTAGGAAATCCATATTTATATGTGTCATTGTATATTCCTATCCATGGAAATGTGTAATGATCCTTATACTTTAAGATTATTAATAATGAGTATTATAATCCAGATGCTTTTATGTATTACTGAAAATTGTGATGACATATGTTCTCAGTGAGTTAGGATACATTGGGTATGTCACGAGTAATATTGCAATAACGAATAATGAGAGAAAAAGTTTTTCCTTGTTGTTATTTAACAAAAGATTATATCTTAGTCCCTTTGATGGAAATTATATATCTTAAATAAATCCATGTCCATAGTGTTCTTTAGGAAAGTTCAATTTCTAGGAATTCAAAGAAAGATACATCACATGGGTTGATGGAAACAATATGCAACCTGTTTGATTCGAGATATCGAGATAAATTGATTATATAATATAATAAGTATTTTTATGAGGTATCATTTCATTATGACATTAGATTATTTCTATATGGGTTCCTTGGCATGTTTCTAGATTCTAACCTTAGACTTTATGATTCTTCACCGAATTCTACTAAAAAATGCCTAATGGGTCACACACTAAGTGTATCTAGAATATTAGTTAAATAGTATAGTATTATTTATTATTTAACATGTTGAATAAATATAAATATCCCACATGGTTAAATAATTATTCATTTATTCTTGATTGCAAATATCTTGTCACTACTTATTCGACAGAATATAATGTCGGTGGAATATTTAATAAATATTCGTTTTATATTTAGTGAATATAATATTTATTTATTTATTGGCGAATAATGAAGTGATATTTATTTTATAAATAAATATTTTTTATTCAAGCCTTGATAAATATTGTGGAATAATGGCATGCTATGTTTAATGATCCTTTAAGAAATAATAAATATTGAATATTATTTTATTAAATAATATTTAATTTAATTCAAAACATAAGCACATGTCGACAAATATTATTTTTATTTTTTTTAAATGGGGTTCTAATGGGATTAAATAAATCATAAAGGGAAATTGTGTAATTATTTTATTTTAACCCTAGTGATATATAAACCTAATTATATTATTTTCTCTCAAATCCAATTCATTTGTTTAGTTATGCACAACAGATTTAGATAATTATCTCAGGACCTAGAGATATCCCTTCTCTAAGAACCCTCCCAATAATTGAGACTGATATTCTTTAACCTCCCACTCTCAAGTCAAGAGATATCCAGGACAAGGCTTTGGAATCAATTCTCAAGGATATCAAAGGCGGATGACACAAGTGATAGGATATGTCACGCTAGAACTTTGAGATTCCTATAGAGACATTCAGATATTTGTGGAACATGTTTGGATCACCTCTAGAGGGACTCTGTATTTGATTCCCAAAATTAAATGCCATGAAAAATCAGATCTGTTGTCAGATTCAACAGTGTAAAAATAATTTCATTGAGTTAATTCATAATAATTAAATTTAATATAAATATATGTAATGATACTCGATATGGTTTTAACATGATTTCCATTTCTCTATTTTCTTTGATTCTGTTCTGTTTCTCACAGCATTTATCCTCATGTAGAACTTGTATTGATCATCAATTATGAAAAAAAATAAAATTTGGGCACTGCCCATCGCACGATTCCACTATTCCCAGAACCAACACCTAATACATTTGAATCTTGTTTAATAAACAATGAATCAATGTATAGTCAATTTTTTGAGTACTATAGGCCTTTATAAAGGTGTTTTAGTTCTCATATAGTGAGAGTGGGACTCGTTGAATGTGTTGGGTTTCCTAAAATTAAATTTATTCTTTAGATTTAATTCTGTCCTACCTTAAAACAAGGATTAAGAAAACTGTGGTAAAGAGAGAGATCCTTCATGGGAATTGTGGGATTTTTAAAGTCCATGGACACCCAAGAAGGGAGGAGTATTTTTACTATTTCTCAATGAAATACATAAAACATGTGTGGATGATTATAATCATTAAATAAATTTCCATGTTTTTTTTAATTTTTCAAACAAAATTCACATATAAATCCTTTTTTATTTGGGTTTTGTAGTTTTATTTATTTTTTGTTTTTTTCTAAAACCCATCAACCTAAAACCATACAGGTGCACTAAGTTGAATGGAACTGTAATGACCCAAAAATATGAATAATGTTTTTTTCATAATTTTTTGTATTATATTATTTTATACTCAACAAAACTATATCCTTTAATTAATGAAGTGAGTATAATTAAAATAATACCACTGGGTTTTAACTGTTATATTACCATTGGTCATATATGACCATTGGAAACTAAATTATAAACATTATGATTATTGTTTATAAATACATGTGATCGTGGTTAATTAATACAGTAAGAGGAGTCAACGGCCTCATTTAGTAGACTCGGGCCATACGAATCCCATTTATCAGAGATTGGGATGGAGGCTGCAACATGGGGATTTGTTCTGGACCATGCCCAAGTTGAACTCTAACATGTGAAGATTGAACATAATCTCCTACATGAGAATTTCGATCTGATAGAAATCACCACTCAGGAAATGTTGTCTAATCCACCCCAAGATTCAACACTACTAAAAATTAGGGTATTAGCGACCGCCATTGGCGGTCACTATAGGGCTATAGAGACTGCCCAGCGACCGCCAATGGCGGTCGCATCTGCTCCATCGGTGTAGGGAAATAGCGACCCCCATTGGCGGTCGCTAAAGGTGCCGCCCGGAAGCCTATAGCGACCGCCTTTGGCGGTCGCTACACTGGAAATTTTTTTTAAAAAAAAATCATACCGAAATAAATAAATAAATATATATATATATATATATATTAAATAAAATATATATATATATATTAAAGAAAATATTTATATATTTATTGAATAAAAAATATATATATATATATATTAAAGAAAATATTTATATATATAATATTAAATAAAATATTTAAATATATATATATTAAAGAAATATATATATATATATATATATAATATTAAATAAACTATTTTTCATTTTTATATATATTTATTAAATAAAATATATATATATATATATTAAATAAAATATTTTTCATTTTTTTAATGAAATGTACGAATTCTGTTTTTTTCTCCATAGTGAAAAATCAGAGATAAAACAAGATAACAATCATAAAAAATGGAAAACAATTTCAAACATCATAAACATAAAGATCATCATAAACGATAAACGTGCTTCAACGATCTGAGCAGGCCCATCTATTTCAATCTTCTGCTTTAATAAACCTACAATAAGACAACAAAACAACAAAACAAAATAAACGTAAATTAAAAATAATTATTCAGTTATTATATACATATAATAAAATTAAATCTGACATCAAATCATGGTGTTATAATAATTTAAAACCCCCAATTTAAGAAATGATATCATTTCAGGTCATTCGGACGTTTTTGGTGTTTTATGACACCAAAAATGTGTTTCCGGTCACCGCGGTCAAACGGCACCTCCGATTGACGTACTGTCTGTCCGACCATTTCACAAATCTCACAACAGCTATTTTCGTACGGTTTCATGGCATTCCAAGGTCGTTCGGGTAGTTTTGACCCCCCAACGCGCCGTTTTAGCGCGCGTCGAGCTGCTGAAAACGACACACTCGGACGTAACGTGTGCACCGCACCTCCGATGGGTGCGTTGTCTCCTCCTACATGTCACAAATAATATTCCTAATATTTTCGTGTCGGTTCAGGTCATTCGGAGCACATTTGCTTCGAATTCGACCATCTCGCGCTGTTTTTGGTGTTTTGTGGCACCAGAAAGGCATTTCCGGTCACCATGGTCAAATGGAACCTCTGATTGACGTGCTGTATGCCCAACCATTTCACAAATCGCACAGCAACTATTTTCTTACGATTTCATTCCATTCCGAGGTCGTTCGGGTGGTTTTGACCCCCCAAAGCGCCGTTTTAGCGCGTGTCGAGCTGCTGAAAACGACACATTCGGACGTAACGCGCGCACCACACCTCTGATGGGCACGCCTTCTCCTCCTACACATCACGAATAATATTCCTAATGTTTTTGTGTGGTTTTTGGTCATTTGGAGCACGTTTTCTCCGAATTCGACCGTCTCGCGCCGTTTTTTGTGTTTTATGACACCGGAAACGCGTTTCCGATCACCATGGTCAAACGGAACCTCTGATTGACGTGTCGTCTGCCCGACCATTTTAAAAATCGTACAAAGGTTGTTTTCGTATGGTTTCATGGAATTCTGAGGTCGTTTGGGTGGTTTTGACCCCCCAACACGTCGTTTTAGCGTGCGACGAGCTGCTGAAAACGACACACTTGGACTTAATGCGCGCACCACACCTCTGATGGGCGCGTCTTCTCCTCCTACACATCACGAATAATATTCCTAATGTTTTCTTGTGGTTTTAGGTCATTCGAGCACGTTTTCTCTGAATTCGATCGTCTCGCGCCGTTTTTGGTGTTTTATGACACCAGAAACGCGTTTCCTATCACCACGGTCAAACGGCAACTCCGATTGATGTTTCATCTGCCCAACCATATCACAAATCTCAAAACGGCTATTGTCGTACGGTTTAATGGTATTCTGAGGTCGTTCGGGTGGTTTTGACCCCCCAACGCGTCGTTTTAGCGCGCGCCGAACTGCTGAAAACGAAACACTCGGACGTAACATGCGCACCACACCTCCGATCGGTGCACCGTCTCCTCCTACATGTCACAAATAATATTCCTAATTTTTTCGTGTGGTTTCAGGTCATTCAGAGCATGTTTGCTCCAAATTCAACCGTCTCGCGCCATTTTTGGTGTTTTATGACACCGGAAATGCGTTTCTGGTCACCGCGGTCAAATGGAACCTTCGATTGATCTGTAGTATACCCAAACAATTCACAAATAGCACAACGGCTGATTTCGTACGGTTTCATGGAATTCCGAGGTCGTTCGGGTGGTTTTGACCCCCCAACATGCCGGTTTAGCGCGTACCGAGCTGCTGAAAACGACGCATTCGGCTGTACCGTGCACACAGCATGTCCGATGGGCGCACCGTCTCCTCCTACACGTCACGAATAATATTCCTAATGTTTTGGTGTGGTTTCAGGTCATTCGGAGCACGTTTTCTCCGAATTCGACCGTGTCACGCCGTTTTTGGTGTTTTATGACACCAGAAACGTGTTTTTGGTCACCGCGGTCAAACGATACCTCCGATTGACGTGTCTTCTGCCCGAACATTTCATAAATCGCACAACGGCTGATTTCGTACGGTTTCATGGCATTCCGAGGTCATTCGGGTGGTTTTGACCCCCCAACGCGCTGGTTTAGCGCGCGCTGAGCTGCTAAAAACGACGCATTCGGCCGTACCGCGTGCACCGCACGTCCAATGGGTGTGAGGTCTCCTCTTACACGTCACGAATAATATTACTAATGTTTTCGTGTGGTTTTAGGTAATTCGGAGTACATTTTCTCTGAATTCGACCGTCTCACGCTGTTTTTGGTGTTTTATGACACCAGAAACGCATTTCCGGTCACTGTGGTCAAACAACACCTCTGATTGACATGTATTCTACTCGACCATTTCACAAATCACACAGCAGCTTATTTCGTATGGTTTCATGGCATTCGGAGGTCGTTTGGGTGGTTTTGACCCCCCAACGGGCCGTTTAAGCGCGCGTCGAGCTGCTGAAAACAACGCATTCAGCCGTACCGCACGCACCACACTTCTGATGGGCGCTTCGTCTCCTCCTACACGTCACGAATATTAATTAGATTGTTTTCTTGTGATTTCAGGTCAATCTGATGTCGTCCGCTATGACTTTGACCGTTAGACGTCCATTTTGGCCGTTTTTGACACCAGAACGGCGTTCCCGGTCACCGCGGGCACACAGCACGTCCGATTGACGTGTCGTCTGCTCAACCACATCAAAATTCACTCACCCTTTGACGTCGTCTGATTTTAGGCCATTAGGACCCCGTTCGGCCCATTTGGACCCCCCACGTGCGTTTATCAAGTGCGCGCAACACTTAAAGAACGCATAATGAGCCCTACTACGCAGACCGCACGTCCGATTGACGTGCCGTCTGTGCGTACACGTCAAGAATAATAATTAGATTGTTTTCCTGTGATTTCGGGTCAATACGATATCGTCCACTATGAATTTCACCGTTAGACGCCCGTTTTGGCCGTTTGTGACACCAGAACAGCGTTCCCGGTCACCGCGGGCACACGACACGTCCGATTGATGTGTTGTCTACTCGACCACATCACAATTCACTCACCCTTTGATGTCGTCTGATTTCAGACCATTCAGACCTCGTTCATCCTGTTTGGACCTCTCACACACATTTATCAAGCGCGTGCAACACTTAAAGAATGCATAATGAGCCCTACCGCGTAGACCGCACATCCGATTGACGTTCCGTTTGCACATACACATCACGAATAATAATTATATTGTTTTCTTGTGATTTCAGGTCAATCCAATGTCATCCTCTATGAGTTTTACCATTAGATTCCCTTTTTGCCGTTTGTGACACCATAACGGCGTTCCCGATCACCGCGGGCACACGGCACATCCGATTGACGTGTCGTCTGCTCGACCACATTACAATTCACTCACCCTTTGATGTCGTCGGATTTTAGGCCATTTGGACGTCGGTCGGACTGTTTGGACACCCCCACACGCGTTTATCAAGCGCGCACAACACTTAAAGAACGCATAATGATCCCTACCGCGTAGACTACACGTCCAATTGACGTGCCGTCTATGCGTACACGTCAAGAATAATAATTCGATTATTTCCCTGTGATTTCAGGTCAATCCGATGTTGTCCGCTATGACTTTCACCGTTAGACGCCCGTTTTGGCCGTTTGTGGCACCAGAACGGCGTTCCCGGTCACCGCGGGCACACGGCACGTCCGATTGACGTGTTGTCTGCTCGACCACATCAAAATTAACTCACCCTTTGATGTCGTCTGATTTCAGGTCATTCGGACCTCGTTCGGCCCGTTTGGACCCCCCCCCCCCCCCACGTGCATTTATCAAGCGCGCGCAACACTTAAACAACGCATAATGAGCCCTACCGCGCAAACCGCACGTCCGATTGATGTTTCGTCTGCGTGTACACGTTGCGAATAATAATTACATTGTTGTCATGTGATTTCAGGTCAGTCTGATGTCGTCCTCTATGATTTTGACTGTTAGACGCCCGTTTTGGCTGTTTGTGACACCAGAACGGCGTTCCCCATCACCGCGGGCACACGACACATACGATTGACGTGTCGTCTGCTCGACCACATCGCAATTCACTCACCCTTTGATGTCGTCTGATTTGAGGCCATTCGGACCTCGTTCGGCCCATTTGGACTCCCCACACGCGTTTATCAAGCGCGTGCAACACTTAAAGAATGCATAATGAGCCCTACCGCGCAGACCACACGTCCTATTGACGTGTCGTCTATGCGTACACATCACGAATAATAATTAGATTGTTTTCCTATTATTTCAGGTCAATCTGATGTCGTCCTCTATGAGTTTGACCGTTAGATGCCCATTTTGGCCGTTTTTGACACCAGAACGGCGTTCCCAGTCCCCGCGGGCACACGTCATGTCCGATTGATGTGCCGCATGCTTGACCACATCCCAATTCACCCAGCCTTTGATGTCGTCTGATTTCAGGCCATTCGGACATCGTTCGGCCCGTTTGGACCCCCCACGCACGTTTATGAAGCGCGCACAACACTTAAAGAATGCATAATGAGCCCTATCGCACAGACCGCATGTCCGATTGACGTTCCGTCTATTCTTACATGTTGCGAGTAATAATTATATTGTTTTCCTGTTATTTCAGGTCGATCCGATGTCGTCTGCTACAAGTTTGACTGTTAGACGCCCGTTTTGGCCGTTTATGAAACCAGAACGGCGTTCCCGGTCACCGCGGGCACATGGAACATCCGATTGACGTGCCGTATGCTCAACCACATCACAATTCACTCACCCTTTTATGTCGTCTGATTTCAGGCCATTCGGACATCGTTCGACCCATTTGGACCCCCCACGCGCGTTTATCAAGCGTGCACAACACTTAAAGAACGCATAATGAGCCCTACCACGCAGACCGCACGTTCGATTGACGTTCTGTTTGCACGTACACATTGAGAATAATAATTAGATTGTTGTCCTGTGATTTCAGGTCTATCCGATGTCATCCGCTATGCGTTTGACCATTAGACGCCCGTTTTGGCCGTTTGTGACACCAGAATGGCGTTCCCGGTCACCGCGGGCACACAGCACGTCTGATTGATGTGTCGTCTGCTCTAACACATCACAATTCACTCACCCTTTGATGTCGTATTATTTCAGGCCATTCGGATGTCGTTCGGCCCATTTGGACCCCCCCCCCCCCCCCACGCGCGTTTAGCAAGCCCGCACAACACTTAAAGAGCGCATAATGAGTCTTACCGCGCAGACCGCACGTCTGATTGATGTGCCATCTGCGCGTACACGTTGCGAATAATAAATAGATTATTTTCCTGTGATTTTAGGTCAATCTAATGTTGTCTTCTATGAGTTTGACTGTTAGACACCTGTTTTGGCCGTTTATGACACCAGAACAGAGTTCCCGGTCACCGCGGGCACACGGCACATCCGATTGACGTGTCGTCTACTCGAAAACATCCAAATTCACTCACCCTTTGATTTCGTCTGATTTGAGGCCATTCTGACGTCGTTCGGCCCATTTGGACCCCCCCCCCCCCCACACACACGCGTTTATGAAGCGCGCGCAACACTTAAAGAACACATAATGAACCCTATCGAGCAGACCGCATGTCTGATTGACGTGCCGTCTGCGCGTACACGTTGAGAATAATAATTATATTGTTTTCCTGTGATTTCTGGTCAATCCAATGCCGTATGCTATGATTTTGACCGTTAGACGCCCGTTTTGGCCATTTATGACACCAGAACGGCGTTCCCGGTCACCGCGGGCACACGACACGTCCGATTGACAAGCCGTCTGCTCGGGAAGGACTATACGGAGTGCGGAGGGCCTCTCCGGGGTGCAGGAAGGACTGTACGGAGTGCAGGGGGCCTTTTTGGGGTGCGGGAGGGCTGTCCGGGTTGCGGGGAGGGCTGTCCGGAGTGCGGGGAAGGTTGTCCGGGGTGCGGGAGGGCTGTCCGGGGTGCGGGGAGGGATGTCCAGAATGCGGGGGGGGGGGGCTGTCCAGGGTGCGGGAAGGACTGTACGGAGTGCGGGGGGCCTGTCTGGGGTGCGGGAGGGCTGTCTGGGGTGTGGGGAGGGCTGTTCGGAGTGCGGGGATGGCTGTCCGGGGTGCGGGAGAGCTGTCCGGGGTGTGGGGATGGCTGTCCGGAGTGCGGGGCGGGCTGTCCGAGGTGCGAGGGGGGGGGGGGGCTGTCCGGGGTGCGGGGAGGGTTGTCCGAGGTGCGAGGGGGGGATGTCCGGGGTGTGGGGAGGGCTGTCCGGAGTGCGGGGAGGGCTGTCCGAGGTGCGGGGGGGGCTGTACGGGGTCCAGGGAGGGCTGTCTGGAGTGCGGGGAGGGCTGTGCGAGGTGCGGGGGGGTTGTCCGGGGTGCGGGGAGGGCTATCCGGAGTGCGGGGAGGGCTATCTGAGGTGCGCGGGGGTTGTCCGGGGTGCGGGGGGGCTGACGGGTTGGGGGGGGGCTTGTCCGGGGTGCGGGGAGGGCTGTCCAGAGTGTAGGGAGGGCTGTCCGGGGTAGGCTAGGGACTACAAATAGTGAACTCAGCTCATTCATTAAAAAAAGTTTAATTATTTGTATTAAGAATCACGTATATTTTTCAAAAATATTACAGAACATGCAATTCTAAACATTGAAAATTAAATGAACAAAAAATATCCAAATCAATAATCAGTTTCATGGTTACTTCTCAATTCGTGCACACAAAAATTGCATGAGGCCAAAACACACATGATACCCCCAAATCACAAAAAAAACTCACTAGAAACCCAACATAAATATCAATAACAACCCTACCATTAAAAGAAGAAACACACCTCGTGAATATGATGCGCCATGCGTGTTCATCACTGACCTCCATCCGGTGGGCCAGGGGCCTACAAAAAATAAACATTATGAATATTTTCATAACAAAAATAATTTAAATTAAATAAATAAATACAGTATAAACCTTCATCGTGTGATCCCCTGCACCATCACCTGGACGCACATATTCCCGCCGTGCTCTAACCTCAGCAGCCAATTGCGCATTTGCTTCCTCGGAAGCCCGCAGCCGTGCCTCGAAATCTGACAGCTGCTGTGTCATATGAGCAACAGCAGGACCGACAACCGTAGTGAGTGACACTACAGAATGAGGAATCCATGTTCCATAGGTCAAACTATATCAATTTCCGTCCCGACCAATGATGCGATGAAAGATCTCATCCCTTCGCATGGGAAGTTGTCGTTGTTCCTCTGGCAGATGTTCTAATTCAACTTCAAATTGAGCCTGTGAAATATTTAAATATATATACATATATTAATATAAATATTTTTTGTAAGTATTAGTAATGATTACAAGCACTTACTATCAATGATGCAGCCTCTGGATCATTGCGATCACGAGTCCTAATCCACACTGATATTTTATCAGTTGGTGCACCTTGCTCCCGCAACTATATATGAATAGAATATAAACACAAAACCGTATTAATTAAAAAAATTAAAAAATGAATAATAAATACCTCATGTCGGATCTGAGATACGTGATGAGTCCCGAGCCTGTGAGGTGGTCCCTGCAACGCTCGATTCTCAGAATGGCGTGTAGACACTTCCTACATTCAATTCATTCAAATATCAAACAAATCACACATTATTGAAAATATATATACCAAAATTAATATACAAACCAAAACACCCTCAGTAGACCAATATTCAACTAAATCACGCCACTGAGCCGGGAGGTCACCTCTCGGGACTTTTTCTAGAATGTCTGGGGCACCCACATTTGGTACCGAGTGGTCCCTCTTGACTTTGCCTTCACAGTCTTTCCACATCTTACGACATTTGCTCATACACACTGGCATAAACTCATCGGGACATACTTTCAAATTTTTCTATTAAAGAAAAAAATCACATATGTTATTGTTGTTTATACATAGGGAATAAAGTAAAATGGTCTTCTTACCTTAACCTCCCTCCAAAGACAATCTAATGTGTCTTGAGGGATAGAAGCCCAGTCATGTGTGGTCAATGGTAATCGATGTGGACCATGTATGATATGACCCAATTGAAGAATAAATATAGGGTAATTCCATCCCACAGGATGAAATACCTCATCAAATGAAACATCAAAAGTCGTGTCGGAATTCTATGATAATATTCCATGACCAGGGCCTCTCCTGCGAGAGGAAGAAGCAGTCGAGTCTGATCCTGTTGAAAACAATTTTATATACAAAATGACAGATTTTATATATATATATATATATATGTTTATTAATTACATAAAAAATAGAGACAATGACATTCCAACATACCTCGACCCTGAAACGTATATGCCTCAGATGGATGATGTAGATCTTCTGATTCTTCCCCTGACATGCCTGCAGTCATGGAAAACATTAGTAAGGGGACTATCCAAAGTGCCCAAATGATAAATTGTATTGTTTTAAAAAAAATAAAACTTGTACATTTGTTAATCAAACAAAAAGGGATTGAATAATTAGTTATGAATGAATTTTAAAAAATCAGAGAGTTCACAAAACAGATATACAAATTATGTACAAAACCAATCAATGCATAGCCAAATTTCAAATTGAATTAATAAGAATTAAAACAACACATGAATCAAATGAAGAATACCTCAATGAGAAAATACACCGACAATAACATCAATATAACATGAGTTAAACCACCCTAAATATTTATAACTAAATAAACTTCCAAAAGTGAGGATTAAAACTTACAAGGATTTATAAAATGTTCAGATAATTTTTGATATCTTAGGCTGAATAGGGGAAAACAATTATACCTTTCATTAAGCATGAAAATCAACCGTTTATCCTTCAACAACCGCTATGATTCAATAAATATCTTCTTCAAGTTGAACTACGGTATGTTGATCAAGCTTTTGGGGAAAAAAGGAACAGTCTCGGGTTCATCTTGTTCAAATACAAACACTCCTCGCTGAGACATTTTGACAACTACTTGCCAACTTGGATTCGTAGGCAAAGTAACGAAGAATAATTGTTCCGCTTGTGATGTCAAAATGAAAGGTTCATTATCAACTCGTTCATTTCTGTATAACATATAGTTAAAATTCTCCAATGAAAACTGATATTGATCGACTTTACATCCACGCTCTGGATTAACCCAATTACACTTTAACAATATGTACTTCAACCCGTGTGTGTATAAAACTTCAATGATGTCTATTAATTAACCATATTAATAACCAGAATCGACAAATGGACAACCGATGCCACTTTTTTGTGTTTCTAATTTGTCGTCAACATCTTTAATGGTAAATCGAAAACCATTAGCATCTATAGATTTATAACAACGAGTCGTTATAGATGGACCCTCAGCCAGTTGGATAAATTATTCAGTTAGCGTGGGGTCCCCTAACTCCCTCATCTTATGAACCTACATAATTCATAGAATTAAATAATGATATATGATGAAATAAATTAGTATAATACTTCACTCATAATAAAAATCAATTTATACGTACATAATCCTTGAACCAATCATGAAATGACGCATTATGAGACTGTTCAATTTGCAACTCAGTCGCGCGATGCATCTCTTCTTTTATCTCATTAATGTGTTTTCTACAAATGATAACACAATGTTTAAATGATCAAATTATGAAAAAAAAACATGTAAAAGTTAAAAAATAAAAGTGATAAGATACTTACTGCATTAATGGTGCAACTGATGGAGTATTGAACAAGATATATCGATGCGCTTGTATCCACTAGATGTTTTCCATATCATATGTGGTTCCTTCTCCAACTGGACCATCCTGAATCAGAGAGGGATTATCTAATTTTGTTTCAACATCCGTAAGATATTCTGCACAAAAATTAGTGCACTCATCCATCAAATAACCATTGGCTATTGATGCCTCTGGATGAGCTCTGTTGCATACAAATCGTTTCAATGTACTCAAATACCGATCAATAGGATACATCCACCTGAATTGCACTGGACCATCAGCCATTACTTCATCAGTTAGGTGCACTGTCAAATGGACCATAACATCGAAAAATGAGGGGGGAAATATTTTCTCAAAGTGACAAAGCGTAAGTACAATTTGGTCCTATAAACATTTTAAATCAATCATTAGTTAATTTCTTAAACAAATATATCTAAAAAAATTACTCATCCCAATCAACGGCTAAACAACATTGGGGGATAAACAATCACAAATTGCGATTGGAATCAACTGCTGAAGTAGTATGTGATTGTCACGACTTTTCAACCCTTTCAATGTCTTGCTCTTCTGATTCACACACTTTGAAATATTAGAAGAGTAACCATCATGCACCTTGAGCATCTTCAAAATGGAAAGAAGTGTCTCTTTCTCCTTTGTAGTCATCATATACTGTGCAGCAGGCATATATGCCTTGTTTCCCTCAGCTAACTGTAAATGAAACTATTTCCTTTAACCCATTTCTTCCAAATCACAACGTGCATTAACATGGTCCTTTGATTTCCCACTCACACCTAAAATGGTCCACAATATGTTATCACAAACATTTTTCTCAATGTGCATGACATCCAAATTATGCCTCATCATGTTAGTTTTCCAATACGAAAGACTATAAAAAATACTTTTCTTTTTCCAATTGTGATTGCACTGCCTACCCGTAGCTCGAATATTACTTATCGGAGGAGCCACCAAATCCTGAATTTCATATATTGTGCGGATGTTTTCTTCCTCAATCTGTGATAACATTTCGACTCCTGTCATGATCTTTGGTGCTGGGCTAAACTCTCTAGAACCATCAAATGCCACTCTGTCCTTTCTAAACCTGTGATGAGGGGGAGAAAAAGTATATGACCCATGTATGCCCATTTTTTAGAATTCTTAAGCCATAAAAATATTTTACTTTTGTTTCCAAAAGGGCAAGAAAATTCCCCTTTCATACTCTAGCCTGATAAAATTGCATAAGCTGGGAAGTCATTGATTTTCCACAATAAAGAAGCCTGCAGTTTGAACATTTAATTCATTTCACAGTCATAAGTCATCACACCATCACCCCAAAATTCATTCAGATCATCAATCAATGGCTGAAGGTAAACACCAATCTTATCCCCGGGAATTTTAGGTCCATCAATAAGAGTGTAAAGTAATATAAATTGTTGCTTCATACAAATCCATGGAGGAATATTATACAGAAACAACACCACGGGACATGTGCTATGAGTTGGACCAACTATAGACTTGAATGGATTTAAACCATCTGCTGCCAATCCCAATCGGACATTACGAACATCTTTGGAAAAGTCGGGATGTCTCTTATCAAAATCCTTCCATGCATGGGAGTCTTCTAGGTTGGTTAACATATCACTTTCATGAACTCTTTCTGCATTCCATCTCATTAAATTAGAAACGTTAGATGAAATAAAAAATCTTTTCAACCTTGGTTTAAGGGGAAAGTAACGCATTTTCTTTACAGAAATCGGTTTCCCCTGTATCACAATCTGACTTTGAAGAGTCTAATTTTCCCTATTCTCTTTCCACATGTAAGCACCACAAACTGTACAAATATCCAAATGGGCAATTTCCTTTCTAAAAAACATAGAGTTGTTTGCACATGAATCTGTGGTCTCATATGTAAAACCTAAGTTCTCTGTCATCTTACGAGCATGGTAATACGACTCGGGAATCTTAGCGTCGACAAGAAGAACCTATTTCAATAACACCAACAGCATGTCGAATGATGTGTGTGACCAATGATTCGAAGTCTTCAAATGAAACAACTCCACGATAAACGACAATTTATTGAAGGAAGTACATACAGGATATAATTCTGTTTTTGCATCATCAATTGCTTCATAAAACCTCCTCGAATCACGATCTGCACCAGAGCGAAGATTTATCTCACCGGTCTCAAGATTCTAGATGTCAGTGCCTTCAGGATCCAACCCACGTACCATTTCAGTAAGCATTTCATGGATTGGATCATTCATCCTTGCATCAACATCCATCTGAACTGTATCTGTATTTTCACAACGAACATATTCTTTTCCATGATGAGTCCAACTCTTATAATTTCTCAGAAATCCATTAAATAATAGGTTCTCCCTCATAGTATCTCATGTGAATTGATATATTTTATCACATTTTCTACATGGACAACTAATATAGTCACTATCAAATCCTCTGGTGAAGTCAATAAACAGCATAATTCCATTGAAATAATCTCTAGACGTTCGATTTGGAAGATCAATCCAACTCTTATCCATAATAAGATCCCTATAACAAACATTTACACAAGACTTATTACATTTTCATTTTTCATATCAAATATATTTAAAATAAATACTAATTAATTGTTTATGAACCATTTATAAAATAATAATGCATGTAAGTGAAATCCAATGTCATACCTGATTGCGCTACAAACCTGGAAGGGAGGGGATCCGAAGGTGGTGCTGCGAGAGGAGAGGCAGTAGTGGGGAGCCGGAGCCGGAGCTGGTGCGGCGAGGGAGGGGACGAAGAGGAAGGGAACAGGGGTTGGTGGGGTGCGGGGGGGGGGGGGGGGGGGGGGTGTTCGGGGTGCTGGGGGGGGGGGGGGACGAGGGGGCGTAGGGCCGAGGGCGGAGGTCAGAGGCCGGAGGGGATGGAGTCCGAAGGCCATAGGGCGGTTGGAGGGCTGCCCGAGGGCTGCCGGGCTACCGGAGTCAGGTGGCGGGAGACCCGAGGGTAGAGGGAGGCCGCAGGGCGGCCGCAGGGCGGAGGGCATCCCCATCCGGAGGGCGGAGGGCGGGGTTGGTGGAGGGTGGTCGGAGGGCAGACGGAGGGCGGCCGGCAGGCGGAGGGCGGCTAGAGGGAGGTCGGAGGGCGGATGGAGGGTGGAGGGCGGCCGGAGGGCGGACAGAGGGTGGCCGGTGGAGGGAGGGCGGCCGGAGGCCGGGGCGGCGCAGGGCGGACCGGTGGAGGGCGGGCCGGCGGAGGGCGGGCGGGGTGGTGGGGAGGGCGGGGCGGCGGGGAGGGCGCGCGGTGTCGGGGAGGGCGCGGGTGACGGGGAGGGCGCGGGCGCGGGCGACGGGAGGGGGGAATTCGGGGGGGGAGGGGGTGGGGGGGGGGCACATCTCAAGAGGAGGGGGTGCGGAAGCCCCTGTTTTTTTTTAGGAAACGCAGTGACCGCCATTGGCGGTATCTATTGGTAACCTATAGCGACTGCCAATGGTGGTCGCTCTAGGTTAAGGGGCTCAAAAGCCCATATTTCTAGTAGTGCAATCACCATAGTACATATTACACTTACGTCCAATTCAGGTGTTATAAGGGGCTATGTAATGAGACCTTAGTAAAATTGTGTAATCCATTTGTATAAATAAAATTATTACTTCTTATTTTGTTAAAATTTTGACTTTCAAATGTCCAAATAAATATAGGATGAAGTCCTATATTATTGATGAATTTTGGAAAAAGGGTATTTTCAAATATTTTTTTTATACCTTAAATAATTAATAATGTAAATTTTTTTCTAAAAAATGGTCTTCTGTAGTTGTGACCAGTGTGAAATTTAGAGTCTAATAAGATCAACTTAATTTTTAATGAATAGTAAAGTATGAAGAATAATATTTTTCTTATGAACAGTAATATGACCAATGGAATAGTAACCTCACTTAATAAAGTATAAATATAATTTAGTAATCTTGAATGGTGAAGGGACATAATAGCATAAGTAAATAACTATTTTAGAAATTATTAGTTATGTATTATTATTATTTTGGGTAAATAGTTTTTTTACTTAAAAATTAAATATCTCCTCATTAAGAAATTATTTTCATAAATTAGAGTTCATTTTTTATTTCATATCATCAATATTAGGTTAGGATGAATTTATGATATTTTTATAAAATGTTTTATTTTTCGGTGAATAGTAAAAATACAGTTTTGAGTTTCAGTGTGATTAATGACATCATTAATGATGTAATAATGATTTAATCATTTTGGTAGACTTTTGAATAGTAATATGTGTTATGAGGTGTCCCAAGTGTCCAATATCATTTGAAAATACCATGGGAAAGCCCATGGTTTTTCAAATACCACCGATGAGGTGTCCCCTGGAAATTAATTAAACATTCCCTCACTTTTCTATAAATACCATTCCATTCCCTCATTCCTTTTATTCCAAAATCCTACTCAACAAAGATCTATTCTTTTTACCTCCCAATAATTCCTCCCAAGGATCCCTCAAGTCCCCCAAGGTCCCAACCTTCAAGCTTTCTATGTTACTCTTCAAGGTAAGGGAACCTTTCACCCTCCTCTATTAATTCATAACATCCTTTTTGTTATGTATTCTAGTGTCCATTTTATTATGTGGGGGTATGTTGTTATATATCATTATTTCATTCCATTTTATGTCCAAAATATTAGATACCCTTTTCGATCTCATCAACTTGTTTTCATAATTTTTAAGATATGTTGTTACGTTGCTGAATTTTGGTAAAAGAAATCACATATTCTCTATTCTTTCATGTTTCCTTTTTATGTGGTATTTCATTCAATAATCCATACCATGATCTTATTTAAATTTTATTTTGTCTCGATATTGTTTCAAGATTTATTTATGATTTGGTGACCCTTTTCCCTCTCTTATTAATGTTTTCTAAAACCATGTTATATAGTCGTTGTGTTGCATAAATTTCATCTCAAAATCTCTCTATTTTTTTAAAAAAATTATCTTATTTTATTTATCAGAATACCCAAATATATTTTCATTTCCATAGGAATTCATAAAGACATAAAATTTATCAATTTGATTCTGTAATTGACACACAATAAACCCTCATTCCTTTTCCAAGGGCTATAAAATACATAACGATCATGTTTTTAAGAACTTTTAAAACGTCACAATTTTGAAGTGAAACCTATTGATTTTACTCTCTATGGGTTATTTATTAAATGTTTGATTATAATGTATGTGTCTCACATTAAAATAAAGGCATATTAAGAGTTCTCCCTAATAGCGCTTCAATGCATTGGGTAAATAATTTAATCTCTAGAGATGACAAGTTTCACGATACATTGGTGAATAACCTTGGTAATTTTTTTGACACCTTGGGGATGAACATTGGTGATATATTCATTAATATATAAATTAAGTGTTTTAGCCATGTATTAAAGTTATAGTTCAAGTAATTTTTATTATGGTATGACTCTACTTCCATTTCTCATGTAATTTTGTTTTTTATCAGGTTCTTATTGATATCACAAGTAAACTAATTCCCTTGCTTTACTAACTGGGCCATCTGTTCACCCATTCCTTTGATGTATGTCTCCAGGTTATGAGATGTAGTAGTTGTATATAGGATTATCTTTTCAAGAGGCTTTTCAAGGGGATTTAGAATAGTGTTTTATGTTTTCATGTATTTTGTTCCTGATTTCCAAGACACAAGACTTTAAAGGTCCTCTATTTGTGAAATTTAATGAAAAGTTATGTATTCAAAAGGCGAGATGCTATAGTTGGTATCAAAAGATAGTTTATATATTTAGGGAAATTTGGATATGAAAAATTTATGAGGAACCCTATATAAAATTTTAAATATAGGAAAACTTCCTTGTATTTTGGTGAAATATTATGTAAGTGGTTTCCGAAAAAATAAATCCATGTCTCGATACGAACATGTGGATGTCACTCTGGCACAAATGTACCTAGGAGTGAAAACTCTGATAATGAGTTTTGGTCTTGAACTGGGGTATCCTAGTACATGACAACAGGCCTCACTACACTCCTAGTTTTACACTATCGAGGGATATTTTTGGTCAATCACTAGATTTTTATGAATCATTATTAAGAATTTATAGAGGAATGTAATTGTTTAAGCATGATGTTTTAAGACATAAAAACCTTTATAGTTAAAAGATTCATAAATGAAATAAACTTCTAACTAAGTATTTATTCTTTTAGAAAATGGCGGGTAATAAGAGTAACCATGCAAATGGTGACCGTAATGGGCCAAGTGCTGACGGACCTCTGATGGATGCAGGAACGGAAAATTTCATAACAAGGATGAACCAACTGACTCATGTTATGGGAAATAACTTGAATCAAGCTGAGAGACTGATCTCACCATGAAAGTAATATCACTATATTAAATTTTTTATGCGTCAACAACCACTAACCTTTAGTGGATCGACTGGCCCCTTGATTTCTGAACAGTGGATCATCTCTATAGAGAAGATCTTTTTTGTGCTCAGCTATTCAGAGAAAGTGAAGTTCACCCTTGTTGTCTGCCTCTTAGAGGGAGAAGATGATCAGTGGTGGAAACTAATTAAAAACACGAGGAAAATAGTGGATATTGAAGCTATGGATTTGGAATAGTTTATAGGGATCTTCTTCAGTAGGTATTTTCCTCGTTCCATGAGAGCAAGAATGAAGAAGTAGTTTCTCAAGCTAAAATGAAAGGAGAGTGAATCTATGGGAAGCTACGAGATGAACTTCACAAGTCTTTCACATTACACCTATAGCTTTGTCATGGATTCAAATGGTATGGTTGATAAATTCTTCAATGAACAGGGACATCATCTATGGAAGAATATAGCCAATCGGTTCTATGATAGTTATGAGGAGATCATGTGGAGTGTGATGAAAGTCGAACTGAAGTTTAGGGAGACGCAATAGTCTTATAAATCTAATGTCAGGAAAATATCACTGAAGCCAAGATTAGGGATAAATTTTGATCAGGGAAGAAGAGGAAAGAAAGTGTGATGCCCCATGTGTAATAAATGGGGGAAGAAGCATTTAGGGAACTACCTGCTCAAGAGTGGGAAGTTCTACAAGTGTAGGAAAGATGGCCATATTCCAAGAAACTATCTTGGTGAGGTGAAGCCTCAACTCCCAAACACTAACGTCAAAGGGAAGATGGTGCAGGCCTTACCTGATGTCTAATGCAATAAGTGCGGATTACATAGACACTTTTCCAATCACTTTCCAAATCTAAGGGCAATGGAGGGGAATCCCTATTATCCTTAGCATCTGCTAATGGAACAAGGTCATACTTCTCCAATCACTATGGCTGGATTTGAAGCTCCAAATTATGTGGTGGCATGTACACTTGTTGTTCTCCCAATACTAGAAAGTACTTTGTTTGATTCTAGTTCTATGAATTCCTTTATTTCCTCCAAGTATGAAAATAATTTATAATCAACCCTAAATTTATAAAATTTGAGTTATCAGTCAAGACTTCGGGTGGGATTATCCAAGCATCTTAAGTATTTAGAAACTCTAGTATTTACTTTAGTGAGCATAATATTATCGCAAATCGAGTAGTCATTCCAAATCTACAATTCGACATTATACTTGGGATGGACTAGATCTCAATGTTTAATAATAAGATAAAATATAGAAGCAGGGAAATCTTAATAGTCTTGAATGGAAAACCTATAGTTATCTTTCAAGGAGAGATATCTCAACCTGATATTTTTATAGAAGAACCTCCTATATCCTTCTTTATGGATTTGATCAGTGAAAAAGAAGATAGAAATGAGAGTTTAAGGATAGAAAATGTCCCCATAATCCAGGAATATGTTGATGTATTTCTTGAGGAGTTACTCGAACCTCCCCTAGAAAGAGAGGTAGAGTTCTCCATTGAACTCTTACTTAGATCTCATCTGATATCAAAGACCCTCTATAGGATGGAAAATGTGTAGCTAGAGTAATTAAAGAAAAAACTACAAGATATTTTGGAGAATTGGTTTATCTGTCCAATTATGTCTCCTTGGGGATCACCTATTCTCTTTGTGAAGAAGAATGATAGATCAATGTGGCTATGCATTGATTATAGAGAACTGAACGACATCACAGTGAAGAATAGATACCCTCTTCCAAGAATTGATGACTTATTTGAAAAATTTCGTGGGGGTCAATTATTACCTAAGATTGATCTTCGATCTGGTTATCATCAATTGAGGGTGAAGAAAGAAGATATTCCAAAAACTACCTTACGATCAAGATATGGGCATTATGAGTTTGTTTTTATGCCCTTCGGACTAACTAATACACCTACTATTTTTATGGATTTGATGAATAGATTCTTTAAGGACTACCTTAATAACATTGTGGTAGTTTTTATTGATGATATTATGATATATTCCAAAATTTTTGAGGAGCATGAGGATCAACTAATGGTTATTTTGAAAACTCTCACTGGCGGATATCCCACCAATACCAACACTTCTTTTACAACAGTTTGGAAAAACCGTTGGGAAAAATAATATATACCAACAGTTCTGTGAAACCGTTGGCATAAAATAATATATGTTGGGTTTTTCCAACGGTTATAGTAAACCATTGGAAAAAAACATCTCAATACCAATGTTTCATTTCAACCATTGGGATAGAGACACCAAAAAAACCCCAGCCATCAGGCTCCTTCTCCCATCTAGTCACGCCCCACTTCTCCATCCCTACAGCACAACACCACTCCTCCTAACCTCCCCTCACTACCTGACCTCACCTCGCCACATGATCTCTCCTCACCACCACTCACATTCCATCCTCACCTTTCCACTTCTCTCATTCCCCTCACACTTCCTTTCTCCCTTTCCAACTCCCCTTCATCGCTCGCTGCTCGCCGCTCACTGCTCCCCGCTCGCCGCTCGCCGCTCCCTACTCCCTGCTCACCACTCCCTGCTCCTCATCGCTCGCCTCTATCCTCCCACCAATCCTCACCCTATAAGCTACTTCATACCCCTCCCCCAAAAATTATTCACTCTACATGTCATCTGCGATAATCACAATGGTATAATTTCTGATTTCCGAAGTGTCTGTTTTAGGGTTATTCATCGATTTCACTAAATTATGGAAAAATCAATCATTTATGATGGATATGTTTCTATAATTAGGAATAGGGGAAACCTAAATCAATGTTTCATATTCTTTTTTGGGTTATTCAATGTTCCATATTCTATTTTTTCTATAATTAGGATTAAGAAGGGTTATTCATCGATTTTTCTATAATTATGAAGGGTTATTCATCCCTTCCTGTTTTTGCACATCGATCAATTAAGGTATTAACTTTTTCATATTCTTCTAATGGGTATTTTCAAAAATCAATTTTATTAGTTATTGAATAGGCATTTTTAATTGTGGCTTTGTACAGCTGAGATTCATGGATGCATTGATAGTGACATAGAATAATAACAACACTATATGAAGGATTAATTTTTCAAAATTATTTTCCTTTACAAAAAAATATATATATGTGAAGTGTGTGTTATGTGACATTTCCATTCAATTGTTTTTTATATCAAAATGTATGGTAATAAGGTGTGTTTAACAACTTCTAAGTTGTAACACTAACTGAGGATTTTTTTCTCAACAATGGAGCACTTTTTTGTAGCTCAAAAGTGTTTGATTTGCTTTTCACTTTCTTACTTCTCGCATTCTAAACTTGTTTTTATTTGGGAAACATGGTTTTCTCTTCTTAAACATGTTTATTATTGTTTGAAAATTTCATATTCACTTGAACAATTACAGAACACTCAGTGTTTTTTATTTTTTTAGGTTATCCTTTTATAACTCATCAGACCATATGATCAAACATTCTTTCTTATTATGTTCAGCTTTTTTGATAGGTGTGGATCCATTTGTAGTAACTGATTTAGAACCTGATAACATTGGATCTTTTTCCTTACCACTAGTCAAATTCTTTTGACAATACAATCGAAGTTATACATATGATATCTCCATGACCAATAAAATTAAACCTTCAAAAAACAACTTCAACTACTTATGATTTTCCTTAGGAAACCCCTTAGGATCTTTTTTAGAAATGTCAACTACTAATCCAATTCTATTATCTCATTCTTGGATGGTTTCCATTTTTAGTTCAAATTTTCTATCATAAACGTTATAGATATTTATTTTTATAATTTCCCCTTATCTAACTTTTATCCTTGTTTCTAGGTCATATCGTGGTTCTTTCGGGTCCACCTAAGACGTGATTTGGCATCCGCTGCTGAAGGTAAAGCAGTTTGGATCGTCTTGGTTCATCTGCCACCATTTTAGGTTGGTTTATTCTACCCTATTTGTTTGGCCCAATTTAATTTGGGTCTTTTGGTGATTTATGTTTCTAGGAAAAATCTATATTAGGTATGAATTTTGATGAATAAGACTACTTTACATCTTTCCCATCTTATGATTTTCCTTATATGATATCATTCATTTCTATGTGTTTTTTACTCCATATATGGAACTAATAGATATAATTATTAATATGGATTGACTGATTATTATTAATTTCATGATCAACTAGAACCCAAATGAATGAAATTTTACAAGATAATATAAAAAAACAACGCAAAATAAATCTAATGGAAATGTCCCAAACAAACTTGTATCAAACAAAACTAAAATAAGCTCAAACTCGAGACAAACTAATTATATACCATTAATAGGAAGAGTAATTGTTAATTAATAAGAATGTAATATTTGATAGTATCATTTTGAAACATGGATTTGTTTCCCCTTTTCTTGTAGGAACATGATTTGACCCATGGGGCGTTGTGGTTCTTATATGTTGGGCAGTGACATGTATAGTCACAAGTTACATGTATGTTTTAGTCTAGTTTTTATTTTATTTTCTTTATCACATTGGTCACTTAGGTCTTTTACTGCATTCTATGGACAGAGGGTAGTTATATTCTACGAAGGGGTTGAGATTGATTCAGTCTATTAGCTTTGATCCGAGGTAAGATTTTATGGTTACTACTTGTCTCGCACCTCATGTATTTGGGTATTTCGGTGTTTTTGACTCCATATTATGGTTTCGTTAGGGTTTTGGATTGTTTCATGTTGGTTTTGGTGGATTTGGTCCTCAACTTCCATCAAGGTAAGGCGTTAATGTCGTTAGTTGGTTTCTCACTGGTTATTTAGCGTCCTTTATGTGGTTTATGGTTCCTAATATACTTTGTGTAGTGTGTTGATCCCTGCTCATTGGTTTCAAGTCACCAAGTCAAGGGTGACTCACCTTTGTGTGCATAGGTAAGTATGTATATGTATGTGGGTTCCCATGTTATGTGTATACACATCCATGGAAGTGATTATGCATGTATGGGGCTAGTTTTCCCATATATATATATATATAAATTCATATGTAGGTGAGTGGAGACCGGTATATGTATATAAGAATATGTGCAAGTATCCTCTTGCATATACTCATGGCCATGCAGGTGTGTGCATAGGGGCTAGGTGTCCTTGCATGTGTGTGCAGGTGTGTATACCCAGTGAGGGAGTAGCAACTTTTAGTTAGAAAGCTCCAAGAGCTGAAGTGGATGGATAGGTTCCACCTTGAGGTAGGTTCCCTCTCCTAGCCTCTTTAATTCAAGAATGCTTTAAATTGAATTTAACTTCTTTCTTAATTATTCTTAATTATATTGAATTTAAAATATTGAATAACTGTTCTATAATATAATTGTTTCATTTGATAAATAAATTCATGTTTTTATAATAAAACCCCTCCAATGGAGGTGCGATATCTGTGACAACTCGCACTGATAGTTATGTTGATCTAGTAGCTTAAGTTATAGCATTTGATTTGTGCTGAATGAGTTTTAGAATAAATTTTAAATATAATTAAATGAATTTTGTGATAAATCCATGCCATGATTTTATAATAAAACCCCTCCAA
The DNA here is from genome assembly GCA_963277665.1 of Viscum album. NCBI lineage: Eukaryota > Viridiplantae > Streptophyta > Magnoliopsida > Santalales > Viscaceae > Viscum > Viscum album. The sequence continues at coordinate 827,612,352 of OY728133.1, read as the reverse complement.
CGGAGGTGCACTATCTTCTAAACCAAAGTGTAGTGATGCTTATTTGTATCACGTTTAGATTTGGTCTGAGTTTTCTATATGTCACTTGTTGTTGTTTGTTTTATGGCATGTTAGTTTTTGTTTTCTTTGAATAATATAATTTGGCTTATCATACTCTTTTAGGTCAAATGAAATTGCCCGAGTAGGCATATGTCTTGACCATGACACTTTCCTTTTCACCCTTTGAGTATTATAAATGAAATTCCCATGTTTAGGTGAACTGAATGAATTTTTAAATGGTTTGTTTAGGGTGTTTGATTCGTTTCCTTCATTTCATTTCCCTTTAGATGTTGCGTCATTGTGATAGTCACTAAAAACTTCCAACGATCCCTTGTTATAATATATTAAATAGTTGATTTGTTCTATAATGTCCATTGTGACCTTATCTTATGGTGAAACCCATTTCGGGTGTTTTCCGGGCCTCTTGGCCACCACTTTGGGTGTTTACCCGAGCAAATATATTTAAAAACATTGATGGTTTCATTGTTTAGCATATGTTAGGATTATGGTGATCCCCACCATAACCTTCATCTTAACACCATTTAGGGTGTTTCCCTGGCATCGATGCACATCTAATTTGTTTTAAATATATGAATTATCCCATAAGATTTGTGTTGCATCCTGAGAAGTTAAAACAAACTCAAATTATATTGTTCTCGAGGTGACTGAAGTTTTATTATTAGAGTTCCAAGAAATGCATATACCATTGATAAATAATACACCTACATAATTTGACTCTCAATCAGTAGTTTCAACTACCTAGTACCACTTTTAAAAAAAACGAATATAAAATATATATCTTTATCATACCACAATCCCGAATCAAGAGTATATTTTTTATAACATAAGATTGGTTTCTATAATGTGAAGGACAACTACACAAGATTTATTTGGAATCCTATATAAAGAGTAATAAAAATTTTGATATCTAGTTTAGTCATTGGTTAATAGAATAAAATTTCAATAATACTTAAAAACTCTATATGATCTCTAGTCCTCCCCACTTCAAGCCATGACCACTTGGTTCCATGTTCTATAAGAGTAGAGTCCTATCCGGATTTTTCAATTCTAGGGATTCATAAATTGCATATGAAATTATATAACATGATTGATAAAAATAAGAATAAAATCATTTCTACTAAAATAATATTAATTAAAATTCTCAACAGAGTTTATGAAACTATTTACGTATGGTTTTCCATTTTTTACATGTCCTTGTCCTTCAGAGTTTGATATTTTTATGATATTGGTGATCCGATGAGTGTTTTGACCCTTGTGGAGAAAATTCTTCAGCATTATCTTTTTTCTGTGTGATAACATTAAACAACACACACCTCATATAGTGTAGTTGGAGCTTTCTTCAACAATGGGGAATCTGATGGATGATCAACTTTATGATAGTATTCCATGAGTCCTGTGATTAATGTTGAGACTGACTAATAACAATTTCTATCGGTGGGGTGATGGACAAAATGTTTCCCCGCCTCCTCCAGCTCCCTTCGCTCCTGGCCAAAAGATGATGCCCCGCAGATGTCATTGGACCAGGCCAACACACCGCAATCATGCCACGGTCATGTCGCAGTCATGTCATGGTCATGCTGCGGTCAAGCCGCGGCCATGCCATAGTAATGTCGTGTTTTGGCCCTGCTCCAGGATGACACCTTGTGGTGGTTCGCAGTCCTGTCAAAATTTGATGTATGATACCTAGATAGAATTTTAGATACATTACCCACCCATAGTTAATGTGGAAGGAGGCCCTCAGGTAGTAAATTGCTGGATTGAGTCTCTCATGAAAATATTTAGTCACCTGTAGACAACATTGGAGATGAGGGTGAAGCTTGCTACTTGTATTCTACAAGGACCATCTAAGTGCTCGAGGGACATCATAGTAAATGTTGGACAATAAGAAGACTTGAGAATACTTTCATAATGATATTTGTATTTGGAAAAGTTTCTAAAATGTTTTTGTTTTAAAATGATAACCTATTTTTGGAAAAAGTTTCAATTCCATTAGAAAAAGGGATAGTGTTAATTATTTTAAAGGTTTTAAAGTGATATTAATAAAGAATAATTAGAATCTTTTAAAGGATTAAAGTCTAATGTACTTTTAAAATAGATGCTTTTTAACTATTTGAATGTTAGAAATTTTTTACCAAAATATATAATTATGTTTAAATAGTTTCATAAACAATTAATGTTTCTCTTTATTAGATGATTTTTTTCAAAACACTCATGCCAGCCCACTGCCACCTGCATTCCAGCCCACAACAGCCCTCCTTTCACCTTCGAATCAGCCCCCAATATCCCCCACCACTTGAAACCACCCCCCTTCCATCAGCATTCTATCCCCCTTCCACCTGCATTCAATCCCGCACCAGCCCCAACCACCTGCAATCCAGCCCGCACCAGTCACCACAACATCCACCACACCAGCCCCCACCCCCAGCCTCCTGCAAAAAACTCATGCCAGTCCTCTGCCACCTGAAAAATAGCCCCATCCACTAGTTCCAGATGTCACCAGCCCTCATCCACTTTCAATCCATCCCACACCATCCCCATGCCACTTATTCCAACCCACACCAGCCCCCAGTCATCCCCCTACTGCCTGCCTTCCCACCCGCACAAGCCACTCCTACCACACCAGCCCCAACCTCCTCCATTACAGCCCACACCAACCCCCTTCCACCTACAAAACAACCCCATACAACTTGTTCCTACACGCACCATCCCCTACCATCCCCCTTCCACCCGCATTCTAACATTCACCAGCCACTCCATCCCAAACCAGCCACAGAAACCAACCACAACAGCCAAAAACCCCAGCCGCTACACACCACCAACCCGCACCCAGCTCCACAACAAACCAGCACCCCATCCCCCAGAAAACCACTACCACTACATACAGCCAAAACAACTAGCCTGGAAAACTAGTACTCCATCCCCCATCCAAACCACACCTCCAGCATAGAAAAAACAGCAAACCACACCCAAAGGAATCCATCGAAAGACCTTTCCAATGAAAATTATTAAGGGTGGCATCAATGGATTTGACCACTATATTGGATAAAATTAAGTGATAACACCAATAATATTTCATAATAAAAACAACCAATTGAACAAGATGTAACCTCCCAGTATAGGAGAGAGAGTTATTAGTCCAAAATATAACTCTTTGAACAATTTTCTCTTCCAAGACCACACAATCAGAAGCTCTAAGCTTGGAAGTGATGAGGAGAACTCCCAAATAAAAAAGTGGAAGAGAATCCTTCCTAACCCCCATAACAGCCTCAATAGAATCACAAAAATCAGGAGAGATACTAGCCGCAAGCATTATGAACTTTGAAAGATTAATAATCAATCCATACACGGAAGAAAAAAGATCCAAAGCATGCTTTAAGAATAAAAATGAATCCAAATCGCCATAATAAAATAAGATAATCTCATATGAAAAACAGAGGTGAGAAATAAAGGTTTTACCACATCTCCAATGAAGCATGTAAGCATATGAAGATGAAATAAGGGAGTCCCAGATGCACGATAAATACTCCATGCAAATCAGAAAAAGGAAAGGTGATAGAGGATCTCCTAGCCTGAGCCCTCTTTTCCCCGAAAAGTAGCCATGTAAACTTCCATTAATATTCACTGAGAACATTGGGGTAGAGATGTGTCTTTTAACCCAAGACAAGAACCTATCATAAAATCCGATCAGATCAAAATCATCCCAAACAAAGACTATTCTTGTAAAAGTGTCAAGGCATGGTTCATTAAGAATTATTTCATAATGAAGTGAAGATATTTATGGCTATAGAATTTTCTTGGCTCCGGTAAATAGATGAAAAAGTTTTCGAGTAAAGAAATCATTTTATCCAGTTGGTTTCATACATTCCTAATCTAGAATTGGACGATTCCCTAATGTCTTTGTGGTTTGAGTAATGTATTTGATGACTTGTCACTAGATGTTTCGTCATTTGGACTCCACTTCTATATAGTGATTGTGAGATAATCTATCAATGTTTACGCAAGATTAGTAGGGTAAACTATACTATTTCACTTTTGACTTCGAGCCGACAACCACTGTAGCACTTTTGACAAAGGTGGTCGTTATTCACTGTAGCGACACAGACTTCATGTTTGGGATAATGGATCGTCTTCTCCATATGTAGCCCATTTTCAGGCTAAAGTTTCTAACCTATAAAACTCTATAATTTGAGCTCTCGATTTTTAGTGATAATTATGTCTCTCTATGGACGTAGGGATTATTCCCGAACCATGTAAATTTGTGTGTTCTATGTAATTTATTTCCATTTGAATTTTCTTTCATTTCTCCTTTCTATCATTACGACTCCCCACAATTCCACAAAAAGTATTTCATGTTTGTTTTATTACTATTTCTTATATTCCTGGGTGTAGTGGAGGAATCTCTAATAAGGGAGAAAGGAAGTCCTATGTCAGACCCTATAAGTGGTGGTTTAAAAACTATATATTTTTTTCTCACCAGTTTCTTCTAGGATAAAATAAACTGTTTTATACCAGTGCCAAAAATTGGGACATAAGAAACTTTTTTTCGGATCATGAGAGGTATTTTTTATTATACTACCAGATGAATTCTAAACAATGTGAACATATTGGGTTACATGAATCAATTTAGACTACCAGATAGAGTCTTTGGGATACTGAATCCATTGAGGTGATTCATATTTGTTTTGTTATATTTGTTAATATCTTAACTATCCAGAATAAAATTTTTGTTTTACTAGGAAAACATGAAGGATGATGTGTAGTGGCTGGAAGCCTGTGGGTGTAGGGGGGTCTGCAGGGTAGGGGGAGGGTGCAGGTGGGGTGTCTAGGAGGGGTTGTCCGGGGGGTGTCCAAGGGCTGTCTGGGGGGTGTCGGGGGGTTTGTAGGGCAGGGGGGAGGGTGCAGGTGGGGTGTCTAGGAGGGGCTATCATGGGGGTGTCCAAGGGCTGTTCGGGGGGGGGGGGGGTCTGTAGAGAAGGGTGCAGGTGGGGTGTCTAGAAGGGGTTATCCATGTGGGGTGTCCAAGGGCTGTCTGGTGAGGGTGTCGAGGGGTCTTCAGGGCAGGGGGAGAGTGCAGGTGGGGTGTCTAGGAGGGGCTGTCTAGGGGGGTCCAAGGGCTGTTCGAGAGGTCTGCAGGGTAGGGGAGGGTGCGGGTGGGGTGCCTAGGAGGGGGTGTCCAGGGATTGTCAAGGGGGTATTCAGGGGGGTCTAGGGGGGGCTATCTAGGAGGGGTGTCTAGGGGGTGGTGTCTAGTGGGGGTTCAAGGATCCAGGGGGTGCAAGGGGGCTATCTAGGGGGCATGGGGGTGTTCAAGAGAGGTGAAAGGGGGATGTCCAGGGGGGTCATGGGGGGTGCAGGGGGGTGTCCAGAAGGGGTGTCTAGGGGGAGGGTTTCTAAGTGGAGTGTCCAGGGGTGTCCAGGGGGGTGCCCAGGGGGTGTCTTGGGGGAGGGAGTGTCTAGTGGGGGTGTAAAGGGGGTGAAATGGGGTTGTCCAGGGGGGCATGGGGTGCGAGGGGGTGTTCAAGGGGGTGCACTAGGGTTGTCCAGTGGGGTGAAAGGGGGTTTCCAGGGGGCATGGGGGTGTAGGGGTGAAAGGGGGCTATCTAGGGGGGCATGGGGGTGTTCAGGGGGGGGGGGGTTATGGGGGTGTTTTTTTGAATTATGTACATTATATTGTCTGCATGAGTGTTTTTTAAAATTTTATTTTTAGGTGTTGTATTCATCATTATACATTTTCTACATGAGTGTTTTTTTTTGTATTCATCATTATTCTGCAGGTTTGTACTGTAATTCTACTGTGGAGCCAGCTACCTGCTACTTGTTGGAATTGCAGTACTGGAATTGGAGAGGGGAGGCCGCTAGAATTGCATAGGAGGGCATGCCGCTCTATGCTGGTTCTGGCAGGCTGAAAGAGGGGTTGGTAGGAAGAGGTGCCCACAGTTTTTTTGTAGAGATGACTAAACACCAATGGTTCATATAACCGTTGGTATACAGATCCATACAGTCTGGATTATGGTAACGGTTTACTTTGAACTGTTGCAAATTGGTGTATACCAACGGTTAAAAACTTTTGGTGTAGTTTTATAAACCCATGGTTATTAACCATTAGGATAGAAATTTAACAATGGTTAGTACTAACCCGTTGGTATTTTGAAAATCCAGATGACCTACCCCAACGGTTCAGCTTGAACTGTTGGGATATTTCTTTCCCCATGCCTCACATCCCAACGGTTCTGTAAACCATTGGGAAAGAAATTCCCAATGGTTTTGGGGATTTTACCAACGGTATGAAACTGTTGGTAGAAGCTTAATTTACAGTAGTGTCTACCGAAGGAGAGGATTTTTGGGAAGTTCAGCAAATTTGAATTCTGGTTACAACAAGTTTCTTTCTTAGGGCACATTGTAACCAATGAAGGAATCACAGTTGACCCTAAAAAGACAAAAGTTTTAGAGGAGTAGGCTCAACCTAAAAATATAACTGAGATTTGTAGTTTCCTTGGTTTAGCAGGATACTATAGGAGGATTGTGAATAACTTTTCATGACTTTCTAATCCATAACCTAGTTAACTCAAAAATGGGTCAAGTTCATCTGGACAAAGAAGTATGAAGAATGTTTCCAAGAGCTAAAGAAGAGATTGGTTACTGCACCCATGTTAACACTTCCTTCAAGTGTAGAAGGATTCATTATTTTTAGCGATGTATCTTGAAAAGGGATTGGGTTCTTCTTCATGAAAAATGAAAAAGTCATTGCTTATGCATCTTGACAGTTGATGACTTGTGAGAAGAACTATCCTACACATGATCTGGAGTTAGCTGCGGTCTTATTTTCACTAAATATATGGAGGAACTATCTTTATGGGGAGAAATGTTATATATACCCAACCATCAATGTTTGAAGTACATTTTCACACAAAAGAAATTGAACATGAGATTAAGGAGGAGGTTGGAACTTATTAAAGACTATGATTGTTCGATTCATTATCATCCCTGAAGAGAAAACAAAGTCGCTGATGCATTAAGTAGGAAAGACCCGATTGTTCTTTCCATGATGAGGATTCAAAGAGATCCTTTGATCAATGACCTAGTAAAGCTGGACATGGGAATTAAAAGGGATGGGACATCATCAACCCTAACCCAAATTATTTCTCAACCATCATTACTAGATAATATCATGAAATCTCTGAGAGAAGATCCTTTATTAGATAAGAAGTTTGAGGCTTTAAAGGATGAGAAGTTTCCTAATTTCAATATTGATCAAGAAGTTGTACTAAAATTTTTTACAAGACTATGTGTTCCATCTCTTCCAAAAATAAAGATAGGGTTGATGGATAAAGATCATAGCTCTACTTTCTCTATACATCCAAGAAGCACAAAAATGTACAGGGACCTTCATGATCATTATTGGTGGAATAATATGAAAGTGAAGATTGCTGAATACACTTCAAGGTGCCTCGTATGTCAGCAAGTGAAGGCATAGAGACAACTTCCTAAGGGGGTATTGGAACCACTACCCATACTAGCATGGATGTCGGAAAATATCACTATGGACTTCATCTCTGGTCTCCCGATTACTTCCAAAGGAAACAGTGCGATATGGGTTATTGTGGACCATTTCATCAAGGTCCATTGTCCTCCCAATTACTTTCAGTAAGGCCTATCACCCCCAAACTGATGGCCAATCTGAAAGGACTATTCAAACCCTCGAGAATATGCTGAGAACTTTCTCAATGGAATTTAAAGGTGGATGGGATCAACATCTCCCTTTAGTTGAATTCTCTTATAAACACAGCTTCCACTCAAGCATTCAAATGGGACCCTATGAAGCCCTATATGGGAAGAGATGTAGAACTAGTACTTGTTGGCATCAAGCTGGTGAGAGAATGCTTCTTGGGCCTGATCTTGTGTAAGAGATGACAGAAAAAGTACATGTCATCCAGAAACACCTTAAGGCTACCCAGAGTTGGAAAAATAACTATGCTAAAAATCATCGAATGTACTTAGAGTTTGATATTGGTGACAAGTTCTTTTTTTGAATTTCACCTAGGAAGAGATTCATGAGGTTTGGGAAGAAAGAGAAGCTCATCCCTAGGTACATTGTCTCCTATGAAATCCTTGATCGCATAAGAGTATTTTCCTATCATATTGAAATCACTATAAATGTAGCACAAGTTCATCATGTTTTCCACATAACCCTATTTAGAATGTACATACCCGACCCTTCACTTATACTAAATTCATATGTGGTACAACTGGAACATGAACTTTCTTATGAGGAGTAGTCGGTGGAGATCTTGGATCGTAGCGACAAGGTTCTACGCAACAAGACTACCCACCTTGTTAAGGTGTTGTAGAGGAAACACAAATATGAAGAAGCCATGTGGGAACCAGAGGAATCTATGAGGTATAACTACCCACGCATTTTCTCTTCTGAGGGTATGAGTTAAAATTTCAGGGATGAAATTTCTTAAGGGGGTAAGAATGTAACGAACTAAATTTTTGAATAATATTTGTTTCATAATTTGGTGTATTATTTTATTTTATACTCAACAAAACTATATACTTTAATTAATGAAGTGAGTATAATTAAAATAATACCATTGGGTTTTTATTGTTATAGGACCATTGGTCAAATATGACCATTGGAAACTAAATTATTAACATTGTGAATATTGTTTATAAATACAAGTGATCATGGTTAATTAATACAAAAAGAATAGTCGATGGCCTCATCTAGAAGACTTGGGATATAGAAATCCAATCTGTTAGAGATTGGGAAGGAGGTTTCATCACTGGGCTTTTCTCTGGACCAAGCCCAAGATGAACTCCAACATGTGAATCTTGAACGAAATATCCTATCGGAGAAGTTCAAGCTGATAGAAATCACCATTCGGGAAATGTTGTTCAAGATGCCCCAAGATTCTATCACCATATCACATCTTACACTTAGGTCCTATGTAGGTGTTATGAGGGGCTATTTAATGAGACTTTAGTTACATTGTAAAATCCTTTTGTATATATAAAATTGTTACTTCTTATTATGTTAAATTTTATAATTTCAAATGTCTGGATAAATGTGGGATGAAGTTCTATATTATTGATAAATTTTAGAAAAATAGTATTTTAAAATATTTTTTGTATTCCTTAAATAATTAATAATGTAAAATTATTTTAAAAAATGGTCTTCTGTAGTTGTGACTAGTAAGAAATTTAGAGTCTAATAAGATCAACATAATTTTTAGTGAATAGTAAAGTATGAACAATAATATTACCCTTAAGAATAGTAGTGTGACCAATGGAATAGTAACCTCACTTAAGAATGTATAAATATAATTTAGGTATATTGAATGGTGAAGTGATATAATAGTATATGTAAATAACTGTTTTAGAAATTATTAGTTATGTATTAATATTTTTTTGAGTTAATTGGGTTTTTACTTAAAAATTAAATATCTCATAATTAAAAAATTATTTTCATAAAATGGAGTTCATTTTGGAATTCAGAGAATCAATATTAGGTTAGGGTGAATTTATGAGTTTTTTATAAAATGTTTTGTTTTTCAGTGAATATTAAAAATACAATTTTGAGTTTCAGTGTGATTAATGACATCATTAATGAAATAATAATGATGTAACCATTCTGGTCGGCTTGGTAATAGTAATATATGTTATGAGTTGTCCCAAGTGGCCAATACCATGGTAAAATACCATGGTCAAGCCCATGGTATTTCAAATAACATTAATAAGGTGTCTCTTGGAAATTATTTAAATATTCCCTCACTTTTGATATAAATACCTTGTCATTCCCTCATTCCTGCCATTAAAAAATCCTCCCCAATAATGATCTGGTCTTTTTACCTCCCAAGGAGTCTTCCCAAGGTTCCCTCAATCCTCCCAAGGTCTCAACCTTCACTCTTTCAAAGTTACTCTTCAAGGTAAGGGAACCTTTCACCCTCCTCTTTTAATTCATGACCTCCTTTATGTTATGTCTTCTAGTTTCCATTTTATTATGTGGGGGTATGTTCTTCTATATCATTATTTCTGTACATTTTATGTCCAAAATATGGTATACTCTTTCCGCTCTCATCAACTTGTTTTCTAAATTTTTAAGAGACGTTGTTAGGCTCATGGATTTTGTTAAAAGAAATCGCATCTTCTCTTTTCTTTCATGTTTCCTTTTTATATGGTATGTCATTCAAACATCCATACCTTGATCTTATTTAAATTTTATTCTGTCCCTATACAGTTTTAAGAGTTATTTATGAGTGGGTGACACTTTTTCCCTCTATTTTTAATGTTTTATAAAACCATGTTATATAGTCGTTATGCTGCAGAAATTTGGTCTCAAAATCTCTCTTTTTTAAGAAATTCTCTTATTTTATTTATCTGAATACCCAAATATATTTTCATTTCTAGAGGTATTTATCAAGACATAATTCTTTAATTTAAATACAAGAAACCATCATTCCTTTTCCAAGGTTTATAAAATACATTACGATCATGTTTTTAAGAACTTTTAAAACATTGCAATTTTGATGTGAAACCCATTACTTTTACTCTCAATGGGTTATTTATAAAATATTTGATTATGATATATGTGTATCACATGAAAATAAATAAATATTAATGTTTCTCCCTGATAGAAATCCAATTCATTGGGTAACAAATTTAATCTCTAGATATGACAAGTTTCACGATACCTTGGTGAATAACCTTGGTAATTTTTATAACACATTGGGGATGAACCTTGGTGATATGTTCATGAATGTATAAATTAAATTTTGTATTGGAATATTAAATTTGTGGTTCAATTTATTTTCATTATTATATTCCTCTACTTTTATTACTCATTTATTTATGTTTTTCCTCACGTTCTTACTGATATCACAAGTAGACCAGTTCCCTTACTTTCCTTTCTGGGCCTTCTGCTTCACCTTTTCGTTGATGTATGTATCTAGGATATGAGATGCAGTAGTTGTAGATAGTATGAACTTTTAAAGAGTATTTTAAAAGGTATTTAAAATATTGTTTTATGTTTTCATGTATTTTGTTTCTTATTTCCAAGACACTAGACTTTAAAGGTCCTCTATTTGTAAAATGTAATGAAAAGTTAAGTATCAAAAAGCCAGGATTCCATAGGAACTCATGAGGTAATTTAAAAATAAGATTCATAATGGATTATTATGAGACCATAGTTTTTAGTGATACATCCAAAGATATGTCTAATCTAGCTATAATCCTGTATTTATCCCTTCTTATTAGAGTCTTAGGAAGAGATTTGATTTCAAAGATATTCTTGGAAGTGATGACGTCATATGTTGAAACAAATTTCAGTTTCCCTTGAGTGGATTCATTAACTATAACAATTTTATATAATTCATTGGGATATCATTATCAGAGTGAACATATCCATGAACATGGTCTATAATATTAGGAAAATAGGTATTATAAATTATTTCTAACCATTTAGGGGATAGAAATTTCTATTCTTGTAGATTCATAGAACATAAGTTTTCAAGAATGTTCAATCGAGAAAGAAACTAATTCAAGATTAGTTGAATGAAAAACCCTCTATGTCAAATATTTTATTGCAATAATGTGTCTCTCTATAATAGATATAGTTTTCATCCAAGAGATGGATTCATAGGAGGTGTTGGTAGTGAAAAGGAGGATCCAAATGTAGAAAATTCCTTAATATTCTTCAACTAAGAAAAATTCCAAGAGGTCCTAAACAAGAAATAGGTGTTGGTAATTATTGATATGAATAGATTCACATGATAGAGTCTTCTAACAAGGTAGTACTTCATATGGTTTAAGGTATGATCCATTTTTCAATATTAGTAATCATACTTGAAAACACTTTCCTGGTCCATTTTTTCTTACTACAACATTAGCTAAGGAGTTAGGAATGCTAGTTAATACCATATTTGGACCTCTTAAACTATGAACAACGACTAAAACAAATAATCTTCTCATCCACAACTATTGTTAATGTGGGCCTAATATTAGTGAGGATAGGTTTCTATGAGATCATATCATTTCAGGGATGAGATCCTATGATGTCATGATTAGTATGGACTAGTTATCTATAGTCTAAGCATGGGAGGATTTTTATGGTTTCAAAATGTTATCACATCAAGAAGATAGGTTGATATTAATTTTAACTAGTGATTATGAACTTTGGGTAGGATGAGTAGGGATATCCCTCAGGAAGTTTTACTTGATAAATAGTCAGTTGGTGATTATAATTTTATGCATGGAATATATATCATATGATTAATTTCCTATAGTTTCATAGGAATAAAAGAATTTTTTTTGATGAAATATCATTTATACCCCTCATTGAGATATTGAATTTTATTTTAAATTTCATCCTCATGTTATAATTCAAGTATCACTACAAAAATTGTGAGTTTTTAATGATATCGTTTCAGTGACAAACACCTTTACTATGTTCATAAGATGCATGAACTGAATCATTTCTATGGTTGGTTCATAGTGGTTATCATTAATCATAACCTCATATTGTCTAGGATGAGGATAATTATGATGATCACTCAATTACTATTCTCTTTCCACCTTAGGAATACAATTTATATAATAAATTCTTATAGTGAATGTTCTATATACATAAAGTCCAATCTCATAGGTGTGAAATCATATAGTGTGGGGTGGTATTTACCCTCAATAAAATTTAATGGAATGATGGGTAATTCAACAAAATAGGTATATTAATAACATGAAGTATGATTCTATTAGATGAAAATTCCATGTTAAGATAATACATGTTTATTTTGATAAGTTATACTCAATTTGATTGGATTATATGCAAGAGGATAAATTATCTTATCTTTGATTGATGGTGGTGTCCCCTACATTCCTTTATCAAGTGAAGGAGTAAAATCCTAGAGAAATATATTTTTTAGATATTTTTTGAATAGATTTTATTAAGAGATTCACCAAATAGATTTCATAGATGTATATAATACAATGTCCTCTTTAAGGGTTCGATAGTATAATTCCCTTGTTTATCAAATTAAATTCCATGATAGAAATTATAAACATGGGTTATCCTAATGGAGAGTGGTTCCTTAGAGGTTTATGACTAACTTAGAATTAAATTTTATTCCTTTTGGTGAAGCTCTATATTTTTTAAAGGTTTTGATTATCTATTAGTTTGGGTTACTCTTGCTGGAGTTCTGGAAGGTGTTTTCCTTGGGTTTAATTTCGACAAACCATGGTAATATAAATGGGTCAAGGTTTTATTCTTTATATTATAGAATAATGGGTCATAAAAGAGTTTGTTTATAGTGGAATGGTAGCTTGAGGAGGATAGAGATTATTCTTTATGTGGTTATTAATAGATTTCATAAAGGAGTTACAATAACCCTACTGGGGTTTCTTATATAGTGCATAAGAAACTATTTAAATTTAGAGGTGTGGGAAAATAAACCCTACATATATTAAGGAAAGGTTGAATAACTTAATTGGTGTTATCCTTGTGTATAAAATTTATATATTTTATTTTCCATTATTCATTGAGAAGGAATATAAAAATTCAGGTGGAATGTTTACCTAGAGCTTATATAGTTTCAGTGTGGTGTTTTTTCATGTATGATCCCACTAGTAGGGTTTTATGGGAAACACTAGCCCTTGTGTAAAAGTCATATAGGTTGATCATTAATGGTGGGAAGTGTGATGATCTCATTATTTATACCTTGATAATAACCCATTTCCATGTTTATATTGATGGTAATATGTTTTTCTTTGTACTTTGAATAATGATGACCTTATAATGGGAAAGGTTTTTGGTGAGAAATCCTTGTATGATTCACAAGATGTGATATTATGATTTTGTTGAGAAATTTCCCCAGATCATGCTTGAGCCGATTGTTCACCCTAATAAGTGAAATTCAATGTAATTCTTAATATATGTGAAAAAAATGATGATTTTCATAAGTGGGTTATATTTTAGGTTCTTATTGAATTTGTACTTATAAAGGAAAATAAAGAGTGTGAAATGGTAATCGTCATTTTTCATGGGGTTATTTTATAACCTTCTTTTTATAAAATCACTATTTGTTTTATTTTCATGGATAAAAAGATTTAATGGAGGGTTGAATGTAAATTCATGGGATTTCCCTTAGGTGGGATTTGATCATTATTTATTTTTAGAGTGAAAAACATTAAATAAGGTTGAATAATAAGTTCACCCTAGTAAAAGTATTTAGGTAAAAACTATTAATTGATCATTATACATGATGTTTACCATTAGGAAAATTTTTAGAAAGATATTTATCTATTCACATTTTAGAGGGTTATTTAATATTTTTTTGATAAATAAATATTTTCTCTTCTTATATAAACATAAATATCTTCTAATGGAATGTCCCATTGAAATTATAATATTATGGTTGTTCTTAGGATGTGGGATTTTACCTATGAGGGGTGTAATATTTGTTCAAGATTTAGACCTCAGACCAGGAAAAATGTGGGACTTCAAAATTATTACTTATTTTACCTTATTTGATGGTATAAATATCCACGTTAACTATATAGATAGGTTTTGATTTAATTTTTACAAAAACCCTAGTGGTATTCTAGATCCAAGAAATATTCTACCTAGATATAACATCAGTTTTGTAGACAATATGAGGATTCACTCGAGGATGATAAATGAATCTTGAAGTGCCAGTGATCCATCATTAATTCAAGGAATGTTTTATAATTATATAACTTTTTTTATTAATACATAATGTTAATTCTATACGGTATTCATAATTTAAAATTATAATAATATCAATTCATCTATAAAAATGTAATTATTTATTTTGAAATGGATTATCTCTACCCAACCCCCTATGATTTTCATTTCTTCTCTCATGAAGATCAATCATCATTATCCTGCTTAATGTATGGAATAAAAATGATGATATGGGGGGGTAACATTGGATTTAATTTGTGGGAATGATGAGGGGGTCAAGTTTATAGTATAATATTGAATATAATATGACACAATGCTTATTCGGGGACATGGTTTTTCATGAATGGTGAGGTGAGAGTTCCAGTAGGCCAAAAATAGACTGGTGGTGGACTCTCAAGGAGACCCTAGTATTGACAAATGACAATGATTAGTGGTTTTTTAAATATTTTCGAATGAATATGGTGGATTATCTTCCTAATAAAGAATACTTAATTATATGGTGTGTTATATTTTGGCACAAACCATGTCCAATTTATTTTTTTAGCTTGGGTTTTCATAAATTAGGTAAATATCATATAAAATGTGATTCATTTTCACACATTATATCTCATTTTTTTAGAAACTAGGGTTTAAATCTGGGGGATAAATATCCCATGGGATTATGTTTCAAAGAACACACCATGTTTGTATTTGGTACATGACCGACTA
Source organism: Viscum album (assembly GCA_963277665.1). Taxonomy (NCBI): domain Eukaryota; kingdom Viridiplantae; phylum Streptophyta; class Magnoliopsida; order Santalales; family Viscaceae; genus Viscum; species Viscum album. The sequence continues at coordinate 827,596,886 of OY728133.1, read as the reverse complement.
TATCAAAGTACATTCCCTTTCATCCCCTATGTTAAACAGATTGTGTTAAATGTTATTACACATCATGTATAGAGGATAAAACAACACAGTGTGAGGAGAATCACATTCCAGACACCTAGTATGATTCACATGGCATGTATAAATAGATAACACGCAATTTCTATTTTGTAAAATAGGATATATCGCAAAAAATAACATTGACTAACCATTGATATTCACTTGAAATATCTAGGATGATGGAAAACCATTTCAATTGAATTACACTATATAGGTTATAGGGAACACATCTAGAATACTCTTTAGATGAATATTTCATATCCCTGAATGAAATTAAATGTATTATTGTACAGAAAGTCAAGGAGATAGAGTTATACATTTGATTATTATAGGAGATGTGCCTTAAAATAGCATATACCATGACATAGTGGATGTCATGTTCAATGTGAGGATAATCCATGGAATTATGAATCTCACTATGTCAATGGGAATGGAATTTTGATTATCATGTTGTGTGATAAGGTATCTATATCTTTATTTCTCCTATAAAAATAATATAATATTTAGTTTTTCATTGTAAAATGGTGATTTTGAGAAATTTTATTGCATAGAATGAATAATAAACATTAAACATTCATTGTAAGGATTAAAATGATTTTTAAGGTATTTAAATCTTCGTAATGTTTAATATAACATTAAATAAATATATAAGTGAATTTTTTATTCTTATAGTCCTATATAAATCAATTTTATCCTCATACAATCATGTATAATTATTGAAAATAGTCTATAATAATGAATACATCATGATCTTTATTCTATCCCACCACAGAAATGAATATTCTACAAAACTTAAGTTTGATAAAGAACCTTCTTGGCTGTTCGGAGATTTCCATAATCTGTGGATACCCTAGGAAGGAGGATTACTTTAGATTCCAATTTTGTGATCACAAAAAATCTTGTATGAAACATGGATAGGAAATATCATAAAGGTTTAAGGTACATATTTTTTTAATGATTATTTGTTCATTCCAAATGTATAGTAAGATTTTGGTCTTAGTGGTGTTTTGGATTTGTTCTTTCACAAAATTTTAGATGTTAGGAAACCCTCCTAAATCCTTTAGTGGTATCAAGGTATATATATAAACATTTGGTTTGATATTTTAATGAATTAAGAAATTATAAAATAAGTTATATAGGTGTCATGGTATAGCCGAGGGAAAAATACCCATTCTTGTTCTTTAAATTAAAGGACCATGGAATAAGTGTTATGTAAAATGTGTGTTTTGGGATTTATTATTTATAAACCATGACATGGTTTTTGTGAAATGTGTATTACAAATTTCTACATGAAATCATGAAATACTAATAATCAAAAGATGATTTTCTATATCTCTATTACATAGCATTTGTGTCATGGTTTAACTCCCCCATGAATGTAGTGTCCCACCCTAGAATCCACATACTGATGCCCCAAGGAGGTTGGACACATGAACTCAATCACACCTCCAGATATGCTAGAGGTTGTCGACTAGATGTAAGGGCATATGGTGTAACTATGGGGAGACTATGACCTCATGAGTAGTTTTGTAATGCAGTGGTAAGTAATGATATGAGAAATTGAGTAGAATAATTGACAAGAAGCACTAGAAATAATAATGATGAATCATCCAAGAGAAAGAAGAGGTGGAAGCTGAATCAATAATGGATAAAAAATAATGATGATGATCATATCATGTAGATATATAAAAATAATACATTGAAAAATAGGGATAAAATCATGTACCACATTCTAAAAAATACCAAAAATACCAAAATCATCTACTACTAGAATCATGAGCATACGCTCGATCATCTACTCCTATACTCTATCCTAAAACTCAGAATAAAACATCCAAATTTGGAAACTTCCCTTTATCTATTACTATAATCATGAAGTCTACTTGGGTACCAATGGAGGTCCAATAAGGGTGTGAGATATACTTCATATGACACTACCAACTGTGTCTAGATAAATCCAGATTGTGCATATAGAATGAGTAGTATTCCATTAATAATAAATTCAAGGAAACAAATAAATAAAATATATCAGACCAGGTTCCTCTTGGGATACCCATCTGAATTTAAATTCTTCATCCCAAGTCAGATATCTTTGAACTAGGGTGACCTATACATGTTTTAAATAATGTATAAAAGGATCATAATAAAAAAGAATCAAGAGGTAGAACATCCCCAAGCATGTAATTTGGTTTGAAAGAAGTATCCCTAGAATTTAAGTTACAAATTTTTCTTATTGAATTTAAATTTAATATTTAGAATTTTAAAATAGGTTCCATGATCTCATACATAGTGATCTGGAAGAAATCCCAAGCATCTCTCTTGAGGAACATTAAAATTCCAATACCATTATATTCTTTCCAAAGTGATCCATAAATGGAATCCCAAGTAGCACTCTCAATATAGTGTAAAAAAACCCTATGATCCCATCCAAGGTATCTCAAATTGGGGACATAGTATCACTCATGTCCTAGAATAACCATAAATAAACCGATCTTATCTATAGTGTCTCTCCTAGGGAATCGATATCACTCACATGGAGGTAAGGTAAATGCATGGTGATCCCATCCTAGGCATAACCGCTATCTCTATCTACATGTAAAAAAATAATAAGAATTATCATTTATAAATCATGATGATCCCATCCAAGGAATCCTTAATTAGAGACCATTGTATCACCCTTAGCATAATTAAAAAATAATTTTTCTATCAACAACTCATATTATTTAACAGGGAATTTTACTCATGCCACTTTTTTCAAGTTAGCCAGTTCATTTAATTATGTAATTCAGGCTATAGCATAAATGAAGGACCTAAAACATGACCTATAAATTATCATTTTCATTTCATTTATTACAAGAATATCACACATCAAAAGTTTTTTAACAATTTAAGGAAAAAGGGATGTTAATACATAAAGAAAATGGAACACCCATGGTGTGGATCAAGTCAAGTAAATCAACCCATAGTGTTAAATAATTTTTAGAAAGGACTGTCAGAATAATTAATAACCATTTAATTTTACTTACAAGTGTTTAGGAGGCCTTTTTAGAGGTGTTTGGTGCACAACATGATGATAAAAAATAAAAATATAGAAAAAATTATGGAGAAAGACTAGACTACCTACCTTTGGTTTGTAGATGACCACTCATTCTTTGTTGACCTTTTAATCGATATATAGTGGTAGAAAATGGAAAGGAATACAAAAAACCCTAAAATAGAATAAATCATCTCACATCAAAATAGCTAAAAGGGATGGAATAAAAACTATGAATATAAGGAATAGGAGTTCAGATCTTACCATTATAGATCCAATGCAGCTAAAAATGAATACAATGGAGTTTGGATAAAGTATAAAAGTAGGAACCTGGGTTTAGATATTGGTGGGTATCTTGTGTGGATTCTCCTAGAGGAAATTGGGATTCTATTAAAAAAATGATCCCCTTCCATTTTTTTTTTAAAAAAAATTAGTCTGCCTTTATAGGCGTGTGAATGCTTTAGACACCATGTAAAGATTAACATCATTTCCCCTAGGAAAAAATAGATCATGACATGAAAATGTTTTGGCCAAACAATTACACATCATACACTGAATACACGTCATGTATTCTAATTACACAATGTGTATTCAGTACACATAATATAGTTGACCTACAGCTAGACTATATCCCCTACAACCATTCCTTCCAAAAGAAAATGTACCCTCCCTTAGGCAGGGTTTCTAGGATTAACCAAAACTAAAAATAAAAATCACCTCACCGAAAATCTGGTACATTACATCCTCCCCTCTATAAAAACTCATCCATGAGTTTCCCTTATAAGGGTAATAAGCATCATTTGGGAGAAGTTACAACCACTAACCATTTATATTGGCCTCATTCTCCAAGGTCTCATCTTGTACATGGTCATGCTTCCATAGAAAATATACTAGAGGAACTGGCCTACCATAGAGAACCTTCATGATCTGATCAATAATATATATTGGATTCTCTAAAAAGGATACATGTTCTACCAAATCAATATCCCTAGGGTCAAAAAAATGAGATGGTTCGGTGTGATAATAGGGAATATATGATATGTGGAAGACAACATGCATGGAATGGAACCTCTAAGGATAATAAAACCAATATGATACTGGTCTGACTCTCTCCACAATCTCAAAAGTCTTGAAATATTGAGGCTATAACATTCCCTATATTGGAATTTATTTATGAACCAATCTAGGTGATACTCACAGAAAGTCATAATATCCCACCTTGAACACTAGTGGTCGACAGTGACAATTAGAATAATATTTCTAGTTTAATTCATTTATATCCATATTTTTTTGTATTCTCTATGGTTGCTCTAAATTCCTAACCAACATAGGGGATAATGTAAAGGGATACCTAAAGGGCCTCATATGGATCCATCTAAATCGTTTCCTAAAAACTTTTATTATGGGAAATCTACATGAGATGTTTGTGTTTATACCATGAGCCTATGAAACTAGGGAAACCATCCCGAATCATATCCTCTATCACCCTTATTGTCCTCTCAGACTGCCCATCAGTCTGAGGGTGATAAAATCTACTTAAGATTACCTATGAATCTAGTTCCTTACGAATCCCCTTCCAGAACTGTGATGTAAAGTAGGCATCTTAGTCTGATACGATGGAATGGGTAACACCATGAAGGTACACAATATCCTAGAAATAAATCCTCCCAATTTCAAAATCTTAGAGGGTATCCCATTTCATTAGTAAGTGTTCAACCTTGGTTAAACTGTCAATGATCACCCATACAACATCACTACCTTGAGGGGATCTGAACAATACCACCACAAAATACATAGAAATTTTGGTCCATTTCCACTAAATAATGGATAGATGTTGTAGGAATACGATAGGTATTTGGTTCCCCACCTTCACCTACTGACAGGTGGAACTCATTATGATGGAAAATAAATCAACCTCTTCATATCTGACCACAAATATTGATGACATATGTCTTAATATGTCTTGGTAAAACCATGGTGAACATCCCAAATAGATGCATGAGATTTCTACATCAACTCTTCTTATATGTCAACAGGAACCCAAACACACCCACAGTAGATCAGAATATCATTCTCATCAAAAACCCAACCTGATGATGGGTTTTCACCGAGGACACTATCCCCCAAGCTGAGGCCCTTGGGATCTGAAATATGTCTCATCTTCACTCATTCCATAAGAGAGTATGCCACCACTAGAGCTGAAAAAATATATTTCCCATGTGATTCCTAAACCACTTAGTGCGTCTCAAAAAACAAATCAATCAACAACAACTCGCTCATGGCCTCTTGGATGACCTGTGTCTAAATATTCCAACTCAAAGAATCATCCACTGAGTTTCCATTTCTGGGTGTATAAGGAATATCAAAATTTAACTACTTCAAGTATTATACCCAACTGTGTTTTTTTATATTCATGTCTCACTGCATGGGGATATATTTGAGATTTTTATGTTATGAGTAAATGATGAAATAGTCTCCCAATAAGTAGTGCCTCAAACAGTGTAATTCATGGACCACAGCTTCTACCTTGAGGTCATGTGTATGGTAATTCCACTAATGAGGTCTCAATTAGTAGGGCATGTATTATAAAACTGGATCTCCCTATATCAAAATGGATCTTATCACGATACTTTTCCCATCACAATAAATAGTGTAACTTATTCCCAACTCTAGAAGAATCATGATTAGAACTCAATTTGGTCTCCCATTCAACTTTTCAAAGGCTGTCTCACAAGCTTCATACCAGAGTAATTTCACCCCTTTCTTAAACAATTCTATAAGAGACACTTTTAAGAGTGAAATTTCCTATATTAAATTCTTGTAATAGCTAGCTAGATCAAAGAAGCTACATAAATCAAACACATTCTTGGGATGATCCTAGGAAACCAAGGTTCTCACCTTCTCTAGGTCAATAGATACTCATACCTCTGATATGATATGACCCAAGAAGTGAACCTAATTTATCCAAAAGTGGAATTTTCTAAGACTAGTATATTGATGATGCATTATCAGTTCATTCATCATGATATCAAGATTTTTGGAATGGTCATGTCTAGTAAGAGAACACAACAAGATGTATTCAATAAAGACTATTCCAAATTAATCTAAATACGGAAGGAAAACATGATTCATTAGAGACAAAAAGACTATCAGTGCATTCATAAGGCTAAACCGCATAACCAGATACTCATACAAGTTGTATCTACTTTGAAACCATGTCTGTGGTATGTCTGATTCCCTCACATGCACCTAATGGTAGCTCAACCTCAAATTGATCTGAAACAAAATTGTATATCCTCTATGATAAACGAATAGGTTGTCTATATGACGTAATGGTAATAGTTCTTAATCATAAGATGGTTTAAGCATCAATGATACATGCATATCTTGATGGTATCATGGATAAAAAGGATGTGTGAACCCCATAGAGAAGTATTGGGTCATAAAAACACTTTGCTTCCAATTATTCCAACTATTTCTTAAGTTCCTAGAGATCGGTAGGTTCCATCCTATATGGAGGAATGGACACTAGTTCTGCACCAAGAGATCGCTAAATAAAGAACTCCACCTCTCTCATAGGAGGTAAAACTGAGAAGTTTTTTGGGAATATATCCCTAAAAATATCAACTATATGAGGTAATTCTACAAACCACATGACTTGATCACTCATAAATAGACTTTCCATAGTCTGAATACCTTGGTCATGTCCACCCCATCAGCCAGATCGACTGGTAGTATACTAGATTTAGGCCAAATGTGTAGCTACTAATCCTATACCAGAAAGCGATGTCATGATAGATCCTTTCTCACTAGACACAGAAGGATAGGTTTGGAAAAAAATGCTATATGTGACCCATATTACCATAATCTCATCACTCCATTGGGTTTTTCAAACACTGGGGTTTCTTATGGAATTTCCTACCACACTAGTGAAACAGTGAAAATCTATCGGCACGTGTCATCTACATGGAACCACTCCCACATACACCCTATTTCACAATCACTATAATAGGGGTTAGGTGGGAAACATTAACTTGTGATCATATATTATATGCAAGCATATCCTCAAAATTTATCATTGTATTTATATCGTCACTGGTATGAGTTGTTGCAATGTGCTGAAGCTCGGTGTAATTAGTTGTGTATTCCTTGATTAACAAAACTCCCTACTGGAGATGTATAAACTCGATGTTGTGGTTTCTCTCAACTTGTCGGTGGGAATTTAGTCATAGAATTATTTTTTAAATCCCACCCATACCATACCTTGATAACATCTGGCTTGGGTGATGACATCCCAACAACGTTTAGTAGAATTTTATAGCATGTAGATAGTGATCTTGACCATCCACTTTAGGGTCATCTCATGATAATTTAAGATTGATATTATGGCCTCTATCCAAGACTTGGTAGCCTAAGGACCACCATACCACAAAAATATAGGAGTATGATGTTGTTGTAATTTTCTAATAAACTCTTCTATAGTAAAATTGGGTCATGGAGTTCCCTGAATAGACTGTATAAAGTGGGAGAAGCTATTATGAAATAGAGCATTAGTATCCCATAGAAGTTCAATAGGAGGTGCAACAGGTGGAACTATAAGAGTTATCCCTGATGGCTCAGGGTGAACCAGCTCTAGTGCATCATCATGACCACTATCCTGGTGTATGACTTGAGGACATCATGGTGGTATATCACTATAATTTCTAAGAACATGCATCAAATAATATTTAATAGTAGAATACAATTACAATGAAATAAGGAAAAGGATATGTATATATTCTTCCAATAAATAGTTCATACCTCTCTACCTGATCCTAAATCCATGCCTAGGTGATAATAAATATCACAAAAGAATAAAGAGACACTACCTAGTTCACAATTATAAGGTAGGTTCAGGATCCCAGTCTCATATAACACAAAAAAGGTCCTGGTATATGGAGTGTCAGTTTCATGGTATAGAGGAAAACACCCTTTACTTTGTAATTTGAATCCCCATTTAGTAGTAAAAATTTCATTTTAATGATTTAATTTATATAAATTTATTCTTTTTTAATTAGATATAGATATCTTAGTCCAGTTAATTATGTCACCAATTACAAATTTTTAAATTTTCATACTCTTTTATAAATTGAAATTTGTACATCATGTAACCATTACCTAACATTTACATCTAATTTTAGTATTTAATAGTTCATTCATAGAGATTTAATTTAATTAACTTCAATTATCAATTTATTGAAGTAAATGATTCATAAATTACAGTTGAAAATTATAAATCAAACAAACTAATATTTCATCTCATAGAACCAGTGGTTCATCAAATGTGTAATAATTAGATAATTAATGTGTCATCATCATCCTATTCTAGGAAACACAGTTTATATTGATGTAGGCACATTATTTAATCCAATAATTTTATCCTTTCAAGAGATGTTAACATGTTCCAATATATTTATCAATCATGGTTCATGCTACAAGCACATGAAATATAGGTAATTATTATAGAAATATAGATATGTCATGGAATAATTCATGACATTAAATTACTAAGGTTCTTAATATGATAAGTGAATTTAATACCTACTTTCCATACTGGGACAATGAAAATAAAATTCATAATAGTAATAATATTAGTAATGATAACATCATAATACATGGGTGTCATTTTATGGTGAAATAAAATCAACTATAAATTGAATAATAATAATAACCCATCATAAGAAATTTGGATTTCCTCTATACACAGGTTTTCTACTCCCAAGAATAGGCTCATTACCAACCTCCATTACATATTTTTATCATGTCTATTTCCAAAATAGTAAGACAAAATAAAAAAATGCTCTGATACCACTTTGTAGTGTCCCGCCTCAGAATCTCCTTAGCGGTTCCCTGAGAAGGTTGGCCACCTTACATCAAACACACCTCCCCATATGCTAGAGGATGTTAAATAGTAGTAAGGGAATAGGGTGTATATGTGGGGAGACTATTCTCTCACGATTCAGAGTGTAACACTTTGGTAAATAATAATATAATAAAGGGAACATAATAATATACAATTAATGGTTTAAATAAAATGATAAATCATACGATACAAATGAATATGAAGAAGATTAATCAATAATAGATAAAAAATGATTATGATGATCATATAATGTAGCTATACAAAAAACGTACATGGAAAAAAGGGGATACAAGAATATGACACATGCTAAAAAATAAAAAATAACTAAAAGTTGTTACTACTGGTATCACAACATAGGCTCAGTCCATTTCTCATGTTATTTATCCCACAATTGGAAATCATACATAGGAAGTTCGCTTCATCACTTTATATATACCTGCAGTCATGATGACTTATTAGGAACCAAGGGAGGCCCAATTAGGGTGTGATATATACTCAATAATATACCCCCAGTGGTGTCTATATCAATACATTTTTTTCATATAAAATGAGTAGTGTTCTATTCATAATAAATACAAGGAAATAAATAAATAGAATACATCATATTGGATTCCTCTTGAGATACTCATCTGATTATACCTGCTTCAATCCAAGACGGATGTTTTTGAACCAGGGCGACCTATAAAAGTGTGACATAATGTATAAAAGGTTCATCATTAATAAGCATCAAGAGGCGGACCATCCCCAATAATTTGGTTTGGATTCTAAGACACATTACTATAATTTCAATTACAAATTATTATTCTTTAATTTAAATGAAATCTTTTAAATTTAAAAATAGGAAACTATAGCCTATAGAAGGTGATCTGAAAGTAATGCCATGTATCACTCTAGAGGGAACTATAAAATCCCAATACCATAAGATCCCATATAAGGAAATACATAAATGGAATCCAAAGTATAACTCTTGGAAAGGTGTGAAAGAAACCTTATGGTCCTTTCCGAGGTATCTCATGTATGGGAACAAGTATCACTCATGCCCTAGTATAATCATCTATCCACATATCCCATCCATAGTGTCTCCCCTAAATATTGGTATCTATCACATGGAGGTAAGGTAATTTCATGGTGATTCTATCATATGAATAACTGGTATCTCTCCTAGAATATATATAATTAATAACAAGTCTCATTTATAAAGAACTATGATCCCATCCAAGGCATCCTTAAGTCAATAACCTTGTATCACCCTAAGAATAATATAGAAGTAAGTTATCTATCAATAGATTATATTATTTAATAGGGAATTTTAATCAGGACACTTTATTCAAGTTATCTAGTTGATTATTTAAGAAATTCAAGTTATGAAATAAATTAAGGGCCTGACACAAGTCCTATAAATTCTCATTTTCATTATATTTATCATTATGTGATCACACCTCAAATGGTGGTTAAACAATTTAAGGAAAAGGGTAAATTAATCCATCATTGAAATGACACACCCATGGAGTGGCTCATGTTAATGAAATCCACCCATAGTGTTGAATCTCCATTAGTTATGACCATTATAGTCATGAAGAACAATTTAATTTAATTTACTAATGACAGAGGAGGTTTCACTAGAAACTCTAGTGTTTAGAATGATTGTGCGCAGTAAAAATGAAACAAAACATAGGGAAAATAACTAGAACACCTACAGTGGGTTCATAGACAACCAATCCTCCTTTTCATCTTTTTATTTGATCTAGAATGGGAGAAACTGCATGGTAGAAAAAAATCCTAAAAATAAGGAAAATAATCTCTCACCAAAATAGTGCAAAAATATGAAGAAGAACTAATAATTGAAGGAAGAGGGGTGAAGAACTTACTGTTGTGGATCCAATGCACCTAATGGTGAAGATAATGGAGTATCATTGAAGCAGAATTAGAGGATCATAGGTTTTCGTGTCGAAGGGTCTGTCATGCATCTACTCCTAGAGGAAACAGAGATTTTTTTTAAAAATGATCACATGCCACTTTTTTAAAATGATTAGGAAATTTACATGGCATGTAAATCCTTTATGATCCATGTAAATATTGGGGTCCTTTCCACCAGGAAAACCAATATCGCAAAATACAAAGGGTTTGGAAACCCATTATACATCATACACTCAATACACATCGTGTATTCTAAATACATTTTGTGCATTCAGTACACTCCATCTACTTGGACTACTTCAAACCCCCATCCCCCTGTAACATTTCCTTCCAGAATAAAACATGCACACCCTTAGGCGAGGTTTCCAGGTTTAACCAAAACAAAAAATAAAATGTACCTCTCTAAAATTCCAGTACGTTATAATGAGGACTTCCATGACAAAATAAAAAATGGCATTTCTTTTCACAGAATGGATTGATTTCATGAAATTACCACATAATCCCAAATTCCATGTAAATAAACCTAGGTTAATGAAACAAAACTAAAAAATAGTCCCATATCATTCCATGTTCAGAACCAAGAAATTCCATTTACTATGTCATGGTGAAATACATTTTGGGCATAATTTTAAATAAAATTTATTTTTATTAAAATTATCAAAAAACATTGTTTGTGTTGTCTCTAATAGAATATAATTAATTTTTTGGTAGAAATAAATCAATCCAAAAATGTATTTATAGATGTAATATAGGTTTAAGGTTGATTTACATTGTTAGAATAAGGTGAAATATTAACTTGATTATATGTATTCATGATTATATTAAAAATGAAAATTTAAAATGTTTAAATTAGTAACCGGATCGGTCCACACATATTTTTAAATTCCAAATGGTAGTTAATAAGATTATAAAATTATAAAGTCCAAAATTACACTAGATGCAAAGGTGTATCCTAGTGGGAGCACGGGGTCAAACCCATAGGGACAAGATGGAAGTACGGGTAACCTATATATTAGAAGTTGATAGATGGAGTCCTTACATGACTTTCATAGGTTGTTTTTCTAAGTATTTCATAGTTTCATTTTAATTCAAGAGAAAAAATAAGGTGATGGGTCAATTTTAGGTCCTGTGAAAAAGGAATTCTTAAATCTTTCTTGGGGTAGTACTATGGATTAGGATGTAAAGCAATGTGGTGGTCACCAATTGGTTTTTTTTTCAAAACCAATTAGATATACCAAAGAACAAAACTACTCTTTATTCTAGATATATTCAACAACCTAGGTGAAATAATATTTTCTTCAAAGGAAGAATGTTTCGTGGCCTATTGGTCATAGCCTTCTAAAGTCCAACTAGGTGAATTCCATTCTAATGTAATTCCTCGTATCAGTTTTTTTGAAATAGAATGTGAATAAAAGAATTATTAACCTAATTACTAGCTATAGGGTTACCTAACTTTTGATTTAATGATTCACTAAGAATAAAACACCCTGACTCTTGATACATATCACTAGAGGATTATCCGCGCATGATAACAAAAATATTAGATGAAAGCAAAATCAATAGCATCCTTGACATGTTTATAAAGAAAATTATATTAAAGAAATCCATGATTAAAGAAACTAAAAATTAATCAAACACTTACATTAATGAAATAACACGAAATGGAATACAATGATTAGGGTTGAAATGACATTTGGAATTAAACAACAGTTGGAACAAGAACAAGCTATCCAAAAGTCTTGGAATGATGTGCAGTACAAAAAGGAATAAGAAAGAAATAATGAAATGGAACAAAAATAATTTTCTAAAGGATCACGGAAGAAATAATAGAATAAGAAGAAGAAAATTGGGTATCCCCTTTTCTCTCATTGGGTGATGAAGATATATAATCCTAATAATATCATGATGTGTAAAGGTTTCATGTTGATATATTACATTAAATAACTTTTGCGTTAAAATTTTCATGATTTATAATGGAATTTCCCATATTGTATTGAATCCACAAAAATCCTAGAAAATCTTCTAAGTTGTGGATTTCACTGCTTGAATCTTTAGTGGGTAAAGAATTTTAAACCTTCACATCATTTAAGTATTTCATATCATGTATTTCTTTGGCCTAGATAATTCCTGACTTGTACTTGTATCATGGGTTTTCCTTCAATATTTATGTGTCTTGTTCCTAAGTAATTAACATTATAAACATGTTTCATGTTGTCTAATATCTAAAAAAATTTAAATTATAGTACCTCCTATTTTAATAATTGTGGTTCTAATTCCTATAAAAACCAACAAAAATCCAATGCATTGTTAAATAAAGATAGATTATATCTTAAAAATTTTATCCAATATATATATATATATATATGAATTTTTCTTATCAAATTCCCCCATACATAAAAATTTTATTTCCCTCAATAAAAAAACCATCTCAACAAGGATTTGAGAAGAAATAATTTTTAAATAGGAAACTAACATTACAACCAAAAAAATAAAACTAAGTGTTAGAAGAAAAAGTAGTTTGAAAGAATCACTTCATCATAGAAAATCATTCACATCCCATTTTAGGTTCTTTATTCATATTATTTCTCCCTTTAATGAAACGTTTTCAACAGTCCCTTAGAAGATATATCAATATTTCAATTTATATCGCCATTAACTTTCTCTCATCACTCAAGGTAAAATGAAACTAAAGTTATGATAATACCTTGAATACATGTTCATAACCATAGGAATTCATTGGTTATAACATCTCTGATCTTTAAAAAAATCACACAATAAATCCTGGGGGATTTAGACATAAGGTTCAAATTACTCTATGGCTAAGGGTGGGTGGGTGGTTGACAAAAATAAAGTTATAAATGAATGGTAAACTCTGAAGTAAAATAAATGATCATTGGGAATAATTAAATAAAAAATATCCTCTAGAAAGTGGTATCTACACACTCCCAAAAAAATATAGGTATGGTCCATGGAAATTTCATAAAAGTGAAGTGAAAGTATCATATTTCTTCTTTCTTTTTTTAAAAGTCAGGTGTACAATGGATCTCACATCTATTTCCTAACGACATATGATCCATAATAAGGTTTATCAGTTTGGTAATGGTGATTTTTTACCTTCCTAATACACAATCTGTGTTATATATATATTAATAGAAAAATAAAGAATGGTATATCAAAAGAAGCATGAATCACTTCCCATAGACAATGTAAAAAATCCACTATACATATCCTTAGTATTATGCATCCCATTTCTATAAGTAATGATCATACCCCTACACTTACTTATATGAAAACCATGTAATTATATCAAGAGTATGGTAGGAAAGGATAAAATGTGCATGTAACACATCTCAATACTAACAAGGTCATTCATTGATTTTACAGGCTTAAGAAGAGTAAATATATAGGATGGTTTCAGGATAAATGGATCAAAAAAAATTTCCTCAAAAATTTAAATAGTGAAGTTATTCAGTCATAGCATCAATAATATTCCAATACAAGTTATGATACATTTAGAATCCCCAATTATCTCTTAAAAAATATTCTCAGAAAAGAATATGATAATGTTGGTCTAGAATTATCTTGGGAATGGAAATAAAAAACTAGATAAGTCACTCAGGGAATAATAATAATAAGAAATAATTCAATCAAAATAAATTGTAGGAAACAAGAAAAGAAGTAAATTTCTTAAATCAATAATCTTGATAAAATTCTAATAAAGTATAAAAATAGATTTCAATATTTTCAAAGACAAAAATTCTTTAAATTAAATGGTTTTAATGATATTTCTAGTTAAAGCATGATTTAACTAAAAATATTCTTCTTGAATAATTAAAACAAGAAATATTAAAGAAGTAAACATAATAAATATCAATATTCCCCCCCACACACACACTTGAAATGAAATATTGTCTACATTGTTTTGGAAAGTTACATCTAATAGAAATCAATAATAGCATAGATAGACTAAAGATTCTAATTAATTGTATAAATTTGGGAATCATGGTCTTCTTATAATGAAGGTTATGTCATGTAGTAAATTTTTTATTGGTTATGTAAAATTAAGAACCTATAAAAACTTTTAGAATAAAAATACATAAACTATATAAACTTTCAGTATAAAAGAGATAAGAAATATGGAAGTAGAAAAATGGGAAGTTTATCAACATAAACAAGAGTATAAATATGCTCAAATAAGTGTAGTGTTCAAGAAAAAAAAAAGTTCCATATGTACTACAAACAATATTTTGAAAAAATGAAGAAAAAGTACAAATAACTAAGAAAAAATATATGGTTTTCCTCCCGTAAAATGCATACAGGTTTTTATCATCTAGATGGGTAGAAAAGGATGAAGTGGAATGGGTATATTGGATCAGTTTTCCTCTACCTCTTATAGAAAGTGGTAGTTGTATCCTCAATCTCATGGGGACACTTGGTAGGGTTTACAACCTTAGGAATGGTTTGACCAACGATATAATTTGGTAGCAAGAGCATCCAGGCAGGTCATGGAGGGGAAAGGGGTACATTATGAAGATATAAAACCTATATTTCTCTTTTTAGGTCATTTAATTAAGGAAATACCTCAAGTGGGAGGCCATATGGTAGTATAATATACTCATCAATAAACATAGAGGATGTGGTAGATCGATGCATGGCTAAATGAATTCATAAGTTTGAACGAAAATGTGATCAAGTTATATAGTCAAAAATTATATCCCACCCATTAGATAAAATAAATGATAGAACTAGGAAGAGAGATGATAATGAGAACAAAAATAAAACCAAAATAGAGTGTAACAAGGGAGGATATACATGAAAAGACTGAATAATGAATAAATACTCACTATTATCATCATAAAATGTTCCCTATAGAATATTGGTTGTTTGGATATACCCCCACCATGTTTATGGAGGATATGGAAACGAAGGTAGGGGGATTGTCTTCCATAGGGGGTGTCATGATGCTGGAAGTGGGCTTAGTTGTCACAGGTTTAGGGGAGGTGTCGATCTGTACTGGGGTGAAATTTATAGCCTTGGGATATATTAATGGAAAGTGTAGAAGAAAGGGTGGGACCCTTTCTTCATCAAGACATCTCCATAAAAAAACTCTTGCAAGGTAGTAGGGTTAGTAAAATATGTTACGATTTCAACAAAGGTGGATGGTGTGGTGGGAATACAGGTCAAAGAAAGGTCTACGGTAGTAGGTGGTTGATGGGTAAATTCAGAGGATGGTGGTGGGGAAGTGGTTTAAACATGTGATATCTCAATTAATGGATTTATGAAATACAGAAAAATTCATATCTATTTCTCTAGCATACACTAGAGTACAACATAGATGTTATAGGAAAAATGAGGGGTAGGTGAAGAATGGGTAGGGGTGGTGCAGTGGTGGAAGTTGAAGGATTTGGAGAATGAGTGGTAGAAGGCATGGCCTAGGTAGAAGCTAGATCAGTGGCTTTAAGAGATTGATCATGATGATATGGATCCTAATAAAATATTACAGCATACTCAGGGGACTAAATGTGGTTCTCATATATTATGAAAAATTCCTATCTTTTGGATAAAAAGGATATCAATGGAATATGTATTCCCTAAAGCGGAAAGGGAAAGAGCTTCGTCAAATATGCCTAGATGAAAAACAATATGTGTAATAAAATATCACCACATAAATGTAACATGAGTACTCCTCACCTGGGGCTTGAAGTGGAGTGAGAACTGTCAGTCCATGTTAATGTTAGGGACATCCATAGAAGAGGCAAAAATGATCACCTATATCTGAATGATGCTCCCATGAGCGTCTCCTCGGTCCATCCAAGAAAGGGTGATATCCTAATGTACTATCCCTAAGGTGTAACCCCATAGTTGGGTTCTCTTTATCGTATGTGGGTCATGAAAGTTACAATGGTCGATGGCTATCAAAGAGAAGCTCTATAGAGTGTATCCCTTGTTTAGATCACTTTGTAAGGCATTATAAGTAGAAGGACCAACAAAATCAGTGGTATAAATTCCCATACCAATTTTTAATTCACCCAATGTATGTTTAACCTCAATCCATTTTTATTTTATAAAAACCACTTTTATGGTAAGTGGGAACTGTACATAAAGATCCACAACAATGCTGTATAAAAAAAACAAACCCCGCCATACCACATTAAAAGTTCAAAATCAACATTAAAATTCCATAAAAAAAAAAGAAACTCCACCAGTTCCATAACCACATCGTCAATCCATTTAAAATATTTAAATCCAAACAGTCATTCCGTCATACCATCATCACAACCTCGATCGTCGAACCGCCTCGAGACCCTCACTAACACTGAAGACGTCGGCCATCATATTAGCATCTAATTTGTCCACTATAAATTCTCTTCTTCACCTTGAGCATCATCTTTGTCACCATATATCATCACTATTAACACACCATCATCGCTGACAAGAAGCACCATCTCCATAGACCATTAGAAAATAGACCACAGAATATCACCACAACCAGAACGAGCTTTCACAGACAAACACCACAAACATTCACCAAAATAGTGATGGAACACTACCATCATCGGTCACCCATCACCTTAGGTGAACCCTAAAACATTAAACCTCACCATAGACAAAAATTTCACCATCATTCATGTCACCATTTAAGTATTTTTAGTCATAAAAGCATCATCACAAATCTTCACAAATGATAGAACCTCTCCAAGAGTCCCGTGGTCAAAAACATCACTGAACAGATACAAATAGAATGAACACCCTGATAAATTAAAAAAATAACGGATCAACACCAAAAAAGATCATAAAAACCCAAAGAAAACCACAATAACATTGTTAAAATGCTGATAGTCACCAACGATGAAGATATCCATAATTTATTCATATGAGAAAATTGACTCCATTAACGCAAGGAACACTGAAGGCATCCAATTTCCACAACCCAAAACCACTTAGTTACCACCACTCTAGGTCCAACTGGGATTAGAGTGGATTTTCATGGGTTCATAGTATGTATTTGAGTGATCGAGGGTTCCGGACGATGGAATTACAAAAACTGGAAGCCAAATGAGAGAAAGTAGACTTGGGAAAACTGCTGATTATGGAACCATTAAACCCAAAACCACTTTGTCACACCCATTAAAGATCCAACCTAGAGATTCATGGGGAACTCGAGGTCATATCAGGGTTAAAGTGGATAGATATTTCAACAACATCATCTTTACCCTAGAAGCATTCTTGAAGAGAATTCACAAGAAGAATGGAAGGAAGAACGACACCACATGAAAGAGGAAAAAACCCATCCACAGAGCACTGGAAACGTTACTGGGGAGAGAGATCCCAGACTCTAGGATAGTCTAAAAAATATGGAAAGTAGGGGAGGAGACACAGATAATAGGTTAAGGGGGGAGGGTAAGGAACCGACAAAAAACATCCCCCCATCCAGCTCGCTGCCAGGGGGAACCCTAGAACGATAGGAATAAATGAGTGACGTCGCTCAGAGGCCTCTCACAATGTAAGTTTACAATAATTTACACCAATATTAATTGTTATGTATGCAACATAAATCTTCAAAATGACTAAGAACTCCAGGAATATCTCCTAGTACGTCTCCTTATGTACCTCTATGATGATTGAAAGTTGAATCCATCCAATGAGCTTTAGGACATCCTCTTACACAAGGATATTCTAAATAATATCCATATAGAGGGTCTTATTGGTCCTCGTGTCCTTATACTAAAGATGGACCAAGTAAACATGATGTTTATGAACTGAAAAATAAATATATGGGTAAAGATGTGAGTTCTATAAAGCACCCTATGGCTGAGAGGTATAGGAGTGGGAATATTCAGAGGTCATGGGAGTGGAATGCCGGATATGGATGATAAAGTTTAAGGATATATGGATGGTGGTGTAGGTGCAAGTTCTGGACACTTGAATAGAGAATTATCATCCTTCTGGGTTACATTCATAGAGGATGAGGTGGTGATGGTTTTGGTGCAAGCCATTATAGATAATAGAAATAAGTAGGATAGAGGGATATAACCATGTAGGTTCAATAGATCAAGAAGGATGAGAATGAGGATGATGGGAAGTCATGGGTCCTTTATCGGGAGTGGAGGAGTCCAACAGTTGATGGGAGCTCGAGGGTGAAGTGGAAACCCATGAACACTAGAGCCGTAGATTCAATAGATTTCCACTAATTTTGACATTGTTTATTCTTTTTATGACGTCTAAACTACAAGAAATAATTTTTTCCTAAACTCAATAGATTCAAATTGTTTATAGTTCACCTGATTTGAATTAGTTAATTTTCAAATACTATTATCCAACATCCTTTGACCTGCTATTAGGGTTTCTAATTCATCGTAAACATTAGAAAATCAACACTAACCTATGGAACCTATCCTGAGTTGGATCTCAATCAAAGAATCATTTAATATTGATATCTATATAAAATTTATGTAAAATAAATTTTAGAAAAAGAAAAAAACCCTCTTGAAATGCTTCTTAATAATCTTTTAATATTTGACTATTAACCTTAAAGGCTAGTCCTTCAACTCTTTGGATTTAAATCATCTCATATGGGAAAACATTGAAAACGCCAAAAGGACCCAACCATCTAGACTTCATTTTCCTAGGGAATATATTTATGTGGGACTTAAATAATAGAAACTTTTCCCCTAGTGTGAATAATTGTTGAAAATGCATTGGTCATTCCATTTCTTTGTTTTTTCATTATAAATTAAGTCATTTTTATAAAAATCTCTTCAAATCTCTTCCATATCATACATATTCAATAATATTTAATGCCTGAATTTTTGATCATCTATGTTTAATATTTTTATTTACCAATAAGTGTGAGGCTCTAATTTTACTAGTAGGTGGAAGGGATTCCCCTAAAAAATTAAAATATAGTAGTGGTGATGTGGGTTCTATATGTTGTGTGATATGCCCAAAGTACAACCCTAAATTTTAGACTCTAATCATTCCTATTTATACTCTCTAGCTTTTCCAGAATTTGGTTTATCTTCTAATTGAAAAATTCCACCTTCCCTCTAGTATGTGGGTGGTATGGAGTTCCAATGTTGTATTAGAATCTATATTTCAATTAAGATTTTAATGGAAATATTTGTAAAGTTATTTCTTTGATTATTAAAGATTAATTTGGGAAAACCCAATATAGATAAAAAATGTTTTTCTAAAAAATCCATTACCTCCTTGGTTGTATCATGGGTGGTGGATTAGGCTTTTACCCACTTCAGAACATAGTCCATACCGATTAGGATGTAAAAATTCCTATAACAATTTTGGAATGAGCCCCTGAAAATAGTTCCCCATACATCTAATATTTCAACTTCAAGGATTGGGTTCTTGGGCATTTAATTTTTCTCCAATGGTGTCTATCCACTGGCATCAATCACTAATCTATACAAATATCCTCACATCTCGATAGAGTTTTGTTCCAAAATAGTCTTCCCTTTAGGATCTAATTCTTGGATCTTTTAGTCCCATGATGTTCTCCATCTTGTGACATGTGACACATTTCGACCATGCCTTGATTTTCATTTTATAGGATAAAATGTCGCTGAAGGCCATCAATACAGTGCTTAAATAATAGTGGCTCATCCAAGTAAATTTATTACCCAATGACTACTAAATTTTTATTATTTTGATATGAGAACTATGGATAATGAAATCCTATGAAAATATAGTTCTCAACATCAGAAAACCATGTTCATGCTTTTATATTTATACTAAAAAGTTTTCCATTGGGAAAATAATCCTCAATATTTAGATTTTTTCCTACCTTAATTCTTGGTAGTGTAAATCAAGATAAGTGGTCAGTAATGAAATTTCCAATCGCCCTCATGTATTTGATCGCTTTGTCAGATTATAAGAGAAAAAATATCCACTGAATTATCCCTGGGTTGGAATACTTTTTTATCAATACGTATTTTAGTCATACATGATTTGTACACACTACCACTTTAGAAAGCATGATTTGTGATAATAATTTTTCAAATGAGTAGACCAGTACTTGAAGCACCTTTTGTGGTTA
This sequence comes from Viscum album, assembly GCA_963277665.1. Classification (NCBI taxonomy): domain Eukaryota; kingdom Viridiplantae; phylum Streptophyta; class Magnoliopsida; order Santalales; family Viscaceae; genus Viscum; species Viscum album. The sequence goes on along the minus strand of OY728133.1, from coordinate 827,575,925 downwards.
TATAATTGAATGTATCTTCATTTAGGGTATTTTTGGAATAATAGATGGGGTAGAAAATGTGTCCAACCTTCTGTCTTTCCGAAGAAAAAATTGATATCATTTCACTTCTATTCAAAATCCTTATCCCATTCAAGTGAAACTATGAAAGGAATGGACACTGGGAATTTTTTCAGTGTAAAATTCCCACCGACACTATTCAGTGAAATAGAATGGGTTTTTATTAGAAAATAGGTCTATCATTGGGAAAGCTGTACTTTCAAAATATTGGATGAAGTTGCAATAAAATCTTGTGTGACTCAAAAATCCGTATACCTTTAACTATCATGGTTTCAGGTAAATCATTAATCACCTTGATTTTTTCTAGATCAACTTCCATGAAATGATTTGATATTTTATGTCTAATTAATATGCCTCCAAATATAATAAAATAAAATTTTTCTCAATTAAAAACTATGAAATTCTCTTCACAGTGCTACTTAACTAACTCTAGATTCCAAAGGAATACTTCAAAAGATCATCTATAAAAAAATAAATAATCCCGGAAAATCTCTATAAACTCTTCTTCTATATCATGGAAAATGTGTTCCATAAACCATTTAAATTTAAATTGTGTGTCTCACATTCCAAATGATATCCTTTGATGAGAAAAGGTTCTAAAATTACATATGAATGTGGTTTTTAAAAAATATACTAGGTCGACTACAATTTGATTGTATCCAGAATATCCATCCAGAAAACAATAGAATTCATTCCCACTTAGTCTCTCCAGCATCTTATCTAGAAATGTGATTAGAAAATGGTATTTTTGAGTCGCCATGTTGATAATTATGTATTCAAAACATACTCTTCATCTAGTAATGGTTTGAATTGATATTAAATCACCATCAATGTTTTTAATAACAGTGAGGTTTCCTTTATTTGGGGAAACTTATAGTAGACTCACCAACTCATAGTTGGAGATGGGAAATATTATGCTTGTGTTAAGAAGATTTAGTGGTTCCTTCTTGAAAACTTCTATCATTGGTGTAGTGAGTTCCCTTTGGGGTTGAAATATTCATTTATCACCTTCCTCTTACAAAATGTTTTGGGTGAAAATCATGGGACTAATCCCCTTAACATCATCAGAAGCCTATGAAATTGAGTTTCTATGTATTTTTAGGACTTCAATTTATTTTTCTTCTTACACTTGATTCAACTATGAACAAATTATAATTGGTAGTGTGGTTGTGGTTTCAAATAATGGTATTTTTAATATGTTTGGTAAAGGATTTAATTTTAACATTGGTGTCTTGATAGCTAAGGCTTTGAATAGATGAATGGAATCTATCATTAGATGTTCACTGTAATTCACATTCTCCTAATCTCTACACTCATATTCTTTAGGAAAAATGTTCTATCTTTCAGCCTCAATGGTCATGTGATCATATTACTCATCAATCATAAATATGGATTTACAATCAAATGAATTTCCACCCTGATTAAAAAATTGACTAAATCGAACTATACTTGTTCATCACAAACTATATAGATCAGCCTTACCAAATTCCCATCAATCAATGTGTTTCCATTGGTGATAATTGGTCCCCCTAAAATTATGGTGACATCTTCATCTTCTTCCATATCCAAGATAAGGAAATCAATAGTAAAAATGAATTTACCAACCTTGAAAAAATATCCGTGAGAATCACTCAAGTGCACTTGACTGACCAATCATCCAGTTGAAGTGAAAATCATGTTGGTTTCAAATATTCACACCCTAAATTTAAGAATACACTCAAAGGAATTATGTTGATATTTGATCTAAGGCAACATAAGTATTTTATGAATATTCATGTTCTGATAGTGTAGGGAATCAAGAATCTTCTAGGTTCTCACATCTTTAGTGGTAGATTCCACTGAATTACTATAGGGAATTCCTCTTTCAAGAAGATAACTCCTAGGTCTACCAATTTAATTTTATATGATAGAAACCCCTTCAATAATTATTCATAAGCATAAATCTGATTTATGTCTTCTACAAAGATGATATTGATATTTAATTACATAAAAATCTTTATTTTTTTATTTCCTATATATTTTTACTTGTCTAATAATATATATAAAGGGAAGAGGAGATTTTTTAGTGGGGTTCCACATATACATACTATTTTTCAAGACGCACTTGTATATAATCTTCCTTAGTTGAATCTAATTCCATATTTCACTATTGAACAACTTTGTGTGTGTTGTCATCATAATATTTTCTGATGCTCTTCACAGATATTTCATCTTATTATAGCTTATTTTCATTGCCTATGAATGGATTATGAATATTCAATGATTTACCACTCCTAAGGATGACATATTTGGTCTTCTATATTAGATATATCTCTTTATTACTAGGAAACAAACTCGGTAATCATTCTGATAGAGTCTTTGAGATTTTTTCCCCTTGGTGATCAAGATTTTGGAGGGTATCCCTTCAAATCTATATCTCAGTTTCATGGGTATTCATCCTCTAATATTCCATATAAAAAAATTTAGTGATTGAGTTTTCAATATTTGATTTATGAGGTGGGTATTGTTGTGGCTACCTCAATGGAACTTTCTGAAACTATTTTTGGTGTGTAAATTTTTAGGATATCATCGAAAAAGGTTGGTGAAGATATTTTTTCTAAGATAGAGAAGTTAGATATTGAGGTGGGTACACAGGTGGTTCTTGATTTTAGGGTACATCTTAACCACTCCTCCATTGATAGTAACATTTATTGGTTTTTAGTTGATGTTTAATTTTTATTTTTGATAATATGGATTCTAGTATTACAGGGGTTGTTGAAATTGATGTTTTGTTGATTATAATTTACAAAATTACAATCCGGATTTTTGGGTTCATCCATTCCTTCTCTACATTCCTTGTATAGGTTTGGGCCTCCACATGTTTTATAGGTTTTAATTTATATTATATATATGATGTTGTATCAGGGGATAACATAGTTAAAAAAATTCTAGCTTTTTTGTGAGGGCATTAAATTGGGAGAGAACATGGGTAATCTCTTCCACCTAGTGAATTACACATTCATGTTCTCCTCAATCACTCTACCACATACTGGTATTGTAGGTAATTTATTTTAAAATTTTATAAAAATGTATTTCATTTTGAGCATGATCCTTCAATCAATAGCATCATCCACTATAGTTGATATCTTTCGGTTATGTTTCCTGAAGTGTTCCAAAAATTCCAAATCTAACACTCTGTTTTCTTGGGAGAAGTTCTAGATATTTTTTATGAGTTTCCATGTTCTTATATGTAGGAAATGTTTATTTAAAACATTTTTTTCAAAATCATTCCTAGTCATAAAAGATTCAGGATCTTGTATTTTCTTCTAATCATTTTCTCTATCACACAAAGTGAAAGGGAAAACTCTAAGTTTGATTGCATCAAACATCACACCGTGACTTCAGAATGTTTTGAAAACATATAGGAAACAATAATTATGATCATGTGTATATTTTCTCAAAATTTCATTGAATTGGACCTAGTTATGGATCATGTGAATGAGTCTTGATTTAATTTTGAAATTTGTCACCTGGATAAGAGGGTGAATGATGTTGGGTGAAGTGCCACTAATGGATAGAAATCTATAGTCCATAATAGTGAACTCCTATAGTATTGTTCACTCTCTATTATGTTTTGGTGTAACGTATTGGATATTTTTAGGGTTTATAAGTATAAGGTTGTTTTATTCATCCATAATTGAGTGACAGCATGTAGAAAGGTATCAATCGATCTCCTCACCGAAATAAAAAAAATTTGAGCATCAAGGATCCTTGATCGAGTTAGAGGGACCTGGTGCATGAACTATATTAGATGGAATACATAGGTTTTTGTTTATGTGTGAAAATTGTAAAAATGAAAGGGAAAGAGAATATATAGTGTGAGGTAATCCTATATTCTCACTGAAGGTCATTGTGCCTAACTAACAACTAGTTTCCGTCAATGAAGCCAAAATTTGACCAGCCTACATGGTATAGTTAACTATGTATGGGCATTTATTAGATTATAAATTTATAATTATTTAAACTACACAAAATAAAATGGTTAATCATAGTGTAAAAATAGGGTCAAACCCATAGGGACAAGCTGGAAACACTGGTAACCTAGCAATTAGAACCAGACATATAGATTCTTCACATGACTCTCGTAGGTTGGATTTCTATGGATTACATAGATTATTTATAATTTAGGATAACTAGTGGTAACAAGGTCGGTTTCAGGGATTATAAAAAAGGTATTCCTAAATCTAGTTTGAGATAGTCTTATGGATTTGGCTGAAATGTAATGAGGAGGTCACCAATTGGATTTGGTCAAACAAATTGGATATACCTAAGATAATAATGGCTCTTTGGCCTAGAGGTAGTCAATAAACTAGGTGAAATAATCGTATATCTATGGGTAGAAAGCATCATAGGATATTGATCCTAACCTGATCTACTAAAAAAATATTAGGTTCCTTTTATTGAAGTTCCCTGAATCAGTTTTTTGAAACATAATGTGATTAACAATAACTCTTAACCTAATTACTTTCCACATGGATGCCCAAGATTTTATTTAAGAATTCATCAGGTTTAAGACACACCTACTCTTGACCCATACATCTATAGTATTAACTGCATATTATCACAATGGTATTAAAAGAAAGATAAATTGAAAACATGATTTATATCATCATTAAGAAATTAATATTAAATCAACCCTTGATAAAAGCCACTAAAAATAAATCAAAAACTTATTTGAATAAAAGAACAAGATAGGGAACACAAAAAATGGGTTTGAAATGGCTGTTGTAATTCAATAGTAGTTGGAACATGAACATTTAATCCAAAAGTCTTAGAATGATGTGTAATGGAAAAAGGAATAGAAAATAAAGAAAGAAATTGAACAATAGTATGTCAGGAAAAGTGAAATGAATAAATCATAGAATAAGAATAAAAAAGTCGGTGCATCACATTTTCTCTCATCATGTGCTAGGAATATATAAGCCTGAGAATCTCATGATGTGTAAGGGTTTCACCTTGTGAATTTTCATTAAATATTATTCCTTGGAACTTCCCTAAATTTAATGAATTTTCACATTGTGTACTAAAATCCAAAAAATAATATATGCAAATCTTGTATCTATTGAATTTCACAACCTAAATATTCTAGGGATTTAGAATTAAAAACGTTAATGTTATGTAATAATTTCACATTGTGTATTTCTTTATCTTGGAGGATTCATAATTTTTATTGGTTTCATGGGTCGTATTTTAGTCAATAGATGTCTTGTGCTCAAGGAATTCACATCTTGAACATGTTTCATGACATGTAATATATAAAATTATTGAAACTACACCAGAACCTCTTTTTATAATTGAGTTCCTATTTTATAGAAAAAACTTGAAAAATCCCAATGAATTATCCAATAAAGCATGAATATATCTTAAATAAATTTATAAAATACTTATATATGTGAATTCAACTAATCATAACCTGATTTGGAAAAATTTTGTGATTTATGAAAATTGTTAGATAATTTATGAAATGTTTATTCTTTGATAACAAAATAACTCATAAATGTAACACATTTCTTAAATATGAGTGATTTCATATTAAAATAATTTGAATGATAAAAAAAATGTTTATATTTTATAAAAAAAATTGCAATTACCCATGCCTATATTATAAAGTGTTTATAATTTATTTATAGGTTTTTATAAAATGATTAAATAATGTCTAAATTTATGAATTGTTCATTTATTTAGTATCATTAACTTTTTTATTATTCTTGAATATATTTTGTTGTGTTATGAATATTTGTACACTTTAGTTTAATGAGTTAAACTACTTCTTATAAATTTCATACAATGAGTTACATGTTAGATGTAACATAAGATTTAGTTATTTTCAATTATGAATCTTATGTAAATATACTATTATTGTTGAAGGTATAGTATACTTAAAATAAATTATAGAAAAAATTTATATATAAATGTAATACATGATATAAGATGGTTATATTTAAATCCCCCTAAAATACTAAGTGTTAGATTCTATCCAAAGTAAGAACCTTTCAGGAACTCTATCATTAAACTCGATAGATTCATTCAAATAAGGGTTCCCGTAGAATATTTTTTGTAAGAAAATAATGTAATCAGGTGAACCTAAGTGTTAGGTGACTTATTTTTTTCTTCAATTAAAAAAATTTTCACATTTATTTCATTGTTTTTCAATTTTTTTCTCACCATTTTTTGTGTATTTTTCTGGTATATTCCTAGTTTTACTATAATAAGTAATATTATTTATAAATTTTTGGGATAATTATTACAAATCATCCTAAAGTGTTGAATATATTTGAAAATACTTAGTTCTTAGAATAATGTTTTATGTCCAGAAATAAAATTATTTTCCTTGTTGAATAATTTAACGGTGGATATGTAAGAATAATGGAAGAGATCAAAGGCTATTAGAAATTCAAATTCTAAAACTCAATATTATGTTGGGGGTCCAAAATATTTTAAATTAGAGTCTATGAATATTCCATCCCTCCAATGTATTATATTTGAGGCTTGAGAGTGCATCTTAACATAATGGAATCTACACTAGACATAGAGATTACACAAAAATCTAGGACATGTTAACACCCTTGCTATATAAGAGTAAAAGGGGATATCATGAAATAACAACATGATAATTGGTCAGGATACATACAAAAAAACAACCTTGAATAAGAACAAAAAATATCTTTATTGTAGCTTCATGGAGATCCTTTCATTATATTATAGATTCAACAAAGTCCCACTAAAGGTCCCAATATTGTGCTATGGATGTAATGAAACATTGTATGGAAACCCTAGGGATCGTCCCATATTCAATCATAATCCCACAGAGAATCTTGAAACTATTCTAGTTCCAATGGATACTTCATTGACTTCTTGGGAGAACATTTACATACCCACAAAAATTCAACAACCAATGAATCATACAGATTCTCTAGAATTCTCTCAGTGTTTTGATGCTCTATTTTGTGGGAAGACAAAATGAATCAATGATACTAACTATAAAAATGCTGACATGGACTGAAGGGCCAATGCAATATCCATCTAGTGGCCAACATAGATTGAGCCTCCACCGCAACACTATATACCCCAAAAAATATTGTCCCAAAATTCAACACAATCTAAGTTAATGAATAAATGTAGGGTACACCTTGTTTTGATCATAGTGGATTCATCCATTCTTATTATTGATTAAAGAGGACATGTTACACTCATACATGACTCAATAGATGACACTGTACATATATGCTTCTAGGGAGGAGGCATGACCACAGGAACCAAATCAGTAACCAAGAATGTCACTATTTTGATTTCTGCAAATGATATCATAGCCTACAGGTCCTGGATTCCCTTTTGAAGAACCATCCAAATTGATTTTTATCCAGCCTGGAATATGAGGTTACCAGAAGACTTCTAAAAATCCTTTCAGTGGGTTGTATCTTCCTTTAATCCCTATCAGTCGTAGGATAGTTAAATCTTTAATTGTGTTGTGATAGGTCCCTATTTGAATGGTTCTGACGTCCTTGATCACAGTGTAAATGAAAATTTTAACTTCATAGAAAATGAACAAGTTATTTTTATGAATAATAGAAATTTCTTTCATACCAAATAAGATGGATCGGTTCTACCACAGAAGTGATGAAAAGTTGCGAAATTTGAGGAGAGGTATCCATAGTAGTGCATCTTTGAAGCTACAGCCCAATAGAGCTGAAACCTATCAATCTAAGATCAATGATGTCAAAAATAAAATTCCAAAGGGTAGAAGCAGTAGAACAAGAGAGAAATAAGTGATTATCATCCTCTCTGTTTTGGTTATACATGTGACATTTAGAACAAATATTAATACCACACATCTGTAGATTGGAATCTGTGGGGATTCTATTATGAGAAATTCTCCACACTAGGGTGAGTAGGGATGGTCAAATCCAACTTTTATTAATGTTATTAACCTAGTGGAAATCATTTTTGTGTGTGATGAAATTATAATTATAGTAAATTTTAGAGGTTATAATACCATTATATGCAGGTTCCCAAACCAAAAAATCATCGGTGGTGATAAAGTTGTAGTTGTTAATAATAGTATAGATTTCTTAAAGAAAATTAATATTAGCAGAGTTTAAACAATAATTAATGGAGATGTTTATATTAGTGGGTAATTGCATGGGATCAATCATGTTACAAAGTGTGATTCCATTCATGTTTTCCAACCAAAAGTGCAGTGAGGAGTCTCTGTTAACTATCCATCTAGAGTGCGACATGATTTTTGAAAAATTGTGTTTAATGGAAGGACATATAGAGGATTCCATATATATGTGTTTCCCTTTAATAATTTTATTGTAAAATCTTCCATGAAAGAAATCATAGGCCTGTGAATTTTTGTTCATAATATTCTAAGTAAGCTAGGCTTGAAGGGCCTCATTGAAATTTTTGATATTCTTAATACCAAGTCCACCATTCTCAAGGGGGTGCAGTAAGTTTTCCAAGGGATAGTGTTAAGTTTCCATTCAAGAGTGATTCTGCTCCAAACAAAATTTTTTATTTTTCTATTTATGTTTTTGAGAAGATCATCATGCCATTTATACATCATCATAGAGTAAACCATTTTAGAAACAATTGTGTATTTTACAAGGAATATCTTCCCTACCATAGATAAAAAATTTTCCTTTCTAGGAGGGGATTTGTCTGTTGATCTTATAAAAAATACTCAAAAAATAAGTGTTTAGGGTCTTACCCAAAAGATGGAGACCCCAAGATAGGTAAAGGGGAAGGATCCTTCCTTTATACCCAAATCATTCATAATATCAACTTTCCAGTTGACTGGGAATTGATTACCAACGAAAATGGAAGATTTACTCCAGTTTATTGATTGTCCAGAGAGGTATTCATATTCGGATAGGACATCATTAAGCTTTTTTTATATTCATACTATCCCTTGGAGGAATAGAATTATATCATATACGTATAAAAGATGTGGGGGAACATTTATATCTCTAGAGAAAAAGATGGCCTTGAGATCACCCCTACATATTGAATATGTAATCAGTCTGCTAAATTAGTATTCAGCAATAACAAAAAGGATGGAATAAAGAAGGTTTATTTGTCTAACACCTTTTTTAAAAGTGAAATAACCCTTTGGGTATCCATTAATCAAAACAGATATGTTGGAATAGTTAAAAAGGGTCTGTAATTGTTTTACCAAGTTGTCATTAAATCCAAAGCTATAAAAGATATTGTAAATGAAACTCCAATCAATGGTATAAAAATCTTTTCTAATGTCATGTTTAATAGAAAAAATTCCCTCTACTTGATTCTTTTTAATCTAGTTTGTACTTTCATAGGAAAGTCAAATGCATTCTTGGATATTCCTTCCTTTTAGAAATCCAAATTTCTTCCAAGAGAAAATTTTGTTTGAAATAGGTTCCAATCTCATCGTAAGAGCTTAGAAATAATTTTATACACAGTGTTGATAAGGGAAATAAACCTAAAAAGGTGTATTTATAATGCATTATCCACTTTAGGAATAAGGGTAAGAAATTGGGAATTAATACCATAAGGTAGATAACCACTAATGAAGAAATATTTGACTAGGTGACAGACATCATTGAAAAAAATATCTCAATAATGTTGGAAAAAACCATTTGGAAATCCATCAGGACTAAGAGCACTGTCCTACATTAGAATAAAAACCACTACCATAATTTCATGATCAATTGGAATACTATTCAAGAGATCATTATCATTGTCTCCAACTTGGCATGGAATGATATCAGGTTTGATATCTTTGTTTAGAGTAGGGCCATTAATGATATTTTTAAAGTAAGAGGAGACATGATTAGCTAGTATTTCCTCATTATCAATGATATTATCCCCATATTTAAGTAAGTATTGAGGTCATCATTTTAGAGCATTGATAATTTTAGTTTATTTGTCTCCATCCTTGAGCATGTTGAATCTAAGAGTTTGTTTACTAATATTGTCTCTTAAGGTGATAAGAGAGTTCAGTTTATTACTTATGTCCACTTCCTGCTTTGAATTTGATTAAGAGAAATCTCAAGGGAGAAAATTTCATTATAATTCTATTGAGTTTTGTCTTTGCACCAAATTTTTCAGTTTTTTCTTTAGAAGTTTTAGCTTTATAATGCAGACAAAGGCATCATTCAGAGTGATAGAATTCCAAGTGTCTTTGACAATTTTTTTACAATCCTCAACAGTGTTCCAGACTTTATTGAATCTAAAAGGACGAATAGGCTTGCTTTCTCTAGTATTGAGGCTCACCAAAATTGGACGATGATCAGAATTAATCATAGGAAAAGTAATACTATAGATGGTATTCCAGTTATCAAGATCTTTGAAGTTTGTAAAGGCTATTTCTGGTTTAATTTCTAAAATTATTTTGAGTTGTCTTCTATACCAGGTATACTTAGAACCAACCATATTAATCACAACAAGGTTATTATCATCAATATAGAGTTTAAAATCATTAATGGAAGTGTTTGATTGTAAGTGACCCAGCTTTTCAATAGGCCCAAGGATATCATTGAAGTCACCGACAACAACCCAAGATGTCTGAATAGTGTTCTTAAGGGAATATATATTGTGCCATAAAGTTCTTCTATCATGATAATTATTACATTAATACACAAAATTATAGAAGAAGATAATGTCATGTAATGTTATTTAACTTGTCAAAGACTGAGAATCAGTATTAAAATATGAACTTTACTTATATGAACATGTGAAAAGACCCAAAACAAACCACATTTGTTATTTATAGAAGTTGTACCTATAAAATTATAATTATATTTATCAAGACTAATAAATCTAGATATAAAAAATGATTTTAGGCTCAGAGATAGAAAAAGGAATCATATTATGATTAAAAAGAAAAAAATTTGAAGTTGTGATGGTGTTAGGGTTAGTAATATCCTGACAGTTCTAATAGAAAATATTCATTTAGACTTACTCTTTGGGATAGGCCCCATGTTTTTGTTACCTCCAGAGTTATTTCCACACTTGGATTTTCTTAACTTCTTGGTAGAATGTTCCTTAGTTGTTGTTTCATTTTTTCCTTGAAAATTACTTGAAGGGTTAAGAATGCTATGTTTAATTTTTTTACCTGTTGAGTCCTCATCCTAGTGCATTTGTGAATTCCCATTATTCTTCTGTACCATTATCCATTCTTCATCTACTTTTATTTGATCATAATCTCCAAATTTTCCATCCAGATTCTCTATGTTGAGGTCATCCAGGGTAGGGGTGTTTATTGTGTGCCTCTATTTTAGTTCTAGGCCTTTTCCATCATTCTGTATGTGTTTTTCATTACTAATATTAAACATTTGTATGTTACAACAAGGATTCCGAACTGTAGATTTTTCTATAATCTCCTCCCTGTGTGAAGGGGGGGAGTTGATGTTGTTTTTTAGTGTCAACAGGTGCAGAATTAGTTTCTTCTATAGTATTTTCTAGCTGAGTGAGAGCTTCTATTTCATTCTCAGTTGTTGAGTGACTAGGAATCCATGACTTTGGTTCAGGAGTTGCATTGATAGCTTCTTGAACAACACTATTTATTTTCACAATGGCCTTATGATTACCCAGGTGTTTACTATCCTCATTTAACTACTTTTTCTTAGTCTTATCAAGGCCCTGATTGTTGTCTTTCAGTGTTAAAGTATCCTACTCAATGCATGAATTAGAGGTAGATTTAGAAGCAGCAGTATCAGGCTGAGTGTCTAGTGTCACACTATTTGTAGAAATATGGTTAGTGTGTGTTGTTTCTTCAGAGGCAGGAGAAGAATGAACTCTAGGGATATCACCTATTGTAGTAGTATTAGTCCTTCTCTAAGAGTTTTTTCTATCTTTATCAAGATGTGCATCCTCACCTTCTTCTTGATCATTCTATTGGACTATGTTCAAGGCCATAACAACAATTTCCTCATCAAAGACCTGCTCTTCATTTTCTAGTTTCTCCTTTTCCACTATATTATCCCATGATTGCTTAGAAGGGTCCATTAATGATGATTCCACACTAGTTTTCCTCCTCCAAACATTCTGTTTTTTCATGGTTGTTTCAGATTTCTCCAATAAAGTTTTTTTAACCTTATTGTTTCCTCTAACCCCAGTCCAATCCTTTTCAGTATGAGGTTGGACCTATTTTTTCACAATTCTACAAGTCAAAATGGAGTGTCCAATGATCTTACAATAGTCACAAAAGGGTGTTCTATTCTCATACTCAATTATTACCTCTGTCTTATAATCATTTTCATTGAAAGCAATGACATGATGCAGTTTTGTTTCAAGATTTACTTCAACCATGACTCTTTCATATAGACCCAAATCATCATTCAATGTTCTCTAATATATTTTAAGAGGTATCCCTATGCACTATGTAAGGTTATTTAAAATTTTTGGGTGCCAAAAGTACTATCTAAGTTCATGTAACTGAACCCAAATATATTCCAAACAGTTTCTATGCATAAAAGGATTGATAGTATAATCCCATGTAGAAATACATAGGAGACCAGGTTTCAACTGTATGGTGCCTTGTCTCCAAGCCTGATCTAATTCCTCTTGAGAGTGAAAAATGATATAATAGTATCCTTTCCCAATGGGAACAAGTTTACAATTGGGTGTGCCCTAGAAGTGGGTGATTCTCATTTTGAGTTCATCCACTAACCACGGTTTATACCCTTTAAGGTAAGAGATTCTTCCAAGTACAAAAAACTTACACATTTTTTCTCTCTAATGCATCACTTTTGGATCAGCAGCAACCACAAATCTTCGATCATCATGTTTTTTAAAACATGGGGCCATCACTGAGGAAATTTTTTCATTATCTGAGCCCTTAAGAGCTTCCACAAAAGATATCCCTTTGAATTATTGAGTTGCGACCTAATTGAAATTTTCCAAGGTTTCCGGATCTTCTTGTACAAGTGGTGCATGCCACTCGAAGGATTTTTCCTAGGTTGGATCAAAAAAGACCATTTAAATATTTATACAGTAGTTATAAAGATAAGGTTAAGGAAATTATAAGGGAGATCATGGAAGAATCCACACTACCTACCTCACTCAAAGAGATGTACCCAAAGGAAATGCACAAGGAGTAAGTGTAGTATGAAGAGACATTGTTGAGTAAAATTAATTCTATATAATATGTTCATTCCAAACCTATTAAATTTAAATTTCATTATAATTACCCTATATAAATATTTAATAATAATTACACTAATGTCTTTACTTGAATTACATAAAAGAAGAGGCCTCAGAAGAAGTGGTAGGGTTAGAAGAAATGATGAAGTAGATGGTTTGAACATCCATAGATAAACAAGTGGGAGTTGGAAATAAGATATAAAACAAATATCAACCCATTAAACAACACATAAAATATGAACTACTCCCCATTTTAATCATAGAACAAATAATGGAGTCCATTTTTCCTCAAGAAAAAGATGATGATGGCCCTTATTTACCTCTACCACCACCATGCGAGTCATTTTCATTGAATATGGGATGATGATAATTCATATTTACCAAAGGTACTCCTAGATCTAGTTTTTATTAAAGATAACTGAAAAAAAGTGTGTGATGGTCCAAATAAAAAAATATACATCCATTAGCGGATTGGGGATAGCTTATTGTCACTGTATGGCTATAAATGGTGAATATACACCACCAATTAGGGGTTTTAATCCAATAAACTCGTTATATATATCTTTTTATTTCATATTTAATTTCCTAGTAAATTTATGACATGTTTTTTCTTTTCTAATTCTAAAAAAGGAAGAATTAATAGCTTTACTCAAATCTACCACTATATAATAACTAGAATCTTTCTATCCCACCAATTATTTTCATTCATGTCCTTATATTTTGTCCACATTGCCTAAATTAAAGTCACAAGGGATGGTTATATCTATGTTTAGTGGAGGGGTACTTTACTATTTTAGGATTTTTTTAACCCTTCTTATATGATATGTTTCTTAAAGTACGCTTGGGATAAGTTCACCTTAAATGATTTGAAACTCAATTTAGAATCACTTGGGTAGTGAATTTTAATTTAATATGATTAATGTGAATTGTAATTGAACTTGAAGACATTGGGTTAAATAATTTATTCCAGGATTAATTGTGTATTGGTCCAGTAGAACACTTTACTAATACAACTTAAATGATACTATGCTAATTCATTTGAACTATAGTAAAATGAGGAGAAGAGATATAACTTAAATTTATTAAAATAACTTTGGTTCTTGGTGTGTGAGTAAAAAATAAAATCCATCAATAAGAAAAAAATGGTAATATTTGAATATGATACATCCCTAATGTTTCCCCATTTCTGATACTTGGTATGGTGTCTCATCCCAATTATAATTATGCCAGACATTGAGATTACACTAGAATGCAATAGAATCTCACACCATTTCTACATAATAGTAAAAGGGGAGATAACATAAGAATAACTTGGGAATGGGGATTTCTATGTAATAATAAATCTATTCTATGTTATAATAAAATAGACTTAATATTGACTCATGAATACCCCTCACATTTTGGTCCATATTCAATGTAGCCCTATGGAAGGACTAGAAACTATGCTAGGGAGTTAATGGAACCTTGCATCAAACCCAAATGATGCACTCATATTCCAACATAATTGTGTAATGAAGCATTACTATATTCCTTCTCCAATAGAGGTTGGAAAAAAATTATATGTAAACTTACCAATTCAACATAACTTCAATACAAAATGCATCATATGAATTCCCTACAATTATATCTTCATTACAAGGATCTATTTTTTAGAATGAAACTCCTCAAGTGAATGAATTTTATCCATTGAGGAAACATAATAATTGGTATTATAAAAAAAATTAGTTTAGATATGTGTTGTAATACTAGATTAGGAATATCAATACTTAGATTCTCTAGTGAATCTCTTGAAATTAATTTAAGTATGAAAGACGCAAATAGAACCATACCTCGTTTTTTCACCAAGTGTCGATAGGATCTTCTCAATGTTGGCATATCATATCTAGAAGTTACCAAGTGGTTTATACTATAGATCATCCATACATGAACCCAAATAGTTTGGATCACCAATATTCATTTACCATATTCTAGCACGGAAGAAATAAGTGCTTCATGGCACCCTTTAAATTTCCTGATGAACATGGACTCCATCCGAGAAGGAAGGATAGATTTGATCTTGTTCGTCTTTTTTGGTTTATATATCTATAAAATTTAGAATCATATGAGAGGAGATAGGATCTAAAAATTCATAAAAATTATATATATTCATCATTTTTTTCTAAATAGGTTTTTATACCTAAGTCTAATGTTTTGTAAATTTCACTTTGGTTCTTAAGAAAGTTAGCCTAGGAAACAACCCCAAAACAATCACCAAAACCTAACTTAACTTGTATTAAATTCCATGAATATTTCATAACACACTTGAGACACAATCAAATGTCACAACATTAATTATAATAATCTAAATTAGATACTTCCTCCCAAAAAAATTTAACATAACTTGAAAAAAATAATACTCATTCAAAAAATAATTTTCTCATATTCAATTATTATAACATAAATGGATTGTGAATAACCTAAAAATAAATTCAATTATATTTATTATAAACATGAATATAATTATTTAATTCATTTATTTATTATTTTTCACACTTTTATGTTCACTAACTCCTACATATGAGTCCCACTACATCTAAAATCCAATTCTTCTAAATTGGTGGAACCTATAGATACACTTTGTGTGTGAACAAAAAAACCATTATCTTAATAGAAATGAATTTTATTAATAAACCAATATTTTTATAAATAAATAAATTATTGAAACTAAAGAGAAGATAATAATTCTTATTTATGAAAGGGTCCTAAAAACCTGAACTATGTAATGTAATCTCCTTATCATACAATATCTTATAAAACTGGATGCATACTTTGTGGAATCATCCTTTAATGTTGTATTGATATTTTTTTGATTTTATTAGATGAAATTTTCTTTAAATACCATGGATAATGATTTAGTAAATTCACTATTATCCAATCATGTTTCTTAAGATATCTTCCACATTTTGGGAGAAAAAATAATGTCTTGATCATTCAATCAATTTCATGCCACTAATGACGCGCCCAATGAAAGCTACCATGAAACAAACATAAATTTCTTGGTTTTAATATTGAATAAAAGGATGAAATTAAATGATACACATTGATAATAATATAAATTCAAGAGACCAATAAACAATCTCATATATATATATTTATATTTATTTAGGAGCCTCCAATGACACCCAAAAACTGAGGTTTTCCTATTAGAGGGTGAGACCTCATAATATTATGTACTCAAGATCACCATGTGAAGAACTGTATAAGAATAAATATAAATATTTATAATCCCACAACACCTAATATTCATACATTATTTTTCCCCATCATAATTATAAATCTAGACTATAAGAGATATTTTTAATATTAATGACATAGTATCTTGATGTTATTATAATAGTTTGGAACTTTTATATCATTTTGATACATCATGTAATCTAAGATAGTTTCCATGTAAAAATTGATAGATGAATTAAAAAGACAATTATAATAGGAATAAATCACGAATAACTCTCATAATATTGGATACATTAATTGAATAGTATTGTTTAAGTTGTTTCTATGAAACCCACTCTAAAAACACTTCTAATTGAACTGGATATAATGTTCTAACTTTAACTTGTTAACTATCATATGATAAATCATGCTCTTACTATGTTATGTATTTAGACATTAAGCCTACCATGTTTTCTTCAATAGATACTATGTTATATGTGGAATCACCATATTTATTATTATACCCCAATAGATTATATACTTGAATATATACCTTTCATCCTATTTCATAAACTTGTCATCTTGGATAGTACCATAATTATAATATTATCACAATGAATATTATGAAAAAAAATCAAATAATTACAATAATTGGAATGAATCTTTGTGTACTTTAGATAATTTATTGGCTACATAAAAAGCTACAATGTGCTCATTATTTTTATGTATGGATACCAAGGGCTTCAATGAGCTTATCTTTTCCATTTCCTTATCCTAACAGTGATATTAGATAAAATTTATCTTTAGGATGACCATTTTTGTGTCCCGTTTTGATAACTATTGTTCCCTCATCTCTAAGAATGACATATATATTCTTTATAATTTCTCAAGTTCTATTTCAAAGTTCCAATTTCTACCCTATATTTATTTAATATTTTCTAATCATAATGAATGTATTGAAAATATATAATCTTGTACATATCATGGAATATGTGATAGATCCATCATTGAAGCATATAAAGTTTTTTTCATCATATTAATCTTCCCATATGTCTAAAAAATTCCTTATTAGATATATTTATGTCTGGTAAAATAGGAAAAAAATCACTCTCAATTTTTTCTAATAATAATTTTTAATACCATTTTAGTATATGTACTTTCAATTGGTCTGAGAAACCCTTAGATTGACATAAGTAGATCTTGTTACCTAAAAAATGGGTCACTACTTTAACTCATTAAATTGAGATATTATTTCATCCTAGACTTAAATAACTATAAAACTAATAATTTTTTATATACATTATCAACATATATTAGTTGGAAAACTATATCCCTCCTTAGAATCCACCTTTAGGATATGTGAGATTAGTAAGGGGGTGAATCAGTGATCTATAATTATTTTCATGATTTTGTTTAAACAAAATTTATCTCATTATAATGAGTTGTAACTTCATTGTTAAATCATTCAACCAAGTATACACAAAATAACACAATATATTTTATAAGGTTCACTACTCAATAATAGTAAATAATACTTTTCATGATCTAAAAACAATTTAATAACCCACAATCCACTAGAAAAAATCTTTTGAAATGTAATAAGAAGGGTATATCCATTTCTAGAATTTCATTATTGTCTCTCAACACTATATATGAATTCATCCTAGTTATTATGATTTATAATCATTTTGAAAAAAATAAGAAAGTCTCAAACTACTTTAGGATTTAAACATGTTGTCATTGTGATTATTCCTTCTTACCAACTTGTATTATTTGAAGTATAATCTACTTCCTCAAAATTTCATTACACAAAAATGAGAAATAACTAATTTGTGTTATTTTTACTTCTTCACCCTCTCTTTAATACAGTCGACATTCAATGTTGTAGTGTATTAGTACTTCTCATGATTCCTATACATGCATATTTTTCTTTATTTTTTTCATTTTATCTTAACAAAATATTTTTGAATATTATTTCCACGAATAAATTAAGGAAATTCCATGAACTTCATAAAAATACTAAGTCAAAACCTCCCAAATATTTTTTTATCAATTATGTTTTACTGAATTTAAAATAATTTCACTTGAAATTCCCTCTAAGAATTGTCCCTTAACATTTCCACAATTTATTCAACAATCTTTGGGTCATTATCTGATTTAAACCATCCAGGAAAACTAATTTAGTTATTTTATTTATTCTAGCCTCTAGGTATGTATAGAAATATTTATATATATTTAATTGAACCACGATTCATTGATTAATTTCACCCTTACAACACTATAGTAAACTAATTTTGTACTGTGAATTAAAAATTTAACAACAAATTTTACCTAATGATTGAATCAATTATTTAATTTTTATCACTATTAAAAAGAGATATTTTACTTGTTTAGGTGATTTTATTGTAAGAGGAGTTGATTTGGAGGGTCAGGGATGATGTGGAAGAGAAATGGGCCAAACTTCATGGAAGCCCATGGAAATATGTACACTATTTTAAAGGTTTTCTGAAATAAGTACATCAAAATGGGATGATTTTTATGATTTGATCTGATAATCTGTGGGATACAACTAATATCAAGAAACCTTGGCACCAATGTCAAGGACCACTTGTCTTTTAAGTGTGTGCTTTTTATAAAAACATTGTATTGTTTGTAAATAATTCTATGCTTATTTTCTTATGTTACTTTTTTTAGTTTTTTTCTAAAATATTCTATTTATATGCCTTCTGTATGTTGTGGTATTCATCAAAGGAAATACATTATTTCATAACCAAACTAGATAGGATCTTGGATCATCAACACTAAGAAGTGTTGAATGATTCATTGAAGGAGGACACAAAAAACATTGACACACTTTTTCTTCCTTCTTCTTATTCTTCTAGAACCCACATTAAAACTAAAATAAACCTTCATAATATGGATGAAAATAACTGAACATTAAAAAAACTACCCTCACCTGATGTTGATATCCAACCCAAATACATTCAAATTAAAGGTGATGTACATAATTTTGAACTGAAATTAGGTTTAATTCAGTTATTACCAAGATTCCATGGGTCATGGGAGAAGATCCACATAATCACTCAAAATAATTTCATATTGTTTATTCTATAATAAAAACTACAAATGAGGATTAATAATAATTAAAGATTAGGGAATTCTATTTCTCATTAGAATAAACTAAAAAATATTGGATATACTATGTTAATTCACCAATTAGAGGCTGGGTAGACATGAAATGCCTTTTTCTTGAAAAATACTTCCTAAACACTAGAATAGAAATTATAAGGATAGAAATTTGTGGGATAAGATAGTATCAAGGGGAAACACTTCATTAATACTTGTAAATATATAAAATTATGTGTTCAAGATTCCCATTCCACCAAAAAAGTTATCATATTTTAATACAATATTTTTATGAAGGTTTAATTCATATTTATTGAAGCATGATTGATGCGGTTGAAGTTCATGCAATGGCAGATGAAACCACAATTGTGGACAAGAACCTCATTGAGAACATGGTGTAGAATACTCAAAAATTCGGTTCAAGTTCCAGTGTACTGATTAGAGGCGTCTATGAGGTGAATAGTACAGAATATGAAATTAAAGTGGACACAAACATTGAGGAGGTACGTACCATTATTTGACAACTTTCACTTTCCCAAGGTAAATCCCAATCTCATCCTCCCACAAATTGTGGTATCTGTTCTTCTGAAACCCACTATTCTAAAAAATTCCCTCAACAGAGAGAAACATCTCAAATTTGTGAGCTAATATTTTTAGGCCACCCCTATAACCACCCCTTCTAGAAAGAACCTTACCATCCATATAACCCGGGGTGGAAAGATGACCAATCCTATATAAAATTAGGTATTCAAATAAACCTCAAAAACTATGGAACCATCTCGGGTAGAGTATTCAACCACCAACACCTATAAATCCTCAACCACTATAAAGGCCTTTCCAATAACCCCCTTTGAAATCCAAGACTATCCAATAATACATGACAAAATAAATGGCTGAAAATATTCTGCAATTCCATCAAACTAGTTAAAAATCCATACAAGACCTAAATCCCTAATTAGGAACACTTTCCAAATCGGTGGAATAAATTCAATGTCATGGGTCAGGTAAACTACCCTCTAAACTACAATTCAACCCTATGGATAAAGGAAATGTTAGTGTCATCTCCCTAAGGAGTGGAACAAAAAAAAATCCAAATGACCCCTCCATTAGTGTCATTCTGTCCTATAGAAACCACCATACCAACCATTTTAAATAGTCCAAATGTGGAGAAACCTTATTGAGAGAGAAGACCTTAAAAATGAAAGAATGATTCTTTTAGTGAACCATCAATCCCAACCATTCCTCTTCCATTTCCCCAAAGGTCCACCCAACCATTAAAATAAAAATAAACTAAACTTGATAAATAAATCATGGAGACTATAAAAAAAGTGTAGGTTAACATCTCTGTGATTGATGTCATGATGAAAATTACAAGACACGCAAAGTTTCTCAAGGATATGTGCACACACCAAAGGAGGATTCTATGTGATGAAAATGTGTTCTTGGGGAGTAATGTCTCAAAATTGATATGGCAATCACTTCCTACCAAATGAAATGATCCTATAACATTCTCAATTTCATGCACCATATGGGGTGTATTCCTTTTCCAATGCTATACTTGATTAGGGTGCTTCAATAAATCCCACTGGTATTCCTTTTCCTCACTCCATTTACACTTCATTATAGTTTGGTGAGCTAAATAACACTGGAATTTTTGTTCAACTCAAAAGTCAAAGTACAGCACACCACACTGGTATGTTAGAGAATGTTCTTCTGAGGGTGAAAATTTTAATTTTTCGTACTGATTTTTTTTAAAAAAATGGTAGATGATGGGATGAATGGACATGCCCAGATTATATTGGGGAGGAATTTATTGAGAACCACCAAAACAATAATTAATGTCCACAATTGTACATTATTTTTGGATTTTGGTGGTGAAATTTTCCACTTGAACATCCTCAAATCCATGAAGCACCCCTCAGAAAAGCATTCCTCACATTTAGTTAATTCAATTGATATACTCCCTTACCCTATAAAAAAAGTATTTTCTTTCACCTGATCCCATTTCTATGTTTTCATCATTGATAGAAGTTCTAGGTAATGAATTATTCATAGAATTCTTCACCGGTTTAGAAAATTTTCATTCATATTTTTTAATTGATGGTTTCCTGAACACTGAGGATCCCATGAACATCAATGAAACTACTATTCTTGTGAAATCTCATTCCTCCTATTTGGATGTTACCATTGAGAAGTTATATGATATCAATGACCTCTCACTTTCACATTCACTCCCATCAATCCAATGTCTTCCTGAATTGGAACATAAAAAACTACCTCAAGATTTAAAATATTAATATCTTGAGAATGGAAGCAAGTTGATTGTCATCATTGCTAGTTAACTCTTTATAGAGCATTAATTGAGATGGCTTGAACTTTTGAGGGAGTATAAACAAGATTTTGGATGGAAACCTGCTAACATTATTTGTAACGACCCGAAATTTTGAATAAATCTTGTTTCCTAATTATGTGTGTTATTTTATTTTTTTATACTCAACAAAACTTTTTCATTTGATAAAATGAGTATAATTAAAATGAGACCGTTGGTTTTTGACTGTTATATGACCATTGGTCAATATGACTGCTGGAAACTAAACGTTTCGATTATTGTCTCTAAATAAAAGTAATCTTGGTTAATTAATATAGAAAGAATATTGGATGGCCTCATCCAATAGTCTCGGGCAAATCAAAGCCCATCTAATAGAACTTGGGAAGGAGGTAGCACCACTGGGCTTTACTCTAGACCAAACCCAAGCCGAAATTCATCATGTGAAGCTAGAATGGAATCGCCTTCACGAGAAGTTCAAACTGATAGAAATTACTACTCATGCCATGTTGGCCGAGCCTCCCTCAGATTCTCTCACCTTAGCACACCTTACACTTAGGTCCTATGCTGGTGTGATAAGGGGCTATGTAAGGAGACTGCAACTGCCTTGTGTAATCCTTTGTTTTAAATAATAACTTTGATTTATTCTTATGATGAAGTTTATGAATTTCAAAATGTCCGGATAAATATTGTATGCATATTTTTTATGAATTTTAGATAAAGGATATTTTAAAAGCTTTTATGTAAACCTTAAATAATTAAAAATGTGTAATTATTTTCAAAAAATGGACTTCTACAATTATGTTCAGTACGGAATTTAGAGTCCAATAAGATCAACATAATTTTTAATGAATAGTAAATTATGAATAGTGATTTTATTCTTAGGATTAGTAATGTGACCAAATGGATTAGTAATCTCACATAAAGAAATTATTAATATAATCTAGGCACCTTGATTAAGTAATGTGATTCAATAAAATGGTTAAATAACAGTTTCATAAATTATTAGTCAAGTATTAGTTTTTTTGGGTGAATTGTGTTTTTTTTTAAAAAATTAAATTAAAAATATTTAGAAAATTATTTTTGTAAAATGGATTTCATTTTTGAACTCAGAGAATCGATATTATGTTAAGGTAATTTTTGGGGATTTTTCTGAAAAAAATGAATTTTTGGTGAATAGTGTATTTATTTGATAATTAAATTAAAAATATTTAGAAAATTATTTTTATAAAATGGATTTCATTTTTGAAATCATAGCATCTATATTTGGTTAAGGTGAAATTTTGGGATTTTTCTGAGAAAGTTGAATTTTCGATGAATAGTGAAAATACAGTTTTTAAGTTACGGGTGTTTAATGACATCATTAAATGATTTATTAAGTATTTAATAAATATTTTCGACTTATGAAGAGTAAGATAAGGTATGAGGTGTCCCAAGTGGCCAATACCATGGTAAAATACCATGGACAAGCCCATGGTTTTGCCAAAACCACCAATGAGGTGTCCCTTGGCCATTAATGCCTTGTCCCCTCACTTTCCCTATAAATACCAAGCCATCCTCTCATCCATTCGACTCCCAACACTACCCCAACTAAGATATATTCTCATTACCTCCCAAGGAGTCCTCTCAAGGTGCCACCAATCCCTCAAGGTCCCAACCTTTGAGTTTTAAGAGTTACGTTTTAAGGTAAGGGATCCTACCTCTCTCTTTCTTTTCAAGTAATCTCTTTTATGTCACTTCTTTTATGCTCCATGCTATTATGTTGGAGGTTGTTATTTTATATTCCTATTACTTCCATTTTCATGTTCATATGATGATAGACCCCCTCTTTCTCTAATTAATTCTTTTTAAGAATGTATAAGTGGCGCCGTTAGGCTGCCGAATTTTTAAGGGATTCTTTCACCTTTCTCATTTTTCAAAGTTCTACTTTCATGTCAAGTCTTTCAAGTTCCTTTTTATTATGTTGGGGTATTATCTCTATATATATAATAATTATATTTTATGTTAATATGATTAGAGACCCTATTTGATCTCATCAATTCATTTTTTTTTTTTTTGAAGTTTAAGTGACGCTGTTAGGCTTTTGAATTTTTAAGGGATTCGTTCACCCTTCTCATTTTCAAGTTCTATTTCCTGGTCAAGTCTTTCAAGTTCATTTTTATTATGTTGGGGTGTGATATATATATCTATAATACTGATATTTTATGTTCATATGATTATATACCCTATTTGATCTCTTCAATTCATTTTTTTGAAGTTTAAGTGACGTCGTTAGGCTGCCAAATTTTTAAGGGATTCATTCACCCTTCTCATTTTCAAGTTCTATTTTCTAGTCAAGTCTTTCAAGTTTATTTTTATTATTTTGGGGTATTATATCTATATCTATCACACTAATCATTTATTTTCATATTATGATATACCCTATTTTATCTCTTCAATTTAGTATTTTGAAGTTTTGAGTGGCGCTGTTAGGCTGCCAAATTTTTAAGGGATTCTTTCACCTTTCTCATTTTTCAAAGTTATACTTTCATGTCAAGTCTTTCAAGTTCATTTTTATTATGTTGGGGTATGATATCTATATATATAATACTGATATTTAATTTTCATATGATTATAGACCCTATTTTATCTCGTCAATTCTTTTTTTTGAAGTTCTAAGTGACGTCGTTAGGCTGCAGAATTTTCATAAAAGAAATATTATTTTTGTCTTTCGTCCATGCCTTTAATTTCATATGGTATGTCTTTAAAATTTCATTACCATGTTCTTATATCCATATAATCTGTACCTATTCTATTTTATGTATCTTTTATTAGTGGGTGACTCATGTCCCCTCTCTTTTCAATGTTTTCTAAAACCCTGTATCATAGCTGTTATGCTGCAGAATTTTCTTCTCAAAATGTCTTTCTCTTTTTCTCAAATTATTTTATATTATTAAGTGAATACTAAAAGATATTCATTCTACATGGGTATTCACATATATATCAAAATGTTCTATTTTAGTTGTGTGATTTACATACATGATACCCTCTTTCCTTTTTCTGTGGGTTTAAATTGACATAAAGATACATCTTTAAAGAAGTTTTTAAAAGGTGATGAATATGAAATGAAACCCATTTCTTTTATGATATATGGGTTGTTTATGAAATTTTTGATGATGATATATGTGTATCACATGATAATAAAAGAAAAATTTATGGTTGCACCTTGATAATGCCCCAATTCAATGAGTAAAGACTTAATCTCTAGAGATGACCATTTTTAACGACGCCTTGGTGAATAACCTTGGTAATTTTTCATAACACCATGGGGATGGACCTTGGTGAAACGAAAATTATTTTCAATATTAAATGTTATAGCCACATCATCATGTTATGAAATAAGTTATTTTTATTATAATATGCCTCATGATTTCTTTCTCATGCCTTAAAGTTCTTTTTTCATGACATTGTTGATGTATCTCAAGTTCACATGTTAAATGTTTCCTCTTGTTTCCCTTAGTGTGCCTTCTGCTCACCCTCTCTATTGATATATGTCCCCAGGTTATGAGATGCATTAATGAACCTAGGATGAAAATAAGGAGAATCCTTTCAAGTGTTTAAGAAGAATTTTTTATGTTTTCATGTTTTATGTTCCTGGTTTCCAAGACACTAAACCTTAAAGATCTTCGGTTTTGTAAAATGTAATGAAAGTTTTTGTGATAGGAGGCGGGATGCTATAGTTGGAATCAAAGGATGGTTTAGATATTTGTGAAAATTAGTATATGAAAAATTTAGGAATAACCCTATAGAAAAGTTTAAATATAGGAAATCTTCCTGGTATTTTGGTGAGTATTGAGTAAGGGGTTGCCAAGAAAATACATCCTTGTCTGGATACGAGCAGGTTGAGGTGGCTCTGGTATAGATGTACATAGGGGTAAAACCCGAAAACACTGCTTTGAGCAAGACTTGAATGGGAACTGGTACATGACAATGATCCTTCCTTCACTCTTGGTTACGACACTCCCGGGGGATATGCTTTGGTAAATTCATAAGCTTAGTATGAACCATTATTAAAGGGACAAAGATAAAATAAAATAAAGATTCACATAAGAATATATGATCATGGATAACCTAGATTGGGACCTAGGGGATCACAAGTTAGGGTATACTTTTCTTTTACAAGTTTATCCTTCTATGCTTTAAGTTTCCTTTTAATGATTATTTGCTAAGTATTTAAGCCCCTAATTATACGTTCTTTTCTTAGTTAATGGCGGGAAATGGAAGAGCATGTCCCAAAAACCAATGTGATAGGAAATGTGATGATTGCCCTATTAATGTGACAGAGATGAAGAAATATCAAGTTGAACATATTGTGATTATGCCAAACCAGCTATCAAAAATCACAATTAATAATTGGTACCTAATTGAATGCCCAAATTCATTAAGGAAGAAGAAGACAAAGTCTCAAGGATGTTCTTCTGATAAAGTTGATAAGGGAAAGAAGAACCAATTTCATTATTGCAAAAAGTGTGGGAAGAGGAACCAAGGATAATGTCACAAAGGAACCGGGAGATGTTTTAAGTGTGGGAAGATAGGGCATAAAGTAGACAATTGATTTTAAAAAATGGATAATATGATGAATGAAGATAAGGTTCGATCTAATGTACCTTATACATTTCGATGTCTTAAATGTAGAGAAGTTAGAAATTATCCAAGGAAATTCTCTCTTAGAATGGATGAGAAGCATGATGAGCATCAACAATCTTCAAGGACAAGGGGACAATGCAAGTCCTATGCTGAGATGGATCATGATGACTGAAGTACATGTAACTTCTTTGCAATAATTGTCTATGTCTTGTTGTATTTTAGTTCGTTCTCTATGAGAATATCTTTTATGTTTTCTATGATCATGGAGTCACTACCTAAGATGATTTTATATCATTAAGGAAAACATCTATTGTTATGTACCACATGTTGATGTAGTGAAGCTGTTCTCCTTAAAAAAAAGAGGGTGATTAGGGGATTAAAAGGTGATCATTATTTTGGAAGACTTTTACTATTTTGGGAACCCTATTTGATCGACGTAAATAGATTACTACAGTATTTTCTTTTAGGAGTAAATCTTGACTTATATTTTGATGAATCGATGAATTTAAGGCGGATTTATAGTAATTTAGGTTACATATGGAAATGATTAACCTATCTTGGGGAAAATGTGATTAGGTTAGTTAGTTTTGTTATAAGATAATAAGAGTGGTTGATGTTGTTTGAAGATGAACGATAAAGTCTATCCTGGAAGACTATGTTATGAGATCGTTCTTATAATTGGGTTTCAATCTTAGTTTGGTTTATTTTTAGGAATTTTAAGGACAATTATTTATGGAATGGTCTATGATGAACTTTGGGTAGTACCATGGATCTTTGAAGATTTAAAATTAGTTTCCCTTCCTATGGGATTCTTTCTTTTTTGAAGAGTTGTTTTATCTTACCCTTTCTTATTTTGGGATAATGTTTAAAGATAGAAGAAATTGATAGTTAATATTTTGTGGATTACGTGAATCTCAAGAAGATGATTCTTGAGTTTTGATGAGACCAAGTGTTTTGAATGCTCATCATTTGGAGAAAAGATAAGTTTTGGTAGAAACTTATTAAAGGATGAAACTCCACTTGTAGGTAGGTATATTTCATTATGTTTTTGTTCTCTGTAATAAATGAATTCCTCAAAATTATGAAATGTAACGTAAAACAAAAACGTTGTTGGTTTACATTTCCTACTAGGTAATCAAAGACTGTTTACACACATCATAAGTTTGTGATTTTCTCGTGGTTAACTTTATCCTAATCATGTTTTCTATCACTCTCCCTTAGAACATGACCCTTTGTTTTCTCCTCCATGTCCATGTTTTTCTACATGGAATCCTAGTGTGGGTTAACTCGAGTGACCTTTGTACTTCCCTTTCTTTCTTTTAAAGTAATAGTTTTACTGACTCCTTTTCCGATGTGGGACTTTCAATGAAATTAAAAAACCCAATTTTAAAAATTGCGAGGACGCAATTTATTAAGGGGGGAAGATTATAACGACCAGAAATTTTGAATAAATCTTGTTTCCTAATTTTTTGTTTTATTTCAATTTTTATACTCAACAAAATTGTTTCATTTTATAAAATGAGTATAATTAAAATAAGACTATTGTTTTTTGACTGTTATATTACCATTGGTCAATATGACCACTGGAAACTAAACGTTTCGATTATTGTCTCTAAATAAAAGTAATCTTGGTTAATTAATATAGAAACAAGATTTGATGGCCTCATCCAGTAGTCTCGGGCCAATCGAATCCCATCTAACGGAACTTGGGAAGGAGGTAGCACCACTGGGCTTTGCTCTGGACCAAACCCAATCCGAAATTCATCGTGTGAAGCTGGAATGGAATCTCCTTTGCGAGAAGTTAAAACTAATAGAAATTACTACTCGTGCGATGTTGGCTGAGCCTCCCTCGGATTCTCTCACCTTATCACACCTTACACTTAGGTCCTATACTGGTGTGATAAGGGGCTATGTAAAGAGACTGTAACTGCCTTGTGTAATCCTTTGTTTTAAATAAAAAATCTGATTTCTTCTTATGATGAAGTTTATGAATTTTCAAATGTCCGGATAAATATAGTATGCATATTTTTTATGAATTTTAGGGAAAGGATATTTTAAAAATGTTTATGTAAAACTTAAATAATTAAAAATGTGTAATGATTTTCTAAAAATTGTCTTCTATAATTATGTTCAGTATAAAATTTAGAGTCTAATAAGATCAACTTAATTTTTGATGAATAGTAAATTATGAATAGTGATTTTATGCTTAGGATTAGTAATGTGACCAAATGGATTAGTAACCTCACTTAAAGAAAGTATTAATATAATCTAGGTACCTTGATTAAGTAATGTGATTCAATAAAATGGTTAAATAATGGTTTCATAAATTATTAGTCATATATTAGTTTTTTCGGGGGAATAGTGTTTTTTAATTAAAAATTAAATTAAAAATATTTAGAAAATTATTTTTATAAAATGGATTTCATTTTGGAACTCAGAGCATCGATATTATGTTAAGGTAATTTTTGGTGATTTTTTTGAAAAAAATGAATTTTTTGTGAATAGTGTATTTATTTAAAAATTAAATTAAAATTATTTAGAAAACTATTTTTATAAAATCGAGTTCATTTTTGAAATCAGAGCATCGATATTTGGTTAAGGTGAAATTTTGAGATTTTTCTGAGAAAGTAGAATTTTTGATGAATAGTGAAAATACAGTTTTTAAGTTACGGGTGTTTAATGACATCATTAAATGATGTATTAAGAATGTAATAAATATGGTAGACTTATAAATAGTAATATAAGGTGTTATGTGTCCCATGTAGCCAATACCATGGGAAAATAACATGGGAAAGCCCATGGTTTTTCCAAAACCACCAAAGAGGTGTCCCTTGGCCATTAATGCCTTGTCCCCTCACTTTCCCTATAAATACCAAGACATCCTCTCATTAATTAAACTCTAAACTCTCCCCCAATAAAGCTCTGGTCACATTACCTCCCAAGGATTCCTCCCAAGGTGCCCCAATCCCTGAAGGTCCCAACCTTTGAGTTTTAAGAGTTTCGTTTTAAAGTAAGGGATCCTACCTCTCTCTTTCTTTTCAAGTAATCTCTTTTATGTCATTTCTTTTATGCTCCATGATCTTATGTTGGAGGATGTTATTTTATATTCCTCTTACTTCCCTTTTCATGCTCATATGATGAGATACCCCCTCTTTCCCCCATCAATTCGTTTTAATAATGTTTAAGTGGCGCTGTTAGGCTGCCGAATTTTTAAGGGATTCTTTCACCTTTCTCATTTTTCAAAGTTCTACTGTCATGTCAAATCTTTAAAGTTCCTTTTTATTATTTTGTGGTATGATATATATATCTATAATACTTATATTTTATGTTCATATGATTAGAGACCTTATTTGATCTTGTCAATTCATTTTTTTGAAGTTTAAGTGACGCCGTTAGGCTGCTGAATTTGTAAGGGATTCGTTCACCCTTCTCATTTTCAAGTTCTATTTTCTGGTCAAGTCATTCAAGTTCCTTTTTATTATGTTGTGGTATTATCTCTATATATATCATAATGATATTTTATGTTCATATGATTATATACCCTATTTGATCTTGTCAATTTATTTTTTTAAGTTTAAGTGACGTCGTTAGGTTTCCGAATTTTTAAGGGATTCGTTCACCCTTCTCATTTTCAAGTTCTATTTTCTGGTCAAGTCTTTCAATTTCGTGTTTATTATGTTGTGGTATGATATATGTATCTATAATACAAATAATTTAGGTTCATATGATGATAGACACTATTTTATCTCTTCAATTCAGTATTTTGAATTTTTAAGTGGCGTCGTTAGGCTGCCAAAATTTTAAGGGATTCTTTCACCTTTCTCATTTTTCAAAGTTCTACTTTCATGTCAAGTCTTCAAAGTTACTTTTTATTATGTTGGGGTATTATCTCTATATCTATAATACTGATATTTTATGTTCATATGATTAGAGTCCCTATTTTTTCTCATCAATTCGTTTTTTGAAGTTTTAAGTGACGTCGTTAGGCTGCCGAATTTTCATAAGAGAAATCTTATTTTTGTCTTCCATCCATGTCTTTCATTTCATATGGTATGTCTTTAAAATTTCACTAAAATGTTCTTATATCCATATATTATGTACCTCTATGGTTTTATGGATCTTTTATGAGTGGGTGACCCATGTCCCCTCTCTTTTCAATGTTTTCTAAAACCCTGTATTATAGCTGTTATGCTGCAGAATTTTCTTCTCAAATTGTCATTCTCTTTTTCTCAAATTATTTTATCTTATTAAGTGAATACTCAAAGTTATTTATTCTAAATGGGTATTCAAATATATATCAAAATTTTCTATTTTAATTTTGGTATTTACATATATGAGACCTGCTTTCCTTTTTCCGTGGGTTTAAAGTGACAAAAAGATCACGTCTTTAAAGAAGTTTTTGAAATGTGATGACTATGAAATAAAACCAATTTCTTTTATGATATATGGATTGTTTATGAAATGTTTGATGATGATATATGTGGATCACATGATAATAAAGGAAAATTTAAGGTTTCACCCTGATAGCGCTCCAATGCATTGGGTAAAGACTTAATCTCTAGAGATGACCATTTTTAACGATGCCTTGGTGAATAACCTTGGTAATTTTTAATGACACCTTGGGGATGGACCTTGGGGAAACGGAAATTATATTCAATATTAAATGTTGTATCCACATATTCAAGTTATTAAATACGTTATTTTTATTATGATATTCCTCATTATTTCTTTCCCATGCCTTAAAGTTCTTTTTCATGACATTGTTGATGTATCTCAAGTTCACATGTTAAATGTTTCCCCTTGTTTCCCTTATCGGGCCTTCTGCTCACCCTTTATTTTTATATATGTCCCTAGGTTATGAGATACAGTAATGAACCTAGGATGAACATAAGTATAATCCTTTCAAGTGTTTAAGAATAATGTTTTATGTTTTCATATTTAAGTTCCTGGTTTCCAAAACACTAAACCTTAAAGATCCTCGGTTTTGTAAAATGTAATGAGATTTTTGTGATAAAATGTGGGACGCTATATTATTGGTATTATCCCATAAATTTTCACACATAATATATTGCTAAATTATGAGGCTAAACCAGTGAGGCAGGCACAACGTCGACTGAACCCAAACCTCATAGATGTTGTTAAAAAGGAGGTAACCAAATTACTTGATGCTAGAATCATTTACCCTATATCTAATAGACAATGGGTCAGTTAAATGCAATTTTTTTCCTAAAAACCAATTCTTGCTATATTTAAAAATGAAAATAATGAATTTGTTCCAACATATGTGCATAATAGTTGTCATGTTTGCATAGACTATCGCTAACTAAACCAGCACATTAGAACGTATTGTTTCCCATTTCCATTAATTGACTATATGCAAGAGTGGATAATAGTGAAGTATCATTATACTTTACTTGATGGGTATTTTGGATATTTTTATATCTATATTTTCCCTTTAGTATCAAGAAAAGGCAACCTTTAATTGACCCTTTAGCACATCTTCATATATGAGGATGCCATTTGGTCTTTGCAATGCTCTGAGTAATTTCTAGTGATGCATGGTTAGTAATTTTTTGGATTTCCTAGATAATTTCATGGAAGTATTAATGGATTATTTCACTTTTTATGGCTCCTCTTTTGATGAATGTTTGAGTAGTCTTGGTTCTATCCAACATCACTGTATTGAAAAGAATCTTGAATTAAATTATGAGAAATATCATTTCTTACTATAACAAGGTATAATACTTGGGTATTTCATTTATGGGGATGGTATACAATTTGATAAATCAAAATTGGATGTCATTTATTCCCTAACATTCCATTAAAATGTGTGGGATGCGTGGTATTTCTAAGGTCATTTTTTATTTTACCATCACTTCATTTATCACATTTGTAAGATCACACTCCTCTTCTCCTGATTTCCCCAAAAACAAAAGGAATATTTTTTGGTAAATAATGTGAGTAATATTTTAATAAATTAAAATGGAGTCTCTCATCACCCTAGTTAATCAAACAACCTTGGTGTGAACTACCATTTGAGCTCATGTGTGATACCTCTAACTAGGTAGTTGGGGTTATCTTATCACAACCAGTTGATCGATCTCCATATATCATTGCACATGCCTCACGCACATTGAATCCTACCAAAGAAAACTACACCACAATAGAAAAATAATTAATTTCTATTGTGATTTCCATAGATAAATTTCAGTCATATATTTTAATGTCCAAAGTTATTGTTTTCTCTGACCATGTATCCCTTCAGTATCTCCTGATAAAACTAGAAGAAAAACAACATCTCATTTGTTAAATGCACCTACTTCAAGAATTTAATCTATAAATTGGGGATAAAAAGGATATGAGAATTTGGTGGATGACCATATAAGTAGGATCCTCCCATCCTCATAAATTGACTCATACTACTATATTCCCTATAAATGACATGTTTCCTGATGATAAATTGTACTACATGCAAGATGTTATTATATGTTATTCTAAAATTGTAAATTATTTGGTAGCATCTTGCATTCCTGCTGATTTCAAAAAAATCAAGTTGAATATATAAAACATGAGTCTTGTTGGTACATTTGGGATGACCCCTACCTTTATCCCACATATAGTGATCAATTCCTTATGTTTTTTGTTTCTAATAATGAGTTTTAGTCTCCCCTTAGGTTCTCCCACACCCTTTCTTGTGGGGTCTACTTTGGTCCTCAATGGACTGATCACAAGATCCTCGATTCCCATTTTTTTCCAACATTATTTTGGGATGATCTTGATTTTTTAAAATGTTTTCCTCATTTTCAAATAATGGGTAATGTCTCTAAAAAATGAAATTCCACAACAACCCTTTCTATTTAATGAAATTTTTGATGTTTTAGGCATTGACATTATGGGGAAATTTTCCAATTCCTTTGTAAACATTCAAATTATTATAAAAGTCTATTATGTTTAAAAATGTTTAGAGGAATGATCTATATAGAATGGTGATTCTAAGGTAGTTGTAGAATTTTTTAGAGGCCAAATTTTATATAGGTTTGGATTACCTGGGTTAATCATTAGTGACCAGGGTTATTATTTCTACAAATGAACAATGAGATCACTTTTTCATTGGTATGGGGTTGGGCATTGAGTTTCTACTAAATATCACCCATAAACCAATGGTCAAGTTGTGGTTTCTAATATATAAGTAAAACAAATATTTAAAAATGGTTCAATCCAATAGAAAAGATTGGAGTCTTCGACTCCATGATTAATTATGGTCTTACCATACATCCTTTAAAACTCACATTTTAATTTCACCATATTGGGAAGTTTTTTGGAAGATTCATCACCTCCCTACTAAGATAGAGAACTGGTCATACTAGGCCATTAAACAATGCAATTATAATCTTTCTGGTGAAAGTACTCAAATGAATCTTCATATTCATGAGTTGGAGGAAATGCATATAGATTCATATGAGAACTCTCAAATTTATAAGGATAGAACCAAGGTTTCCCATGACTGCCTCATCCTTCACTGCCAATTCCACATTGGGAATAAGGTCATCATTTTCAATGAAAGGATAACATTGAATCGAGGTAATCTTTTTTCACACTATTTTTTCCCATACACTATTACAAATGTTTATCCTATTGGTGTTGTTAATGTTTAAAATGAATAAACAAAAAAACATTACTGTTAATGGAAAGTAGATGAAGAAATTTCAAAAATCCATCCTAGAGTCCCCGATAGAGGAACTCCAAGTTCAAGAGAAAACCTATAAAAGACACCACTAGGTTTTATATATCCTTCCCACATTATCTTTTATTATAGTGGGGACACTCTATACTCTATGTCTGGGGGATGGGTATATTCTTGAGTTAGTTAGGAATTTTCATCATCTTTCTTATTTTTCCTTTTCTTTTTATTTTTTTCTTATTGAATAGTATTTTTACTTCCCCCATCACTTTCCTCCCTAACTTTTGTGATCAAATAAGAAAATTTATGTTCACTTTATCATCGAAAATAATTCCCACTTAATCATGGAAATTATTGAAAATGCATGAGGAATTTCTATATTTTATGTCTTTTTTTAAAAAAACCCTGATAAAATGTGTATCTAAGAATGAATTTAACATTTATGTGTGACTTTTTCTATAAAATTAGTTGTTTTTATATAATATAAATTGTTGTATCATTTTTAAACCTTTGAGAAGACTGATACCCTTTGTGTGAGTAGTTTATGGGAAAACAGTGTCGCTTAACATCTTTGCACATCTTTGCACCCGACCATGAAGTGTGAATATTTATTACTTAATATAAGTTAAATATAAGTTAGATTAATTTTTCTATACTTTCCAAAATGATTTTTACATATATTAATTCCTTATCCAGTTTATTTTATTACTGTACTGGAATGAGCTATATGTGTTTACATGTCATCCGACTATTATATTCCCTAAAAACTAAAAATCAAAATAATAATGATGATAATAAAAATAATAAAACATAAAAACATTGGTTTTTTCTGGGTTAGGTCAAAAACCAATCTTTCTTAACCTTTTATATTGTTATAACTATTATAATTAGTTTCATGGTGAGATCAAACAAGGGTTGAGAGATGAGTGTGATATTTTTTCCATGTTCAGATTTTGGAAAAAACAAAAAATAATAAAAAATGAGTGGAGTGATGAAATTTACAACATATGGAGATATCTAGGTCAAGAGTTTAAGATTTGACTTCTGGGGATGATTAAGTCAGTGGGTCTTAAAATTTGATTTCAAAGGATGTAGGGAACATTCGGTGGACATACTCATTTAAGCAGGAAAATTTTAAAAAAATTATATTTAATGATAAAAAGTATAAATAATATCATTAAATGGTTGTAACACACACGTGGAGATTTAGTGGCATGTATTACTTTTTGATTCCTTTCTCATTTTATTATCATGAATCTCTTTGAATTTTTTTCTAATAAAATTTATGAGACATATTTTTTCATGATCACTAAGAATAGCTCCTTGGTATGATTTTTTTTCGATCACATTGCTATCATGAATTAAATTTTCTCTGATTTTTAAATATTTATGTATTTAAGAATATCTATATGAAACATTTTGGAAATGTGACTTTTCTAAGGAGTACAAATGTTTTGGTGTGGGTGTGTGACCGCACCACGATCCATTACATAATTTCTCGCCCTTACACCACAGTATTAACCTGATTTTCCATTGTTAATTAAAAATTTAATAACAAATTACACATCATTATTGATTAAATTATTTAATTTTTATCACTTTTATTACGGTATATTTTACTTCTTTTGTGATTTCATTATAGGAGGAGGTGATTTGGAGGGTTGGAGATGATGCAGAATGGAAACATGCCAAACTAAATGGAAGACCAAGGATAAATGTACACTATTTTACATAGGTAGAAAAATATTTTCCTTCAAATGGGATTCAATTTTGTGAGATGATATGACACTCTATAGGCTGAATCTCATCAAAATAAATCCAATCCCTATTTGGAAATATGGTGTCTCATCTAAAATGATCTATCTAGGGGACTGAATCTGCATGAATTCAAATGTTAGGTTTGGTATTTTTCCAATATCTCCAATTTTAAATGTACAATGTCCCCAAAATTTGATAAGGATTTATTCGAGAGGTAGTCCAAAAACTATCATGTTTTTTCAAAGTTGTGATATAGTCATTTACTAGTCCATTACTGAGATACAAGTTATATAACAAAAATTGGGTGACCAAAACCACTACCCATTTTGGCTATAAAAGGGAACCATGGGAACCTCATTTACAAGTTCAACCAAGCAGTTAATTGATTCCATTTTAGAGTTCCATGATATTACTCTCCTAATTCTATAAGTTTTCTACATCCCAATCCTCGTAGGGGGTTCAAGGATTAAAAAGTATATCCACCCGAGCTTCCTCCTCCTCTTAATGTCGGGATAAATTATGGGTGTTCTTTGTGAGGGAGATACACATATGTCAAGGGAGTTATGATGCATATATTATCTACTTGTTTGGATTAATTTGGGTGTTAAAACATTTATTTCCATTTATCTTACATTATTTCAAATTTTATAGTTTTTTTATGCACGTGATTGATATTCTCTTAATTTCTAACTGATTGGTGTGAGGTTTTGAGTGTGTGACTTGTGTTGTTCTGGTCGGAAAACATAAGAATCATTTTCAAACCAACTTTTTTGATATTTCAATATTATTTTGAACCTCTTATTCCATTCATAAATTTTATACCTTTGAAATATGATTGTTATATATTGGTATTGTTCTTAAAGCATTGAAATAAAAGAATAGGAATTAATCGGGATTCTAATTAATTTCAAACAAATAATTACTCCAAATCCAAATTAATATCTATGAAAAATTAACTTTAAATTTGTTTAATGAAATGAAAAAAACCCATTTATCTCATATTTTTCAAATTCCACTATTTTTTCATCTATTGAAGTCTTTAAATTAAGTCTTTTTTAAATACTTTATTCAAAACCACACCAAATTTTAGTCCTTTTTATTAAAATTACACACTCTAAACCTATAAAAGATTATTTAGAGATTACATAGGGTCTTCCATAGACTATTAAATCATTCTTAAATCATAAAAAATTTGACGTTTCACAAAAACGACGTCAATATTACCATTGCAATCATGGATCTTTTCTTCATGGGGGAAAGTGCTCATGGTTAATTTTCTCATTATATAATTGTAACTAGAATCATGATATTTTACGTAATGAATAATTTCACACTTATTATTTAATAAATTTATTCTTTAGAATGAATTATTCTGAATTTAATTCTTACAAAACTCATTCCTTCAAAATTAATAAAGTTTTAACATAAACATAGAAACTCACACTATGATATTTATACCCTGTTAAGATCACCCCTATGATGTTTTGTTCATTATTATGTTCATCTACTTTTAATTTCTAAAAAGTGACTCACCATAAGTTGTCTCTATTCCCTTCAGTATACCATATGAATATCCAACCCAAAAAATCCTATGTACCCTCTAAAGTTTGTAAGGTTCATTTTTACTCAGCATGTACTTAAATCTATTCCATTTTAACCTATTAAAGATACCCTATAAAGTTACTCTATAACTTCTAATGATTTTCATGTACCCTATGAAGGTACCTTATTAAATCTATACCCTATAAAGTTTCCATTACTTTTTGAAAATTAACATCAAGTTGTACTCTATGAAGTCCCGATCCAAGGTCTACCCAATAAACACTTCCTTCACATTCCATCTCTAGCTTCATAGCATTCCAAATTAAAAAAAATAATTTCCAAATCAATTCCAAAAATATTTAACCTCTTCAATATCTTTTATCTCACCTTAGATATCTTACTTTAAATGATTTTGAATATGATTTATATATTAACAAAAAAAATACAACATAAAAAAATAATATGAACATCCATAATCACCAAAATATATTCTATAAATAATTTTCATATTCTAGAGGAGATTCATAAATCTAAAAACAAAATAGCATAATGTTGGGCCTTCAAAAAATTCCCACAATGACATATTCTTCTAAAAATTTCTCATCTAAAACCATGGTATCAATAATCTCCCCAATTGTATTTTTTTTATCCAAAGAACATAAATCAATATCAAACTCATCAGAATTAGAATTAAACTATTATCTAATAATTATAAGCCTATGTGATAAAACTCAGTGTAAGATAAATGAATATTGAATAATAATATCATGTTGTCTATAAAAATAGTCATTTATATTCAGAATATTCATAAATGATCCTCTAGGTCATACTTTATGAAATGATACCATTGGAGAACAATTATTATAATAAAAAAAATTTACGTAGAAAATATTTCCTCAACTTGAAAAATCTATCCATGGACCATGTAATAAACAAATTCATGCATTCACTTAAATAAAATTTTAAAAAAATCACAAAAAACTTACAAAACATAAAAATCTCACATTATAGACTTAAATAATAGCTTAATCCTTTTAAAAGCTCCAAATAAATATATGATATCCATGAAAAATATAAACACATACCTTTGAAAAATTCTTATATAGTTTTCCTCCCCTTAGTGAATACATGAAGGGATTAAACATGAAGAGATTTATGTTGTATTTTTCCCCTTTGAAAACATTATCCAAAATATGGACAAACATATTGGAAAAAAAATCATGTAATAGCTTGATATTAATAAGTCCAAACTCATATATTTACCCTCGGTCATTCCAATGTGTCCTTAGGTAATGGTTTGGTGAACACATCGACTATTTCCTCCAAGTTCGGACCAAATTATATATTCAAATTATTTTTCTCCACAATCTATTTTATGAAGTGAAATTTTGTATCAATTTACATATACCTTGAATACAAAATTAAATACTTTAACAAGTTAAAATATCTTTTATTATCCCAACCTAAAAGTAGTTGAAGCTTTACTTCCACCTTGAGGTTTTTCAATTGAGTTATAATCCACATCAACTAGGTAGTGTCTTGAGTGGAATCTACATATTCTAATTTAGTGATGCTCAAGGTCCCTAAATTTTGATTCTTTGTGTGAGAAAAGACAGACATATCACTAAGAATGAAAACTCCATAAAATGTGGTACTTTGGTGATCAACAAAAACTACCTAGTATACATTTATGCATCCAACCCAATCAAGATTCCATTTTCTATCATATTTCAAACTAAAACCAATAGTAACATAAACATACATAAGAACAATTTTTCCACCACTAAAATGGGAATATTTTGGTAAATATATTTACCAATAATAATGTTTAATGACATAAACTATATTCAAGAATTAAGATATTAGTTAAATAATACTTTCAGTCAACTTCTGGAATTCCCTTGTATCCACTTATTTTTCTTTCTTATCTTTAGATAGCTTGGTTCCCACAAATACTTGGGTGAAAATTAGTTTGTAATTATCCTAGAAAATTTTTTTCATAATTTTCCTAACATACTTCTCTTGAGAAAAGAAATTTGATTAATCTCTTTATAATTTGGTAAGGAAATAAAGTACCTCATCACTCTAAGCGTAGAAATTTCAAATATCTTATTCATATTTGGGGAAAATTCTTCAATAAAACATGAATAATTATCAAATAAATGATTTCATTTATATAAATAAGGAAAATTAGATGTACCTCTATGTCATATTTAAAATAATACTTATAATACACTATTTCTTTTTTGACTTTCAATTTATTTAAGTGTGTGTCTATTTTATAATACCAAACTATTAATGATTGTTTTAGCCTATATAAAGACTTCATGAACTAGAAAAGACAATTATAATATTATATACGTAATAAATCATATGTTTTATCATTGCATACCTCTTCTTTAAATCTACTATTGGGGAAGGCATACTCAAAAACTATCTGAAAATCTAGTATTGCCTTTGTGCTTACATAGAAATAAATATTCTTATGGTTTTATAGAGTCATATGTTTCATGTTTATTTTTATATTAAGAATATTTATTATATTATTTTAATGATTAATTGTAATTATATTTATTCTTTTATTATTTATGTGGTAGGATACAGTGTTTGATTAAAAACTATTTAAAAGATGAATATTTGTTAATATAAATGATGGCATGTGATGAAGTGCATGTGAAGAACTAATTAAAAATATAAAAACTAAATAACCAAGACAAAACAATGGGAATCCTACTAGAAAACACCAATTCATATCATAAAAATCATTCACGATCTGAAACATGATAGATTAAAAGATGTGAAACCATAACGAGAAGAAAAAGAGATTTCTGGTCCAAACTAACATGTGTCCTAGTGTGACACATATGGTCAATCCGTGACACATATAAAGAAGACCCAAAGAAGAATTTAGTGCATGAAACATGTCATGAAAAATATTATCCCCACACATTACATGTTTTGAACACTATTCATGGTTTGAAACACTCAGGAATACCCAAAAATAGAAGTTTTGATGCTAATTTATTTTAGAAACCCCTTTTATGACCCTGAGAAGACCCATTATGATCCAATTAACATTAATGAGGCCATTTAATAGTGACACAAGTTTTATTAATCTGTATAAATAGAGGGAAAGAAAAGATTATAAAAATAACTATTTTCTAAGGATCGTCCACTACACTACGTTGTTGGGATTCTTCTACTTATGGTTTTTTATTTTATTTCTTTTTAATTTCATTTCCAATGTAAAAAATATTTATATTTTATTCAAGTGTTTCGTTTTTCCAATCTCAATTTATCTCCCTTTATTTCTTGATCTTTCTTTCCCTCACTTCCTACTCCCCCTGTGATATCTTTTCACTTCCTAATGGAAAGTGATTAACCCAATTCGTATCCCTAGAAGAGGTTTGGAAACATTATTTATTATTGTTATTTAATTTAAAATTGTTCAAGTTATATTTATGGTGGATGTGAGATAATTTTAAGGGTGTGGTGGTTGTCCACCACAGCTTTACCATCAAACCCATACTTTTTATTTTATTTATTTATTTTCCCACGCTTATATCAGGTAAACTCTCATATGGTAGAGTTGAGGATAGCCAAAGGGATGAAACGTTATATGATGGAGCATTGTAATTTAGAAATTTCACTCTTAGTCAAAGTGTTTTTCCTATTTAGATAATAAATAATGTGTGATTTATTGTTCCAAAGAGGTTTCATAGGAATTCCAAAATTACACATTAAAAAATAAAAATGAAATAATTCATTTATGAGGATTATTAAATTGAATTATCCAATTTAACTTAAAAAATAAATATATAATGATGGAACTCGTGTTATCAAACTCTAAGACCAAACCTTTCTTCCTATTTTGTATTCTATCTGTATATAGTTTAATTTTTAATTGACTTAAAATTCCCCATTTTTTGAAAACTCAAAATTCATTACCTTCATAAAATAAAAACACAAAAAATAATTACATTAGGTGAATTAGAAATTAGGGATTGATTGATAGTGAAATTCTATAATTGAAATGGCCATATTTATAATATCTATTATAATATTATAAACAAATTATCTTTTGTACCACCCTATGATATTCATGTCCAAACTGGCATCATTTCTAGGGAGAAAATTTGTTTATATTGTACTTTTTTATTTTAAAATTTTTTGTAAATAGTTTATTTTATTTAAAAAAATTACATGGAGCATTGAAATTCATAATATTAGGCATAGTAAGATTAATCACATTTTCAATAGTAATAAGTAGAAGAAATTCTAGAGTATAAAAAATCTCAAGTGAAAGAACTTTGGGTAGATGTAGAATAAATAAAGAGCCAGGATGAAAGGGTGTTTGAATATTTATGTATATTAATAGAGAAAATTGAATCTAGAATAGATGAATAACCATTATTATTTCCCAATTTTTATGAGGAAATAAAAAAAATATGATTCCATACTTGAAGACCACCAATAATCTGACTATGTGAAGAGCCAAATCAAACCATACTATAATGATATGGAGAGTAAAGATGAAGTCTCACATGATTATGTACATCTAAGAGATAAATAAAACTTGGATCAATATTAGAGTGATTTGGAAAATGAATAAATGAAATGAAATCTCTATGTTTATAAGGTAGAAGAATCGGCACTATTGTACCTTACTCTAGCCATAAAAAACAAAACAACCTAAGTAGTAAAATTAGAAGAAATACTAGAAGAACCTGACTACCAATCTCTATATAATGAAAATAAAATCCAATATAAACTTTAAAATAAGAAGAAATTTAATTTGAACTAAATCTGGGAGATAATATTTTCTTAATATGAATTCAATTTAAATTTTCTGAAGTTGAATTGTGTATCAATTCCCCTTGTTTTGATTTTACAGAATCAGCTGACTCTTATTATTCCCTAGAGGAAAATAAAGAGAAAATATTTCACCTACTGAGGAATATATTGATCTCCGTAATGATAATAAAATTGGAGGAAGTACATGATGGTATCAAAGTGGCTCTACCTAAATAAAAAGTGACACAATATAGTTACACTGAAGGGGAAGAATTTACTAATGATTCTTAAAAAATAATTTTTTTTTTCAAATTAAATTACATTATAAATTCCCCTTTGAATTTATTTTGATATATAATATCTTCAAAAATAACTAGACAATAAAGAAAAGGTTTCACATGTAGAAATTAAGGAGTATGATCCATACTTTATCCTCCCCTTTCCATGAAAGTTTCACCTCACTATGAAGGGGGAAAATATAGTGTACTATATCTAGGGAGTCCTCTTTTAAAAATAAAGAGATGAAAAGGCTGAAAAAAAACATTTGGTGGTTCAAGTCCAAGAAACTCCTCCCACCTATAGAATTTGGATATTAGTTGGTACCTTATATATGGAGGTATTCAAAACCCTTGTCCCACTTGGGGGGATCAAACAAAGAAATATATTTTCCTTTTATTTATTTTATTTACAGGAATTTAACTTTAAATCATTAGTTTTCAGAATTAATTAGGATGAAGGAAAAATACCACTATCTTTTTTAGATATATTTCTTTCCAATTATCATGTTATATTAACATTCACTTGTGTAAAGGTGAAACACCTTGTGAGAAGCCTCTCGGATCACTCCCCACTCTTTGTGTGCTTTATCCCAATAAATAATGTTGAGGGAATTTTTCTATCTCTGAATTGTGGATCAATACACCAGGATATCATGAAGTGCTCAGAGACACATAGAACATTCCTTCTATTGAAAAAGTGTGTATTGGCCTTCACAAAAAAATATACGTTATTAAATGTGATATGTAATCATGGATAAATATTTGTCCTTCTAGTTCCTAAGATGTTGAAGTTGTAAAAGA
The DNA here is from genome assembly GCA_963277665.1 of Viscum album. NCBI lineage: Eukaryota > Viridiplantae > Streptophyta > Magnoliopsida > Santalales > Viscaceae > Viscum > Viscum album. Next base: position 827,532,580 of record OY728133.1, on the reverse strand, counting down.
GGGCATTGAACGCCTTGAAATCAGTCTCAAGAATGATTAGAATGAAACTAAATTCTATGATCTCTCTTATAAGAAGAATATTTTGGATGACATGTTGTAGAGACAAGAGTGGTTTTTTCATGACAATATAAGGATTAAGTCGCTCCATCAGGGTTATCGGAATAATGTATTATTTCATGAATGTATCAAAGAGATAAGGAGCGATATTTTACCCAAAATTTTGATGGATAATGATACAGATACTGATGATAGAGATGTGGTTAGTGTTATGGATAAAACATACGTTAAATCAATTCTTATAGGACCTCTTCCTTGTATACAAGGAGGATACCTTAGCATATTTGAGGATATCCTTAATGCAATTCCCAGGGTGGTATTATCTTATGAAAATGATTTTACTAAATCCATAACTGAAGAGAATGATATTTATGAGGTGTTGTTTCGTATTAATCCTAAGATTTCCGTAGGCCTATATGGATTTTGGGGTGCTTTATACAAGGCCTCTTGGAGAACTATTAGGAGCGATCTGGTGAGTGTTGTCCAATATTTCTTTAGGGGTGGATTCCTTCCCTGTGTAGCTTGTGTGGCTACCTTGGTATTAATCCCCAATGATAAAGACCTTTTTCCCTTCAAAAAAATCATCTGATCAGAATGTGTAATTATTCAAACAAGTTACTCACTAGGGTGCTAAATAGAATACTGTCCACCTACCTTCCCCACTAAATTTCAGATGAACAACATGGATTCGTTAAGGGAAGGACAATCCAAGGGGATATTTCTTGGGCATAGGAAGTGATCAGTGATTTAAACCAAAAATTAAAATGTTCAAACATGTCTATTAAATTGGATATGGATAAATAATACAACTGTGTGGAGTGGAAATTTATCATCAAGTGGTTTGATAGAATGGTATTCTCATCTCATGCATCAAATATCATGTTTAGTTGTTATAGATCCTCCTATATTTCTATTTCATTTATCAGTAAAAATTTATTTTTTTTCAAGGAAGTCTGTGGGCTCAGAAAAAGGGACCTGTTATCTCCAACCATATTCATTATGATCAAATATGTGCTTAGTCGACTCATTAACTAGAGTATTTTTTGAGGGAATGTGCTCCCTTGTAAATGTAATATGCACTTATTAACTATCTCTCACCTTATGTTTGTAAATGAAACCATTATATTTAAAAATTCCACAAAGAGATCAATCCAGGTAATAAACAAAATTATTAAAGATTACTCCAATGGAGTGGCTTGATCATCTACTAGCTGAAGAGAAGTTTATTTTACCTCTAGAAAATTCTCAGATAGATGTGCTTACTCCTTAAATACCATTATTGACATGCAAAGGATATTTCTTCCTATAGAGTACTTTGGTTCCACCATCTCACCAACAAGGCCTCACATTAGAAACATTGATAAAATTGTGGAAAGAATAACATATATAATTAATATCAGGAAGAAACACTTTTATTTGTTTGGTGGTATAATCACCCTAGTTAATAGTGTGTTTTCATCTATTATAGTACATTATCTTCTAGTGTCTAGGGTCCTGAATAGATTCATTTGTCACATTGTCAATATTATGGCTTCATTTATCTAGTATTCTCATCTATAAGGAATGTATAATTGGTTATCATGGGTGAGAATGGATTGGTCAGTGAAGGATAGAGGTGTAAATGTCAAAGATCTCTCAGACACCCTTTAATTCATGAATGAAAAATTGAAATGGGAGGTCCTTGAGGAGAGGAACCTTTGGGAAAGGTTTATGGCCAAAAAACTAAATGGAAAGTTTACCTTGATAAGAGGAAGCTATTATTGTTTATGGACGGTCATCCAACCTCATCTCTCAATAATCCAAAGTCATTCTCATTAGATTGTGGGTAGGGGTGAGATCTCATCCTAGAACCATAACTAGGTTTCCTCCTATCTCTCCTTCCCTATATGTACCATTCTAGATATCTCCATCCGTTATGCATGTAAGAATCAGGACTTTATAAATGATGTATTGGATAAGCACCAATGTGAGTTTTTTGACCTCATCAAAATAAACAGTGAACCATAAAAATGTGTATTTATCGGTTCCTCATTGGGAAACTTCTCTACGAAGGATTTCTGTAGAATTTAGTCATCTATTAATCAAGTTGATAGTTCAGGCGAAATGTTACAATGCACGGAGCTACCGTTAAAACATAACTTTCTTATATGAAGAATACAAAATATATCATTTCCTATGAATGATATTATAAAATGTTCAGGTATTACCCTGGTGTCCATATGTTCATGCTATGTAGAACATTGGGAGGAATGCTTGGTGAACCTATTCTGTGAAAGAAGCTAGGATCATGTTGTATGGATAGAATTTAGTGACTTCACTGGGTTATCCTCTTATTGGGACATGGACTTGATTTTCATAACTGATGGTTCCAAGGTGTGGGGGATGTGGTTTTACAAAATAAATATAGAGAAGTTGTAATTTTATCTAGTTGTTTTTCCTTTTGGTATGTGCGAGACGCATCTAGGTTTGATGGAATTTTCTACACAAGGAGAAATCTTGTTATCAGAACCCATAAGATATTAGGTTATAAGGTCTAAATCCTCAAAAACCAGTAGGATTATCCTACCCTTCAGACAATATTAGCTAGTAAAAAACTCACAAAGTCGATTATGAGAACCAATCTAGGATGTTGGTTACACTTGTATCCTCATAGCTCATTTCCAAAAATGAAAACTGATGGTTCATATTACATGGGTGTCATGAGGGGATGAGGAGTGGTTAGGTACCCTTGGGGTGTTGTTATTTTGTTTTTGAACTTCGTTAATAAGGACTCTCTGTAGGATAAGGTAAGGGAAATGGACATAGGTATAATCTTATGCCAAAAAAAATATCTACCTGGTGGTAGTTGAAACGGATTCCATAATGTTGTACAATTCCCTACAATATTCAGGTATTATCCCTTGGTTAGTTACATAAATCATTAGACAGTGTAGGGGTTCAATCAATAACTATATGAATATCCTTCACACATGAATATATGGTAACAAATTTGTGTATTTTCTCGCATCAATGGTGAATAAAAGAACTTGGATTACATGATTTACAAGCATGAACTATTTTTCACTGGATGGGATTTACCATGTGAAAGGAGACGCACAAGGACTCTATTATTTTATGCCCCCCTAATTTTATATTCCATTTTAAGTACATTTTCTCTTTGTATAATTTATTTTTTTGTACTATTGTGGAAAATTAAATAAATAAATATAATGATGAGTTGATATTTGTAAATGAAATTCTTCTTAAATTTTACATGTTTTGATTTTAAGAAATTTATATAGATTAGTTTATTATTTTTTTCATTTCCATTCATAATTGGGCCAACCCATATATTCTAATCCCTAAGAAAAATTCTACACCAAATATTTCTCAATCATAATTTAGTATATTTCCTGAGAGACCAAGGCATGTCTTCTTATATTACTTTATTGGCATCTTACCAAAGTTATGACTAAATAGAGTCAATTTTAGCATGATTGGGGAATTTTTATTATTTATAACCTTTATCATTGGACCCACCTTGACATAAATCATAATTTTCCCTGTAGAATTCGTGAATTAACTTTTTATGAAATGATCCATGATACTAGCCTATTATAGGAATTATTACCCTACTCACACTATATTGAATGAAATTTTAAATGCTAAGTATGGGGGAATGATTTTCCAATAGAGATGGTAATGTACTTCATATTTTTGGGGGTTCTTATTAGATTTTTGGAGAGTGTATTTTTTCATTAAATTTATTATTAACCTCTCTCTATGAAAAATTAAAAATAAAAATAAATGAAAAAATTGATTTCTATTTTTTGAGGATAAAAAATCATCATTTACATACCAATTATCTAAGGATTCCGTGTGATTAGGTGGTGGATTTGATATTTATATTGAGTATAACTTTTGAAAAAAATATAGAAAAAATAAAAAAAGACAAAAAAGAAATATATGGTGACCTATTCATTATGTTGATTTTTACCATGTTCCAACTTTGTGATTTGGGGGGTTAAGAGATGACATTTTATAGGATTATTTCACTGGGTAATTTTTGATATCATGTAGTGTTCTATATATACAAACCTCATATTAGATATTTATTTTTAATTACTTATAATACCAACCATAATACATAGAGATGTTTGAACCCAAATGAAAATACTCAATGATTAATTTTGATTTATTTCATTTCTCAGTGGAGATTCTAGATTTCTTGCAAGCCTATGGTATGTGACATATACTTAAGGTATGGTAAAAACTCTTGTAATAATTTCTACATTGGGATATAGGTAAAAATAATTAAATACGAGGTAAATTGAAATCATAACGTGAATTAATAAGGAATTAGAAAATAAAAAATAAAGTAAGAGTGTTGTTATTTTGAAAAGGGACAAGTAAAATGCATTTTTAGCTTTGTTTCTTTGAAAAGGGAGGAGTTATAGGAATTCCATTGTGTTAAATTTGAAAGTTTATTTTCTTTTTCTAAATATTTGAGTCTATTTATTTTCAAATTTAAATATTGGTTTAATGAAATTCCTTTGAAATGTTTTTTGTTTTCATGCTTTAGGACAAAGAAGTTCTAAGTTCTAGGGAGTTAGGAGATCAATATTTTTCATTAATGTTTTGATATTAAGAACATTGTTTATATATTTTTAACTATTAATTCTAATGATATTTGTTCATTTTTTGTATTTTATTAAAAGATCCAGTGTTTGATTAAAAATTAAATAAAAGATGATGATTTGATTATCTAAATGATGGACCATGATGAAGGAAAAGTGAAGGACCAAGTCCAAAGCTCCAAACTGAATAACCGAGTTGAAACTTGGAGAATCTTGTTGTAAAACTCAAATTCATGTCATTAAAGTAATTTGAAACATAAAAAATGACGTATTACTAGACATGAACACATGAATTAAATAAATATAGGTTTCTATGATATACCAAAATGTGTCATAGTGTGACACATTTGGTCACACCGGGACACTTTTAAAGAATACCTAGAGAAGAATTTAGAGAGTGAAACAAGTCATGAAAAACATTGGTCATATGCATTACATTTCAAGAACACACTTCATTATGTGAAACTATCGAGTAGACCCATAGATGGAATTTTTTAAGATAAATTATATTTTAACATCTTTTTATGACCCCATAAAGACCCATTATGACCCAAAACCCATTAATGAGGCCATTTAATGGTGCATAGAGAGTTATTAATACCTATAAATTTAGTTAAAGTGTATAAGAGAGAGAAAAAATAGTTGTTGAGGATCCTCCATTTGACTATGTTTAAGGGAATCTTCTACTCAGGGTTTTAAATTTATTTTTATTTTTATTAATTTCTATTCCCATGTGATACATCTTTATATTTTATACAAGTGTTCCCTTTTTTGAATATCAATTTTAGTCCTTTTATTTCTTGATCTTTCTTCACCTATCTTCATTTTCCCATCATGATCTATTTTTACTTTGTAATGGAAGTGACTCACTCAAGGATTTTCACAAAGAGAAGTTTAGAGGAATTCTTAATTATTTCCCTTAAAATTTAAAATTGTTTTAATTCTATTTGTGGTGTATGTGAGAGAATTTAAAGTGTGTGGTGGTTATCCAACACATATTTACTTTCAAACACATTATTTTTCCTTTATTTACTTATTTTACTTCCCTTTACATGGAAAAACTCTCATACTGTGGATTTTAGAATGCCTAAAGGCATGAAATGGAATATGGTGGAGCTAAGTATTTTAGAAATTTCACTCTTGGTTTAGGTGTTATCCTATTTGGATATTGAAGGAGGTGGAGTTTGGTGGTCCAAATAGGTTTCTTAAGCATAATAAAATTTCATATTCATTAAATCAAAGGAAATTAATTCATTTATGAGGTTTTGTAAATTTAATTATCAAATTGAATTTTAACAAAAAATAAATAATTAAAGAACCTACATTATCAAACCCTCGGACTAAACCTTTCTTCATAACCTTCATTATGTCTGAATCTAGTGTACTTTTAAATTATATAAAAAATAAATAATTAACAATAACCCAAAATTCATTGCTTTAATAAAAAAATAAAAAACACCAAAAAATAATTATATTAGGTGAATTAGAAATTATTTATTGATTTACTATGATGGTCCTCAAGTGAGATGAACTTGGTCATCCTCTATTCCACATTAGAAAAAATAAATTAGCTTTTGTACCACCCTATGATAGGTGAATCATGGTGTTGAGATTAGAAAAATATTTAAATGTATTATCAAATTCAACTCCTTATACTTGAGAATATATCTTACATAAAAGGAATTATTTATTTCATAAAAATGCTACATTTCACTCAACTTTTTTCAAAATAACCATGTTTCTGAAGATGTCCTCATATTCAGGTTAGTTTACCAACTATTATGTATTATTATACTCTATTTGGTCTAATTCTTCATTTATGTAATTAACACAATCTTTATAGTCCAATTATTATTCAATTTTCTTGGTTCATCCTTTAAAAATATTGAGGTATGTGATGATTTCATCATGGTTTTCATTGTATAAACAAGTTTACCTTGATATCCATTGATGTTTTGGACCTCCACCTATCTTTTCACACTTCGATGTGATGATATAGGTTGATAAGTATCACCAGATTTTGATGAATAATCATCTATATTGTACACATATTATAGATATCTACCTCTATTAGAAAATGAATCATGTGGTTTAACAAAAACATATTCTCATTCACCACTTTTGAAACCTACTAAATTTTGTGTGTCTTATTTCCTAGAATGTTTCAATGATATTACATCATTAAATTCAATGATATTACTGGATTCATTTTTTTTGCATCATTATCCTCTTATATTTGTAAGGTAACTCAAAAAGATACCATCGTCGCCTATTTTATCAAAATTAACATGGTTTTCACCATTAAATTTGATAATATAGGGGATTCCAAATACCCTTAATTATTTCAAATGTGGTGTATTATTATAGTACATCTAATATGGTTAAATGATAGAATGTTGTCTATATAATCATTAAATTTTTATGTGATCTACTACTCCAATATCTTGTTTCTAAATTAATCGAGAATTATCATCTTATATCAACACGGTCTAAGACATATCCCATGATATTTTTTTCTTACTTTCATCCACACCATTTTTTTTATTGTTTATGGAGCATTGTATTCATTTTGAATACCATAATTATTTAGGTGATCTTGAAAAATCTCATTTTATTATTCATCACCATTATGTATTTGTTTCTTTTTTAAGGATAAATCATACTCCTTTTCATAACATCACTTGAAACTCTTGAACATATTAAGAGCCTAAGAATTATTTTTCCTAAAAATAAAGTAATAATGTATGTAAATTATTCAATGGGAACTTTTTATGGCTCTCTATCAACCAAGGACATGACTTTAGCATTAAAATTTTTAAGTAGAAAGTGTGCAATCTTGTCAACCACCATGAAATCCTCCAACTTCTAACTTAAGATTTTTATAGTTCTCATAATATCATTCTTCCTTATATAGAATTCTCATAAATATCCATAATATTTCATTTGAAAATCATTATATTTTAATTATCCAAATTTATTTTTTTTTCTCTTCACTTTGGTGTTCCCTTAATAAATTTTCTTCAACTTATCCTAAATGCCTTTAGCTCTGTAGATTAATTTAAATTTCAGAAATTCACTCTCTGAAAGTGAAGTTAATATAGTATTTTTAGCATTAAAATAATTATCTATATTCTTCATGCCAACTATTTTCATGGTAACACCATTAGTATGAGGACGAAATATATATATATATATTGGATCCTATAAGAAATAAATATATATATATATATATGGCAATATATAATCTTTTTTAATGTGATAATTCTTCCCAAAAAACATGGTAATACCATTTCCATTGTCTTAATTATAATTTTCCATAATTTTTTCTCAGTCTCTAAATAGATTTCAGTCGATAAAGGGCATGGTTCTGATACCACATTAAAAAACTAGTGGGATCTTTAAGATCACATAGGGGTTAAAACGGTTATTTATAATTCATTGTATGATTTTTATTTTTGTATCATGTTACAAATTTGTCACTTAATTATTACACACACACCAGAACACAAAAAAAAATAATAGAAGATATTATATATGATTTTCTACTTAAAAAAATTTGTTAATCATTAGGGTGATATGGAAACAATCTAAAGTTCCTGGTAGGATCAGTTTCCTCCATTGAGATGGGGGGTTCAATTAGTAGAGGGTTGTTTTTAACATTTATTTTCAATAGAAATAAACCTCTATGAATTGTTATATTATGATCCACTCATAGAAAAAATAAATCATCCACACATAATCATATAAAAAACAAAAGAGTAAGGAATGCACAATTTTTACAAGGTTCCAATCTAGTGTAGAATCTTACTCCTTATCATGGCTTTGTATCCACCCAACCATGAATTATTATTACTATAAGCACAAGTGAGTTCTAGTTATAATCATTCATGCATAATCACACCACATATGTCAATAGTCACACCCAACATTGTACCTTTACCCTATAGTACAAAAATATGATTACAATATGAATAATATCACTAAATAAATCAGGTTTCTTCAACAAAAAAAAGATAAATCTCCACATCCATGAGCCTCTGGAATATATAAGAAAAATTTTCCCACAATGAATATTTGAATTTTAATACAAAAATATTCTCATTCGAAATTTAAATTTACTAAAACTATGATATTAATTAGATTTTTATAACTGAATATCCAACCACAGCTTTAGACCTCTATACTTCTTCCTTTTCTCATGTAGTAGAAAAGCTTAGGAATAATATGTTACATTCTATTCCACCACACCTCTTTCTTTACTGCTTTAACAAATAAATTTTGTATTCTTAATTATGACATGGTATTTATAATTTCAATCAAAAAACTCTAACTACATCATGGCCCAATTTTTCCATTTTTACAAATGTAATTAAATCACTATTTAATTTTCTAAAAGAACTGATGCATACACTTTCAAAACATGATATAATCAAGGATTAAAAAACAAAATCCTATGAATATAGAATCATTCAAAACAATCTTAATTGATTTATTTTTAGAATATTCAAATTTTAAAAACCTATATAATTTCAATTTGTATGTTTCCAAAAATCCAAATCAAATATGTGATTTCTCAAATTTTATACATCATTTAATCAGTTACGTGAATTAATTTTTTTATATTACACAATCGGCAACATCAAATTGCATGTATAGCATAAATATCTCATTTAAATTATTCATATATGATAATAATTCCACTGTATCAATAAAAATTGATATATGGAACCTTTAGCTATGTGATACATTTAGTTACATGAAATACCAAATTTTTTTATGTAGAAGAAATCAACTATGTGAATTCAGTAAAATGGTTCAATCAGCTACATGATTTTCTTAGATCACTAAGTTGGCTATGAGAAATGTCAATAGAGATTCACTTATATAAATATATCATGTGACTCATATTGGATACATGAATATGTGAAATTATAGTATTCACTCAAGATCAAACAAAAACACTTCGTCCAACCTCCATCCCTTATAAAAAAACACTTTCTATCATTAAGAATCTTTATTCCATGATATATAAAGTCATAAAAATCAGATAAACCACCATCAAAATTAATGAAACCTAAAGAATGGTTGTTAACAAATATAACAACCCTAACTCACTAAGAACCATGGGATATTTAATATTTCTCAACCATGCCACAAATCCATGGGGTTATTCACAATCCAAGATAACACAATTCACTAGAAAAAATCCCATGGATTACATCAAGTATTGTATATTCATTAATTTCTTTATACTATAATATCTTGATAGTGTATGTGCATCATGTGTTGCATTTATGATTTAGAATGTTTTTGTAATAACACGAAATTGTACCGAATATTTATACTTCAAATGTGTTTTCATTGTAATTATTACTTCTTCCTAACCTTCATTATTACAAGTATTCCCTTATTTCTATTTTTTTATTGCACTATAACAAGCCAGAACCCCTATTACTTTTTATCCTTATTTTATCTCTCTCTTTGATACAACATATGTTTAAATATTTAGTGTACTGGTTCTTCTCATGATTTCTATGAACATATATTCTTATTCATTTTCATGTTTTATATTTATAAAATATTAGGGAATATTATTTCTACAAAATAATAAATAAATCACCTAAACAGTAAACTTATAAAAAACATAGTTCAATTATTCTATAAAATTTCTTCATCAATTAAGATTCAATGAATTTAAAAAAATCACATGAAATTCCTTTCAATAATAGACCAAAATCCTTTCAACAATTTATTTTTATAATATATGATTCATTTCTCTCTTTTAAAATCAATAAAATCTTCTAATGTTATTTAATTTATTTTATCCTTCATGTATGCATGACCACATTTAATTATATTACTATTATGATAATGGATCCTATATTTTGGGGGAAAAGTTTTTGTGGTTCTTCTTCCCTTCCATAATAGTAGCTATAATCAAGGAATAAATAAATCATTGTGATATTTTCTACAATAAATAACTTCTCATTTAAAATAAATTATTCTTAATTTACTTCATATAAAATTCACTCCTTCAAAATCAGTAAGGTGTTGAACCTAACACCAATATCAACCATACGATGGTTTTACCCTAATAATTTATGTACCATTTCACTTTTATGTTAATTTAATTTTAATAGAGGAGCCCTATGAAGTCTATATTCCCATTAGTATACATTATAACACTATGAATTCTACGTACCATATAAAGAGTGTATAGTTTATTTTTGTTCAACCTATACCACCCCATGTATCTTCTATATACCTTATTGTGATCTTTATGTACCCTAAGAATGTTCCTTACAAATATTTTACAATATTAGGTTTCCATTAATTTTTCAAAATTGGTATTAGGGTGTACCCTATGAAGAATTGAACTAAGGTGTTCCCTATGAACATTTCTTTCACATCCTATATCAATATTGATAGACTTTAAAATAACATAAAATCAGATAAAAATAAACTCCAAACATATTTAACATCTTTAAAAACATTCGTATCACTTTAGAAATCTTATATTAGGTGATTTTGAATATAATTTTTTATTGACAACAAAATCCAACACAACAAAATTTTATCCACATAAACCTTCTCAAAAATAAAATATCTGGATAATTTCCCTATTCTATAGTATATTATTAAAACTCAAATCATAGTGTCTTCTTCTTTGGCCTTCATAAAATACCCCCAAGGGTATCTTCTTATCAAACTTTATCAAATAAAAAATTGGCCTAAACGGATCTCATGGACATCTTATAGATGCATGGAAAAATAACCATCCCTTGACTTAATGTCTTTTTTAATCGATAAATAAATCCTTACTAAACATATTTAGTAATAATGATATATATTATGATCATGTAAAATTAAATGTTTTTTAGAAATTTTATTCATGGATATTTTTTTTATATATTCAACAGTTTGACTGAGCTTAACCCTTTAAAAAATAATCTTGATTTACAGGTGATCACTTTACAATCCATGTATAAATCTCTCTTTAATACCCATTATGAACCAATGGGATTTATATCAATAAAATAAATTACAAAAAAATATACTTTTAGGATAAATATTAATTAATCTTAATAAATAATATATCACTTAACAATTGATTAAAAAACCACATATCTTTGGTTTTATCATTAATATATAGTATGCGTCTCTAGAAAATTATTTTTCATAAGATATTGTAGAAATATTTCCTATTATAACTTATTATGAATCATGATCCTTGAATTTAACTAGGTCTATCATGCTCACACTATTTCAAATAGAGATGTGGACCCTCTTATAAAATATGATATTTACTTTATTTTATATTTTTTATCTTAGGGGTTTATGTAATATCCTTATAAACTTTTAAGGTAATTAACATAGATTATCTTTGTGTTTTTATTGATTCATGTTTTTTTCTTGACATTGAATTGACGAAATCTTTTTATTAGAACACATAAATTGTTACATAATGGATTAATTTCATGTTGATACTTATATGATGTCCAATTTTCATTATAGTTGGAATATGGTTAAGGATTAACACATATATTTTAAAATAATGCATCAAAAGATGATTTAATACTTTTAAGACTTATACGACTCATCATAGATTATCTTTTTACTAACATCAACACTCTGAATTACATAAGAAAATGTTATTTTAAGAATAACACCAGTCAATATTTTGATGATCGATGAATGCTTGGTTAGAATATTCTTTATCTCACCCACTCAAATAATCTTTTATATTCTTAGCAATCTCATTATATACTTCTCATTACCCTCTTTAATACTATTAAAGGAATATAATGAAGTACATGGATTTACCTATAACTTATACTTGAAATAGTTCATTCATATGTTGTTGAACTTACTCTTAAAGCTTTCAATATTTATCACCTTTAATATTTAATGTGTCTTGGTCACTATACCTTATAATAAATAAATTCAAATTCCTTAATATTGTTAACTAAAAATATTATAAACACCCTAATTAGTATATATTTGACATTTTTCATCTAGTTATACTTTTCCAATTTTTATCTTTCAATAACTGGGTATTATTTTAGTCTATTTTATTCGTCATTAATTTCTAATGTATGACATATGTGATTCATGTATAAATAAAATATTAATTATTGTATACCATAACAAAATTATTTTCAAATTGAAATAAAATATCATTGTTTCTAAACATGATAGAGAAATAATGTTTTTAGTAACAAAAATTAAATATTAATAGTTTTAAAATACAATAATGTATCCAATGGTAATGTTAGGATGTGATATTATCTAGATAATATAGGAGTCATGATCCACAAACAACATAATGATTAACTTCAATCTTGTAATATTTATTAACATACATTATTCTTTTATTTTGATACCAATATGTAAGTAACATTTTGTATCTAATACCAAATAAGTAAAATAGAAATATTTATCCATTGATGAATATACCTGAGTTAGAATCTCATACTTTCTTATTCTTTGATTTATTGTGTTTTATATTCTGGTTTCTTTAATCCCATATGTAAATAAAATAGCCTATTGATTGATACTCCCCCTCCATCTTAATTTTTCTCAAAGGATTTTGTAAAGAATCAATTTGTGTTACACCTTCCAATATAATTTTTTCATTTTTTACTTCTAATTCACCATAATAGTTTAATATTTTTCATTATTAAAGTTTTAATCAAAATGGTGAACCTTATCTGAAAGATATTTAAGTTTTACATATTTATTGTTCATTTTATATTTACCAATGAAACTACATTATATTCCTGATAAGGATAAGTAAAGGATATAAATTTAAATTTTATAATTCAACTTAAATCCTAATTCCATTAATCAATAAATGTAATCTATCATCTTGTGTACATGACAACCAACTTGGATTCCATATTTCAACATAAACTTGTTTTTTGTAATTATGATCTCATTTTAACAGATTCTCTTTATCCTCAAAAACTTCTCATAGATGAGACAAAATGGTACAACCATCCATGTCCACATTTTTCTTGCACAACTCACTAGAAACTGATGATAAAACTGGGTTATAAACATCAAATTCATCATCCATGAGTCTCTTTTAATCATCCTTTTAACACTCACATAATTTATTAGGTGGATCATTTGGTAGAGAAAAATATAGCCCATTCAATTCAATTTCATATCACAATACATTGTGTAAAAACCTAAGAGACTCTTGAAAGTTCATTCTTGTTAGGATTTTTTTGATGTTCAATATCAATCATAGTGTATTCATGTTACTTTTTTCAATTTTTTTATAAAATAAACCATTATTATTTTATTAATTTAATAATGATTAGTGTTATCGAGAAATTCCAAAATAATTAATAATTAATTTCATCAAATTTCTTATTTAATTTTTAGTAGTCCTCAACTATGTAATTTGGAATACTCAGTCTCTTTAGTGTCTTAGTGGGAAAAATATTTAAAACTCTCATCATATCTTAAGTTATGGAATCAAAAATAATAAAAGAGGCATAGGAATTATTTTTGGATTCTCAACCATATTAACTCATGGATCTTTGATCTATTGAGTAGATTCTCATCTATTATAAATCTTTAACTTGGATTCTCTCAACACTTTCTTCTAAACTTTCACCAAGCTAGCTATGATAATTTATTGGGTTCCAATTATAGTAAATTTTTCCAACCACTCTTGTTATAACTCCCTAATAGAAGTAAGCTCCCTCATTTATGGATTATGATCACCCCAAATTATGTTTTCATTCTAATTTAATATGTGGATGGTTTTTGGGACTCGAAGTTTCATTAATTCTCTTTAGGTTAAGTAGTTTAGAAATTTGTAACACCTAACCAAAAATCATTAAAAATAATAAAAATTAGTATATGAAATTCAATTCATATAGTTAAACCCACAAAAAATGGTATAATAATACTCTAAATAAATATTTAAGACTTATAATCTATAATTAAGTAAAATAAAACTAATTTGGTGTGAATTTACAAGAATGAGGGAGAAAATTAAAATCAACCAAGCATGTAATATCTTGGGTCACGAATAAGTGAGTTTTGAGGCTAATTAATTAATATCATTTTCATCAGAATCAGGTCAAATTAATCCCCTTGTATTGGGTGATCAATTTTAATCCCAGTAAAATCAATTTTTATAGACAAATAAATCAATTAATTACTAGAAGAGGTATACCAAAATATTATTTAAATGTAAAAACCAACACACCTAATGGTTATAAATAAATATGGATCATAATAATCACATTAAAATATCACTCCCTAACCCTAAACATAATGATCATTTATAAAATATAAGGTAGAGATGTGGAATAGGTAGAAAGAATGAAAAAACCCAAATTACATCAATCATAAAACCAAAAACATCACTAGTATAATTCCCCTTAAACTGTATTCTTGGAATAAAAGAAAGTCACATCATCATTCTAGTAATAAACAAGTGAAGAAAAATAGAAATATAAAAATATATAGAAATAAACACCATTTAAAGTAAGAACCTATAATAGTAACACTACTGTCTAATCCAAGTCCAGATCTCCCTTTATAGTTGTAGTGTCTCTATATTTATAAGTAAAATTTATTACACTTTGTTTATCATTCATTCTAAAATATCCCCTATAATTTAACCTAAATATACATTGTAAAATAGGAAAAAATTTCTTCTTGAAATCTCATATGATTGTGGAATATTACATATTTAAAAAAAATTGGACCGAACCCAATACAATGTAATATTAATCTCATGAGGTGATCATCTATTGTATACAAACTTCTTCTATAACCATGTATGCACATATAATGATAAGAAAACTCTCACAACCTTGGGTTATGCCATTTTACTTTTCCTTGTAATTTTTACATGAAAATTTATTTTACACGGAATAAATACTTTTCCTGGAAAACTCACCTTCATCGATTAATCCATGACCACTCTTTGAAACACCTCATTTTGGAACTACTCTTTTACCAGAATTTGGAAATGGATTTTATCCTAATAAACTATCCAAGTATATTTACATGAAATAAATTGATCTTTACAAACATATCTCAAGCATGAAACTTTCCTCCAAATCATGTATAATTATTAAGAAAAAGTCTTCCTCATGTTATTCATGATTCAAACCCCTCAAACATACCACCGAATATATCATATCATATCCATTATCATGGGATTTTCTATGTGTCATATATATCTCCATGCATCTCCCAGAGATTACTTAATCATCATAAGTATTGTATTCTTTTATACGAGGTAGTTATGTATTCTAGTGAATAATGCTAAGCTTCTCCCCAGATCCCGTGGAATTTTATTCATCACATTGGTGTATTAGGTTTTTATGAATCCCCCAGAGAAATTCAATACTGATACAGGTAAAACGCGACATTCACAGGAATAGTGTAATGATTTAAAAGTGATCTCATGGTATTTCTAGCTTAAAAAATGCCTAGATTTGTGATCAATAGTTCATTCATGCTGGATTGAAGGTATGATATGAACATGAAAGTTGTTTTTTGATCAAAACATTAACAATCAGGGGCATGATAACTCAAAAAATGTAACATGTGAGAGAGATAACCCACCTGAAACCAATTATATAGGTATGATTAGTGGGACACTATAATATTTTCCCACATTTTATTTTTCAATGGGTGTATGATTGTATTTTATTAAATCCATAGTATAAATGGCTTGGTTACTTGTCATAATACAACCTCTTACCCCCCCCCCCCAATTGATGCTACCCCACACTGGCATTATGCTATAGTGATGCCTCTCACTCCATTCCTTCATGCACTCATCTCTACCACCTCACCATCCAAGGTCAATATCACTGGCTAATATATTTCAGGTAGTTTTATTTCTATGGAAAGCTGGTCTACGAAATTTTTTATCAAACACCTAGAATTTTTTTTTCTAAAATTCTATTACAATAAGAAAAATTTTCCTTTTCCAAATTATTCTTCCAAGAAAAAAACTTCATTATTTCTTTATTTTTTCTCTAAAACCACTCACAAAATCCTTTTTAAAATAAACATATTTAAAAAAATTTAAATAAGATAAAAATAAATTATTAAAGAATATAATCAATTAATTTTATATTAAAAATATATATTCCTGAAAACCTACTATCAAATCCTCCCATTCATAAAACCTTCATTTTACTTAACCATAAAGTATAAACACATCATATAGGTTGTCCAACCAACTAATATTTAAAAATAATATTTAATAAGATTAGATAATTACCAATAATGATAAAATTCACAAGCATCACATAGGAATTGTTATTCCAATTTCGAATTTTTTTTAAAAAAAGTTAGCCATGTATTTTTCTCTTACTCTTGAAAATATGATTCACCTTTTTAATATCTATTCACATTTTTGCATTTATTGTTAACATTTATTCCAATTGTGATCAAACTCACTTGAAAAAAAATTCTCCCATCACCCAATGTACTTATTTAAGTGGAGTTATTCTCATACCTCAAGTACATGAATCCTAGTCATGGTATTGTGAATAATTTCAAATATCCACCCCGTAAAGAAAAATATAAACATTAATCATGAGGACTTCATATTAAGGTAAAAATGAATATTATGTTTAGGGATGGTTAGTAATTTATGTCAAAAACATTATGAGTTAAAACATAGGTCTAACTCTTAATAACTTTGTATGATAAAAAATATAAAAGTATAATGAAAAAAATTATCCTCCATGAAAATGAAATCACCCACACTCCAATAAAAATTAATGGATGAAAAATTTGGACAAGTAAGCATAATGAAATATACTTAGTTTTGAAGTTTTGTTTTCTTTTTAATTTGTCTCTTTTTTTGTGTTTTTATTTTTTCCATTTTATCCTTTTTTATTTTTTTCATTATATTTTAAATAACAAAGAATAATGAAAATTAATTCATGAACCTTTCTCTATCACCCAATGATAGTACCACACATCTTCACCCATTATCAAGTATCTCCTTCCACCATAGACAACCTCTCTTTTATACTTAATCTATTAAAACCCAGTGAAAAATCCTAAGAGCGATGTAGGAAGGATATAATAGTCTTTTAATTTGGATCTCTCTATTGTGTTTGATCATAAATTCTATTGGATAAAAATTATGATTCAATGAATGGATATGTCTTAGTGAAATATAAGGGTTCACATAAAAAAACCTAAATCAAGATGTCACCAAAAGTTCTAATAGGCCTACACATTCCATGTATCTCTAAATAAGTAGGAATTGTAAAGAATATTGAAAAATATCTCATAAAAACCTCTTAGGAATGGAAAATATATAATTACAGAAAATAACTCGGGAAATTTATAAAAATAATAAACTAATAAATATAGAATTCATGAAATCCATGCATAAAATAGTATATAGTAATTTCATTAACATTAATCAACTAAACTCACTAAATCATGACTATTTAAATCAATAACCTCGTGATTAACTCTAGTCATTCATCCCCCATTTTAATAATTCAATCCAATTAAAAATTTAATTTAGAAAAGTTAAAATGGGATTCCTATTTAATTTTTTCAACCAAGATAAAAATAATATATCAAAAGTCTTAATGTGGCACTAAATTTCCCTTTAAAACCCAAAAAAATTATTCAAATAGAATTTATGGGAGTAAAAAAGTTAAACAATTTAAAACAGAACTATCATATAAATTAAGTTCTTCTTTCCTTTTTATTTATGTTTTCATTATCATAGTACTATAAAATAAAAACCAACCAGTGAAGGAGAAAATTTCAATAAACTTTAAGATCAAAAGGATTATAGGGAATTGAAACTAAACCCCAAAATAGAATATAAATCTAAAAAAATATTAAACTCCTAGGGAGTAATAAAAAAGTCAGTCTTCCTCCCAGAAATTTATTTATTTAATATCATTAAGCTTTACCTTACCTTAACTAATTATAGTATGATACAAAGTTACATGGTCTGGATTTAACCAACTTTGACTTTTTTACTCATCTGGTGAATCTCTTATCCTCCTCCTTGAAATAATCTCATTAAATTTTTTAGGAGGACTAAAAAATAAATATGGATTTAAATATTAAAAATTAATATCATAGTCCTTTGAGACTTGGTAAAACTCCTCTTACACATCTACTTACTATTTCTCCTCAGATTCTTCATTTTTCTTATTAGTCTTAATTTCCCCCCACCACTTCTTTCTTTTATTAATATTGATAAGATTCTTATTATTGACTGTTTATAATTTTTGTTATATTATATTTAGTTTCAAGTGATTCTTCCTCCTTGGCTTCTTCTTCTTCCATATTATCTTCCAAATCTTCAAGAATCTCTTTCATTACCGTAACCATTATCTCATACTCCTCATCATATTCTTCTTCTTCAGGTAAGGATTCTTATTTTTTTTTCCACCATACCTACAGTGTTGTGGGAATATTCCATGGAAATTTCATATTCATATTCACATTTATATGTTACCACATGTTCATCCTAAAATTTATCTTTACTCTTGGATTCCTCCTCAATATTTCCCTCAACAATGTATTCTTACATGGATACTCCCCTGTATTCCTTATATTCTTTTTCATATTCTCTAAGTCTTGAAATTCCACTTGGAAAATGAATTTTATTATATAAAGGAGTGCCTCATCATTACTAGGGTATGAGTATAGATTTATTCCTTCTTGATGGTGCATCTTTTTACTGATTTAATCAATTTCATGTACTAAATCCATGATTTGGATGGAAAATTTATTGTTTCTCGGTCATTATGCATATTTCCCTACTATTACAACCAAAAATACTCACACATAAAATAAAAGAAAATTAAAACCCCTTCACTAAAATAAAAAAATGGAAAAGTGGGAGCGTAAAATGTTTTTTCAAACTACCCAATCAAATTATCTCATAAAATGTTTCTATAGTAAAGATGATAAAATTTTGGTCTTCTCTAAAAATTTCAGTACTTTCCCTTTTCTTAATGAGATTACAATTTTATAAAAAGGGCAAATAAATCTATAAAACTAATGATAAGGATTATATTAAATGAGTGTCCAATGGATGAACCCACAGAGACAGGGGTAGAATAATAATCTAATTCAATATTTAATACCTACAATCTACAATGAAGTAAACTAAAACTATATTGATGTGATTTTAGAATAATAAGAGATAAAATTAAAATTAATGGACCAAAAATATAATATAAAATTTCATACACAGGTGATTATGAAGGACAATTAATTAATCTCATTATCATCGAAATTGGTTATAAGAAATTCCCGTGTTTCAAGTGATCACTCTTACTCCCATTAACATCCATTTTATTATGGTCAAATACTTTATGTAATAAGTGGAAGAAGTAACCCAAAACATTATTTAAACATAGAACCCAACCACCCAATTGTCATGGATAAGGAAGAATCATAGTAATCACATTAAAATAGTACTCCCTTGCGATAATTATTATCATGTATGAAAACTAATGAGAGATATGTGAGAAGTTTAAAGAATAAAAAAAACAAAAATCAATCATAAATGCCAAACATCACTAGTAAAATTCCCCTAAAATTAAATTATTGGAATAAAATAAATTCATAGAATAATTATATACATTAGGGAGTAAAGAAAAATAGAAATATAAAAACCTATAAAAATAGAAGAGGCTGAAGTATACACCTCGACTAGTAGCACTATATCCCAGTCCAGGTCTCACTCTCCCTTTGCAGAAGCTGTAGCTCAAAATTTATAAGAAACAAATTATTTCAATTTTGTGGTATTTAGCTCCAAAATATATCCTCTAATGAAACCTAAATATATTGAGTCAAATTGGCACAATTTATTTAAAAAAATTCAGAGTATTTCATAGGATAACATCTTTCAAAAATTGTTAACCATACAGTTTGTGGTTTGAGATTTACATCATAGCACAAACATCTCTTTCATACAAAATAATTATATAACCAATAATTCACATGGAATAATATAAAAACCATCATGTAAATTTGTAACTACCTTAATAATTTCTTAATAATTTATAACTACAACATTATCTCACATATCATGATGGATACTCCATAAAAATCCATCTTCATCAATAAGGTTATGAAAACTTATGAAAAACCTCTTTAACAAATGAATATTTTCCAAACATTTGGAAAAGTATTTTATCCTTATAAATTATCAATGAATATTTATGCACATTTCATTGATCATTATGAATATCTCATGGGCACTAAAATTTCCTTCATGGCATGTATAATCCTTACAAAGTTTATTCTTATTTCTAATTTTGGTGTAAACCCTTATAACACTCTACAACATTCATCATATTATCTTATTCATCCAGGGCATTAATAGGTTTCATCTAGATCCCCATGCATAGAATTGATATCCCTTTTTCATTGTATATATTTCATTATTTCATGCAAGGCCTCATGGTCTTCTAGCTACCAATATTGAGCTTCTCCCAAGATCTCATAGAATTTCGATCTTTATAGTGTAATATTGTAATTACATGAAGCTCCCATGGAATTTCAGTATTGATCCAGGAATGGAAAAATTATTTGAAAGTTCTCCAATGGTGTTTCTAGAATCATATAGGCATATCGTCAAGCTCTGTAGTGTATTTATAGTAGATTATAGGAACATCCCAGACATGAAAGTCCTAGTGTGATCTCAATTCAAAACAAGTATGGGAACTCACAAGACATATCATATGAGAAAACTACCTACACAATTTAATTTTAGTATGAATGAAAATTATCCTCCTAACCTCTTTACATACATTGTATTATGGAATGGGAGGTCTCTTTTATTTCATTTAATCAACAACAGATGCATCTTGATGAATTTTTTTATAGTACCACCCTATACCCCCCCCCATCAATTTTTACCCAAACTATCATTATGCTCTAGAATTTCCCCACACTCACGTACTTCATGGAATTTAATCTATTGACCAACCAACTATGACTGATTAGGTTGACTGCTGTAGAAAACTTGGATAATCTCTTATTACTAACTGAATTATCCAATTTTTTAACAAACACATGTAATTTTCCTATGTAAAATTCTTCTTTGGCTAGAAAAATTATTCATTTTCCAAATTATGCCTCCACGAAAAAAACTCTTCTTATTTTCTTTCTTTTTTCTCCAAAACATATCTAAAAATACTTCCTTATATAAATATATAAAAACTAAATTAAATCAGGTAAAAAATTATCAAAAAACAAAAGTAATGGATTTTATTTTAAAAATATATACATGAAATCCAATAATAAAATCC
Source organism: Viscum album (assembly GCA_963277665.1). Taxonomy (NCBI): domain Eukaryota; kingdom Viridiplantae; phylum Streptophyta; class Magnoliopsida; order Santalales; family Viscaceae; genus Viscum; species Viscum album. The sequence continues at coordinate 827,510,607 of OY728133.1, read as the reverse complement.
CCCCCACACGTAAAACATTTCTTTTTCCTCCAGCATATAGTCTCATCACATCACAATGAAATCCCATCCTACCAATATTTAAAAATCATACTCAACAAGATCAAAAAATCATCAACAAAGAGAAAATTCTCAATCATCACATAAGAATTTTCTTTCTAAATCCTCGTGTTTCAAGGACGATATATTTTAATCTTATTATAGAAATTATTATTCCAATTTTAAACACTATTAAAAAAATTGAATTTATTATTACGATGCATTCTAATGGTGATCCAACTCAATTGAAAAAAATTCTCTCATCGCCAAAGATAAAAATTTAAATGAAGTTATGATCATAACTCAAATACATACATACTATCTATAGGTTTTCAATCAATATAAAATATCCACCATGTAAAGAAAAAAGTAAAAATTAGTCAGGATGACTTCATATTAAATTTAAAATGACTCTGAGTTTGAGAAATAGTATGTTTTAATGTAAAAAACATTAAAACATAAAAAGGCGGTTTGACTCTTTAGAACTTTTCAAGATAAAAAACAAAAAATAATACAAAAAAACTCCTCCTCCATGAAAATTAGATCACCCACACCCAAAATTGAATTAAATAATAAAACATTATAACAAGTAATCATAATGAATTATACCCTCTTTTTATTTTATTTTTGATTTTTTCTCTTTTTTTTGGTTATTTATTTTAATTTTAATTTTATATTTTTTCATTTTCTTATTTTTTTCTATTTTTTCATTAGAGGGTAAAAAATGGAATATAAAGAATATTTATTCATAAACATTTACCCAACATCCAATGATATTTACTCCCATCTTCACCTAATAGAAAGAATACACTTCTACCATAGACAAATCTCCCCCACACTTACCCTATTGAAAATCATGAAAAAATACCAAGAGTAAGGTTGGAAGGATTTAGTAGGTTTTAATGTGGATCTCCTTATCTGGAAAATTTATGGATTATACAATCTTATAAGAAAAATGTAACGTAAAGGTGGGTCACAAAGGAATATAAGGGCTCGAATAAAAATGCATCAATCATATTAATGTGACATTGTTTAGTCGTAGCTTTAATAAGATACAATACATTTCCTAGTGGGTATTCATACCCAAACTATCTCTAAATAAAAGTATAATATGAATAATATTAAAAAAATAGCTTATAACCCTCTACTACAAAAGAAAAATGTATTCAATAAATAAAGATGAAAAGAAGTGTTATTTGAAGGTGTTGGTAATAAAAGAAGGTAATATTGAGGAATAACCATTATAAGGTTTTAAAAATGAGTTTATCTCGAACTTAGAAGATGATATTATTGAAGAACCCAGAAACACCCTAAGAGGGGAGGGGTGAATCCAGGTTTCAACTTTTTCTTTTTATAGTTGTGGATATTTTTTCCATGTTAGTAATAACTTGTTAAATCTGTCAAAAAAATGAATGTATGGAGATGAAACATCACTTTTACTTGGTTCACCGCAAAGGGATATGTCCACGGATCATACGCCGACAGTGTGTTAGTCATACCTAAATCCACTAATCTGTACAATATATAGAATTATAAGATTTGTTCATAGACACTTTGTTATAGGTATACTATCGTCACAAGGTTCAGGGATAGCTCACTGCATCCCTCGGATCACTTCTGTCAATTCCCCTAGGTCACTACCTTGAGGGAAGTCTAACTCAGTTTATCGACTTGATGGTCTCTTTAATAGATTTGAATTGAATTCTCTGTCTCTGTTCAGCATGAGATGTTTCATGCATCGAATTCTGGGATTGATGCACTTGAAAGCACTGATCACACACACCGGATATTTAAAAGCAACATCGATGCATAACACCGCACTTGCACGCAATACCCTAACATGCACGCAAGATTTGGGAATTGTTGCGAAAGATGGATTTTTCACAACACCTACTTTCTGCACAACCCTTATCTTTCACACAACTTCACCAAAGGGTTCACTTGGTCTTTTTAGACTAAAGGAACACCTTGCGTGCAAGATTGACCCTCTTCAAATCTTTCTCGTTCAAATATTTCTCACGACCAATTAACCATATTTTCGTTGGAAAAATTCTTAAGTCTTCCTTGGGGGTAGCCACATATTTATAGGCCCTTAATGAACCTACTTGCAAGATCCCGACACATCTTGGTCAGTTCATTCAAGATTATTTATAGCGCACAAAACCCTATTTGACGTCGCATTAGGCATGCAAACCCTTCCATGCAACCTCATATTTGGAACACTCCATTAATTTTCCATTTCTCGAAGTTCTAATCCTGAAACATGTCTTGCGTGCAAGTTCCAAAAAACACCTTCAATATTTCATGTAAAAAACAATCTTTCGTGCACACTTCAAATATTTCATGAACCTTCCTTTGTCAAAAACACATTTCTCCATTTTCTAATTTTTATCCCCAAAAATTTGGCGAACACTGGAAAATGGCACCACCTTCAATACTGATTTCGGATCAAACTGTATGACCCCTTTCCATGTAATCTCACAGATCTTCCATGAAAGGTTTGATAATAACAAACCCAAACTAAGATCAATCCAAAGTAGGTTTACAACAAACACAAACCGAACTCCTTTTCCAGCGAAGAACAACCTTGGTTCCATCAATGATGTCTATATTAGAGTAATATAAATCTATAGTAGAATAAGAAGATAAAAAATAAGGATTTATTGATTGAAAAGTGAAATTAAAATGGGATCTTAAGGAGTTTTACTTATAATGTAATATGTCTCACCCAACCCTTTTAATTATTTTATTTTATTAATTTTCTTTTTTTGGGTATCCTTATTGAGGTTTGAGTTAAAGTCCAATTTAAATTTTTTAGTTTTTATTGAAAAATGTGCATTTTGTTCATGGAATCATTAGGTGCATGGATTGAGCGTGGTCTGGGAAACCATGTGGCTTCACCCAGGTTACCGTGCCGCCTACCCGATGTACAAAATAAATATATAAAATTAATTTAATAATAAAATAATAATAAAATAAAAAAGAAAATTATTTAAAAACAATAATAATGATAATATTATTATTATGAATATTATTATTATTATTAGTTTTATTATATATAATTTAATTAAGTTTATTTTTATTATCATATTATTATTATTAGTTAACTTTCATTTTTTAATTTTTTAGGGACCCCCCCCCCCCCCGTGCATTATCTCCCTCTTCCTCTTCTCATCCATCTCATACCTCACCTTTCCCCATCTCATAACCCATCGTTCCACCCTCCCTCCCTCCTACCCACATTCTCCCTGGTCGAACCCCCTTGTCGGCACAGCCTTCCTCCAGCAATCATAACCCCACCCTCTATTCTTCTAGTGACCACCGGCTAGCGCCCCCTTTTCTTCTAGATATAAAAAATTGGTTCCCCCTTTCTTTCTGGTGACCATCCACTGGTGCCCCTCTATCCTCTAATGCATGTGCCTCCCTTTGGTAAGCCAATTTTCCCATATTCCTAGGTTTTGGCTTCATGTTATTTGTTGTTTTAGTATTTCAGTAGGTATGGTGTAAATTTTTGGGTTGAATCTTGTTATTTAGAATTTAATAGTGTTTTTTGGTAAATTTTAGTCTTTTCAGGGTTTCTTGTGGTGTGGTTGAGGTGCGATGGTGATTTCACACCATTTTCTATATGCCTCTTGGTTCGCGGTAGGTGGTTCCATTCCCTAAAATTTTTAGATGATTTAATTTTTTTATTTCATTAATTTTTACATGTTCTACAGTTATGTTGGGTGTTGTATAATGTGTTTTTTATAATTTTTTTTGGGAATTTTGGAAATTTGTGACATGCATGTGTGATCAAATTTAATTTAAACAAATTAATTAAAAAAAACCATTCACATACAAAGGTCTTGGTCTAGCTCATGATCATCCATACAAGCAATTATATTTACGCATAAATAAAACTAGTATCCAATTATTTAATCGTTGTTATTTAAGATAAATCAAGATGGAATCAATTATCTTTAATTAATCAATCCTTTTATCTTAAACCCTTTTTTGAATTTCCTTGAGATTCTCATCTATCATAATTTTAAACAAATAAATTCATTTAAAATTATCTTTGGACGTAACTTGTACCTTAGATGAAACCCGGTGAATTCCCGTTCATAACTACCCAATGAGTAGAAATGAAAACTATGAAAATGTTAAATTAAACACATATATATATAACACATATCTCATGTTGGGCCTTATCTTTATGCCTGCACTATGGTATGCATCTTAAGGGTTTGTATAATATAATAATAAATTTTAATAAATCTACATAATTTGGATGAGTACACGACATGTTGTTCCGACTACATGGCGTGTACTTTTTTTCACCATCCATCTAAAGTACACACCCAGGGACATGGTGTGTAGATGTACTTCATAAACTTTCAGAGTACACAGAATTTTCAGTGGGAAACATGCCGTGTAGTATCTGTGTTACACGATTTCCAACCGGGAAAGTCATACACGAGGTACACGGTCCAACCCCAACCCGAAGGTACTACACACCGTGTTCAGTGGACCACACAGTGTGTAATCCCGAAACTGTGTTTCACCTGTTCCCGGTCAACCCACTGTGTCATTTATGACTTTGGAATACTCCAACACACGACCTAATTTAGCAGACCAGTCTGATGCATTGAACCTAGACTATACTGAGTGTACTTATAAATACACATTGTGTATCTAGTTTCGTATGTACAGGAACATTTGGAACCTCTATATTATATCCTCTATTTTATTTGAATCAAAATTAAAAGAAAAATTTGTTTTTGTAAGGTGAATGAGAAACGTTAGAGGAGGAACATGTCTCAAGATTCAGATTTTAAAGAACGATTAACTTGAATTGAAATAACTAAATTATTAAACATTTAAATCCCCAATGAAAATCATAAATAATTATGACCAATGATATGACCCCTCTGATACCACTTTTAGGTTCTAGGCGCAGCTAAAGCGCATTGGTGGGTATACCCAACTTTAATTTTAGCGTTAACAACGATCAATCCAAGATCCATCACGATAATAAAATGTCAGATCTATAGAATAGAACAAAGAACGAAAAAAAGGGGATTCTTAGAACCATAGGTAGGATCATCATATGCTGGTTATAATTAATTTAATTAATTGACAATAATTACATTGATGGAATTCTTTCTTTGTTGATATTTCTGGTTATGAATAGATGTTATCCATCGTTGCGTTGTAGAATCCAAGTGTAGGATTCCTCTAACAATGATCCACACGTTCTCCACGTATCTCTGGACATAACCAAAGGGATCTCTAGGTGCTAGCACAGAAGCACCTTCGCTTGTGATGTCCGCCTTCAATCGCCTTGATCTGGTGGCAGTGGATCTCTCTCTCATAGCTTGAGAGCGTTCTTGGTGGAAAAGTAATTCTCTCTTGGATTTAGAGATTTTTCAAATTGGCTATGCACAACAACACAAAAAATGTATTGGAAAATGAGAAATATATAATTCTGATATTTAATTACATAGAATAATAAAATTAATTAATTACCTGAAAGAATTTATTCATTTCTTTTAATTCTTAGTAATACCCAATGCCTAATAATAATAATTGACTATTATTATTACCCGACATGCACCCAACGAATTACACCTAATTTTATTTAATTAAACAAATAATATTAATTCTTATAAATTCCCAAAAAAATACATGGTGTGTACATTTAATATACATGGTGTGCACTTTTGTTTTTCCATTTTTCATTATTTCCTCCACCACATTTATTAGGCCTTGAATATTGACTGTTTATTTATTAAATAAATATCACTACATTACTCGGTAATAAATATATTATTTCACCCACAATATATTCTCTTGAATAACTAGTGTCGAAATAAATGAAATCATGCATCCTTGAATAATTATTAAACCACGGTCGAGAATAATCTTTATTCAATTTGTTAAATTATTATTTAACTGAGATACTTTGACATACTTAGTGTGTGACCCTCTAGGCCTCTTTCTCAATGGCATTAGGCGGAGTCTACTAAAAGTCCAAGGTTAGCATCTAGAAACATACCAGGGCACCCATAGAGAAAAAAGTTAGCGCCGCAACAACGTGTCACCTCCTACAAACTCTTACCCTGTAATGTAATCTCTTTGTCTCGATATCTCTAATCAAGCGGGTTGCATGCTACTGCCATCAACCCATGTGCTCGATTATTCTTTCATTGAATTTCTAGAAATGAACTTGCCCATTCCTCATCATGGTCGTGGATTTATTTAGGCTATATCAATTCCATTAAGAGCCCAGAGATATCTACTTCCATTATGGAACAGAAGGTAAAAATCCTTTCTCACATTATCTATTAATTCAATATCACTCGTGACGCACCCAACATATCCTACCTCACTACGAACAGTGTGTCATCACATTTTTTTCAATACTTCTAAGTCTGTGACTTGGAGTGCACATTAATAATAATCTTAAAGTATAAGGAACAATACCCACATCCGCAGATAGGAACATCCAATGACACTATGAAATTTGGATTTCCTACTTGCGGGTCTCACTCTCATAATATCCTCATGGATATTACCAAGGATGCACACTATGAGAAGGTGACTCAATGTTTTATGAGTCCTCTCCCTTAATGGCCTGTATTATTTGTGTCCCTCAAATAACATCATCCAGCTAAGGAACATATATTCAAGAACAGTGTTATGGCACTTCCGAGTTCTCATCATAGCAATGATCCTCTATGACCCTTTAATGAAACATCTATCCTTAGGACATTATCACATGCATTGTTACACATAAGAACAATTAGGATGTGATAAGGTATTTATTAATTAATAAAGTACAAATTAGTTAGTTCTAGGCCACCAACTCCAATAGACTCCTACTTGGACTAGATCAAACTACTAACAACCATTAACACACTAACTATCACATCATATGCATGCTTCTGATGAGATAGTCCTTTTGTCATGGGGTCTTCCACATTCTCTTTTGTGGACACTCTACTCACTACAACATCACCCCACTGATAGAAATCCCTCAAGAGGTGATAACTATGGAGTATGTGCTTTTTCCATTGATGTGACCTTGGTTCTTTTTCAAGAGCCACCGTTGCAGTATTATCATAATACAACGTGATAGGATCTTTAATAGTAGGCGCCACATAAAGCTCCTAAACAAAGTTCAGAATCTATACGGCATCCTTGGCTGCATCATAAGACGATATATATTCAGAATCTAATGTATAATCGGTGACTACTGGCTACTTTGAACTCTTCCAGTTCATAGGTCCTCCATTAAGACAGAAAACTTATCCAGATTGCGACTTTAGATCATTCTGGTCTATCTGAAAATCAGCATCAGCATACCCTCTTATGAAAAGATCATCGTCTCCTCCATACACATGGAACATATCCTTAGTTCTTCTCAGATACTTAATAATAGTCTTAATAGATGTCTAATGTTGTTCTCCTGGATCTGCATGTTATCTGCCTACCCTGCTCAGTGCATAGGCAACATCAAGCCTGGTACATAACATGGCATACATAATGGATCCTATAGCCAAATATTATGGGATATTACTCATTCTATCTTTTAATTTTTATGTCTAAGGAAACATTTTCTTAGAAATATGTAGGCCTTGTTACACTGAAACTAATCCCCTCTTGGATTGTTCCATACTAAATCTATTTAGTATCTGGTCAATGTGTGTACGCTAACTTAGTCCAAGAAGCCTTTTGGATCTATCACGAATGATCTTGATCTCAATAATGAAGGATACTTCACCTGAGTCCTTCATGGATAAACAATTGTTCAACCAGTCCTTAACTGACTATAATACTGGTACATCATTTCCAATAAGTAATATGTCGTCAACATATACTACTAGGATAATAATCGAATTCCCATTAAACTTCTTATAAACACATGGCTCACATTCATTCTTAATGAAACCAAATTCATTTATGGCTTCATCAAATCAAATGTTCCACGACCTAGATGCTTGATTTAATCCATAAATGGATTTCTGCAACTTGAAAACCTGTTTGGATTCACATGGTGTCACAAACCCTTTTGGTTGTGTCATATAGACATTTTTCGGAAGGATCCCATTAAGGAATATTGTTTTGACATCCATTTGTCAAATCTCATAGTCATGGTAAGTTGTTATGGAATGTATGATTCTCATCGATTTAAATTTGGGAAATAGTGATAAGGTTTCATCATAGTCAATTCCTTGACGTTGTCTAAACCCTTTAGCTGATATCCTTTCTTTATAGGTGCTAACTTGACCTTCCATGTCCTGTTTTATCTTGAATACCAATTTTCATCCAATGGGCTTTACATCAACTGGCTCATCGACCAGAACCCAGAATTGGTTCTGATACATGGAATCCATCTCAGAATTCATAGCTTCTAGCCAACTGGCAGCTTTTGAGCTTTCTACTGCTTCCTTTTAAGATATAGGTTCATCATTGTTCAACAATAATGATTCACCATCCCCTATTACTTGGAAACCAAATCTCCCTGGTTCCCTTACCTCTCTTGAGCTCCTACACAGTACTTGTGTTTCTATAACCTCTTCCATGGGGACATGTGGAACTTGTTCCTGTACCAACTCCTGTGTATCTTGAGTATCAACTTCATCAAAGTCAATCTTACTCCCACTATCATTTTTGAGGATATAATCCCTATCATGAAATATGGATTGTTTGGTGATAGTCACTTTTTTGTCTGAATGGTTATATAGGTAATAGCCTTTCGTTTCCTAGGGATATCCTATAAAGATACACTTCAGGCCCCGGTGTGCTAGTTTGTTGCTGAGAAGGCCTTAACTAATGCCCTACATCCCCATAAACTTGTGTGTGGCAAAATGGGTTTCTTTTCATTCCATAACTCTAAGGGAATTCCATTTTCATCCTTGTTTGGTACTCGGTTTAATGTGTATGCTACAGTTTGAAATGCATATCCCCAAAAGAATAATGGAAGATCTACATGACTCATCATCAACATCACCATGTCCAAAAAGGTGTGGTTACTCCTTTTACTAACACTTTTCCATTGTGGTGTATATGGAGGAGTAAGCTGAGATAGAATCTTAGACTCCTATAGAAGATCGATGAACTCTTGGTTCAGATATTCTCTACCTCAATCTGATTGAAGCTTCTTTATCTTCTTACCAAGATGATTCCCTACTTCATTCTTTAATTCCTTAAATTTCTATAAGGCTTCTTACTTATACCTCATTAAGTAGACATAGACATGTATAATCAAATATTCTGTAAAAGTAAGTAAGTAAGAATATCCACCTCTATCTTCTATTGGAAATGGTCCACACACATCCATTTGCACCAATCCAAGAAGCTTTGTGGCCCTTTAACCCTGTCCACCGAAAGGCATCTTGGTCATTTTTCCTTTTAAAAAAGTGTGACGTCTATCAAGTGGTTTTAGATCAGTAGAGTCTAAATAGCCATCTAGGCAGAGCTTTGTCAAGTGCTTCTCATTTACATGAATGAGATGGTGATTCCACAATAGGGTGATGTATGAGTCATTTGAGTTTGTTTCATTATCGATTTCCAACACTTGGTTATCATAATTTAATACATACAAACCATTATTTAAATTCCCCATACCATAACATACATTGTTATTATAAAAGAGGAAACCCTTATTTAAAAACATGAAAATAAATCCATCCATATTCAAACAAGATACAGAAATTAGGTTCTTGGTAACACAAGGAACATAATAATAGTTATGTAAAACCAAAATCATCCCAGTTGGCTATGAGAGGTGGTAATCGCTAATGGATAACGTAGCCAGCCTCGCGCCATTGGTAGCTCAAAGATCCACCTCTCCTCTAGAAATATTTCTAAATATACTTGGTTCATGTATTTGAATATAGATGTGATCCCCATAAGATGTTTCTAATACCCAATATGTAGAAATGGAAAGATTACAGTTGATAACGAACACACATTTAACATCCCCACATTTCTGGGTGCAATTCCTCTTCTTGTGACCTTGCATGCCACATAAAAAACATACTCCTTCATGTTCCTTTCCCTACCTCTAGATCGTCCCCTTATTGGAGGGACGATGCTCAGGGGCTTTAGACCATTTATAAGACATTGGCCCCTTTTCCTTATCCTTCCTTTTCTTATTCACCATAAGGATTGAAGGTTTTTCACGCCCCATGTCCTTATCTATTTGGAGAATTAAGGTCAGAAGTTTTGATAGACTCTTCTCATTTTTGTTCATGTTGTAGTTGACAATAAATCTAGAGAAGGACTTGGGCAGTGATGATAGGATGAGATATGTATGAAACTCATCACAGAACTTAATCCCTAAGATTTTTTGGCGTTCAATGTAGCCAATGAGCATGAATACATGAGGCATAGCTGGCACAGACTCTCCAGGATTAGTTGTAAAAAAAGAATTGTAGATCTCATAACTCTCATGTATCATCTTCTCTTGATAGAGATCCTTAAGGGGAGACATCATGTTATACGTGTCCATGTTTTCATATTGGTTCAAGAGCTCATTAGACATGGCTGATAGCATGAAACACTATACATTTGTGGAATAATCCATGTGTTTCATATAGAGAGATAGTTCATCATCACCGGCCTCTCTTCTATGTGCAACTTGAATAGGATCTTCCAACACATACAATTTCCTCTCGTGGTGAAGGATGACACGTAAATGCCTCTGCCACTCTTGGAAATTGGTGTCGGTGAGAAGGTTTTAATTATTGAGTATAGTTCACAATGATATGTTTGATGTAATTTTTCTTTTCATTTCTAAAAATTAATATGAGAAAAGGTTTAGTAATTTATTATGATAAAACTGATACAAATAAATAAATTAATACTTATTAGTCTTCCACTATTTTATAGAAATCCAACAGCCCTCACCATTGACTTCAGAATATTCTGTTGCTTGAATATTCTTGTGGCAAGGATCCATATTGCCCTTTTCATTACCCCAACTAGGGTTGGTCAAGCAACTTGAAGGGTTTTAGGTAGGCATTCAAAATTCCAACTACATTAACTCGCAGCTCCTTGATCTGCTGAGTGGACTCCCCAATCTTGAAACCCTTTTATTTTGGATTTCCTAAAACTTTGCCTCTTGGTCACACCATGTCCTGATGTGGAAGTCAACTCTTTATGAGAACCAAGTCAATTAAATTAAAAACCTTTAATTATAATTCATTGATAATTGAAAGCACCCCAACTAGGGTTGTTCAAGCACTTTGAACTATTGTTCGATTCTAACCAAGATTATGGAAGGCTATACCGAATTAATATTTATTTGAGTGATTTTATCCTTATACGTAAATTTACAATTTATTAGATTTGATTACATGCTTATTAATATTAAGTGGGATATAATTAAGTGACTAACCATGTCTAAGATAATATTTACGCATAATCCGGTCTTATTTTAGTTCCATCTTGCATGATTGTTTAATTCATTAATTGTATGATTGTGACAACACACCCACAATAAATAAACCATGAAACTGATAGAAATAAAATAAATGGTATGATCATGATCTTGTTCTATTAGTTATTTTATCAAGTGGTTGATAAACTAACCTAAGACCAAGGAGAGAAACACGTTGAACCTTTCGAGTTCGTGCTTATAACTTTCCACATGTCCACCATTGTATCTCCATGGATTGGTTTCACATGGCTCCTGACTTGAGCTGCCTCCACTAGCTTGGGAGATCCATCCATTACATATGCATTTATCTCACATGCAGATGAGGAGTAAAAAAGGGTTTTTACATAAAATAAACCTTGGGCGCGCATTCCCTACATATTAATGAGGAGGAGGCTCACATGCCAATAAATTTAATTTAAATAAATTAATTAAAAAACCATTCACATATAAAGGTCCTGGTCTAGATCATGATCATCCATACATGCAATGATATTTATGCATAAATAAAACTATCATTCAATTCTTTAATCATTGTTTTTTCAGACAAATCATGATCGAATCAATTATCATTAATTAATCAATCCTTTTATCTTAAACCGTTTTCTGAATTTCCTTGAGATTCTCATACATCATAATTTTAAAAAAATAAATTCATTTAAAATTATCTTTGTACGTAACTTGTTCTTTAGAGGAAACCTGGTGACTTCTCGTTCTTAACTCCCAATGAGTAGAAATGAAAATTACGCAGATGTTAAATTAAACACATATATATAAAACACATATCTCGTGTTGGGCCTCAGCTTTACGTCTACACTATGGTACACGTCTCAAGAGTTTTTATAATATAATAATAAATTTTAATAAACTTCTGTAATTTGGATGATTACAAAACTTATAGTTATGACTACACGATGTGTACTTTTTTTCACCGTCCATCTGAAGTACACGCCTGGGGACATGGCGTGTAGCTGTAGTTCAGAAATTTTTGGAGTACATGGCATATTAAGTGGGAAAAAGGTCATGTAGTATCCACGTTACACAATTTATAGCCCGGAAAGCCGTGTATGGGGTACATGGTAAAACCCCAACCCAAAGGCATGACACGTCGTGTTTATTGGACCACATGGCGTGTAATCTGGAAACCATGTTCCACTTGTTCCTGGTCAACCCACGGTGTCATTTATGACATAGAAATACTCCATAACATGACCTAATTTAGAGGACCAGTCCTATGCTTTGAACCGAGACTATACAGCATGTACTTCCAAAAACATGCCGTGTATTCTAGTGTTGTACAGCTAGGAACATTTGGAACCTCCGGATGATATCCTCTATTTTATTTTAATCAAAATTAAAAGAAAAATTCATTTCTGTAAGGTGAATGATAAATATGAGAGGAAGGACAGATCTAAAGCTTCATATTTTAAAGAATGATTAACTTGAATTGAAACAACTAAATTATTAAATTCATAAATCACCAATTAAAAACTTAAATAATTATAAATGGAGATATGACCCCTATGATACCACTTGTAGGATCCTGGTGCAGCAGAAGCACGTTAGTGGGTGTACCAACTTTAATTTTAGCATTAACAATGATCAATCCATGATATGTTACAATAATAAAATGCTGGATCTTCGGAATATAATGAAGAACGAAAAATAAATACGGGATTCTCAGAACCATAGGTAGGATCATCATATGTTGGTTATAATTAATTTAATTAATTGGTAAGAATTACCTTGATGGAATTATTTCTTTGTTGATGTTTCTGGTCACGATTCAATGTGATCTATCATTGCGTCGTAGAATCCAAGTGTAGGATTCCTCTATTGTTGATCCACATGTGCTCCACGTATCTTTGGACGTCGCTGAAGGGATCTATGGGTGCTATCACGGAAGAGATTTCACTTGTGATTTCCGCCTTCGATCGCCTTGATCTGATGTAGGTGGATCTCTCTCTCATAGTTTGAAAGAGTTCTTGGTGGAAAAGTAATTATCTCTTGTCTTGAGAGATTTTTCAAATATGTTTTTCACAATAACATGAAAAATGGCTAGGCTAATGAGAAATACATAATTGGGATTTTTAATTACATAGAATAATAAAATTAATTAATTACCCAAAAAAATTATTTATTTCATTTAGTTCTTAGTAACACCCCATGTCTAATAATGACAGTTGGATTTTATTATTACCTGACATGCACCCAATGAATTACGCCTAATATTATTTAATTATATAAATATTATTATTTCTCATAAATTCCAAAAACAATACACAGTGTGTAGATTTAATATACATGGCGTGTACTTTTTTTTCCATTTTTGTTTATTTCCTACACCATATTTATTAGACCTTGAATAATGACTATTTATTTCTTAAATAAATATCACTGCATTACTCGCTAATAAATATATTATTTCTCCCACAATATATTCTCTCGAATAACTAGTGTCAAAATAAATGCAATCAGGAATCCTTGAATAATTATTAAACCACGGTTGGGAATAATCTTTATTCAATTTTTTAAATTAATATTTAACTGAGATACTTGGACACACTTAGTGTGTGACCCTCTAGGCCTCTTTCTCTATGGAATTAGGTAGAACCTACCTAAAGTCCAAGGTTAGCATCTAGCAACATTCCAAGGCACCCATAGAGAAAAAGGTTAATGCCACAACGATTTGTAACCTCTTACGAATGCTTACCATGTAATGTAATCTCTTTGTATTGATATCTTGAATCAAGCCGGTTGAATTCTAGTGTCGTCTACCCTTCTGCTCGATTATTCTTTCTTTGAATTTCTAGAATTGAACTTTCCAATTCCTCACCATGGACATGGATTTATTTAGGCTATATCAATTTCATCAAAGGGCATGAGATATCTACTTCTATTATGGAACAGAAGGGACAAATCCTTTCTCGTGTTATCTATTAATTCAATATCACTCGTGATGCATCCAACGTATCCTACCTCACTGTGAACAGTGTGTAGTAAGAGTTTTCGTCAATACATCTAAGTGTGTGAGTTGTAATACCCATTAATAATAATCTTAAAGTATAAGGATAAATAACCACATCTGCCGATAGGAACATCCAATGACACTATGAAATGTGGATTTCCTACTCGAGGGTCTCATTCTCATAATATCCTCCTGGATATTACCAAGGGCACACACCATGAGAAGGTTCCTAATAGTTTTATGAGTCCTCACCCATAATAGACTGTATTATTTGTGTCCCTCAAATAACACCATCCATCCATAGAACATATATTCAAGAATAGTATTATGGAACTTCCAGGTTCTCATCATAGTGGGGATATTCTATGACCCTTTAATGCAACATCTATCCTTAGGAAATTATCACATGCATTGTCACGTAGAAGAATAATCAAGATGTGATAAGGAATTTATTAATAAATAAAGTACATAGTAGTTGGTTTTAGGCCACCAACTCCAATAGTGGTCGCTTGATGATGTGGTTACTCTCCTTTTATGGAGGTTTGGCACAGAGTTTTGGTCCCCTTCTGTTGTGGTATTTTTTGGGGATTTTTTTCTAAAAGTTATAAACCTTTGAATATGAAAATTGTAAAGGGGTTGTTTGGTTGTGAAATTTCAGTTTAGGTTTATTTATATTGTTAGTTGATTCAGGATATCTTTCAATTAAATCATTACAAAACATTTATTGGATACATAGGCACTTATTCCATCCCATGGAGATTAGGAACACAATTCAGGACTTTCTACAGACCAGGTCAAGCGTTGGGTAGGATGGAAACCTGGCTTGGTTCGTGACAAAATGGTATCAGAGTAAGTCATACTATTTTGAGTATTGTTCTGTGGGGAAGAGTCTAGGTATAATGGAGCTAGGATTTTTGGGTCTTGACATTAAGATTGTGAGTGCGATGCTTTTCCATGGGAAGTCAGGCTTTATATGGGTCTTATGGTCCTTTTGGTTTTTCACCATTTGGGAAATGAAATAAGTTTTGGGTAAACTATCTAACTGAGATCAAAGGGCCTGGAAAGCCTTGTGGAAATGGGGATGTTTCCCTAAAACACTCTCCATAATGGTGGTGTGACTGGCGTATGGTCTCCAACCTTATGTCTGGGTCACCCATCGGCACTAGTTTCCACTTACAACGTCTCATGTATCTTTGTTTTGGAATATTGGAAGCATAATTTTAAAGTAAAGATGATTAGGCTTTAGAAAGGTGGAAAATGAGTTTTTGGAATCTCTTTAGAGTGGATCTTATAAAAGTTTACTTTAATGAAATGATTTTTGTGTAAAAATAATAATGATTTCAATGATATCGAATTTTCATAATCAATATCTTGGATTTATGGGAAAATTAATTATTATAAAATGAGATACTAGTTTCAAAATGGTTTGGAAAACATTTATTAAATGAAAAAAAACAAGTTATAATTAAATGGTTGTTGATAAAATGGGGTTTTTTGTAAAACTGGATGTGTTTTGAAGTGATTTTGAAAAATTTTAATTAGAAAGGTTGAGGATGTGTGTATAATGTCTGTTCTGAAAAATGGAAATAATTCTTGTTCTAATCTTTGGTATTTTCATGGGTGACTACATGCATGGGTTATATTTTCGAGGTGAAATTGGTGCATGTTTTTCATGAAAACATACATGTGTGAGGCCCATGTGATACCATTGGTGAATGTTCAACCTATCAATCTTGTTTATTTTTACAAATTATTTTTAAGGAAAATTGGGTGTTTTGATAACTGGTGATTGTGTGGTGTGTCTTTTTGTATTTTTGGAATGTTTTTTGTAAAGATTTTTGAGCTGATAATCTTTTTTGGTGGATTATGTCTTGATTTTGAGTTCTTGTTGGTAAGTTGGTGTAAAAAAGTATAGTTAGTCAGTTTTTCTGAAAATTTCTTCGGGAATCCCTTGTGGTGGTTTCCTTTGTACGCTTGATGTTTGATTGGTGTTCTCCTATGCTTTGAAAAAAAAATTTCTTGTATTTTTATATTTTTGGGTCCTTGGGATTTTCATTCACTGGCTAGTGTATGCCCCCATAAATAGTTAATGTGTGACTGAAGTGTGTCCATGGGTGATTCGTTGTTGGTAGTCCCTTTAATTGATTAATGTATGAATTTTCTTCTTGAGTTTAGGGTTGAATCTACCCGTCTTCTTTTCCAGATAAGAGATTTCTCTCATAGCGGGGGAGTGGATGTGGGAGGATTTGAAGGATGTTTTGGTTTTCATGAGTTTTTTTATGGTAAAAGGTGAATTTTGACGTTGATAATTATGAATGTCCCTCCTGGAAGAGGTGAATGGAAATATAGTGGGGAAAGTTGAAAGAATTTTGGGTTGTTGGTGTTATTCACTGTCCTAAAAAGGTATTTAGATCTTTCATCAGTTCCCTTGTATGAAAAGGTTCATGTTAGGCCACTGATGTATAAAATCTGGTCGTAAGAAGAAACTATGGCCATTTGTAGGAGTCATGTTTTGTTCAGGACTCAGTTTAAACTCCTTTTCTTTGTAAATCATATTCAGTTACAATGGTCACATTTGGTGATATTTTTCAACATCATGTTTTCATTCAAGTACAAGGATGGATATCATAATATTTTTCTGAGAACTTATATTTTAATAGAAACATATTCATTCTTGGGAATTCTAAATTTTTTCCAGTTGGGATGAAAACATGTTCCATGTGTTCTTATTTTGTTGTATCCTTGCTCGAGGTGAATGGAATGATTCATGGTAATATTCTAAGTCCTTATCATGGTAAAATTCCATGTTGAGGTAAAATAGGTGGTGGGATGTGTTGTGTTCAGTGGTGTTGTTTGGATTGTGTTGTGGTTAATTATGGCACTAGAAGAATAAGTCTTGTATGGGGTTTTAGCATCTGACTGTGAGGTATGAGATTCTTCTACCATCAGAGCTCCATCCATAGGTCCCAAAGTGAAGCTGTCACATAGTCAGGAATTCCCAAGGATGTAAAGGATCGTGGTTAAATTTATATATCTGGTATGGTAGGTGGAGATAATTTTAGGTTTCGATGTGGAAGCTCCATTTTAATGGTCCCATTTAGTGAAAAGATACATGTGGACTTCGTCACCACATCGTGGCCCACATGGGTGGAATTATTTCTCTCTGGTTAGTAATAGGTGTAGTTGTATCCTTCTCTCAAAACTCTATGCGTGTGCCCTTATGGATGTGAGATTGGTAATGTTGTGGGGGTGGTGAACCACATAGTGTCTTCTGGTTGGTTGGTAGTTTCATTAATCAGGTCCCTGGTAGTGAGATATTTGGTGTTCAGAAAGTTCTCAAGTAGGAATATGTCAAGATCCCATGTTTTCCTATGCAAGTTAGACTAATAGATCAGTTATTATGGTGGGTATACCCACCAGGGGTCTCATTGGAAT
This sequence comes from Viscum album, assembly GCA_963277665.1. Classification (NCBI taxonomy): domain Eukaryota; kingdom Viridiplantae; phylum Streptophyta; class Magnoliopsida; order Santalales; family Viscaceae; genus Viscum; species Viscum album. The sequence goes on along the minus strand of OY728133.1, from coordinate 827,492,743 downwards.
TCCTCTAGAGTAAATTGATGTTAGTCTATCCCTTATTGGGGGGTCTGTCCAGGCCTCCCCATGTTGGTTTCCTGATTTAGTCTCGGGGATTAAGTTGTTTCTTATGGTGAGGAGTCCACTTGGGCATCCTTGTTCCAATAATTCAGTTTCATTCTTGGTTAATGACATGGTTGTGGGTGGTTTTGTTCAGATATATATAACCCCCAAGATCCTCTCTCGAGTAAACATTGGTATTGGATCATTCTCAACGGTTTTGTTAAAATTAAGATTAATGGAGTGTTCATCGGTTATGGTTTGATTTTTTTTGCCTTTTTCAGACTAGTGGTGTAAGTCTGATTTAGTGATGTCTGGGTTATTTGACATAAGTGTATGGATTTTCGGTTTTGTGAAGATATTTTCCTATGATCGATCAATTGGAGGTGTTTTCACTTTTGGGGGCGGGTGGCACACATTGAGGAGTATATTTTGAGTCTCCTAAGTTGATTTCTAAGTCTCTTTATTTATTGATAGTGTTCTAGCCTTTTCTTGTTTTTTGTTAATTGGGAATCCCCTTAGACTATGAAGGGGTATTCATTTCTACTTTGGGGTTATGCCTTGTTCTGGATTTCTGGGGGAAGAAATCATTATAGTGGGGAGAACTGTCACATGACTCTTTTAATTCTTTTATTTTATTAATTTTCTTATCATTAGGTATCCTTGTTGAGGTGCAGGTTGAAGCCCGGTTTAAATTTTTTAGTTGTTATTGAAAAATGAGCATTTTGGGCATGACAACATCGGGTGCATGGGTAGAGAACAGTATGGGAAACCGCGCGGCTTGACATAGGTTACCGTGCGGACTACATAAAGTTAAAAATAAATAAAATAAAATAAAATGAACAATAAAATTATAATAAAATTAAAAGAAAATGATTTAAAATTAAAAATAATGATAATATTATTAATATGAATAATATTATTATTCTTATTAGGATTATTATTATAAAGTTTATTAATTTTATTAAGTTTATTATTATCATATTATTATTATCATATTATTATTATTAGTTTACTTTAAAATTGTATTCTTTTCTTAGTGTTTCCTCCCTTGTGTGGTGTCCCCCTCTTCCCCTTCCCATCTAGCTCACACCTCACCCTGCCCCCTCTCTTATCTCATCATGTCACCCTCACTACCTCCTACCTACATCACTCCAGAGTCTAACCCCCTTTCCAATGAGGCCTTCCTCCGGTGATAGTAACCCCACCCCCATTTTCTTCTAATGAACACTCATCAGCACCCCCCTTTTCTTCCAGCGACCGCCCACCAATTACCCCCTTTCCTTCTGACCATTGTCCTCCAACACCCCGCTCTCCTCCATCGCAGATGCCTCCCTTTGGTAATCTATTTTACCTCTTTTCCTAGGGTTTTGATTCATTTTATTTTGGTTTTTAGTTTTTCAATAGGTATAGTGTCCATTTAAGGTTTGAATCTTGTTAGTTAGGATTTAATCTTGTTAGGTTGTGGTAGATTTTTTGTTTTCTAGGTTTGCTTATAGTGCAGTTGAGGTGTAATGATGATTTAGCACCATTTTCCGGAAGCCTATTGGTTTGATGTATGTAGTCCCATTCCCTAACATTTATAGATAATTTAATTTTTTTATTTAATTAACTTTTTCATGTTATGTAGATAATTTTGGTGTTGTGTAATGTGTTTTGGAAATTTTTGAAATTCATGTGTGATGTAATTGGATTTTTTTAGAAATGGGCATGTTTTTCATATGGGTCTTATTGTGGAAAATTTTATAAGTTTTCAATTAATTATTTAAGGTGTTATAAGTGTGTTTTTGGTAATTCTTTAACATCTATATGGGATAGAAATGAATTTTTCATCAAGATAAATGGTTATGTATCATGTGTATCATAATGTAATGTTTCTTGAAATGTCTTTTATGACTTGTTTGGAAAGTGAGAAAATTAATTTCGAAGTCACTTGAGGTGCGTTTATATTTGTAATGAATTCTTATTAGATAATTTGGTAGTGTTGTCATATAGGCCTTGTTTTTTATTTTTTTTAATATGTGTTTCAAATTATTTCAATGATGAAAGGCTTGTTTTTAATATAAGTTTTTCTTGTGTTTTGTAAAAATGGTCATCTATGAATTGTGAATTTGATGATAAATTCTTTATAAAAGGGTTTTGGTAGGATTATTAATGGAAATGTTTTATGTTATAAAAAAATGATGAATTACAGAAGTGTTTTATAAATTATGAAATGTGGTTATTAAATTGTACAAGTGGTACAGATCATGTTTTGAAGTATTTTTGGTGTGCGTTTGGTTTCAAAAAAAAGTTTTTGGGTTGTCCAAGTGGGGGTATATTTTTTTGTTACATTTTTTAGCTCCAGAAGTTTGATGATGATGTGTTGTGTGATATGGGGAACATAATTAAGCATAAGGGAATCTCGGGTAAGTAGGTGCACATAATAGGACTAGCTTTCTTGTGATACAGAAGTGGCTACGACCCGATTTCACTTAGAACGATTGAATATTACAACACTAACTAAACATGGATGATGATTTAAGACCACTAGATTATGTGTGTGTTACCTACTAGTAGATCATGAATGAGAACATTGTTGGTAGTGGATTATAATCCACATTTTCACTAAGATGCAAGTTTATTAGAATCCCACTTGAGCTAGTTTGACCCTTAGGATTTACCTATGATGCTCTACCTTATATGGATGGGTTCCAACCTTTATAATATAGTGCACCTCTTATGTGTGGGTGTGTGTGTGTGTGTGTGAACTTTTAGAAATCCCTTATTTTTTTAAGTGAATGGTTTTATTGGTCTTCTTTGTAAGTCTTTTCTTTTCTTTAAAATGTTTACTCACAAATAATTTCATAAATATATTTTAAAATCATTTATTTAAATCAGAATGTTAGATTATCTTAATAATGTTTTGGAATGGAATATCTTTTGGGTGGAATCCAAATGGGAATTGGATCACACCTTTCCGACACTTTTGGGTTTATTCAGGCCTTGTCTTGTGGTTGTTTCAAGTTAAGGAAAGATGTGTAGTGATGTTAGATTGAGTTCCTAGTCATGTTCCGTGTGGATCTTGGTGGTGGTGGCTTTAAGATGTGGTTCTTATCATTTCATGGAGGTTTGGTATATCGTTTTGGTCCCCTTATGTTGTGGTATTTTGGGGGTGTCTAAAATTTGTAAACATTTGAATATGAAAATTGTTAAGGGATTTTTTGGTTGTGAAATTTCTGTTTTGGTTTATTTATATTGTTATTTTATTCATGACTTCTCTTAGGTAAATCATTCCCAAACATTTATTTGATACGTGGGAACGTTTTCCAGCCCATGGGGATTTGGAACTCCCTTCATGCCTTACCATGGACCAGGTCGAGCACTGGGTCAGATGGTGACCCAGCTTGGTTTGTGATAGAAGAAGAATAGGAATATTGGAATATTTATGAAATAATAATCAATTTATGTTCATGATATTAAATAAGATATGGATTTCTTGGATAAAGTTAGGGGAAAACATGAAAATGATAAATTGAAACCTAATAAGTAGTGAACTATAGTTAAGGATTAAGGAATAGTAAAATACCATTTATGATATTAATATTTCTACTGAGATAACTAAGAATATTGAAGCACTTGAAGAGGAATCAGTATCTTTAATAATGAATCTTGAGTCTAGAATAAAATTAGAAGATTCAAGGAAGAAGATAAAATTTATAAATCTTTTAGATGAGGTATTAAGGGAATGGGATGAGTGATTAAATAGGAAATTTTATGAAGTATTGAAATATAAAATATGGAATTTCATAGTTTAAATTGTTCTTGGATTTGGTGGTGAAACATCAAAAATAAATATAGTAATTTTGAAAATAAAAAAGGAATAAAAAATTATAATAATGTTCTCAATAATTAATAACTTATCAAAAATAAAAGTGTTATCAAAAGGTAAGGGATATATGGAGAAATTATAGTAATATTATATTTCATAATATGAAGTGATAATTTTGTGGCTACCTAGGCCACATGATGTATTATTTCAGTTTGGTAGAGATTTATTTGAAATATTAATAAATTGGAAGTCAACAAAGGACAATCAAAACATATCCTTTATATAAAAAAAATCCATTATATTGAGATTTTTTTAATTTCTCTAATTTTTAGAAACATATTCTACCCATTAGAGGAAAAATAATTGACTTGATTGCTTATGTTGAATAAAATGAGAAGAGGCTGACATATATATCAACTCATTTAAGAGTATCTTATGAAGATAAGTTGAAGACGAAAGTGGGAGAAATTATTACTAAGATGGATATTAAATCTATAAATAATAGTAGTAAGTGTATTATTGATAATGGGTGAACATCTTACATGATAGGTAATATAAATCTTCTCAAGAATATGAAATGAATAGTTTATGGATTGGTTTTTTTAATGATGATGCTTTAAAGATCTTAGGTATTTATAAAACCCATCTGGATGGAGTTGATTTAAATAATATTAAAGTTATATTTTTTTTTGATGTCTGATATAATTTTTTGATTGTGAGTAAGTTATGTGACTTGGGATTTGAATATGTATTAAATAAAAAAGGAAAAAATATCAAAGTAAATACTAGAAACTCTTTTATGTTGGGATGGGAACAAATGGAAACTTGTATCATGTGGAAAATATGGAGAATAATTTTATATTTATTGTAGATTAGGATAAAAACTTATGGAATCAAATACTTCGGAAAATGCCTTATTAGAGTTTGTATAATTTATCAAATCCAAATGTTTTTGTTTATATTAATTTTCTAAAGAGTAATATAGAAAGTATTTGTGATGCGTGTTTAAGGGAAAAGAATTTGAGAAATCCCTAATATCAAAAGAATAATAAATCATAAACTTTGCTGGATTCGGACTATAAATTTGAGTTTTTTCCAATAAATAAATCTAAAACTTGAGGTCAGAAACATTTCATGCAATTTTCTGATGATTATTGCAAGATGGGATGTTCTATAAATATAAAGTCCAACAGATAAGTGTTATACTACATCAAAATATTCTTAATAATGATATATAATGAAACTATAAGACAAATGAATATCTTATGGTCAAATAATAGAACCAAATACAATTCCATTGAAGATGAAAATTATCTATAGAAACATGGAATAAATCATGATGTATCGGTGGTGAGGAATCCTCTACATAATGGAGTTTTGTAAATAAATATTATCATACTAAATATTATATTTAAGACTTTTTTATTGAAAGTGGAATCTCTTACCACTATTTAAAATAATTTTTGAGTGTGACTATGTATACTCATAATCAAGAATTTATTAGTATTTGGGAAGGAAAATACTATATTAAATTAGTCATAGTGGTAAACCACCATTGAAATATCTGAGGGGTTTCATAAGTAAATGTTTCATTCAGAATAAATAGTGAAATCCAAGAAAGTATGGTGATACTGTGGATGAAGGAGCATTCTTAGGCTTCTAATCATAGATTAAACCCTATAAATGTTTCAATTAAAGTCTCAAAAATATATTTGATTGTTCTGATGTGAGAGTGTTTAAAATTAAGATTAATAAAAATCTATAGGTTATGTTATAGAAGATGAGTGGGATAAGGAAAAAAACTAGATTCCAATTCAATAGAATTAAAAAATTCGCTAAATTATGGTGATTCTAATGTTAAATCATAGGGTGATAATTATATAGAATGAATTTAACCCATTAATAAAATATGAAGAAAAAGATTTGAATATGACATAAGAAATTCTATTTGATAAAAATATACATCAGCACATACTTGAATAATGAGAAGAATATATAATATTTTCCTATTATTAGAGGTGTGACCAAATTCATTTAAATAAGTTGATAGTGATGATACATAGGTAAAACCATGAATAGAGAACTTTTGGGGTAACAAGACTTTAATCCATGCTTCTGATAAAACCATTTAAATTTCACATAACGATCCACTAGAAATTTTCATTCAATAACATATTAGAAAACCAAACCTTCGAAAGTTCCCTCTGACTATGTGTACCATAAGTAGGTAGAATAGAACCTTACTCACCAAATAAAATCATTCTTTTTTGAATAAAAAATAAAGTTCAAAAATATTCAATCTAATGGAATTATAGAAAGAAATAAATAACATAAGATTTTTAAAATTCCTCAAACAATAAGTCCTACATGCAAGGGGATAGACATGATGTTGATTAATTTATTATAACCAGACAAAATATGTGATTAAAAATAGATTAAAAAAACTAATCCTAAAAGAACATAATAACTCTCCCATAAATCACATATTGAAACACAATTTTCATTGAAGGTCTCACCCAATTATATGTTATGTGTTAGCTAGTTAAACTAGTTAAACCTAATCCCCTTAAATCTCAATAAATGAGGCATGGAAAATTCATCTCAGTTTTCAAACCGATCACCCTCGAGTCATGAGAAACTTACATAGCTTTAGGTATTTACTATAAAACCATCAGTAGATGAAAGAAATTTATGGTGCTACTATGCTAGGATAAGTTTTGTTACCATTTTCAGAACCTCATGTACACCCCATAATTCGGTGTATGAAATTCTAGTGAATGAAATCTCAATCGGTAAACTTATAGTGAACTAAAACAGTCTTCACATCCCAATAATCTCCCACATAAATTTTATTCCCTAGAAATTTGTAAACTCTCCACAACTTAATATGAATTTTTTTTCTCTATATCCTCCTTTGATTCACTAAAGTACAACTACGGTTTGATATTGTTGCATACATTATTAAACTATCACCTAAGTAAACATATCTAACAAATTTTAGCTTCTTATACTCCTTTTGATCTCCATCTCCATATTCGACATCACTTTTTTAATGGAATTATACTTTAGTATGATGTTATTTTTCCTTTAATAAAATATTATATTTCATGACAACTGTATTATACTCTAGATACCACAAAAAAGAACTCATATTTCCATAATTTTATTAATTTCCTTCAGTAATTTCTTCCACCATAACATATATTTCCTAGTTTTTATTGTATCTACATACAATGAGTCTTTTGAACTTAGATTAATAATACACTATAAAGATTTTGAATATATGAGAGTCATTCCTCCAAAATTAACCTAAAAACCAATTGTAATTTTCCTTGTATCTGCATCACTAAAAAAAATTTCATCCACAAACCCTTATAACAGATAATTAATTTCAAATCATAGGGTTATATCTTCCATATCATTTATATACTGAAGGATCTGCTACAAATAATCCGAATTAACTTTCACTAGAATCACCATGAACGGAATCACAACTCCCACTACAAGGGAAATGTCTAGCCGAGTGAAAATAATAGTGTACATAATATTAACTACTGCTAAAGCATATAGAACAGTTCACATCTATATATTCTCAAATTTTATTACCATTTCCTTTGATATGTATAATTTTAAGTGATCAGTAATAAGGGTATATATTGTATTACTTATAAGAATCCAAACTATATCAATAATGGGTTGGATATAATCCCACTAATAAATCACTAATACCCCATCTTTCATGTCACTCTCAATCAATGTCCCTAAAATATTTCCTTCCTTCCCAACATATTTCATATTAAATATTCAAGAAAATTCATTCTTCATATTCTATATTCTCCTAAAATTCCATCTGGATATTAATATTTCATCCAAATATAAAATAAATATGATAAATGTATCATCTTTACATTGCTCTGAATAAAAGAAATGATCTACACAACACCAACTGAAACCTAATTCTAACAAAAACAAATTTAATTTATGGTTCAAAAAAAGAGATTACTTCAATCCATATTTTCTTGTATTCATCTTGAAAACCAAATTCAGATTCCATTATACTGGTAAACCTATTGGTTGTTATAAGTTGATAACCTCCTCCAAATCATAATAATGTAATAAGGGTTTTAATTATAACTATTCTAAGTACAAATATTTTGATTCTACCAATACTAGAACACTTTATATAGTGATGTTCTCCACTATTAGAGAAAATTGTTTCATAAATTCAACATTATCCTTCTCTTGAAACCCATTCACAGTCATTTATACCTTGTATTTTTTTCATCAACATCTTACCTATTCTACTATATCTATATATTATCTAGTTTTATTTTATATTTTTAAAGTTCATACATATCACAAGTTCTATAGAACTTTAATAAATCCATATCTTTATTCATAGATGTATCCCATTATTTAAATTCAATGAGTGTTTCTACTTCTTTGGGTATTTTGGGTTCCCCTATATACTTTAGAAGCAGTGGATTTATATACAACCCAAATATTTGTATTGGTATTATAGTTCTTATTGATATCCTCAAATAAATTGGGTAATCCATATTTATTAGCTCATCCATTTCTACAAGTCCTTGTACTTCCAATACTATGACTTCTAGAGCCTTAAATTCCCAGTACCCCCACTTGATATTCAATCACACATAATCTTTCTTATTGATCTTAAGTTCTCCTTTCTCATAGACTTCGAAGTCTTTTAGAACTCACATATAAGTTCTCTAGAATTTTTAAACTTATATTATCTTTACTCTGATCAATTTATATTTAAATAGATGATTTTTCCTCAACTTTTTCCCCCAAAAAGTTATAATCTCTCCATATAACCCCTTTATTAAAGTGACCATCTCAACATCTAATGAATTAACTCTTTTAATCATCCCACAATTGATAGTTGAAATTATCATCGCCATACCCAATAAAAAAAACTTTGGACTTAGATCCAATCATTTTACTATCCTTATCATTTATATTCATTTATGCTAATATTTCAAAGACTTTAATGTTCTGAACATCTAGACATTTTGAAGAACATAACTCCTCCAGTATTTCCTACCTAAATGCCGATACTAGACTATTTTTTAATATATATGATGTTGTGTTGAGAAATTTAACTTAAATTATATTAAACATTCCATATTATAACCTCATTCTTATAAAATTATCTATTAATGTCTTATTCATCAATTCATCCACTCCATTCTACTATGGAGTCCTATATAACACCTTAAAATGCCTTATCCCCTTCTTCTATAGAAGTTCCAGAAGTTGTATCTGGTCTACTCCCCAATATTTTAATTTCATATTCATTTAAACTTCTATACACTACACCTTTCCACCGTATATTTACATTGAATTAAGTATTGAAAACCATCATATTTTTTCATCAAAAATTAAATAAAAACTTTTATTATTTAATTTTCAATAAATGTAAAAAAATAGAAAGAACTCCCAAGGGGGTGAATAGGTTAAGTTCCCCAAACATTAGTATAAACAGGTTTTATCTGATAGGATTTACACTTCCACCCATCTAAGTTGAAGGATTACATCATTATCTTCCTTGAAATATATATTTCGTATATTTTGATATTTTTTTATCAATATCCAATGTTATAACAACCCATATATTTAATACACTTAATTTCATGATTTATAATATAAAATTAAACTTATTAAAGTCTAGAATATCGATATTACTAGTTTTTTTTGTACATTGGGTATATAAAACATCAACTTGATACACTGATAAAATAACATTATTGAAAAATTCCTTTACATGCTTCTAATATTTCATATTTTTAAAGCTGTACAGGCTAACTTGGGGACATACATAAGAATGGTGTGAGCTATAAATCCCATAAAGTGAATAAAAAAAGCATAATATGATGAAAGTGTTACATGTTAGTCAATAGTAATTTCAATGGGACATAAAAGGGGTGATAATCATAATCATGAAAAATGAGTCATTATAAAACATGATAGCATAAAGGCAACGTAGGAATGTGGCATCAATGTTAAACATGACATCATAAACATGGGTTAAAGATAACCACCAAAAGATAATAACATGGTAAGAAATTTATCATTATTGGGTAGGTTTACTACCTAATCCTATACATGATGTTTCATTATACTAAAACATTACCCAATTCATTGGTGTACTATATAATTTTGGGTGCACCCATCGCATTCATTTGAAGTACATACATGAGTGTTCCACATAGAACATTCAACATAGGATCATATTTCATCAAATTTAATAACAAAATTAAGGTGTTAGGGGTAAATACAAGGAACTAACCTATAAAATAAGAATATGTATTTCTAGGTGAATAATTTTTAATGGAAATGGTGATGGTATTCACAATATAAAGGTTTGTCATGGAAAAATTGAGGGATAATTTTGGTGGCATAACGAGGGTACCTAATGAATAATGTGTAGGAAAAATGACAGTGAAATGTGACTTTTAACACTTGGAAATCATACAGGAATTAATAGGAATATGTAATAACATAATACAATTTGAATAATTGGTAATTAATTGGTATAATACCAAATGTTTTCTTGAGTGAAAGTTTGGATTGGAAAATTTATAGGATAGTTTCAGTAGCATAATGGGGGTATATAATGAATCAATGGAGGGATTAATGAAAGTGAAAGGGGTATCTCATAAATTGTAAATAATAAGTTAAATAATAAGGATGTTTTATTCATATCCCATTAATAGGAATTTAAATAAAAAAAGACATTACAAAAGAAGGTTCTTGAATAAAGAGGAAAAGGAGAGGATCCCTTGCCTTGAGAGGGTGTTTGAAAAAGCTAGGAAGAAGATTCTGGAGAGATTCGGGGAACCTTGGGAGGACTATATAGAGAAAAGGTAAAATTATGTTCATTATAAAAGGATTTTTAGTGAATATTAAATAGATTTTGGGTGGGTTTATATAGGAATATAGTGGGGAGATCTTTATTATTTTCCAAACTTTGGTATTGGACACTATTCAATAAAGTAATAAAAAAACCCAAACCTTACCATGGTTTTTTACTATGTTTTAGGAAATATATGAGGGTTATTTATTATTCTATAAGTCCATAAACTCATAACATTAAAATAATACCCTTGTTGATGTGTAAGTTAGTCATATTTACAAATAATTGATTTTAAAACATTAAAATATAATATAGGTTTTGGAGGATAACTAAATTGTTTATAAAATTAATGAAATAACCTTAAAACACGTTATTTTAAATGTAAAATATATATTTGATCATGGATACCTTTTATGACACATATTACACCACTTTGGGTTATTATGATGTCATAATACATACCATATATTTATATTGTATTTAATTTTTACCCTAAAATTCAACTGTCTCAGAAAATTATGAACAATTAAACATTGGATAATTTAAACATGATGATTCAGAAAATAATATTTATTTTAATAAAAATAATTCTATAAGTATGAGAAATTAAACATTTAAATTAAAATATTAATTTATTGAAAAATACTGGTTTTTGGATAATGATTTTTTCTTACCCATATAAAATAATACATTTTGAAATCATAAAATTATATTATAATTTATATTTTATATATAATATTTAATAATACTATTTTATTAAAATATAAATTTTTTAAAAAATTCATGAATTCATCAAAATTAATGTCTTGGTTGAAATTTCATATTACCCAAAAAAATTTAGTATTTTTTATTAAAACATAATTTTTATTAAACAAATTACTTAATAATTTATAAATTAATAATGATAAGGAATAAACATAATAATTATTTTAAAAATTCATAATATTCACGTTTGGATTCACATCCCTTTATTACACCAACAAACTCCTTAAGGGTTAGCTGCAAGATAGTGAGATTTCCATGGGGTGGTTCAGTGTACATGGTTTAGGTCATGATCACTATGATCTTTAAATTCACTCATAAATAGTTTCACTCATGATTTAGTTGTTGGATATCAGATTGTTATTTTTCAAAGGAAAATCCTAGTTATTTTATCTCCCATAGAATCTCTAATAAATGGGCTTCATGGGGTACAATCTTACTAGTTGAGGCCATCACTTCTTTTTTCTTTGTCAAAAGAACTTTATCATAACCCTTCATATATATTAATAATATAATTGATCTTAAATTAATATATTATCAATATTTATTATTATTAATGGACTTTTAAATATGAAAGGATATAAGAAAAAAGTAAAAAAATCAATAACCACATTATATAATGGGTCATTTAAATCAATCACAAAGAGAATTCATTTATAAAAGTTGGGTCATTAAATTATTACTCATTCATAAATTCCCCCCCCCCCAATTATCATTTCATATACTAAAATAGATGAGGTACTTCTATTTCATCACCTCTTATGGTTCCCATGTTGCTTCCTCAAACTTGTGGTTATGCCATAACACTGTGACTAGGTGAGTTGTCTTACTTAATAGAACCTTATCTCTATGATATAAGATCTTCATTGGTTTCTTCTCATATGGAAGACCATTCTCCAATGGTACCACCAATGAATCAATACATGTGATGGGTTAAGTATGTAAATTATTAGTAGGGATATATATAACACATAATGTAACTGATATGGGTTAGGTGGGAGTTCTAGTCAATAGTCTACTGCTCCGACAAGATCAAGGACTCAAAGGGGATATATCTAGGACTAGTATTTCCATTATTTATAATCTTCGTGAAGATATATGAAGGAATACTTTCTCACTGACCTCAAACTCCAGTCTCTTCAATAATTTTCTACATAGATTTTCTAACAAATTCGTGAAGCTTTCATGTAACGCTGCATGGTTTGAACTTTTTCTATCATATATTGGATAAGACGGGGTCTCTTCATCTTCTTCTCTCCATCTATATCTAAGAATATCATAATTCAACAGCTCCTCCCATATAGATCCTCATAATGTGGAATTTTAATGCAATAATATAAATTTTTGTTATATGATAACTCTATTAGGGGAAGCTTCCAATCCCAAATTCCTTTTAAATTAATTTAATATGATCTCAATATATTCCTCAGGGATTAAATATTCCATTCATACTGACCATCAATCTGAGGGTGATAAGTAGTGTTGAATCTCACTTATATATTCAATACTTACTAAAGTCTTCTCCAAAACCCTGAGGTAAACCTCAGATCCTAATCAGATAAAAAAGATAATGGAACTCCATAAACTCTTACCAATTATCTTATGTATATTTCGGAGAGTTTGTCAAAAAAATAAATCTTCCTTGATAGAAATGAAATGTGCTGACATGGTAAGTGGTTGAAAACCACCAAGATGGTGTTATTCCCTTTAGGTGTTATGGGGAGTATTTTGATGAAATATATGGTTATGTTTTCCCAATACCATATTGGTATGGTCAATGGTTTCATTATAACCTTATTCTTTTTTCATTCTTCTTTCCCTTTCCAGCATACTAAGAATAAAGATATAGACTCTGAAATCTATATCTTCATGTTATCCCACCAAAAATATTACTTCAAATCTTTATACATATTAGTGATTCCTAGATGAATAGATATGGATAATCTATGAACATAATCCAAAAATTTACCTCTATATTTTTGGATTTTGTGGGATATATGTTAGGGTTCCAAACCAGAACTGTATCTTTAGAAAATTTTAACTTCAGAATACTCAATACCATCTTCTATAGAACCTAATCATCTTTCATATCCTCCCTGATCCTCTCAAGAATGGATGGCTGAGAAGTTATTTGATCATGGTAGGATGAATATTCCTTTATTATTTCCATATTTATCCTTTTCATGTCCAAAAATACTAGGTCCCTTGAAATCCACGTCATAAATATAGTTACGAGATCCTTTCTACTCCGAGCACCTACCACTTTGTTCACCTTCCTAGTATGATAATGGATTGAACAATCATAATCCTTTATCATATCTAACTACCAATATTGGAATATATTAATCTCTTTTTGTTTGAAAATATACCTGAGGCTTTTATGGTATGTTTATATATATATATATATATCACAATTCTCCCCATAGAGATAGTGTTTCCAAATATTTACTGTGAAGATAACTATCTCTAATTATATATCATTAGTTTGTTAGTTCTACTCATGGATCTTTAATTTCTAGGATACGTAGGATACTAATTTATCATTTTTCATGAGTACACAATCTAATCCCTTTTTAGATACATTATTTTAGATCAAAAATTCTTCCCCACTAGTGGATAATGTGAGTGAAGGTATAGTGATTATCCTCTTCTTCCTATATTTAAAAAATTCCTCAAATTCATTAATACAAACAAATTTGACTCCTTTTTTAGTTATCTTGGTTAGGGGGCTTGAAAATCATGAGAAGTTTCTCAAAATTTGATGATAATACCAAGATAATCTACTGAAACTATATATTTTTGTCATTGCGGTTGGTCTTGGACACCCTTCAATCATCCCTATATTTGAAGGATCCATAGATATCCCTTTACTAGTGAGGAAATTCTATGGTAATTTTAATTGGTCTAATCATAAATCACATTTATTCAAATGTTCCTCATATTACTCCTTAATTTTAATGTATTTAATAATATCATAAATAAAGACTACCACAAATATGTCAAGGTAATCCCTAAAGACTCTATTCATTAAATTCATGAATTTTTTTGTAGAATTAGTGAGTCAAAATGGAATCACTATGAACTAGTAGTTCTTATACCATGCACAAAAAGAATCCCTTGATATATCCTCATTATTCACATTTAATTTATAATATCTTAACTAAAGATCTATCTTATATCATTATTGGTATCCACATAGTTGATCAAAAAATTCATCAATTTGTGGTAGAGGATACTTGTTCTTAATCATGCTCTTGTTAAGATCGTGATAATCAATCCATAGGCACCTTGACCCATCCTTCTTCTGGATAAAGAAGACAGATGCATCCCACATTAAACAACTTAGAATATAAACCATTTATCCATATTCTCATATAATTTTTTCTTTATCACCTAGAGTTAAACAAAATCCCTTTCTATATAGAGTTTTGGATAATTGAAAATCCTTAGGTATAAGATCGATTGATAATTAAACCACTCAGATATGAGAAAGACTAGGAAATTCTACAAGAAACATATCAATATATTCCCTCACAATGGACAGGTCTTCAAGGATTATGTTTTCCTTAGTATCAATAATTTGAGTGATATAAGAATTCTCAAAAGAAAATAATTTCCATTCTTGAGATTTTTGTACTAAAGAAGATTCATCCCCCTCCTTTAACTTGTATAGAATCAAGATTGATTCATTATATAGAGGCTGATTTACTTATCTCATAAATTTATATTTTTTCTATATAATAAAATGTAATTAATACCCAAAATTGCATCAAATTACATAAAAGGAGGTATCACAAGGTTCACTGGGAAGTTCAGCCCACAAATTTTGATAGGGTGGGAGTTCTATAGTTGGGATAAAATAATTTATATATTTATCATTTTCACAAACATCTCTAATTCCATGCTTTGTGGTGGTTTTTGAATAGCTCTTCCAAACATGCAAGATATGAAATAATTTTTTTAACCATAGAATGGGACTGTAGCGACGGCGGTACTGTGTGGTACTATAGCAGCTGGGTTACTATTCACAGAATGGTAATTGGGCCAATAATTTGGGCCTACGGGCTATGTAATGGGCTACAAGCCCACTGGGCCTTCAGTCTATGTAATGGGTCTTCCTCTACCCAATTAAAAGAGGTCTTTTCTTTTCTTTATTAATAAAAAATGAGGCTCCGGCCCCAACCTTTTAAAAAAAATTTACTTCATCCAGACCAGACTTAAGGATGAGAATTTTTAAACTACGAAACACATAATCAATAAACCATGAACATTAAATGGATAACTCATAAACGAACTATATTCCTTAACTTATTAATTTAAATGTTTTAATCTAAGTTATCCATGATCTATTTCCTATAATAAAATAGTATGTAATTTTTTCCCTTAATAATGGTTCATAATGTGATTTTGAATTTAACAAATCATATCCCCTGAGAGATTTAAACTAGGTGTGTATGAAGGAGCATTTTCATGCACGAGTTCATGATTTAGTCTAGATAAATAAACAGTTTTCAAGGTTTTTACCCTTAGGTACATTTTTTCCAAATCCACATCCCCTTGTATTATCTAGATAGGGGTATATTTTCTTGGAAACAACTTACTATATACTTTACCAAAATTTAGGTATGTTTTCATATGTTTAGTATTATCCCTAATAATTTAAATAGAGTTTTAAAATCATAATCCCAAAAATAACTGGACTTTACTATGATACCAACTACGACAACCCATATCTTTAATACACTAAATTTTATGATTTATTACATAAAATAACACTTAGTACAACCCAAAAGATCAAGAAGACTGGTGTATTTGGTATATTATGTACATAGTACATCAATATGATGCATGGATACAAAAACAATCATAAAAACAAACTTGACATGATTTTAATATTCCATATATTATAAAACTATACAGGGTAACCTGGGGACATACATAATAAAGAGGTAATCTATAAAGTCCAGTTAGGTAATAAAAAAAGAATAACATGATAAAATTATTACATTTTAGTCAATGGTAAATTTAATGTGATATAAAATGGGTGATAATAATAATCTTGAAAAATGAGGCATGATATAACATGATAGCATAATGACAACATGGGAATGTGGAATCAACATTAAACATGACATTATAAACATAGGTTAAGGATAATTTCTAATACATCATAACATGTGGTAAAAATTACCATAATAGATTAGGGTTTCTCTCTAACTTCATACATAATGTCTCATTAGACTAAAACATTTCTTAATATATTGGAATTCTATATAATTCTAGGTGAACTCGTTTCTTTCATATCATGTACATGCATAAGTGTTCCACATAGATCATTCAATATATGATCATATTTCATCACATTTAATACCAATAGTAAGTAGTGTGGGTTAACTATATGTAAGTACCCAATAAAATAAGTATATCTATTTCTAGGTGAATATGCAGGAATGGAAATGGTGATGGTATTCACAATACGAAGGTTTTTCATGGAAACATTGAGGAATAATTTCAGCTGCATAACGAGAGTACATAATGAATCATATGAGGGATTAATGAGATAGAAAGGCGTTTATAATCGCTTGGAAATCATAAGTAAATTAATGGTGATATTTAAGATCATAATAAAACATTAAAATTTGGGAATTAAAATACATGATACAGATACGGTGTTTGAATAAAATTTTGGTATTGAAAAATCATAGGATAGTTTTGAAAGCATAATGGGGGTTTATAATGAATAATGGGAGGGAATAATGAGAGTTAAATGGTTATATCATCACATTAACAAAAAAATTAAATAAATAGGGATGCGTAAAATTATATCCCATAAATATTAATTGAAATACAAAAGGCATTACATAAATAAGGTGTGTAAATAAAGAGGAGAAGGAGATGATTCCTTACATTGAGAGGGTATTTTCAAAAGCTTGTAAGGAACTTCTTGAGGTCATGGAGGCACCTTAGGAGATATATAGAGAGGTAAGGTGAGATTATATTCTTTCTCAAAGAATTTTTAGTGATAAGGAAAGATATTTTGGTGGGGTCATATATAAAAAGAGAGGGGAGTTATTTATTATCTTCCAAATATAGGTTTTGGACTCTATTCAACAAAGTAATAAAAACCACAAACCATTAGAGGATTTTTAACTATTTTTTGTACCAAATTGGAGTGTTTTTAATTATTTTATAATTATATCAACTGATAACATTAAAAAAATATCCTTGGTGATGTGGAAGTGAGTCATGTTTACAAAGAATTGATTTTAAAACCTTAAAATATAATATATGTTTTGTAGGTTTCATAAATTATTTATAAATTTAATCAAAAAACCTAAAAAATTTAATGTGAAATATATTTTTTTAATAAATATTATGGAATAATTAAATCAATTTTGGTTCATTATGATGTAATAATACATACTTTATATTTATACTGTACTTAATTTTTACCTAAAAATTCGACTCAACAAAATTTGAAAAATTCACCATTGGAAAATTTAGATTTATTGATTCCAAAAATAATTTTTATTTTATAAAAAAAATTTCAAAATATTATAAATCAGTCTTCAAAATTAGAATCCCCATTTATTAAAAAATAACAGTTTTTTGACAATAAAAGTTTTCTCAACTTTATAAAAATTATATTTTCATTTCATAAAATTATATTATAATTTATATTTAATATGTACTATTTATTAATAATATTTTATTAAAAAATCATTTATTTAAAAAATTCATGAATTCTTCAAAAGTACTGTCATAGTTAAATATTCTTTTAACCTAAAAATTAAATTCGAGTTTTTTTGTATTGAAATCTAATTTTTATCAAACTAGTTATGTCATTAGTTATTAACTAAAAACAATAAGTAATAAAAAAATATTATTTTAAAAAAATCATAATATTAGGTTCATGATACATAGAACATCATTACACTAGAAAACTCCATAAGGTTAAGGTGTTTAATGGTGAGATTTTAATGAGTTGTTTTGGCATACATGGTTTGGGTCATGATCTCGATGAGCTTGAACATATCCCATAAAGAGTTTCAATCATGATTTAGTTATTTGATATCACCTTAGGAATTGTCAACATAAAATCTTGGTGATTCTTTCTCCCTTTTAAGCTCTGATAAATGGGCTTCATAGGCTACAATCCTACATATTGAGGACATCACTTATTTTGTGTATTTGAAAAGGACTTTATCATAACCCTTAATATATACTAATAATAGGATCATTATTCAATAGCTATATTATCAATAGTCATGAGTCTTAATAGTATTTTAAATCCAATAGGATATAACTAAATAGGTTTATGTGTTTTTTATAATCACATTACTTACTAGGAAATTAATTTGATAACGAAGGGAACTCATTTATAAAATTTTGTGTCATTTCAAATATGTCATTCACCATTAAAACCATTATGTTCTTCTCATTGAGATGACCCAGTCTGATATTTAAAACATATAAATATTAGAAAATGTTTCTCAATTCATTTTCATCTATAATTTTTATCAAATACATTATATCATACTTTATTCCTTTTATAACCACCATAGAGCCTTGAGTATCTTTCCATACTAAATTGGAAAAGGTATCTCCACACCCTACCTCTTCAAGTTTTCCAACTGGAATTAAGTTATTCCATAGCCCTGGGATATGTATAACATTTTTGGTTTCAATAATCCCCAATTATTCATCTGAATATTTGCATATACTTTTCCAACAATCATCATAACTTCATCATCCACCAAATATAATTTACATAAATTTCCAAATAAATAATTTTCAATGCATATCTACTCTCCTATTGAAGAAATGAATTTCCTTGGTCAACTAATAATTAGTCTATATGAATGTTTAAGTAAGAAAAAAATCACTGCCTTAATCTATAATGCCAAAGGAATTTGAGCTACTAGAGGTTAATGGTTTTCTGGATATTTCATTGTCACTATTTTAGTACTTCTTTAAGTGTCCTGTTTTCCAAAACATCTAGTATACAAGGCCTAGACTAAATGATTTTTCTCAAAACATATCTCGTTGCTTATTTTTTATGACTTCTTCTGGTAGAATTGTTTTTACTGAGGTGATCATCCTTGTCTATCATAATTGAGATAAATTCTAGATGACTTTGGGACTTCCCACTACCAAAGTTATTTATTGAGTATAAATTTCATGATATCATATAACACCGTGTTTTTTCATTATAACTATTATCCATAATTTCCATATAATCCATACTTTATAAAAGTTAGGATAGTAAGAGTATCTCCCATATTTCATCTTTTAATGCTACCATCACTAATTTATGGAACCAACATATCATATTAAATCCATTCACATGATCTACCATTGGTATTCCATTTTAAAACATTAAGGAGAATAATCATCGCAACAAAAAGACTTTGTTAAGTTTCATTGGTTTCTCATACATATATGTTGATTTCTTCATCACTTCATCTATGATTTTATTTACCCATATACTAAAGGAAACATTCCTTTCCAAATATATCCTCACCAAAGATAATGATTTATCATCCAATAATTCCAATTCCGCCTTCTATATATTCTTTTACATTTTTTGGTTATTAGAATATAAGAACCAGGTTCTTATTTTTGAGGTACGGGCTTCTTCTTTTTCCTTTTCCTTAAGTGTTTTTGAGAAAATATGGAAAATGGGGAAAAATCATGAATTTTGGAACTACACGCTGTGTACTTTTTCCACACGCCGTGTACTTCTAGCCGTGTGGGGATGAGTACACGGGGCCTGTAGCCATGCCGGCAACGAAGGGTGTAGGAACCGACTACATGCTGTGTAGTGGTACCTTACACACCGTGTAGTTAGTCAGCAGGCCTAAACAGTAAGGCGGTGGAGCAGCCGATAGCCGGGAGACAGTACACGCCATGTACTTTAGAGTACATGTCGTGTACTCATGTCGACGGTTGAACAGTGTGACAGTGCCACCAAATGAACAGTTAAATGAAAGAAGTACACGTCGTGTACTCAGAATTACATGTTGTGTACTTTTTTCAGCTTAAAACAGGAAGTAGCCTCCTTATTTGGAAGAGGAGGTGTTTGAGCCGTTTTGGAGCCAAGGAGGATGGCCGAACCTTTGAAGATCCGTTGGGTGTTCGTCTGGAATCCGATTCATCTTCGGACAATCTCGTTGGAACCGCACGGGTAATCCCTCTCCTCTCCTGGTACCATTCATACCAATTCTTTCCCGAGGGGAAGTTATTTACCTTTTAATGGGATTTGTTCTTCGTCAGATCTACTCTGTTCTTGGGCGTTTCTGGAGTCGGCGTTCAGGTATAACGTTCGTCGGCGTATAAGGTAGGTGGCATTGTGTTTATTTTCCAACTGTCGTGTGTTTTTTTACCACGAACCCATGATGGGGTGTCATGTGGTTGAGTTCGTTGCTATATTCAATGCCTATAATTCCATAGGTTATTAAATTGTGATAATAAAATGCTGGTTGGAATCATTGATTGGATCCGGAACCACCCTAGGGGTGTGTTTCACTGTTTAGTCGTTTGGCCAGGATACTCGAGGGTATGCCTTTAAAGTAGTAATCGTAGAATTTCCTTGAGAGGAATTGCTTGTTTACTACTTTTGACATGTTGGGCATGACCCGATTACCTATTTATCTTGAGGGAATTGTTGTGATTAGCCGGAGGGCGTGACTGTTTTAGCCTGAGGGCAACGCTCTATTTTGCCTAAGGGAACCCTTTCGTGCCTGAGGGCTTGAATTCTGTGCCTGAGGGCGACACTTTGTATGCCTGGGGGCTTGACTTCTATGCTTGAGGGCGACACTTTGTATGCCTGAGGGAGAGATTCTGATATACCTGAGGTAAATACCTGTGGGTTGGATTCTGTATCGCCTGAGGGCAAGCCTGAGGGTGTGGTTTACTATTTTAGCATGAGGGAATGGTTCTGGTTGGCATGAGGGTTTGGTGCTGTTGAGCACAAGAATGTTAATAAATTAAATAAATTAATTAAATAATAAAATGGAAATTTAATTGTTAAGTTAGTTACTTTTGAGTACTTCTTACTTTATTGCATTTTACTATTGAACGTTGTTGTTTCATGCTTACACACAGTTGGTCACGAGCCTTTGGTGGGTGCCTACTGAGATATATTTCTCACACCCTGTTTGGGCCACGCTTTTTAGCCCAAACAGATTAAGTTTCTGCAGGTGTAGATAGGGGAAAGAGTCCCTATACAGGTACCTGACTGTTGCGGATGAGTAGGAGGGCATGGGACTGAGCCTAGGCTCACGATGCCGCTGCCAGCTATTTTTCTTGTTTTGTTCTGCTTTGTATTTTATTGTACTGTATTGTTGTATAACATGTTCTGGCTATTTTCTTAGATCTTGAAACATATAGCATCATCATTTATATATTGTTGGTTATATCCACTGTTGTATTTTATTTCTGTTGTGTATGGTTTACTGATTCCTCTGTCGTAATATGTTTTATTTAAATTCCGTCGTGCTACACTTTGACAAATGAGGGCATAGTTCCCCCACTATTAGACCTGGGCCCTCACTGATAGTCGGAAGCCTCTAACATTTGGGGAAATTCTCTTGAGGTCTTGTGGAAAACCGGGCTCGGGGAACCCGTTGCGTGGCACCAGGGTCCGGGACATTACAAAGTGGTATCAGAGGAGTTTCTTTTCTTTGACTTACTATTTGGAGTCGTAGCCAGGGATAGGATGGAACGGTAGTTGGTAATCATTTGTGCTTGGGCGTAGCTAACCCGTGTATAGGGAAAATCCAGTCTACCTCGTGTTTTGCATTCTTTTGATTTTACAATTTTACGGTTGATATGTTTTCACTGTTGGTTGACGCACTTTGAGATTGTGCAGTTTTTATTTTATCTATGGGTTCTATTTAGTTGCAACCCGATGAGATGAGGGTATGTTGTCTCATGAATCATATAGGCACATTCTAGAAATCACATGCCATGCATAGTTTCCATTCCATATAGGTGCATTATAATTTGCATGTTGTTGTGATAGTTGTTGTGATAATAAAGCATGCTGTTATGATAGCTGCTTGATAAATACCTACCTGGTGATATGGTATTTTTGTTTGATCTTGTTTATAGAATGGACGCCGAACTTTGGTTTTTGGGAATTATGGGCCCCCATTGACCGGAAATTGGTGGATCATTGACTGTTTGTTAGTTATAACACATATAAGATGTCAAACATTGATTCGTGGAGAGTATGGTCCCCCACGGGTCGGAATTTGACACTTAGGTGTTGTTTTTCAGAATTTTCTGGGTTCCGGGGAAGTTTCTGAGGCATACTATCTGGAAACCCAGTATACACGTCGTGTAGTATTTTTATACATGCCGTTTATGCTCTTCTATTCGAGAAGAAAAATAAACTTTTTGAGTACATTCTGTGTACCCTGAGTACACGCCGTGTAGTATCTTCCTGTGTCACAAACCGTGTGGGTGGCGACACAGGGTAGGGAAAGGCTTGGATAAAACACGCCGTGTATCGAATGGACACACCGTGTAGTGTGACTCAGAGTCTTGCCGTGTAACTAACAACACGGGTCGGTGAACTCCTTGACATAACACATTGTGTCAATTAGAGACACGTCGTGTAGTGTGACCTGGGGACTCAGCCGTGTAACTAACAACACGGGCCGGTGTCACCTCTCCCTGAACATGCCGTGTACCTGTGGGACACGCCGTGTAGTATTGTCCAAGGACAGACCGTGTGGAGTTAGGTGTGTGGCTGGAAAATATGGTGGTGTACACGCCATGTTCAGGTGTAACATGTCATGTAGTGTCAAGACGAGTAGTCGGCCGTGTCACAGACGAAACGGGCAGTTGAAAAATAACATCGTACATGCCGTGTAGATATTATACATGTCATGTAGTTTTGTTCGACAGAAGCCATGTGGCTTAGCCGTGTAGAAGGACCTGGGCAGGGGAAGGGAAGTCAAGTACATGCCATCTAGTCATTCTACATGTCGTGTAGTATTGTTTTTCCAATTTTGCATGCTTTCTTCCTCGTGTTTCCTTTGTGGTTCCTTTGCTTTTCAGTCTTAATAATCTTAAATCTGAGGCGTGCTTTTGACCTTGTAGTGTTATTCTGCCTAGACGACCGTGAGTTGTTCGCCATGAGGGCGGTGACAATTATACTCCGGAGATGGTGGGCCATGGGCTACCAGTTGATCCACCAGCAGAGCCAGATGCGGCACCAGCTGTTATACCGGACATAGGCGTGGAGGCGTAGTTCTGTGAGGGCTTTATGAGGTTCATGCAGACCTTTCAGGGAGCACTACAGGCTGCCACATCTATGGCTGAGCTGACACGTATCTTTCAGCAGCAACATCCGCCTATGTTTTTAGGGGATGTCGGACCACAGGCTGCGGAGTCTTGGATAGGATCGATGCAGACTATTTTCAAGAATCTTGAGACGCCTCCAGGGAAGAGGGTCAAGCTCGTGACTTATATGCTGCGCGATTCCGCGAAGAGTTGGTGGGATGTTACCACCCTGTCAGAGCATCACAGATACATGGCGTGGGAAGATTTTCAGGCAGTCTTCTATGACTTATTATTTCTCGAGGCACTAAGGGCAGATAGAGCTCGAGAGTTCATGAATCTGCAGCAGCGCGCTATGTCGGTGATGGACTATTCTGCTCGTTTTATGGAGCTTCAGCATTTTGCACCCGTGCTGGTGAGTGATGAGATGTTAAGAGCCATATGTTTTGAGGATGGTTTTCGGTATGACATCTGAACGCTGGTGAATGCTTTCAGGTTGCCTTCAGTACATGCTATTGTAAACCAAGCGCTGATTTTTGAGAGGAACCTTCTGGAATCTAGTGGTGTGGGCCAGGGCGGTTCAGCACCAGTTACTGGTACTATTTCTACTAGCAAGATGAAGAGACAGATGGACCTCTCTCAGGGTGGCAGTACCAGCTAGGCAGCTTCTTCATGTGGCCCGACCTTGTGCTACCAGTGTGGCAGAGAGGGGCACAAGAGGCCGCAGTGTCCATGAGACCCAATGGAGTTCCAAGCTTGCGGCAAGATGGGTCATCTGCAGCGCTTTTGTAGGGATTTTCTACCAGTGGCTAGTGAGAGGGGTTATGTGGATACTCCGTATGCGGGAGCAGGACCAGTGGCTTATTACCAGTCGGGGAACTGGAATACGTCAGGGCGTGCAGTCCGAGATGGTGGTCGTGGCCGTGGTAGCCAGACACCAGGATCACAGAGGCAGCAGGGTGGGACATCTCAGGGTATCCAGGCTGTGTCACAGGGCCGCAGCACTGGGCAGGCATATTTTGTGCAACAGACCCAGCAGAAGCAGGATCCCAGACCTTCTACAGTCAGAGGTACTATTCTAGTAGCTTCTTTTTTTATCTTCGGTACTTTTCGATACGGGTGCTACACATAGTTTCATATCTGTTCCTGTTGTAGAGAGCATTGGGCTCTGTGTTTCTTCTACTTCTGATATCACGATTCTATACACTTCGTTGGGGACTAGGACGGCTGGTGTGCGTCAGTGCAAGGAGTGACCCCTTGAGGTTAGAGGGTGTCACATCCTTTGGGACCTCTATGTCTTGGAGATGACGAGCTATGATTTCATTATCAAGATGGACTATTTGGTTCCCTTTCGATCCTTTTTAGACTTCTATCATTGCAGGGTGAGTTTCACGTCACCAGAGGGAAGAGAGTTTCTATACAAGGGCGAATGGGATGTTCAAGTAAGTGGAGCTGGACCAGAGCATCATGGGCGAGGTGGAGTCACAGCCCAGATAGCAAGCTTATATCTGGATGATCAGGGGACTTGTCAGATGGATTTTCTTCCAGTTGTTGATTGTTTCAGGGATGTCTTCCCGGACGACTTTTCTGGTCTACCTCCGGTGAGTGAGGTGGATTTCTCTATTGATCTCGTTCCAGGTGCAGCACCGGTGTCCATTTCTCCTTATAGGATGGACATGCCTGAGTTGCAGGAGCTCAAGAGGTAGTTAGAGGAGTTAAAGTCAAAGGGCTTTATCTGACCCAGTACTTCTCCTTGGGGTTCTCCGGTCCTTTTTGCGAAAAAGTCGGACGGTACCCTCATACATTGCGTGGATTATCGGAAGCTAAAGCAGTTGACGGTTAAGAACCGATATCCCTTGTCGAGGATAGATGATCTGTTTGATCAGCTTCGTGTAGAACGAGTGTTCTTGAAGATTGACTTGAGATCCTGATATCATCAACTGCGCGTGAGGCCATCATATATATCGCTTACAACTTTTCATAGCAGATATGGTCGGTACGAGTACTTGGTTATGCCGTTCAGACTCACGAACGCGCCAGCAGTTTTCATGGATCTGATGAATCTTGTGTTCCATCTGTATCTTGATTCTTTTGTGGTGGTATTCATGTATGACATCTTGGTGTACACTCACACTCGACACATCCATGTCACCCATCTTGAGATCGTATTGAGTACACTGATAGATCATCGACTATATGATAAGCTCTCGAAGTGACACTTTTGGATGGACCAGATTCACTTCCTGGGTCATATCATCTCAGAGGCTGAAGTTGTAGTAGACCCAGAGAAGGTGAGAGCAGTAGTTTCCTGGGATCAACCTAAGAACGTCTTTGAGATACGGAGTTTCTTAAGGCTAGCTGGTTACTACAAATGCTTCATATAGGACTTCTCCCACTTAGCAGCACCATTGACAGGTCTGACTAAGAAGGGTGTGAAGTTCTTTTGGTCAGAAACTTGTGAGACAGCTTTTCCGGACCTGAAGGGAAGGTTGACATCAGCACCGATCCTGATACTCCCAGAGTAGGGGAAGAGGTATATAGTTTACTTTGATGCATCAGGGATTGTTTTGGGGGCTGATTTGATGCAGGGAGACCGAGTTGTTGTGTATGGGTCTCGGTAGTTGAGGACACATGAGAGAAATTATGCGACGCATGATCTCGAGTTGGCTGTAGTTGTGCATGCGTTACGTTGTTGGAGACATTATCTGTTCGGAGAGCATTTTGAGGTTTTCACCGACCAAAAAAGCCTCAGGTATATCTTTACTCAGCGTGACCTGAATCTGAGGTAGTGAAGGTGGGTCGAGTACCTACATTCCTTCGATTTTGAGCTTGCCTATACACCTGGTAAAGGTAATGCAGTAGCTGATGCACTGAGCAGGAAGACTTAGATACAGGCAGTGTAGAAGGCCAGTGGTCAGTGGAAGCTCATGGATTTGTTCTTTGAGATGCATCTGGAGGTGCACAATAGTCAGAGGAAGACTTATCTTTCCTCTTTAGTTGTTACATCTACCCTCCTGGACAGAGTGAGGATCAGACATCTATTGAATTCAGAAGGCCTAGTTCTACGGGATTTGGTGGCATGAGGGGACCCTTCTCCTGGTTGGACGGTAAGTGATGATGAGGTTTTGCATTTCCATGGACGGATATGGGTTCCAGGGGATATACGCGAGGAGATGATGTGGGAGTTTCATGCTTCAGCTTGGGAAGTTCATCCCGGGGTTACCAAGATGTACCGTGACTTGATACGTCACTACTGGTGGCTGGGTATGAAGAGGGAGATAGCTAGTTTTGTTTTGAGGTGTTCTACCTGTCAGCAGGTGAAGGCATAGCACTAGAGGCCAGATGGGCTGTTACAGTAGTTTCCCATTCCATAGTGGAAATGGGATGAGGTCACAATGGATTTTTTTATGGGATTATCGAGGTCACCTCTAGGCAATGACACCATGTGGGTTGTTGCGGACAGACTCACGAAGGTATCTCACTTCTTACCAATCAAGGAGACCTTCGGTGTTAACGAGCTCAGAAGGTTGTATATCCGAGAGATCATACGTCTTCATGAGGTCCCTCGTTCTATTATTTCAGATAGGGACACCCTCTTTATGTCTCGTTTCTAGAAAATTTTTCAGAGGGTGCTGGGTACACAGGTTCTTCTAAGCACAACATACCACCCTCAGATAGATGGCCAGTCAGAGCGGACGATACAGGTGCTAGAGGACATATTGCGTGCATGCGTCCTAGACTTTAGAGGCTCTTGGGAGAATCATATATCCATAGTCGAGTTTGCCTATGTTAATAGTTTTCAGAAAACTATTGAGATGGCACCATATGAGGCTTTATATGGTAGGCCATACCGATTACCTTTGTGCTGGTTAGAGGCAGGTGAGGCAGCTTTACTGGGGCCACAACTTGTACAGGAGACATCTGAGTAGGTCCAGTTTATTCGGAAGTAGATGGCTACTGCGCAGTCTCATCAGAAGCCTTATGTTGATCGTCGCAGATGACCTTTGGAGTTCGTGGTTGGGGATCAGGTTTTCTTGCGTGTTTCTCCGAGGCTGGGACACAAGCAGATCAGGAGACATGGTAAGCTTTCACCGAGGTATGTGGGACCATTTGAGATTCTGGAGAGAGTTGGGCTGGTTGCCTATCGGTTTCAGTTACCGTAGTGGTATCGAGCCATGCACGATGTCTTCCATGTCTCTCAGTTGCATCGCTACCATTCATACCTGTCTCACAACTTTCAGCCAGAGGAGGTTGAGCTTCAGCATGATGTGTCCTTTGAGGACCATCTGATTTGTATCGTTGACATGAGCATGTAGGTTCTCTGAGGCCGGTCAGTTTCTCTCGTACGGGTGCTATGGAAGCATGGCCGAGTGCAGGATGAGACCTGGGAGCGGGAGGCCGACGTACGTGCTTAGTGGACAGAGTTGTTCTAAGCTTTATCTTCACCACCCTGGGAAGGAAAATTCAGGGACGAATTGCTATAATGGGGGATGTTTTTAAGAACCCGGTTCTTATTTTTTAGGTACGGGCTTCTTCTTTTTCCTTTTCCTTAAGTGTTTTTGAGAAAATATTGAAAATGGGGGAAAATCCTGAATTTTGGAACTACACGCCGTGTACTCTTTCCACATGCAGTGTACTTCTGGCTGTGTGGGGATGAGTACACGGGGCGTGTGGCCATCCCGGTGATGAAGGGTGTAGAAACTGACTACACGCCATGTAGTGGTACCTTACACGCCGTGTAGTCAGTTGGTAGGCCTAAACAGTAAGGCGGTGGAGCAGCCGACAGTCCACACCATGTAATTTAGAGTACATTTCGTGTACTCATGTCGACGGTTGAACAGTGTGGTGGTGCCGCCAAATGAAGAGTTAAATGAAAGGAATACACGTTGTGTACTCAGAAGTACACGCCATGTACTTTGTTTTTTCGGCTTAAAACAGGCAGTAGCCTCCTCATTTGGCAGAGGAGGTGTTTGAGCTGTTTTGGAGCCAAGGAGGACGGCGGGACCTTTGAAGATCCACCAGGTGTTCTTCTGGAATCCGATTCGGCTTCGAACAATCTCCTTGGAACCGCACGGGTAAGCCCTCTCCTCTCCTGGTACCGTTCTTACCAATTCTTTCTCTAGGGGAAGTTATTTACGTTTGAATGGGTTTTGTTCTTCGTCAGATCTACTCCGTTCTTGGGCATTTCTAGAGTCGGTTTTTGGGTATAACATTCATCGGCGTATAAGGTATGTGGATTTGTGTTTATTTTCCAACTGTCATGCATTTTTGTGCGTTTTTGTGCCACGAACCCATGATGGGGTGTCATGTGGCTGAGGCCTTCGCTATATATAATGCCTTGAATTGCATAGGTGATTAAATTGTGATAATAAAATGCAGGTTGGCATCGTTTCTTGGATCCGGAACCACCCCCAGGGGTGTGTTTCACTATTTAGCCGTTTGGCCAGGATACCCGAGGGTATGCCTTTAAAGTAGTAATCGTAGAATTGCCTTGAGGGGAATTTCTTGTTTACTTCTTTTGACATGTTGGGCATGGACCGGTTACCTGTTTAGCCTGAGGGCATTGTTGTGATTAGCCTGAGGGTGTGACTATTTTAGCCTGAGAGTGACGCTCTATTTCACCTGAGGGAAACCTTTCGTGCCAGAGGGCTTTACTTCTGTTCCTGAGGGCGACACTTCGTATGCCTGAGGGCGAGATTCTGATACGCCTGAGGGCAATACCTACGGTTTGGATTCTGTATGGCCTTAGGGCAAGCCTGAGGGTGTGGTTTACTATTTTAGCCTGAGGGCACGGTTCTGGTTGGCCTGAGGGCATGGTGCTGTTGAGCACAAGAATGTTACTAAATTAAATGAATTAAATGAATAATAAAATGGAAATTTAATTGTTAAGTAAGTTACTTTTTAGCACTGCTTACTTTATTGCATGTTACTATTGCACACTATTGTTGCATGCTTACAAACAGTTGGGCACGGGCCTTTGGTGGGTGCCTACTGAGATATATTTCTCACACCCTATTTGGGCCATGCTTTTCAGCCTAAACAGATTATGTTTTTGCAGATGTAGATAGAGGAAAGTGTCCCTATATAGGTACTTGATTGTTGCTGAGGAGTAGGAGGGCATGGGACCGAGCCTGGGCTCGCGATGCCGCTGCCAACTGTTTTTCTTGTTTTGATGTGCTTTGTATTTTGTTGTACTATATTGATGTATAACATGTTCTGGTTGTTTTCTTAAAACTTGAAACATGTAGCATCGTCATTTATATACTTTTGGTTATATCCACTGCTGTATTTTATTTCCATTGTGTATGGTTTTCTGCTTCCACTATCGTTGTATGTTTTATTTAAATTCTGTTGCGCTACACTTTGACAAATGAGGGCATAGTTTTCCCACTATCAGACCTGGGCCATCGCTGCTAGTCGGTAGCCTCTGGCGTTTGGGGAAATGCACTTGAGGTCTTGTGGTGGACCATTATCGGGGCACCCTTTGTGTGGCACCCAGGTCCGGGACGTTACATAGAACATCCAAGTCCTCCTAATCAAATATTCCTTCAGTTCCATTCTCTAAAAGTAAAAATTCATTCCATCATAATTATCAATCTATATTTCTACTATATATGATGATATTAATGAGCTAATAATAGTATATTATACATCAAGCTTTGAACCGAAAGATCATATACCACTTGTTGTGGAATGAGACTTTTATTTTTTATTCTAATAAAATGATTAGAGTTTCACATGTTAATACACAAGAAATTCATATGTAGTAGGATAGTAGAGAAATAAAAATCCATAATTCCCCTTCAACTGAGTATACTAGAAGTAGGTATTCTCAACACACTAATCCCCACACATAGTATTATTTTATCACACACAAAATAAATCGCACAAATATTCAATCAAATAGAAAAATTGAAAGAAATAAATTTAAAAAGAGTTTAACATTCCTTGGACAATGAGTCCTATAATTATGGGAGAAATATACTATAGATTTTTTATTATGACTAGAGTATAAATATTATTACAAAAAAATATGAAAGTATAAGTAATCTTCACCAACCTCACAACTGTATAATAAATCTTAGATTGAATCACAATTTTCATTAAAGGTATAAATCACTAATTTACAATGTTTTAATTAGTAAAACCAGAAAAAACTATACCCCAAAAACCCAGTCAATTAGTCATGAATGCTTCATCATGACTACCAAATTGGTGACCCTCTGATCTTTCTAAGCATTTAGAGCTTTAGTTCTTCACCATAAAACCATTAGTACATGCGAACTTCTGATGGTCTTACTACCATTTGAGAAGATGTTCTTCAACTTCTTACACCTCATGTTTATCTAATCATCCATTGCAACAAAGGATAGTGAAAGAAATTTTGGCTGATGAAATTATGGTGAATTGAATTATATTTCACCTCCAAATAGAACTGGACCAAATTTACAAGAATCAAACATGGTAATTTATGGATAATCCTAACATAACAATGTGATTAGTATAAAAAGGTTCAATAAATTTTTTGATGAACATTAACGTGTCAACCCAAATAAATCTAGGATAGTACATAAAATATTTAAATAGATTGAATTATTTTTTTGTGATAATTTATTTTCATCGATGGAAAGTATAAAATTGATAATACATTTCCTTGAAGTTTAAACTCAAATAAAGTTTAGAACCTATTAAATGAATTTGAAGAAGATTTTTATAAATTAATCCCTGAATGAAGAATCTTAAATTGAATATATGGCAGGTTTTCTCATTATAAATGATGATTAAATGGTATTTAGGTTGAAATAATTTACAAGAACTAAGTAAATCGCTTGATGATTAGTATGCATGGCCATATTTGTGTTTGAAGAAGTTTGAGTTTAATAAATGAGTGGGTGATCAAAACCACAATATGAAACTCTTAAATAAATAAAAATTTATGGTGATGATATATACAAATCATATTTTATTTAGTGATAACAAGAAAATATTCATTTAAAAATTTACAAATATTATGTGTTCATAATTTGAGATGTCTTTGATAGGAGAGATAAAAAACTTTGTTGGGTTATAATTTCATCAAAATAATGGTTTTTCATTCATCTCACAAGTAAAAAATTAAATATAGATATTAAATAATTCTATAATAGAAGATTGCAACCCATTTTCAAGTCTAATAGTAGTTGGAATGAAGAATAGAAGTCATTAGGACAAAAAGGGAGTAAAATCAACATTATATAAAATAATTATTCTAAGTCTACTAGAAATTATAGTAATAAGGATGAATATATTCTACGATAATTTCTTGGT
Source organism: Viscum album (assembly GCA_963277665.1). Classification (NCBI taxonomy): domain Eukaryota; kingdom Viridiplantae; phylum Streptophyta; class Magnoliopsida; order Santalales; family Viscaceae; genus Viscum; species Viscum album. Next base: position 827,460,659 of record OY728133.1, on the reverse strand, counting down.
ATTATGAATTCTGATTTTTTAAATAGAATAACATCACTTGATAGTATGATGATAATGAGGTATATTAAAGGAATAATGAACTATGATTTGGTTTACAAATCCAGAGAAGACCTATATTTGATGTCTTATTTAAATTTGAACTGAACTGTAGATTTTGTGGATCAGAAATACAAAAGTCTGGAGAAATTTTTATCAAAATAATTTTTTGTTGGAAAACTATATAAGAATTGGGATAGGGTATACTTGATCCCGATAGAAGAAAAATATATTTTCATTACTAAGGACTATGCACCATTAATGTGGACGAAACATAATTTATAAGATATTGGTAGAATGGTGCAACAATTGATGTCGATTTAGTGTGAAAACGACAATTCTATTGATCCAAGAAAATAATTTGGAATAATACACTTTTCCACAACATATTGAGATCTATTACCACTTTATAAAGGAGATGGTGGAAAACAATTAAGATTCTGGTGGATTTTGGTTGTATTTTTTGTTAATAAGAATATTAATATTTATATTGGGTAATGGTGGAAGATTATAATAAATATGAAAAAAAATGTTTCTCATAACAATGGGTAATGACTGTTGCTTCATGTATAAACAGATTAAATGAATTTTCAAGGTAACAACCATGTATCTAAGGATTGTGTCTTGTTTATGTAGAATTGAGATAAGTATTCATAATATAGTTTGATCATTGTATACAATAATTTTGAAGAGAATATATAAACATGGTTATTGAAACATATTAAATATTTTCATTATAAATAGATGAATTTAGTTAAAATATGGATAATACATTCAAGGATCATTTAACATAAACTAAATTAAATACATTGAAAAATATAACTTGGATTAAGAATGTCATTGAATGATGTTTAAGATGAAATTAAAAGGATGCTGAATCTTATTCAAAAACTAAGAGTTGGGTGTTTATATTCTATAATAGAATTTTTAATTGACACTAAATTTTTAAGAAATATTATGTATTTTCAAAAGTTATTTAATGTTTTTTATAATGATTGATAATGACATAAAAATATTAGTTTTCATTCTAATATTTTTGAATTAATTATGGATGTTTCAAATTTAAGATAAAAATTATGAACTCTAGAACTTATTGATGACTTGTTATAAATAATATGGATAATAAAATTTATAAATGAAATTATCTTACTTGGATTCATGATATATTGTGGGTGTATATATAAGATATTTTTTGGTCTTGGAACTGGGGTATAATATGGAAAATCCATGGATTATATATAATATATTTGTTTATACATAATACATTTACAAAAAAATCACTAAAATATAGAAAATGAAATTTTTTTATTTAGATACAAATGATATTTTCGTTCTTATATAATATATTATGGTGAGACTGAGGTGAAAACTAGTAAAGGGAAAAAATTATGAATATGCATAAGATATTATTTCAGAGGAATATGAAATTTGTATAAGTAAATTATATTATACAGATACATTATAATTATTAAGTGACTATGTAATATATTTATAGAAATTAGGAAAAAATCTATAAAAGTGGGAAAAAAATCAATATGTATGGAATTTATTCTCATTTGTAAAAAACTTTTTCTCATAGGTTGATATGTAAAAAAATAGTTTTTCTACCAAATGTTTTCATAATTGGAGAATTTTATGAAGATAAAGAAATTCCATAAGATACTTTTGGAAATTAAATCTATTTTTATTGAAACTGGTCCCCATTAAATTAAATTTCATAAATTAGGCAATGAATCTAGTAGAAAGATTTAGAAGATTATCTTCACATAGATAAGAAAAATAAGATCATGTTGTGATAAAGTATGTGAATGAAATTCAAGAATAAATTAATTTTGGAAGTAAATAACAATTAATGTTATCAAGGTAAATTAAATGACCCTAAATGAATTAATTTTTATATACTTTTCATATAGTTATGAACATTATTTGAATGAATTTTTTTGTGAAAATATTTTGAGAATAATAATCCCAAGCTTTCTAGATGAATTGAAGATATATTTATTCCACATGGATAAAGTGTAACAGAAATGACAAGAATTGTATAATTAAAATGTCACTAGAGACAAGTTTTTTAAGGATAATGTAATATTTTTGGATTGGGAGAGCACACCAATGTGGTTTGGTTGAAGAATATTGAGTGTAATATAAATACAAAGATTGAATGGTTTTTCATATTAATTAATATATATAATATATTCTATGTTATTCAATAATATAAAATACGAAAAGAATAAAGGAAAGTATAAAGAAGAATCTAGAGAATCCAGTATGAAACTGAAGAGTAATAACTAACAGTGTGTCATGGAAGAAGAAACAAAAGGAATGTGATGAGAATTCGAAATCAAATCCAGTTCATAGAAGAAAAAATAATAGGAATAAGGATAAATAGGTTTATTGACCTATTCTTATGATACCTAGAATTATAGAATTTAAATATATAGGAGAAAATAGAATTAGAAGAAGAGGTTGAGTACAGACCGATAGAGAATTTTGATATATATCTATTATGTTGAGACTTTTGTATTGAGGATATATTATCCTTTGAAGATCATGGGAGGTTAAATTGTGAGATAATCTAGTTATCATATTCTATATAAGATCTAGAGATCAGTTATTTTTAGAGGATAGGTTGCATAAAGTTTCATATAATATATATATGCAGTAAAAGACATTATTGAATAAGGATATATAATTATTTATCGTTGTATCATAAGGAGTAGATTATATATCTTATTTAATAGGTTTCAAGGAAGTTCATTTTTAAACTAGATGGATCTAGTATGAAAAGTAATTATTGTATATAGTTAGAAGAACCTATTTAATGTGGTAAATATGGTGTTTAAGGTTATTCCCATTCATGGTTATAGAATGATACACGGTACCCCACTTTTAATTTCTAATTGATTATACTAAAAATTTGTGTCTTCGATGATCCCAAACATAGTAAGGTCATAGTCACCCACATCAGGGGAAACCCATTTAACAATACTATGTGTTATTTTATATTTTTTTCTACATTTCATGTGGTATATGTGTGTTCATTAATTAAATTAGATCCACAGTTATCCTAAAATATTAGAGAGGTTAAATTATTTCTTGGGTTCAAATTTTAAAGATAAAAATAAATTTACTAAAATTTGGTCATCCTAACTCACCCATACTTGACCTCAAGTGATTACACTAATTCAAGGGAATTTCCACTTGTATCAAAGAAAAATAGGTTCCCTATGGTTATATCTATTTATAGACCTAATAATTTTTTATGAATAATGTGGATCACTGATTTAACGATATTTCAAAATATCCTAAGATAGAAAATTTATTTTTTACCGCTATGAAAGTGTAAATTGAGGTTTTAGAAAAAAAATTACAAAAAATGGAAGAAAAGAGAGACTAAGAAGTTGAGAAAGGTTTTAAAATAAAAATAGAATCAACAACTGGTTAAAGCATATCAAAGTGGTAAGAGTCCATCTATTAAAAATATAGAGAATGATTTTTCTAATGAATCAAATTTTATCTATAATGAAAAATAAGAAAATGTGAACATTGATTCACTTAGTGATTTATTTAAAAATTTAATTATTATCTTAAATTGGTCTTTTTTAAAACTTTCACAAGTATACTTATATACATCAATGGGATATGGGATTAGAAATCACAACTGGAGTTTGAAGATGATGCAATTGAAGATGCATTGGAAAATAATGTTTAAAAGTTTATCTCTCTCAAAATATTGTTAAATGTGTGGAAAAAATATATTACTTTAAAATAAAATATTTTATGTAATTAAGGAATGATTTAAAAGGATTGTTTGTGATAAATTACAATTTAAGTGATTTGTTGAAGAACGGATTCTTGTGATGTATGAAGTTGTGGATGTCAAAAATTATCAGGTGAAATTTAAAGATAAATGGGTCAAGGTAATTGACAACTCCATAAAATGGATACAAAAATATAGATAAATATCATATTGGGAAGTTATATAGAGAATTTGAAGATAATTTGAAATTACTTTAATACCATAAGAGTTTCCAAAATCTAAAATGTCTTCAAATAGAGTTGAAAATGAAAAATATGGAAAAACAATTGTAGAATCTTCAAAAGAAACTAAAATAATAAGTTATTTAAATGGTTTTTATGAAAATAGTACTAATTATAAAAAATATATTGTTAGTATTAAAAATAGTTTGAGATCATCCCTTGATCATTCCAATACAATATCATGGGAAAATTATTTAATTTTTTTTTTGTACTAATATTGTTTTATCTGCCTGTGGAAGTTTGAAATTAAAATTGTAACACATATGGGTATGAAATATTTCTGAAAAATTCACCAAATAATCAAGGGTTTATTTTATAAAATTTTAGAAGATAAAATCCTCAAATTATGATAAAAAATATTATTTTTTTCCAAAAATAGTAAGGTGTACAAGCTGAAAAAATCATGCAAAACTACACCTAAAGATAAAATAAAGAGATTCATTGGTTGCTACTAGTGTTATTTGAGGTATGGTTTTAAGGCTATTGAATGTTGTAATAGTATTTCAATGTATAAATATTATATAAATCCAAAATTAAGGGTGATCATATATTAATTAAAGAGTAATTTTTCTATACAAAAATAAAGTTCACAGAACAAACAAAATTTGACCACTAGAAATAGATTTGATTTCTTAGAAGATTTATCAAATTACTACAAAAAGTAGTTCTAGTTTTGAAAAGTTTGGTTATTAAAAAATATATTATAACTAATTTATTATTTTAATATAAGATAAAAATAAATTAAGAAACAAATAGAAAAAGTATACAAGTCTTCCTTAGGGTAGATGCAAAATAAAAGTGTTGTGACAACTGCACAAAAGAATAATATTGAAAAGGATGTCATATCAATAAATAAATTATTATTATATTTTGGTAGACTAATACAAAATATATATCATTTTTAATTTACCATGAACATTATTGTTGAATTAATAAAGACATAATCAAATAATGAATCAATATTAGGAAGGAATAGTAGGATTGGTATGGTGTAAGACATCCTTGATGAACAACTTGAGAAATTTCTAAGTAATGGAAAATTAAAGTATATTGGAAATATTTTTTAAAGGTGAAAAATTTATATACATTTATTTAATATATTAAATAAATGAATACCTAGGAAATAAGAGTTTTCTAAAAAAGTGGGAAAGTATTGGTGACTCTAAGTAACAAAATATCTACTACAAAAGAGTATACACCCAAAAAGAATGTTGATTGTGTGTCTAAAGAATGATTAATGAAATTTCCAAAATAGTTATAACTAGATAGGATATTGGATCAAGATCAAATTAATTAAATTGAATTTATTTATTAAGTGAAGAATAATATTAATTCTAAAAAAAAAGGTTGAAAATACTAAGAATTCCATGATTCACAAAGAAGTTTTGATCTGGAAAAAATAAAGAGTAAAAATAATGAGGATATCTCCAAACTATAGAGCTCTAATTAAAGGGTTTTTGGGGTTGATAAATAATTATTAGATCCATATATATCATTAAGTATCTTGTAGAGACTCACCTTATTCACATACTTGTTTATATATACTACATTATATTAGGAACTGAAGTCAAATCATGAAAAAAAGAACTAACTAAATGTTGTGAAATTTATATAGTAAGAAGAGATAACTATCATGGATAGTATTAGTTGTTATCATTTTTCATCCATTAAAATTTTTCAATTGATATCAAAATATTATAATTAGAGTTAAATTTTAAATGAAAACCATCCATGGTGATGTTTTTTTAGGAAAGTACATCGAGAAGGAGCTAAAAATGAACAAATAGACACAATTTAATTATTTCATGATAAAATATATAATTCTAAATAGTACTATAATAATTTGACGTTTTAGGTATGATGATTACTTTTCTCATCCTTTTTTGGATTATGTTAAATATATTTATAAGGGTATTTATTGTCAAACTAAAAAAATTATAAAAGGGGAAAGACATTATTGAACATAAATGTTTTTAATGTGTTGACGAAGATGAATGTAGGTTATAAAACTAACTGAGAAATCATTTTTTATATACCTTAAAAAGTGAAATAATAGTTGTTGTCACATTTTGGATATTGTATAAATATATTATTAGTCTATTTTAGTGACTCTTTTATATACACTAATAATTTCCCACATAGATTTAGAATTTCTTAATTGATGACTCATCACTAAGGGAACTGTGATGTCACCATTCTATAATGAGAAAAAGACTAATTCTCTCAATAATTGGGTGATTGAAGAAAATAATATGAACACTTCAAATTGTGAGAGAGAGTTAATTTAAAGAAGTGTGAAAAAGAAACCTCTACACTAAACATTTGTATTTATTTTTAATAAGGATTAAAATTATAAAACGGATGAACGCATGTTGACATTTTTTCAAGAAGTTTTATGTATTAGAATAAAATCCTAAGGGGGGATTGAATCACCCAATGGATTGTGCTTGTATTTTTTATCAATAATAATTTCAGTATGTTTTTTTGGATGCTGGAGGAATTACCTAATAAATATGATTAAGGTGTTTTCATAAAACATGGCCAATGACTGTTGATGCTTATATTAATAAATTCAAGGAAGATTGAAGGATTAAATTATATATTTTATGATTACAGACTCGGATTATTTAAAAACATGACAAGTATTGATTATATGGTTAGAGAAATTTCTATAATATCTTACAAGTTTATAGATAAAGATAGTTATTAGAACAACTTAATGAGTTATTATTAAAGAGAGAGAGTGTGTGAGAGGGAAAGTTAGCTGAATATGGAGAAATTATTCAAAGATGATTTAACATGAAGGATTCTAAATATAGTGAATTATATAACTTGGGATAAGGTTATAGATTAATAGGATTGAATCTAGAATTATATATATGGTGAAATTTCTTGAAACCCTCAAATATGGGAATTTATAGAGTGAAAAAGACATTGGAATTATGGTTGAATAGTTTGGAAATATTGTGTAATTTCAAAAATTCTTTAATGTTTTTTTGTAATGTTTGATAATGAATTGAGAATTTTGGGCGAAGTTCTAAGAATATTTGAATTAATTTTGAATGTTGTATATTTTGGATGAAAATTGAAAAGGTCAAAAACCTCTTGATGATTCACTAGAAATATAGTGAAGTATTTTGAAATTGAAAAAGATACAGATCTTACTTGACTACATAATATGTTATGGTTTTATATGAAATATATTTTTGATTGGATTATAACTGATTTGGAACATGTAAAATGCATAACTGATACATAAGATATTTGTTCATGTGTAAGAAATTGGTCAAAACTCATTGAAATTTATCAGAGGAAATTATTCATTAATATGTATGAGATATTATAGTCGTTTTGTAATATTTTTAGAAGTTTCTAAAGTGAAAATAATAAAAAGAAAAAAAACTTATGTAGATGCATAATATATTTTTAAGCATGTATAAGATATTCTTCTAGGGGAAGGAGAAACGTGGCTATGTCGATTATCTTACAATATTATGAGAATTTTGAAGTTAATATGAATGATATTTTTATAAATAAAGGAGAAATATAGTAGAGTGAAAAAATCCATACAATACATAAGGAATTAATTTTGGTATGTAATGTATATTTTCTCACATATTGATATAAAATAAATTATTTTTCTTTTGTGCATTTTCATAATTATATAATCTTTTGAATGTAAATAAATTTCAAAAGATAATGTGGTAATTAAATTCATTGATGTTGGTGTAGGTCCTCATTGAATTAAATATCACAAATCATATTTTTATTCAATTTTAAAGATTGAGAATATGATCTTCACACCAAGAATAATAATATCATACTATAATGAATTATATGAATAAAATTATACCTTAAATTGTTTCTATAATTACAGATGATTCATATAATAAATATAAATTCCATGATCACAAATCAATTAATTATTTAATGCTTTTCATGTAGTTGTGAGGACTATTTAAATAAATTTTTATAGAAATATTTTAAGAGTAAGAATATAGATATTTCTAGATGAATTTAATAGAGATTTATTATACTAGGATAAAATGAGAGATAAAGAAGAAAAGGTTATTCCTAGAATAACATTGAAGAAAAGCATATTGAGGAGAAAAGAATATTTTGAGATCATGGGAGAGCACCCACATAGTTCATTTAAAGAATTGGTGTTGGGAATCACAATACTATGTGGACTTATTTTATATATTAATGAATATAAAAAAAATATTTTTCATGATTTTAGAAAATAATATGTGAGAAGGATAAATAGAAAGTATAAATAAGAATGGAGAAAACTTGATATCACTTTGAAGAGGATGAAATCATAGTTTATTAAAGAAAAATAAATTGAAGGAAGTTTAGGAAAATCTGAGAGAATGTCCATTTTATTGAATAAAAAATAAGAGGAGAAACATGTTTAGTGACCTATTACACCAATATATAGTGTTACAAAAGTTGAATACTGAGAATAAGAATAATGGTTTTAGGATAGACCAATAGATATTGTTATTATCTATTTATACTATAAATATTTTTAGATTTATAAGATATTAGGTTATTAATATCATAAGTGGCTCTAATGTGAGAGAATTCATTGATCAAATTATGTGTAAGATCTGTATATTAGTTTTTTTATAGATACCGAGTTACATAAAGTTATATAGAATCAATAAAATCATTTGAAAAAATTTAGGGAAAGGATATATGATTATTTTTTTATAGAAACATTAGCAGAATATTGACGATATTCTTAAAGAGTTTTGGAGGAAGTTTGTATATAAATTGGTGGGATATAGTATAATCTGTAATTTCTATTGAGAGGTAGAAGAACTTAAGTAATATGGTGAATAAAATGTTTTGGGTGATTCATGATCACGGTTATTGGATGATACATGTCCATCCCACTTGTAACTAGTGATTTGTTAGAGTGGAATATCTATATGTTATATGATACTAAACATAATAAAGACATAGTTACCAACAAAAAGGGTATAACCTTTTAAAAATATCATGTGTCATTATTTACTTTATTTTTTGTATTATATGTGGTATATTTGGGTTGGGTAATTAAATTAGATCTACTATTATACCAACTAATAATAGGGATTATAATGTTAATAGGTAATAAAAATTAAAGGTAAAATGATTTCAAGAAAATTTGGTCACCCAGATCCCCCTCCCCCCATCATGTGATTGCACCCATTCCTGGCCACATAACAAAAAATTATGAAATTATACTTTTTAGAGTTTATCATAAAGTGGTTGACATATTTACAAAACCATTGGCTATAATTTTTTTTAGAAGCATAAATTAATCCTTTAATTTTAAAAAATTTCTTCAAAATTGGGTGGTTCAGAAACCCCTCTCCACATTTACATTATTATTTCTAATTATTTATGTAGTGGTTCTAGATTAAGGGGGAGAAAACTCCTATAGGTAACTCAAAAATTAAATGTAGTTGGATAAGAAAATTATAGATATCATTTAAAATATTGAAATATTTTCTCATTTTCTCTAATGATCTTTAACACATGTAGTCATAGGGAATTTGTTAATGGCTATTTTCTTGGAAAAAAACTATAATTGTTTTTATGAATTCTTATATATGATCAATTTAGTAAAGGGATAAATCAGTTGAATTTTATGATCAAAGGGGTGAGTGACTATAGAGGGAGTGTTATACCATAGGGGTGAATGTATGTAATTACTTCCTAGAAATATAGATGTTATGAAATATATAGGAGGAATATGCTAGATTGACAACAAAATCAAAAGGGGGAGAATGTTGTGATAAAGGTTATAAATATTGTATTTTTTTCCAATTATAGTCATTTAGATATGTTTATTGTTAATATTCAAATGGTGTGGAATTCTTGGAATGTTATAGAAGGAACGTAAGATTAAACACATCATGGAACAAGTACAAAGATTATTTCTTAATTTTTTAGTTATGTCAGAATAATGACAACTTGAATTTTACCTATTATTTGTAATTATAACTTGAATTTTTCATACTATATATAAGGGTAAATATAATTTTATAAAGTTTCATGATAAATATTCACACTATAATCTATTTCTCACATTATTTAATACTCACATTAGATTTAAACTATTCATATTTCATATAAATCTATGAATCTATGAAGCTTGTAAAATTCATTCATGATGCATAAAATTTTTTATACCACTAAAAATTTGTGTGATTTTTCACTTATTGAACTAAATTATATTAATAAAAAATAGTTATTTATGATTCATATGTTAAATAACATGTAATTATGTAAAAAATGTATTATCTATAATCAGATCAAAGAGAAATACAAAGATTGGGTCATGAGTAAATTCATTATGCCACAATTATTATAATGTGGTTAAAGAAATAGGGCCATGGAATTTAATCTTTGGGTTATTTTAGAAAAACAAATCATGATTGTGTTTTGAAGAATCCTATCATACCAAAATATAACTATAAGTTTGATAAAAATTTATATAGAAACCAATGAGTTTCACTATAATGAATGTTTCCACATTATGATTTTTAAAATCAAGATAATTAGAATATATTTGATGACTTGGAATCCTAAAGAGGATTTGATACTTTTGGGGATGACTAAAAACTACCCAAATGGATTTTTATAGTATATATTTACTTGGAAATAATTAAATGGATGGATTTTTGAATGAAAAATTTTAATCTATGTGGTAAGTCTGAGTTTTAATTTGAATTTTAATTATAATTTCAAATGGTTAAGTCATAAAGTTAAAAGACCTATTATATAAGTTGAATAAAATTTGGACTGAAATAAGATATAATGAATAATATAATATGATAAAACCTATATAGAATTTATTAAATATTTAGTTCTTAGGATTGATTAGTAGATAGATTGTTCTTCACTAAATATCAGTCATGGAATAAAAAAAATTGTGCATTCAAGTGTAGATGGGGAGGTGAAGATCATAGAATAATATAGAAAACCCCTCTTGTTTTGGTGTTAAATATTATAAATCCATTATTTTATGTTTTCCCTTTGTGTTGAACCTATAATTTTATGTATTCCTATTAGAAAATAGTGAGTGAAATAGAGGAATAGGTTGTGGACCTTGGATGAGTAGTGATGTGGTCCAAGAGATTGTAATCACAAACCAGTGGAGTAGTGATTATTCGTAATATCAACACATCATTGATATGTAATCATTGTATGTATCCAAGTGAAATTTGAAAAAAAAAGTAAAATTATAGTTTCTGCACTTCTCTGATTTTCTATATTTTATTATGATTGTGTGATCATTATGAAATATTTAATGTGAATTTGCAAATGTGAGGAGAATATCTAGTCAATCATTAAATAGGAAGAAAATTTAAGTCATCTTAATTCACCCCAACCCCCCATGATGTATATTAGAGCTCTATGTTACAAAATTTTTAAATTTATAAATGAGTCTAATAAGTTTTGAAAGATTAAACATCCCATTTATGTATTGAAGTATTATTCTTAGAGTTAGAACATCAAAATTTGAGGATGAAATCAAAGAGTTTGGTTTAATAAGAAATGCAAATGATTCATGTGCATAAAATCAGATTAGTGTAATTGTTTTGGTATTTATGATATTATATATTTATCACATACTACTTATTGGATATAAATTCCCAACTAACGAATAAAAATTATTGTGTTGGTTTAATTTGTTTTCAATTAACATGTTAATATTTCTGGGTGTCCTTGATGTTAAATGAAGATCCCAATATGATAAGTGAGAAGATTTCATTTTACGTATTAGAAAAATTCACTATTCTATAATAAAAGGAGTGTAGTTGACCTATTTCTTGAATATTGGTTCCTAATATGATTATTTTTGAGTTGTTTAGTAATGAATCGCTATCAATTCTTGATGGGAGATGAATTCATTGACTATAATAGTTTTGGAATGAAGTTAGAGAAGATAACTATAGGAAATATTTTATTTATATGTGATTAAAGAGTTAAAAACTAGTTGGAATTTAGATAAACAATACATGGATCATTGATCATGAATACTAGTGCATTTAATGATGAAAATCACTTGGATGGAGGTTGGAGTTAATGAGATTGAAGCTAGAATATCATAATAGATGGGGTTTATTGAACATATATAAATTTATTAATTAAATGAGGCAATAATTTTGGATTTAGTTTGAAAATATTTTGAAATATTACTATATTTTCTAGCATCATTTAATTTCATTTTAGATACCATTGTGAGTTTTTTGAATAATGAAATTCTTGAGATTTCTAGAATAAATATTCTGTTGAAATTAAATCAGGGGATACCAATATAATTATTCATTTTATTAAACAAAACATATATGATAGTGATTCTATATATTTAATTCATACCATAGTGAATAAGATCAATTAATATGAAAATTATAAGAAGTCTGATAATATGAAATTGATAAATTCTATAATAAAGGATTATTGAAATTAAATTTGATAATGTTTGGGTTGTTCAACAGATATTTAAATACCAAATATGGGTTTATAATTCTTATGAATAATTTAGAATATCAAGTAGTGATTCACTATGAAAATATAAATATATTAGAGGACATATAGAAATTTCAAAAACTATCATGATTGTAAAGAAATGATCCATGCCGTAATACAACAATTAATGTATGATTTTCATATATATGGGAATATTTTTAATTTCTTATGTTTTTGGAATTATTTTTAGAATAATAATCCTAAATAAACTTTGGTACAAATAAAAGTATTTTTATTTAAATTGAAAAATGTTATTTTTAGAAAATTAGTGGAGATAAGCACATGAGAAAATAGAAATATTCAAATATTATGGGAATATACCCATGTGATATAGTTGAGAAAAATTATCTAGAGGATCACAACACCAAGTTTGATTAAAAAAATTATATTAATAATATATAAAATATTTTATAGTGGTATAATAACATAAATGGAGATAAATAATAGATATAAGTATATGAGAAAATCATATAATAATGAATACGAAATTGATACTGCTTTAGATAGAAAGAAATCACTATATCAAAGAAGAAGTAGGTGGAGAAGAAGAAGAAGTAAAACATGACACAACATTAGGAAGAACATTCAATACATATAAGTGGAATATAAAGACAATATGATTCGGGTGAATCTGATCCATTTTGTTAGAGATGATTGAAAAAAAAGGAGATAACAGTATTGATACTAGATTTAATGGTACTTAGTGTTGTAGAAGTTAGAGAAATAAAATGAGAAGGAATAATAAGAGGAAGAGTTCTGATCAAGGATAACATCGATGATTATTTTTATAATCAATGTCAAGGTATATATATATTATTTATAAATATTATAGTGTGATGTTTTTACTACTTTTATGCACTAATTATTATAAGTTTGAGTTGTGATAATCCAATGATCATATTTTTCACAAGATCATGAAGAAAGGGTGTTTACAGAGATATGTGTTCGTGGTATTGTATTTTAATACCAAATTTTAACTGAATATTCTATGTGAGAAATAAAATGTGTTCAACTTGAAATATTGACATATGTAAAATACTTGTGGTCTTTTATAAGTGGGGGTAAGGGATTCTTGTTACACCAGTTGGGAGACTAAAGCACTGTAGGATGTTGTGAATTCAGTGAGATACTAGGAATCATAGAGTGATGTTGTATAATATTGGGATACACTTTGGGTTAAGGATAATCCTAACACTATTATAACCACTTTCATAATATAGTGTAAAATATGTGAAATTTGATAACAACTAAACACAGCAAAAAGTAGGTTTCCCGCATTGGGGATAAACTATGTGAAAACAATTTTTTCTTCTCTTTAGTTTATATTTTTATTCCATGTGTTTGTTTTGTTTCGGGCATATGAAAAATATATCCAACTATATTAACCAATAATAGGGGTTCAAATACCAAATTGGGTAGACATTTTTAAGATTAAATTTTTAATTTTGTAAAAATTAGTCAAACATGATTCACCAATACCCCCTCTCAGATGACTACACTCATTCCTTGGGTATATCAACTAGTATCATAGAAAATCAGGTCCCTCTGGTTGGATCATTTTTTCATTCCTAGTTATTTTTTTCTTAGATTAATATGTATTATATGTGAAATAAAATAGACAGGAATATAATTAATATTAACCCTAAGGATACGTTGTTTCCAACATATCCTTAAATATAAACCATAGAATATATTGAAGCCAATGTAGTCTGATTTCCATGCAATGTAAACTAAGGCCATATTACACGAAATGTATTTTCTTCTTACATATGGAACTTCAACATCATCTTTCCTCACTTTTTCATCAATTATAAACCAAAGGGCTGATTAATTTATGTATTTTAGATCCATTTAAAATGTTTAAACATTAATATTATAATAATGGGAAGTAACATATACAATAATAATGGATGCTCTTCATTCAATGAAGATCATCAGAAATATCCTTTATAAATTTAATGATTTTTATTCATTAAGTACTTCTAGATGCTTGAAAAATTATCGAAAGACTCTCCATTCATGATTATTGATTAAAATTCAATAAAGAGATAACTATTTAAATAATTTGAATCCTAAAATTATAGGCATGGATCATTATCCTGGTGTAATTCTCTTAGAGGTAGGACACATTTTTTTCTGCTAAGGTGGACTCCATCAATCATTCTCCAACTAATATTCAAGATATTTCTTATTGTTATATAATTAAAACTTGTTTTATGCTCTTCATATTCTGTGTACATGTTGATTCTATTGAATATAAATTGGGAAAATATGGGTTTTCTTCCACTTACAATATTCATATAATGAACACCCAAAAACCAACAGTGTTATTAAAAACACCTACTTTAACATATCAACATTTTTATTTTAATAGTTTATGAAGGACATGTGGATTTTTCAATATATATTGGACTACCTCATTTGATATTCTGTTATATGATAACATAATTTTAGGCGATGTACATGAAATTATGTAAATAATTAACATAATTTCACTAATTCCCTAAAGATAAATTGTTAATAAATTTTATTTTATGTTGGGACTCAAAATTACATTAATTAGTTAACATAATGTGGAGTGTTTAGAACAATATACATTATAGGATAACATAACCTTCTTTGCAAGCTATAAAAACATAGTATCATTTTTCACCTATTTAACATTAATTGAGGTGTTAATGTAATTTTTGGTACTCACTTGACATTAATTGAATTTAAACATAATTTTAAGTTCTCTTGTAGACATTACTTTGTGTAACAATGTAATTTCAAGTGTGGTGGATTGAAATTATGTTGTGAGACAACTTAATGTCAAATTTGGCATGCATCTTGACACTACGTTGTCCTACAACATTGTACAAGGAAACAACTCAACAATACATTAAGTCTTAACTCATGGTCATGCATATGTAGAAAAAAATTAAATTAAATATTTTGTTAATTTTTCTTATAGTTTTTAAAAAGTATTAATGATAAGTGTAAAGAGTTTAAAAAAGAATTTTTCAATAGTAAAATATATATGAAAAGTTTATATTTGTATCTCGTGATTTTGAAATTAAATAAAATTTTTATTTATTCATTAAGTCCTTTTATATTCATTTTTAGTAATTTTTTTATTAAATGTGAATATTGTGTATGAAACATTTTTTTGATAAATTGATTTTAGAATATAAATCCTTGAATTATATTCTAGTTGTGACTCTCTAAGATTTATTTATAATATACCTTGACCTCAATTTTTAATTGAAATTATTTTCTTAAATTTATTTGTTGGTAATAGTGTGTTAATGTTAGGTTTTATAATTATTGTGAATTGGATTCTCCCTTGAGTAACATATCCTCGAGTGGACATACTTAAATCCAAATATCCCACTATCTTGGAAGCTTATTCCTTATTCTATAAAGGTGTGGGTATGTTATTTGTGGCTTAGGTCTTACTCATGTAGAGATTTTAAATCCCATATATTTATATACATTTATATGAATAGATCATATACCATATGTGTAAGATACATTTGGATATGTATGAATATGTCTATATTTTTTTAGGTTATTAACAGAAACTATAGTATGTGTAAATATTTACACATTAATTGTATTTTACCTTATTTATTTTGTTGGTGGAATAAGGATTCAAAAACTAAATCATTATAAGTATGCATACACAATGAAATAAACCATGGGAAAATAAAGATTTCATAAGATGAAACATTTATGAATTTAATATTCATATAATATATATCAAATTGGTGAAATTTTGAATAAAAATCCTTAAATATTGAGTATGATATTCCCTCAAAAGTATCACATTCCAATACATTGATCATTCATTATAGGTGAACCTATCAATTATGTATCCACAAATTATCTTCAGTAAGGAAATAAAGTAATGTGGTGGCCCTAACTATTATGGGCGTTGTTATTGGTGCCTCTTTTAGGTTACACTAGGTGGAAACCATAACTATTAGGATACCAAAAAAATAGAGTTGATTTAATACATGTTATTGATTTGGATAAGAAGCTATCCAATCAGCTATCTAAGATCCATATATGATATGATTGAAAATTATTATCTGCTAGATATATTCTCAATGTATTTATGTGATAAATAATGTGTGTCAAGATGAAATATGGATCTTGGATCACTAAATGGATAAGATATAGGGTTAATAATTTTTAGTGGGAGAAAATTCACTAAAACTCCTTGATGAAAAGATATAAAACATGATACTCACACCAGAGTATGTTTTTTCCATATATTTTGGAATACCATATGATAATAATGTTAATATCCCTTATAGGTATAATCTATAAAACAATTTGAAATTGGTATATAGGGTTGGTAAGTGTTCCCAAAGAGAATAATTCTAAGAATCAATATATGAAAGTTATAGATATAAAAACCACTAACTCTGACACATGAGTATTAGATAACAAGTCTGAATCAAACATTTGTGATGATAAACACAGACTCAAAGATATGGGGGACTTACTAATGGTATAAATAAATCATAATATCATAAATAGAGAAAGAGTTACTTCATTAAAAGTAAATACTAATGATATAAGTATAAATAGTGGCTTAATCCTAGAATTAGAGAACTATTATTTTGTTCCCACTATAAATATATATTTTATTTCTCAATATTATTTGGAAAATATTAGATTTTCATTAAATATTATGAACAAGAGTTATTCTATATATAATAATTAAAAACAATTATCATTAGAAATAAGGTAAATGGTTTTTATATTCAAGTTATAGATAATCATGTATATAACATTCATAATAAAAAGGCTGGATTTTATTCTAATCCCACCTGCTATTGGAATTGTCTCCTTAGACTTATAAATAAGTAACACAAGAGAAGAATAAATTGAGAAGGGTTATTAGAGACATTATATTACAAATCATTTAATCTATTTAGATCTTTTTTTTTTGGTAAATATGACCATGGATCCTTTTAATATAAAATTTGAAAGGTTAGTGGATTGTTATAACTCATATAAAGTGTTGTATGTGGACTAATGAGATCACATGAAAGGGGTAGTTTTAGGTATTTTTTACCTTTATGGATGACTTTAGTTGTCATAGTTATGTGATTGAGATGAGACTCAATGAAACTATTTAAAAGCTAAAATAGTTTCAAAATTAATTATAGAATTAATTAGTAAAGAGTATTAAGATTATTTGATCAAATTGTTGTATTGAATATTTAAGTTAGGGATTCATTGATAATCTAATAGATTGTGAAATTATTCCACAATTAACTCAACCTGGAACACCACAATGAAATAGTATGTTTGAGAGAAGAAATCATTCCCTATTGGACATGGTTTTATTGATGATGAGTCAATGTGACCTTCTTGTTTCATTTTAGGGTTATAGACTAGAAACTATTGCATTATTACTAAACCACATTCCATATAAATCATTTATAAAGAAAATATATGATATATATCATTATAAATGTCCCAATATGTGTTTTTATGTGGATTTGGTGTTTTGAAGCATATGTATATCATTTTTATTTTGATAAAATTATCCCTAAGTCTAGAAAAAAAATATTATTTATTAATTATCCTAAAGAAACTAGCGGATGTTACTTTTATAACCAAACTAAAAAAGGTATTTTTGGCCTGATGTATTGTTTTCTATGAGAAGGAACACACCATTTGATATGTCAGTGGGAGTAAAGTTAAACTTCAAAAATTTCATGACTAAAAAACAAGAAGTGTTCCTGAGATGGAGGTGAAGTTGGATCCAAAAAATGTTGTATAAGATGAACCAACTCAATTTATATAAGAACCTTATTGGTCTTGTATGACTCATTAGAACCCCAAGAGATATGTATTTATAATAGTGAATGATGATTATGTAACATTAATAAGATATGAACCTACTACCTAATGGGAGTCCATTGAGAGATGTTATTCTGAGAAATAGTTAAAACCACGGAATCTGAGATGGACATCATGCATACTAACCATGTTCTAAACTTATTAGATGCACCTTAAGAGGTGATACACATAGTTTTTAAGTGGATTTTCTATACTAAAACTAACATGGATGGTATAGTGTCAATTTATAAAACACACTTGGTGGAAAAGGGTTACAAATAAATTTCTGGTATTAACTAATAATAAACCTTTTCATTGATAGTTATGATAAATTTTATTTAGATGTTACTTTCCATACCATCTCATTTTGATTATGATATATAGAAAATGACTATAAAACCAATTTCCTTAATGGAAATTTAGTCAAGGATATGTATATGATATAGACTAAATTTTTTAAGTCCCAAATGATACAAATAAGGTATTAACACTACAAAAATTCATTTTTTGTACTAAAGTAATCTTCTAAAACTAGAACTATCGGGTTTGATTTTACAATCAGAGATTTTTGTTTCATAAAGAAAATAGATAACTCTTATGTATAGATGACATACACCTTATCAAAAATGACATCCTGAATCTTCACTCTATGAATATGTGGATGGGTAAAAACATTATGATGAAAGACATGGGTAAATATACCTATATACTAGGTATGAATATATATTGATATAGATCTAAAAGGATTTCTGAAATCAGTCAAGACACATACAATATTAAACTATGAAAGTTGTTTAACATGGGGAACTCTATGAAGGATTCTTTAATAGTGTTATGTCACAAGAATCTTAAGAAGATTCAAGAAACTTTTAAGGAGATAGAAATGATACATATAATTTCTTATGAAACCTCCCTAGGATATATGATATATTTTATGTTGTGTACTCATACATATGTCACTTATGATCTAAGTATAACAAGTAGATACCCCAAAAATCCAAGTGAAATTAAATTGATTAATTTAAAGAACATTCATAGGAATTTTAGTAGAGAGAATTATATTTGTGTAAAGGGTTACACATATGAAAGTTTCCAATATAATAAAGATGATTTGAAATCTCAATATCATTTTGTGTTTTACCTAAATGGTAGATCAATCAGTATAAAGAGTTCCAAAAAAACCACCATATAGAACTTTAAAATAAATTAAAAGTAAATAATTTTATTAGATTATATAAAGAAATCTATTTGGATCAAAAAAATTATCATTTAACTATAGGTGGTTCCTAGCATTGAGACAATGATTGATAATTGTTGTGATAATAATAGATTTATCACTTAGGAAAAGGAACCTCAATCTCCCCAGAAGACCAAAAATATCCATTTCAAATATCATCCCATGTGATATATTTTTTAGAGGTTTGATGTTAGGATTTTTTAGGTGGATAAAAAAGGAAAATATAATAGATCCATTGACAAAACTGTTATATCATAACAAGCATGAAGGTTATGTAGAGTCTCTTGGTATATGATACATGAGATATTGATGTAACATTTGAATAATCTATCATGATTTTATAATGAATAAAATATTAATTTATAATTCATTCATGTGTGCTGAAATTTACTTTACATGATCAGTTGAATAATAATATACCCTTAAAAGTATGAATTTGTGTTCTCCATAATCAATCATCATCATGGAGTATTACAAGTTATGATGATATATTAATATTAGCATGAATATAATATGGTACTCTTTACAAAGGGTTATATATGAGATATAAATAGTATATTCATGAGGTATTAAGTAGATTCTTATTTTATGAACTAACTCACAAAATTATATCTCATAGAATATCATATAGTCATCAATATACATAGGGTTATATGATTATCATTAATCCATGTTACATAAGTTTGTGAGATATCTATCATGAGAACCTATATACTTTAATAAATTTCATACCCAAGTCATTATGAATAAGATAATTATGGTTGGTTCAGTAATTTGTTAATCATATCATCAATTGGAGCACAAACAAGATGGGATTTTTCTACTTTTATGAAAAGTTAAGTAATTTGGGACCTTAATTGAATTAGACTGAGGAAATACATGAACATTATTAGTTGAATCAGATATGATGTGTTCAACCACTTCGATGTGGGATAAGTTATTTACTCATTGTTTAGATTATTGGAATGTGATGTATTCATTAACTAATCCAGTCAATTTCAGAAAATCAAGAAATGATGTGTTTTTTTATACTATACTAGCATGTTCCATGTCTCATGCTAACTTAATGTCTTATAAATAAGGATTATATAGTAATATATATGATGTGTATTATACATATTTTTTAAGACTTTTTTATATATAGATATGGTTATTTTTTATTGAAATCATACTATACCTGTAACGCCCCAACCCCAGTTACCCAGAGTCGGTGCATTATTACAAAACATTGGCATGATCCCAAGAAAGATCAAGTATCGAAAGACCGATTAGTTTAGTAGCCTTGTAATAACTAGATACATTCATAAAGTTTACATTACATCATAAAGGGAAAACTACAACAACAACATCTTGTCTTCATATCCCCTCAAACTATCCCTGCATGTCATTCATAAATTACTTCTTCACATCCTGGGAAAATAAAACATTGAAAGGGGTGAGCTCAGATTCTTAGTAAGGATAACAATATAGTGGAAACTTTCATAAATAAGCATAAACATTTAAGGCAATGTATAACTAAAACAAAAGACTTTTAAACTTGAACTTAAACATAATATGGAAAAGATAAAATGAAATAATTCCATTTAATTATTCACATGGATATTCTACTAGTCGAATAATCACATGCAATATCAATAACCACTTTCATAATGATGGAATGCATAATGCCAGACTATCATAACCATGTAGACAAGGTCTCGTGCCAAGACTAAAAATAAGATTTTATCAAGTCCTTGTTCCACGACACTAGTTGGTGTCATGCGACCTACCGATGCATCTACGAGCTATAGAAGGCTCCACCCATCCCATATTAAGTCCAATGCATTCCTCATATGAACACGTTTAAACATAACATAAACATTCGTATTAAAATAGGCATACTAAATGTCAATAATTTCTCCATAAACCATGAATGGTATAAAAATAACACATCCACAGTCAAACATATCACAAAACCTTCAATACAAAATGGATGTTTTGTATCATAATAATATACTTCAAATAATCTTAAAATCAATCAAAGGATGTTGACATAGATGAAATCAAAATTATTTGAGAGAACTATATCTTTTTTTGAAATCATTTAAAAGACACATAATTATAAAATAAAACATTTACTTTTAAAATATTCTTTTAAACTTGTAAGGGAAGCATCGAGGATTTTATAACGGTGGAAAATAGCTGCCCCCGCCGTATAAGTTTAAAAAAACATTCTTACCTTAATTATATCGAAAAGGTTAAAAAGGAACATGTTTGGAAAATGACAGAAAGATTACTTTATAAACTTCTTATAAAAAGTAAAACAAGGGTATAAATTACTTTAATCCAAATTCTGTAAAATAGTAAGTATGTTTTGAAATACATTTTTAAGAAAAATGGATGTGGATGATAAAGAGGTCCCAGTAGATAATTACGTATAAACAACCTCGGATAATGAAGAGATTGTGAAATAAACTCTTACATTGTACTTTTCCTTAGTTTATGGTATGTTAACCTACTTTATAATAGTTAAAACATTGGTATTAAGTTACACAAGAACCATATACATAATTATTATATCATATATTATCTTCTAATAATTCTTTGTTAATAATATTTTAGTATTATCGTCATTTGGGGTGTTAACATACTCGTTTTATTTTATATGTTTTGTTACATAAGTTATGTTTGTTATGGATAGGTTGTATCTTATTCATATCCATAATTATATAAAGTTATTAAACCTTACTTTTAATCATCAAATGAGAATTAGTCTTGAATGCATACGATGGGGAATGAATCTCATCGCATTTGTGGAGACGGTAGTCCGTACGTACGAACGAGCGACAATATCATTCTTTTGATATTAAAATAATATATAACTGGATGGTATATCATATATACAGATTAATTATCATTTTATATTTATTATTTACATTAATTACACATCATTATTATACCCATCCAAATAATAATTTATTGAATAACAATTACACCACAACGTAGAGACGGTAACCCGTACGTACGCACGTATGGTGACATGTAATTAAAAGGATGGATAGAATACTGAATATTGTTGTACCATATTTATAATAAAATCACAGTATATAGAAGATATTGGAGTTATTATTTTATAATGGTAATAACAAATAAAGAAGAAGTTGAAGAAGAAAGGAACTTGAAAGAGGGTGGTGAAAATATTACCTCTTCTTCGGGTTCCTCCTTTTGATATGATCAAGAGGTCTCCTTAGGTTGGATTTATGATCAAACTAAGGCATCTAGGTTGCAGTGAGGGAACTTGGGAGGATATTTGGGTAGAGGTTGTTTGAGCCAAAAGGCTTTGAAGGTGTGAATTTGAGAGAAGTGGGAGTTCCCTTTTATAAGAGGGGTGAGGGTCACCTTAGGAAAAGCTAGAAATATTATTTTATAATAAATTAATATTCGGTTTATAATGGATCAAAAGTGGATTATTAAAATTTTAAGTTGTGTATAGGTCTAACAACACTAAACAAATAGGTTTTAGATAGGTTTGGGTCACTTTATTAACCTTATCGTTTAGTTTTAACTCTTACTTAATTAGTTTGACACTTACCATGTCTCTTTGTATTTTTATATTATATAGTCAATAAAATTACTATAAACTTACAATCAACCCTCAAGTGGTCCATTAATGATACAAATATCATTATATAAGTCTCTTGGCTGAACCTTAGATTTTTAGGAATAGAATATAAATTAATAATATAATATTTGTTTTAAAAACTCTTTTATGTCAATTTTGACACTCTTGGGTATTTTGTTTTTTATAATTTCATAAAAGCATTATTACTTCGAAAACAATTTATATAATCAGTCCTAATATGTCATATTAACCTAAAAAATAGTGGAATTTATAAAAAGTCTCAAATTAAATTTATTTTGATATTTATAATATCAACTATTTTAATATTTCATTAATTATATAATTACTGCATCACCATTGTGTCATAAATAAATTAAATTATTTAGTGTCTAAAAATTATAAATAAAATAACATTATGTAGGAAATTTATTTATCTTTATAATGAATATTTATAATCTAATTTATCTTATGTATAACCCTATATTAAAAAAATTAGTTATTAAACTTTGATTTTAACTTTTTTAACTCTTCTTTGAATTAAATAATAATAAATGTCCTAATCTAATACAAGTTGACCTAAATGATAATATTTTATTCCTATGGTTGTTTCTAGTCGATATACATGTGTCCAATAGAATTAGGACATGTGTTAGGGTAATATTAATATCATTTTTACCCTTAATTACTCTATTTTCTTTTAACCGTGGTAAATAAAAGTTAAAAGTTACTATTCACCAAAAATTGTTTTCATCTCATTGAACCACATTTTACTCCTTGATATTAATTGTATCTCTCTTATTTTTGAAATTCCACTCACAAAAGCAGTAAAATTATATTTTATGTGAATTTCCAAATTCTCCTAGGAGGTGGGTAAAAGACGGTGGAAAGTTCAATAAAATTTTTATATATCTAAAATTATTCTAAACTAACTCCAATGAATTACATTGAACCTATATAGGAATTATGTATCTATTTTGACCTTAATTAAATTTAAATAAAATAAATAATTATTTAAATAAAAAGTCAGTTTTAACCAAAAACTCAGTGTTTTTCACTATTCATCCAAAATTGAAAGTTTTCAGAAAAATACCAAAAATTCACCCTAGGCTAATTTCGATATTATAAATCAAAAAATGAAGTCCATTTTGAAAGATAAAATTTATAAAATTTCAAAAAGTGGGTATTAATATTCATAACGGCTAGTATGATTGGTTGTGGTATGTGTGTTAGAACTCGAGGTTGCGTACAACACACGCTACTGTATTATTCAAAGAGAAGCATACCGTGGAAGCTTGAGGTGTTACATTCTCCCCTCCTTCAAATAATTTCGTCCTCGAAATTTCTAGAATACTACCGCATGAAAAGACTTGGGTGGTTCTTCATTATGAGTTCTTCGGGTTCCCACGTTGCCTCTTCCATCTTATGGTTTCTCCATTGAACATTTACCAGACGAGTCGTTCGGTTTCTCATCACTTGTTCTCTGGTATCAAGAATCCTAATGGGATCTTCGCAATAAGACAGATTAGGTTCCAATTCAAATTCCTCATAAGTGAGTACATGTGTTGGGTTAGTCATGTATTTTCTCAACAGTGATACGTGGAATACATCGTGAACTTTGGAGAGACTTGGCAGCATTGCCAAATGGTAAGCTACAGCCCCAATTCGTTCCAGAATTTCAAATGGTCCGATGTACCTGGGACTCAATTTACCTTTCTTACTGAAACGTATAACTCCCTTCCATGGAGATACCTTCAAGAAAACATGATCTCCTACCTAAAATTACAAATCCTTCCTTCTATTATCGACATAGATTTTCTACCTACTTTGAGCTTCTTTGATGTGGTTTTGGATTACCTTCACCTTTTCGATCATTTCCTCCACCAGTTCTGGGCCTAAAAGTTTTCTTTCACCAACGTAATCCCAACAGGTTGGTGTGCGACATCTCTTTCCATATAATGCTTCATATGGTGCCATCTGAATACTTGAATGGAAGCTATTGTTATAGGAAAATTCTACCAGAGGTAAATATTGATCCCACATTCCCTGAAAGTCAAGTGACCATGATCTCAACATGTCTTCTAAGGTTTGAATAGTTCATTCTGATTGTCCATCAGTTTGGGGATGGTAAGCAGTGCTCAAATAAAGTTTAGTATCCAAGGCCTTCTGAAGACTCTTCCAGAATATTTATGTAAAACAGGGATCATGATCAGAAACAATCGATAGGGGTACTCCATTAAGTCTCACAACTTCATAAATATATATTCTTACTAGACGTTCCAATGGTAGATCTTCTCTTATAGCACGAAAATGTGCTGACTTGGTAATACGATCAATAATAACCCATATTGTGTCGTTCCTTCTAGGAGTCTTTGGTATTCCCATGACAAAGTACATCGGGATATTATCCCTTTTCCACTCCAGTATGGGAAGAGGTTTCATGACTCCTCCAGGATGTTTCCTTCCAGCTTTCACTTGTTGACAAACCATACATCTTGACAAAAAATCAGCAATCTCCCTCTTCATGTTGTCCCACTAAAAATGTTCCTTCAAATCTCTATACATTTTTGTGCTCCGTGGGTGTATAAAGAAATTGGAACTATGAGCATCATCTAACAATTCCCTTTTTAGATCAGGTACCTCGGGAACACAAATTCTCTTCCGGAATTTCAAAATTCCATCTTCATACACAAAGTCACTCAATCTCCTATCATTCACAGCTTTAATCTTCTTTTTAGATTCTTCATCATCGGTCTGAGAACTCTTTATCCTTTCTAGTAAAGATGGTTTGGAAAACATTTGAAAAAGTATCAATGTTTCACCTTCCATGGTAATTCCCATATCCATTTTCACTAGATCCATGAAAATAGGATCCCTTTCAATTCTCATCACGTTCAAAACTCCATGTTCCTTTCTGCTCAAAGCATCTGACACCATATTTTCCTTCCCTATGTGGTATTGTATCGTGTAATCATAGTACTCGAGTAGTTCAAGTCATCTCCTTTTCCTCATGTTGAGTTCTTTCTGTGATAAAATGTACTTTAAACTCTTGTGATCGGTATATATCTCACATTTTTCACCATAGAGATAATTCCTCCATATCTTCAAAGAAACGATTACAGCAGCTAACTCAAGATCATGAGTAGGATAGTTTTTCTCATGAATTTTTAGCTGTAGTGATGCACAGGCAATAACCCTCTCATTCTGTATAAGGAAACAACCAAGTCCTTTCTTCGATGTGTCACTATAAATAATGAACCCATCATTCCCTGATGCTAGAGTCAATATAGGAGAATTGACTAATCTTCTCTTCAGTTCATCAAAACATTCTTCACACTCTTTTTTTCCAAAAAAAATTAACACCTTTATGTGTGAGCTTCGTTAATGGGTTATCCAATTGGGAAAATTTTTGGACCAAATGCCGATAATAACCTGCTAAACCAATAAAACTGCATACCTCAATTATACTCGTCGGGTCTGGCCATTCTTGGATTGCCTTAGTATTAGAAGGATTAACAGAGATTCCATCTTTAGAGACAATATGGCCAATAAAATAAATCTCCTGAAGCCAGAATTCACACTTGCTAAACTTCCCATATAATTCATGTCTTCTAAGAGTCTTCAGGATAATGCGCAAGTGATTTTCATGATCTTCGTAACTTTTTAAGTATACCAAGATATCATCAATAAATACCACCACAAATTCATCGAGATATTCTTTGAAAACTCTATTCATTAGATCCATGAATATAGAGGGTGCATTAGTCAGCCCAAAAGGCATTACTGTAAACTCGTAATGCCCGTACCTGGTTCGAAATACTGTCTTCGGAATGTCTTCCTTCTTCACACACAAATGATGGTATCCAGATCGAAGTTCAATCTTTGAAAATTATTTAGCTCCATGAAGTTGATCAAATAAATAATCAATGCGAGGTAGGGGATACTTGTTCTTTATTGTTATAGCGTTGATGTCCCTGTAGTCGATACATAACCTCAATGATCCATCTTTCTTCTTAACAAAAAGGATAGAGGCTCCCCATAGAGAAACACTAGGGAGAATAAATCCCTTATTACTCAATTCCTCTAGTTGTTTATTTAGTTCAGCTAATTCTAAAGTTTCCATTCTATATGGGGTCTTTGATATAGGTCTTGATCCCGAAATTAAATATATAGAAAACTAAACTTCTCATTCTGGAGGATGTCCAGGTCAATCTTCCAGAAACACATCTACATATTCTTTCAAAATAGTTACATCCTCTTTTTGAACATTCCTTTCCTTACCCATAGTCATTTAATTCTATTCCTCCCCAATAATTGAATTTAGTTGAGCTACTGGGGGTGGATCTAGATAAGAATTAGGTGGTGACGATTCTGCTCTAAAGATAAGGTGTTCCTTATCATCATCATCTAAAATTGTAACCTCCTTCTTCTTACAATAAATCTTCGCATCATGGTCTGAAATCCAATCCATACCAATGATTATATCAAACTCAATCATAGGTATGATGATGATATCAGAGGATAAAGAAAATTTATGTGCTCTAATGGGGACTGATTCACAAAACTTTTTTGCAATGATACTTCCCTGAGGAGTTTTAACTGACAACTCCCTTATTAAATCAAATTGTAAATATCTAATTTTCTTAGAAAACTGGGAAGATATAAAACAATGCGATGATCCAGAATAAAATAATGCATTTTCTAAACTTGAGGAAACCATTAAATTACCTGCCACCACGTCTTTCGGAGCTTCTACCTCAGCAATAGTGATATCATAAGCTTGGCCTTGATCCCTTGTCCTTTTCTGAGGTAAGTTCCCCTGACTCTAAGGACATTCATTTTCATAATGTCCCATCTCCCTAAAATTGTAGCATTGGAAATTGGTAGATTCCTTATTCCCCTTGGAATCATGATCTTGGTGGCCTTTTTCACCACACTTGTAACAGACTCTCATTCCCTTTAAGAAAGTACCAGGGTGTTTCTTCCCACATTTACTGCATGATGGATATTCAACTTTTCCCTTCTTTCCCTTATTTCCATTCCCATATTGATCAGAAGATCTCTTCTTCTCTTACTTTTCTTTAAACCCATAAGACTTATAGAATTTTTTTTCTATCTTGATAGCACATGAGACAACGTCTTCATACGACGAGAAGGATTGTGAGACTAATGATCGACGGAGAAATGGTTTTAACCCATCAAATAAACGATCAATCTTAATTCTTGGGTTACTTATATAATATCCAGCATAGCTTGCTAACCTCGTAAAGTAAGCCTCATACTTTGTGACATTCTCATCCTCCTTTTGTTTTAGACTCAGAAATTGCCTTTCCATATCTGCTCGATGGTCACGAGGAAAGTATTTTTCTAAAAACAGATCTTTGAACTCCCTCCATTCCATATTTTATACTTCATCGTCTTCCTTCGTGTTTTGAATCAATGACCACCATTGATCAGCATCTCCAGTGAGGTGGTGAACATCCATGATAACTTTTTCCTTTTCACTAATCCCCAAAGCCTAAAATATTTTCTCTAGGGAACTTATCCATTTCTCATCTACCAATGGATTTGTACTCCCATTGAATGTTAGTGGTTGCTAACTCATGAAGCTATCTAACATTGATACTCCACGTTGCGGATCAGGGTGCTCCATATGGTTAATGTTATTATTCATAACCTGAATGAGTTGTCCTAGTATGGTGATTAGCTGATCATCACCAGTTGCATCACCAGCTTAACTATAATTATATTGAGCAGGAGTGAAATCCCTACATGGTGTGCGTTCATTGATGCGGTTTCCATTTTTTCCACTAGGCGCCATTTCTAAAAAATGGAATAAACTAGATCAGTTTATGAATCAAAATATATAATTCCATAATTTTAAAACACTTAACATAAATTGAACAGTTTATGGATATAATCCATAATCATAAAAAAAATTTCTTTGAGGAAATATATACTCATGAACCCTTCGTAATGGTTTGTAAAGAAAATGAGAATTATCATAATCATATCCCCCGGGAGTGTCGTAACCAAGAGTGCAGCAAGGCCCGTTGTCGTAAACCAGTTCCCATTCGAGTCTAGCTCAAAGAGGTGTTTTCAGGTTTTACCCCTAGGTACATCTGTTCCAAATCCACCTCTACCTGCTCGTATCCAGACAGGGATGTATTGCTCAGAAAACTCCCAAAATCTCTACAATACAAAAATTCTAAGAAGTTATTCTATACAAATCCTCAAAGTTTATCTTAGGGATATGTGCTCTAATCAGAGTTTATCTAAATCTAGTTTCCAAGTTTTTTACTAACTTACCTCTGATACCAAATGTAATTTCCTGACCCCAGTTACCCAGAGTTGGTGCATTATTACATAACATTGGCATGATCACAAGAAAGATCAAGTCTTGAAAGACCGATTACTTTAGTAGCCTTGGAATGACTAGATACATTCATAAAGTTTAGATTACATCATAAAGTGAAAACTACAACAACAACATCTTGTCTTATTATCCCCTCAAACTATCCCTGCAGGTCATTCATAAATTACTACTTCACATCCTGGGAAAATAAAACATTGAATGGGGTGAGCTTAGATGCTCAGTAAGGATAACAATATAGTGGAAACTTTCATAAATAAGCATAAACATTTAAGGCAATGTATAACTAAAACAAAATCCTTTTAAACTTGAACTTCAACATAATATGGAAAAGATAAAATGAAATAATTCCATTTACTTATTCACATGGATATTCTACTAGTCGAATAATCACATGTAATATCAATAACCACTTTCATAATGATGGAATGCATAATGCCAGACTATCATAACCACGTAGCCAAGGTCTCGTGCCAAGAATACAAATAAGATTTTGTCAAGGCCCTGTTCCAAGACACTAGTTTGTCTCATGAGACCTACCGATGCAATGAGGAGCTATAGCGGGCTCCAACCGTCATATATTAAGTCCAATGCATTCCTCATATGAACAGATTTAAACATAACATAAACATTAATATTAAAACTGGCATACGAAATGTAAATAATTTCTCCATAAACCATGAATGGTATAAAAATAACACATCCACAGTCAAACATATCACAGAACCTTCAATACAATATGTAAGTTTTGTATCATAATAATAAACTTCAAATAAGCTTAAAATCCATTAAAGGATATTGACATAAATGAAATCAAAACTATTTGAGAGAAATATCTCTTTTTTTGAAATCATTTAAAAGTCACGTAATTATAAAAAAAATTTACATTGCAAATATTCTTATAAGCTTGTAAGGGAAGCTCTAACAATTTTATAATGGTGGAAAATATCTGCACCCGCCGTATAAGTTAAAAAACCCCTTCTTACCTTAATTCTGTCAAAAAGGTTAAAAATGACCTTCTTTGGAAAACGACGTAAAGATTCCTTTATAAACTTCTTATAAAAAGTCAAATAAGGGTATAAATGACTTTAACCCATATTCTGTAAAATAGTAAGAATGTTTTGAAATACATTTTTAAGAAACATGGATGTGAATGATAAAGAGTTCCCAGTAGATAATTACGTATAAACAACCTCGGATAATGAAGAGATTGGGAAATAAACCCTTACCTTGTACATTTCCTTCGTTGATGGTATTTTAACCTCCTGTATAATAGTTAAAACATTGTTATTAAATTATACAAGAACTATATACATAATTATTATATCATATATGATCTTCTAATAATTCTTTGTTAATAATATTTTAGTATTATCATTGTTTCGGGTGTTAACATACTCGTTTTCTTTTATATGTTTTGTTACATAAGTCATGTTTGTTATGGATAGGTTTTATCTTATTCATATACAGAATTATATAAAGTTATTAAACATTACTTTTAATCATTAAATGATAATTAGTCTTGAATGGATACGATGGGGAATGAATCTCATCGCATTCGTCGAGACGGTAGTCCGTACGTACGCAAGAGCAACAATATCATTATTTTGATATTAAAATAATATATAATTGGATGGTATATCATATATACAGAATCATTATCATTTTATATTTACTATTTACATTAATTACACATCATTATTATACCCATCCAAATAATAATTTATTGAATTGTAATTACACCACAACGTGGAGACGGTAAGTTGTACGCACGCACGTATGGTGACATGTCATTCAAAGGATGGATAGAATACTGAATATGGTTTTACCATGTTTCTAATAACATTACAGTATATAGAAGATACTGGAGTTATTATTTTATAATGGTAATAACAAAGAAAGAAGAAGTTAAAGAAGAAAGGAACTTGAAAGAGGGTGGTGAAAATATTACCTCTTCTTCGGGTTCTTCCTTTTGATTTGATCAAAAAGTCTCCATAGGTTGGATTTATGATCAAAATAATGCCTCTAGGTTGTAGTGAGGGAAGTTGGGAGGATATTTGGGAAGAGGTTGGCTGACCCAAAAGGCTTTGAAGGTATGAATTTGAGAGAAGGGGGAGTTCCCTTTTGTAAGAGGGGTGAGGGGCACCTTAGGAAAAGCTAGAAATATTATTTTATAATAAATTCATATTAGCTTTCTAATGAACAAAAAGTGGATTATTTAAATTTTAAGGTGGGGATAGGTATAAAACCACTCAACCAATTGGTTTTAGATAGGTTTGGGTCAATTTATTAACCTTATCTTTTAGTTTTAACTCTTAGTTAATTAGTTTGACACTTACCATGTCTCTTTGTATTTTTATATTATATAGTCAATAATCTTACTATAAACATCCAAGAGACCCTGAAGTGGTCCATTAATGATACATATATCATTATATAAGTCTCCTGGCCGAACCGTAGATTTTTAGGAATAGAATATAAATTAATAATATAATATTTGTTTTAAAAAATCTTTTATGTCAATTTTGACACTATTGGGTATTTTGTTTTCGATAATTTCATAACAACATTATTACATCGAACAAAAATTTATATAATCAGTCCTAATATGTCATATTAACCTATAAAATTAGTTTAATTTATAAAAAGTCTCAAATTATATTTATTTGGATATTTATAATATCAATTATTTTAATATTTCATTAATTAGGTAATTACTGCATCACCATTGTGTCATAAATAAATTAAATTATTTAGTGTCTAAAAATTATAAAGAAAGTACCATTATGTAGGAAATATTTTTATATTTCTAATGAATATTTATAATCGAAATTATCTTATGTATAACCCTATATTAAAAATGTTTTACTTATTAAACTTTGATTTTAACTCTTTTAACTCTTCATTGAATTAAATAATAATAAATGTCTTAATCTAATCCAAGTGGACCTAAATGATAATATTTTATTCCTAAGGTTGTTTTTGGTCGAGATACACTTGTCCAATAGAATTAGGACATGTGTTAGGGTAATATTAATTTCATTTTTACCCTTAATTGCCCTATTTACTTTTAACCGTGGTAAATAAAAGTAAAAAGTTACTATTCACCAAAAATTGTTTTCATCTCATTGAACCACATTTTAATCCTTGATATTAACCTTGTCTCTCGGATTTTCGAAATTCGACTCACAGAAGCAGTAAAATTATGTTTTATGTGAATTTCTAAATTCTCCTAGGAGGTGGGTAAAAGACGGTGGAAAGTTCAATTAAATTTTTATATATCTAAAATTATTCTAAACTAACTATAGTGAATTATATTGAACTTATATAGGTATTATGTATCTATTTTGACCTTAATTAAATTTAAATAAAATAAATAATTATTTAAATAAAATTTTGGTTTTAACCAATAACTCAGTGTTTTTCACTATTCATCAAAAATTGAATGTTTTCAGAAAAATACCAAAAATTCACCCTAGGCTAATTTCGATATTCCGAATCAAATAATGAAGTCCATTTTGAAAGATAAAATTTATAAAATATCAAAAAGTGGCTATTACTATTCATATTAGCTAGTTTGATTGGTTGTGGTGTCTGTGTTATAACTCGAGGTTGCGTACAACACACGCTACTGTATTATTCAAAGAGAAGTGTACCATGGAAGCTTGGGGTGTTACAATACCCCTTAGGGGATTGAGTGGACTGATGTTTTTCAAGTGTATGTTCTTTTCATAAATATATAAAATATGGATTTCATATTTTTTTATCAATACTACTAAGGATAATGGGTTAAAAAAGATATAAATTTGGATAAGGATTAATTTTTGGACAATTTGGTTGTTCTAAAATGAATATATTTTGATAAAAAAATTATCCAAAATGATTTCTGGATAGATTCACAAGGAATTGTGAAGTTTGGCACAATGTTATTGTGGGATTTTACTAAAAGTTGGAGATTTTTAGATTTTCATTGAAATGGATATGAATAAGATTTATATATAACATAAGGATATATTTCTATCAATATATTTTTAAGTCGGATCCTAAGTGTAACACTCAATATTTAATTATAGTAAGTAAACTTTTCTTTATAAAGAAACTATAACATAATGAAAATAACATTACTCAAGAATGTAATTAAAACATAAATTACTAAATTTTATAATTTAAATTTGATGAATTTAATTTAATTTTTTAATTCATTATTTCCAAATTATCATAGGTTGGATTTTTTATATTTTTCAAAAATAGTTGATTTTTTTTGTGAATAGTGAAAATATTGATTTTAAAAAAAAAATCAAAATTATGACATAATAATACTAAAGAATAAAATGAATGTTTATGAAAAAATTTATAAAAAAAAAATATATATATGTATTAATTAATAAAATTAATATAAAAATATAATGATGAACAAAGAAATATGTTCTTAACATTTTGGAAATCTAAGTAATGTTTGTGTTTAAATGAAATTGTTTTTTTCATCTCTCTGAATCAAGTATTGACATGGTTACTTTTTGTTTTAGTTTATTCTAAAAGAAAAATAAGTCTAATTTTTTTAATATAATCCAATTTATTAAATTTTAAACAACATCATTATTTATTTTTTTGTAAAATCATTATTATTCTTAAAGCAAACATTGTTCAAAAAACAGTTTTTGCTGCATTTTACAAACATATATTAAAAATAATTTTAGCACATATAAATTTAATATTGTTAAAATTATTACATATTTGGAATTAAAATAATTAAAATTAGTTAATAATATCATCTTATTTTATTTTCATAATGAATATTAACCATGGCAAATAAGTATCACTTCAGTTAAGGTTAAAATGAGTTTAAAGGGTTAAAATAATGGGATAATGATTCAATATAACACAGAAAACATAATTAAAACCAATAGGTAGATTATATTTTAACCTTAACCTTATTATATTTGAAACTATTAATAATGTGATAATTATTAATTGAGTAAAATAAGAATTATATAATAAATTTTCAAGTAATTATAAGTTTGTCACTCACCTCACTTATAAAAATGGAACAATATCACCTCCATTATAGACACTAATTAGAAAACATAGATTGAACAAGAACTTCCCAAATACCTTGCCAAAATACATCCCATGTTTTAGAGGCCTTGGTCTCAAGAAAATATCACTTCAAGAATTATTATGGTGTAATCCATAGGAGGTTACCAAAAGAAGAGGTATATATTATTATTGAGATTTTTTAATGTTCCTTTCTTCTTAGACATCCTATAAATATTCAATAACCATATTAAAATAATTATATAATTATATAAACCTTACTTATATATTATTATATTAATGGTATATCCATTTTATATCTCCATTTCCATCCTATAGAAAAAAAAACATCACTCGTGTGTATGTATGGCCTATCATCTCCACGTAGTTGTGTAATTCATTTTTCATCACCACTTTAGTTAGATTGTTATAAAGATATAATTAATTACTAAATATGATATTTATGACCTAATTATTATTTTTTATATATAGGGTATAATATACCTTCTTACCCTTCCATCCATTGGAAAATAATGCCTCTGCTCATGCGTATATATAAACTACCACCTCCACAAAGTGATATGATTTATTTTTATATTACCACCATGAATGGATGATTATAAAACTATATATACTTAATAAAATGTTATTCATGAAATTATTAAAATTATAGATATTATGGAACCATTTCATTACCCCTCTTACCAAAAATAATATACCGATGTAATTTTGGAGAAAGTAACTGAACAAACTTAAATGGTTGACATAAGGAAAAAAGATTTAGTTAATGGATTTGAAATGATTATAAAAGGAACCTAAAATAGAAATATAGATGAATAAGGTACTTAATAAAGTATTTAATGAATTTAAAATCATTATACATTAGGGTTAAAAATGTATGACTAAGAGGATACCCAAGGTAATATATTTATGTCACAATATCATTTTATTTTAGGATTGTTTTTGTTTAGATTTCATTTAGGAAAATTATGTGGTCCTAATCTCAAAATACCCATTTATTTTATTATAATATGGTTATATATGGGGTTTAATATTTATTTTCCATTTCTTATATTTTTTTATCTTGAATAAAGAAGTAAATTATATATAAGGGATGTAGACCTAGTATTATCTTTTCAGTCAAGAATCTTTTCCTTAACCAAATTAATTTTTTTTCAAGAAATCTATTTTAGGGAAAAGTGGGAAACCATGTACAAAAATACAAAAGAGAATAAAACCTCTGAGGGTAAAGAATGTTTATTCCTAATAAAATTAAAATATTTTGAATGGCCAAATCTATATAATTTCTATTGGATAGAAGTTACCTCCTAGTATTTATTTTCCTTGATAAGCTCTTCTAATTTGAAGGTTGTTTTTTATCATTCCCTTATGTGCCCCTCAAAGATTTTATTCCCCTCCTTGAAGACATAAATAAAAATTCATTTCTTTTTGTTGATCTAATAAAGTTTTTAATAATTCAAATTGACCTGCAGTGGTCTTTCAAATATTATTTGAGAATCTTACTTGGATATATTTATATTGAAATATTCCTCAAGAATATATTAATTAAAATGAATGATAAATTCCTAAAACACTGGTCTAACAGTAACCTCCTTTCGAGAACCCTTCAGTGAAATAACATTTGTGGCCATCATAGGTACTGGGATGATTTCCTTGTTTTCCTAACATCCCCTCAATAATTCTTAATTCATGCTCCTTTTACTTTGATCCTCCTCATACATAAAACTGGAGGTTGAAGATTTCTTACCCTGTATATCAAACTCGTGTATAACATCATCAACCCATGTTGGTCCTTTAATCCTTGGCTCTATCAGTGTTTTTTTATTTTTCTAAAGATCTGGTAACCACTATTTTTGGAAAGGTATAGTAGTCCTTGAGGGGACTGTATTTACCCCCTTGTTAACTAGGAAATTACTAGAGAGAATATTTATATGATTTTCATTTTTTTGATCCAAAAAAAAACATTCATAGCCATGTGGGATTCCTTCTTATGGTCCGACATTGTATTCTAGTTTTATTCCTTACAGTTAATATGAAAATCCTCAAGGGGGCTTGATATAGACTTATTCTTTTTTAATTTTGAAATAAAAGTACACCAATATTATGGATTATCATTTTTCTTATCACCCCCACCCAAATACAAGAAATGATTTTGGATTTTTAATGATCTAGGAGGGTTTTTCTAACCAGGGTACCCCCACCTTAAAGGGACTATATTCATATAGAACAACATGAGCTTCTTCCCATTGTCCATCCCTCCAACTCTTATTGCAAGAAAAAAGGATACCATTATAGGGGATGGTCTGTCATCACCAGGAACATATGTTTTCAAACAAGAGACAACCAAATCATGTTTAAATATATCTAATATATCTTCAACCTTCATATTAGAACCCATAGTACCTGAGAATTTATATAGAGGATCATCTTGGATGACCTATCTTCTATATGTATGATCAACTGAGGGGGGAATGAGGTTAGTCCCTCTCATCCTAGATACAATAAAACCCCCTTATAATTCCTCTCTTCCTCACTATAATGAAGATAAACAAATTCCAAGGCATAAACGATCTGAGAAGAAATTCATCCATGACTCAAACACCACCATTTGTTTCCAACTAAATTCCTCCCCAACCAAAATCAACACACACTGAACCATTGGATTTGAAACATCAACTTAAACACAAACATGTGGTGAAATTGTATGATAGACAAATGTGGTTCTAGAGTTTGATAAAAGAAACTTTCAAACCACATTCCCAAGAATTTGGATTATAGAAGGCTTTTTTAAAGGAAGAGTCAGATCAGGAAAGCATGCCCATAGGTCTATTGTTTTGGTATCCTACTTTATTGGAAAATAATAGGACCATATTAAGTGGTGGAAATGGAAACCATTACAATATCAAGGATATCAGACTAAAAAGGTATCAAATCATAAATGGATGAAAAATGAAACATGATATTTCACTTATCACGGAGTCCAACAGCCACTCGGTCCTGAAATAATGTTGATCCAAACACAAATCTATCAAAGGAGTCAATCGAAAGACATTGTAAACTGAATCAAGCCACCAAGGTCAATTCAAGAGATCAAAAGAATCTAGGAACTCTAATGTTGAAAGCACAAGCTTATGGAATCTATCATTGATTTCTGTAACTTTATGTAAAAGGGAAATTTTAGGAAATTTTGGGATGAAATCAGGGATAGATAATGAAAGAAAATAGGGAAGGATATCCCCTCAGGGAATCCCCCCCCCCCTGATGGGGGAGGGATAGAAGTGGTGTCCATCTCTACCTAGGGCATGGATAAAGAGCAGGACTCGAGAGCAAGAATATTTTTCATGCATATTCATCTTCTTCAAATTATTTTATACAAATTTTTAACTATACCTGAAAGTATTTTAGAGGGTATTTTTCATTACCTTTTAATTCATTTAAAAAGGATTAAGATGAATCTTTTTAAAAGATATTTCTTTACTTAAAAAAATGGGAATAGAATGTTCTATTTTAATGTATACTACATGAATGAATTCTCCCACCATTATAACCATTCTTTAATTTGAAGCTTCCATTATAAGTTTCCATGGTTATTTTTAAATAAAATAATTTTTCTCAATATTATTTGAACTTTTATTCTTTAAAGGTGCTAAAATAAAATGGTATTATTTTTTTAAAGGAATTAAAACAATTTTTAAATTGATTTATAACTTCATACTTACACAAAGTTATAAGGATTTTATTTTTAATGTCCTTGTTTTATTTTATTTTATATTTCTGAGAGTCTTTTTTTGTTAAGAACCATTTATATAAGAAGAATTGATGTTCTTATTTCATCCATTACTAATTTATATTTTTTATTCACTAACTTTATCCTGATCAAATTCTCTATCACTATCTATCATTTCATCATCCATTACTTTCTCCTCAATGTCTAAATATTAAGTAGCATGGATTTATACAGCATCATTTCCACTACTTGATATTGTCTCAACTGTATACCATTTCTATATATGGTATCATTTTATGGAAGATTATTAATAAATTTATATAAATGACGGAGGTAATATTATTTATTCTTGATTCAATACAGATACTATTTGATTTATATGTTATTTTTAGAATTAATTGTATTGATAATTCAATATCTAAGGAATTAATTATACATGAAAACAGAGAGTGGGTCCCTGTTTTAGATAGTCCCTTGATGCATTGATAGGTATCATGAGAAAAAATAGTATGAAAACTATATTATATGGGTATTTGGTTTACACAATCCCATTTATTAAGAATGATTTACTCAACAAGGAATTAACAGTAAGAGTCATGATATCTTAGTTGAGACCTTGATGGTAAGATAATAAGTGTATAGATTTATTCATTTCCTTTATTAAAAATTCATTTCCAATTATCCATGTGATTTTTATATAGATATTGTTCATGGATGTACTTGGAACTCAAGTTGTTGATTGAATGGAATGTGTTTTGATTATCCACTCTTCCATATTGATTACCTTTTTTATTCATGATAGATTCTAACTATATGTAACCCTTATTAAGAATCTAAGATCATGCTTTATTTTTTTTCCTTTACCTATGATTTGAATAAGGATATATTAAATTATTTCAATGATAAAATAATGTTTCTTATATTTTATTTTTATATTTACAATATAATATGAGGATTATATATGTATCAAGTTTTCTAGAACTTCTAAACTAAAAAATCATGTATAGTGAGATCCGATATATCTTGTACTAATTTAATAAATTAAACACTAACTTTGGACTACTAGAGTCAAGGGTTATACTAAACATACATTTCAGATAATAGAGTTTATTTTTCAAGTGATCAAATATGAGACTAAGTTTCACACAACATAGTTTTTGTTTATGTATGGTACTTCCACATCATCTTATTTCATTATTTCATTAGTTATGAACCAAAGGGTTGGTTCATTTATATAATTTCATTATCTTTTAAATGTTTAAATAATATTATTATCCCAACAAGTAGTAACCTATATGATATAAGAAAATTATCTTTATTTAATAAAGATCATTGGTTATAGACTATATAAAGGGAAGGATTTCCCATCATTGGGTATTACTAAATACTTGAAGACTTAATGAAAATATCAAAATCCTTGATTATTCATTATTGTACAAATAATTCATTATTACAGCTTTAAAGAAGCAAGATATTCACATTATGAACATGATCCCTTAGGGTGTTGTAATTCCCTCAGATGAAAGAAGCATTTTCTTACTACCATGGTTATATACACCAAACATATTTAATCTGAGATTAAAGATAAATATTTCTTTATATAGTCGCACCTTATTTTATATTCTTCATATTTTTTTACACATATATTCTATTAAATATGGGTGAGAAAAATACAGGTTTGTGTCTTCTAACAATATTCATATGATAAAAACTAAAAACCAATCAATATGAAGTGTATATTTGAAGAGTTTTCAAAAGTGTCTCCGATAGAAAATTGTGTTTCATTTATTGTTTCTAAAAATAGATATTTTGACTAAGAGTTTTAGAAATACAATAATATAGAGATAAAATATTAATAAAGATTTAAAAGTGAAAGAAGAATCACCAATATTTAAAGGTAATAAAATTGGTAAGTACTCTATTAAATATATTGAAAATGATTTATCTAGTGAATCTTGTTCTATTAGTGATGAATGTGAGACCATTATATTTATTAAAGAAATCTACACTAAAGTCAGGGATTATTTGAAGAAAGTTTTTATCATGTTTTTTACTCACATATTTTCATTTTTCAAGGGATTTCATGATTAAAAACCAAAATTAAAGTTGTAAGTTGATTCAATGGAATGTGTATTATAAAGTAAGTTTCAAAAAACCAATACTATCACAAAACTTTATGAAGATAATGGACAAACTGTCTTACTTTTCAATCAAATATTTTCTCTGATTGATTAATAATTTCAAATGAACGTTTTTAAAAAGTTTTATTCAATAATTTATTTATAAAATAAATCTATTTAATATAAAAACCATTACAAAACCTATGTTATTGTTGAAGATTCTCAACTAGAAATAAATGATTATAAAATAAAATATCTTTATAGTTATCTACTAGTAGAAAGTTATATGCATGAATATTATACTATAAATTTAATTAGAGAGTGTAAATAAAGTGTGTAATTACTTAAAGACCAAAAGTGTATTATTAATCTAAAATATCTTCAGTTGGGTGTGGAGCTAAGAAATCTATAAAACACGTATGTGGAATCTTTAAAATTTAAAAAAAATATGTTCTAAAAAATGAGTTTTAGAAAATAGTATTTCATCTAAGGATTATCATATTATTGGAAATAAGATATTGAAATCCTCTAAAGAACCATTCACTACAAGATCATGGAAGTATGTAACTCGTGCTCAGGTTAATTTTGTTCATACTTATATATTTCACATATTATTGAAAAAAAAATATAGATAGATACTGTTAGATAAAAATAAAAAAACCATCACATTATCAAATTTATATTTAAGAATTACTAAGAAGCGTATCTCACCAAACGGATACCAGAAGAGTGGTGTCCCTTTTCAAAAATAATAAAGATATCATTCAAGCCAGGCTCCACCTACAATAAAAAGAAATATATTTTTTATATCATTTAAGTTCTTATGGAAGTTTGGGCACAAGAAAATTGAATCTTGTAACTATATTTAACTAAACATAGATAATATAAGTATTTAATTTAGGGGTAGAAAAGATTGGGTAAAGAATAAATCTGCTAAAAAAATCATATTTCATAAAAGAGATATAATCTATCTATGAAAAAAATATTTCAAGGTCTTCATAACTTTTTGGATTATTACAAAAAAATTGTTTATGGTTATAATTATTTTTGTTATTTACAAATAAAGAGAAAATCCTATGATAATGAGAAAATAACACCACAAAAAATCATAAGCAAGTGAGAAAAGAAAAAAATAATTCCATGAAGAGTAAAAAGAAGAAGAATGTTAAGTCATTAAATCCAAATAAGTCAATTAATAGAGATGGAAATGATATAAATCCAAAAAAGTAATACATTATTCTATTTTTTTAGGATGTTGGGTGGTAAATCCTATTTCAGTTTACTGGATACAAGTCACTAGAACATAAGTTACCATAAGTTGAGTTTGATTTAGTAAATGGAAAGCAGTATCAAAATCTATCCCAGATGTGGTAGGACTATTATACATTCACATATTTTTATAAACGTATGATGGAACAGTGAAGTTACAAAATTTTAGTTAGTAAGTAGGTTTTTTGGTTTGGTTCTTCAGTTGAGACGGTCATGTTATGTTGTCTAATATTTCAAGGGAGAGAGATTAACCTGTTAACTAAATTTCACTTAGTAAATAAGTGTGTGTGACCTTTGTGATAATTAATAATTATAAAGGATATAAAAAATAGATCATATCCATTAGAAAATATTATGAATATTACATACACTTAGTAAAATATAATTCTATCTCTTGAATATTTTGATTATAATGGAAAAGGAAGCAGTAGTGTTTCTCCCATTAATGTAGGACTCATTAACTAAAGAACATAAATTTTTATGTTCTTTTATTGTTTTTATTTTCATTTATTATTGTGAATTATAACTAGGTTTTATTTTTTGTGGTGGGTAGGGAGTGAGGACATCCTACTTCTAGTACGATTAACTAAAATATTCTTCTAGATCATTGGGTTCTACTACACATAATCTAATGATATTAATTGTGGTGAGGAAACATACATTGTCCTAATAGAACATACATCAAGAGTTTTTATCATAATAATAATAAAGTTGATTCCTAACAATTGGTATTATAGTATGGGTTTTATTCTACTGAAGCAACAAGCACATTCTTACCTTGAGGGAGTTTCATTTTTAATGGGAGTCCTCTGTTAGTGAATGGAATGTCATCAAATTATATAAATGTTACAACCCAAGTAATTTTAATAACAAATCAATTTAATTATTTATTAATATTAATGAATATATTTTATTGATTAATTTTTCACTATAATCATTTTATATAAATTTTAAATCGACTAAGTAATAGTTTATTATAACTGAATTGTTTTCCAAAAATTATATGGTTTTATTTAAAATTTAACTTTATAAATTTTAGAATTTTATTATTTCTAAAAGTAATTTTTTTTAAAAAAATAATTTCAAAATTATCTTCAGGTAAATGTTTGGTGATTTTTCAAAAAGGGTGGACTTTTAGTTGAATAGTGGAAAATATCATGTTCTCAAATATCATAAATTTTATTTTGATTAAGCATTCAAAAGGTACCTTTTAGTTTTGAATTGTTTTTAAAGTCACATAACTCTCTTTTGTTTATTTATAAAATAATAAATCTCATGGTGATAAATTGTATAAATCATTTTGGTGCAAATTCATTTTTATTCATAAAAATGTATTTTTTTTAAACTGATTTTTATTATCTTATAAATACTTCTATTAAAGTAAATTTTACCCCCACTAAAAATTAAATCTTTTAAAATATCTTTCATATTTTTAATAATCATATTAAAATTATGTAACAAGGTTTATTACATTTTTATTCAAAAAATGTGTGTTATTATAGTAAAATTTAGCCACTACATCAAGGCTTAAAAGGGTTAATGAAGAGGTTAACCTAAGGGATGAGGATTAAAATATCTCTAAAACCTGTATAAATTTGATTTTATGAGCGTATTTAGACCCTGAATTATCCTATATTTGAAAATTTTACCACTTGGATCCACTTAAACATTAAAAAGACATTTATAATATTTTAAAGTAAATATTATTTACAAGAGTGTCACTCCTCCCACCTATAAATGGACCTCTCATATCCTCACATATTCATACAATTAAAGAATCACATATTAACTAAACCTGATAAAATACCTCCCCAAAACCCTTATATATATGTGAAAGGATATATTCTCCCCAAAAGACCAATTTAATAATCCTTAAGTTTTTTTAAAGTTGATTATTCAAGGAAATGGAATATTTTCTAACCGAACTCTTTTAGGTTTATTTCTTCCTAAAACATCTCCAAATATTCTATTACCACCTTAAAATAATTAAAAAATTATCATTACTATAAAAAAATTATTATGTTAATGTAACAACCATTCTATGATTTCTTTCCATCCATATAAAAGTTAAAACATTGTATTTGCGTACACGCGGACTACCGCCTCCATGGACAATGTACTTTATTTTTCATCATTGACTCACATGGATGGGTATAATGATAGATAAAATGAATAATTATGATATTTATAAAATTATTATAATTTTTTTAAGAAAACATTTTATCTAAATTACTTCTTTTCCATCTATTGAAAATTGAAAATTTCCCCCTGTGTACTTGTAGAACACCGTCTCCATGAACAACGTATTTCATTTTTTCATTTTTGACTTACATGGTTTGATTAAAAAATGTAATGAATATAAAAATATGAAATTTATAAAAATATTAATGTTATATAAAGATAATTTAATAATAATATAAATATTATTAACAATTAATGGTTATCATAAAATTTAACTACCTAAAATGTGTATAATGAGACACTTTGTAAGTAATATCCTCTTACCTTTCTTTTTCATTTTTCTTCTTCATCTACCTATTCATGAATCTAATTTATCACTTTCATAAAAAACTAAAATAATTAATAATATATAAAATTAAAAATATGACTATACAATAATATATTGTTCCTCATTAATTAGTTATAACATGTTCTTGTTTGGGTTGGTTTTACCACCTACATGGATGATGTTATAATATTTATATCATGAATTATTAAA
Source organism: Viscum album (assembly GCA_963277665.1). Classification (NCBI taxonomy): domain Eukaryota; kingdom Viridiplantae; phylum Streptophyta; class Magnoliopsida; order Santalales; family Viscaceae; genus Viscum; species Viscum album. The sequence goes on along the minus strand of OY728133.1, from coordinate 827,416,114 downwards.
GAAACATAAATACTAGTAATATTATAAAATAGGGATTAATTTAATATTTTTTCATTATTATATAATAATAAAACATCCATCATAAAAATGGAATTAAAAGAAAATAATTATTATTATTTTATACCATCAAAATAAATCTTATTAGGGATGAATTATAGAAAAGTAACTATCACTTATGGTATTGAATTATTTTTAATATAGAAACTATAATTTGACACATCTATATCTCATAATTCCATTGGAAATTTAATTTTTACCATTAAAAATATATCAAACATATTTTTAAAATTATAAACCAAACAAACTAAAATAATTAACATGAACTATACTAATTTAGTAATTAAGTGAAACAAAATAATGAATGAAGTAAAATGAATAATAATAAGAACATTAAAAATGTTCCAAATCAATTAAATAATTAATATTTTTTATTTATAAGGGTAAAATTCATATATAAGGAGTTAGGACTTGAGGTAAAGTATTTTTCTTTTAGAAAGTATTTTAAATGGTTGAAATTTTTCTTTAAAATATTTTTCCTCCATTGGAATGTTCTTTAAAGTTTTTCAATAATGTTCTTTTTTATACTTTAAATAATGTTTAAGGTTGTTTTCAATTATATATTTCTTTGTTTAAGAATTTTATAAAATTATTTTGTAATGTTTACATATGAGTGAATTTTTAATTTCTTTATAAAAGTTGGAAAATATTGTTTTTTTACCTTTTACCACTTCTTTACTTTTTCATAAAACTATGACTATTCTCCATTATTAATTTTCCACTGAAAGTTTATATTACCTTTCAAAGAAGATCCTTTTCAAAATTCTACTTGGAATTTTTTTTTAATTTAAAACTTATCAAATGAAAAGGATATTTCTTATAATTTTTATGAGATAGCTGAAATGATTTTGTTTATTGGGTAAAATTCCAATTGTTTTTGACATTCATAATGAAAAATAAAGATTATATTTGTTTTATTCGTTTTATAGTTCTTGGAAATTTTATATTATTATGGGTGGGTCTGATATAAAAATCCAATGAATAATGTAATTATTTATTTTCCAAAATAGATATATTAAAATTAACATGATAGGTTATTCTATTTATAACAGTGATTATAAGGGTGATTATAAGAGTGATATAAATATTTTTTCCTAAGTAAACTACATTATTGTGATTTTTACAATATTATTACTTATGAAATGTTTTATAAAAAAATTTGGAAAAGAAATTTATTAAAAGAGTAAGCTATTATTTTATTTCAAAGTTTGATATGTTAAAAGGAAGGATTTAATATAGGTTTTTTATGTTTTAAAAGGACTACCAAGTTTCATTTATTTTTATATCCCTTACTAAGCTTTGTTTTTTCAATCCCAATTTTTTTTAAAAATCATTGTTCTAGAGAATTATTAGGTATATTAATAAAGTCAATGTTCTAGTTAAAGATATTTTTTTTGAATGAAGAAAGTGTGTCATAAATGAAACATGATTGTTACTTTAAGAATCTATTTTTGTGGAAAATAAAGGTTCTGGGTGCAGTAGAAGTGCAGTTGAGCTGGCACCCAACATTAAGATTTACTATGATCAATGATTATTTTGAGATCAATACGAAGATGAACTCTAGTCTCTATGGAATAGAATAAAAGATTTAAATAAATAAGTAATAGGCCCTAAACCTTTAGAGAGGATCTTTCAAATCAGGTTTATAATTAATTTAATTAAATTTATAAAGAAAATAATACCTGGATCATCTTAATTTTCTTCTTTGATGATTTTGATTGTTAGGAATGACCCTTTAGGGTTATCTTGATGCACTTGAAAAGATCAAAACTAGAATTCCTCTTGAGGTGGTCCACATGGGCTCTGATGGCCTCTGATCGACTCCTCTCGTTCTCTTAGTCCTAGTGTGGTGAAGAGAGTGTCTTGTATCGGTCGTTCTGGATCAATTGTTCTTCAGCTTTAAATAATGTATCTCATTATTGAGAGGGGTGGGAAGAAGATTTGAGAGGGAAATTGTTTAGCTCAACAATTCTCAATTCATCGGGTGTGCGGTTCGGTACATGGCACAATAGTTGTATGTGTCTATTTATTGACATGGGGATTTGGTTATAATATTTAATTGGGTAATATCAATTAAATACATTCAAACCTTTTATAAAACTCATGATATTAATAATAATATGACATCATTATTTATGGTGCACCAACTTGTCCAAATGGAATTATAAATAAAATTCCATGTCACAAAATAATAGCAGCATTATTTTAATTTGTGCCAGCGAGTTAAATAATTATTCACCATCTTGAAAATAATTATTTTACTACCAGAACAGCCTTGGTCCGCTCGAACTCCACTTCCATTTATTGAACAGCATAGTAAATAAATAAATATTTTAATCTATTAAATAAATATTTTATTTACAAACTAGTAAATAAATATTTATTAAATGTTCAATAAAATAAATAAATAGATTTTACCCATTATCTGGTGAATAAATATTTATTTAATTTATGTAATAATTTTAACTTGAATAGAATTATTCCACTATCTTGTGAATAATATTTATTAATTAAATTCAAATAGAATTTAATCGAGACCACTAGAAACACTTAGTGTGTGACCCTCTAGGATTATTTCTAATTGGCATTAGGTAGGATTGCCTGAAGTCCAAGAGTACTATCTATCAATGGTTTAAGGCACCTAAGAGAAATAACTTAAAGTCGCAACAACGACATCCACATACAAATGATCACTGTGTAATATAATCACTTTTACTCAATATCTCATCAAGAAGGTTTCATGATAGTGTCATCAACTTTTATGCATGATACGTCATTCTTTGACTACCTGAAATAAACTCATAGTTACACCATGGCCATGTAATTTCATGTGATGGCTCTATTTCAATAAAAGGTCCAAGATATAAACTTCCATAAATGGAAGGGACAAATAATTCCCTGACTAATCCATTAATAACATGCCACTCATGGCGCACCCAACGTACCATAGTTCCCACCAACTTTCAATGTGACAGTTTTCGTTAATAAATCAAAAATGTGTGATTCATGACATGTATTAATGGTAATATTAAAGTCTAAGGATCAGTGCACATGATCACAGAAAGAAATATCCAATTACACCAAAACATGTAGAATTTCTATTGGCAGGTCTGTTCTCATAATCTCATATTTTACAAAGTATGAACATCATGAGAGAAATTCTCATCTTCTTACGAGTACTCGCAGCTGATGATTTGTATACTAAGTTTCCCATCATAGTATGTCATACAACCACAAAACTATATTTAATAATATTGTTATATCATTTCAAGATTCTCATTGTAGCAGGGAACTTCCATGACCTTTTCAATGCAACAAATACTCTAGGACATTGTTACATCATAGTCACGCAAAACAATGAAAAATATGTAATAAGATGTTTAATATGTAAATAAATTAAATATTCACATAATAAAAGTACAAATATTTGGTTCTAGGACACCAACTCTAACAAACTACCACTTGGACTAGAGCCAACTTCCTACGAATTTTGGTCCGCTGGACCTCACATGATGATAATGTTTCTGCTGAGTCAAATATTTAGTCAAGGGGTCTTCCACGTTGTCTTCTGTGGAAATACTTCTCCCAGTAACTTAATCTCTCTAAGAAAAATACCTCAAGATATGATACTTCCAGATTATGTATTTCATCTGCTGATGTGACCTTGTATCTTTTTCAAGAGTCATCATTATAGTATTATCATGATAGAGTGTGATGGGATATTTACTACTAGGTACCACATCCATCTCCTCGACCAAGCTTCACATCCAAACTACTTCTGTAGCTACCTTAGAAGCTACAATATACTCAGACTCCACTGTAGAATCTGCAACCACACTCTACTTTGAGCTCTTCCAGCACACCACACCTCCATTCAAAGTAAAGATGTATCCCTTTTCAACTTCATGTCATTCTGATCAGTCTGGTAATTAGAATCTGCATATCCTATGATTACTAGTTTCTCTTCTCCTCCATAAACCAATAACATATCATTAGTATCATCATATACTTTATAATAGTCTTGACTTCTATCCAATGGTGGTCACCTGGGTCATCTTGATATCTTCCTACCGCACTCAATGCGTAGGTGAAATCAAGCCTAGTACATAGCATGTCATACATGACTAACCCAATCGCTGATGCATATGGAGTCCTTTCTATTATCTTTCTTTCCTCATGTGTTTGAGGACACATTTTCTTGGAAATATGAATTCCATGTGATGCTAGAAACAATCCCCACTTGGATTGTTCCATACCGAATCTCTTCAGTATCTTATCAATGAATGTACTTGGACCTAGGCCCAGAAATCTCATGTATCTATCATGATGGATCTTGATCCCAAGCATATATGATGCCTCACACAATTCCTTCATAGAGAATCATTTATTAAACCATACCTTAATAGACTATAATATTGGTATCTGATTTCTAGTAATTAATATGTCATCAAAATATACTATTAGTAAAATGACTACACTCCCACTAAACTGTTTGTAGACACTAGGCTCACATTCGTTCTTGATAAAACCAAATTTCATTATGGCTTCATCAAAATGAATGTTCCCATATCTGGATTCTTTCTTTAATCCATAAATGGATTTCTGTAACTTGAATACCTTATTTTCATCCGTTGGAGTCATAAACCCTTTAGGTTGTGTCATGTAGATATCTTCCTGAAGGTTCCCATTAAAGAAGGTTGTATTAACATCCATTGGCTGAATCTCATAATAATGTTAAGAGGAAATGGCCAATAGAATTATCATGTATTTTTTCATTGAAATTGGTGAAAAGGTTTCATATTAGTCAATGTCGTCACGCTGTTTGAACCCTTTTGCAACTAGTTTTGCCTTATAGGTACTAAATTTTCCTTCAATGTCAAGTTTCTTCTTGAATACCCATTTGCAACAAATAGGCTTTATATCAATTGGAGGATCTACCAAAATCTATACTTGGTTTTGTTACATGGAATTTATTTCAAAATTCACTGATTCTTGCCACTTGGAAACATATGTGCCACTTACTTCTTCCCTGTAGGTTAGAGGATCATTATTGTCCAATAATAATGACTCACCATCCTTGGTAACTAGAAAACCATACCATTCCAGTTCTCTAACTTCTCTTGTACTCATACGCAATTCTTGTGTCTCTGGAATAGTTCTTTCTTCCATGGGGCTTTGTGGAATCTGTTATTTTACCAACTATTGTGTACCTTGATCCTTGACTAAATCTAAGTCTATATTTCTCCCACTATCTGTTTTTTAGATTTTCTCCCTCTCAAGGAATGTGGCGTGTCTTTCCAAGATAATTGTTTTGTCTGAGGGGTTGTATAGGTAATATACCCTTGTTTCTTTGGGGTATCCTATAAAGGTACACTTTTTGCCTCAGGGTGAAATTTTATTACTTGAATAGGCCTTAACAAACACATCGCTTCCCCACACATGTAAATTCTATAACATGGCTTTCTTTCCACTCAAAAACTCATATGTAATATCATTTATCGATTTATTTGGTACTTGGTTTAGAATGTGCACTGCTATTTGTAACTCATATCCTTAAAATGATAATGGAAGACTCGCATGAATCATCATTGATCTCACTATGTCCAACAAGGTGTGGTTCCTCCTTCCTCTCATACCATTCCAATGGGGTGTGTAAGGAGGAGTGAGTTGGGATAGGATCCCAAACTCCCATAACTAATCAATGAAGTCTTGATTAAGATAATCTCCACCTTTATCTGAGCAGAGTTTCTTAATATTTTTACCAATCTGGTTCTCAATTTATTTTTGTATTCTTTGAACTTATCAAAATAATCTGACTTATACCTCATTAAGTATATATATCCATATCTACTAAAATCATCAGTAAAAGTTATGAAGTATGAGTACCCTACCCTTGCTTCAACTGGAAATGGTTCACATACATCGGTATGAACCAATTCAAGAAGCTCTTTAACCCTTTCAACTTTTCCACTAAATGGGGATTTGGTCATTTTTTCTTATAAACATGCATTACATACTCCAAGTGGTTTTAGTTTGAAAGAATATAAATATCTATCTTGACGTAACTTTGACAATTTTTTATCATTTATATAACCAAGCTAGTGATTCCAAAGCTTGGTGTGGTATGATTCATGTGATGTATCTTTGTTATCAATTTCCATTACATGGTTTGTGTAATCCAACACATAAATACCATTTTATAAATTTTCCCTACCAAAACAAATGTTATCTTTGTAAAATAAGCAACATTCATTTCCAAACATGAAAAAAAAAATCCATCTGTATCTAATCTGGATAAAGAAATAATTTTTTTAGTAACAGACAGCACATAATAACAACCCATTAACACCAAAATCTTCATAGTTATAAATGTGAGGTGGTATTCCCCGATAGCTACAACAACAAGTCTGTCTTTGTTGGATGCTCACAGATCTACCTCCCCTCAGTCAATCTTTCTGAATCTACTTGGTTCATATATTTGGATACATATGTGAGCACCACAAGATTTATCTTATACCCAATTTATAAAAATAGATAGATTACATTCGATAAAAAATACACCTAAAGCTTCCCCTTGTTTCTTAGGTTGGGTGAAATTCTTCTTCCAGTGGCCTTTATTTCTACATGAGAAACAAACAACCTCATATTCCCTTGCCTCCCCTTTGATCTTCTTTTTTTGGAAGTTTGTGAAGAAGCTTTGGTCTTAAATCTCTTCACCTTCACTTTCCTCTTATTCACCATAAGGAAATAAGGATTTTCGCACTTCATATATTTTTCTACTTGGAGAATGAGGATAAGAAGATCATATAGAGGCTTCTCAACGTTTTTCATGTTGAAATTGAAAACAAAGTTAGAGAAGCTCTGAGGGAGTGATGCGATAATGAGATCGGTTCCCAGTTCTTCAGGGAGATTAAACCCTAGAACCTATGGGCACTCAATGTAGCCAATAATCTTGACTACATGAGGCCCTGCTAGAAAACCCTCTCTAATCTTAGTTTGAAAGAGTTCCTTGGAGATCTCAAACCTTTCATGTCTTTATCTCTCTTAGTAAAGACCACAGAGGTGCACGAGCATGCTATAAGAATCCATGTTTTCAAGAGACTTCATGAGATCACTAGAAATTGATCATAGAATCAAACATTGAACATTGACCACGTCATTTATATGTTTCTCATAGGCCTAGAAATCCTCAACGCTCACCTCTTTGGCAGGTGGAACAGGTAATGCGGACCCCAACATGTAAGACTTCCGTTCATGGAGTAGGATAACCCGGAGGCGTCTAAACCATTCCTGAAAGTTACTACTGGTGAGAATGTAGTATTTATCTAGAATTTATTACAGGTATAGTTTGGTTCATGATCTTGTCATTTTTATTCTACAATTAAAAGAGAATATCATTAGTAATTTATTTATTTTTATGAGAAGTAATAAATTAATTTTATATAGTCTCTCACTATTTTATCAAGTCCCAATGGCCCTCACCATTGAACTCAAAATGTCCAGTTGTCATGAAATACTAGTTTCAAGGATTCATATTCCCCTTTGCATAACACCAACAAGGGTTGGTCAAGCTAAGTGAAGGTATTTAGGTAGGAATTTCTTCGCCAACTGCAGGCTTGAAAGTCCTAGATCTGTTGAGTGGACTCCCAAATTCTGAAATACTGACTTTGGATTTCCTCAACTCTTGCCTTCAATATTACACCAAGTCTAGCAAGGGCTACGCATATTGATGTAATATGGTTAATTCAACCTGAAACCTTTCATAAGGGCTTATTTTATAAAACTAAGTGTTCTAACAAGGGTTGGTGAAACAAATAGTTTTATTTAGTTTTTCCCTTAATCGAGTAACGAAAGGCTTGGTCTAACTTAATATTTTATTTGAGTTATTTTTATATCTTATGCGTGAATTTATTATTATCATTATCACATGCTGGTCAATATTAAGTGAAACTTACTTAAGTGATTAACCATGTCCTGAAAATATTTACCGATAATCCTGGTTTATTTTAGTTCCATCTTGTATGCTTGTTTAATACATTAATTATGTGATCGTGAAAACACATCCATAATGATAAATCGTGAAACTAAAAAAAAATAAAGAAAAGGGCATGATCATGAGATTTTAAATCATTAGTTTATTTAGTGGTTGATAAAATAACCCTAACCTAGGGGAGAAACACCTTGAACATTTTGGTTTTTTTACAACGTTCCACCTATCTACCTCTATATCTCCTGGGATTGGTTTTATCTCAGCTTTAGATTGAACAGCCTCCTCTATCTTGGGAGTTCCATCCATTACATATGCTTTTAAATTCACACGTAGGTGAGGGGTAAAAAAGGGGTTTTACATAAAAGAAACCATGTTCATGCAAGCCCTACATATTAATGAGAATATATGACTCACATTCCAATAATTAATTTAATAAATAAATTAAAAGGAAACCAGTCACATAAAAATGTCTTGTCCTAGTTCATGATCACCCACATACATGCAATGAGTTACACATTTAATAAAACTAATTTTCAATTCTTTAATCATTCTTTTTTAAGATAAATGACACTCGAATCAATTAATTATCATCTTTAATTAATAAATACTTTTATCTTAAACCCTCTTATGAATTTCCTTGAGATTCTCATCCATCGTAATTTCAAACAAATAAAATTTATTTAAAATTATCTTTGCATGTAACTTTTTCCTTAGAGGAAACCTGGTGAATTCCTATTCATAACTAACCAATGAGTATAAATGAACATAATGTAGAAATTAAATTTAAAAACATATATATAAAACACTTAAAATGTGTTGTGCCTCAGCTTTACACTCGCACGATGGTACATGTCTCAAGGGTTTGTATAATATAATAATAAATTTTAATAAATTTGTGTAATTTGGATGAGTACACAGAATGTAGTTCCAATTAAACGGTGTGTAATATTTTTCATTGTCCATCCAAAGTACACGCTCGGGGAAACGGCGCGTGAGTATACTTTGGAAATCTTTGGAGTACACAGTGTGTCCAGTAGGTCAAACATCATGTAGTTCCTCATTACATGGTCTCCAGTCGGGAAGTTGTGTATGGGGTATACAGTCCAACCCTAACCTGAAGGGACTACATGTCATGTCCAGTGGGTCACACGACATGTAATATGGAAACCACATGCCACCTATTTCTGGTCAACACACTGATTCATTAAGAATTATACAAACTTCAATGACACGTCTTGGTTTGGCAAACCAAACCCGGTGCATTGAACCTTTACTACACAGTGTGCACTTCCAAATACATGTTGTGTATTCGTGTTTTGTACATCCAAGAACCTTTGGAACCTCCAAATAAGATCCTATATTTTATTTTAATCAAAATTAAAAGAAAAATATCATTTCTATAAGGTGAACAATAAACTAAAGAGGAGGAAAAAATATTAAGATTCAGATTTTCCGAATGATTAACAGAAATTGAAACAACTAAATTATTAAATGTGTAAATAATAAACAAAATATTTAAATAATTATAAACCATGATGTAACCACTCTAATACCACTTGAAGTTTCTGGGTGTAGCAGAAGTGTGGTTGGGCCGACACCCAACTTTAATTTTTACCCTGATCAATGATTATTCTGGGATCAATACGAAGATGAATGCCAGTATCAATAGAATAAAATCAAAGATTTATATAAAGAAGGAAGAGGTCCAAAACCTTAATAGTTGATATTTCACATCATGTTTATAATTAATTTAATTAACTTCATAAATAAAATAATACCTGGATCTTCAGTATTGTCATCATTGATGATGTTGATCATCCCAAATGAACATTTCAGATTATCTTGTTATGCTTGTAAGGATCCAAACTAGAATCCCTCTAATGGTGATCCACATGTGCTTTGATGGCGTCTGATTGACACCTCTTGTTCTCCGAGTGATAGTGCAGTGAAGCGAGTGTCTTGTGTCGGTCATTTTTGATCACTTTTTCTTTAGCCTTGAAGAACGTCTTTTGTTCTTAAGAGGGGCGGGAAGAAGATTCGAGAGATAAATTGTTTAGCTCAACAATTCTCAATTCAACGGGTGTGTGGATTGGTACACGGAACAATAGACATTTGTGTCTATTTATTGACATGGGGCTTTAGTTACAATATTTAATTGTTTAGAAGAAATTAAATATATTTACAACCTTAGAGAAAACCCATGCTATTAATAATAATACCACGTCATTATTTATGGGGAGCCAACTTGCGCAAAATATAATTATAAATAAAATTATGCATCACAAAATAATAGGAGTGTTATTTTAATTTTTTCCAACACTTTAAATAATTATTCACCATCTTTCCAATAATTATTTTACTATTGGACCATCCTGGGTCCTCTCGAACTCAACTTCCATTTATTGAACAGATGAATAAATAAATAATTTATTCTCTTAAATAAATATTTTATTTACAAAATAGTACATAAATATTTATTAATTGTTCAATAAAATAAATAAAAATATTTTACCCACAATCCGAGGAATAAATATTTATTTAATTTATGCAATTATTTTAACTTGAATAAAATTATTCCACTGTATTGATAATAATATTTATTAATTAAATTCAAATAGAATTTAACCAAGACCACCAGAAACACTTAGTGTGTGACCCCCCTATGATTCTTTCTCATTGGCATTAGGTGGGATTGCCTAAAGTCCAAGAGTACTGTCTAGCAATGGGTCAAGGCACTCAAGATAAAGAAATTAAAGTAGAAACAACGACATCCAAAAATGAACGCTCACTATGTAATATAATTCCTTTCTCTCAATATCTAATCAAGAAGGTTTTATGGTAGTGTCATCAAATTTTATGCTTGATACGTTGTTCTTTGACTGCCTGAAATAAACTCATTGTTACACCATGTCTATGGAATTTCGCACGATATTTATATTTCAATCAAAAGGTCGAGATATCGACATCCATAAATGAAAGGTACAAATCCTTCCTCGACCTATCCATTAATAACATGCCACTTGTGATGCGCCCAATGTACCCTGCTTCCCACCAACTATCTATGTGATGGTTTTCATCAGTAAATCAAAGTGTGTGAGTCATGACACATATTAATGATAATCTTAATTTATAAGGATTATTACACATGATCGCAGATAGAAATATTTGATGACACCAAAACATGCGGAATTCATACTGGCAAGTCTCTTCTCATAATATCTTATCTTTGATATTACTAAGTGAGAACTTTGAGAGAGGAAGTCTCATCTGCATTTGATTAATCACACCTGACAGTCTGCAAGATATGTGTCCCATCATAGTATTTCATCCAATCATAGAACTATATTTAAGAATATTTCTATAGCATTTCAAGGTTCTCATCATAGCGGGGAACTGTCGTGTCTTTATCAATGAAACAAATATTCGAGGACATTATTACATTATAGTCATGCATAACAATGAAAAATATGAAATAAGATGTTTAATATTTAAATACATTAAATATCAATGTAATCAAAGTACAACTAGTTGGTTCTAGGACATCAACACTTAAAAACTACCACTATAACTAGATCCAACTACCTACGACATTCATTCTGTTATACCTCACATGATGGTCATGTTTTTTCTAAGTCAATTCTTTAGTCAAGGGGTCTGCAATGTTGTCTTCTGTGGAAATAATACTCACTACAACTTAACCTCTCTGAGAAAAATCACTCAAGAGATGATACTTACAAAGTATGTTCTTTGTCAGCTGATGTGACCTTGGCTATTTTGCGAGATCCACCGCTGCAGTATTATCACAGTATATTGTGATGAGATCTTTACTTCTAGGTATCACATCCAGCACCTAGATGAATCTTTTCATCTAAACTAATTATTTATCTACCTTATAAGCTGTGATATACTTGGACTCTACTGTAGAATTTGTGACCACACTTTACTTTGAGCTCTTCCTACTCATTGTACCTCCATTCAAGGTGAAGATGTATTCTGTTTTCAACTTCATGTCATCTTGATCAGTCTGGAAACTATCATTTTCATATCCTCTAATGACTAGTTCCTCATCTCCTCTATAAACCAAGAACATATCTTTAGTATTCCTTAGATACTTTATGACAGTCTTGACTACCATCCAATGGCGATCACCTAGGTCAGCTTGATATATTTCTACCACACTCAATGCGTAGGAGACATCCATCCTAGTACATAGCATGGCATAAATGACTAACTCAATCACTAATGCATATGGAGTAATTTCTATTATCTTTCTTTCCTCATGTGTCTACGGACACATTTTCTTGGAAATTTGAATGCCATGTGACACTGGAAACAATCCCCTCTTGGATTGTTCCATACTGAATCTCTTCTGTATCTTATAAATGTATTTACTTTGACTTAATACTAGAAATTTCTTCAATCTATCATGATGGATATTGATCCCAAGAATATATACTGCCTCACCCAAGTCCTTCATGTAGAAGCATTGATTCAACCATTCCTTAACAGACTACAATACTAGTATCTCATTTTTAATAAGTAATGTGCCATCAACATATACTATTTGGAAAATGACTGCACTCCCACTAAAATGTTTTTAGGAACAAGGCTCGCATTCATTCTTGATAAAACCAAATTTCATTATGGCTTCATAAAAATGAATTTTCCTTGACCTGGATGCTTTATTTAATCCATAAATAGATTTCTAAAACTTTCATTCCTTATTGGAATCCTTTGGAGTCATAAAACCTTCATGTTCTGTCACGTAGACATCTTCTTGAAGGTTCTCATTAAGGATGGCTATTTTGAAATCCATTTTCCAAATCTCATAGTCATGGTAAGCAGCAATGGCTAATATAATTCTAATGGATTTCATCTTTGCAACTGGTGAAAAGGTTTCATCGTATTCAATGCCTTGACGCTAATTGAACCCTTTTGCAACTAATAATTCCTTATAGGTACTGACTTGTCCTTTTATGTCCACTTTCTTCTTGAATAACCATTTGCAACCAATAGTATTTACATAAACTGGAAGATCTACTAAAATCCAGACTTGGTTTTGGTACGTTGAATCCATTTCAGAATTCATGGCTTCTTGCCACTTAGAAACGTCTGTTCCACTTACTGCTTCCTTGTAGGTTAGAGGATCATTATTATCAACTAATAATGAGTTACCATCCCCAGTAACTAGAAAACAGTATAGTTACAGTTCTCTAACCTCTCTTGTACTCCTATACAGTTCTTGGGTATCTAGAATAGTTCTTTCTTCCACAGGGCTTTGTGGAATCTTCTCCTATACCAACTCTTGAGTACCTTGAACCTCAACTTCATCGAAGTCTATCTCACTCCCACTATCCATTTTGGATATGTGCTCCCTCTCAATGAATATGGAATATCTTTCCACTATAACCTTTGTGTTAGATGGGTTTCATAGGTAATATCCCCTTGTTTCATTAGGGTATACTATAAAGGTGGACATTGTGCCTTAGGGTGAAATTTATTTACCTGAAAAGGCCTTGACAAATTTATCACTTCCCCACACATATAAATTTAATAACATTGATTTATCTCCACTCTAGAACTCATATGGAATAACATTTATCGATTTATTTGGTACTTGGTTTAGTATGTTCACCATTGTTTGTAATGAAAATCCCCAAAAGGATAATCAAAGAATCACATTACTCATCATTGATCTCACCATGTCCAACATGGTGTGGTTCCTCCTTTTTCTCACACCATTCCATAGGGGTTTTTAAGGAGGATTGTGTTGTGATAGTATCCCCAACTCCCATAAGTAATAAATTAAGTCTTTATTAACATATTATCCACCTCGTTCTGAGTGTAATTTCTTAATATTTTTACCAATATGGTTATCAACTTCATTCTTGTATTCTTTGAGCTTATCAAAAGAATCTGAATTATACCTCATTAAGTAGGTTTATCCATATCTACTAAAATTGTCAGTAAAAGTTATAAAGTATGAGTACCCTCCCCTTTATTCAACTATAAATGGTCTACACGCATTAGTATGAACTAATTCAAGAATATCTTGATCCATTTTACCTTTCCCACTAAATGGGGATTTTGTCGTTTTTCCTTGTAACCTTGCATTACATACACCAAGTGGTTTTAGTTTCGAAAGAATCTAAATATCCATCCTGATGTAACTTTGTCTAGCATTTCTTGTTTACATGACCTAGCTGGTGATTCCAAATTTGGATGTGGTGTGAATCATGTGAAGTATCTTTGTTATCGATTTCCATTACTTGGTTTGTTTAATCCAACATTTAAAGACCGTTGAATAAATGTTCCCTACCAAAACAAATGATATCATTGTAAAAGAAGTATAATTCTTTTAAAAACTAGAAAACCAAACCATTTTTATCTAATATGGACACATAAATATTGTTTTTAGTAACAAACGGCACATAATAACAACCCTTTAACACCAAGAGCATCCTAGTTAGAAATGTGAGGTCGTAGTCCCTGATAGCTACAAGAGAAATTCTCGGTCCATTGGATACTCGTAGATCTACCTCCCCTCAGTCAATCTTTCTGAATCTACTTGGTTCCTATATTTGGATACATATGTGAGTACTATAGGCTGTATATAATGCCCAATTTGTAGAAATAGATAGATTGCATTCGATAACAAATGCACCAAAAGATCCCCCTTACTTCTTAGGCTGGGTGCAGTTCATCTTCCAGTGGCCTTTCTTGCCACATGTGAAACAAACTGACTCCTTTTCCATTGCCTCCCCTTTTATGCTCCATTTCATGGAAGACCGTGAAGAAGCTTTGGGATTAAATATCTTTTCCTTCCCTTTCCTCTTATTTATAATAAGGACAGAAGGATTTTCATGCTTCATATCTTTGTCCATTTGGAAAATGAGGATAAGAAGATCCAATATATACTTATCAATGTTTTTCATGTTGAAATTGGAAACAAAGTTAGATAATCTCTGAGGGAGTGATGCGATAATGAGATCGGTACCAATTTCTTTGTGGATTTTAAACCCTAGAACCTACAGACACTCAATGTATCCAATAAGCAAGACTACATGAGACCCAACTCAGGCAACCAATCCAAGCTTACTCTGAAAGAGTTCCTTGGAGATATCAAATATTTATTGTCTTTCTCTCTCCAAGTAATGATAATGGAGGTGATTTAGCCTGATATAAGAATCCATGTTTTCATGAGACATCATGATCTCACTAGACATTGATGATAAAATCAAACATTGAACATCGACCACATCATTCATATGTTTCTCATAGATCAGGAAGTCCTCATCACTCTCCTCTTCGGCAAGAAGATCAGGTAATGTTGAATCCAAAATGTAAGACTTTCTTTAATGGCATAGGATAACCCGAAGGCATCTAAACCATTCTTGGAAGTTACTGTCGGTGAGTATTTTTTCTTTATCCAGAATTGATCATAGGGAAAGTGTGGTTGACAGATTTTACATTTTTATTCTACAATTAAAAGAGAAAATAATTAGTACTTTCTTGATTAAATTTTTATGAGAAATAATAAATTAATTTTATTAAGTCTCTCGCTATTTTATCAAGTCTCCTGTAGGTCTTTGAAAACTATGGGCTTGTAACTCCTTGATCTGTTGAGTGGACTCCCCAATCCTGAAATCATAACTTTGGATTTCCTTATCTCTTGTCTCCAATATTATATCAATTCTAGAAAGGGCTACTCGTCTTGATGTAATATGGTTAAGTCAACCTAAAACCTTTTATAAGGTATTCTTGTATAAAAGTAATTGTCCCAACAAGGGTTGGTCAAACACATAGTTTTATTGATTTTTTTCCTTAATCATGTAATGGAAGGCTTAGTCAGAATTAATATTTTATTTGAGGGTTTTTTATCACTTAGGCATGAATTTATTATTATCATTATCACATACTTGTTAATATTAATTTTAACTTACTTAAGTGATTAACCATGTCTTGATAATATTCACGCATAAGCATGGTTTATTTTAGTTCCATCTTGCATGATTTTTTAATATATTGATTATGTGATCGTGACAACACATCCATAATGATAAACCATGCAAATGACAGAAATAAAATAAATAAAAGGGTATGATCATGAGATTTTATAATGGTTAGCTCATCTAGCAGTTGATAAACTAACCCTAACCTAGGAGAGAAACACCTTGAACCTTTTGTGTTTGTGTTTACAACTTTCCACCTGTCCACCTCTGTATCTATTGGGATTGGTTTCATCTCAACTCCAGTTTGAACCACCTTCTCTAGCTTGGGAGTTTCATCCACTACATATGCTTTTAAACTCACACGTAAGTGAGGGGTAAAAGGGGGGGTTAACATAAAAGAAACCATGGGCATGTCGGCCCTACATATTAATGAGGAGATATGGTTTGTAGGAAAATAATTAATTTAATTAATAAATTAAAAGGAAACCAATCACATACAAAGGTATTGGTCTAACTCATGATCACCCACATACATGCAATGAGTTAATCATTTAATAAAACTAGTTTTCAATTATTTAATCATTCTTATTAAGATAAATTGTGCTCGAATCGATTAATTATTATCTTTAATTAATCAATCCTTTTATCTTAATCTTTTTTTCTGAATTTCCTTGAGATTCTAATCTATAATCATTTTAAACAAATAAATTCATTTAAAATTATCTTTGTATGTAATTTGTACCTTAGAGGAAACCCTGTTAATTCTCATTCATAACTACCCAATGAGTAGAAATGAACATTACACAGATATTAAATTAAATACATATACATAAAAAACATGTCACATGTTGTGCCTCACCTTTACACCCGCACCATGGTACACATTTCAAGGGTTTGTATAATATAATAATAAATATTAATAAATCTGCATACTTGGATGAGTATACGACATGTACTATCATTCATCATCCATCTGAAGTACACGCCTGGGGATACAACGTGTAAATGTACATCAGAAATCTTCGGAGTACACAACGTGTCCAGTGGGACACACGCCGTGTAGTAACCATGTTACATAGTATCCAGTCGGGCAAGCCAAGTATAGGGTACACGGTCCAAAAATAACCTGAAGGGACTACACACCGTGTCCAGTGGGCCACAGAGCGTGTAATCTGGAAACTATGCACCACCTGTTCCTAGTCAACACATGGATTCTTTAAGACTTAGAAAAACTCCAATGACACAGCTTGGTTTGGAGGACCAGTATCAATGCATTGAACCTTGATACATGGTGTGTTAATCCAACTACACACAGTGTATTAGAGTGTTGTACATTCAGGAACTTTTGGAACCTTTAGATGATATTCTATTTTTTATTTTAACCAAAATTAAAATAAAAGATCATTTCTGTAAGGTGAATGAGAAACAAAAAGATGGAGAACGGATATCGAAATACAGATTACAAGAACGATTAAACATTAATTGACAAAATAAATTAGTAAATCGTAAATCATCAACAAATTATTTAAATAATTATAAACTATGATGTAACCCCTCACATACCACTTGTAGGTTTCAGGCGCAGTGGAATCATGGTTGGGACGACACCCAACTTTAATTTTTCCATGATCAATGATTATTCTGGGATCAATACGATGATGAACACCAGTCTTTACAGAATAGAATCAAAGATTTATATAAATAAGGAAGAGTCCTAAAACCTTTAGAGAGGATATTTCACATCATTTTTATAATTAATTTAATTAATTTCATGAAGAAAATAATACATGAATCTTCGTTATTTTCTTTATTGATGATTTTGATTGTTCGGAAAGACCCTTCTAGATTATCTTGTTTTTCTTGCAAGGACCCAAACTAGGATCCCTCTAGCGGTGATCCACACGTGCGTCGATGGCCTCTGATCGACACCACTTTTTATCCAGGTGATGGCATGGTGAAGCGAGTGTCTTGTGTCGGTCATCCTTGATCGCTTGTTCTTAAACCTTGAAGAATGTCTCTAGTTCTTGAGAAGGGTGGGGAGAGGATTTGAGGGAGAAATTTTTTAGCTCAACAATTCCCAATTCACCAGGTGTGTGGTTCGGTACATGGAACTACAAACATAGGTGTCTATTTATTGACATGGGGCTTCTGTTACAATATTTAATTGCATAAAAGAAATTAAATACATTTATTAACTTAGAGAAAACCCATGCTATTAATAATAATACTGTGTCTTTATTTATGGTGCACTAACTTGCGAAAAATAGAATTATAAATAAAATTCTACACTAAAAAATAATAGCAGTGCTATTTTAATTTATGCCTACTAGTTAAATAATTATTTATTATCTTGGAAATAATCATTTTACTACTGGACTGGCCTTGGTCTGCTCAAACTCCACTTCCATTTATTTAACACCTGAATAAATATATAATTTATTCTCTTAAATAAATATTTTATTTACAAACTAGTAAATAAATATTTATTAAATGTTCAATAAAATAAATAAATATATTTTAACTACAATCCAATAAATAAATATTTATTTAATTTATGCCATCATTTTAACTTGAATAAAATTATTCCAATGTCTTGAGAATAATATGTATTAATTAAATTGAAATATAATTTAACCAAGACTTCCATAAACACTTATTGTATAACCATCTAGGATTCTTTCCCATTGGCATTAGGCGGGCTTGCCTAAAGTCCAAGAGTACTATCTAGAAACAGGTCAAAGCACCCAAGATAAAGAACTTAATGTTGCAACAATGACATCCGCATATGAATTCTCACTATATAACATAATCCCTTTGTCGTAATATCTCATCAAGAAGGTTTCATTTTAGTGTCATCAAATTTTATTCTTGATACATCATTCTTTGACTTCCTGAAATAAACTCGTCATTACACCATGGCCTTGGAATTTCATGCAACGGTTCTATTTCAATCAATGTTCTGAGATATCAACTTCCATAAATGGAAGGGACAAATCCTTCCTCAAGTTATCCATTAATAACATGCCACTTGTGATGCACCCAACATACCCTACCTCCCAACAACTGTATGCATGACAATTTTTGTTAGTAAATCAAAGTGTGTGAGTCTTGACATGTATTATTGATAATATTAAATTCTAAGGATCATTACACATGCTCGCAGATAGAAATATCCAATGACACCAAAACATGCGTAATTTCTACTAGCAAGTCTCTTATCATAATCTCATGTATTTGATATTACCAAGTGAAAAATTTATGAGAGGAAGTCTCATCTGCTTACAAGTACTCACACATGATGATCTGCATACTATTTTTCCCATCATAGTATGTCATCCAACTATATAACTATATTTAAGAATATTGTTATAGCATTTCAAGGTTCTCTTCATAGTGGGGAACTACCATGACCTTATCAATGCAACAAATACTCGAGGAATTTATAACACCATATTCATGTAGAACAATGAAAAATATGTAATAAGATGTTTAATATTTAAATACATTAGATATCTATGTAATTATAGTACAACCAATTGGTTCTAGGACACCAACTCTTACATAACCTCTATCATACTCTATCAGAATCAGAATAGGTGCTAAGACAATCCTCCCTTTCAAATCCAGAAATCCTTTATTACACTCTTATGACAACAGTAACTTAATGTGATTCTTCATAAGACCATTAAGATATGAAGTAAAGAGTGAAAAGTCTTGTTTGAATTGCCTATAATATCCAACCATCTCCAAGAAACATTGTATTTCAAACACGTTCTTGGGATGCTCCCAGGAAATCACAGTACTCAACTTCTTTGGGTCAACAGATACTCTTGATTTAGAGATAATATGACCCAAGAAGTAAACTTTTTTTATATTAAAGTGTCACTTAGTAGGTTTGGCATAAATATGGTGCTCTCTTAGTGTATTCAAATGATATCTATATGTCGATCATGGTCGTTAAAAGTGTGAGAATACACCAAGATTTAATCCACAAAGACCATGAAAAAAGAATCCATATAGAGATGGAAAACCCTATTCATAGTATCCATGAAAATGGTAGGTGTGTTCTTAATACTAGACAACATAACAAGATACTCATAAAAACCATAATATCTATGAAAAGTTGTATAAAGTATGTCTGAAATTCTGAATCACACCTGATGATAGCCCGATTTCATGTCAATCATAGATACGACCATATTTCCTCTAATCTGGTCAAAGATATTGTCTATTTGAGTCAGTGGATACTGGTTCTTGACCATAATATGGTTCAAATATATGTAATCCATTCATAGACAAAGTTCCCCATCTGCCTTCTTGGTGAAAAGCACAAGTGAACCCCAAGTGGGAGTATGGGTCTGTATAAAATCATTAGCCTCTAATTACTCCAACTATCTCTTGAGATCTTGTAGCTTATTAAGTGTCATCCTGTGTGGAGGAATAGACACTGGATCTACTCCTGGAACATGATCAATCTTAAACTCCACCTCTATCATAGGAGGTAATCTAGAAAAATCATCTGAAAATATGTCCCTAAAATGATCTACTACAAGAGGAAATTTAGCCTGAATTAATCCCTAATCCTCCATGTAAAGGCTAGAAATATTGGTGGACACTCCACCTAGACAAAAATTCTCTGTTCCAGATCTACTATCCTATACATCCTACTCACCCTTGTGTTGATAACTGCTTCCCTCTCATGATGTAAATGATACCCTATGACGATATCAGTCTAAAATGGTTTGATATAGGACCAACCAATATATCTCAAGAATGACATAAAATACTACCATCTCGATAAAAAACGGTCCCATAATAAGGGGTAACTGTCTACCTCAAGGGGGAATTCCCTACACTGGTGTATGCCCACTGACCAAACTCTCAACATTCTATCCAGGTTCATTACACCACAGTAATATTGTATTTCCAACATGATAATTTCCAAAATAGATTAAAAAATAGAGGAGTGTGAGAACCGTTATATAATAAAGAAGATATTATAGTGGAGGCTTCTAGAATAGTATCTCATGTTGCAGATGGTCATGTACTCTTATCCTAGGGTATCAGTTTTAAAGCATGAAACTGGCCTAATACATGGCCTTATTCTATAGTTGGCCTACCCTGAGTATGACTACTCTGCAAGAACTGCTACTCAGGGGTCTGGATACCATGGCCATGAATTCCTCCTCATCTAGTCCTATTAGTGCTAGTTAAACTCCCTTTCTGATGTGTAATAAAATATCCTGCCCATGAAGGTGGAGTTAGTGCGAATCATCTTCCACTAGAAGAGGATGTAAAGGTCCAATATAATTTCAAAAGATGCCCCATAAGACCATAATCTCGATAATCTAGAGGGAATATATCATACTAAGCCTTTATATTCCCTTATCTTCCATGTAGATAGCATACAATATAAATACTATTGTGAGTACTCTGACTTCCATTGCTCTAACGTGAAACCTCGAGGGAATATTTTTTTTTTATCAGAATAACTAATGGACTACCTCATCACTGGTCCTTTATGTTTGGTATTGTTGACTTTCCTCAGGTTGAAATTAGTGATAAGATTCTGATTCAAAATATCAAATAAATTAGGTGGGAGAAATACATTCACCTAAGTATGGATGGCATACACGATCCCATCCTCAAAGCGTCTAACACGTGAAACCTCATATCTATTTAGATGTCGTGAAAATAACTATAATTTGGTAAAATGTGTTTAATACTCCATAACTAACATAGAACCCTACTCTAGGTGCACGAACTCTCTGACTCAGTTATCTCTCAACATATGAGGAAAAAATGATCAAAGAAGGAAGTCTAGAAATCATCCCAGACAATGCCCTAATGATGACTAGCCTAGGTAATCCAATCCCACCTACGCTTGTCCAAATCACACAGTATGTATGTAGAAATATTAGACCTCCTCTCTAGAATAATCTCAAAATTATCAAAGATAGAAAGGGTGGCCTCTATTCAAAACTCAGTAGCCTGTAAACCACCACCCCCCTGAGAAAATGGAAGGATGTTGTTGTTGTAAATAATGTGTCAGGTCAACCATCATAGGTTCAGGTCATAGAGAACCTTGCAAGGAATTCATCATATGTAGTAAAATCTCGTGAAACTAAGTGTTAGTACCCAAATCAAGTATAATAGTCATTTCTTCAAGTTTAACTCCTAGCAGTAAAACTAGTGACTTAGGGACCATCATGAATAGAGCAAGGTCATAACAACCTTCCTGGAAAAGGAAACAAGGATGTCATGGTGGCATATCTCTACAAATTCCAATAACACACCTTAGAATAATATTTAATAAGTTTATAAAAACACAAGTGGAAGAATATCATATGAATAAGGGCTCACTACCCAAGGTACTACCCCAACTACCCTCTTAGAAGTCCATATATTGGGAAGTGGTCAATTTTAAATTATAGGGGTTCTAGTAGATGAAGGGAAAATATCATATTACCTATCCATTTACTAGAAATCCTTTAATTTATAAGTCATGTTTCATGTTTTTAATTTTGATTTTCTTATAAAATTATATCAATGTTTGGTTAAAATGAGTTTTTTTCCCATTAAATCAGGGCTCATACACATTTTCAGTGAAATCGACACCCATTTAATTTCTAATATCCCAATAAACATCTGATTTCAGAATGTGATGGGTTATATATGATGGAATGACATAGTAAACAACCCATTCCATCCCATTAGGGCCCACACACCTCATGAATTGAAATTGGAAACCACTCAATCACAGCCAAGTAAAATCATAATAATAATATAACTACCATATCATTACTCAGCAATCATAGGAATATCAAGAAAATTCAAGATTTGAAATGCACCTACATGGAATGGAATATGTATGGTGTGTGAATTCAGGATTCCTATAATGATTCATGTAATAATGATCCTTTCCCTCATCTCATCGGGCCAAGGGAAAAATAAAACCTCAATCATAATAATAATAATAACCACAACAAAACATGTGTGTCACCCAATAGTGAAAGAATATCAATTGTAGTAAGAAAAATACAGTTCAATAATTATTATTTTAAGAAAATCAGCATCTACATTGAACATGGGTTAGTTATGCCCAATCATAGATTATAACCAAGTTCCATAAAATTACTAATATTATGACTATTGTCTCCAAATAGTAAATCAATAAAGGACTTACTTGAATTCCACTTTGTGATGTCCTGGACCTGGGTGACACTTAGAGGTTCCCTAAGCCCGGTGGGCCACATGGCCTCAAGCACAACTCCCCAAATGCCAGAGCATGCTAACTAACAACGAGGGATTAGGGTGTGTCTATGGGGAGACTATACCCTCATTACCAAAGTGTAGCATAGTGGATAAATATAATACCAGGTAAATAATGAAAGAAATATAAATAAAAGGCACAGAATAAGTAGACCGAATAATAATAAAATAGGAAAAACTGATAATAATATAAAGAAACTGATGATGATACATGTCATATCTCTATAAAACTGGAAAACATGGATACAAGACAGTAGACAATACATGTTATACAAAATAATCCAAAATAATCCAAAAAACTATCTAAGCATCCCAAGCACCAAAATGGTCATTTTTTACCAAACTCTAACTTAATAAAGAAAGCAATATCAAGTGTCCAAAGTAGAATGATTCCCTTTTTCAACACCTGCATGTATGTAATCTACTCAGGTACCAATGGCGGCCTAGATTGGGTGTGAGATAAATCTTAGTAGGATACCACCAACGACATCTATAACATCCAATCCATGTAATATAACATGAAACTATTTAAAATCATGCATTTGTAAAAGTAAAGTAGTATAATAATGTAAATACCCATGTACCTACTTCATCCTCAGTTGGTAATTTCATTGAACATGAGATCATTTCATTAATTAATTATGTTCCAGTTTATATAGATAATTCACATGAGGTATAACCAGCACTAACATCACCTCATGATAATAATAATAATAATCATCATCATAATAATCAAAATAAAGGATCCAAGTTGTAACAAGGAATCCATGATAACAATAATGAAGAGGATCTAAGGTAATAACCAAGGCATCCTTGACCTCAGAGGTCAAGCCAAATATGTAATAATATATAGCATGGCTAATGGTTAAGAGTGTAATCCATGGGGAATTGCCTAAGAAATTCTACAATAATTTAATTCTAACTGAGTACAAATAATTCATCCAAGGTAAAACATGAGAAGTGATGGCTAGGCCGAAGGGTGTATCCAAGGTACCTCATGTCCATAGACATCACGCTGGATCCAATGAGTGTATCCAAGGAATCCTAATATCGGAATGATAATAGATGGATCCTACGGTGTCATATCGGGCATCCACAAGTAGACAAATATTAGGTTCCAAGGTGGATCTTGCCCTTGGAAATCAATATCCTTTAATCGGAATGGCATCTATGAGTGCTCAAGGTATTCCCTCGAGAATCCAAGCTTAGCTCAAGTTTGACCACTCCTATAGTAATATCAAGGTCTATATGCATTAGGCACCTTGTAATTAATTCATTATATATATTAAGTCATGTAATACTCATGCCTTTTTATAAGTCATTTGGTTCATGTTATTTCCTTTCATTAGTGTGATAAGGCATAACTAAGCATGAAACCATTTGTCTTAAGTTAATTAATTATTAATTGGGTTCACTCTGCTACCTTACATAAGCATGGAAAGGTGTGATACATATGTAAAACCATTTCATTCATTTCATATTTAATAATTAGGTTCATTACCTTAACTTTTATTATTATTACAATGTGGGATAAGGATATGAAACCAAATTAACATTTCAATTATAATAAACTAGGACATGTGATATGTATTGATATACTTTCCATTTATCATTTAAAGATTCATTATTTGATTCGACACACTTTCCATAGAAGGGTTAAGTGACGCTATCACATTCAAGGTATTACCATTAGAAATTATATAATAATTCTACTGAGGAATGGATTACCCTTAACAGGATCAATCCTTAGCACACCTAAACGACGGTGTAGACAAACATGTCAAACCACTAAAGGAATAAATAAAGAAGAAACCCTACTTGGGGTGGTTAGAATTGAGTAAGTAAAATCTAATGATGATGAACATATATAACAAGAGTCTTCAAATACCATTTTAACAACTATACAAATTTAATACGAATTTCCCAATGAAATTAGTGTGAGAATAATAACAACAATTTATAAAATGAAAAAAAACTTGAGGGATGAGTTATCAACCACCTACCTTAGGAATGTATGGATCTCCACATCCAGTATCTTCTTTTAGTTTGGCATGGATCAAAAGTGATTTGAAAAATAGATCAGTGCTATGAAAATAGGTCATATGATACTGCATCTAAATAGCATGATCTAGGTAAAGAATAATGATAAACCGAGCTAAAGGATTGAAGAGCTTACCTAGAGGAATCCAACGATATCAATGGATCTTTGATTGGACACCGGGAAAAAGAATAGGATCAAAATATATAAAAGAGATTCAAAGGAGATCAAAGAGGCAGAAGGGGGCCTTTGATGTCTGCTGGAGAAGAAAATATGAGGAAGGGTTAAGTTAAACATTTCATTTAGGGAGAAATGTGCATATCCTATAAAATTCTTGGGTCCCACGGTTTTGATGCATGGTTGGCCAAATCGTGTGCCAAATGTGAACCTTCTACTTCTTAAGGAGGGAACCCACACATTTAGGCCACATGATTATGAAAATTGTGTGCCAACTGTGTGAATATCCTCTGCTAAAAACTGCAGACATTTTCACATGGGTGTGCAGCCCCTAGTGCATGGTTAGGGAAAACCATGTGCCTTTCTTTCCCCTTTGTCCATCCCTACATAGTTAGAAATAATTGTACAGCTTACCCTTCATGGTTTTTACTAACCATTCAGATATCCTATTTATCCCAAAAAGCTGGGTTCTAAGCTCCGAAAAATCCTCAAACACCCCGAGACTCCTGCAAACTCATTAGGCATCCATATTAGGTCCAAAATAAATAATTAAACCCAATTTAAAAGGAACCTTACCTAAGATGAAAACTTTGTTCTGAAAATTAGTTCTTTTTTATTAGCACTAATAAAGGACCCCCTTTATCAGTTCTTTTTAGTAGTGTTGAAAAAGGGCCCCCCTTTATCAATAATTTTTTATTAGTGATGATAATTCCTAGTACTAGATAAAAATTAATTTGTAGTAGTGTCATAATTATTATTTATGAATTGATTGGTATGATTTTATAATGGTAATCTCATGTTATCATACACTTATGGTTATATTATTCTCTCTTATGGTCATTGTCTGATATCTCTTATGTTTACTCTTATTATGGATCTGAGCTCACCCTTTTTAGGTTTCCCTTACCTAAATTATAGAGAGAGGTTTTAAGTTTATTATGTCTAAGAAAGGTGATAATTGTAAAAAACATAATGGTAAATGATTTTGTTTACTTATATACCAATTTTTTATGTATCCAAGTTTCTAAAGTCACTAAACCTTTATAGTTCTTCCATGAATCGTATTGATATGTAATGAATATTCTACTAATAATATGTAGTATCGATGTTTGTAAAGTTGGGGTCACTATAGATGTACCACTCGGTATATGTGTGGTATTCCATGAGGTTCCAAGGGTAATGTATCCTTGTGTATATGTTTCATAAATATATACATGTACATACATGCATACATACATATATTCATGTGACTTGTGCCCCCATGGGCGTAGCCCAGTGGTTACGCCTTTGAGGGGTCTCATGAGAGGTCTCAGGATTGAGTCTCCCTGAGTACGTGTAGCCATAGTAGTTTTGTTGTTTATTTGTAATCCTCCTCCCCAGAACTATTGTAATTATATTGATGTGACTTGTGAATGATGTTTTAGGTTCCAGGGGTGGGATATGATCCTAGGGTAATGATGTTCGGATACCCGATTCTAGGTAGGATATGTGACCCCTCAGGTGTATGACTTTTCTTACATTTTCAAGGTGGAGGATCCTCGAGGTGGCTTCATTATGTTCTGGGGGTGGATATATTTTCCCCTATTGGTTTCATTATGTTTCAAGGATGGGTTTATTTCCCTAAAGTGGTAAATTTTTCTCAGAGACACTCTGACACTAGATGAAAATGGTATGAGATTCAGATATGGTTCTCGGTCATAACATGGGTCCCTCTAGGTATTTGATTTTCTCAATGACACTTTCATGCTAATCAAAGCAGTTATATTTGATCTCAGGTGTCACGTTATAACCTTAGGATTGACAATGATTATTTATCTATGCTTCCATGTTTTTTTTGATCATATCACGTGTTTATACACTACAATTACTGGTTATGTATGGGGTCCCATTGGTGGTGTCCCACTAGGTTATACTCACACCCTATTCAAGAAACCATGACACTTGGGTACCCAAGAAGACTTCACTATTTTTAATTTCATGTCGAGAAGAGGTCTACAGTACTATATATTAGGCTAGATACAGTTCTAAAAAACACTGATAAAGGGGGTTCCTTTTTCAGCACTAATAAAAATCCCCTTTATTAGTGTTGATAAAGGGCCACCATTCTCTACGTTTTTAACACTGATAAATATTAATTTTATCATCATTTTTTAGCACTAATAAAAGGTATATTTTATATTTTTATATATATATTAATAAAAATAACATCCAAATATATAAATATATTTATATTGATATAATATAATATAATATATTTTATTAAATATGATTTTTATAATACTAAATATGAATTTACACTTAATATATAATATATTTAGTGAAAATAGATTATAAAATTATTAAAATTTAATATTGATTAGTAATATGCTAATTAATATTGATTAATAGTCATTTAATATCAATTGGATGACATAAAAATTCCATAAATTAATGAGTGATCTAAGATAATTTGAAAACATGACTTGAACTTCAAACGACCATAACTTTTGATCCAAGTGTTCATCTGGGATCTACCACATATAAAATTAAATCTTATAAAAATACCTATGACATGGTGACTGGAGAGATCATAGATTAGAAATTATTTTGAGATTAAAAAAGGTATGAAAGGTCTCTAAAACTATGTTTTTAGTGGGACTACCTTAATTTTTAAACACTTGATGGAATTTCAAGCTCGTTTGAGGGTGATTTATTTTATTTTTTTAGTGGATACAAAATTTATTTTTATGTCTTACACTCATATGGATATTGTAGTGTTTAAATTTTACCATTTTTCATATTTTAGTTTTGTTTATAATTAAATATATTCATATTTTAATATATTTATATTCATTAAATCAATTGTACAAATAAATATTTAAACATTTTTATATAAAATGTATTTTTAAATATATAAACCATAGGAAAATAAATATTTATTATTCATTTTGTTTAAAATAAAAAATTATATATTTTATTTACCTTACAAAAATTATTTAATATATAAATATACCTATACAAGTTATTTTTTTATATAAATATGTGTGTTTCAATAAAAAGTATATATTTATGTGTATGTATCAGCAGAAAATATGTGGATGGAATTTGGCGATGTTTTGATTGTGGGGGGTGAATGCCTTTATCAATCACTCATGTTGGTTTTACCATTTATTTAGTATTCCCAAGAAACCCTCAATGGTTCCCACATCCATAATTAAGTACATACCTTCTTTCCAAAGGTAGGCAGTGCCTTGGGGTTTTAGACCCAATGACGCTTAGGAACTCACATTGGTCGAGAGTATGGGAGGTTGGGATCATTACACCCTTTTGGGGGGATAGTTTCCTACTTTGGGACTCTCTTATAGATTTAAGATATGTTTGTAAAATACTTCCTAGGATTTGATATGGGGTTCATTACCCCTGTGTCAGTAGCTTGATTAAGAATCTGTATTGATATGAGTGATTGTGTGCATGTCATGGGTTCTCTATCACTCTCTTGTTTATTTATGATGCTTTGGTATGTGACCGGGCTTGGGAACTCTAGAGTATATTTTCATCAAGATGAGTGTTTGGTGACTTGGAGATGAGATTGAACCTCGATGTGGCATCCTACATATCCTATGAAAATAGGAATCAAAACCCACGTAGTTCATTTTACAAGTACTTTAACATCTTGCAGTAAGGATGTAAATATCGGGCTCGAACCTCGATGAGGTTTCCTATGTATAATATTTGAGATAGGAATTAGTGTCTACATATTTATTATAAAGGGATTCTTCTTCATGAGGGATATGATAATAGAGTCCCCAGGTGAGACTTATGCATATAAGATTGCCCTAGATTACTTCTTCGGGAGTATGGACCTTTGAGCGGAGATGATATGTAATCAGACTTACATCTCAATGGTGACCCCACATTAGGGAATTATCATCACATTATTCATACAATAATCATTAGTCTATAATCCCACATGAGTCATGTAGGGTATGATAAACAAGAGGTATCATAAGATTGAATATGTTGCATGAGAGAATATCTGTATGAGGGCTTACACATTAAAGTTTCCCTTTGATAGGTAAGATTATATGTCTCATGGAGGATATGGTATGAATCCCGAGCCTTCTTAAGTCATATTACTTATCTTATATTATAACAGGGATCAAAGTTATCGTAGTTTAGTTCATCCCTAACACACTGATGGGTTTAAGGTACTTGGGGGCATGGTCGGGGCTTATACTTAAAATGATGCTCGTGTATGAACCCACTCTTAATCCACTGATGGACAGTGAAGAAGGATGGTAGACTTATGGAAAATCATTGGGTTCTGATTGCTGAAATATCGAAGACATGGGGAGACTTACACTGATGTGGATTCTCATAGGAGCTCGGGCCTTAGGAAGGTGTCGTACATTTCATGTTTGGATTGGAATCAAAGTTCTCGTAGTTCAGTTGATCGGGGGTTTACATACTAGGGTTTCCCCTTTTCATACTCATTATTTATCATCTGAAAGATTAAAGAGAGATGATGATGACCATTAAATGTATGCTGGAAATTCTTGGCATGACATGGAGGGCCCACCTTATGGAATTATAAAAATAGGATCACATGAGTGTGTAACCATTTCCCATTAAGGGAACTCCCCTTTTAAAGGGTATGCGGTCGAAGGTTCGTGGATACAGAACACATGGAATAGGTGTATCTTCTGGATAAAGTGGAAATGTCCAAATCTATTTTCCCAACATGTTTTTTTTCTTGCTATACATGTATTTATTGTCTATCTGACATGTTTTGGGCATCATTCTGGCATGGCAGACACATCCAATGGTGTCTGCCTAATCAATTGACTTGTCTTGTATGTCTTCAAATAATCAAATCAGACTTGTCTGAGATGCTTTGCATAACCTAATAAGACATTTCTGGGTTCCTACATGTGATTGAAGCAGACATGATCATTCTCTATTGCATGATAGACCTGACTTGTCTTCAGACTATCACATGACAACACTTACATATCTATGA
Organism: Viscum album; assembly: GCA_963277665.1. Classification (NCBI taxonomy): domain Eukaryota; kingdom Viridiplantae; phylum Streptophyta; class Magnoliopsida; order Santalales; family Viscaceae; genus Viscum; species Viscum album. The sequence goes on along the minus strand of OY728133.1, from coordinate 827,385,629 downwards.
GAAATTTCATGATCATGCTGACATGTCAAAGATTCCTTTTCACGATCAAAGTTAATTTTTTTGGATACCTTCATATAATCAAGCCAAAAAAATCCAAGGTGCTTCAAATGATCTACATGACTTGTCCTCAGACTTTCTCATAACAATACTGAAATGTCAATATGTTGTCACATGACAATGAAAATCATGTTGATAAGATGACGCGAGATCAATCTGAATTGTCTTCGGGTTATCATGTGATAATTTCATCATGATAATGAGTTATTGTGAGATCAACCTGGCTTGTCCATAGACAATCACATGACAATGTTGACATGTCAATGGAAAATCACATTATAATGTTGAATTTCCAATAAGCTATTATAAAATTAAACTTACTTATCCAAGGGTTGTCTTGCGATCATAGTGGTATGTCAAAGGCCTCCCAAGGACATCACATGTCCAATGAATAATATTTAAATTGTGTGACCTTAAATTAATCACACAGTGGGTTCTCACAAACATCAATACTAAAAATAAGGTTTTTAATAGCGCTAAAAACCACCTTTAACATCTCTATAAAATCATTTTTAATCGCGGAGAAGATCAAGCTGGTGTAAGAACTCGGATCTTATTTTTCAGGTATGTCTTTCTTTTCCGATGTTTTTGAAAAAAAAAATAGGATTTCTAGAGATTTTTGAAGTACACATCGTGTACTTTATAAGTTCACACTGTGTACTCGGTTTCCATGAGTATCCATGTGCTGGCTGTGTAGTGGCTGTGCACACAGCCATGTGGGGGGTGACCTAGAGGCCACCTAAAGCGGAGTACAGAAATGGAAAGTACACGTTGTGTACATCTAAAGTACATGCCAAGTATTTTATTTTATTTTTCATTAAACATACCGGGGCCGCGTATGATGGACATGACTATTTACTTCTCGACCTAGTTCATCTGAGAGAACCAGTAAGACCGCGATCTTCCTCCGAGCCCCCGATCGAGCATTAGATCTCTGATTCGACCGTTGTTGATTGCGTTGGGATCACCTCGGTAAGCTCTTCCTTCTTAGAGAGCTTCATTTCTTGATTTCTCCTCTTTATCAAGTTATATTTGGTTTAAAGTTTTATATTTTTTTTAGATCTATGGCGTTCTAGGGTGATTCAAGGCCTGAGGCTCAATTATATTGATCTCTCAACGTCGAGGTAGGTGGTTTGTGCCTTTATGTTGAAAATTATTCAGTTCTATGTGAAAAATTGACAATACCCATGAATGGGGTACTTCATGTTTATTGTTTTAGCCCTATTGTTTTCCTACTATGCTTGTATTCTTGACTAGAGGTTAAATTGATTGTGAATAAGGTGATTTTTTTTGCTTTGGAGGTGTTTCCCTTGCATGCTTTGTTTATGGTTGTTTGGTTCTACTTAGCCTATTAGGCTGCCTTGTTTGTTTCCCATGCTTAGTATTGTAGGATGGTGTGACTTGTTCTGACATGCTGTTATGTTATAGACTTTTTATCCAAGTAGTTCTTGAGGTTTACTTTGGCTGATAAGCTTTGTTGTAATTGCTTGACTTACACAAGGTCATGAGAACCTAGTGTACAGAACATAGATAGAATGGACATAAGGGATTCTCCAGAGTGTCTTTTCTACTTATGACGCGAGAACACAGAGGGAATTAATGTAAGTGCTTCCTCAGAGTGTTTTTAGTTCCTCAACGCAGGCCATAGGGGTAATGTGATGTAAGTGCTTCCCCAGAGCACCTTTAGTTATTGATACGATACTATAGGAGTAATTGATGGAGAGTGCTTCCTCATAGAGTCTATATTTAAGCTGAACTATAGGGGTTAGAGTGAGTGTACTGCCCAGAGTGTTTCTTGTGTTGCTATGTAGGACAAGAGGGGATAGGCTGTGAGTACTTCCTAGAGGGTTACCTATTGTGTTATCTTCTTTCTTATGTAGCTAGGTAGGACCAGAGGCGATAGGTTTTGAGTACTTCCTAGAGGGTTACCTATTTGTGTTCAGCTACTTACTTGATATATGAAACTGAATTCTTTGAAACTGTGGAATGGTTTACTGTTGAGTAATTCCTTGTTTACTGCTTCTATCTGCTTATTTTCTGCCATATATATTCACTGATTGTTAGGAGCAGATCTCGTGGTGGTTGCCTACTGGGATTTAGTCTCACACCCTATTTGGGCCATGTTTTTTGGCCTAAAAAGATTATATTTTTGCAGGTATAGATAAGGGAAAGTGCCCTTCTACTTAAGGTACATGACTATGTTGGAGCTAGAGAGAATGGGAACAAGCATAGGCTTGTGATGTTGTGGAGATATTTATTTCTTTTCTTTTATACTCTGGATTAGTTCTGTATTCAGCATTGTGACTTGTCTGGATTTTTTCCTAGACATATGTATCATGCATCATTTATATATATGTGCTCCAGTTGTTTCTTTCACGAGTCTTCTATAGTTTACTGTTGTTGGTATATTTACTATTTCCGATATTGTTATTATTTCTCTTCCATTGTGTTACTCTTCCAATGAAGGAATAGTTTTCCCACTATCACACCCAAGGCCCTTGATACTAGTCAGCAGCCTTTGGCATTCGGCGAAATGTGCTTGAGGCTATGTGACCAATTAGGTACGGGGTGTCTCTGGGTGGCTACCGGAACCAAGACATTACAAAGTGGTATTAGAGGAATTATTTTCTCTTGACTTACTATTTAGAGCCTTTATCCAGGGATAGGAAGGAATAGATTCTTGGTAATAATTTTTGCTCGGGAGTAGCTAAACCATGTATAGGGAAAATCCAATTTACCTTGTGTTTCAATATTTTATGGTTTTGAAATTTTACAGTTGATTTGATTTTCACTTTTGGGTGACTCACATGTATTGTGCTGTTATTTTTGATGATATTGAGGTTCTATTTCTATTGAAACCCTATGGGATGAGGGTATGCCATCTCATTCATCATATAGGCACTTTCTAGAAATCACATGTCATGCATTCTTTTTATGCCATTTATGGTGCATTAGTGATTGTGTTAGATATGTATGTTGTTTTGATAGATTCCTTGATAGTATACCTGCTGTTGATAGAGTATTAAATTTTTTATGGTTTTGTTTGAATGAACGCCAAACTTTGGTTCTTGAGGTGTTATGGGCCCTCATAGACCATAAATTGGTAGATCATTGAACTATTATGCTTGTTTATGACTTTTATAAGATGCAGAGCTTTGATTCACAGGGAGTATGGGCCCTCACGAATCAGATTTTGGGACTTTATTGTTCATTTTAGTGTTTTTCTGGGCGCCGAAGTAGTTTCTGAGGCTTACTGCCTGAAAAAACCCAGAATACACACCGTTTAGTTTTGACTACATTCCATGTGTTCTTCTATTCGGGAATAAATTGTTTTTCTTAAGTACACGCCGTGTACTCTATGTACACGTTGTGTAGTATCTAACCATTTCACTGACTGTGTGGGCAGGGACACGGGGTTGGTAAAAACTTGGGAAAACACATCGTGTACCTAATGTACACGCCATGTGTTTAGACCTTGTGTTCACCCATGTGACTAATGACACAGAGGGATAAAAACTTAGCTTACACACGCCGTGTAGAGTCAGTCATGTAACCAGCTGTGTAACTAACAACACAGGTTGGTGATGTTCATCTAGTACACACCGTGTCTAGCACAAACATGCCATGTAGTCTCATTCTAAGGAGAACCATTTGGCTTAGCTATGTAAGGGAACTCGGGCAGGGGAAGAGGATTCAAGTACATGTTGTGTAAGTAATATACACGTCCTCTATCTGTGTTTTGAAAAACATGAAAGATTTATTTATATTTTTCCCTCCTTATGCTCATAGATTTCAGTCCTTGGATAATATTGATCTACGGTGTGTGCTTGACCTCACAGAGTCATGACACCGAGACGTCCTCTGGTTGTCTTCCAGTTGTTGGGTAGTGATCAGACATGGAACATGGTTGATCATGGTATTTCAGTTGATCCTCCAGTTGTGTTGGTCTTGGCACCGGCCATCATTCCAGACATAGGTGCTGATGCACAGTTCTGAGAGGGCTTTATGAGGTTCATCCAGAACTTCTGTGGAGTACCACTTCCTACTCCATCTATGGCAGAGCTAACGCGGGTCTTTCAGCAGAAGAATCCTCCCACTTTCACAGGGTAAGGAGGACCTCAGTGTGCAGAGTCATGGTTAGAATCCATGCTTTCTATATTCGAGAACCTGGAGATGCCTCTGGAGAGGAGGGTCAAGATCGCTACGTATAAGCTTCAGGATTACACCAAGAGATGGTGGGATGTGATCTCTCAGGAGAGATTACCGTAGTTCATGTCCTGGGATTAGTTTCAGTGTGTCTTATATGATTAATTCTATCCGGAAACCTTGAGGGCTGATTGAGCCCGAGAATTCATGAGTTTGGAGCAGGGTGCTCTTTCAATTATGGAGTATTCTCCTCGCTTCACTGAGATGAAATGCTTTATGCCTATTACAAGAGGTGATGAGTTTTCCCTGGTAAGGAAGTTTGAGGATGGTCTAAGGAACGACATCCAATATTAGGTAAACATCTTTAGGTTGACTTCCATCACTTCTATAGTCAACCAGGAACTGATCACAGAGCGCAATCTGATGATTCTGGAGTTGTGAGCCAGGGCGGCTCGACATCTGAAGTTAGTATCCCTCCTAATGACAGCAGAAAGTGTCATAGGGGGTCTTTTTGCGGTGATCCAAGGATTCGAGACTCTTCTTTTGGTATCCAGGTGGTGTGCTACCAGTGTTGGAGGAGTGGTAATATGAGGCCACATTTCCTGAGAGACCTAGTGGAGTGTCAATATTTTGGTAAGATGGGTCGTCTTCAGCACTTCTATCAGATTTTTTCACTATCATCTGGTGTCATGAGTTCTTTTATGACTCCTCGTATAGGAGAAGCACCACCAGTTTCTCATGAGCCTAGGAACTGGAGTTCTTCTGGCCGTTCAGGCCGAGGCGGAGGTTGTGGTTGTAGTAGTAAGTCACCAATATTTTAGCGAAAAGAGTTTGGATCAGCTTAGGGGGGTCAGGCAGGGTCACAGGGTCGTGGTTTAGGCCACACTTTTGTAGTAGCGTAGACCCAGCAGGATCAGGATCCCAGACCTTCCACAGTTCGAGGTACGATCTTAGTTGGCTCAGTTTTAGCTTCGGCTCTTTTTGATATAGGGGCTTCCCATACCATTATATTTGTTGCTATTTTGGAGATCCTTGAGCTCTGTATCTTTTCTTCTGATGATGTCTTTATTTTGGACACTCTGTTTGGGACAAGAATGGCTAGTGTACGACAGTGCAAGGAGTGCCCTCTAGAGGTTGGTGGGTGTCACTTCGTATGGGTCCTCTATGTCCTAAAGATGATAGGCTATGATTTCATTCTCGTAATGGACTAGTTAGTTCCCTTTCATGTAGTCGTCGACTATTATCACTAGAGGGTGAGTTTCACATCCACATGGGGCATATCATTTCTTCACAAAGGTGAATGGTATGTCCAGGCGAGCAGAGCGGGACTTGAGCATCATGGGTTGTGAGGAGTCACAGCCCAGATGGCTAGTCTATTTATGGATGACCAGGGGACTTCATAGTTAGACTTTCCTCCAGTGTTGGATCATTTTAGAGATGTCTTTACAGATGAATTTTCAGATTTTCCTCTGGATAAAGAGGTAGACTTTTCTATTGAGCTTGTTCCAGGAGCGGCATCGGTGTCAATTCCTCCTAATAGGATGGCTACACCAGAGTTTGAGAAGCTCAAGAAGCAGTAGGAGGAGTTATAGACAAAGGGTTTCATCCGAACCAGTACTTCTCTATGGGGTTATCCTATCCTGTTTGCGAAGAAGGTAGATGGTACCCTCAGACATTGTGTGGATTATTGGAATCTGAACCGGTTGATGGTCAAGAACCGATATCCATCACCAGGGATTGATGATCTCTTTGATCAGCTTCGGGGATCCTTGGTGTTCTTGAAGATTGACTTGAAATCTGGTTACCCTCAGTTTCACTTTAGACCATCTGATATACCTCTTACAGGCTTCCGGAGTAGGTATGGTCTATACAAGTGTATGGTTATGTCTTTTGGTCTCACAAAGGCACCTACAGTTTTCATGGCACTGATGAAACAAGTGTTCCATCCATACTTAAATTCTTTCATGGTGGTATTTATAGATGATATCTTGGTGTACTCTCACACTCAAAAAGACCATGACACCCATCTTGAGATCATTCTAAGTACACTAATAGAGCATCAGTTATATGCTATGCTCTCAAAATGCCTCTTTTGGATGGACCATATTCACTTCTTGGGTCATGTTATCTCAGAGACAGGAGTATTCATAGACCTATATAAAGTGAGAGATGTAGCTTCTTGGGATCATCCGAAGAAAGACTTTGAGGTAATAAGTTTTCAATGGCTGGCTGGATACTACAGACGCTTCATATAGGACTTCTCACGCTTAGCATCGCCACTGAAGGGCCAAGATAAAAAGGGTGAAAAGTTCTTGTCGAAAGATTCTTGTGAGTCATCCTTTTAAGAGCTGAAAGGGAGACTGACTTTAGCGCCGATACTAGTATTACTAGAGCCAAGAAAAATCTATACTATTTATTGTGATGCTTCAGGTATCGGGTTGGGAGTTGTGCTTATACAGGGAGAAGGAGTCGTTGTGTACGCGTCTTGGAAGTTGAGGCCACATGAGAATAATTACCCGATGCACGATCTCGAGTTAGCAACAGTTGTTCATGCCTTATTCTTCTAGACACATTATCTTGTAAGAGAAAATTTTTTGGTTTTCACCAACCACAAAAGTCTCAAGTACATCTTCACTCAGCATGACCTGAATTTGATACAGCGAAGGTGGGTTGAGTACCTTCAGTCTTTTGACTTTGAGCTTGCCTACATGCCTGGAAAAGGTAACGCAGTAGATGATGCGCTGAGTAGGTGGATTCAGACATAGGTAGTTCAGGAGGCATTAGTGAGTGGCAGCTTATGGCTCTGTTCTTTGAGATTCATTTGGAGGTGCACGATAGAAAAGGGCAGACATTTCTTTCTTCTATAGTTGTTACCTCCACTCTTCTTGATCAAGTTCGAATGAGGAACCTATTAGATTCTGAAGGCCTAGTCCAATTGGAAAGCGTGTCAGGAGAGGACCCAATTCCTGGATGGACCATAGGCGAGGATGAAATATTGTGGTTATATGGGCGTATATGGGTGTTATTAGACATATGTGAGGAGATGATGTGGGGATTTCATTCCTCGGTTTGGGCAGTTCATCCTGGTTTCACCAAGATGTATCTTGATCTACACCATTAGTATTGGTGGCCAAGTATGAAGAGAGATGTTGTTGGTTTCATCATGAGGTTTTCCACCTGTCAACAGGTGAAGGCAGAACATCAGTGACCATCAAGGCTGTTGTAGCAGTTACCAATTCCTGATTGGAAGTGGAATGATGTCGCGATGGATTTCATGATTGGTTTGCCGAGGTTGCCTCGAGGGAATGATGCAGTTTGGGTTGTCATTGACAGACTCACAAAGGTTTCTCACTTCTTGTTGATCAAGGAGACCTTCAACATTGATGAGTTGGGACGGCTGTACATTCAAGAGATTTTACACCTACATGGGGTTCCACACTCCATTGTTTCAGACAGGTATGCATGTTTTAATTCTCGAGTCTGGAAGGGATTGCAGAAAGCTTTGGGTACATAGGTACTTTTGAGTATAGCTTACCATCCCCAGACAGATGGCCAGTCCGAGTATATGATTCATGTGCTTGAGGACATTCTCCGAGCATGCATCCTGGATTTTGGAGGTTCTTGGGAGAAGAATATACCTCTTGTAGAGATTTCCTACAAAAATAGTATTCAAGAAACTATTCATATGGAACCTTATGAGGATTTGTACGGTAGGACATGTCGATCACCCTTGTGCTAGCTGGAGGCAGGAGAGGCAGCTATGCTGGGACCTCATCTTGTCCAGAAGACTACAGAGTAGATAAGATTGATTCAGAAAAAGATGTCTATTGCACAGTCTCAACAGAAGTCTTATGCTGATCAGTGGAGATGACCTCTGTAGTTTGAGTTTAGGGATCAGGTTTTCCTGCGTCTCACACTGAGTTTGGGACATAGAAGGATTAGAAGAGATGTTAAGCTTTCTCTGAGGTATATCGGGCCATTTGAGGTGTTGGAGAGAGTTTGGATGGTTTCCTATATGTTGCAGTTACCTCAGAGGTACCAGGATATGAATGACTTCTTCCATGTTTCTCAGCTTCGACATTACTTGTCAAACTCATCTCATATTTTTTAACCCAAATAGGTTGAGTTGGAAGTGGATGCATCAATCAAAAAGCTTCTTATCCAGATTTTTGATCAAAGTACTAAGGTTCTCTATGGTCGGTCTGTTCCTCTGGTATGAGTCCTATGGCAGCACGGGCGAGTACAGGATGAAACTTGGGAGAGGGAGGCCAATGTACGATCATAGTGGCCAGAGTTTTTCGAGAGTTCTTCTTCTACGCCGCCGCACTAGGGAAATTCCGGGATGAATTTCTTTTAGGGGGGAACTTTGTAGGAACCCGGATCTTCTTTTTCAGGTATGTCTTTATTTTTCGGTATTTTTGAAAAAAAAAGAGGAGTTGTAGAAATTTTTGAAGTACACGCCATGTACGTTATAAGTACAAGCTATGTACTCGGTTTCCATGGGTAGTCGTGTACTGGCCGTGTAGCGGCCGTGCACACGGCCATGTAAGGTGTGACTTGGAGGACACCTAAAGTATAGTAAAAAAAGGAAAGTACACGCCATGTACTTCTAAAGTAAACATTGTGTATTTTATTTTATTTTCATTAAATGAACCAGGGTTGCATCTGACGGATAGAATCATCTACTTCTCAACCTAGTTCATCCGAGAGAACCCGTACAACCGCGATCTTCCTCTAATCCCCCGATCGAGCATCCGACCTCTAATTTGACCACCATTGATTGCGTTGGGATCACCTCGGTGAGCTCTTCTTCTAGAGATTAGTTTCCTGATTTCTCCTCTTTCTCAAGTTATATTCGGTTGAATGTTTTAGACTTTTTTGTCGATCCACGGCGTTCTAGGGAAATTCAAGGCGTGAGACTCAATTATATTGATCTCCCAATGTCGAGGTAGGTGGTTTGTGAATTTTTGATGAAAGTATTTGAGTTATATGTGCAAAATCTCCAATACCCATGAACGTGGTATTGCGTGTTTACTATTTTAGCCCTATTGTTTTCCATCTATGCTTGTATGCTTGAGTAGAGGTTAAATTGATTGTGAATAGGGTGATTTGATATTCCTTGGAGGTGTTTCCCTTGTATTCTTTGTTTATGGTTGTTTGGTTCTTCTTAGCCTATTGGGATACCTTGTTTGTTTCCCATTCCTAGTATTGTAGGATGGTGTGACTTGTTCTGACATGTTGTTATATTGTAGACTATTTAGCCAAGTAGTTCCTGAGGTTTACTTTGGCCAATAAGCTTCACTGTACTTTCTTGACTTACACATGGCTGTGAGAACATGGTGTATAGACCATACAGAGAATGGATGTAAGGCCTTCTCTAGAGTGTCTTTTCTACTTACGATGCAAGACCATAGAGGGAATTGATGTAAGTGCTTCCTCGGAGTGTTTGTAGTTCCTCGACACAGGCCACTAGGGGAATGTGACATAAGTCCTTCCCCAGAGTGCATTTAGTTAATAATACAAGACTATTAGAGGAATTGATGGAGAGTTCTTCCTCAGAGATTCTATACTTAAGCTGAACCAGGGGGTTTAGACTGAGTGTATTTCCCAGAGGGTTGCTTGTATTGCTAGGTAGGACCAGAGGGGATAAGTTGTGAGTACTTCCCAGAGGGTTACCTGTTGTGTTATTTTATTTCTTGTGTAGCTAGGTAGGACCATAGGGGATAGGTTGTGAGTACTTACTAGAGGGTTACCTGTTTGTGTTTAGCTGCTTACTTGATATATGAAACTGAATGCTTTGAAACTGTGGAATTGTTTACTGTTGAGTACTTTCTTGTTTACTGCTTCTATCTGCTTATTGTCTGCCATATATATTCACTGACTGTTGGGCACAGATCTCGTGGTAATTTCCAACTAGTATTTAGTCTCACACCCTATTTGGTCCATATTTTTGGGCCCAAACATATTATATTTTTTCAGGTATAGATAAGTGAAAGTTCCATTCTACTTCAGGTACTTGACTGCATTGGAGCTGGAGAGCATGGGACCAAGCTTTGGATTGTGATGTTGTGGAGTTGTTTGTTGATTTTATTTTGTACTCTAGATTAGTTATGTATTCATCATTATGACTTTTTTTGTTGTTTTCCTAAATATATGTATCATGCATCATTTATATATATGTTCTCTAGTTATTTCTTTCATCAGTCTTTTGCAGTTTTTTGTTGTTGGTATGTTTACTGTTTCCACTATTGTTATTATTTCTCTTCCACTATGTTACTCAACCAATGAGGGAATAGTTTCCCCACTGTCAAACCCAAGTCCATTGCTTCTAAAAGGAAGCCTTTTTCATTAGGTGAAATGTTCTTGAGGCCATGTGACCAAATAGGTACGGGGTGTCTCTGGGCGGCTATCAGAACCGGGAATTTAAAGGGGTCCCCTTTATCAGTGCTCAAAATAATGCTGATAAAGGGTCACCTTTATAAATGCTAAAAAGAATTGATAAAGGTCCCTCTTATTATTACTTGTTTAGCGCTGATAAAGGTGGTCTTTATCAGCGTTATTTTGAGCGCTGATAAATGTGTAATATATCAGTGCTCAAAATAACGCTGATAAAGACAACCTTTATGGGTGCTAAACAAGAACTGATATATTAGACATTTATTAGAGATTAATTTTTGCTGATAAAGGCCAAGTTTCTTGAGAAAACCCTGCAACTACACAATACCTACACACTTGAGACAACACCTACACACACAGCACAAACAACACCTGCACACAAAGCACAGAAGAACAAAAATTCTATATAAATTTACTTGAAACCATGAATACAAAAAAACACACTGTTATATACATTTCAAACAATTTTAAATATGTTTACAATTATAATTATCCAATAAACAGTTAAAAAAATTAATGTTTCATCCTTTTTTCATCTGTGATCCTCTCTCAAAAATTTTCATCCATAGTATTAATTGTCGAACAAAGTATTAGAACTCAGGAAAAAAATTCACCTATATAATAAAAAAAATATTATGTTAGTAATAGAATAATGAAACAAATTAAACATTAATATTAAAGAATACATTAATAAAATGTCAATTTTTACCTGTTACAACCTTTACATGTCCATATTTCCTTAGATGGAATTAATATTTTAGAAGATGCTCAACATGATTCATTGACTTATAAATATTGTTTTGTTAAGATTACATGGATGAGAAAAGAAGAGGGAGAAATTTTAACAACAACATGGAATCCAATAGGTTTCGTTTATTGATAATAAAAAGGGCATAATCTCTACAAGTTATATAATATGACACATACATGATGGTGTATTCAATTTCATAGGAGTATTAAATTTTATAATAAATTATAACTTTTTCCTAGTGATACCACCATCCTAGATAGGTTATAAACCTAATAGTTACATATATCAGGAGCCTCTAAGAGTGTACTCTACCATGCCAGGTCAAAGAGAATGAGTGATATCACGTCCGCATCAGAAATTGGGTCCAACCCTGCTTGGACCCTGACCACTTATGCCTCTCCAAGGACCCCATAAAATATTTAAGGTCCCATTGAAGGTATGGAAGGAATGTATTTCTTATTTTTAGAGAGGTCCTGATGATAACCTACACAATTAAATATGCCATGATCATATCAGTTCAATTTTCTCTGGATCTCCTAGTTCTTTAGTGTTATTATCCAATCCCCCTACCCTCCCTCCCCTCCTTGAGATATCCCCCCTGGATAGCCCCCTCCCTACCCCTAGGACCCCCCCCACCCCCCCCCCCCCCCCACTACTCCACCTACATCCCCCTCCCTCCTCTGGGAACCCCCCCTCCCTCCCTCCCCCTAAAACCCCCCTCCCTTTCCTTGTACAGCCATTCCCACCCCTTGGACAGCCCCCTCCCCTCCTGGACACCCCCACCCTCTCCACTATTGGACACCCCCTCCTACCTAGACAAACCCCCCCCCCCTGTAGCCCCCCCCCCCCCCCCTACATTCCCTGGATAGCCTCCTTCCCACCCCCTGGATAGCCCCCCTCCCCTCCTGGACACCCCCCCCCCCACTCTAGGACACCCCCCACTCCTAGACACCCCCTCCCTCCTGGACACCCCCTCCCTCCTATTTATTTAGTGTATACCCATTAATAACCTTCTTTATCAAACTATATTTTCATCATCTATTTGATAATGGAATAAATATTATTCATACACCATCATTCACTAATATGAATTATAAAATCATATATATTTTGAAGAGATACAGTTCAACAAATCAAGGAAAACACCAAACAAAAAATATATTATAGGAATAGGAACAAAATTTCACATAACATTATCAAAAATATAATTAAAAAAAAATAAATCAGAAACATATTGATCCTATGATACAATCGGTGGATTCCAATCCTCTGGAAAGTGGTAGAAGGGATTTATATATAAGTATTGGGGATACATATTCAGGAATTCAGTTTCTGGTAAAAACATCTTATTCTGTATATTTCATCCACATACCATGATTGAGGGTCAAAATTGATTTATTTGAGAGTTTCCTCACAACTCTTCTAGATTAGAAATTATTTCTTCCATCAAACTCATATATCATTAATAATTTTTCCAAAAGATGTATTCTACTACAACATTAGTGTAGAGAAAAAGTGTGTTTCTTAGAAATATAATGTGAGAAAGGTAAAGGATGCATATATTGGGTCATTATGACATTAAATAAGATATATCGGGCCTCAAATTGAACTAGAATATAATTCTTGGGCCTTTACATGGGCTTGGAATTTGTTTGGTTGGTTGGAAATTTTGATGCCTCACTACAGACCCACTTCAGGCTACTCTAGAAGTGATCTACCCATTGTATATTATCAATATTGAATGGAATTGAATGGATATCTTCTTGGACACCCCCTCCCTTCTGGAAACACTCCCTCCCTCGCCTCTTAGACACTCCACTCATTGACAACCCCTTGGACACCCCCTCCCTTTTGGACACCCCCCCCCACTCCTGGACACCCCCCTCCCTCCTGGACATCCCCCTCCTTCCTAGACACCCCCCTCCCACCTGGAGACCCCCTTCTATCCTGGAAACCCCCTCCCTCTTGGAAAAATCCCTCCCCTACTAGAACCCCCCCCCCCACCACTCTTGGACACCCCCACCCACCCTCATACCTAGACACCCCTCCCTACTAGACACCCCTCCCTTCTCGACACAACCCCTCCCTCCCCTCCTAGACACCCCACTCATGGACACCTCCCTGGACACTCCCCCTCCCTTTTGGACATCCGCCCACTTCTAGACACCCCCTCCCTCCTAGACACCCCCTCCCCCACCCACCAGGAGACCCCCATCCCTCCTGGACACCCCCCCCCCCTCTTGGATACCTCTATCCCCTCCTGGACACCCCCACCCTCCCCACCCCACCACTCTTGGACACCCCCACCCACCCTCACACCTAGACACCCCCTCCCTCTTGGACACCCTCTCCCTTCTAAACACACCCCTCCATCCCCTCCTAGACACCCCACTCATGGACACCCCCTGGACACCCCCTCCCTCCTAGACACCCCCTCCCTTATAGGCACACCCTCTCCCTCCCCTCCTAAACACCCCACTCATGGACACCCCCCTCCCTCTTGGACACCTCTCTTCCCTCCTGGACACCCCCCCCCCACTCCTGGACACCCCCTCCCTCCTAGACACCCCATACCCACATATAAGGGAAACTAATTAGAAAATTGAAAATCCAATATATCGGTTCCCATCAAGCTTTTAATATGATCGTGAGTGGACATAATGAATATGTATTGATCGACTTCCACACTATCGACCATTGTATTCCAATGAACTACAGCCTCCTCAGCTTAAATTCTGGAATTCATTTGTATCATAATAAAGAAAATTTTGATTAATTATGAAAATGGAGGATTTTGGGTTTAAAATGGACTTGAGTAAGAAAGGGGCACATGACTAATTAGAAATATCATATTAAGTGCATGACTTGTTCAAAGTCATATGATCACATGACCATAATAGGATCATGTGATCAAATGAACCTGGGAGATTTATATTATTACACAACCCTTGAATCCTTATGTGATCATGTAAATAAGACAAGAATACACGAATCATGGTTCAAGTGAATTACCTTAATTGATTATGTGATTTTTTTATGTGATTTGATCATGTGATGAGATCACACGATCAGTTCGCATAAAGTATTCATACAAACAAGCTTATGTGACATGATCACGTGAAGAGGATTATGTGAATTAGAGAAAAACCCTAATATTTCTCATAGAGCTATGAAATATTGAGTCATTAGTGAAATATATTTCCATTAACTATTTGATTTAGCAGACACAACGTCATTACTCTTCCTCCAAAGGCATGTCACATGGATAGAAATCTTATAAAATAAATAAACCCTGCAAGGAATAATTAAAATCAAATCAACATTTCATTATATAATTTTTCATTAAAATAGACATATTATATCATAACATTACCTTTAAATCTTTCTAAATGGTTTCTAAATAAGCATGGTTTCTAAATGGTTTATAATTATTCTTTGTGCTCTTTACTAATGTTGGTTAACTACCTCTTACCATAGCATCTAGTCTGAACATCCGATCTGGCATCCCTGTGATGCTCTCATCCGACACCATCTCTATGATATCATTATTCAGTGTTCACTTTTCCTTCTCTTCCTGCACCCATTTACCTAGTAAATGCATGCAAGAAGAGAAGGAAAAGTGAATGTTGAATGATGACATCATAGAGATGGTGTCGGATGAGAGAATCATGGGGAAGACATATTGGAATTTCAGATCATATGTTATGTTATGCGGTAGTTAACCAACAGTAGTGAAGAATCATTAGTTTTGTTATTAAATTATTGTGTGTTTCACAACCAATATTCTTCCAACACACTACATCAGTAGAAACAGCTGCATAAATGACCAAAATAATGAATATAAATGATCTATTCCATAGTAGTTTAGGTCTAGTGATTTTGGAAACATAGAAACATAATGAACTAGTTCATAAGAGTCACTCATTATGTTATGCTCTAATAGAAAGAAAAATCATTTCTAAAACTATTCTTCATAACCTAAGAATATAAAACATAATAAAGGGTGATCATATATGCTCAATAAGTGTAAAAAAGGGAGATATCAATGATCATATAAGGATAACATAAGTAGTAGGAATCCACCTTCATCCTATTTGTGTATAATCCTCCATCAGGTATATTGGCCACTTGTTTCTAAACACATCTATATCATCTTGTGAATATGATTTTTTGCGACAGTCATAGTAGTACTGAAAAAATATAAATACACAAAGGATTAATAAATATTTTAAATGAACTCGTAATTATTTTTAAAAATACCTCTTCAAGGATTCTAGATTATTGATGAAATACGATCTCTTTCATAAATTTACAAACATAATAACCACAGTCCTTTCCATTTGTTTTTTTTTGGACACTGTAGAACCTCGAGAAAAATAAGTAATTTTTTTAATATGTATTTGGATATTGCAATGTTATTATATATAATAGGATACTTTTCCAGTTGTAGATATCGAAGTTGTTCTTGTCTTTAGTCCCTGGATTCATTCCATGAAGCAGACGATATTGATACACCTCCCTACCATAACAAAATCCTCATTAAAAGATCATATAAATTATATAACTAGATGATTAGTTCTAAAATTTTGGATCTATTGTATTAAAAATTAACAAAATCCATCATGTTTGGTTGGTTTGTTGCATATCCATGCATTGAATCTAGAAAATAAATCTTTGGAGTGTCCAAATTGACTTCAATCAACATCCAATGCTTCCTAAAGGCACAAAAAGGAATAAGTAATGAAAGAAATGAAAATATAGTTGATATAATTAAATTATATATTTTTTCCCATGCATCGTTGGTATTAAAGATAGTCTGTCATCCATAATTTTTTTTCAAATGATTTAAGCAGGGATGACATTATTGAAGCCTCTTTATCAAAATATATTTCTTCTTTTTAAGAGGTGATCTGAGGACTAACAAGTCCAAATTTTTGTTCATGGGGAAATACCTTAAATTGTTTTTCATATATACACCTATGAAAAATATGAAATGTGTTTAGTCATAATTATCAAAGTATATCAGTGTTTGTAAAATCAAATCATGAAAACATAACTCATGTATATATTTAAAAATGAGGTTCCTAGCAATTCATACTTGAGGATTTAATTTACATTTTCAGCACTAATGAAATACAATTATTCCTCTATGTACATAATTTTTTCAAAATCAACTGTGTGAGTATTTTCATCTATCAACTTTGTATCCAAATGAGCCTGCAATGATATTAACTGTGGATATAGAACGGGCGGGGTGAAGGTGCTCTCAGTATACCATTTTAATCAGTTGGTTGATCCTTGAGATAGTTTTGAGCTGATATTTAATTTCACTCCCTTATCTTTGTCATTATTTAATAACATTAATTGGTTAAGACCTATTTTCATTAAATTTTAAAGGTCCAACTTGAAAAATAAATTGGAAATGGATACCTCCTTGTCGACATGTTTTTTTACAAGAATTAACAGCCATGAAATGAATGTTCCAATAGCTTGTTCAATCGTATGAATGTATTAATCATCATTTAGAATAGGTATCTCAGAAATCATCTCATTAACTATGTTAATTGACAATCTAAAATGATCTGTTGGAAGTTTTTTGTTGTGTAGAATCTCATTCTGTATATTGAACATTGTAGCCCTCGCTACAAGGCGATAGGTAGGAGTTGATAGATATAAATCACAGTCATTTTCACCCTGTAGAATACTAGTATAGTAAATGTATCAATGTATATGTGATTCACATTTCCCAGAAACAATTATTGGCACATTTATTACCTCAGCTAAGTTGGGTTTTTTAGGGGAATGGCTCGCCTCAAAGATGGTGGGGGTGGGGCAGGATCTTCAAACACGGGTTTTTGCTGAGTTTTTTCTTCTCTTTTCCTCTCCCTCATCAAACATGCTATCATCACTCTATGTTATTGTAATTATTCTTGAAAAATAGATATTTTTTATTGAATCTTTTTCATTTCCTCATTTTGATCCTCCACGTTCTTTTGTTTTTAAAAATATGTTTGGGGTGTCACCCAAAAACCCGCACCTCTGATGTGGCCATATTGTTCTGGCTGATTCAAGGCCACTGAAAGTATGCATGTATCTAGTGTGTGTGTTTTCATTCATGTGACTATGTCATATAGAAAATATAGGAAAATAAGTAGTCATTGTTATGTAATAGCAATTTAAAGTAAATCAAATTTATTTTATGTCATACTTACACATGTTTCCCACACTTTTTTTGTGTTTTCATCTATCAGTATAACCTCATTATTTACACGATCCTCATTCCATATCACATGGCATGGGATGGATATGGAGTTTGATTTTGATTCATCAATTTTCATATAAATAGATAATATTGGTTATGGTGTTGTTTTATGTCACATAAAAGTGGTATGGTAGATTTAAAAGACATACCAATTATTTCTCAAGTGAATCATACCCCATCCTTACTTTACGTTAGGGGTACACTGGTTTTATTGCAATTTCTTTATTTTCAGCACTCAGTTGTTGTTTCATAAATAAAAAATTTTCAATCAAAGTGATGAATACAAGCAACGTCAAACAACGTATTACCACACATGATATACCTAACAAAATTTCTCCACATGACTATTGCTAAATGAATCCCATGCTCCTTGGGATATCAAGTATGCATAAAGAGGAGGTGGGTGGGACTTTATTTTCCCTTCAGTATCTTTAAGATGATATTTCATTAAAATTTTGAGGAAGCCTCTATGAATCCTTCCTGAAACTCTTAATACATATTCCATGTGCGAGGAATCTACTATAAATGTTCTCTTCAATGGATGATTAAGATTAATTCAATGTTTTAGTATTTTATTTTATTTTAATAAATTAAAAAAAAATATGTAACATAATGTTACCGTAATATCTTCCCACATTATTGTCTTAAGACCAGTGACAACATGGTGCCACGACTATACATCAATTAGAATGCATTATCAAGTGATGATTCCAATATAGCTAATAAAGATGGATTTATTGGGGTTAACATGTTGGCCTTTCTTATTCCATCTCACCTCAAATTTTATGCCTTTTGCTTTTACCTTAAGGATCTTGGCTAACACTGTCAAACTACGATGCTCTTGTTTTTTTTTGTGCTATGAGGGTTTCATTTCCTACCATTTCTTCAGAATCATAATAATTATGTTCCTCTGGAGTGCTAGCATTGTCACTGGGACAAGTAGAAACATGTTGAGAAACCTATTGTACCTCAGCACTGGGACCGATAACAATAGGTTGAGAAACTTGTTGTTTCTCTGCACTAGGACCAGCAACAGCAGGTTGAGAGACCTGTTGTGTCTTGGGATTGGGAACATCAGCAGGTAAAAAAGTCATTATTTGCAGAAGTGGTTTAACATTTAATAGAAATTACATAAAATCAGATAATAACATAATGTAACACAATGTGTATTATAATAAACAAATAACTTGATTATTGAACTCTCTTTTTTTAAAGGCTGAAGATATTTGACCCCTCTATCTACTATTTAAATCCCTTCATTTAGGTCTCCTATGAAATAAAAAACACTGTCTACATTGGTACCACTGCGAAAAGATTGTGAATTCTATATGAAAGGGTCATCCTCCATTGAACTTTCATCTGACCCTTTAGTTGTTTTGGTTGATAACAGAACAATTGACCAGTTTCATTTTGCGGGTTTTGGAACATAAAATACTTGTATTTCCTATGATTCCATTATAAATGGTCCATCTTTCTCCCCTTACTTACTAAAATCAACTTTCACGAATCTCAATTCATCTATTTTAACAACACTCCTATTATCAACCCACTTTCATTGAAAAATCAGCACTTAGAATTTTGTATAATCCAGCTCTCATATTTGTTTGATGATGTAAAATTATGACATATTCATATAAATTTGATTTTTGTCCTTATCACCATAAACATGTATCGCTTCCGCCACGAGTTTAACCCCACTATTCTGCATGGTACTGTCTTCATCATGACCATTAGTATAGAATGTATAACCATTAACTGCATAAGCATTGTAAGATAATACATACACACTTTCTCCTCCATCTAGCCATAGAAGTCGTTCTGAAATTGAGTCTGTATTTTCATCTAACTTCTTAAAAATATGGTCATAAAACCATCCTATAAATGGTTTATTATGTGTATCTGATATCCATTTTTCAGCTCTAGATGGATTCAAATGCCTAATAATTTCTTTCTTGGTTTGAACATATGGGTCAACATCGAAACTGTTATGAAAAAAATAAAGGTGGGCCTGCTCCTGATATATAATATTGATTATGACAACCTATCTTCCAAAAATTAATTCACCCTCAAGCCACCCAGTGTGATGAGATTTTGGTAGGACAATGTTTTCTACACCATACAGGTATTCGATACAGAATTCAACGGCTTCCTCAACAATATATTGCTCTGTAATACAACCCTCTGGCCGAATTCAATTTTTGACATACCCTTTCCAAATATTCATATATCATTCAATGGGGTATATCCATCTATAATGTACAAGACCACATAGTCGAATCTCTCTCACCAAATGACCTATCAAATGAACCATCATATTAAAAAATGTTGGCGGTAAGAACATTTCCAATTCACATATTATAACAAAAATTTCTCCTTCCATAGTTGACAATTTTGACGGGTCTATAACTTTGCTACATATAGCTTTGAAGAAGAAACTAAGCTTCATTAATGTATGGAAGACATTCTTGGAAAAAAATGCAACATAAAGCTATAGATTTTAGATCTTACATCAAAACATGTCATTCATGTGATTTCATGCCATTTAATTTTAAATTTTTCATTGATACGATGTTATTGATATTTTATGAATACCCCTCTGGAATATTTACTTCATTCAAGAAGTTGTAAAACTGATATCTCTCATTCTTAGAAAAAGTGTAGGTAGCAGGAGGAATAAGTGTCCATTTTTCACCCTTCACTGGTGCCAACTCTTCTCGTATTCCCATCTCAACCATGTCCAATATAGCCTTAATTCCATCCTTTGTTTTTCCGGCTGCATTTAGTAACATGTCAATGACACTATCACATGAATTTTTTCCAACATGCATAACATCAATAAAATGTCTGACATAGAGACAATTCCATTATGGTAATTCAAAAAAAACCGATCCCTTTTTCAAACTGGTTTTCGTAAGGTTTTTCGAAAACAGTTTATCAAAAGTAGTTTCCACATCTTTTACTTTCTCAAAAAATTGATCACCTGTTAGTGGAGATGGTGTTGTACATTCTTCTAAACATCTGTTGAATGATGTTGTCTAAGATCGGTACTTATGCCATCATGGTAAAAATCTATGATGTCCTAGAAACACGGTTTTCAATGAATGTTTCAACCTAATTGATTGTTTACCTTGTTCGCAAATGGGACACCCATGAGTTCCTTTAATTCTATATCCTTACAAATTTACATAATCCGAAAAGTCATTTATGGTCTCGTACAACAAGGTTTTCCAAGTAAAATCTTCATTTTTTTAAGCATCATACAACGTAACACTTGAATCCCACAATAATTTCAAATCCTCGATCAATAGAACCAAATAAACATCAATGTCATTACTCGGTTGTTTTGGTCCTGATATAAGCATAGATAACATGATATATTTTCGTTTCATGCATAACCACTGTGGTAAGTTATATTTTATCAACATAACCATCCATGTACTGTGATTGTTGCTTTGAAAATCAAAAGGATTCACCCCATCTATAGATAAATCAAGACGAAGGTTTCTCAGCTCGTTTCCAAATTCAAGATACTCATGATCCATTCTCTCCCATTGAGGAGAGTCTGTCAGGTGATGTAGTTTCCCATATTTAATTCTTGTATATACATGCCATGTCAATTGTCATATAGTCTCCTCACTTCCATATAGGCGCCAAAATCTTGGAATGATTGGAAAGTACCATAAAACTTTCATAGGACTGGAATCATCTTTCTTGTATTGAGAAGCACCACACTTTGGTAATTACTTAAGTTATTTTTGGTTCTTATTAAACAATATACAGTCATTCGGCCAGGTGTGTATTCTTTCAGAGATCATACCTGTCAAGCATAGCATTCATCCAACATTTTATGTTCGTCTTAGAAGATCATTATATTATCGTGGCATGTCATTCAGGAGAGCAAGTAGTTCTGTAAAATTGGCATCACTCCACCCGTTTCCTACTTTAAAATTATACAGCTTCAGTATGGCTGACAATGTTTTATATTTAGTGCAACCAGTATACAATGGCGTTTTTGCACAAATCTTTAACTTCTCAAACAATTCTGGGAAATCACGAAGTTCATCTTGAACTATCTTTGTCAATTCCTCAATATGATCTTAATCATCATTCACATCTATAATCACATCCTCCATACAATCATCTTCGTTGTTCATGCTTGTAATCATATCAAATGATCCATAAAACGTCGTGTTATCTGAGCCACTACCTACATTCGTTTCTTCCCCATGTTTATTCCAACATATATAACTTCGATCTATTCTGTGATAGATCAGGTGTTCTTCCAACTCTTATGGACTAATTTTTCTTTAATAACAAAAGTGTAAACATGGACAAAGGATTTGAGAAGGGTCACATGCATGATCTCTTTCAAACTTGATAAACTATTTCATGCCATCTTCATACTCTTTTGTCAACCGATTGGCATTCATACATTCTTTAGTCATATTCATACTATTTTATATATTGATATTAATATATTACAAAATAATTACAGAAAATATGTTCAACATGTTATGAGAAGCCCTTGCACTTGAATGTTTTAGTATCCCATATGCGATCTATATGCATTGTTGTAAACCAATTTTTTAGTGTTTCTCTAGAAACATAATATCTCTAGTCAAGAACTATGGTACTAAACTAATAGATGGTACAATTTTAAATAGAGTGATTGTAGGTGGAAGGATTCATTACATGTGTTGTTATGTTTATTTGACTAGGGTGTCCATAAAGTGTCTCATAGAGTCCTCTAGTGAAGTGGTTTTCTAGGATTCAGTGGAATTTCACTAGTAACAAAGTGGTGGTTCCATTCAAATGGGTAAAGTTTGGATTGATATTCAATTGTGGAAGAACTACAACATGGAAAAAAAATGGCATACCAATCATGCCAACAACTACAACACCATACAAACACACAATCGTGCTCACAATTTCAACACCATATAAAACAAACAATCACAATTTCAAATTTTACGATGAATCCCTTATTCAATTTTGTTTGTTAATTTAGGGGTTATCATAGAAATTTTATCATCCTGGGTAGTTCATTCATAAGTCAAGTATATGTAAATTACCAATTTTTATATTCAAATGTTCAACAGGAACCAACTAACATGCAATTCATTTAATGCACAAACAAGGACCACCAACGGCCATGATTTTCAATGAGGCATTTAGCCTATACATTTCACATTATAACCATCAATATCAAATAGTAATAACATGTGAACAATAGGAAACTAATGGTAATAGGAGAAAAGTCATTGTGAAGGTTTTGTTCAGCACACGGTAGAGGTGCGTTCGCGGCAGAGGAGAGGCACACAGCAGAGGAGATTTCCAACTGAAAAGAAAACATAAAATGAGAACTCATATGTTATACCTATCCAAAATAGGTCCAATAAGATTTATGAATGGAACATGTCTGGTTAAACATCATTGAAACCTGTATATGATGATCCATAAAACCCATCCATTCAAGGGAACAATTTTTTCACTAAACACGTCATTAGGTTCATGGTGATACCCACCACGATCCTGATCCAAAGTGCTACACACAATCATAAACGCTTATTGTAACACATCATCCAGTAGTCCAACAACCCACTTGGTGTGGTTTATAACAAACCAAACCAAAAAACATATGAAAAATCCCTCTAAAATCTAGTACTAGTTGTCATATTTTATTCTAAATAAAATCAAACAAGTCTATACTGCTTATGAACAAGGCCCTAACATGCTGACTTTCCCTCAAAAAGTACCTGTCTTACCTCAAAATGAACCTGTCATACCCAATATGAAGTAACCATTTCCCTTTATTGTCTACAACATATAATCTGATGGAAAAAATCATCACTACATTTTTACACATGATTCAATCCTTAAATCATGTGAAGAAATAGGTTCACCCCCTAAATAATGTGATGTATGGGTTTCACCCCCAAAATCACATGATGAATCATGATTGACCTCATGAATCACCTTTGGAACACATCAATATTATCCTGATCATTATTTAAACATATAAAATTTACCTAGTACATCATTTAAAATCTAAATATGGTATTTATGTGAGACCAGATAAATCATATTCACCAACTCAACGACATACAAATGCCATATCAACCATCCAATAATAAGTCTCGTTATACTGAAGACCCTTGTAACATGAGGGTCGTACCTCTATAGTGAATTATCCATCTATTATCATAGATATTTAATATATATTATCCTATTCATCATACCTAATATCTAACATGAAATATCAAGTTCCACATATTCCCCGATTACGGAAATATTATACCCATCACCCATTGAAATTCATCTGAAATGAAATTCGCACCCTCAACAACCATTGGTTCACTCCCCACTACATTTTTCCCTTATGCCACTTATCAACCATCACCTCAGCGTGTTCTACCACCAAATTTGTGTTGCTTCTCCTGATCCATGATCATTTATCCAAAGAAACACTTGTCTGGGATTAACTCTCGGATCAAACATAACACTATATTTGATCCATTTGTGACGTATCCTCCACCATAGATTGAAATTTTTTATTTAGTCAAAAACCCCAAGAAATTGAGTCTAAAATAATTTATTCAACTCCATTGTTCCTCGGATCACACTTTACATTTCACCGACTTAAAATCTAAATGGGTACCACGCATAACTGGTGTGTACCATTCTCACCTCATCCAATATAATGGGTGTACAATATTGTACCACCTGATCAAATTACATGACTCATGATCCCAAAATTAGAACACCATTTTGTTATCCTGAAATACCATCTCCATGAGATACTCTAATTAACCTGATCTATAAACTTACTGATGTACACCCCATGAAACCGCACGATCCAGTCTCCAGAATAGTGATCAACGACCCTCGTTATCAAAATAATGCATGTCTAGATAGGTGTAAATCTCTGTGATACCCTGAATTATCACCCAACTTGGAATAACCTGAGTCATATCTCATATATATTAGGCTCACATTCCTAAACCCACGACCATGCTCCATGGTATGTCAATCATCAAAACAAAGAACCTCCATGCTACTTTCTAACAAGATTAACATTTTTAGAATTTGCATGAAAACCGCACTAATGCCTTTCAACCTGTATCGTCTCAAAATCACATGTTTCCATCCATAATCTAATAGCTACTTCACTAAGAAACACATAAAAAACATAGGGCTAGGAATCACACTAATCTTACCCTCGAAACAAACCTTGATACGAAGAACATTGACACTCAAGGCGCCCTTATCAAAAACATTCCAAGGAATCTCAATGCCTATACAATCTAAATTCAAGGAAATTACCCATACCTTACACATTCCCAATGTCTAAGGCATAACCATGCATTTATCCCATACTTGGTATGACACCACTTATTCTAATCAAAACTCAAATCATATACATTTACTTCATGTTTCTAAGGAATTCACAAGCCTGGGCTAACCCCTAACATATTTTACCTTCACAAAACTCATCTAATATCATCCATAATACCTGAAACACTCAAAGCATATACCTCCGTGGAGGAGACAGTGGTGTAGAAGGCAGTGGTGGCAGAGGCAGCGATGGAAGAGGCAACGACGGCAGAGGTAACGGTGGAGGCAACAACAGTAGAGGAGGAGGACATTCGTGGCGGAGGAGGAGGAAAAGGCGGCGGCGGTGGGGGAGGTGGAGGGGGGAGGAGGAGGGGTCGTGGTGTAGGAGGGGTCGATTTCAGCTTCTGCAAAGTCTTGAACACGTGTGAGAGAGGAGGGGCCTGTTAGAGTTCTTTTATAAAAACTGTCGGAACCTTTATCAGTGCTAGTTAAAATGCTGATAAAGGTATGTTTTATCACCGCTAAAATAAAAGCACTGAGAAAACATACCTTTATCAACGCTTTTTTAGTGATGATAATGATAGACCTTTATTAGCACTAAAAAATCCCTGATAAAGTAGTTATTTATCAGCACTATAATTTTAGTGCTGATAAATAGGTGTTTCATCAGCGCTTTTTTAGCACTAACAAAGGACTATCTTTATCAGTGCTAAAAAAGCACTGATAAAACATCTATTTATCAGTGCTAAAATTATAGCATTGATAAATAATTATTTTATAAAAGTATAATTTTATTAATTTATTTTTATTCTTATATATTTTTTTAAAATGATATCTAGGATAAATATATATTTATTTATTAATAATTATAACTATAAAGAGTACATATTTATAAATATCGGTATATAATTGTTAATGAATACAAAAAACATTATTTTTGAATATAAATATAATAATTTTATATAAATTAATAAAAAAATATTAGTTCTAATAATAGAGCTGATAAATGTACCCTTTATCAGTGCTAAAAAGGAACTGATAAAAGGTACACCATTATCAGAGCTTGTTTTAGCACTGATAAAGGCACACCCCTTTATCAGTGCTTTCTGTTTAGCATTGATAAGGGGCAGCACTTCCCTTGCCCTGTTTTGTAGTAGTGCATTTCTATGATCTTGCACCCATCTAACTATTGACATACTAGGCCCTAAGTGATCATGCCTCACATCTGCATGGATAAAAATTCACCTAGGTGGAGGGGTGAAGGCCAAGGGTTTGCTTCAAACTACACCTCATAGGATTGTAACGGTGATATAAGGGCCTTTTCATTAGTGTCAATGCTACGCACTTGTGGAGAGGTGCACACATGATCACACTACATGAATCCCTATTACTCATGTGATTCGCATGACCTTAATTGGGTCATATGAGGGGTTCTGCCAACAAAACAAGGGTTTTTCCATTAGATTATATGCATGTAAAAGCTGCCTTCATGTAGAAATGTGTATTCATATTGGCACCACATGATGCCTGAATTCATACGATTTTCATGACCTTTATGAGGACTTGCGATGGGTTTTATGTTCATGCACAAGGGTTCCCATTGATGTTGTTTCATGCATGGATGAATGTATACATTACATGGTGATAGGGGGATCTTTATTACCTAGTGGTGATCTTTGAGAGTGGTGGTTGGATCCTCTATTTCTCGGTTACTCTTCCTACTCTTCCTCTTTTCCTTCACATGTGTCTTTTTTGAAGGGGGTATGAGTATCTATAGGCTGAAGGAGGATGAGGTTCATGCCTCTTTTCATGTGGTCATGTCACATGTATCGATTCAGTTGGTGGTGAATTAGCGGGATCGACATCACACTAATTCAAAATGGCTTCACTTGATCTAAATTTTTTCATGTAATAGACCTATCATGATCACATGATCGGTTTCTCATGATGTCATGCCGAAAAACCACTGTAGTGTCGCATGATCTCAAGTTTTCTATCCAGTGAGCCTCTAGAAAGTCATCAAGGGCCTCATGTGATGTCTTTCTCTTCATTGAACGATCGCTTCATTAATCCTATGATGCTTTAGTTTTCTTCTGTGATACTACGTGACATCTTCTGATAATTCCGATTTAATTCAACCAAAAAATCCAGCAAAAGACGGTTATTTCTCATGGTCATAAACTTTACGCAATGAGTTTAGTGGTTGTATTTTCTTGATCACATGATCAAAAGATCATCACATGATGGCCTCAGATGAGAAATCGACGAATGCGCAAATAATAGAAAAATCGAACGTGTAGTGGAAATAAAATCTCTTCCCCCCAAATAAAAGAGGATGTGCAATGACAAAAATAAGTGAAAAATAAATAAATTTGACACCGGAAATTTTTACGTGTAAATCCCAAAAGGGAAAAACCACAGGACCTAGTCCAGAAAGAGGGATTCCCTAAAATAAATAGGTACACAATAGAGACTCCTCAAAATGAAAGGGATCTCAAAATTAGTACTCAAGAATAAAAGTGTGGATCAAAAGATGGAGAGCAAGAAAATATGATCGTCGAAGAAAGGTGATTAATAAATGGGATTTTCTCTCGGTGTTGTTGTTGCCGGTGATGTTGAAATGCCTTTACGCTTCCTCCTTATATAAGAAAAAGAATCAGAATCCAATAATGTCTCCATGTCAAAAGCATGTCACCACGTGAATTAATTCACACGGTCCTGGCCCGCATTAAAACACCTCATTAATAGAGAAACCGCATGGTGATCCAATTGAGGAGGAGTTACGCGGTGCACCAACCAGGAAGGCGCCCAACAAACTCCCCCTCCGACTCAAGTGGGGATTACCGCCAACCCTGAAATCAGTCATCAAGTCTCAAATTTCCCTCTGGGTAAACTCTTAGTCAACATGCCTAACCCATTTTCATCAGTGTGGATATTCTCAAGATCTAACTGTCTTGAATCAAGAACATTTCAGATCCAATGATATCGAACATCGATATGTTTTGACCTTCCATGAAATGTGGAATTCTTTCCCAAACAAATAGCACTCTGACTATCACAAAATAAAACAAACATGTCCTGATTTAAATTGAGCTCTCGAATAAACGTTTTCATCAACAACAATTATTTGCACACCTCAGTAGTTGCAATAAAATCTAACTCTGTGGTAGATAAAAAAAACACATCTTTGCAATCTAGACTTCCATGATACAGCTCCCCCTACAAAAGTGATCAAATAGCCTAAAGTAGACTTCCTTGAATCGATATCTCCTGCCATATCTGAATCTGTAAAGCCACAAAGCATAGGTTCCCCTTTTCCAAAACACAGTCTCAGATCAGAAGTACCAAAAAGATAACGAAAAATATACCTCACTGATCTCCAATTCTCTCTACCCGGATTTGATATAAAATGACTGACCACACCAACTGCGTGAGATATATCAGGTCTAGTACATACCATTTCATACATCAAATATCCAATGACCAATGAATAAGGTATGTACTGCATCTCCTCTCTCTCTTCATTAGTAGAAGGTGACTGACTGGTACTGAGCTTAAAATGTAAATCAAGAAAAGTATTAAACACTTTAGCTCGATCCATAGATAATCTCTGAAGAACCTTCTCAATGTATCTCTCTTGACATAACCACAATCTCTTGTCCTTCCTATCATGGGAGATCGTCATGCCAAGAATCTGTCATGCTGGCACCAAGTCTTTTATCACAAAAGACTAACAAAGATCCTTCTTCAATCTGTCAATTCTAGAAGTATCATGGACAAGAATGAGCATATCATCAACATAAAGAAATAGTATAATAAAATAATCATCATTAAATCTCATACAAAAACAAAATGATCAGAAGATGTCTTCTTGAAACCTTGATGAGAAATGACAGATTCAAACTTTTTATACCACTACCTCAGAGCTTTCTTCAAACCATAAAAACTCTTCTTCAAACTGTAGACATGATTTTATTTACCTGTTTCAACAAAACCTTCTGGATTCTCCATATAAATCTACTCCTCTAAATCTCCATGGAGGAAAGTTGTCTTCGCATCTATCTGCTCAATCTGCAGATCCAAACTATCATCCAAACCAAGAATAACCCGAATGGAAGACATTTGGACAACAGGTGAGAAAATATCATCAAAATAAATACCTTTCTTCTGATGGAATCCTTTAACAACTAACCTTTCCTTATATCATGGAACAGAACTAGATTATTCATTCTTAATCCGATAAATACACCAATTTTTCAAACCTCTCTTCCCTATCAGTAACTTCACCAGCTCAAAAGTTTGGTTGTCGTGCAATGATTTCATTTCGTCATCCATTGCCGCAACCCATCTATCCTTCTGTTCACTCTCCATTTTCTCATCAAATGATTCTGGTTCTCCCCCTTCAGCGAAGAGCACATACTCATCAGTTGAATATCAAGTAGAAGTGGTGTGATGCTGAGATGACCTCCAAAGTGGAACTGTGGATTCATTAATAACCCCTAGAACCGGATCATCAAAAACAAAAGGTGCATCAGAAATGTCAACTCCAACCTATTCACCTTGAGAATCATTATGTACATCAACGTGATCATCATAATCAACAATATGAGGTAAATGTGAATGAAAACCTGGATAAAGACTGATAAAACCATCAGAAGTTTGAGAAGCATCTTTTTCTCCCTTATCAATGTATGCAATAGTCTGATCCTCCTTAAACACAACATTGAAGCTTCTGAAAAGTTTATTCGAAATAGTATCATAGAACCTGTACCAAAACTCATCGTGTTCATAGCCAATAAAAATAAACTGGCATGTCTTACCATCCAGCTTGGATCTCTTATCTCTAGGCACATGAACAAAAGGCTTGCAACCAAAAACACGTAAGTGATCGTACATGATCTCTTGTCCATACCAAAATTTGTAAGGAGTGTCTATCTGCAAAGTAACCACAAGTGATAAATTGATAATATAAGCAGCAGTAAGTAAAGCCTCACCCCAAAAATGTTCAGGCAATTTTTCTTCCGAAAGTAAACAACGAACTCTTTCCAACAAAGTCATGTTCTTCTGCTCAGCTACATCATTCAGATGAGGTGTCTTGGGCGGCATCTTCTGATGACGAATACCTTACTTCCTACAATATTGATCAAATGTACCACAATACTCTCCCCCATTTTCATTGTGAACACATTTCAATTTCTTTCCTGATTCTCTCTCAACATAAACATGAAATTTATTAAAAACACGAAGAACCTAACTTTTGGCATTCAAAACATAAACCCATAGATTTAATTAGTAGTCATCAATAAATGTAACTAAATAAAGACCACCACTAAAGGTATTAGATTTCAAAGGAGCAAAAATGTCATAATGTGCCAATTCAAGTACCTGTGACTTCTTGTGTGGAGGATAACTGTTGAAACTCACTCTGCTCTGTTTCCCAACAATGCAATGATCACATGTGTCCAATTTGATACTCCTAAAATATGGAAGAAGATTTATCATGGACAAAAAACCAATCCCTTCTCACTGATGTGACCGATCCTCTAATTCCACAACTTGGATGAAACACTGCACTCAACAACACAAGAAGTATCACAATAAATAAAAGATCTTGTCTAGTAAAAACCTGATTGCTTCTTCCCTTGAGACCAAATCAAAGAGACCTTGAAAATATTCCATTTTAAATCACTAAAAGTGCTGATAAACCCTTCATCATCAAGAACGATGGTAGAAATAAGATTCAAAAGAACCTCAGGTGCATGTCGAACATTCTTTAAAATCAGCTTACTTCCTGTACTGGTCTCTAAACAAACAGTCTGAATGCCTATAATGTTAGCATGACCATCATTTCCCATCTTCAAAATCCCAAAAATTATCTAGGATGTAAGATGAAAAGAAATATTTCTTCGATGTCACATGAAATCAAGAACCACTTTCAATAACCCAGCAAGAATCATCAGAAGTAATGTTAATGGAGTCATAAACCATAACAAGATCACCCCTATAGTAGCGGCAACATGATCATATCCATCGTAATTTTTCTTTTGTGTATTTTCCTTCAATTTGTTCTCTCTTTTCAGTTGATAACAAAACTTCTTAACAAGCCCCTTCTTACCATAATGATGACATTCGAAATCTATCTGCTTTGGTCTGGATGTTCTTCTTCCTCTACTCTTACCTAGACTGTTCTGCCCCCAGTACTGGATTCTCCCCCTATTCTATGTGACTAAAATCTCTAAAAAAATTTATCCTGAGTGTGTCTCTTGACTTCTTCAATTAAAATAGCAGACTTGAAAAAACTAAATGTCACAGCACCATTAGGAGTAGAACCAGTTAGAGTAACACATAAATTCTCCCATGAATCGGGTAAAGTGTTAAGCAGCAAAAGAGCTAAAACCTCGTCGTTAAAATTGATACCCATTTTAGAAAACTAATCAAAACATCCCTGATATTTAGTTAAATAATTAGAAATAGACATACCTTATCTGTACCAAAATTTCATCATTTTATTGAGAAGAAATAGTTTTTTTCCATCTTGGAAGTGTAGGTCGTCTAAATATTCTCCAACAAAGTTCTGGCATGAGAGATTTTGACAATGTGGTCCATCACGTTGTCTTTGACCCATTGGAGAATGAAGCCACAAACCATCTCATTCTTGAATGCTCATTTTTCATCTGACATCCTCTCTGGATTCTGTGTACTAAATACTAGAAGATGCATTCTCCTGAAAAAAATAAGATCCTTCATTTTAAGTTTCCACATATGGTAGTTAGTACCATTTAGCAAAATCATCTGACTGTAATTGGACTCCATAATAAATATTAAATAAAAAACCAAACCCTTTGATACCAGATGTTGGGAAAGACAAGAATGTGACAAACACGCAAACAATAGAATAATCAAACGCGCAGCGGAAATAAAATCATTCCCCCCCCCAATAAAAGCGAATGCGCAATGACAAAAATAAGTGCAGAAAAGTAAAGTTGACACCGGAAATTTTTACGTGGAAAAACCAAAAGGGAAAAACCACGGGACCAAGTCCAGAAAGAGGGATCCACTAAAATCAATAAGTACATGGTAAAGACTCCCCAAAATTAAAGGTATCTCAAAATTAATACTCAAGAATAAAAGTGTGGATCAAAAGACAGAGAGAAAGAAAAGATGATCTTCGAAGAAAAGAGATCACTAAATCGGATTTTCTCTCGGTGTTTTTGTTTCCGACGATGTTGAAAGGCCTTACTGCTGTCTCCTTATATATAAAAAATAATCATCGTCCAATAATGTCTCCACGTCAAAATAATTTCACCGCATGAATTAATTCATACAGTCTTGGCTCGCATTAAAAACACCTCATTAATAGAGAAACTATGTGGTGCTCCAATTGAAGAGGTGTTATGCAGTGCGCTAACCAGGAAGGCATCCAATAGGAAGTTCTTTCTCTAGAACACTAGTTCTATCAATGGGATTCATGCGATGGATCCAACAAACTCTAGCTCTGATTCCTGCCCTCTAATTGCGTCTACATTTTTTCTCATTCACCATTGTTTTCTTCCTTGGAACTTAACCCCTCTAAGAATATCTACTTTCAGTTATACGATTTCCTGATCCTTATCGATATGGGAAGGATGGTAAAGTCACATCTACAGCTTCTTGCTCCCTATTTCAACCCTAACTCCTGATTTTACCTACATAACACTTGGAATCCACAATGTCATCTCTGTTTTTCATTTCCAAAATACTGATTTTGGGAGAATATTTTCCATTCATTTCGTATTGTATACATACTATAATATTTGTAATTTCATCTTTAATACTGGTTGTAGAGTAGAATTTGTGTTCTAATTTTAGTGTTTCATTATGTTTTTTCCACTCCTTAATGATAAAAATGATAAAAAAAATTAAGGATGCTTCATCTTGGTTTTTTGGTGTGGTGTCAAATGATTTCATATTTATTAAGATTAACCTATGGTAGCTATAGATCTGTGTATTTTAAATTCCCTATGAACTTTCTTGTCTTGATTATACGTTGTTGATGATAAATATTTCTTCTTTTTTACACTGTAAACAAAATGAATATACCATTTTTTATTTCATTCAGGGATGAAGTTTAACAATTCTGAAAAAATTAGCATAATATGTTAAAGATGACTATGTATTTTTAAAATTATCCTTTAATATCTATACTATATATTTTTTATCATATTCAATGAATGTTATTTATGAAAAAATATATTTTTCAAGTGAGGTATTAGTTGTAATTATGATATCAATGTCTTAACATTATCCTTACTATAATATTTAGACTATATTTTTTAATCATTTTTTTGGTTGTGAAACATAGCTTTTTATTAGAAAGAAATGGTTGGAAGAAATGTTTTATTCTTTCTCTAAGAGAGCTTTCTATAGTATGGGGTGACACTCATCGGTATTGGACTTGGAATTATCTACCTGACTCCAAGTTTGTAAATTTTCTCAACATGCATGGTTTTGGTGGCTTCATTTCAACTTATTTAGTCTATTTAGAATTATCAAGTTCCTTAGTCAGAAAAATAATAACATTGTTTTATACTTTTCTAAATGTTGACCAAACATGACATAAATGGATACCTAATAACCCCACCTTGTTTCCTCCTTTGGATCTAATCTGTATGATCTTCTTCCCCCATTGTTTTGTGTTGTAGGTTTCCTAAGGTTTCTATTCTAATTGATGTTTTCTGGATTGAAATTAGTGGAGAAATAAATGTTTCCCCATTGACTTCCAATACAAATTATGCTATATATTTTGTTTTTAAGTGGGTTAGATGACTATCTAGCTTTTAGAACCATCAATTGGAGTTCTCTATGATAGCTTCAAGCTATAAAGGAGTTCTCCAATTTATCAATTTATGTAATGATAAGGTTTTCATGACGGAATATGGGTGGTTCAAGGTTGGATTTGTCAATTTCTTCATGGATGGAGATGTTGGTGATGATGCACCACTCATGAGGATGTGTTCAACGTAGTTCAGTCATAATTGGATAAGTGGGATCGTCCTGGAAGGCTTTGAAGTTAGGCCAAAATTTGGGTAAGTCTATGTTCTTGTGGATCTTGTCAATAAAATGCGTTGTTCATTTTGTACTTGTCTGGACCGCAACTATGTATTTTCTAGAAGTGTGGTTCTAAAGTTTGTTGGTTGAGGAAGTTGATTGGTTCCGAGATAATAAATTAGTTTTGAGGGAAAAAATGTGAGAATCACCAATAAAAATCAAGTGTAGAAATTAAATCGCAAAATAAATGGGGATAAAAAAATTAACATGAAAAAAACTTCTAATACGGATGATCAAAAAACCACAGGGAAACTCTAAAAAAATCCACTATAAATTACAGAGTATAAAAATTCAAGTAGAATCCTAAACTAGAATTTCAAATACAATAGAGAAAACTTGTGTGAAAATACACTATAATACATCTCACTCACCTCTATGATGATCATCTTGTGAGTAAAAAGGGTGCACCAACTGAAAGGATTAACACACATACCCTATGGACCAAACTGGGGCTTTGCAAGAAAAAAGTAGAATATAACATAAACTAAACATTAAGGATGTGAGAAACAGACAAATGTAAAAAATATAAGATTTACGTGATATGGTCCCTTTGGGACGTAGTTCACAATAATAAAACCACCCATATTCACACATTTTATTAAGCTCAAAAGAAGAAATGAATTACAGTATACAATGACAAAGAATTTTCAATTAAAGTATAAAAACTGTAACTGTAAAACAAGAATCTAAGAGTTATAGTGTTTGATGCAAGTAGATCTTACCATCCTAATCACTTTGAGTTTTCTTTGGAGGGTTGTATCAAGACTTCGTACTCATGGAGGATCAATGTGTTCAAAAAGGTACTCTCATAGTCTGGATGGATTTTCACTCGGGTAATCAGCCTAACGTCTTCAACACTAAAGAATGTTGTTGTCGAAGCTCCACCAGAAGTGATACACCAACAGTGTACTGTAAAGAATGGAATACATGAAGACTAACCACCAAAGAAGAAAAGCCACCTTGTTAGGGTTCCAGAACCAAAAACGTGAGCGAGAGAATACCGAATCAGAGAGTATGAGCCAGAGTGAATTTCAAACCGATGAGGGAGAAGGGGGTCATCAATTCCCTCTAACATGCACTATGGTCGACAACAACAAACCCAATCAGAGAAATCCCTAAAACTAGGTTGAAACTGAAACAAATGAATTGAACCACATGGGTGTATGTAAATGATTACACAGATGGTAGGATTAATCAACATTTGGTTATAAAGATGTCGCGGATTTCCATAGTGGGAATGTGAGACAACACTAGCTAGATAACCAGCTCATGAACAGGCCCAAGAAGGGAACAAAAATATAACACAAAAGAGTAATCCCAAAAACATAAATTGAGAAAATTAAAACAAAAACAATTTTTCATGAATGATAATTAATATTAAATATAAATGGTAGAATAAAATTAAACATGAAATTTTGGAATATGAAAACAAGAAATGAATACCATAATTCAAAAATATCCACCATTTTCAATTGAAATTGGTAATGTTCTTGAACCTATGGTTAAAGAATTGGAAGCAAATTCATTATATCTAAACAATATTTGAATTTAGACAAAACCATGACTTTAGTAAATCTATCAACTGGATTATTTTATGTGTGTATCTGGTTGAAAAACACGGTTCTTGATTCTACAACATCTCTAATAAAGTTTAGTCTAATATGCTTACAAGTCCTCTCACCTGGCATTTTGTGTACTATGTGTCCCATCATAGTATGGCATCCAACTGTACTATATTTAAGAATATTTTTATAGAATTTCAAGGTTCTCATCATAGTGGGTAACTTCCATGACCTTATCAATGCAAAAAATACTCAATGACATTATTACATCATAATCATGCATAACAATGAACAATATGTAATAAGATGTTTAATATTTAAATACATTAAATATCCTTGTAATAAAAGTGAAAATAGTTGGTTCTATGACACCAACTCTAACATAAGAGATATACATTGTGTGGAAGTTTCCACTTTTTATATAACAGTTTTCCAAATTCTACATGCAATAAACCTTAAAGATAATGGGAATATAATAAAGTATAATTCATTCTATTAAACTCATAATTATGTGCTAGTAATTCATGGATAGTTATAGGTAATTTTTAGGATGATATGTTTGATGGAATGTATTTTGATTTTAGAAAATAGATAAGGAGGATCATATAATTAAAAAAACTAGATATCCCACTTATTGGAATTTAAAAAAAGAAAATGTAGAAGGTCAAATGGGAATTGGAGGATATGAAGGAATTGGTATTGGTGAAGATGTCATTAGAATAAAAGTTTACCTTTAACATCTAGGAAAAGAAAAGTATAGTGTAAGTAATTAAAGTGATGGGAGATATGTTTGAGAAACCTATAACATTGAACAAAGTGTTCATGATGTGGTGCATGTTCAGCCGAAGGTTATCAGAAGGAAGACCAGTGGAAAATCACGTGAATGACTTCAACATGATCTATGGGTAGCTTGAATTAGTGAAGATAACTTTCATATATGATGTGTGAATTGATTCTATTGTTTTCACTTTTGGGGATTCAAGATTTGATGGTTACTATTATCAATATTTACTGTGGAAAAAATTGGTTTTTAAGATATTTGGAACCTAATCCTAAATGAGGAGATCAAGAAGAAATAATTCCAAGAACTATTCATTAATGTTCGTAATGGTGATGGATGAGGATGGTCACCTCATCATAAGATCTATCATAAGAATACATCATATGATAATATGTGAGATAAGAGGGAATGAAAGTTGGCTAGTCCTAGTCCTATATATTAGAATTGTAGAAAAAGAGAACACTACAAAAAGGACTGAAAGGGTCTTAAGGAAACCTATGGAAGAACACAAACTTCTAAAAACTCATATTTTTTTATTATTGTGGAAGGAGACAGAGAGTTATTGATCAACATGAATATTTCAATGGGATTATTTGTGTTTTACTTGGGGTGTAAGAGTCATTCCATTCAATGAGAAAGTATATATGAATGTAAATTATGTATCTATAAAGATAGAAAAAGTACATTTGGGGATAATGAAGCTCTAAAGATAGTTGGAAAAGTACATGTCAGTATCTAGAAAAAGAATGGGGGTGTCTTTGGGATAAAAGAAGTTATACATGTCCTAGAGTTAAAGAAGATCTTAATTTTCAATGGAAAAAAAAGATGAGGTAGGTTATGGGATCTTCTTTGAGAATGGAGTCTGGAAAGTGACTCATGGATCCATGGTTATTGCAAGAGAAAAAAAGGATGGGATGCTTATTTAATTAGAATAACATATGGGATTGAAATAATCATAAGTACATTGTTGGAAGATTAATATATTTTTTTATTATAGGATCGGTCATCTCAACTATAAGAACATGAAGGTTCTAACATCTAAATTTATACTAAATTTTGATCACATATATATTGAAATGTGTGAAATTTGTGTGTTGGGTAAATATAGAAGGGTGTACTTAAATTTTTATAGATGGAATCCCATATCCTAGAAGTTAGAACTAGTTTAAGATTATATTTATTTAAATAAACTTGTATATTAATTTGGAGGTTACCTTTATTTTTTAACATTTATTAATGATTTTAAGAGGAAAGTCTATGTTTACTTTCTAAAGAATAAGTCTGGTGTATTTTAGGATTTCATTCAATGGAAAAATCCATGGTGGAAAAGGAGTGTGGTCAAATTTTTAAATTCCTATGTTTTGAAAATAGTGATGAATACACCTAATACAAATTCTAGAAATTTTGTAAGAATAAAGGAATAAGGCATGAGAAGATGGTTCCCAGAACACCATAGAAGAATAGTGTGGTTAATAGGATTAATCGAACATTGAAGGAGAAGGATATAAGAATGTGGTTTCACTCTAAATTTTTTGATGGAATTTGGGTGGAGACACTCATCATAGATACTTACAATGACAACATGATTCTAGCATGGGTGGTTGTGTAGTAAATTATAGAGGAGCTAAGGTCTGGTAAATGATTGGAAGTTAGTTACCAAAACATATTAGGAAGCATGGAATATATTCTTATTAATGTTAAGGATATGGACAAGATCAAGGATTATAATAAATAATGTTTTCCATTGGGTATGGTGATGATAAATTTGGCTGTCATTTTTGGGATGAAGATAAATGATAATTCATCATGAGTTGAGATGTTCACTTCAATAAAGGGGTTCTATAGAAGGATCCAAAATTTAGATAGAAATAAATTGAATGAAATAAATAATCTACTGAATTCCAAATTGATATGAGTAATAAAACCATAAGGAATGAGAATTTTAGGAACTCAGATAAGAGCACCATGAGCCTAGAGGTGAGGCCAGTATAAGATATGCCAAAAAGTTCAAGAGCTATTAATGCTTGAGTGGGAGAACCAGAAGTTAGGTCTTCATAATATAGAGTATAGTCGAGAAGTATCATGAAAACCCATGTAATACTTTTAATAAATAAATATTTTGGTTTATAAGTATTAATTTTATGTATTTATATTCATAATAGTTTTATAAATAATTTATATTATTTTTCCATCAAAATAATAATAATTTTATTTAAATAAATTGTTTTTTCATGTATCACATGGATTTATTTAAAAGTTAAATTTCTAAATTTTAGAATTGAAATTTGATAAAATTTAATTAATTTATTTATTTATCATATAAAAATCATCTTAGGGTGATTTTTTTGATTTTTCTAGAAAATATTGATTTTTTGATGAATAGCTAAAAATACCTATTTTTATCAAAAAAAACATTTATTTTCAAGTATTTATGAAGTGACATTATATTTTTTATTTTTTTGAAAGTATAATAAAATTAATTTGACTAAAAATAATCCAATTAATTCCACAATAATTTTAATTATACTTTATTTTGTTATAAAATCATTTTAAACTTAAATTTCATTTTTTTGAAAAAAAAACTATTTTTCATTGCATTTTGAATTATTATATTAAAATTAATTTATGAAAATTATAAAAAATTTATCCTGAAAATTTTATTTCATATTTGTAATTATGTGTTTAAAATTTATTAGTTATTTCAATTTCATTTTTGGTCACAATGACTTGTTATGCTAAAAATTAGTTACCATGGTAAAGGATATAACAAGTAGATTAAGGTAAAACTAAATTATAAGGTCGCAAAATATTATATTGATTATTATTGGTTGATATAATTTTAACCCTTATCACTTTATAATTATAATTGGATTGATTTACTTCCACTTTAACATGAGTAATATATTTATAATATTTAAAAGTTAAGGATATTTACATGTGTGTTACACCCCATACTTAAAAAAGGGAACCAACTCTACATAATTATTCACAGAATTTGAATAATATATCTCATAGAATACCTACCCAAATCCATTTATAACTACCTTACCTATGTCCTAGAGTTCTTGGTCTCATCAAAATACCAACCTAATAAGGCTTAATGTGTAATCCAAATGAGGTTTTCTAAAGAACAGCTATAACTCTTGGTTGAGTTCTTTCATGTTTATTTCTTCTTCAAACTCATTCAAACCTATCATAACCATTATTATATAACAAAATAAGCATATAAAATATAAAAAAATATTATTATGATTATTGTAGAACCATTTTTCATCTTCTTTTCCATCATATGGGAAATGAAAACATTGCTCATCTGTATGAGTGGACTATCAACTCCACGAAGAGATGTGTTTCATTTTTCATCATCGACCCTCATGGATGGTTAAAATAATGAATCAAATGAATATATATTATATTTATAAAATAGTTGTGATTATATATTGATAAAATATTATCTAAATTATTACCCTTCTATTTAAATAGTTGTTATTAGGATAACGTCACTCATGCATACATGTGGACTATCACTTACACAAAGCGACGTGTAACGACCAAACCCATTGGGGCCCACCTGGCTGGCTAAAAGCTAGGATACCACAACCCCAAGCATACCTATGTAGTATAAGGGTTGGAAATAAGAACTGATAGTACATAACATAAATGGGAGGCCTTTCCTAATGTACCTGTATGCAAGCACCCATCTGTCTCCATGTAGTAATGTAGAGAAATATAAATAAAAGACTATAAAATAAATAGATAAACCAAGTATGAAAAAAAATCTATGTAATACATCAGAGTATGAAAAAATAAAACTAAAGTGTGAATACAAAAATACACACCCAAATTGAAAATGAAGTATTATCCTGATAACAATTGGAATAAAGTAAGTAGAGAGATCCCATCTCTTGATCTTAATGCTTGACCACCATATGCAGCCTATAAACCTAAGTATCCTATAATCCACCAAAATCACCATCGAAATATTTTTCATCTCTATAATATAACACACATGTAGGTAAATAACGTGTGTGGGTGATTATATACATACCTAGTATTAAAATAAAAAAAACCAAATGGGAGAAATAGAGTGATACAAAAATAGTCAACTCAACCTAAAGAAAGAGGGAAATGAACCCCATCAGATACACACACACACACACACACACACATACATATATTCTAATAACTAAATTCAATAGATATATTAATGGGGTATCCATATCATATCCTAGATGGATTCAATGAGTAAGCCTATAGCTTGAGAATTTTATCACGGATTCCCAACATTAAACATAACCTCACCAAATATGAGTGGAGGGGTCTGCACCGCACAACTTCACTCCCCAAATGAGAGAACACACATCTCCTGTGGAGGACCCTCACGCTACAAGAGATCAAATATGTGGGAGTTCCACTCCATAGGTAGATAACCCATGCCCTGTAATAAGGGGAGTACTTACCCTACCTATATGAAGAAAAGGGTAGATAACCCATGCCCTGTAATAAGGGGAGTACTTACCCTGCCTATATAAAGAAATTGGGGACTTTCACCCTAGTGTAATAGAGGTGTCATGATACCTATATCTCATTAATAGCTTGAGGAACCATTTTTCAAATGTGATAGGGGTAATACCCCAGGAATTGTAGTTGGGGTTTGGCTTAGTGTTAAGCAC
Source organism: Viscum album (assembly GCA_963277665.1). Classification (NCBI taxonomy): domain Eukaryota; kingdom Viridiplantae; phylum Streptophyta; class Magnoliopsida; order Santalales; family Viscaceae; genus Viscum; species Viscum album. The sequence continues at coordinate 827,344,579 of OY728133.1, read as the reverse complement.
CCCGTAATCCTACATAAAAAATGGGGGATCAAAACCCATGGGGCGTAGGTACTGTAGTAGTACTGTAGAGGAAATGTAGCAGTGGCGGTACTGTAGATCGGTGGGTAATGTAGCAGTAGCAGGGAACTGTAGCAGTGGCGGTACTGTAAAGGTACTGTAGCAGTCGTGTTACTATTCATAGAATGTAAATTGGTCCAAAAAATTGGGCCTATGGGCGATGTAATGGGCTACAAGTCCACTGGGCCTTTGGGATATGTAATGGGTCTCCCACAATCTAGTTAAAAGTGTTCTTTGATTTTTTTTCATAATAAACTATGGCTTCGGCCCCAACCTTTTAAAAAAATACCCCAGGCATTTCTCTGGTAGAATAGGTAACCCATTTCCAGGTGATAAAGGGAATTATAGACCCCTAGTATCTATCTGATAGAGTGGATAACTCATTCCCTAGTATAGTAGGGGAGTAATGACCCCTAATTCTATCTAATAATCCCACCTAATCACTGCCATCATCAAGCATCTCCTAAATAATATTCATTCTTATAAAATCTCACATCATATCTCAAAATCATTTAAAAATTTAACCATCACATTCTACAGGTAAAAAACACTCAGGATAGGCTACACAATGACCAAAATCCAATTCAAAACGAAGTAAATGTAATAGGAATAAGATTTACATATGAGTACATAGTATGTATGGGGTCCACATGGTGTGTGGACCCACTCCATTTCCTAGTTGTGTTCTCCCTATACATGGCTAAAAAATCCATGTCTTTTTACACAGTGTGTCCTCTAGGATGCATAGCATGTATGACCACCTGAGGTCCTAGTCGTGCATCTCAACCCATGCTCAGGTATTCCTTCTCGTGTCCATGTACTTCGATACACGACATGTTCATCCATACAGACCCATGGGTTTGTGTGGATTGAACATGGATTGGCCACCTAGGAAGGGTTGCATGGAATATATTCCTACATACATGGTGTGTGATATTTAAATTCACCCAAAACCCAAGCATTGTATCCATAGGCTACACACCGAATGTTCTTTTGGGATACAAAGCATGTAGTTGGTAATTTCACAAAAACTAAATAAAGTTTTACATTTCTTATAGATATGGTGATGCCAGCATAGATAACACCTAAATAACACTTGAAACTTGTGTTAATCACCTCTTTCCATTGATTTTTACCATATGGTGGCTAGAAAATAGAATTTATCAATCCCCTCGAAGCCTACAATGTTATTCATCACACTCTGGACACCTACTTCTCAATTCTGTCACCCCTCTAGGTCCTGAATCTATACAGTATCACCCACATCCCATGTCTTTACATGATCCATTCAAAAAATATTGATTTTTAAGTCACTCATGTTACCTCAATGAATCTAGGGTTTTTATCGTGCTCGAACCCATCCCGAAAAGTCAAAATGAAACCCTATAGGCCAATGGTTAAGAACACGATTAACATAGAGGAGAAAAGCACTAGAAAAAAGGTGAAAACATCACTATAAAAAAGTTCTTGGACAATGATCATAGATCAGGGATATCTAGGGTGAGAACATGTAATAAATCTAGAAATAAACAAATAAAAAATTTAATCTATTTGATAGGATCATGTGAAGGGCGTGATAACACAGATCAAGAGTATCATATACAATCAATGCTCAATATTTTAATAAAAATGTTTGAAATTCAAAATTAAAGATCCCTAACTCTAAAAAGGATATATTTTTGGTGAATAAAACATTATCCAATTAAGAATAATACATGTTGTGTTTGTTACCTTTGGATCCACCTCAATCTAATTATCCTTCATCATCTAATTACTATTCAAGTATGATGAATAATCTGAACCTCTTATAAGTTCTCATAAGGATTATGTGGATAACCCATAGAAAATCATCATAATAGGGTATTTATAGGGTAAATTGTGGTCATGGTTGTTTAAAATAAAATAAATAAACTTAATTAATTATTTTAATTAAATTCCCCGCCAATGACTACCTCAACTGGGCATTTGTCACCGACCATCCTTAGGGCATGCCTAGGTAAAACCTATGTTCTGAACTCTACCTTGGCCTAAAATTTCAAATCCAATATCTATTTCGAAGATAAGAAACTATTTATTAAAAAATTCACATGATATTAATATGTTTAATATTTTTATAATATCAATTTTGGTCTCATTAGACCTCAAATTATCACACTATCTCAATTTCTTGCTCTGAAAAAATTTCTTAATATATTTCAAAGTCATAAATGAGAAAAAGGCACTAAATTATCCCCCCTCAAGCGTTTTCCCTGAAAATCGCAAACTAAAAAAAGGTGGGGATACTAAGCATACATCCAGATCTCTTTCTCACATTAGCTCTCTTGCATGCTCATATGCTACCACATCACACACCATTAGATACTTTATGAAGTTGGGTCCATCCTCAATGTATAGCTTTACCTAATCAATATTGTGCATATGATCATGGATGTATATCCTCAACTGTGACACATGGAATACACCATGCACTGACTCCAACTATAGGGGTAAGGCTAAGTGGTAAGGAACCTCACTAACCCTCTATAGGATCTCAAATAGCTCGATGAACCTCAAAGATAGCTTTCCTCCCCAAACATACCTTTGTAATACTCATAATGGAGAGACTCTTAAGAAAACATGGTATACCTACTTGAAATAAAACATATTATGGAATTGGTATACATAATATTTATATCTATTTTTGGCTGTCCTCATATGATCATGGATTACCTAAACTTTCTCTATTATTGTCTTAACCAACTCTGGCCTGACTATATATGTCTCTATAATCTTATTCAAGCACAAGGGTAACATGTATGGTCTCCCAAACAACTCCTTGAATGGTTCCATGATGATCATAGAGTGATGGTTGTTATTATAATAAAACTCTATCAATGTAAATTGATTGTCTCATCTCTAGAAAAAATTCAAAAACAAAAGATCTCAGCATATATATCCTCCAAAACATAGATATTTTTCTTGGTCTTTCCATTCATCTATGGGTGCAACATTTTACTCATTCAAAATTGGTTCATGAGTGCCTCTTGCAATACTCTCCACATCCTTGGTGTAAATCGTGTGTCACATTAATAGATAATTGTTGAGGGTACCCCATGTAGTTGGATGATCTTTGGTATATACAATTGTCCCAAACTCTTCACCAAACTCTGCTCCCTAATGGAAAAGAGTTGTGATGAATTCATGATTCATTCAATAATCACCCAGATGAAATCATGGACTTTCACTATCCATATAATCCCTATCACAATATACATGGATATGTCATCCCATTTTTAATTTGTGATCCCAAGAGGCTATATCAAACCTTCCAAAACATGGTATTCAGCCTTCACCTGCTGACATGTGAGACACTGAGAGACAAAATTGGAAACACTCCACCTCATTCCATTCTATTAAAACTATTATTGAAGTTCACATTACATCTTCCCTACACCAAGATATATAGCTAAAGGAGAAGTGTGAAAATCCCTCATCACCTCCTATCACATCACAACTAGAACTTTCGTTCATCCCTGAAAATGGAAAACATGTTCCTCTCATTCAAAAAATCCATCTATTGAATCTCTTAAAGATATCTGGTCATAAAGAACCTCACAGTTGATGTATCCCAACCAATCCTCCCTCAAACATTGTAAAACCGAAGGATTCAACACCATTGACTGAGGATAAGACACACCCCTCTCCTCCAACGGGGCCAGCTAAAAGAATCCAACTTTCTTGATTCCTCCTCCACTAAACAAGAAAAAGAATTCATACTAAGGGAATCTGCCAAAAAATTTCCCTTCCCAGGATTATAGAATATCATGAATTCATAGTCTTGTATGAACTACAACCAACACCTCAATATCAGGTACATATCTATTTTCATTAAGATATACTTGAGACTCTGATGGTCTGAGTAAAAAATAATGTGCTCTCCCAAAAGATTGCTCCTCGACATATTCATAGCAAAGACAATTGCTATGAACTACAAGTTGTGAGTCACAAAATTATTTTCATGGGATCTCAATTTCCTTAACCAATATGTGATCACTTCCTACCTTTACATCAACATGATGTTAAGCCCATCTCCAGAGGCATCACAATACACTACATACTTTATGCCCTCCTCTAGTAGTCTCAAAATAGGAGCACTAGTCAGCCTTATCCTCAAATTCTAAAAGGATCGGTGACACTGCTATGTCTGGGTAAAAAAATTTCCTTTCTACATAAGGTAATCAAAATGGGTTATAACCCTAGATAAGTCTCCGTGAACCTTCTATAGTACCCTTCCAAGACAAGAAAACTCAGCACCTCTAAAACTCTCTTAGGTTGCTCCCAAAAAGTAATACATCAATATTTATTGGTTACATAGACAATCCATTCTCAAATATTACATTCCCCAAAAATTGAACCTCATGGATCCATAAATGAAACTTTGAGAGCATAAAATAATGTTGTTTCACCTGAAGTAAGTCTAGGACCATCCTCAAATGATCTACATGATCCTCCTCTGACACAAAGTAAATGAGTATGTCATCAATGAATATAACCACAAATCAGTCCAAGTATGGATGGAATATATGGTTTATCAAATCCATAAACACAACATGGGAATTCATTACACTAAAATTCATCACTAGGAACTCATAGTGTTCATAGTGACATCAAAATGTTGCCTTTGAAATATCAGCCATAAAAACCCCTATATAGTCCTAGCCAGACCTGAGATCGATATTCAAGAACCATCTCAAACCTCAAAAATAATAAAATAGGTCATAAATCCTAATAAATTGGTATTTATTCTTTATTTTTTACTGGTTCAATCAATGGTAATCAACACAAATCTACACGCTCCCATCCACCTTTTTCACAAACAAAACTGGAGCTTCCCAAGGGGACACATGGGTTCTAAAAAAACTATTATCTCATAAGTCCTATAAATACACACTCATATCTATAGACTCAATAGGTTCTATCCAGTATGCTTAAAAATATATCAGTGTGGTTCTAGAGTGTAATTTGATGAAAAAATACATCTCATGCCTCAGTGGTAGTCCCAGAATATCCTCTGGGAAGACGTTCATAAATTCCTTAGATATCGAAGGAATATAAGTGGATAAATAATCTACTATAACAATGGATAAACACAAAAACTTATAGGTGATATAATATACCCTCATAATTAAAATTATAACCCGCTCATCCATGAGATCTCTCTCACCTATAATGGAGAATCTCATCCCATCAGTCCAAAGGAATCTGACCTGCATGTGATAAAAGTTGATCTGGTATAAAACCATGGACAACCATTCCACACCCATGATTAAATAAAAGGGATTAATCATAATGACCAATGTTTCCCACATAAAACTCTATCCTCTAAATTATAGCTCTCACTATCAGTAGATAAGCAATATCAAAGAATCATACCTAGTTGGAACCTATAGAAAAAGTTTTTGTGCTAAGGACTCAATGGGGATATCTAGATCTAACACAAGTGATATAAAAATTGAGGATTGAATCACACCTATTTCTATAATTATTGGAGAAATTTTATAATAAATAGATATTATACCTCAAATCATCTCGTGAGCTTCCGGGTCATAATCCTTTGTAGTCTGCAGTTTCCTACAGACTCGATTGCCTGCTCCCTGAACCTGTTGTGGGCCACATAGTGATGATGGTGGAAGTAGAACATAACATCACCCTTCACCAATATCTCCTCCCCCTATATCCCCACCTACTCATCTTCCAGATCTACATCCCTAGGTTCCTTCCTAGCCAAACCTTGTTAAATCCTGATCACGGGGTCACCTCTGCTATAGGAATCCATCCACTACCTGCCTTCCCTCCTCAAAAGGTCAGGTTGGGAAATCATGTTTCATGTGACCATTACTATTACATGAATATAATCATCCCTTTCTTGGATGACCTGGTCCTCTTTATGGACCCTTACCCATATGTTAACATGAATGAGACAGACCATGAGGTGGTATCCTGCACCAAGAACCTACAAACTAGTGCTTGCTAGCCAATATAGATGACTCAGCCCCATGATGCCCACTACCAGTTACAAATATATGGAATACCTCATATATGAATCTATTCATCACCAGTTCCTTCTCTAGAACTCTATAATATATGAGAATTCATAGGGGAACCACACTGGTATGGATGTCTCTATAGATACCATGCATGATCTTCCATTCTTGGAAGTAATTTTCAAGGGAGTATCGTATAAGGTCACTAAACCTAAAATCATACTCAACTCATATCATAATACCCTACTACATCTTTGAAAGATCATAGATCCAAACTAAGCATAATAATTAGTAGTAATCCTCATAAAATAGCTACTAGAATTCAGACCATGAGTGTGTTGAATCATTATGCATTTAGGTGAATAAATTTCACCAGTGCCCAGCTACTCCATGGAAAAGACTGGATGGAATCCCAACCATCTGATCATTCAAGGTGTGAAATAGCCTAAAGACTTGAACCACCAACTCAATCCAATCCTCCACTGCCTGGGTATCTAGATCACCATGGAACCTTAGCAGTATTTGACACTAAAAATTATGAAGTTTTCTAATCTTACATGCATCCTCATCCCAAACTATTGATACTAATTACTTATCAATCGGTGGGGGTGTTGATACGTACCCACCAAGAGTAAAAACATCATGGGATATACCCTGAACTAATTCCCCATTAGTCATTGAACTTTTATCACAATCATAAATTAATAATCTGGATTTTTTCTTCAGGGAGGCATCCTAAATGTAATAAAGACATACCATAGTCAAATTATCATATTTATATATATATGGGGAGATGACTCAAGAAGGAAATTCAAAGGACTTAATCCTATATGATGCATGTAATAATTTTCCATACGATCAATGTTGCATTATTCCAAGTCAACAAGTAGGTAGTTGGAGTCCTGGTGTATGGATATGTAGGTCATGACACCAACACTAGGTTCCCTAGCCTGAAATATACACTCAAGACACTTTGACATGGTTTCCCAAAATCCAAACCAATCCTAATAAGAGAAAAACTCTAAACACCATCATAAGGAATGAACTACTATGATACCACTCTGTAGTAACCTGGCCTATTGGATCCCACATGGATAGTTGAAAATTGGGTCGCTTCAACCCCATGCCCACCTCCATAGGCCAATGGTTAGAAAAAAGTGCGGAGAAGGAATAACATAAATGGGAGGCCTTTTGTAATGTAATTATATACATGCACCTAGTCATCTCTATGCAAAAATGTAGTGTAATATAAAGAAAATATTATAACATCTAGATATAACCCATGCATGCAACAAAATCTAGGGAACACATCAAAGTATGAAAAAATAAAACCAATTTTTAAAGGGTAAATATACACACCCAACTAGAAAATGAAGTCCCAAACTGATAAAATTGGGAATAAAGTAGGATAAGAGATCCCAACTCCAGATCTCCAAGATCGACCAACATACATGTTCTATGAACCTAAGTATCCTATACTCCACCAAAATCATTATTGACTTGTTTTCCATCTACATAATATTGGACACATGTGGGAAAATCCCATGTAGGGGTGAGTATATATATACCCTGTAGGACACCCCCAGAAAAAGGGGATAAATAGATAGATAAAAAACTAGTCATCTTAACCCAAATAAAGAAGTAAACAAAACCCATTAGATATATATATATATATGTATGTATCTATATATATAAATATATATATGCTCATAAAGAAATCCAAGAGAGGGAAAAGGGATATCCATCTCACGGTATAACTAAATTCTATGAGTATTCCAATAGATTCAAAAGTATATCACTTATGCCCAAAATAAAATGAAACCTCGCCAAAATATGAGCGAAGGGCCTTGAACCTCACAACTATGCTCTACACCTAAGGAAGCACACATCTCCTGTAGAGGACCCCAACCCCACTGAAGCTTGAAGATGAGGAAGTACCACTTCTTAGGTATAGAACTTACACCCTCTAGTAAAAGTAGTATTGATCCTACCTATATAACTAAATGAGGAACCAATGTCATAGTGTTATAGGGGAGTAATATCCCTGATATCACTTTGATATCCTTAGGAACCCATGTTGTAATTTAATAGGGTGTACTGAACCAGGAATTTCTACTGTAGTATGGGAAACCCACTCCCTAGTGAAATAGGTTTGTATTGAACCCATAAAATCTATGATAGAGTGGAAAACCCACTCCCTAGTGTAATAGGAGAGTATTGACCCCAATATATATTTTATGATCCCACCTAATCACTTTCATCATCAAGTGTCGCGTAAATTAGAATCACACTCGGAACATCTCACATCATATTTTAAAAGCTTATATAAAGGATACCATCATTTTCTATGTGAATAAATACTCATGATAGGCTACTTTCGGGCCAAAATATGAGTCAAAATAAAGGAGATATAATAGGAAGAAGATTTACATAGGAGTACACGGTGTGTGTGGGGTCTACACAGAATGTGGTCCCACTCCACTACCTGGCTGTGTTCTCCTTATAAACGGATCTGGAATCTATGTCTCTGTACATGGTGTGTCCTTTGAGACACATGGTGTGTATGATTACCCGAGGTTCTAGCCATGAAACTCAACCTGTGTAGAGACCCAATTTTTTTCTTGTAAGAATTTGGAATATTTCAACATATATTTCCATAGTTATGTCCTGAGACGGCGTGAGATTCTGAGGCCTGATGTTCCTAAAAAAATTAAAAAATATTAAGTATATTTTATACTTTTCATGTGATGGAAATGGGATATCTCTCAAATAGTAGCTCGGATCAGAAATCTGATGCCACAGTTGAGTCTGAAGTACGGAGTTTACCCTAGGTGGGATATAACTTTTTTCGGCATGGGTCTTCTGTAGAAAAATCCATGGAGGGTGTTTTCATAAATAAAATAATTAAATTTAATTATTTTATCTCAAACAAAAAATCAAATAACTTTTGAATGGAGAATCTGATTGGAAATTCAAAACCAACCTTGAGTTTAGAATGGGTTGTTTTACCTAAGCGCAATCTAGAGTGAGAGAGTGTGGGAGGTTAAGATTCTGCGACTTTTGGCGGTTTCCTTTAAATATGTGTTTAATTAAAATGAGAAAGGGTTGGAACATTTCTCCCTTAGATGATGGAGAAGCACTCTCCTCTCCTTCAGATGGTGAATCGACGTTGGATCTTTGGTAGATTGTAGAAAAAATTCAGATCCGAGTATATGAAAGCACAAAAAATGCAATACCAGATCCAAAATTCAGGTAGGATCCTTCTTTCAGATTCTTCTTCTCCCCGATTGAAGTTTTGGTTGTCATTTTAATTTATGATCACTTCTACTTCTTTTATTATCCTTATAGATGGAAAAACTAACAACGAATATCTTCTGATTGAGTTTTTGATTTCCCGTTCTTCAGGTTCTTCCTCTTTTCTTCATCATTCTTCATCATTGAATTTTAGATATGATGAAACAACATCTATATGTTGAGTGAATCATGGATCTATGAAGGTCTTGATCCAGGATTCTGGATCTATGATGGTTTTTAGTTTTGTCCACCAAAAGAGGTGCGATAGCAATAAAAAGTGGAACTAACTTTTTTCATGTCAAAATAGTGATGAATCTTCAAGTGGAGGCTGGGTTTATGAAGATCACATCCTGAGGTTTACAGATCTAGTCTCAGGTCTATTTTTCAATCACTGGGGTGTTCCTGGTGGTCTGTGGAAGTCCCAAAGCAGTTGGCGACGTGTTTTATGGTGGTGGAGGCTTCACCATACAGAGGTGGTCACGACCAATGTAGGTTGCGATGTTTAGGTTCATGCTAGGTGGCATGTGGGGTGTGTAGGTGGTGGTGGAGAAGGTTGGTCCATAGCGTCTAGGCTAGGCTGAGGCGGTCGTACCAAGTCAGAGCGGGCCGGGGTATTTTCAAACCCCCGATATTTCTTAAACCATGAAGTTGTTTTATGTGTCACTTGTGGAAATACAATAAATTTTTAGGCAATGTCGAATGAAGTCAGTGATTAGGTGATTATATTAGAGTCTTTTGAGTGGAATCCCCATTATGCACCAGGGATTGGGTCCTCGATGAATTGGAGTGTAATCCCCTAGACGTACCAGTGTGTGGGTCCTCTATGACAATAAGATTAGAATCCCCGAACACATGGGTGTGGGTCCTCTATCATCTACTTTTAAGTGAAATCCCCCTAACGCACTAGGGTGAGGGTCCTCGATGAACAAGAGTGTAATCTCCCAAACGCATCAGGCTATGTGTCATATATGACATTAAGAGTAGAATCCCCCATCGACATGGGTTTAGTTCCTCTATCAGCTACTTGTAAGTGGACTCCCCTTGATGCACTATAGAAAGGTTCCTCAATGAAAAAGAGTGGAATACCTCAAATGCATTAAGGTGTGGGTCCTCTACAATGACTATTAGAGTGGAATCACCCTAACACACTGGGGTGTGGGTCCTCTACTTTGGGTTTACTCTTTCTAGTGATCAGTGATAAGAATTACTTTAACATTACTTTGGAATCACAAGTAAAAGGGGAACTTTCCCCACTGATATGCTTCCTTGTGATAAGACCTAAAACCATGAATGCATGACAGACCCGCCCAAAGCGGATAGTATCAAGGTGTAGTGATTGACTCCCTTTGACTTGCGTGTTCAGGGAAGATGTGAGGGATGTTGGGAATCATTAGTGGTTACTTCTGGAATTGTTGGTTACTCTTCTTCCTAGTTTGAGCTATGATATGGAGATCTCCTTACTCTCCCATTTGGTATTCTTTGATTGAGAATATATATATATATATATATATATATATATATATATATATATCATATTTCAGTACCCACTCCATGGGTTTTGGTTACTCTCATTCCATGAGAGGAAAATACGTGTGGGGTATGCAATGTGATTTCTATGTATAGCTTCTCACGGTAAGATGTGTCTACTCTTCTACTATACGTATCGAAGACTCAATAATTTCATCTTCTCACTGTGTTGATCTCCTTATGTTTGGATGAGTTTTCTTTCACCATCTTGTTAGGTTAAGTTGTACTCTTTATTTTTCTTTGTTCTATCTACTTAATTCCTCTTTAGTTGTACCATTTATTGCTCACCCTTCACCTTTTAAGGGTGTCCTACAGATTATTTTTATACTCACCCATACATGGTATTTTCCCACACATATCATTCGATATGAAGACAATGGATAGGTTGATTGTGACTTCATAGGAGATTTGGGATACGGGTGATTGGGTTGCGTATGGCGGTCATATCTTAGAATCCATGAGTGGGAATATCTCAAATATTTTACTTTTTCAATTACTTCTAGTGATTCATGCTCAAATTTACCCAAGAGAAGAAGGTAGAACGGTCCTCGTAGTCTAGCTTGGGTTGTTGAATCCTCAGAGACCTAAGAAGTAACCTATAGAAACATACATTATATGGACTGTTTTTGGCTATGAAGTGGCCAACTTGGATTGATTTTAGATGGGTTTAAAGGATATATAATAGATTTAAGTGAATTCAATTTAAATGAATGAGTTGATCCTATGTTATCACTCAGGGTGGATTGGATGAAATTCTTTCTTCAACTATTTCAATTTCTTATATTTGATATGAGTTAATTTAAGAAGATCAAAAAACATACTCACTTACTATTTAAATACCTAAACACTTTAATACTAATCACCTATATACTTGAAGGATCAAAGTTTTGAGCACTTAAAGGTAAAGGTTTGTATTATCACTTGAAGTGTGTGGCCTAAAATTCAACAAGGATGATGGAGTTTAAAAATCATCAAATAGAAATCTCAATTAAAAGAAGTGATTAGAAATTAATAGATTGATAAATAACATCCAATCCAGCCCCTTGCTACTCCCTTGGATCAACCCATAAGTGGATTATCCCTCCATTGATGCTATGTTTTCAATGGAAGCAGGAAGTAGACTCATGAGTGAGGAATTGAAGAAGTAAAGAAAACAATAAAAAGAAAATGATCACTCCACCGTTGTGTGAATAATTTCACAAGGTTTGGTGGGAATAAATTTACACCTTGAGGCAACAGTATCAAAGTGAGATGAATAAAAACCTAATAATAGGAGAATAAGAACTTTTGTTAAGAAACTAGGATGAATTAAAACAACTTACATGTGAAGGAAGAACATTACAATGACAAATTGGAAGCATAACATTAAGATTAAAACAAAGATCAAAGATGAAAAACTACTCCACCACCACTACCTTAAATAGGAATTTTGGAATCCTTGGGTCTAGCCTCAAACATTATAAAGTATCCCACTTGATTATGGTAGGCCTAGGGTGGTGGAAAGCTTGTGGAACATGGACTTTTCCACACTTGCCCCAAGGTGGAAGCCATATTTTATTCACCGAACAGACGCGCTTGAAGGAACTTCTATATGGATGAATAAGAGTGGTCCATATAATAATAAAATGAATATCTATATGTATCCTAACAGTCTATAAAATTTGGTCCCATTTGGAGTTTTGGATTCCGAGATAAGATCATATTTGTAGGATTGGTTTTTCTGGTCCGCAGAATCTGGTCCGGAATTTTATCTCTAAATTGGGATGCCTTAATGATCACCATGGATACCGAATTAGAACTGGATCTTGAAGTGTGATTTGTTCATCTACATGTCTTCTAGCATCCCACGAAATTTGGGATTCATTGGGACTGTATTTTGGGCCCCACATTCTCATTAGTGGTCTGGTGTCCCATCTGACTTCTCCAGAATTGTTTCCTTTCATCACATAATATCCCCATATTCTTCCATGTATTCTCCATTGATCCCTGAATCAAAAATGTTCATATTGAAGTTTATATCAATTTCCCAAAATATGAAATTAAAATATGTATAATTAGATTTCTTAAAATCAGATGAATCATTGGGTACTTTAAATGATGTTTAAAAATGTACCACATAATAGTGCATTTTAAGAAGGAATTACAATCATAATGTGAAATGATGTTCAAAGTGTAAAATACACTAAAATGGTGTTTATGAATAATAAAGCACATGAATATTATATATATTAAAAATGAATGTAACACCCTGAGATTTTATAAAAAATATTCTTTTAATTCCATTAATTTCTTGTGTTGTATGCTACACCAAGATTACCATGCATTATACGCAACACTGTATTAGCTTGCAGTATACGCAACACTTTTCTTGGATCGTGTTACACACAATTTTGATAATAGTTATTCTACGCAACATTGAGTATATATAAATATATTCAATGTATAAATGAAATATGGTTGGATTATGTTATACGAAACAATGAAGGATTCTTGCACAGCACGCAACCCTGACTTGGCTTGCATTACACGCAATCGCGACCTTCCTCGATAGCGTGTGTTGTACGCAATATCGGGTTTTACTAAACAACGATATATTATTATAATATTATTATGAACTAGCCGTTATGAATAGTATTAACTAAAATTTGAATCTTATAACATTATTATTCGTCTCTTACATTTTTTTAAAACATGGTATAAGAACAAAATAAATTTTTCGGGTAAAATAAGTATTTTTCAAAAAAATGCAGTTTTGCCACCTTTTGATGGCGCACCCACTTTAAATCTAGTTTTTGACATTTTTATAAGTTAAATTTGAAAAAATAATATTCTTCTTTGGAATCATGAAATAAAAATTTACTTTGGATAAATTTTTCATATTATTCTGGTAACTTTCATATTTTGATGAATAGTAAAAACACGCTATATTTTAATTAAAAACTAATTTTTTCATCGCATTAATCTATATGGTTAAATTATAATATTGAATTGTTTTAAAGTATAAATAGAATATATTTTTACCATTTAATATAATGTATGTCATTATCTTTGATTCTACCTTGAATTCGAGGATAAATCAATTCAATCTTTTGCAATGTTTTAAAGAAAAACTCGTTTTCTTTCAACAACGGGATTAATTTTAATTTAATTTCTGCAACTTTTGTGTATTGAATTTGTAAAAATAGATTCCATATTTGGAATCAGTGGATCCAAATTATGTTAATAAGCTACTTTTTATTTTTGGGAATTATGAATAGTAACTACGGTAAATTTTATTTACCATAGTTAAAGGTAAATCGGGTAATTAAGTGTAAATATAATATTATAAAATTACCCTAACACATGTAAAAATCTTATTGGATGACTAAAAGTCGAATCATATCACCTAAGGGTCGGATTAGATTCATTTAATGGACTTATTTCCATGAAAATAATTTAATTATTATTAAAACCAAAGAATGTGACAACAAGTCACTTTGTTAAATCTTATAAGTATAATAATTTTAATTTAGTGATAAACTTCATGAAACTTAGAACATGAATAGTCTCCAGAAATCTAATACAATTATCTACATCATAGGAATTTATTTAGAGTTTTTAGGGATTAAATAATTATCATTTATTATGACACAAAGATGATGCAGTAATTGTCTTATTAATGAAATATTGACATAATTGATGTTATAAATACCCAAATAAATGTAATTTAAGACTTTTTATGAATTAAACTACTTTTATAGGTTAATATGACATTCTATTATTGATTTAATTAACTTTTTTTGAACTAATCATTCTGTTATGATTTTCACAAAAATCAATTACTAAATAGTGTCAAAATTGACATAAAATAGTTTTTAAAACAAATATTATATTATTAATTGTTATTTTATTCTTAAAAATATAAGGTTTTGAAAAATGACTTAGATAAGTTTATATATATTAATAATAAACAACTTGGGGTTCGTTTGGCTTATTATAGTAAGTTTATTAACCTTATAGTATAAGAACACGAGAAGACATGGTAAAAGTAAAATTATTTAACTTAATGTTAAATCTAAATGATAAGGTTAAAATAAGAAACTAAACTTGTCTAAATTATATTGGATGAGAGTATTTAGACCCATACCTACCTTATCTTCGAAATAAATCAATTTGGATCTATTTAAAACCTAATTTGACTTTATAATAAAATAATAGTTTTAGTTATTCCAAAGGTACCCCTCTCCTCCCTTATAAAAGGGCACCTCCTCCTCCCTCTTCCTCACGCCACTTTGAGCCTTAAATCTCGGCCAACCCCGGCCAATTTCTCCTCTCCACTTCCCTAGAAACATCCTAGAGGTTCTGTTCTTCTTCAAAGACCTATTTTAGTACCCTAAAAGGAGGTCTCGAAGAATCACTTCAAAGAAGAGGTAATGTCCGTTACTGATTCTTTCATCTTTATTTCTTCTTCCACTTATTCTTATTTAGTTGTTTCATTATGAAGTAATAACATAAGTATCACTCATATACTGATATGTTATTATAAGTATGAAACAACCCTATTTCACCATCTATCCATCCTACGGAAAAAGAAATCACCGCGCGTGCGTACGTACGGAATATCGTCTCCACGCCGTGGTGTAATCTATTTTCCACCACCACCTTACTTGGATGGGTATAATGGTGTAAATAATGACTATATATGACTATTAAAAAGTTATATTGATTCTGAAATAGTATACATACACTCCAATACAATTCCACGATCATGGGAACGATATCATCGCTCGTGCATACGTACGGAATACCGTCTCCACGATGTGATGTGATTCGTTCTACATGATCTTCATTGCATAATGATTATATAAATTAATTGAATGAATTAATATGATATATATTACACTAATACAATTATGGAAATGAGGTATCTATAACCTAAAGAGAATAATAATAATTTATTCGACAAACACGCATAAGAACAAAAAAGTAATAAACACCCGAATAACAAGTAGTAATGAAATATTACAAATAATAAGCTAAGAATATGACCATATATGATATCATAACAATAAGTGTGATTATGGAATAAGTCAATAAAATTATTTAAATCATTATACAGGAGGTTCGGACACTTACGAAGCAAATCGGATCTAAGGTAAGGGAAATATCACAATCTCATTTTTATCCGAGGTTGTTTGTACTTTGGAATTTACTGGGATGTATTTTATCATCCACATCCATGTTTCCTCAATATGTAATATTTATATCCTTATACAATATTTTATATCCAATTTTACCCTTCTGTGAGTTTTTTGTAAAATATATGAAAGAAATATTTTGTCGTTTTTCGTACGAGGTACTTTTTGACTTTTCCGACAAAAGTACGAAAAGAATGTTTTTTTTTAACTTATAGGGAATGAATGTATTTTTAAAACATTATTTCCAAGAAGCTTACATTAAAAGTTTTCAAGTTTATTTTTAATCAAATTCTTTTAGTTTAGAATTGCACTACATGTTAAGAAAGGAAAAGTGTTTTTGAAGCAGAAAGGATATTTTTCTCAAGAATGGAGTTCAAATGTTTTATCAAAATTATTTTTACATCCAATATAATAAAGGGTTATATTTCTATCCCTATTATTACATTGATTTTATTATTTAGTGATGGAATTATATTTTTATGAATTCCTTTATCTTATAAGAATTGTTTTATGATGTCACGATGTTGAAGATTCCCATTTTTATTACATGGGTTATGCTATGATGTATCATTTCTGATTTTGTGGCGCACATAATAATGGTATCATTATGAGATTGATGGGACCTATATCTCCCTCCAATGCATTGGGTAAATATTTTATATCTCATGAGATAGACATGGCTGCAATTGTAGGTTATACTGGTTCAGCGAAACAGGACTGAAACGAGGAGTGAACTCGGTTCAGAAAGGGACTTTGTCCACTAAGATAGTCTTGGAAATGAGTCTTGACTAATAAGAAATGATTATCTATGATTATGTGTGTATGAAACAAAGTTTCATGTTTTAAGTTATTATTATTGGGATTACATTTCACTACTATGATTTATCCCATGTTATGAAATTATGATCCTTTTTGCAGGTTAAGATTTCCAAAAGATATGTTCTTATGAATATGACGTGATTGATATTTCTTTTGTTTGACCTTACTGAGAATTTGAGCTCGCCATTTTATGTTTTCTTTTCCCCAGGATATAAATAAATGATTTAGGTTTAAAAAAAAGAAGATCTTTATGGGATATGTTGAAGATATTTCTCCACGATTAGAAGATTATATTCCGAGTTTCAAAATACACTAAACTATTACGGTCCTTGTGTGTGTGTTTTTGTTATGTACTAAGTATTCCGCAAAAGTAATGTAACGTTCATGTACGTCAGGCTTTGGGTCTCTACAGTTGGTATCAGAGGAAAGGTTTAGTCAACCTTTGGAAACTAGGATGCGAAAACGTTAGTGAGATCCCTAGAGATATTTCTAAGGTTTGTCTAGGGATGTACCTAAGGTTAAGTATACGTTTAGGATATAGTCCTAGAACTATGGTAACAATATTAGAATTTAACCTAAGATGTTATATATTGAGGGAACTCCCCCTTTACTATGTTGTTTTCCCTAGCATGATTTTTGCCTCTCACACTATTCTTTTTGGGTTTTAGAAAATAGCTGGAAACAGGAAGATTCACGATAATGGAGGATATGACAGACAATGGAATGATATTCTTCATGATCAACCAAATGAAATGGGATTTGGAAGTCCAAACATCGTTATTATGCCTAATCAGAAATCTTATAATATGATCAATAAAGTAAAATTTGGTAGGTTTCCTAACTCGGCTAATAAGAGAAAGATGGAGTTTCATGATGATCATAGAGGAATGAAAGTTCAATTTCCCCTATGTAAATCATGTGGGAAGAGGCATCAAGGAGAATGTTTCAAAGGAACTGGAAGATGCTTTGGGTGTGGAAAAGAAGGACACAATGCTAGTAAGTGCAAAGGAAAAGGTTCAGTTAACAACATGGATGAGGATAATGGTATTGCTATGACATCAAAAATGGTTAAATGTTTTAAATGTGGAATGTATGGGAATTATGCAAACCAATTCCCTAAGGGAAAGTCTCATGAAGAGAATCAGTATGGTCATATGGGTAGTATTTATGTTGATGATGATGAAGAGAGTACAAATGATATGTGAGTTGAAAGAATTGTTCAAGCTCGGTCAATTGTTTAAGAAGGTAGTGGAATGATTACATGTTTATCAAGTGTAATGTTGTATAAGTAATCTCATGGTACTATGGAATAAAGAGACATATAAGGATTGCTTCACTGTTTTCTTTCCTAAGTTTTTAATGTGTATGATTAATGGTACTAGTAACCATGAAAGGTTATTCAGATATTTTTGGAAAGTAGATGATATGCGCATAATGAAGGGATAAGGAGAAAATTAAATGTTTGATAGTATTCATGATCTCATGACTGATATAAGGAGAAGGTTATATCATGGTTTGAGTATATAGAATTTTTGGATTTTGGTATGTAGAAAGAGTTAACTTTTGACAGCATTCATGTTTTCACTAAGATTCAATGGGTATTCATTTTTCAAGAGAATACATGATTAAGGCCTTCGAATGTTTGGAATGTGACCAACAAGACATATCTTATGATATATGGGGATCAACGATGGTATTAACATGCTTGTTATATGAAATATCTGGTAATTGTTTTCACTATAATATGAGAGTGGATTGCAGTATTATGGATAAGCCTAAAGATTGGAATGGATTATGTTGGACATAAGTTAGTATTATTTAAGGTTAGAAGTTTTTTTTTGATATTATTTATGGGATGTTATAGTAATGTAATTTTAGAAAAAGGACAACCTGCAGGACGGCCGACAACCCATCGCGTCAGACAAGGCTGTGGGAATCGAACCCACAACCAAAGTGCGACTGGCCTTTATCGCCTATCCCTGGCCTACAGGAAGTCCCTGGTTAGTAGAAACTAGTTTTATTTTATTAAGTGGTATGATATATGAAGTATAAGTTCATTTTTGGAACCATATACGATTAATCTAACCATAATATGGACTTATAACTTTTGCTAACCTTTTGTTTGAAAGAGATGGAATGACCCATCATTCTATCACATGATCTGCTAACACATCACAAATAACAAAATTAACTTCATTTCTTTAAGGGATGAAGTGGAAATTGTTCAATTCACGAACAACAGTAAGATTGTACCAAAAACATGCAAGTATTTCTTTTAATTCATCAACTTTAGGGAAATGATCTTGAAAACCAAAAATGTTGTCCTAGTTCCCTTATATCCGATGAATCATATGGTACCTTAGATCATCACAAATCAATAGCTTTGTGATTTTTGGCTTTTTCATAGCCATGTTCTCTACCACTCTCCATCAGAACTTGATGGTTAGATTTTTCTTCCATATCCATATTTTCACCTATGTTCTCCTACGTGGAAACCTAGTGATGAGTTAATTTGGGTTACTGTTACATTTCATACTTTAGTTTTTAAAGCCATTTTTTGGTATTCCTTTTTACGTTGTGGGTTTCTATTAAACAAACTTTTGAGTAGTAAACCATTTATAACCCCGACGAATTTCGAGGGTGAAATTCATTTTAAAGGGGGTAGAATGTAACACCCCGAGATTTTATGAAAAATATTCTTTTAATTTCATTAATGTCTTGTGTTTTATGCTACACCAAGATTACCTTGTGCTATATGCAACACCGTATTAGCTTGCAGTATACGCAACACTTTTCTTGGATCGTGTTACACACAATTTTGATAATAGTTATTCTACGCAACATTGAGTATATATATATATATATTCAATGTATAAATGAAATATGGTTGTATTATGTTATACGAAACAACGAAGGATTCTTGCACAGCACGCAACCCTGACTTGGCTTGCATTACACGCAATCGTGACCTTCCTCGATAGCGTGTGTTGTACGCAATACCGGGTTTTACTAAACAACGATATATTATTATAATATTATTATGAACTAGCCGTAATGAATAGTATTAACTAAATTTTGAATCTTATAACATTATTATTCGTCTCACACATTTTCTAAAACATGGTATAAGAACAAAATAAATTTTTCAGGTAAAATAAGTATTTTTCAAAAAAAATGCAGTTTCGCCGCCTTTTGATGGAACACCCACATTAAATCTAGTTTTTGACATGTTTATAAGTTCAATTTGACAAAATAAAATTCTTCTTTTGAATCATGAAATAAAAATTTGCTTTGGATAAATTTTTCATATTATTCTGGTAACTTTCATATTTTGATGAATAGTAAAAACACGCTATATTTTAATTAAAAACAACTTTTTTCATCATAATAATTTATATGATTAAATTATAATATTGAATGGTTTTAAATTATAAATAGAATATATTTATACCATTTAATATAATGTATGTCATTATCATTGATTCTACCTTGAATTCGTAGGATAAATCAATTCAATCTTTTGCAATGTTTTAAAGAAAAACCCGTTTTCTTTCAACAACGGGATTAATTTTAATTTAATTTATGCAAATTTTGTGTATCGAATTTGGAAAAATGGATTCCATATTTGGAATCAGTTGATTCAAATTATGTTAATAAGCTAATTTTTATTTTTGGGAATTATGAATAGTAACTACGGTAAATTTTATTTATCATAGTTAAAGGTAAATCGGGTAATTAAGGGTAAATATAATATTATAAAATTAACCTAACACATGTAAAAAACCTATTGGATGACTAAAATTAGACCCATATCACCTAAGGGTCTGATTAGATTCATTTAATGGACTTTTGTCCATGAAAATAATTTAATTATTATTAAAACTAAAGAATGTGACAACATGTCACTTTCTTAAATCTTATAAGTATAATAATTTTAATTCAGTGATAAACTTCATGAAAATTCTAACATGAATAATCTCCAGAAAGATAATACAATTATCTACATCATAGGAATTTATTTAGAATTTTAGGGATTAAATAATTATCATTTATTATGACACTAAGATGATGCAGTAATTGTCTTATTAATGAAATATTGACATAATTGATGTTATAAATACCCAAATAAATGTAATTTAAGACTTATTATGAGTTAAACTAATTTTATAGGTTAATATGACATGTTAGTATTTATTTAATTAACTTTTTTATAACTAATCGTTCTTTTATGACTTTCACAAAAATCAATTAATAAATAGTTTCAAAATTGACAAAAAAAAGTTTTTAAAACAAATATTATATTATTAATTGTTATTTTATTCCTAAAAATATAAGGTTCGGACAAATGACTTAGATAAGGTTATATATATTAATAATAAACAACTTGGGGTTTGTTTGGCTTCTTATAGTAAGTTTGTTAACCTTATAGTATAAGAACACAAGAAAACACGGTAAAAGTAAAATTATTTAACTTAATGTTAAATCTAAATGATAATGTTAAAATAGGAACCTAAACTTGTCTAAATTCTATATGATGAGAGTTTTTAGACCCATCCCCACCTTATCTTCTAAATAAATCAATTTGGAGCTATTTAAAACTGAATTTGACTTTATAATAAAATAATAGTTTTAGTTATTCCAAACGTACCCCTCTCCTCCCTTATAAAAAGGCACCTCCTCCTCCCTCTTCCTCACACCACTTTGAGCCTTCAAGCTCGGCCAACCCCTGCCAATGTCTCCTCAAAAATTCCCTAGAAACATCCTAGAGGTTCTGCTCTTCTTCAAAGACCTATTTTAGTACCCTAAAAGGAGGTCTCAAAGAAGCACTTCAAAGAAGAGGTAATGTCCGTTACCGATTCTTTCATCTTTATTTCTTCTTCCACTTCTTCTTCTTTAGTTGTTTAATTATGAAGTAATAACATCAGTATCACTCATATACTGATATGTTATTATAAGTATGAAACAACCCTATTTCACCATCTATCCATCCTACGGAAAAAGAAATCACCCCGCGTGCGTGCGTACGGAATATCGTCTCTACGCCGTGGTGTAATCTATTTTCCACCACCACCTTACTTAGATGGGTATAATGGTGTAAATAATGACTATATATGACTATTAAATAGTTATATTGATTCTGAAACAGTATAAATACACTCCAATACAATTCCATGATCATGGGAACGATATCATCGCTCGTGCGTACGTACGGAATACCGTCTCCACGATGTGATGCGATTCGTTCTACATGGTATTCATTGAATAATGATTATATAAATTAATTGAATGAATGAATATGATATATATTACACTAATACCATTTTGGAAATGAGGTATCTATAACCTAAAGAGAAGAATAAGAATTTATTCGACAAACACGCATAAGAACAAAAAAGCAATAAACACCCTAATAACAAGTAGTAATGAAATATTACTAATAATAAGCTAAGAATATGACCATATATGATATCATAACAATAATTATGATTTTGGAATAAGTAAATAACATTATTTAAATCATTATACAGGAGGTTCGGACACTTACGAAGCAAATCGGACCTAAGGTAAGGGAAATATCACAATCTCATTTTTATCCGAGGTTGTTTGTACTTTGGAATTTACTGGGATGTATTTTATCATCCACATACATGTTTCCTCAATATATAATATTTAGATCCTTCTACAATATTTTATATCCAATTTTACCCTTCAGTGAGTTTTTTTTAAAAGATATGAAAGGAATCTTTTGTCGTTTTTCATACGAGGTACTTTTTGACTTTTCCAATAAAAGTACGAAAAAGAATGTTTTTTAACTTATACGGCATGATTGGATTTTTAAAACATTATTTCCAAGAATCTTCCTTTACTAGTTTTCAAGTTTATTTTTAATCAACTTCTTTTAGTTTAGAATTATACGACATGTTAAGAAAGGAAAAGTGTTTTTGAAGAAGAAAGGATATTTTCCTCAAGAACGGAGTTCAAATGTTTTATCAAAATTATTTTTCCATCTAAGATAATAAGGGGTTCTGTTTCTATCCCTATTATTACATTTATTTGATTATGTTGTGATGGAATTATAGTTTTATGAATTCCTTTATCTTATATGAATTGTTTTATGATGTCACGATGTTGAAGATTCCCATTTTTATTACATGGGTTATGCTATGATGTATGGTTTCTGATTTTGTGGCACACATAATAATGGTATAATTATGAGATGGGTGGGACCTATATATCCCTACAATGCATTGGGTAAATATTTTTTTATCTCATGTGATATACATGGCTGGAACAGTAGGTTATACCGGTTCAGTGAAACAGGACTGAAACGAGGAGTGAACTCGGTTCAGAAAGGGACTTTGTCCACTAAGATAGTCTTGGCAATGAGTATTGACTAATAAGAAATGATTATCTATGATTATGTGTGTATGCCACAAAGTTTCATGTTTTATGTTATGATTATTGGGATTACATTTCACTACTATTATTTATCCCATGTTATGAAATTATGATCTCTTTTGCAGGATAAGATTTCCAAAAGATATGTTCTTATGAATATGACGTGATTGATATTTCTTTTGTTTACCCTTACTGAGCATTTGAGATCACCCTTTTATGTTTTCTTTTCCCCAGGATATAAAGAAAGTATTTAGGTTTAAAAAAAAAGAAGATCTTTATGGGAGATGTTGAAGATCTTTCTCCACGATTAGAAGATTATATTCCGAGTTTCTAAAGACACTAAACTATTACGGTCCGTGTGTGTGTGTTTTTGTTATGTACTATGTATTCCGCAAATGTAATGTAACGTTCATGTACGTCAGGCTTTGGGTCTCTACAATGAATATTAGGCTCATTTAGTGGCTAATCACACCCCCCCAACTTGAGTTTTTCTAGTCCCGAGAAAAATATATCTCAACAATATCAAATTTGAATTCCCTTTTCCAAAAACATTTTAATACACAATAATCACCAAAACCCCTTATACCAAACAATCATGAAACCCATAAAAATATTTTAATACATGATAGTTTCATAAGAATATCCCAATCCCAAGACCATTCCTTTGTTCAAATTCATTTCCATATTTCATCCAATAACAATTAAGTATGAGGATGTGTTGTGTATCACAATAGACATGTGGGTTCATCTTTATTCAAGGGGGAAATTATGGAAGCTCTAGGTGGAATCATATTTAAATATTAAGAGGACTATTCAATTTTTTCTATTGTATTTTTTTTTTCAATTTTTCCATGGTAATTGAAATTACACTCAAAAGAGTCAACCCCTGTAGTGAAACTTTTCCGATGACTCCCAGGCTCAAAGACCTTAGGGAACCAAGTGAAGCCCACATACTCAGGAATCATCTCAAGTTAACTCATCCAAAAACAAATTCAAATTACCAAAAATATAGATAAAATTACTAACTTTGTGCCAGACAACTATGGAGTCACGATCCCCAAGTGTCGAAAGCCACACATTAGGTCATTTCATTGCTCTACACGCAAATTTATTGTTTTTTTATTTTTTTTATTGAATTGTCATATTAAAACTAAAATGATCACCAAACCTATGCTATTTATTTGGGGTACCCCATGAACTCAAACTAATACCCCACCATCTAAAGGACGTGCATTGTGATCTTTTTTTTATTTGGATGAAAATATAAACGATGAAATATCACATTGGACAACCACACTTTCCAAAATTTATGCTCATGAAATTATACAAGGATTAAAATAAGAATCATGGTATGCTAAATTATTTGATATTCAGTTTCAAAGTTTTCAATTTGTAATATCATGTTCAAAGTTAAAGGAATTTTTCCTTCCATTTACACACATTTTTTTCAAATCATTTGTTTTTTTCACAAAATCAAAAAAAAATTATTTCATCTCCCCCAAAACTTAAAATAACACCGTCCCCAGTGTTTTAAGAAATGAAAATTTAGAAGGATTAGAGGCCAATAAGGGTAGTTCAAAAAGGAAATTGAAATACATGGGTCATGTACTGAAGTTTCCTCGTGGTTGAAGTTGAATTTCTTGCTGCTCCAATTTAGTCCCTTGATCTCGATGTCACTCTGAGAATTCCCTAGTAGAGAAAAACAAACAAAAAAAATTATATATATATATATATAATAAAGAAAGTAAAATAGAATTATATATATATAAATTATAGAATAATGAAGCACAAAAAGTCATAGGTCAGTGGTAAGTGTGTGCCCCTGTCTCCCTTCGGTCCTGGGTTCGAGTCCCCGTGGCTTGGCTGGTTGTGACGGGGTTTGACCCATGACCTATGATGTGTCCCTTTTTTATTTATTAATTTATTTTTATTTTATTTTTTGTATTTTTATTTTAACCTAAAAAAACATAAAAATAAAATTAACTGATGATATGTCTTCTTTTTAGATTTCTGGGTAAGGTATTACTCAAGGATCACACCACGTGACACGAATGAATATGGTGCTCCCCTTTTATACCCATACATACTCATAATAGAAGAATGGATCAACAGTCTATATTTTTTTTATTTTTAAATATCAAAATGATTAATTAATACTATTTGAAAAAAAATTATTCCAAAAATATTGAAAACATGAAAACCATGGGTTGCCTCCCATGTACCGCTTTGTTTAACATCGTTAGCCTGACATGGACCCCCTAACTTACCCAATACCAATTTTCAACATTTAAAGGACCCCATATTTCTCCATGTCCACTATATTGAAATTGATTATTTGTTTATAATTTTTTTCATGTGCAAACCTATGTTCTATAATGAGTGGTAAAATCCAAGGAATATCAAAAATGTTTGATCAGGTTTCTTTTTTAGTCTTTCCAAAGAAATTAAGAATCATTACCTCATTATTGGTTTCAAGATAAGAAATTTTAAAGATTTGATGTTTTTGGATATCCCCAATGAATGGAAAGTTTAGGGTGGATGGAAAGTCCTTTCGTTTAAGTTTGGGTAGGCTAATACTTTCAAACATAGGTTGGGACTTTGAATCAAACTCAATTTCATTTTCAAAATTGCTCAACCGAATTGGTTCCTTTTTAATAGAAGATTCAACCACAAAATTTAAAAGATCAATTTTATAAATGGGTATAGACTCAATGTTTGTGATTTCTCTCAATGGTTCAATAGTTGGTGTTTTTTAAAATGTATCGATGGAGTTATACTTAGGAGACTCAATCCACGATGTCAAATTATTTTCTTTTGAATCCAAAAAGTCGATTTCCTACTAATTTAAAGACCCTTAAACAATTCCTTGATCCTCTTCATCTATCCCAAATCCAAAGTTTGGTTCTTCAATAAATTTATGAGAGGTTTGTGGGAGAAAAGAGTCTTCTATAAATGATGAGGAAGGGATAGCTTGAGTGGGAATGGGTTCCATAACCTTATCAATGTTTTGTAATTCTAATCTTAAATATGAAACCTCAAAATTCATTTTCTCCATTTTTTGACACAATTTTTCAAGTAATGGTTGTGGATAATGATGGTCAAGGGGTTGATAAAGATGATCTATTCCTGGTGGATAATTAAGTTGTTGGAATTTTACAGGAGGGTGTTCAGATTGGCTTTGTGGGGATTGAAACTCATTATATTTTGGGATGTTTTGTGGATCATAGGAGTAAAAACATTGTTGTTCATTAGGTTTTTGATGATCCCACATGTAGAAATTAGGTTGGTCATTTTACATCACACATGGGGTTGGGTGATCAAAGTAGGGATAGGTTTCCCTTGTTTGGACTTGTTCAAAATTGAATTCCATAGGAGTGAGGGGGTGAGAACAGATAAGAGGGATGAAAAAAAGGATGATAATTTCTCAGATAAGTTACATATGTCCCCGAAAATGGCACCAAAATTTGATTCATGCTCAAATTTACCAAAGAGAAGAAGGTAGAACGGTCCTTAAAGTCTAGCTTGGGTCGTCGAATCCTCAGAGACCTAAGAAGTATCCTACAAACACGTACATTCTATGGACTATTTTTGGCTATGAAGTGGACAACATGGATTGATTTTATATGGGTTTAAAGGATATATAACATATTTAAGACAATTAAATTTAAAATAATGAGTTGATCCTAGGTTATCACTCGGGGTGGATTGGATGAAATTCTTTCTTCAACTATTTCAATTTCTTATATTTGAGATGAGTTAATTTAAGAAGATAAAACAAAATCCTCACTTACTTTTTTAATACCTAAAAAATACTAATCACCTATACACTTGATGGATCAAAGTTTTGAGTACTTCAAGGTAAAGGTTTGTATTATCACTTGAAGTGTGTGGCCTTAAATTCAACAAGGATGATGGAGTTTAAAAATCATCAAATTAAAATATCAATTAAAATAAGTGATTAGAAATTAATAGATTGATAAATAACATCAAATATATCCCCTTTCTACTCCCTTGGGTCAACCCATAAGTGTATTATCCCTCCATTGATGTTATGGTTTCAATGGAAGTGGGAAGTAGACTCATGAGAGAGGAATTGAAGAAGTAAAGAAAACAATAAAAAGAAAATGATCACTCCACTGTTGTGTGAATAATTTTACAAGGTTTGGTGTGAATAAATTCACACCTTTAGGAAATGGTATCAAAGTGAGATAGAGAAAAATATAATAAGAGTATAATAATAACTTTTAATAAGAAACTAGGATGAATTAAAACAACTTACATGTGAAGGAAGAACGTTACCAAGACAAATTGGCACCATAACATTAAGATGAAAACAAAGCTCAAAGATGAAAAAATCCTCCACCACAACTTGATTAAATAGGAATTTTGGGAGCCTTGGGTCGATCCTCCAATAGTACAAAGCATCCCACTTGATTATGGTAGGCCTAGGGTGGTGGAAAGCTTGTGGAACTTGGACTTTTCCACACTTGACCCGAGGTGGCAGCCAACTTTCATCCACCGAACAGACACTCTTAAAAGACCTTCTAGATCACTGAATCAGAGTGGGGAATAGAAGAAGAAAATGGATCACTGGATGTCTCTTAACCTACGGTAAATTTGGGCCCATTTGGAGTTGTGTATTCCAAGATATGATCATATTGGATGGATTTTTTTTGTTGGGTCGTAGAATAAGGCCCAGAATTTTATATCCAAATTGGGATGCTTTAATGACCACAATGGAGACCGAATTAGCACTGTCTCCTAAAGAGTGATTTGTTCCTATACATGTCTTCTATAATACCTCGAACTTTGGGATTCATTGAGACTGTATTTTGGGCCCCACATTCTCATCAGTTGGATGGTGTCCAATCTGACTTCTCCAGAATTGTTTCCTTTCATCACAAAATATCCCCATCTTCTTCCATGAATTCTCCATTAATCCCTGAATCAAACATATTCATATTGAAGTGTAGATCAATTTAAAAAAATATAAAATTAAAAGATGTATAATTATATTCCTTAAAATCATATGAATCGTTGGGTACTTTAAATGATGTTCAAAAATGTACCACATAATAGTGCATTTTAAGAAGGAATTACAATAATAATGTGAAATGATGTTCCAAGTGTAAAATGAACTAAAATGGTGTTTATGAATAATAAATCACATGAATATTATATATATTAACAATGAATATTATCCTAATTTAGTGGCTAATCAGCTATGTTGTGGAACGTTTTTGGTTGGGTGTGTATTTTTTCCCCTTTTCCTTTCAGTTTACTTTACAGCACCTATACTTGTACTATTTAGAGGTTTATGCATGTTTTTGGTTTATATATAGAAATTTTGTGTCTTTTTTTTTCCACTCCATCTACACTTTTTAATTGATTTGGTTTCATGTGTGTGTACAAGTACTTAGGAAAAGGTCTCCTTGAGTTTTTTTCCTTCGGCACTTGTCTCCACCCCCTGTCCTATGGAGGTGGGCTTGGGGTAGTTGCGGCTTGATCCCCAGCCTGGGTCGGGTTATGAAAAAGTGGTGTCAGAGGTGGTTTGACCCTTGGGATGTTTTTTGGACATTTCCCTAAAAATTTCTTGGTTGAGTTTATGTAAATAGTTTCAACGTGTCTCGGAAGCGGATCTCAGGCCAGGGATTCCAGTGATGGTGCAGCAGCTAACATAGCCATTCACCAGGACCCTGATTACCTGTTTTTCGACTCGAGATGATAAGACATTTGTTGTAGGGAACTTTGGTTCAAGAATCATATAGGATTGAGTCCTTGACTATCCTTATTTATTTATCTCCCCTTTATGGTTGATATATGTGTGTGTTTGTTTGTTTGTATGTATGCTCATTTGACCATGGTACTCCTTGATAAGTTTCAATATTCCTCCGCGACGATAGCCAGCTGGTATTCTAGATCTGTTTTGTGACGACGAACCTATGAGTGATGAGGCCTTATTTTAGGATCCATTATACAATCCCTCTTCCTCTAGGTGGATAAGTAGCAGCACCTCCACCTATTGAACAACAGTTAGACCCAACAGATCAGGCTGACGACGTGCACAGGATGAGCACACTCTGTGAGTTCTAGCATTAAAGACTGATAAGGTTTCAGGGTGTTCAAGATTCTCAAGTAGTATAGGATTGTCTAGAGTCAGTGGTCTGTCTCTTCAGTCTTGTTCGGACACCTATGGGTCAGATGGTAGCTTTGACAGCCAGTCTTTTCCACAAAAAAGCTAGGCGTTGGTGGATCCTGGTTAATCAGATGCATGATGAGTCATCACTCTTGTGGGGTAACTTTTAGTAGTTGTTTCATGAGGATTACTACCCCTCATTCTTATGCTTTATTCAGATTTTGTAGCTTTAGCAGGGATGGATGATGGTGGCTGAGTATGTGACTAAGTTTGCATACCTTACTCGGTACTCTCCGGACATGATTCGTGATGGCTACTTATGAGCACCTAAGTTTGATAAGGGACTATATAGAGATATTTGTGTCGATTTAGTTCCCTTTTGGATCCCCACCAATATATAGGATCTAGAGCGAGCACTGTTGATAGAGAAACTTCTATCAATGTGATGCTAGTTAGTAGGGGCTAGAAGTAGACACAACAGAGCTGAGATTTCTGTCACGACTAGTAGAAGATAGTTGGTAGGGCCTCAATGCAGAAGGCCTTCCCATGAACAA
Organism: Viscum album; assembly: GCA_963277665.1. Lineage (NCBI taxonomy): Eukaryota > Viridiplantae > Streptophyta > Magnoliopsida > Santalales > Viscaceae > Viscum > Viscum album. Next base: position 827,314,593 of record OY728133.1, on the reverse strand, counting down.
ACTAAAGAACATGTTATGGGATATCATAGAGCACCAAGGAATCCCATGGAGGGCTGGTGTTATTCTTGTGATGGACTAGGTCACATGTCATGAGACTACCCAACCAGATGTGATGTAATTTCCAGGCATATAGTAGATAGAACACCACTATAGAGATAACACCATGATCAAATATCTCCCAGGTGAGGATAGGGTGGTCCCCAAGGAGGCGGTGCTGGGAGAAGAGTGGGAATAATTGTGGTTGGTGGATGATGTTATGAAGTCCTTCCGCCACCACTAGGTAGACCATGTCAAGCATAGGGAGCTGGCGATCGGGGCCACACGAAGCTACATGCTAGGGATATTTATGATTCTGCAATAACTGATATGATAAGATATAATCCCTATGTATTTTCATCCTTTTTTTAGTAGAACTTTTTAGACACTGGGTGAGGTACTCTTTTCTCCCTACTTGTTTCTTGAGGTTTTACCAGGGTGATGTGGGGTGTTGGTGTAACCCAATGTCGGCGTTTTTCGACATATCTTTGAATTCATGAGGAAGAGATGTCATTCCCCCACTGATACATGATTTTTATGTGAACAAGTCCATGAGGGAGATTCAGTTCCACCCAAATAGGATAGTATCGAGGTGTGGGGGATGAGTCCTTCTAACTTGTGCGTTTATGGTGGGGTTCTACAGTGGAGTTTCAGAGTACGTCCTGGAATTTCCAGTGTAGTTTCTCTACTTGACCTCCTTTTTTTGTAATTCCACTAGTGGGTATTATAGATTGTATGGTTTGGGGTTACTCTCCTTCCAATATAGGAAAAGATGTGTGGGGTATGCCACATTCTTTTTGTGTCTAGCTTCTTTTTGTTGGATGAGTTTACTCACCTTACTTATTCATTGGTACCTTTGTGTGATGAATGTCATCCTTGAAATAGAAGTTATCAAGTACAAGTTGAGGTGACAGAGACCCCATAAACAGAACTATGTGACTCATTACCTGGTTCTAATAGGGTTATTCTTCTGTTTGAGGATGTGGAGACACTACCTTCTAGGAGAGCGCTTTGTGGTTTGTTCAGACCACTAAAGTCTCAGGTACATCTCCACCCAGAGAGACTTGAACTTGAGACAAAGATGTTGGTCGAAACTCCTAATGTAATATGACTTCAAGATAGTCTATAATCCAGGGAAGGGAAACATCATAGAAAATTCCTTAGTAGGTAGTCCTAGGATTGCTAAGTGCAGGAAATTTCAGAGCAGTTAGCTTCCTGGCAGCTGACCCTGGTGGAGTAGGAGGGTACAGTTTTTCTTCAGTTGAAGGTGTTGACTCCATTGCTTCATGAGCATGTGATAGAGTCTCAACTATGAGAAATCTAGTTTGAGATATTTCATGACTCAGATATCTATAGGTGATGCACCAGATGGAGATTCTAAAGTTGGGAATTGTGAGACCTAGTTTCAGAGAAAAATAATGGTTCCAGTTGTGATGCAGGTGAAGGCTGAACACAGAGTTTCGGTGGGTTGTTGCAACCTCTTGAAATCCCAAAGTTGAAATGGGATGGCATGTCCATGAACTACATCAAAGGACTTACACACACAATGAAGGACCATGATTTCATATGGTTAATAGTAGATAGACTCACAAAGTTGGTTCACTTATTTGCGATCAAGGAAGATTTTGGTGGAGAGTTTGGTGTAGTTGTATGTACGATAGATCATCCACCTTCATGGGGTACCCTCAACATTTTTATTTGATCATGATCCATGGTTTATGTCACGGATTTGGAAAGTCCTTCAGGAGGTATTTTAGACCCAACTATGGATGAGTGAAACCTTTCACCCCCAAACTAATGGAAAGATCAAGTGCACTATCTAGGTGTTGAAGGATATGTTGAGGGCTTGCATGTTAGTTTTCATTCGGGGAGGAAAGCTATCCCTAATTTTCTTCGGGTACTTTTGAGATCGTGTAGATGGTTTGTGAGGTTCCCTACCACCTTTACCTACCCCCCACAACTAGAGAAGGTTTGTTATGTTTTCTACATGTCACAAATGATGAGATACATGCATGATCCTATGAACGTCATCGATAAGAGAGTACCTTACATGGATAGAACATCCTTTGGTTCGCGTTCTTTGATAGCATGAAAACATGTAGTAGTTTTCTTAGGAATGGGAGATCCATGTTCATACATAGTATCCCAAGTTGTTTCCCTGGTTTTCTTTTCGATGATGAAAATCTTGAAGGAGGGAATGATGCAGGGACTTGGTTTTTGAATTGTAATAATTTATAATATTTCTACATATATTTCCAGATCTAGGAACTGAGACGGTGTGTGATTCCAAGTATTTGTGTGTTGGAATAAATTTTATAAAAATATTAAGCATATTTTATACTATGCATTCAATGGAAATGGGATATCTCTCAAATGGTATCTCGAATAATAAATATGAGGCAACGGTTGAGTTCGAAGCATGGCTTTTAACCTAGGTAGAACATAACTTCTGTCAGCGTGGGTCTTTTATAGAAAAATTCACATAGGGAATTTTCATAAACAAAATAATTAAATTTATTTATTTTATCTCGAATTCCAAATCAAATACATTTTGTACAGGGACTCAGATTTGAAATTTGAGACCTCTGTTGAGTTCAGAATGGGATCTTTTTACCTAAGCATGGCCTAAAGTGAGAGGGCATGGGAGGTTAAGATTTCATGAACACTAGTGGTTTCCTCTAAATATGTGTTAAAAGAAAATGAGAAAGGGTTGGATCATTTCTCACTTGGAGATCTTTAAACCTCTCTCTTCTCCTTCAGATGGAGAATCGATGTCGGATCATTGGCAGATCATGATGAAACTTCATATCTGAGTAGATCAAAGCGTAGTAAACACAATAGTGGATCCAAAATCCAGGTAGGATTATTCTTTCATATTCTTCTTTTACTAAATTTAATTAATGGTTGTTATTTTGATTTTTGGTCACTTATTCTACTTTGATTATCCTTATCAATGGCCAAAATAATAACAACCATCATCCAATTGAGTTTTCGATTGACCATTCTTCATCTTCTTTGTCTGTTCTTCACCATTCTTCATCATTAAATTTTTGATATGATGAAACGACATCCAAATGTCGATCAGAGCATGGATCTGTGAAGGCCGTGATCCATGGATTCTATATCTATGACAGTTTTATGTTTTCAGCACTAAAGGAGGCATGACAACAAGTGGAACCAGTGCCAGTGACGAATCTTCAAGCGGAGGCTGAGTCTGTCAAGATCATGTCACAAGGTTTCTAAATCTAGTCTTGGATCTATTTTTCAATCACTAATGTGTTTTCGGTGGTCTAAAAAAGTCTCACAGAGGCTAATTGTGGTGCACTACTCAGTGGTAGTGGATTCGTTTCGTGGAGGTGGCTGCGACCAGTCCAAGCCGTGATGGTTGGGTTTAAGCGGGGCAACGTAGGGGCACATAGGCAGTAGCCTGGAGCGCTGGTGCGGTGGAGTAGCGGAGCCACGATGGGCCATAGCAGAGCGATCCATTCCAGAGTGGGATAGGGCATGTTCAAATACCGATATATTTTAAATATTTCTTCTTTTTTATGTTCTTCCTGCAACAATGTGATACCTTTTTAGGCGATGATCAATTATGGAAGTGATTAGGCAATGATATCAAATACTTTTGAGTGGAATACCCCTAACACACCAAGGCATGTATCCTCAATAAATGAGAGTGGAATCCCACTAACATACTAGAGTGTGAGTCCTCTAAAACAATAACAGTGGAATCCCCCATCAGCATAGGCATGGGTCCCCTATTAGATACTTTTGAGTGGAATCCTCCAAATGCACTAGGGTGAGGTTCCTCGATGAACAAGAGTATAATCCCCCTGACACATCAGGGTGTGGGTCCTCAATGAAAATAAGAGTGGAATCCCCCATTTTCATGGGCATGGGTCCTCTATCAGCTACTTCTAAGTGGAATCCCCCTGACACACTAGGGAGAGGTTCCTCGATGAACAAGAGTGGAATCCCCCTGATGCATCAGGTTGGGGACCTCTACAATGACTATTAGAGTAGAATCCCCCTAACACACTAGGGTTGGGTCCTCTAATTTGGGTTTAATCTTTCTAGTAATGGATCAGTGATGAGATATACTTTAATTTTACTTTATACTTGTGAGTAAGAGGAGTTTTTTACCCACTAATACATGTCCTTATGGTGTGACTTAAGACTGTGAATATGAGAAAGACCTACCTGAAGTGGATAGTATCAAGGTATAGTTATTGAGTCCTTTTACTTGTGTGTTTAGGTAATATATCAGGGATGTTGGGCATCATTCGTGGTTACCTATGGAACTGTTGGTTACTATTTTTCCTGTGATGAGTTGTGATATGAAGATCCCCTTACTCTTCCATTTGAGCTTCTTTGACTGAGAATATATATATCCTATTTTTGTACCCACTCCATGGGGTTTAGTTACTCTTCTTCCAAGATAGGTTAAGACATGTGGGGTATACCACATGCTTTTCGTGTCTAGATTCTCATTTTTGGATGAATCTACTCTCCTACAATAGGTAGAAAAGACTCGATAAGAATTCCATATCCTAATCACGTCAAGATCCTTGTGTTTGGATGAGTTTTATTTCACTATCTTATTGGGTTGAGTTGTACTCTTTATTATAATTTTTTATATATACTTATTTCCTCTTCAGTTTTACCTCTTACTTCTCCCCCTTCTCCTTTCTGGGGCATCCTACTGAGTATTTTTATACTCACCCTTTCATGGTACTTCCCTCCATGCATCATCCCATATGAAAATGATGTAAAGGTTGGTCATGAATTCATAGGATCTTAGAGATATGGGTTCTTGGACCACATATGGTGGTCGTAGCTTGGGATCCAAGAGCGGGGTTGTCTCAGCTATTTTACTTTTTAATTTACTGCTAGGTTGTGGCACTTTTCTGGTTGGGTGTGTATCTTTCCCCTTTTTGATTTCATTTTACTTTACAGCACCTATACTTGTACTATTTATAGGTCGATTCATGTTTTTGGTTTATATATAGCAGTTTTGTCTCTTTTTTTCTTTCCCTGTGCACTTTTGCATTGATTTGGATATGTGTGTGTGTGTATAGATACTTAGGTAAAGGCCTCCCTTATTGTTTTGTGCCTTCGGAGCTTGTTACCACCCCTAGCCTATGGAGGAAGGCTTGGGGTAGTTGTGTCTTGATCCCCAGCATGGTTCGGGTTGTGACAACCCATGACCGCGTACTCTAAAACATGGTGTGTTCACCTAAAAGGGCTCTAGGTGTGTGTTTCTTTCACATAGCTTGGTCACTTGGGTAGGATCACACAAAGGGTAGGCCTTCCCACATAGTGTGTAATATTTAACATTTCCCAAAACCCTAGTGCCACATCAAGGGGATATACACCATTTTTTCTTTCAGGTTATGTGTCATGTAGTAGGGATTTTTGTTAAAAATTAATAAGGTTTCAAGAGTATTCTATATATGGTCCCTCTTCCATGAATCATTCCTAAAGACAACTTGAAACTTGTTGTAATCTCCTCTGTTCAAAGATTCTGACCCTCTAATGGTTGGAAATCGGAATTCGGTGATCCCCTCGAAGCCCAAAACAACATGAATCGCCATATGGTCACATATCGCTTGATCATGTCACCCCTAATGGTCTTGAATCTAAGGAGTATCACCCACATCCCATGTTGTTCCTTGATCTATCCATAAAAATTGATCTGCATGTCAATCATGCAACTACAGTGAATATGGGGGTTTGATCATGCTCTAACCCACCCAAGAAAAGTTAAACCGTGAACTCGTAGGCCAATGATGAAGAACACGATGAATAGAGAGTTGAAAAGTATAAAAAAGGTGTAAAAATCATTATCCAAGTGTTTTTAGCTATATATCATATATCGGGGATATCTTGGGTGATAACAAAGCATATCTCAAGAAATACATGAATAAATAATTTAATCCCTTAGACGTGCTCATGCAAAGGGTACAATAAAATAGATCAAGAATAAAAAATTAGATCAATGGTAAAACTTTTAATCAAAATGGAATATATCCATAATTAATAATCCCTACATAAAAAATGATCAATTTTTTGCAAAGAAGGTGTTTTTCAATGAATAAGATAACCCACTATGAATGCTGCCTCTTAATCCACCTCAATTTGATCATTGTTTATCATTCAATTCCAATTTACCAATAAGGAATGATCTGAACCTCCTCTTAAATCTCACAAGGGTTGTGTGGACAACCCTTATAAAATATTCATGAGAGATTTTTTATATATTATTTTTAGGATATGTGTGTTTAAAATAAATTAAATAAATTTAATTATTTATTTTAATTAAATGCACCACTAATGACTGCCTCAATCAGATGTCCTTCACTGACCATCGTTAGGTTGTGCCTAGGGTAAACCCCATGTACCATACTCAACTATGCCTTAGATTTCATATCTAAAACTCCATTTGGGAGATGACCCATTATTTTGGAAAAAATGAATTCACGTGATATTAATATATTTAATATTTTTATAATATCAATTTTGAGCTCATCGGGCCTCAAAATATCACATTGTTTTAATGCATGTATCCAAAAATATATCTTAAAATATTTTAAATTATTTTATGTTAAAAATACGGTCACTACATGATGTGATTAATTTTTCATTACTGACTCACATGACAAGTAATAAGAATGGAACTAAGGAATAAATATTATATTTTCAACATATTTATGGTTCTAGAAAAGTAAAATACTGTCAACATTAATTTTTTCAACCCAATAGAAAAATGAAAATATTTTCCATGGGTGTTTATGAACTACCGTCTTCATGAAATGATGTGATTAATTTTTGATGACTTCTTTAATGGATATTTATAAAATTACATTATAATTATAACATGTTTAAAATTTTAGAGGTAATAGAACCATAACCCCTTTTACCATGGTCAAAACATAGATATTATTTTGATGATACAAATTGAATGGCCCCAAAATATCCAACATGAACTTAACCATTTTAGTAACTAAATAAAACATGGTAATAAATGAAATAAAATGAATAATAATAATGTAATGAACATGAAAATTTTTCTTAATAAACTAAATAACAAATATAAATTTATTATTATCGATTTATACAATGTATAAATCTATACAAAATGCAAGGTAAGGTGTTTGCTTTAAAACCTTGTTTTGAAGTTATCCTTTCTCATTCATATACATGTTCATTAAAATGTTTCATGAATTATCTAATTTATAATTAAAATATTGTTAATGGTTTTTTTAAACTACCTTTTACTTCATTATAAATTTTTTAAAATTAATCTTCTTTATGTTTTCCATATGATTGATTTTGACAATCTTTATAAAAGTGAAAAAAATAATGTTTTTTAACATTTACTGTATGACTTCCCTTCTCGCTATCATGTCTATTTTTCATTATCAATATTCCTCTGTAAGTTAATATTTTTTCAAATAAGTTATTATTTCTGATCTTCTATTAATTATTCATTTTTAAGAGTTTTCAGTGAAAAATTATATTTCTTCTTATGTTTATGAAAAAAATGGAAATTGTTTTTATGATGGATTCAAATGATTTTTTGATAGTTTTATGATAAATAAGTAAAAGGATAAAATAATCATGATAAGATACTTGATAATTATAGATGATAAAAATCTATCTAAATATTTCTCATAATGACAAGTGATTATGATATAGCTCTTCAATTCATTAGGGAATGATTTAGTCTCTGAACGTGAAAATGATAGGGATAACCAAAATAGTTACTTCTATGGAATTAACTAGGATTTATTTATTTTGGCATGGGTTAAACAAAAGTGAATATGGGTTATGAATATAATACTTCAAGGTACTTATTCTATGCTTTCTGAGGTTCTTATAGAAATATTATGATTTCATGTGGTGAGAAAATTTTATAAACTTTTAAAGATGAAAGGTTTTTTTCAAAGAATTTTTTTATGAGTTCTCATATGCCTCATTTTTCATTCATGGTTTTCTTATGGATAATAATTCATGTAAAGGGTTTTATTCGAGAAAAATTGAAATTTCTCATGTGGATATGTGTTATTTATTTTCACAAAGTTTTATTGTGAAAAAGGCACACATCTTCATGGGTAATCATTTTTTTAGTCGAATAATGGGTTTCTTTTTTTATATCCCTTGCTGAGATTTTTGTACTCATACCATATTTTCAAATGGTTTTCACGGGATCTAATGATGATTAAGAACTATAGAAAGTTCAAACATTCAACTTTAGACTCTTTTTAAAGGAAGAAAAAGTGTCTTGAATGAAATAAGGGTGTAAACATAAAGCAACCTTTTTGTGAAAAGAAAAGGTACATTGTGTGGAAGTGTTCACTTTTTTATGTAATGTTTTTCCTATTTCTATAAAATTATAAACCTAAATATCTTGTAGGTATAAAAATGTGAAATACTTTCTATTAAACTCATATTTATGAGTTATTAAAGTAATAGGTTCTTATAATTTTTATTATAGAAAATATTTTGATAACTTTGGAGGTTATGATAATGTTAAAAAACACTCTTAATAGATTTTTATTTATGTTTATATTATCATGAGAAAGATTTTGAGGATTTTCATATTGCCTCATCTAATCCATGTATGTAAAAAAAAATTGTTGAGGAAAAAGGGTAGTTGAAGTGGGAATCCATCAAGTGAATAGTTAATTTCTGAATAAGAAAATTGGAATGATTGGAACAATGTATTTTGTAACATTGTTAACTCAATTGAAATAGGAAATTAATGGTGGTACCCATGAAATATAATGAATGAATTATTCATATAGGAACATGTATATAGTGAACCATTTCATGAAACAACACCCTTCAGCATTCGGTGGATATTCATACTCAGTGAAATATAAAGGATAGATATATGATTTGGAGAATATATTTAATTTTTTGAGATGTATGGAACATAAAAAGGTAATATTTTTTATTTAATATTTTGAATTTGAATCTGATCAATAGTTTCCTATTATTAAAAATACTATTTAAAATGATAATATTGATAGCATAGAGTGGGAAGTATTTGATGATCACTTTATTAAGAAATATTTCATTAAAGTTATTCAACATATCATAGAAGGAAAATTACTAGAATTAAAGTGAAAGGAAGGATTACTGCTGTCAAATTACAAATCAAATTTTTCTAGATTTTCTAGGTATGTACCAAATTTCATTCTGGACCATGAAATTAAAGTTGATAAATTTTACGCAGGTCTAAAAAATTACAAATAAAATTATCCTCTTTTTAATTTAATAGTTATGATGAAATTTTTCAGTGTATTGAGAAAATTGAGATGGATATTTTTGAAACTTACATACCTCGTGACAGTAATATTAAGAAGTGTTCTAGTTGTAAATCAATATATAATTCACCAACTAAGAAATTTGGAGTTAATACCCCCAAATGTTCCAAATGTGTTAAAAGAAATTTTAAGGAATGTTTGATAGGATCGGGAAAGTTTTACTGATATAGTAAGACTAATTATTTGGCTTGTGACCACAAGGAAAATATTTTTTATTAGATCATTAATGGGAAAAATATATTTATCTTGTAGTGAATGTTTTAATTATAATGAGTTGGATCATTATGTTAACACATGTCCAAAGTTTATTACTCAAGGTGGTAATCATCAAGACCAAAATAAAAAAAGGTGTGGAGAAGTATTTGTTACTATTATAGCTAATGTGGGACCCTAAAATGAAGTATTAATTGGTATATTACTTGTTTATTCAGATTTCTAATGTCTTTTTTATTTAGAATCTATGCATTCTTTTATATCTAAGAAATTTGAAAGTAAAATGGAAATAACATCTCAATAAATAAAGTTAAAACTTTTGGTAAAAACTCATAAGGGTAGTGTAATGGAAACAATAATTAATATAAATCTTCATGTTATCATCTTTCAAATGGTTTTTCATGAAAACCCTATTGTCTTTCCCATTGTATAGTTTTATGTAATTATGGGTAAAGATTTTAATTTAGTATATAAAACTAATAAATAATGTAGAGATGATGCAGTTATTTTTCAAAATGATTTTTTATTTTTATATAATAATGAATTCATACCATTGATAACATATCAAGAAGTTGAGAAACTGATAAACTATGGGATTGAAAGTAATCTTCCATATATTTTTGAAAAATATAAATCATTAAAATTATCAGGGTTCTAGTAGTAAATAATTGTATAGATGTATTTATCGATGATTTTCTAGGATTTATTCTAGATCAAGAGGTTGAATTTACTATTTACTTTATGTCTGATGCTAATCCAATTTCAAAAACCCCATATTGAATGGATCCGATAAAACTTATAGAATTAAAAAATCAATTACAAGGGTTTCTTAATAAGGGTGTCACTTCACCTTGGTGTGATCCTATTTTGTTTTTCAAAAAGAAGGATGGTTCCATGATACCTTTAATTAATTTTAGATCACTAAATAAAATCATTGTTAAGAATAATTATATATTTTTTCATATAAATGAATTTTTAGATCATCTCTTGGGTGCTTGGTATTTTTCAAAGATTGATCTCAGATCTAGGTATCACCAGCTTAAATTAAAGGAGGAATACATTCTGAGAATGGGTTTTCATAATAGTTAGGGCCATTATGAGTTTTTGGTTATACCTTTTAGGTTGATGGATGCACCTATTGTATTTTTGGATCATATGAATAATGTTTGGTATGATTTTTTAGATAAATATATAGTTGTGTTTATAGATGGGATTCTATTTTATTCTAAAATTTAAGGGGAACATGAGAAAAATATAATTACTATTCTAAAAAATATAGAAGAAAATAAGTTGTGTGGAAAATTTGTAAAATGTAAATTTTAGTTAAAGAATATTTCATTCCTTGGGAATATTATTTATAAAGATATAATTTTGATCATGATAAGACTAAAGTGGTTTAAGAGTGTCCAAGACCTAAAAAAATCATTTAGATTCAATTTTTTCATGTATTGGTGGGTTACTAATGATGGTTTATTAAAAACTTTACTCAAATATCTAGCTCAATAACCAAGTTAACTTGAAAGGGGGTTAAATTATCTAGAAAAAGTAATAAAGTGGATTTTTTTAAGAAATAAAAAATATATTGGTCAATTATCAAGTTTTATCCTTTCCATCTAGAAATGGTCAGTTTTTCATTCATAGTGATTCTTAGTTGAAAGGCCTTTGTTGTGTTTTAATATATAATGACCGAGTGACTGCATATTCTTCAAATCTATTAAAATTCCATGATTGTAATTACACTATGAATGATCTTGATCATGAATTTTTTTTTAAAATTTAAAAATGTGGAGACATATTTTATATGGGGTAAAAATTTAAATATATTCAAACTATAAAATTTTAAAGTATTTATTCACACAAAAATATATGAATATGAGCACAGAAGATGGTTGGGACTAATAAAAAATTGTGTTCATGATTCACTATCATCTAGGTAAAGAAAAAAAATTATTTTATCCCCTTATTTTAAAATATAATTCATATTTATCTATATTATGTTTGGAACATGATCCTTTGGTCAATGATTTAGTGAATATTGGATTAGAAATTATGCATGCAGGAACTCCTACACTTTTGGTTTAGGTGTTATTTCAATTATCATTGTTGGATAGAATTAAGCACGATTAGAAATAAGATCATGGTTTGTATGAAAGATTAAAGTTTTTTAATAAGGGTAAATTTAATAAATTTAACATTAATAAATAATGTGTTATAAGATTTGGAAATAAGTTTTTGTTCAAATTAATTCCTAGTTAAAGAATTAATTGTTGAGTCCAGATCATAGCTCTTCATATTATATTCATAACAACAGTAATAATATGTATAGATACATTCAAAAACATTATTTTTTGGTATGGAATGAAGAAATATATTATTGATTTTTCCATGAAATATTTTAGTTCTCAATAGGTTAAAGTTGAGAAACAACTATCTAAGGGGATTCTTTATCCTTTTATAGTGCATGAATGGAAATGGGAGAACATATATATATATATATTTGTGGGATTACCAAATAAATATTGAAGAAATAATGTGATTTGGTTTATTTTTTATCTATTGATAAAATATATACATTTTATTCAAATTCAAGATATTTTTTTCTTTACATCTATTTTTTACACTATATCCTAAAGAGACAGTTAGATTATATTAAGTCACTATCTATATTATTTCTGATCATACTACTAGAGTTTCCTATAACCTTTGGAGAGTAATTCAAAAATTCATTGTGTACTAAATAAAATTTCAGTACAACGTTTCATCATCAACCTGATAGACAATCGAAGAAAACGATTCAAACATTGGAATATATGCTTTGATTTTGATCATTTCATTAATGATGAAGTTTTAATTGATATATTTCATTAGTTTAATTTTATTTTAATATAATTTTTCATTGTATTATATATTTTTAACCTTTTTAGGAATTATATGTAATATGGTGTTGAACTCCAATATTTTGCGATCAAGTCGGTGAGAGGATGTTTTTTGAGGCAAAACTGGTAGGATAAATAGTTGAGAAGGTAAAGATGATTCAAAATTACATGGGGGTAACTCAAATCATATAGAAGAGTTGTGAGGATAATGGAATGAAATACCTTTCATTTAAGGTAGGTAATCATGACTTTCTAAGAATATCTCTATAGAAAGGTGTCGTGGATTTTGGTAAAAATGAAAAGTTAAGTCTACAGTTTATTAAACCATATAAAATTATATAAAAAGTGGGAACCGTTGATTATTTAGTAGCCTTATCACTGAGTTTATATGAATAATGTGATTTGTTTCATGTTTCATTATTAAGGAAATATGTACATGATGCATCTGATATTTTGATCCCTGAGTGTAACACTGTAAGATTCTAAAAGAGGAACATCATATTATATAGTATATATGACAGGAAAAACCAATATTAGAAGATAATATAACACCCTAATACTTTACAACATATTTATATTAAATTAATTTCAATATCGTTGATATATTTCAATATATGCAACACTGGGTTTGAAGGAAACACGATACTCTATTAAAATATTATTACTTAAACATAAACATTATAACCTAGTCGTTAAGATAGTGAGTATGAATATTAATAAATAAATTATAAAAATTATATGGATTACACATGTATAAAATAAATTCAATGATAATATGTTGATTATAAATAAAATAAGAACTATTTGAAAGAGAAGGAAATATTTTCGGAAAAACTGTATTATTCTAAAAGGCAGATTAGTCACACTTTTCACAAATAATTTAAAATTACTTTTCAAAAAAAATTAATTTATTTTAAAAAATAAACATAATTTTTAAAATCTGTATTCCAAAATTATATTTGGGTTAAATTTTGATAATTTTCTAAACGGATTAATTTTTTATGAACAGTGAAAATATTTATTTTTATTGAAAACTGGATTTTGTTTAAATTATTTGCTAAGTTTAATTATATTTTAAATTTATTTTAAAGTAAAATTAGTAAAATTATATTAAAATTTCATTAATGTAGGTCATTTGAATAAATTTCATATTAAATTTTTATGTTAAAAAAATTATACTTATGAGAATTTTATCTTTGGAAAATCGCTCTTTTGTCGTGTCTTTAGTTTAATTTTAAATTAAATTATTCCACTTCTGTGAATTGAATATATAAAAATGGATTCTGTATTTTGAATATTCATAATTTATATTATCTAATAAGGTCAAATTAATTTTTTCACCATAATGAATAGTGAAAATAGTAAAAAGTAATTGCCATAGTTAAGGTAAAAATTGTTTTACCAGGTGGTTAAACTAAAAAATAAGGCTTGAAAATGACGTAAAACTTGTAAAAACACAATTTTATGGACATAATTTGAACCTATAATCTATAAGGTTCAATAATTTCCCATTTTTAAGGCTTTTTTCATGATAAAAACATCAGTATCACTTTAACTTTTCAACGCGTCCATTATTATCCTCTCCCTCACTTATAAAAGTCCACCCACTATCCTCCCCTATTAACAATTCCAAAATCATTTGGCTCAGCCAATCCCTACCCAAATAATTTCATTAATTACCTCCCAATATCCAAGATTCCTTAATTTTATTATTAATTCATCCTAATAAGTCTTTAGGTATAAACCTCTCTGGGATCTCTAAATAAGAGGTGAAATTATTAAACATGCATATTTGTTTTATTTCTTCTTCCATGTAACACCCCAAGATTTTGGTGAAATTTATTTTTTGGAATTTATTTAATAATTTTATATTTTTCACTTCACACAACACTAAAAATATATTTTCACTAATTTAAATATTACTTTCACACATAACAGACTTGGAGTATGTTACATGCAATCCCAATTTGGTGTCTGTTACACGAAACAACTAGTTTAGAGTATATTATATGCAATATTGACCTTCCTCGATGGCTTGTGTAACACACAAGACTGAGTGTATCCTAATTATAATATATTATAAAAAAATTGTTATAATGGAATATAACCTAGGCATTAAGTTTAAGGATTTGAATAGTATTAACTAAATTATAGAAATGTTTGGTGTAAATAAATATAATATGAATTCATAAGTTACCAATTAATGTATATGAAAAATGATTTAATATGAAGGAAAATATTATTATAGTCACAAATATATTATAGCCAAGTAAATTAAATTAATTAAAATTGGTAAGTTATATTAACATAATAAATATTTTATATAATCAATCAAATAATTTTTTATATTCATCAAATATATTCAATATACATAAGATAAGAATAAACCCGATTTTATGCATAAAAACTATTTTTTATAAAGGTATTTTTACCGCCTTTTAATGAAGAACCCATTTTAAATATAATTTTGGGAACATTTATATATTTATTATTTAGAAATAAAATTTATATTTCTAAGAGAAACATAAAAATTAGGTAAGGATATTTTTTTGTATTTTTATGATTGGTTCCTTCTTTTAATGAATAGTTAAAAATATTGGATTTTAATTCAAAACTATTTTTTCATCTAATTTATTTATACGGTTAAATTTTATTTTAATTTGTTTAATAGTTTATATAGATAATATTTTTATCAATTAATCTAATTTATGTCATTGGAACCAATTTCCCATTGAAATTGGATATAAAATCTTAGCAAACTTTGGGACGTTTTTGTTTTAAGACCCCACAGTGTCGTCCCGTTAGTGGGATTAATTTTAAATTACTTTTTTTCACTTATATGACTATAATTTGGTAAATTTTATTCCATATTTGGAATAAGAATAATTTATAACGTCTAATAAGGTCAAAAAAGTTTTTTGAAAAAACTATTAGTGAAAGTGATTAAAAATAATTACATCGGTTAAGAGAAAAAATACTTTAATAATGTACTAAACATTAAATCTAAGACCCAAAACAACCTAGAAACATATCCAAAACCCACTGTATGTCCATATATATACCCTATAATCAATTTTTCTGACCTTGGTCCATTATTGGATCCAATTTCCACAAGAAAACATGGGTGGAATTCTCTCTTCAAATATTTACAAGAGTGCCACTCCACTTCCACTATAAAAGGCCACCACCTGTACCTATTCCTCACACCTCTCAAACATTTTAAGTTTTTCCACACTCTACCCAAGTAGCCTAAAAAATCCTCCATTTGGCCATGAATCTCCCCTTTGTGAAGAAAGCCTCCCAAATAATCCTTTTGGCACAAACCAAAATGATTTACCTAATTTAGAGGTAACGTCTTCCCTCAAGTTCCTTTCCTTTATTTTTATTCTTCATCCCCTCCACTCTCTTTATTCCATTATTGTATAAAAATAATATTATACTACATATAATATGATTATTTATTCAATTATTTTTACCTACACTTATAAAAACCTCTATATAATGGATATCGAACATACTATTTCAGTGTACAGTGAACTACTACCTCACGAAACAATGATTGTTCATTTGAAGAAGTGTGGACTACCACCCCCTCACAGTGACGCGATTCATTCACACACCACATAGAATGTATTAAGGATGGTTTTAATGAAATTATATGATATATATGATATAATAATAATAATTTAATAATGATATATATATATATACACATATATATATAAACACATTTCATTTACAAGCTTTCTTTCAATACGATAATAAAAATGAAAACATCGTTCATGCATACGTACGGCTTACCGTCTCCATGAACAGTGTATTCCATTTTGTAATTATTTATGCTATAAATTATTATATTATAAATATATTGGATATACATGATATTTATACCATGATTTAAATACTATAATCATAATATAAGTATAAGGACCAATGATATAACAAATTAAGACACATGAGAAGAACAAAGCAAATATTACCCGAAGTGAAAACTTAACCTAGAATCAACAAAAAGAAGGTAATATAAGGTCATAATAAAATAATATATGGTATTATATATAGTAATATGGTTATTTAAAATATTTATAATAAATTTTTATTTATTATACAGGTGGTTTGAACGAGTGTAATGTGATTCAAGACAAATGGTAAGAGGATTTCATCTCACTTTTAATTTTTCTGAGATACATGATATGTTTTCTACTCTTTCCTTTTTTTTTGGTGTATATACTTACCATAATTTAATTATATTTATATTATAATTAAATTTATTTGTATTCACATTTCCATTTTATGATCCTTATTTCATGAGGAAGTGTGGACTACCACCCCCTCACAACGATGTGATTCGTTCACACACCACATGGAATGTATTAAGGATGGTTTTAATGAACTTATATGATATACATGATATAATAATAATAATTTAATAATGATATATATCTACACATATATATACTCACATTTCATTTACAAACTTTCTTTCAATATGAAAATAAAAACGAAAACATCGTTCATGCATACGTATGGCTTACCGTCTCCATGAACAATGTATTCCATTTTGTAATTATTTATTATATAAATTATTATATTTTAAATATAATGGATATAAATGATATTTATACCATTATTTAAATAATATAAAAATTATATAATTATAAGGACCAATGATATAACAAATTAAGACACATGCGAAGAACAAAGCAAATATTACCTGAAGTGAAAACTTAACCTAGGATCATCAACAATACGGTAATATAAGGTCATAATAAAATAATATATGGTATTATATATAATAATATGGTTATTTAAAATATTTATAATAAATTTATATTTATTATATGAGTGGTTTGAACGAGTGTGATGTGAGTCAAGACAAAGGATAAGGGGATTTCATCTCACTTTTAATTTTTGTGAGATACATGATATGTTTTATACTCTTTCATTTTTGTGTGGTGTATATACTTACCATAATTTAATTCTATGTATATTATAAATAAATTTATTTGTATTCAAATTTCCGTTTTATGATGCTTATTTCATGGGGTTTTAGTTTCAAAAGTTACCAAATCATTAAAATAGTTTTGTCTCAATTTTCCTTCTTTGTGACTCATCTTTTGTTATGCATCTAAAATCTTTATTAGAGGTTTACATTCTTCAATTTTACATATTATATCATGAATATAAATATTTTAATGAAATTTTAATCCTAATTTAATTACATTTCTTACATTTAGAGTATGATCCCAAGTTACTAAGTTATAAGAGTTTATTGAGACAATCTCTTCGCTTATTGAGATTATTTATCTTTATGATTCATTTGATGAAATATTATGATCCATTTCTCTAGGAAACTCATAAAATTTATTCTCATATGGTTATCCAGGATATAATCATGTGTTAGTACCATTTTTCTACTCTTTTATTCAAAATATAGTTATGAAAGTGTTTTTAAGAAATCCCAACTTTACCCTCCTTTCGGTCAGAAATATTTGTTTTCTAAAATGGGTTTCCAAGAATATTATACTGTAATCCTATATAATTTAAAATAAAATTTTTACCCTTTTATATTTTACCAATCTATTCAAGGGAATCTTATTATCTCTTTCTGAATAAGTTATTCCTTCTATCCTTTTTACTATGTAAAAGGAATGTTCTTTTTACCTCATACAACATGTATGGATTTACCTTCCGTCATTCCTTTGAATATTCCTTTCCACTTTTAAAAGGTTAATCTTTAAAAAATTATTTTTAAAAGTAATTTTCAAATAAAAAGGTTTTCAAAATTATTTAAAGTATTATTTATAATTTTTCAAGGTATTTTTTATGAAAATTATTTTAAAATAGTTTTATGTATTAAAAATAATTTTTTGAAGAAGTAAGGATATTTTCCTTAAGAAATGTTTTTGAAAGATATTTAAAAACTATTTTCCATATTTTATGAAATCCATTGATGTTACTCATCCCCTTTTAGTAAATGATCTAAATGTTCCATTTATATACTTTCTATAAATGGGTTATGCTTAAATTCATAGACTTTATGAAACTTGTTTCCCTTTCATGGGTTATATGTTTATGAAATCCGTTTCTATTTCATGGGTTATGCTTTGATTAAATTATTATGAAACCTATATATTTTCCATAGGTTATGATGTGATGAAATTTTATTTATTACAATTCTATTTTTTGGGTTATGATTTTATGTTTATAGAACCCATCTCTTTTCCTGGGTCATGATATGATGAATGTTTTATGGCACATGCATGTATGATTTAATTATGTAATGGGTGGGACCTATATCTCCCTCCAATGAATTTGTTAATGATAATTTTTACATTAGATAAAAGGGTATATGTGTTTTATCCCAATCCTAAAAGAAATAAGGTTCATGGGTTGTGGCCCAAACCTAAAAGAAAAAAGGTTCATGGGTTGTAGCCCAATCCTTAAAGAAAGAAGGTTCATGGGTTATAGCCTAAACCTAAAATAAATAGGGTACATTGGTTGTAGCCTAAGCCTGAAAACAATAAGGTACATGGGTTTTGGACCAAGCCTAAAAGAAAGTGGGTACATGAGATGTTATCCCAATCCTAAAGTAGGTACACGGGTCATAGCCTAAGCCTAACATGTTATAAAGGTCTTGGTATGTAGCCTTGACATAAATGTTTCTATTATTATATGTATGCCAAAAATACTATGTCTTTTTCCTTAGTTATGATTTCATGGATCATGATATTTATTTCCTTATGAGTCATGTCTTATGAAATGCCAATCTTTATCACATAACTCATGTTTATGATCTTTGATATGAAGGGTATGATCTCATAATGTTACGATCATGTTATCATACCCCTATTTTCATGTTTATGATTACATTTCTCCCTTGTTTAACTTTATTGAGCATCTCAGCTCACCCCTTTATTTTGTTTCCTTTCTCCGAGTTATGAAGAAATTTTTTAGGTAGAAGTACTAAAGGTGGATATCTTTATGGGATATGTTGAAGATCTCTCACTGGGATATATGGTTTTTTTCCATGTTTTAAAATACACTAAACTATTATGGTTTTATTGAATATTCATCTAAAATGATGTAATGTCCATTTATGTTAAGCCTAGGTCTCTATAGTTGGTATTAAAGGAAAGTTTTAGTCAACCTTTCAAAACTAGAATGAGAAAACTTTTGTGAGATACCTAGGAATATTTCTAAGGATATGTCTAGAGATATATCTAAGGGTTGTTATAAGGATTAATTTACATTTATTAAAATGTCCTAGAATATTGGTAAAAGATATAGTAAGTGGTTTCCTAGCAATACATCCCTATCTTGATACTACAAGTGTATGTGGATTTGGAACAGATATACCTAGGGATAACAACTCTGATAAGATGTTTTGGGCCTGACTCGGGGTAATATGGTACACGATAATGGGTCTTGTTGCACACCAGGTTTGACACTCCAAGGGGATATGATTTAGAAATTCACAAACTCTTCAAGAATAATCATAATGGATTTAAATAGAATTTTTCTATGAATAAACTAGGAAAAAACAAAGATATCATAGACTATGGTGTCATAATTTAGACATCATATAAGTTAATTTTCATGAATATGTGGTTCCTATATTTGAAAATTGTTTCTTACTCTATGATATTTGGATTTATTCAATGGTTGGAACCCAACCGGAACTGTTTTAATGGTGATTATGAGGGATAACACAATGATTGATCTCCTGATAATCTGAATTATTTGGGAGATGGAGTGAAAAACCACATTTATATGCTCACACGGCTTTCTCAAGCTATGAATCATTATCATGAAATGAGGGAAAAATGTTTTGTTGAGTCCTTCATGAGGCATAGTCTACCTTCTTTCAGTAGTTCATCTGATCCACTTGTTATTGAACATTGGATTAGTACCACTGAAAAGATATTCTTTATTCACAAGTGTTTAGATCATGAGAAAATAATTATTTATATTTATTTTTTAGAAGGTTAAGTAGACATTGGTGGAATATAATCAATAATGCAAGGAATCAAGAAGAAATTGAATCCATGTATTGTGATGAGTTCAAGAACTTATTCTTCAATAAGTACTTTACTCATGTCCTTCATACAAAGACGGAAAATGAGTTACTTGAATTAAAGCAAAAGGATGATGAATTTTTCAGTACTTATGACACTAATTTCACAATTCATGTGAGATATGATTATGGAATTATCATCCAAATAGAAAGTAAGGTTGATAGGTTCTTCAGTGGATTAAAGCCAAATCTCATAAGGGCACTGTACATAAGAGACTTTGGTAAATATGAAGAGATTTTGTATTGTGTAATAAAATTCTAAATGAAGGTTCTAGTTATGTATCAATCTCATGGTTTTAACAAGAAGAGTAAGATTTCGTTAAAAGTATAATCAACAAATCATGGAGATATGAATATTATATTTCCTTTGTACTCTACATGAGGAAAGAAGCATAGTGGGAATTGTCTTAATGGGACTAGTAAATGTTTTCTATGTGTGGAAAGGAAGTACATCGAGTGGTTGAGATCCATAGTGATTGTAAAAAGATATATAATGATGAAAATGATGAGATAAATCCTTGGGATGCACCTTCTACACTTCAGTGTTTCAATTGTAGGGAGTTTGGGAATTTCACTGAAAGTTCCCACATCCAAGGGTTAATAACAGCGATCAGCACCAATAACCTATGAAGACAAAGGAAAAAAGGAAATCATATGCAATAATAATATATTAAGTGAACCAAGATGATTAATAAATACCTATCCTTTATTATTTGGGAGTTTTATGTTTTTTTTTATGAATAATCCCTATTAAAATCTTATTTTTCATTTTTTGGTGAGATTTCATGTGATTATCTTTCCCAATGTGGATTATGATATGATAAACTCACATTTTATATTCTATCAGTACAAGGATGGACCCAAGTTTCTAATATAAATTATTTTGGTTAAATATAAGAGGCTATTTAAAGAATAAAGGGTAAATTATAACCATTTATGGAAAGTTTAAGTTAAACATCAAATTAAGTCAGTAAGATTAAAGTGTTATCTTACATATAATGATTTAGTAATATTGGATAGCCTATTAAAACTACCTTGTGTTAATGGTAAATAATGATAAATGGGATGACATATCATGGGACTTGTAATTCTTTAGTACTTTAGGAATGAAAAATTAGCCTTACTTTTTGGAGAAAGAGGTGAAGTGGTTCATGGAACAAAAAAAAGCATAAGGTTTTCCAAAAATCATGAAAGTATATAATTTCATGAAAAATATTTTGGAAAAATGTATATTCAAGATAAAGATATTTATCATGGTACCATTGCTTTCAATGGATAAAATGGTACTTTAGGTCATCACAAATTTATGGCTTTATGGTTATTAACTATTTCCTGACTATGTTCTCTATCACTCTCCATCATAACTTTATGGTAATATTTATCTTCCATGTCTATGTTTTTGCTTCCCAAATATGTTATCCTATGTGGGAATCTCATTATGAGTTACTTTGGGTAACCATTATATTTTTGACTTCCCCTTTCTAAGGGAAGTTTTAGTACCCTCTTTTACAATGTGGGATTCTTTGAATGAAACTTTAAAGTATTAAACTATATATTACCTAGATGAATTTTGAGGTTGAAATTCATTTTAAGGGGGGTATAATGTAACACCCAAAGATTTTGGTGAATTTTATTTTGAATTAATTTAATCTTTTGATATTTTTTACATCACGTAACACTAAAAATAACTTTTCACTAAGTCAAAAATTACTTTCACACAAAAATTACTTGGATTATGTTACATGTTATCCCAACTTGGAATAAATTACATGGAATAATAAGGTTAGTGTATGTTACATGTAAGATTGACCTTTCTCGATGGCTTGCATAACACACAAGACCGAGTGTAACCTAACTATAATATATTATTAAAAATATTATTATAAAGGAATATAACCTAGTTGTTATGTTTATGGATATGAATAGTATTAACTAAATTATGAAAATATGTGGTGTCAAAAAATATAATATTAATTAGTAGGTTACAAATTAATGAATAGGAATACCGATTAAATATAAAGGAAAATATTATTATAGTCACAAAGTTATTTTAACCTAGTAAATTAAATTAATTATAATTGGTAAGTGATATTAATATAATATATTTTTTATATAATTAATAAAATATATTTTATATTCATACAATAGATTTAATAGACATAAGATAAGAACAAACCCATATTTATACATAAAAACCTTTTTTATAAAAGTAGTTTTACCACCTTTTAATGGAAAACCAATTTTAAATACAATTTTTTGAACATTTATATATTTAATATGTAAAAATAAACTTTAAATTTGGAATATAAACATAAAAACTAGGCTATGATAAATTTTTCAATTTTTATGAAAGGTTTCATCTTTTAATGAATATCTAAAAATACTGGATTTTAATTTAAAACTGCTTTTTCATATAAATTATTTATTAGGTTAAATTATATTTTAATTGATTTAATTGTTTAGTTAGATTATATTTTTATAAATTAATCTCATTTAGTTCATTATAAACAATTTCACATTGAAAATGGATATAAAAACTTATCAAACATTTGGACGTTTTTACTTTAAAAACTCGTAGTGTCGTCCCGTCAACGAGATTAATTTTAAATTAATTATTTCCACTTATGTGATTAGAATTTGGGAAATGGATTCTATATTTAAATTATTATATTTTATAATGTTTAATAATTTCAACTTTATTTTTTACAACAATTATTAGTGAAAGTTATTGAAATTAATTACACGAGTTAAGAGAAAAATTAGGTTAATAAAGTACTAAACCTTAAATTTAAGACCCAAAACGACCCAGAAACATGTCCAAACCCAATTAGCTGGCCATATTTATACCATATAATAAATTTTATATAAATTTTTACATTATTTTATCCACTTTAAACATGAAAAATGTGGTCGCAATTCTCTCTTAAAATATTTACAGGAGTTCCATTCCACTTCCACTATAAAAGGCCACCACCTCTACCCATTCCTCACACCTCCCAAATATTTCAAGTTAAGAAAATATATACCCAAGTATCCTAAAAAAATACTACATTAAACCTTAAAGACTTCATTTTTTTAGAAATACTCTCAATGAATCCTTTTGGAACAAACCAGAAGGAGTTATGCGATTTAGATGTATCGTCTTCTCTCAAGATCCTTTCCTTTATTTTCCTTCTTTACCCCATCCTATCTCTTTATTCCGTTATTGTGTGACAAAAATAGTATAATACATATACTAGGTTTTTTTTATGAAATTATTTTGACCAAAAAATATGCACACCTTTATATAATGGATATCGAATATACTGTTTCTCTGTACGGAAAACTACTGCCTCACGAAATGATGATTGTTCATTTCAACTTTACCACCAATTATGTTATCCATTATAATGGAAATTTTATTTATATATGTTATATATTATATATTTTTTTCATTAATCTTTTTTATTACTTTTTCAACACACATCTATTTTCTTTAAATTTGGTGTTAATATAATAATCTCGTTTGTGGAAATGTGGACTACTGCCCCCTCAAAGCGATGTGAGTCCTTCACACACCACATGGAATGTATTAAGGATGGTTTTAATAAAAATATATGATATAATTTTTCTACTTTAATAATTATATATACATATATATATATTTCATTTATATACTTTCTATCAATACAACAATAAAAACAGAAACAACATTAATGCATACATACGGCTTACCGTCTCCATAAACGGTGTATTCTATTTTGTACTTATTTATGATATAAATTATTATAATATAAATACACTGAATATAAATGATATTTATACCATTATTTACATTATGTAATCATTATATAATTATAAGTATCAATGATATAACAAATTAAGACACATGTGAAGAATAAAGAAAATATTACCTGAAGTGAAACCTTAACCCAGGATCGTTAACAAGTAGGTAACATAAGGTCACAATCCAACCATATATATTATTATATATAATGATATGGTTATCTAAAATATGTATAATAAATTTATATTTATTATATAGGTGGTTTGAATGAGTACAACGAGATTCAAGACACGAGGTAATGGGATTTCATCTCACTTTTAATTTCCGTGAGATACATGTTATGTTCACCACTCTTTCATTTTTGTGTGGTGTATGTAATACCCAGGATTATATTATATTTATATTATACTTAAATTTATGGTTACTCACATTTCCATTTTATTATCCTTCTTTCATGGGGTTTAAGTTTCAAAAGTTACCAAATAGGTAAAATAGTTTTGTCTCAATTTTCCTTCTTTGAGAATCATGTTTTTTATGCACCTAAACTCTTTATTCGAGGTGTATATACTTCCATTTTACATGTTATATAATGAATATAAATATTTTAATTATATTTTAATCTTAATGTAATTTAATTTCTTACATGAAGATTACAATCCAAAGTTACTAAGTTATAAGAATTTATTGAGACAATCTCATCTCTTTCAAATATTGTTTATGTTTATGCTTCATTAAATGAAATATTATGATTCAACTATCAAGAAAATTCATGAAATTTTTTATAATATGTTTATCCATGATATAATAATGTATTGGTACCATTTTTATAATCTTTTATCATAATATAGTTAAGAAATTGTTTTTAAGAAATCCCAACTTTACCCTCCCTTCAGTCAGAAATCTATGTTTTCTAAAAATGGTTTCCAAGAATATTATACCATTATCCTATATGATTTAAAATATATTTTTAACCTTTTTTTATTTTACTAATCTATTCAATGGAATATTTTTTCTTCTTTTCAAAAAAGGAATTCCTTATAACCTTTTTACCATGAAAAAAATGTTCTTTTTACCTTATACGACATGTACAGATTTACCCATCATCATTCCTTTTAAGATTCCTTTTCACTTTTAAAAGGTTAATATTTAAGTAATTCTGTTAAATTAAATTTCAAGGAAAAATGTTTTCAAAATTATTTCAAGTCTTTTTATATGTTTTTAAGGTATTTTTTATGAAAATTATTTTTAAATAATTTTATGTATTAAAAATAATTTTTTGAAGAAGTAAGGATATTTTATTTAAGAAAAGTTTTTAAAATATATTTCAAAACTATTTTCCATATATGATTACATCCATTTATGTTACTCATACCCTTTTAGTAAATGATCTAAAGGTTCCATTAATATCATTTCTAAGAATGGTTTATGGTTGAATTCAAGGTATTTATTAATCTTGTTTCTCTTTCATGAGTTATGTGTTTATGAAATCATTTTCTCTTCCATGAGATATTCTTTGATGAAATGATTATGAAACCTATCTATTTTCCATAGGTTATGATGTGATGAAATTTTATGATTCCCATTTCATTTTTTGTGGGTCATGGAACATGCATGTATGATTTCATTATGTGATGGTTAGGGCCTATATCTCTCTCCAATGCATTGGGTAATGATAAGTTTTATATGAGCTCAAATCGTATATGGGTTGTAGTTAAAGCCTAAAAGAAATAGAGTACATGGTTTGTATCCAAGCCTAAAAGAAATAAGGTTTATGGGTTATAGACCAATCCTAAAATAAATAAGGTTCATGGGTTGTATCCTAAGCCTAAAATAAATAGGGTACATAGGTTGTAGCCTAATCTTGAAAACAATAAAGTACATGGGTTTTCACCCAAGCCTGAAATAAAGTGGATACACAGGTTGCTAGCCCAATCCTAAAGTAGGTACACGGGTCATAGCCCAAGCCTAACATGTTATAAATGTAATTTTATGTAGCCTTGAAATAAATATTTCTATTATTATATGTATGCTACAAATCCTATATCTTGTTACTTAGTTATGATTTCATGGATCATGCTATTTATTTCCTTATGATTCATGTCTTATGAACTACCAAGATTTATACCATAACTCATGTTTATGATCTTTGATATATAGGTTGTGATCTCCTAAAGTTATTATTGTGTTATCATACCTCTATGTTCATGTTTATGATTACATGTCTCTCTTGTTTACCCTTACTGAGAATCTAAGCTCACCCCTTTATTATGTTTCCAT
Source organism: Viscum album (assembly GCA_963277665.1). NCBI lineage: Eukaryota > Viridiplantae > Streptophyta > Magnoliopsida > Santalales > Viscaceae > Viscum > Viscum album. Next base: position 827,288,016 of record OY728133.1, on the reverse strand, counting down.
TCTCCAAGTTATGAAGATAAGTTTTAGGTATAATTACTAAAGGTAGAGATATTTATGGGATATTTTGAAGATATTTCACTAAGATAGAGTTTTTTTTTCAAGTTTACAAAAACACTAAACAATTACGATCCTCAGGCATGTATTTTTTTAATGTACTGAATATTCATATAAAATGATGTAATATCCATGTATGTTAATCCTAGGTCTCTATATTCCACCTTATTAAAACCTTATTAAACTAGGATAATATAATAAAACTTGTAGATTAAATATAATAAGATTTTATTATTCTAACTTCATAACCCATATCTATCTCCACTTCCATTAAATGGGAAACAAAATCATCAATCATGTGTACGGTGGATTCTCGCCTTACAAACCGATGATTGTTTTTCTATAACTACCATTTAATGATGTATATAATTTTGGATTTAACATATTTATATGATATTTATTTTATTATTATACATTTTTAATCATTATATCAAATATACCTTCTTACTTTCCATTCTATGGGGGATATGATAATGTCGCTTGTGTATACGGTGGATTGTCGCCTCACGAGGTGAAGTGATTCATTTTTATCTTATGTTTTATATGAAAGGTAGTAAGTTTAAATTTAATGAATATATTTGATATTTATTATATAACCATACTTTTTTAAATATAATATCACATATAACTTATTACCATCCTGCCCATTGGAAAACAATAGCATCGCTTGTGAGTACATGTGGACTACCGCCTCCACATGAAGATTTGAAATGGTTTTCATTTTATTTTTAAATGTATGGTAATAATGATGAATTTTATTAATATACATGACATATATAACACAATAATTATTATGTAAAATTGTATTAATATTTATTTTCTTTTATTTCCATCCATATAGAAAAATAGAGACAACATTTATCTGTATGTATGTCATACCATCTCAATGAACAATGTAATCCATTTTCTATCTATAGATTTTATATGTTACTATAAATATATATATAATTAATTTAAATTATATTAATATCATGGTTAAAAAAAATTATATGATTTAATCGTGATAAAATTAAAAGGATCAAAATTTACCAAAATAAAATATACACAAAAAACGTATCAATTATCACCTGAAACATTGGTTTTAACAAAGAGTTATGAATAATGGGTGATAAAATTATATAATTAAATAATATATGGAATGATATATATTATTATTTTTATATAATATATGTATAAAAAACCTATATTCACTATATATTTGGATCAAACACATACAAAGTAAGTTGAACCTTAATTAAGGGTTTCTCATCTCACTTTTACTTCTGTGAAACATACATCATATTCACCACTTATTATTTTGTGTGTTGTAAATAATTCTCATTTTGATATTTTATATTATGAAACTATTTACATAAATGATATTTAAATTTTAATTTTAATTTATTGTATTCATGTGTTTTATTATTCAAAAGTTACCAAAGTGGTAAGGGTTTATTTCACAATCTCATCATTATTTGAGATTTTTTTTAATTAAGTCTCCCTTTGGGGAATTATTTGATACTTACACCTTAAAATCGGTATATTTTCTTCTATTATTTTTATTCATTAAATTTTTCAAGAAATTGTTCAATTTTTCCACTCTTTAGTACATAAAATGATTGATAAAAAATCTTTAAGAAAATATGTCTTTATTTCTCTCTTGGGTCAAAAATCCTTTTTCATAAAAATCCATGTTTTCTAAAAATATTTTAAAATTTTTTTACCATTTGTAAATAATTAATTAAATAAATTTTTACCCATTTTCACTTGTTAAAAATTTATTGAAAGTAATATTCATGTTTCTTTCAAAATAAGTATAATTTAGCTTTCATGGAAAATGTGAAAGGAATCTTTATTTTAACATGTATAACATGAACGTAATTTTCTGACATCAGGACCACTAAATGTTTTAAAGGTTATTTTACAAGTTTTAGAAGGTTATTCTCAAATAAAATTATTTTAAAAATATTTTGTGAACTTTTTGTGTTAAAAATATTTTCAAAGCGAAAAGGCCATTTTCCTCAAAAATGTTTTTAATTACATTTTTATGTTAGATCTATTCATTAATGACATCAACCCTTTATTGTACTTATGAGCCAATAGGGATATGTTGTATTGATATCATAATTATTATTTATTTGTATTTTTTATGATCATTTTGACTAAGGATTTAAAATTTTATTACCATTCACCAAATTACATTTGATGGTTTATGATTATCTTTTTTTGGTTGGGGTAAGTATTAACATTTCATATGTTAGTTTTTCAATATTAATGTATATGTTGATTATGTTTCACACCTTTTGTATGAGGAAGAAATTGGACTTAGTGATGGGTGTTTCCTAGTTATAGATAGCCACTAGATGCATCAATAGGTTTCATAAGACAAATTAGTTGGCCAAATTAGATGGGTTTCTACCCAAAGATTTAAGTTGTATTGTTAAATTTCTTGATAGTTTTATATTTTTGGCATTATTAAATCCCTAATTATGAGATAATTTATTTATTTCCATGTGATTATTCAATTAGTTAGAATATAAATTGATAATTTTCAATATCATGTGATTATTTATATGGATTTATTCAAACATCATTTTATTTTTCCATATTATGATCACTTTATTAATTAAATGGAATGTGATTTTATTATTTAAAATTTCATATTGATTATGTTTATTTATTCAGGACATATTCTATTGTATTATTACCCTTATATAGCGTCTTATATCGCCCATTTCTTATGTTTTATTTTCTGAGGATACTAAGAAGTGTATTTTGATTGATATGCAGGGATATATTATGAGGAATAATGGAATTTTCAAATAAAAAACTTTGGTTATTTTATGTTTTCAATTGTAATGTGAATTTAAAGTATGTATCTATTTTACCAAGAATAAAAAACTATTCAGTCCTTCAGGATATGATTCCTTATATATTATGCCAATGTAATAAACTGAACATTGAGTCGATGTTAGAGGAGTTAGGGTTGTTATAGTTTGTATCTGAGAAATTTTAGTAGAAATCTTAGGAAGTAGATTTTAGAAAACATAGATTAGGTAACATAAGACTTTGACAAATATTAAGGATAAGTATAAAAGAACATTCTAAATTTTTGTTAATATAGATATTATTTGGTTTTTCTTAGAAATAAATCCATGTCTGGATACCAAAAGTAGATGTGGTTCTGGTACAGATGCACCTAGAGGTAATAACTTCTAAAAAGGAAAGTTAGGTTTGACTCAAGCAGTACCTAGTATAAGAAAACAGGCCTTACTTTACACCTTTTTGACACTCCCAAGGGATATTCTTAAAATAATTCAAATTTTATTTACAAACCATTATTAAGGGTTTGAAAATATTTTTATGATTTGAAAACTTTCCCAAATAAACCATGTTTATGAATATGAGATAATTCATGCATAAATATTTCAATTTATGTTAAGTTTTCACTAATTTTGGGATTATACAGTATTTTTCATAATGTTATGATATAATATAGTGTAATCCATCATTTAGATATGGAACATAGTGGAAGTAATGAGAACTATATCAATCCATGTAATAAAAATATTAAGAATGGTAATTTCTTTTATGGGATTAAGATAATACTTCAAAGGGAAATATTGTCCCAAATATTATCATCACATGAATACATAGTATCATGTGATATCAACACGTAGAAAAAATTATCTAAGTATTATTTATTCCAAAGGAATCTAGATAAGAAGAGTATGGCAGAGAAAAAATAGATAAGGGGAAGAAGGAAAAGAAGGGTTTTCTCACATGTGATAATTATTGAAAGAAACACAATTGTACTTTATTGAAGGGAATGGTAGTTTGTTATAAGTCTGTTGATAAATACTACCATGATCATAATTTAAAGTGTAAGAAATAAATTTCAAATTTTCAAATCTTTAACTATAAGATATATGGAACTATTAAAATTAATTCCCCAAACTTCAAGGCAATATACCTCAAGAAGAAGCTAAGGTATCATGTTAAAGCTTAAACTATTACCACAGAAGAAGTGGAATGTTTAATTTTCTTATTTTTGGATTTAATAATTATGTTTTATGGGTATTTTCTCAATGATATTCTGATTATAATAATCATTTAATGTATAAGGATTGTACTAAAATACTATTTGTTAAAGGATTTGAGATCATATATTGAATTGTATGAGGACCTAGAAAAGTGATTCATTGACAAGATAAATCTCATGGAAAAAACATTATTAATGGAGGATAAACCTTAATATATTCTCAATGTTAATATAATAATGATATGTTTGTGGGATAGTGTTAGTTACCATGAAATTGGTTAGAGGTTTGAAGGATTATATCATCTTTGTTAAAGCTTAATGCAAGTGTTGATTTATGAAATATATTCAATAACATGAAATATTTTATTTGGAAGCATGCATGTTTTAATTAAGATTTTATAGTGATGAATGTATTCACATATTTTTAATGTGACATTAAGAACCACTTTATATTTTCTTGGGAATATAATGCTGATTTGGTGACCTTCCTTCAAATTTTTAGACATTGAATTTGGAAGGAAATATTTTGGATGAGTCCTAAGGTTAAATATATATGGAATGGATTGATTTTATATTTGGTTATTTTTAAATAACTTTTTATAACCTTTTTGTTTTGGAAAATATCTAGAGATAGGCGGAATTATTTTTTATACTAATAATCTATTAAATGTTCACCAGGAATAAAAATCATTTTGGATATTCATTTATTGGAATAAGAAATTGAGTGTGAATTGATAAAAGAACAAAAATTATGAAATTGGGCATATGAAATAGAAATATATCAATTAATTATATTTTCATATGTTCTAGGTCTATATGGTAAATGAATTCCTTAACTCTTGGAAAATCATCTTGAAACACAAATGTTATATTGGTACCTTCATTTAAGATCTATCATATAGTACCTTAATATATCAAAGAATTATAGTTTTTTGGTTGTTGAGTTTGTATTTATCATTAAATTAATTGTGATCAATTACCTTATCCTTATTTTGGCATTATTCTTTTCTTCTATTTCATATCTTCACTTCTCACCTATGTTCTCCTACTTAGAAACCTAGTTTTGTGATTATTCTAGATGAGCTTCATACATCCCTTTATATCTAATAAAGAGGATGTTTTATGAACCCTTATCATGATTTTTTATTTCAATAATGGTATTATCAAATTTCAAGCCCTTTACTATTGAGATCAAGATTAAATTTTGAGGATAAAATTTATTTAAGGGGGGTAGAATGTAACACCTGAGATTTTTAAAGAGGAAATCATATTCGATAGCATATATGACATGAAACACCAATCTTGTAAGAGAACATAGAACCCAAAGACTTCATGATATATTTATATTTAAATAAATTCAATCTATTTGATATCCTTCAATGCATGCAACACCGATTTTGAACGAGATGTGATACTTTATTAAAATATTATTATTTAACCATGGCCATTATAACCTAGTTGTTAAGATGGTGGGTATGAATAGTAAAAACTAAATTATGAAAATTATTTTTCTTACACATGTATAAAATAAATTCAATCATTATATATTTATTATAAATAAAATAACAACCATTTTAAAGAGAAAAAATTTGTTTTATGAAAAACTGTATTTTTCTAAAAGGAAAAGTAGTTTCTCTTTGGGAACATAATTTAAAATTATTTTTCACCACTTTTAGAAAATTTATTTGAAAAAATAGAACTCATTTTTTAAATCTACATGTAAAAAATTATATTTGGGAGAATTTTTTATAATTTTTTGAAAAGATTATTTTTTTGAGGAATAGTGAAAAATACTGATTTTTATTGAAAACTGTCTTTTCGTTTAAATTATTTAAAAAGTAAAATATATTTAAAATTGTTTTTAAATTAAAATTAGTTAAATTAAATTAATATTTAAATAATTTTGTTCATTCTAATAAATTTATTATTTAATTGTCATATTAAAACATTCTATACTTATGAGAATTTTCTATTTGGAAAATCTCCCTTTCATCATGTCTAAGGTTTAATTTTAAATTAAATTCTTCCAATTTTTGTGAATTTAATTTAGAAAAATTGATTTCATATTTAGAATAATATTAATTCATATCATATAATAATTTCAACTTAATTTTTTACCATAATTAATAGTGAAAATAGTAAAAATTAATTACCGTAGTTAAGGTAAAAATGGGTTTACCAAGGGTTAAACTAAGAAGATAAGGGTTAAAAATAACCTTAAACTTTTGAAAAATTTATTTTATGGAATTATTTAAACCCTATAATATATTATTTTCTATAATTACATGTTTTGGATGCTTATTTCATAATAAAAATCTGGGTATCACTTTATCTTTTCAAAAATTCCATGTGTGTCCTTGTCCCCACTTATAAATGGTCACCCCCTCTCCTCCGCTCTTCACACTTCCAAAATGATTTTTTGTCCAAGAATGAAAAAAAAACGTTACTTAATTCCCTACACACGTCCTAGAGTTATTATTTTTTTTATTAACCCCTCCTAAGTATGCTTTAGGTATAAACCTAAAGAACCTCTCCGAAGAAAGAGGTAAAATTATTAAACATTTATATTTGTTTTATTTCTTCTTTCATATACTAAAAACATTATTAAAATATAGTAATATAATAAAAATAGTATATCATATATACTTATACTTTTTTATGTTAATTTAATAACCCATATCCATATCCACTTCCATCAAATGGGAAATGAAACCATTGATCTTGTGTACGATGGACTATCGCATCGCAATCCGATGTAATTCATTTTCCATCACCACATTTAAAGGATAGATATAATGATGTGTTTAACATATTTTTATGATATTTATGACATTATTATACTTCTGGAATCATATATAATATATATCTTCTTAATTTTCATTTTGTAGAGGATACGATAATGTTGCTCGTGTGTACGGAGGACTATCGCCTCGTGAAGCGAGGTGATTCATTTTTATCTTACATTTTATATGAAGGGTAGTAATTTAAAAGTTAATTAATATATGTGATATTTATTATATTACCATATTTATATAAATATAATATCACATATAACTTCTTACCATCCAGTCTATTGGATAACAATAACATTTCTCATGTGTACGTGTGGACTACCACCTCCATATAGAGATGTGAAATGGTTTTCACTTTATTTTTACATAGATGGTAATAAGGATGAATTAAATAAATATAAATTATTTATATGAAATAATAATTAATATATAAATGTGAATTAATATTTATTTTCCTTCGGTTTCATCCGTTAAGAAAAATGGAAACATCATTTATGCGTGCATACAGTCTACCGTCTCCATGAATGGTGAAATAAATTTTCTATATCTAACTTTAATATATTATTATATATACATATAAAATGAATATATATTATATTTATATCATGTTTAAAAAAAATCAATGATGTATCCATAATCAAATTAAAATTAACAAAAAAATATCAAACTAAAACATTCATGAAAAACGAAACAATTATCACCCAAAAGTGTGATATTAACAGAGTTGTTAATAAATTAGTGATAAGAGACTATAATTAAATCATATATGGAATGATAAATATGATTATGGTTCTGTAACATATTTATAATAAACCTTTTTTTTATTATATATGAGTTTTATATAGATACGACGGAAGTCAAACCTAAGGTAAGGGTTTCTTGTCTCGCTTTTATTTCTATAAGACATACAGCATATTCACCACTTAATACTTTGTGTGGTTTATATACTACCCATTTTATATTTTATATCATGAAACTATTTCTATTTATGTTATTTAAATTTTTATTTGATGATTTTTTATTCATGTGGCTTATAATTTTAAATTTACCAAAGTGGTAAGGGTTTATTTCACAATCTAATCATTATTTTGGGATTATTTTTGTTTATCTCTCCCTTGGGAAAATTATATGATAAATATATCGTAAATTATATATATTTTATTTTACTATTGTTATTAATTAATTTTTTCAAGTAATATTACAATTTTTCTACTCTTTGGTATATAAAATGATTGATATTTTTTTAAAGAAAATATGACTCTATTTCTCTCTTCGGTTGAAAATTATTTTTCATAAAAATACATGTTTTATAAGAAAATTCAAAACTATTTTTAAAATATTTAAAATAATTTATTAAAGACATTATTACCCATTTTTACTATTTAAAAATGTATTTAAATAAATATACATGTTGTTTTCAAAACAAATCTCTTTTGAGTTTTATCAAAAATGGGAAAGGAATCTTTGTTTTAACATGTACGGTATGAACGGGATCTTCCACAATCACGACCACTAGAGATATTTTGTTTTGATATCATATTTATTCTTTATTTTTCTTTTTTATTATAATTTTGACTAAGGATGTAAAATTTTATTACCATTCACCATATTACTCTGAATGGTTAATGATTATGTTTATTTTATTGGGGTAAGTATTAACATTTATATATTAGTTTTCCAATGTGAATTTTTATGTTGATTATGTTTCACCTAATTCAAATGATTAATGCATTTTAATTAGTAATTTATGGGTGGGTCCTGGTTGTAGATAACCCATCGATGCATCGAAAGGTCTCATGAGTCAAATCAGTTGGCCAAATTAGACGGTTTTCTACCCAGTAATTTAAATTGTCTTATTAATGGTATTTATTTTTTTATGTATGATATTTATTAATTCCCTAATTATGAGATCAATTATTTATTTCCATGTGATTATTTTATTAGTTATAATATCAATGTATAATATTCAATCTATTGTGATTATTAATTTAGATTTATTTGATCTTCATTTATTTCAACAATATTATGATTAGATTATTGATTTAATGGCATGTGATTCAGTTATTTAGCTTCCCATGTTGGTTATGATTATTTATTCATGATAGATTCTACTATACTCATACCCTTACTAAGGATATGATCTCACCGCTTTCTTATGTCTTATTTTCTCTAGGATACTAGGAAGTGTTTTGTAATTGATATATAGGGATATGCTATAAAGAATAATGGTGTTATCAAACAAAACATGTTACATATTTTATATTCTCAATTGTAATGTAAATTTCATGTTCTTATCTAGTTTACCCAAAATAGTAAACTATCCAATCCCTTAGGATGTGATTCCATGAATTTTAGCTAATGTAATAACATAGACACTGGCTCTAGGTTGGTGGAGTCATTACATTGAGGATGTATAGTTGGAAGGGAATCTTTACTATAAAGAAAAGATAGTTTGGATTTTGGATCATAGATAGTAGGTACATTTAAGTAAGGTTATTTAGTAGTTTAAGGTTTTATGGAAGAATCATATAATTGATGAAGCATCAGGGGAATCAAAAAAAATTATAAGGGAAAAATATCCTTACTTATTTAAGTAATGAATAAAATTGTGAAGAAATAAGTTCTTTAATAGGGTAAGAATATGAAATCCCAAGTAATAATATAAATAAATTATTATTATTATTTATTATTATTATTCATTTTTTTTATTCATATTCATTATACTTTTATAAAAAAAATTATATAATTGTTCAATTTAAAAAGAATAGTTTTATTTAACTAAATTATTTTTACCTATATTACATGGTTTTGTTTAAAAGTTAAATATTTTAATTTTAGAATTTAAATTTGATAAAATGAAATTAATTTTTTGATTCATCATATCAAATTTTACAAATGGAGAATTTTTGGTATTTTTCTGAAAACATTTTATTTTTTGGGTGATTAATGAAAAATAACAATTTTATAAAAACTATTATTTATTTTAAAGTATTTAAAAAATTTCCTTCTATTTTGGATATTTTATAAAGTAAAATAGTTTCAATTTAACTAAAAAAAATACAATTAATTTCATATTAATAACTATTATACCTTATTTTGGTATAAATTCATTTTTAGGCTAAAATCACATTTTTCTAAACAACTCTTTTTCATTGTATTTCGAATTATTATATTAAAATTAATTAATTACACTTATAAATATTGAATATTTAGAAATGGTTTTCCTATTTATAATTATGGTTTTCAAATTTATTAATAAGTTTAATTTAATTTTTCATCATAATAAATAGTTACCATAGTAAAAATTAGTTACCATGATAAAGGGTAAAATGGGATAATTAAGGTAAAAACTAGTTGATAAAGTCACAAAATCTTATATTAATTATTATTGGATGAATTTATTTCAGAAGTAATAATCTTATATTATAAATTGGATTGATTTAGTGCCACTTGACCCTATGTAATACATTTATTATATTCTAAAGTAAATGATATTTAAAAGTGTGTCACTCTCCTCACTTATTAACAAACATTGAGAATTATAGATTAGAAAATCCCTACCCAGATACCTTAATAAATTCATTTATTGGGTATTATAGATATTTTTCTCGTAAAAATATCATCTTAATATGGATTAATGTGTAAGCTAAAGAATGTTTTCCAAAGAAGAGGTGTAACTCTTAACCGAGTTCTTTTATGTTTATTTCTTCTTATATCTCCTTCAAACCTATCATAAACATTATTATATAATAACATAAGTATCTAAAATATAATAATATTTTATTATGTTTGTTTTAAACCCCTTTTTCATTGTATTTTTCATCATATGGTAAATTAAAACATCACATGTGGGTATGTGTGGACTACCACCTCCATGAAGCAATGTGTTTCATTTTTAATAACAACCTCTCATGGATGGTTAAAAGGATGAATAAAATTAATACATATGATATTTACAAAATAATATATGTTTATATATAGATAATATATTCTCTACCTATTTATTGTTTGTTCCATTGGAAAATGATAATGTCGTGCATGTGTACGTGTGGATTACCACTTCTACAAAGCGATGTGATCTGTTTTTCATTACTACCTCACTTGGATAGTCATAAGGAAGGATATAATGAATAAATATTAAATTTATAACATATTTTTTACTATAAAAACTGAAATATTATCTACTTTAATTCTTTTACACCCATTAGAATATTGAAGATGACATTCATGCATATGTATGGACTACTCTCTCTATGAAACGATATGCTTCAATTTTCATGAATTCCTTGCATGGATCAGTATAAAATTATATTTAATGTATCAAAATTATAATTATAACATGTTTAAAAAAATTGGTAATATAACTATAACCCCTTTTACCACGTTCAATGCACCAATTTTATTTTGAGGTTATAAATGGAACAACCTTAAAACATCCAACATGAACTTAACCATTTTAGTAACTAAATAAAACATGGTAATAAATTAAATAAAAAGGGATAAATAATAATTAAATGAACATATAAAAGGTTCTTAAAAATTAAATATATAATATAGTTGTATTATTTAGTATTTAGATAATGTAAAAATCTAGATGGGACATAAGGTAATGTGTTTTATTTAAAACCTTATTTTAAAGCTATCATTTCTCTTCCATATCCATGTTATTGAAAAAATTAAATAATTTTCTTTTTTATATTTAAATGATTTTTAATGGTTATTTTAAACTACTTTTAACTTTATTTATAAAATTTTTATAAGGAATATTCATATCCTTTTTCATATGAATTATTTTTTATTTCTTTACAAAGGTGGAAAGGGAATGTTTTTTAACATTTACTGTATGACTACACTATCCCACAATAATAGTTGTTATTTTTATCAATATTCCTCTATAATTTAGAATGATTTTTTAAAGAATACCTGATTCATTATCTTCTATGAGTTATTCATTTTTAATATTTTTCAAATAAAGCAGATATCTCTCATTATGTTTATGAAAAAATGGAATGTGGTTTGCTTATGGATTATAAAGTTCCCTTAGACCAATGTTGGATCACTGAGAGGTAAAGGGTTGAATTAGTGATCTCTTTTTTATAGGAAATTTTCTTAACTTGGTAAGGAAAATTATCTTAACATCTAAAACATGTTATAGTTATGATCCACTCAAATATAATTTTTAAAACTAACCTTTTATATAAAAAAAATATAAACAGATATTAGAACATGATATTATCCCCCCCCCCCAAATATATATTTTTTAAAAATATTTTTTTATGATTACAAAGTCACAAGTAGAAATTGGATATACCCCCCAATAATATTTCTTCCAACTAATGCTCGTTATACCACCTAAAAATCAGTTATTTTACCAAATTTGGTTATAACCCTTAACTTTTAGAATAGTATCATCTATCTTCACAGCTGGTTATACCCCTAGACCAATAATCCTTTTTAGTAACTATTTTACCCCCATATTCAAGCTATTTCCTTCTTCTATTATGATCTACTATAGAACGATATTCTCTTTCTCAAGAATAAATTTAGATCAGCTTTACCTATTTATAATCTTCAAGAGCTTAAAAAAATTGATTAAGATTCTATTGGACTTGAAACTTACTCTTTATATTTTTAACACCTCTATATAATCAACCTAAAATTTTTATAACTTTTTTAAAAAAATTACTAATAAATGTTTATTTGATCGACTCTATTCAGTTTTCCCTCAGTTTTATGACTTTATCCAATTGGTCTCTATCTAATACACCTCATTGTACTGTGATTCTCGCCGGTGAGTTCTATTAAATATATCTATCAAATTATTCTCTCTTAAATGAAGCATGTTCATTTCAGTGAACCTCTTAATTCTTTGACTAAATAGGAACTTAATCAGCTATTATCCATTCACATCCTCATAATCTAATGATTTTTAGTCTATTTCAAGCTCTGGTCTATATGCTGAAAATCAATATAATGGAAAAATTATTCAACTAAGTAGAAACCTTGGTTGGAAACTCAAGGAACAAATATTTTATCACTTAAGCTCCTACACATATATGAAAAGTGTTACTCTATTTTCTCTGTGTGTTTTTACCCACTTATATAGGTTCATTTCCATAATTTTTGGTGAGAACTCAAAAGTATTTTCCAAATCAATGAAACTTAAATTTAAAATCTCCCACTCAATTTAATTTCACAGAATTCTTCTCAAATCTACTGGAATCTTCTTAAGGATTTTATAAGATTTTGGAAATCTCCCTATTTCATTAAAGATCCTTAAACTCATTGTTAAGAAAATTCTGCAAAATCCCTTAACCTCTTCAGATAAGTAAATGTTGTATGCTCAGCATCTCACTATCATTATTAAGAACTTTACATAATTTATATAAATCTTCTTAAAATTCCTATTTTTGGTGTATGTCTGTATATTTCCTTCATTGGTACTTCTCTATCCAATGGTACACCTTCAGTATTCTTTGAATGATGAACTCATAAACTATCATGATTTGATGGAACTTCATTGGGTTTTATTATCTTATAAAACTTTTATCCTATAAAATTGTCATATGTTTTTATAATGAAATATCATATCTCCATTTGATCATTCTACCTCTAATCAGTAGATATTTATACTGATCTTCATATGAAACCTCTTACCAATTACTTGTAAACCTTCTATCTGATGATTCTACCTTTGAAACTCAAGTCTATACTTATTCATAGGATCTTTAATCTGATATCATCATGTACCTCGGTCAAATTTTCATCCTCCAAATAGCCTTAAAATTGATCTCTACTTGCTGACACTATATTTATCTATCTAACTAAAAAGGATTTTTACAACTCTCAATCTAGTGAAACTTTATTGACATATCTATATGGTAATCTACTTTGGAATTCCTAAATCTTATAACATTGGAAGGCTATCTTATGTAACTTTATATAGGTCATGATACCTTTACATAGGTAATGCAAAGAACGAGTTACCCTTACATATACTTCCCTTATGTAATTCTCCATATCATAATATATGAAACTCCATCCATCCTGTAACTCAAACTTTGTAACTTGGACCACCATCCAATGACATGAGTTTGATCCATCCAATAACATTGTTTTATCCCTATGATCACATTATGAAACTTCATACAAATAGTCTATCCAATAACTTTAGGATGAACTTTTTACTACAGCTTGATCTTGGACTTATCATACTTTCTACAAAGGCATAAAAACTATGTACTCTACAACATCCAACTTCTTACAACTCTTTATTAGAAATACCATTCATGTTCCATATGATTAATTTGTGAAACCATAACCTTATACATCTTTTGTATCTTCATTCGATCACATATTTTTGGTGATTTGCATCAAGTGATCTATGTCTATTGACATTATTGTACACTTCTTCTACTGTATGAAAGTGTAAATATTTATATTGGATCATGATAATATTTATGATTTTATGAAATTGATAATGTACTAAAATCATTTGAATTTGTAAGTAACTTTTCCTAAAATATTTTATAAAACTTTGTTACCTCCTTAAGAGAATTTGATACACATCATAAGGAAAGTTTCCTTTAGAACACCAACAACTTCTTCTCTCAACTTTCTCTTCAAATTCAAATTGAAATATTGAAAAAAAAAACCAATAACACTTTGGAAAAACAATATCACCCTTTTTTTATTATCAATATCCTAATTAAAACTTCAAACATCTGTAATTTAAATATGTGTGTTCAATAATTTCTTCTTGATGTTTTATCTATACACCTATATTACTTATCCCCCTTATTGGAAATCAAATACAAAGTTAACATAGTGAAAATATATGCCCATTTTCTTTCTTAATAATGTTTAAAACTTTCACCAAAATAAAATTATTATTATATAAGTTTCTTAACAAAGATCCTTTTACTGAATAACTCTAAGTCTATTTGGGTTAACCCAATGTAGAAAAAAATACTATATAATCAAGGAGAGCAATGTTGTATATAAGACCTCTTTTGTGTAATATTTTCCCCAAGTTTCTTTCAACATCTTTATTTGAGGGGAAATATGAAAATTTTTGTAAAGAAAAATCCTAAATCCATCTTAACAAACACATAAAAATATTTAAAATTTATAAACACAATTCTCCCAAAATCTCATTTTTTTATCATCTATACTTTTCCTCTCATTTGTTTTGGAAAATTGTAATTCTCATACATCAAATTCATCTTTTCTCCCCTCAAGAGTAGTATAAATTTCTTCATCATTATAGTAACATTATTCTGTGATTTATTTCTCAAACTTACTATAAAACTTAAATTTCACTCAACCAAGTTCCCTACTTATTCTCCATCAATTACAAACAAGTTAGTACAAATAAGAAAGTTTATTGGAAATAAAGAGGAACCTAAGTGTTCCTTAGAAGTAACATTTGGATTGAGAGTATTCTATTGGTCTATAATTATTATTATTATTTTTAGATTTATAATTTTATGTTTTTTATTCCTTATAATCAGCCTCATTAGATTTTATAATATATTTCTTCTCATTTGTATAATCTTCAAATGAAGTTGTCATATTTTCTTCTACTTTTATAACATCTTTGTTACTTTGAGTTGGTAAAATCTCCATGATTTCATATTAGGATGGTAACATAGTTATAAAAATTTTTTAACATGATCATATATCTTACATCACTTTCATTTATTCTAAATCTTTAACTTATTATCTATTGATAAATTTTTATTAACTTTGTTCTTATTTTATAAATCATATTTATTCCCTTTTTATTTAATAGACTTTTTTGATTACTCTATCTTTCTATCCATGGATATTTGATCTGTCTAAATAACTAAGCACTTTTTATTTCCTTGATCAACATTCTTGAGATCCTTTCCTTGTTCAACATTCTTACTCTTCTCAACTTTCTTAAACTTAACACATTTTTTCTTATGGTGTTAATATTACTCACATCCAAAACATTATTTTTCTACTCACCATATTGTATGGGAAATTTTTTATTCTTTATTCATTGTATCTATCCATTGATTCATACCACTTTCCATTGTACCAACATGAGTTTGTAATTTCCTGAAAAACTCCATAACACCAGCAGTGACCACTAAATATTGATATATCATACTGATAGTTTTACTACTCTAATGTTTGTTGTTTTTATATTTTTAAAAAAAGTGGATGATATTTTTCAGAGAGATATATCCTTGATAAATTACACTCTTTCTTAGTGGAATATGATTTCTCACTAAACAAAACCTTTGAACTAAAATCATTAACAAAATCATATGCACATTGAGATTATTTGGGTAAATAAACAACCTAATTATATAAAACTTACTTTTAATTATCTTAAAAAGATTTAGATTTAACCTCAACTTATTTGGTGAATTATTTTATCATCTTTATTAACTAACTATTTTTTATAAAAAAAATTGATTGTGTTTCTGAAAATTCTTTTTCTTTCTCAGTCAAACATTCCTTAAGAACATTTAATATCTTCTTGAATTTATCCAACTTCAACCTATTCTACTTAAATTCCTAAATATGTATTATTTATACCTTGTTAATATTCTCATTAACATCTAATGTTTCTTTATAACTTTTCATTTTCTTTTCAATATCACAAATTTTCATTCTCTAAACTCTAATCACATTAACATTTATCTACTCTATTTTTTATTCTCTCACAATTCTCAAAAGTATTCTCTATAACTTCCTTCTTCAATATCTTTATTTCCTTCTTGAGTTGTATAATTTTATTAAGAAAATATTCCAAATTTTCTTTAAGAATAAACTCAAATTATGTTATCTCTTAACCGGTATCATCACTTTCTAATGAATCACTTCCATTTCTTACGTGATCTAATAAGTTGACATAAAAATCAGATTCATTGTTGGATGAAGAATCATCCTTATCTATTCTTCTCAAAAAACTTTTCATCTTGTTGTAAGGAAACTTTTTATTATGTTTCTTCCACTTCTATTTTTGAGACTTTGTATCCTTTTATTTTGAATCTGGATCTTTGTAATTATTCTTAGTAAAAACCCTTGAAAAAATTCCTTTGTCATTAAAATTCAAAAATATGAGATAAATTTTATCTTTTCCATTCCATATTCCCTTTTTTATCTTTTATAAATAAGATCAATGGTTTTTTTAAGTTAAATTTTTCTTTTTATACCTCTGAATCACCTGATTCTTCTTTAGCTTCTTTATCACTAGTCTTGTTTTGGAATATATATTCAAAATCTATTTCTTCCTTAATATTATTCTATATATTTCCTCATTTCATATTCCAAGAGATTATATTGAAGTTCATCTAGAGATAAATAGTCTCAATACTATAAATATGAAACTTTGGAATCAAATCTATCTAGAAATTTTCTCATCATTTTCTTAATGATAGTATAATCTTCAACCTTATCACTAAAACCATAGATATTTCTATCAATCTCATTAATTATTATAATTTATTCATCAATAATTTCTCCATAACCCATCTTAATATCTTTAAATATTATTCTCAAAAAAATTATCTTATCTTCGTTAACTTTCTCATTTCCCTCATAGATGCTTCTCAAATTATCCAATATTTTTTATCCATTTCTAACCCCATAATATTTATATAAAAATTATATGTGATAGCCATCAACATGGAATTCAAATATTTTTCATACACTTCCAAACATTTCATATCACCAAATTTCATAGAAACTACATCAATGGGAGGAAATGAAAAATTTGTATCATTTATAACTTCAATGAAAAAAGATAAAAGATATGTTAACATTCTATTCTTCTAGTTATGATAGTTTATTTCATCAAAAACATGAACACCCATGTTGTTCATTAAATTAAAATTTTACATTCTAAATAGTTGAATATTTCATAGAGAACTGACTCTGATATCAACTGAAGTTACCTTGGATCAATATAGGATCACTAAGAGGGTTAGGGGTGAATTAGTGATCTCTTTTTTTTATTTTATGGGAAAGTTTATTAAATTTGTAAGGAAACTTTTATTAACCACAGAAACATGTTAGATTTACAATCCACACCAATATAATTCTCAACCTCAACATTCATATACAAAAAAATATAAATAGATATTATAACATGATATTTTCAAGGTTTTTTATAATGAATTACTCCCTTCCATATTTTTTATTCCACCTAACATGGATTCTTTTACTATTTTCTTTTAGGATTACAAAGGAATAGGCAGCAATTGGTTATAACCTAAAGTAATTGTTCCTCTATCTAATCCTGGTTTTACTACCCAAAAATAAAATATTCTTCCACACTTGGTTATACCCCCCAAATTCACTAAGTGTTTCCTATTTCTTTATAGCTGGTTATACCTTCTAGACAACAAGCCTTTTTAGTGACTAGTTTTCCCCCAGTAATAAGCTCTTTCCTTATTATTTTTAGATCCACTATAAAAATATAATCTCTTCCTCCACAATATAGTTGGATTGTTTTTACCTATGTAAAATATTCAATGCATTAAAAATATATCTTAAGGTTCTATTATCCTTAAAAGTTTCTCCTGGTCTTGGTAGAACTCAGATGCACTCAATCTTAATTTGTTATAACTTGTCTGAAAAACTTATAATGCAATGTTTTTATGGTCAAATTCATCTAATTTACCCTCTATCTGATGAATTATTCTTTTTGGTCTCTACCCAATTCACCTCAGTAAATTTAAATTCTCTCTGGTTATTTCTTTTAAACAACTCCATATGATGAATCCATTTTATACTTGTCTATCCAATGAAGCAAGTTCGGTTCGGTATACCTCCTACTTGTTTGACTGAGTAGAAACTCAATCGGATATTCTCCCTTTTCTTTCTTTTAGTATGATGGTTATTGGTTTTTTGAAATATCTACTCCATATGATTAATATAAGGCCCCAGCCTTAGACCTTACTAATCTTGATTTATTACAATATTACACATTGAGGATCTTTTCAGGTTTAGAGTTTTAGAGAATTAGATCATGAAACTTTCATTACATTCCACATTTAGACAAAGTGGTTACATAAAAGACAGTATTCATTCTTCCCATCAACGGAAACATATTTAAAATAAAACATGGATTCTTTCTTGACACATCCTTGACACTATCATCACATCATGTACCCTTCCCTTGACCTGTGAAAAACATTTCAAAAACATGGGATGAGCATAAAAAGCTCAGTAAGGGATATAAAAATATGGAAAGGAAACATGAGTACATGTATACATAATAATGAAATCATAGTTTACCCATAAAACATAAGCACTTTAACATACCTCGTAAAATCATAGAAATCATATGACATAAAGGTAACTTGAGGCATTCATAACATTCTTACGTAGGGAGTAACCATCTTGGTTACGTTTGGAATACCCATCACAGTATATTCCCTAAATCGCTTCAGAGAAACCTTAACGTTTCACTCCTTCGGGTTACCCAATGCATTGGAGAGCTATATCGGGCTCACTCGCCCTTATATTTTCATGGAACCACCCTTTTTCATAATAATGCCCAAGAACCTCAACATAATCATATCACATAAAACATGCATAAAGGAAACATAACATTTCTACCTTTCAATCACAAGATATAAATACAACACATTGATATAAAAACATTATGAAAACCATTTTCAATACCAAAATAAAATAAAAGTAAAACATGGTATTTATTTTTCTTTTAAAAAAAGTATGGCTTGTAGAGGAAGCCGAAACTCAAATAATGGTCACGGCGGCGGAGAAGTCATTGTCGCCGCATACGTACGACAAAGACATTCCCTTTTGTCGTTTAGTAAAATAATTCGTATAAAAAAGATTCCTTTTGGATAAACGTAAAATTTAAAGGGGTTTATACACTGTATAAAAGAAGGTTGTGTATAAAACAAAATATGCCTCAATGAAAGGAGATTGAGACGAAGTCCTTAAAAAGGTCATTTTTAAAATAAAATATATCTATTATGTGTATTCACTATAGGTACACATGAATAAAGTAAAAATAAAAAATAGGACATAATAATATCATGACATAATTTGAAAGTATGATATTAACCCAAAGAATGGAAGTTGGGTTATGAAATTCCCTTACAATCATTAGACAGCCTAATGGCGTCACTTCAAAATTCAGAAAAAGATTTGATGAGAGATAAAAAGGGTATCTCATCACTTGGACATAAAATTCACATCAATAAGGATATAGAAGAACATATCCCAAAATAATATGCTGTGAATTAAAAGACATAACAAAATAAGTCTTTTAAAAAGAGGGGGGTGAAAGGTTCCCTTACCGACATGGGTATCTTTCGAAACATACACCTCGTGAAAGAAGGACAATACAACATTGATGTAAATACTCATAAAAGAAATTATATTACACAGTGAGTAAAATAATGTTCAGTACATACACCACTCAAAGGAAATTGTGGCAAATGTAGCATAAATCTCACGGGTATAAAAGTGAGATGAAAAATCCCTTACGAAAACTTGGCAGCCTAACGGCGCCACTTAAAACTTCCAAAAATGGATTGATGAGATCAAATAGGGTATCTCATCACATTACAATAAAATGTACAGAAAAAGGAATATAAAAGAACATCCCCCATCATAACAAATAGGAGCTTAAAAGAAGTGACATAAAGGAGAGTACTTAAAAAGAAAGAGAGAGGTTGGATCTCTTACGAAAAATTCGGCAGCATAACGGCGCCACTCAAAACTTCCAAAATGGATTGATGAGAGAGAATAGGGTCTCTCATCATATGAAAATAAAAATTACAGTAAGAGTAATATAAAAGAATATCCCGATAACAAGAAATATGATCTTTAAAAGGAATGATATAAAATAATGTACTTAAAAAGAAAGAGAGGTGTAGGATCCCTTACCTCGGGTCCGACTTGACTCGATCGTTCTTTAATCTCCTGAATAATAAACTTGAGTTAATTTCTACTTCCTTAAGAACCTTTTTCAAGATCATTATTCTTTTTATATCACTTATTTCCATGTTATAAACATTATGTAATCATTTAAGTTAATAATGTTTGTTTTGTCGATATTTGGTTCTTAAGTCAAAAGTGGACTTCTTACAATTACATGTTGTTCGTGTGGTCAAAGGTTCTTTATATCCAGAATTATATTAATGATTTGGATATCATATATATCATATATATCCAGAATATACATGTATTTATAATATTACACAATCATTTATAGGTAGGAAATGAAATGCATCGTTCGTGGAGACGGTAAGCCGTACGTACGCATGAACGCTACTTTCATTTCTTTGTCATATTAATGGAATTAAAACTAAATGAGAGGTATGTATATTTTAATTACATAATTATATTCATAATTTAGATGTATCATTCATCATATATATCCATTATATACATGTACTTATAATAGTACATTACATTTGGGGATAAGAAATGAAATGCACCGTTCATGGAGACGGTAAGCCGTTCGTACGCATGAACGCTACTTTCATTTCTATCTCATACTTTAATGGAAAGAAATAATAATGATATAGAGTTATATTATAATTACAGTATAACATCATATATAATAACATTAAATCCATCATTTATACGTCCCATGTATGGCATTAACAAATCACATCACTTTGAGGGGGCGGTAGTCCGCACTTCCTAAAATGAAGATATCGCGTATACCCATAATGGAAGCCATAAAGGTAAGACACAAATGAAAAATACAGAAGCTTAAGTAAAACATAAACATATTATATATCATATATAAATATAGTGACATCTTAATGGCCACCTTTGAAGGTGTTATATGAGTGTTGAACAATCATCGTTTCGTGAGGCATAAATTCGTCATCCACGGAAACAGTATGTTATTTAACCATTAGATGTAGGTGTGTGTAAGTATAGCTCGAATACTTCTTATAAAAACATACTAGTATATTTAATATACTGTAGTTGTTATAAAATAAATGAATAAAAAGAGTTTAGGGGGTTGGAGAAGCAAAATAAAACAAAAGGACTCAAAAGAAGACATTACCTTAAAATCGGGTAACTCCCTTTGGTTTGAGCTCAAAGGCTTCCTTGGGAAGACTTCTGCCCAAAGTGAGGCATCAAGGAGTAAGAGAGGGAATTTTAGAGACAAAATGGGCAGGGGTTCGCCGATCCAAAGGCTTTGGGAGTGTGGGTAAGGTGGTAGAGGTGGGGGCCTTTTATAAGAGGAGAGGAGGGGCACTGTTGTAAAGTTACAAAATGTTACTTTATTTTCGAAAGAGTTTTGGATTTTAAAGGTCCCACATTGATGTATTTCTAGGATAAGGTGATAAGGGTTCGAAATCCACTCATCCAATAGGTTTTGGACATGTTTAGGTTTTATATATTACATTATCTTTCCATTTTATTTAAATCGTTAAATAATGAGGTAATCGCTGCATCATCATGATGTCATAAATAATTTAATTTATTTAATGTCTAAAAATTATAAAAAAAATACTATGATGTAGGAAATCTTTTTATATTTCCAATTAATATTTATAGTCAAAAATATGATTTGTATAACCCCATGTAAAAATTGTTTTAGTAAAACATTTCATGTTTGCCTCATTTTTACTTTAACTTTAAATAAAAAGATATTAATGTAATTTTCCAACCAAAGTGGCTTCATGGGGTCCCCAAGTTGACCCATGGGTTTTCTTGGTCGGCCATGACACATCCAATGAGGTTAAGACATGTTTCAAGTTCATTTCATATTATGAAAACATTATTTTTACCTTAAACTACACTAATTACCTCTAATCGTGATTAAAAACTTAATAAGTTACTATTCACCAAAAAATTATATTTATCCCATTGAACCACATTTTACTTCTTAATTACAACCATGTATGTCGGATTTTTGAAATTCAAAACACAAAGAAGGAAAATTTTCATTTCAACGGAAAAATCAGTTTTTATAAGTACCACTTAGTGGTTTCACTATTCATCAAAAATTGATGTTTTTCAGAAAAATCCCAAAAATTCACCCAAAGATATATTTGATATTCCGAATTCAAAAATGAAGTCCATTTTACAAAATTCAAAACATATAAGTCACATTAATTAATTTAATAATTAATTCCCGTTGTTAGAGCAAATAGCTTGTTTTTGTGAAATAATAAGTATCAAAAGATTGACACTAGTTTAAGTCTGATTTCAAAGTGAAATTAATCTCAACAAACTCTATTGGATTTAATGGTAAAAATATATTCTAATTTCACTTTAAAACCAATTCAAAATATAACATAATCATATAAATAAATTAGATTAAAAATAGGTTTTGAATTAAAATACAACATTTTACACTATTCATTAAAAAATGAACTTTATCAGAAAGATACCAAAAATTTACACAAAGTAAATTTTGATGTCCCAATTCTTAAGAAGAGTTTTATTTGGTCCAAAAGGATGTATAAGAGTGAACAAAACTATATTTAATGATGGTTCTCCATCAAAAGGCGATAAGTGAACCTTTAGTGAAAACTAGGGCATATACGCCTAAAATTTAATTCTTTTCGTATTTTATGCCTTTATCTTTTATTGAATAAATGTAAAAACATTTAAAAACATATATAATAATATTTTAGTTATTTCTATCCATTCCTGCCAATACAACGGCTACATGTTAACTTCCATTAAAATAATATTATTTTATTATTAGAGTGCAACGTAAGATTCCCAAGAAACTCATTGTTGCGTGTTGGGTACGCCATCGTGCATAGCGTCCCCTTTAAAGTCATATTAATATTTTATTCACAAATATGGATAAATATGAAAATGTCATATTCTTTATTTACCTGGGGTGTTACATCCTTCCCCCCTTTTGGGAATTGCGTCCTCGCAATTTTAAAATTGGGCTTGGAAACATCCTTGAAAGTCCCACATCGGAAGAAGAGTCGGTAAAACAATAACTTTAAAATAAAGAAAGATAAGTACAAAGGTCACCCGTGTTAACCTATAATAGGATTCTGTGTAGGAAAACATGGACATGGAAGAAAAAGCAAAGGGTCATGTTCTGATGGAGAGTGATAGAAAACATGTTTAGGAGAAAGTTAACCATGAGAAAATCACAAACTTGTGATGGGTTAAACGGTATTCGATTCCCCAATAGGAAAAGTTAATAGACAACATTTTTGTTTTAAGTTACTTTTTATTGAGGAATTTATTCATAAGGAAACATAATCACTTATCATGTTGACTTTCAACTTTTACTAGATTCCTTAATCAAACTCATATTTTTTCCAAAATACGAGTATTTAGGGAGACTTGCTCGCATTAAGAGTACTATAATCAACTTCTAGAGAATCACCTAATCCACCAAAGAGAACTATATACTTTCCATGTATTTAGGATTTTACCAAAACCAAAACCAAAAGGTTAGTACAAGGTCAGATAATCCAGAAAAGGATAACCCTTTAAAAAGAAAATCTATGCTTAATCTCCAAAATTTTTCCAACAAAACCCAAAGTTCAACGAGGACCATCCGATAAACAATTTGTCCATAAAATTCTTCAAAGTAAACCAATCTATGATTGAAAACCAAATATTTTAAGGATTTAGCCACATAGTATTCCAAGTTAAATCGTAACATTTATCTCTAAACAACATCAGTTGCTCCTAAAGTCTCGTATTGAAAAGTAATTAACCTAATCATATATCCTCCATGATAGGTTAATCATTTTCATAAATAACCCAAAATAAACTTACTCTTAATTCATAAAATCATATAACTAAAAATAATAAGTCAAACTAACCAGGGACTTCACGTAGTCCAGTGGTAGGCGATAAATACCAATCGCACTTTGGTTGTGGGTTCGATTCCCATAGCTTTGTCCGACGCGATGGGTTGTCACACGGTCTGTGTGTTGTCCTTTTTCCAAAACTATATAATTCTTAAAAAATTCCCCAAAATGAGATAAAATCTTCAAAAATAATCATAACAAATTTTAACCTCAAGTTTATCTCATGTCTTTCATTTTCCAGCATATCATATAATAACCCATAATTACCTCAAAAGTAAGGATCATATAAACTCTAATGGTTACCTTTAAAATTATTACCTGAACTTCCACATCGATTGGTCATCTCGTACATGATGCATTACAGAACATACCAAGGTTAAAGTGGTTGATCATGACTCCTTGATAGTTGGTTTAGAACAACCATGAGATTCCTCATTGAATCCCCCATCTCATCCAGTCTCTTAATCAGAGAACCACCACAGATTCCTTCAAACCCATTGTCACTTTGGTGCCTGCTAGATCCATCCATTTACTAAAACCAAAAAGGTATGTGTGAGTATATCAACATAACCATCATGTACTAATGAGGAACATAAACACTAAGATATACTTACTCATTCACTTTATCTAAAACTAGGACTCTTTCTGAAATCCTAACCATTATGGTAATGTCACTTGTGCTTAGAGAATACCCTAACCTCTAAAGTTATCTAAACCGACCTTTGATACCAACTATAAGGCCCCAGCCTTAAACCTTACTTAATCTTGAGTTATTACAAGATTACACATTGAGGATCTTTTCAGGTTTAGAGTTTTAGAGAATTAGATCATGAAACTTGCATTACATTCCACATTCAGACAAAGTGGTTACATAAAAGACAGTATTCATTCTTCCCATCAACGGAAACATATTTAAAATAAAACATGGATTCATTCTTGACACATCCTTGACACTATCATCACATCATGTACCCTTCCCTTGACCTGTGAAAAACATTTCAAAAACTTGGGATGAGCATAAAAAGCTCAGTAAGGGATATAAAAATATGGAAAGGAAACATGAGTACATGTATACATAAGAATGAAATCATAGTTTACCCATAAAACATAAGCACTTTAACATACCTCATAAAATCATAGAAATCATATGACATAAAGGTAACTTGAGGCATTCATAACATTCTTACGTAGGGAGTAACCCTCTGGGTTACGTTTGGAATACCCATCAGAGTATATTCCCTAAATCTCTTCAGAGAAACCTTAACGTTTCACTCCTTCGTGTTACCCAATGCATTGGAGATCTATATCGGGCTCACCTGCCCTTAGTTTATCATGGAACCACCCGTTTTCATAACAATTCCCAAGAACCTCAACATAATCATATCACATAAAACATGAATAAAGGAAACATAAAATTTCTACCTTTCAATCACAAGATATCAATACAACACATTGATATAAAAACATTATGAAAAATATTTTCAATACCAAAATAAATTAAAATTAAAACATGGTATTTATTTTTCTTTTAAAAAAAGTATGGCTTATAGAGGAAGCCGAAACTCAAATAATGGTCACGGCGGCGGAGAAGTCGTTGTCGCCGCATACGTACGACAAAGACATTCCATTTTGTCGTTTAGTAAAACGCTTTATATAAAAAAGATTCCTTTTGGATAAACGTAAAAGTCAAAGGGGTTTATACACCGTATAAAAGAAGGTTGTGTATAAAACAAAATATGCCTCAATGAAAGGAGATTGAGACGAAGTCCTTAAAAAGGTCATTTTTAAAATAAAATAGATCTATTATGTGTATTCACTATAGGTACACATGAATAAAGTAAAAATACAAAATATGACATAATAATATCATGACATAATTTGAAAGTAGGAGATTAACCCAAAGAATGGAAGTTGGGTTAAGAAATCCCCTTACAATAATTAGACAGCCTAATGGCGTCACTTCAAAATTCAGAAAAAGAGTTGATGAGAGATAAAAAGGGTATCTCATCACTTGGGAATAAAATTCACATCAATAAGGATATAGAAGAAAATATCCCAAAATAATATTATGTGAATTAAAAGACATAACAAAATAAGTCTTTTAAAAAGAGGAGGGTGAAAGGTTCCCTTACCGACATGGGTATCTTTAGAAACATACACCTCATGAAAGAAGGACAATACAACATTGATGTAAATACTCATAAAAGAAATTATATTACACAGTGAGTAAAATAATGGGCAGTACATACACCACTCAAAGGAAATTGTGGCAAATTTAGCATAAATCTCACGGGTATAAAAGTGAGATGAAAAATCCCTTACGAAAACTTGGCAGCCTAACGGCGCCACTTAAAACATCCAAAAATGGATTGATGAGATCAAATAGGGTATCTCATCACATTAAAATAAAATGTACAGCAAAATGAATATAAAATAACATCCCCCATCATAACAAATAGGAGATTAAAATAAGTGAGATAAAGGAGAGTACTTAAAAAGAAAAAGAGAGGTTGGATCTCTTACGAAAAATTCGGCAGCCTAACGGCGCCACTCAAAACTTCCAAAATGGATTGATGAGAGAGAATAGGGTCTCTCATCATATGAACATAAAAATTATATTAAGATTAATATACAATAATATCCCTATAATAAGAAATATGATCTTTAAAAGGAATGACATAAAAGAATGTACTTAAAAAGAAAGAGAGGTGTAGGATCCCTTACCTCGGGTCCGACTTGACTCGATCGTTCTTTAATCTCCTGAATAATAAACATGAGTTAATTTCTACTTCCTTAAGAACATTTTTCAAGATCATTATTTCTTTTATATCACTTATTTCCATGTTATAATCATTATGTAATCATCTAAGTTAATAATGTTTGTTTTGTCGATATTTGGTTCTTAAGTCAAAAGTGGACTTCTTACAATTACATGTTGTTCGTGTGGTCAAAGGTTCTTTATATACAGAATGATATTAATGATTTGGATATAATATATATCATATATATCCATAATATACATGTATTTATAATATTACATAATCATTTAGAGGTAAGAAATGAAATGCACCGTTCATGGAGACGGTAAGCCGTACGTACGCATGAACGCTACTTTCATTTCTTTGTCATATTAATGGAATTAAAACTAAATGAGAGGTATGTATATTTTAATTCCAGAATTATATTCATAATTTATATGTATCATTCATCATATATATCTATTATATACATGTACTTATAATAGTACATTACATTTGGGGATAAGAAATGAAATGCATCGTTCATGGAGAC
The DNA here is from genome assembly GCA_963277665.1 of Viscum album. Lineage (NCBI taxonomy): Eukaryota > Viridiplantae > Streptophyta > Magnoliopsida > Santalales > Viscaceae > Viscum > Viscum album. The sequence goes on along the minus strand of OY728133.1, from coordinate 827,260,078 downwards.
GGTAAGTCGTTCGTACGCATGAACGCTACTTTCATTTCTATCTCATACTTTAATGGAAAAAAATAATAATGATATACAGGTATATTATAATTAAAGTATAACATCATATATAATAACAATAAATCCATCCTTTATATGTCCCACGTATGGCATTAACGAATCACATCACTTTGAGGGGGCGGTAGTCCGCACTTCCTAAAATGAAGATATCGCGTATACCCATAATGGATGCCATAAAGGTAAGCCAAAAATGAAAAATACATAAGCTTAAGTAAAACATAAACATATTATATATCATATATAAATATAGTGACATCTTAATGGCCACCTTTGAAGGTGTTATATGAGTGTTGAACAATCGTGAGGTAGAAATTCGTCATCCACGGAAACAGTATGTTCTTTAACCATTAGATGTAGGTGTGTGTAAGTGTAGCTCGAATACTTCTTATAACAACATCCTAGTATATTGAAGATACTGTATTTGTTACAAAAGAAATGAATAAAAAGAGTTTAGGGGGTTGGAGAAGCAAAATAAAACAAAAGGACTCAAAAGAAGACATTACCTTAAAATCGGGTAACTCCCTTTGGTTTGAGCTCATAGGCTTGCTTGGGAAGACTTCTGCTCAAAGTGAGGCATCAAGGAGTAACAGAGGGAAGTGTAGATACAAAATGGGCAGGGGTTGGCTGAGAAAAAGGCTTTGCGAGTGTGGGTAAGGGGGTAGATGTGGGGGCCTTTTATAAGAGGAGAGGAGGGGCACTCTTGTAAAGTTACAAAATGTTACTTTATTTTCAAAAGAGTTTCGGATTTTAAAGGTCCCACATTGATTTATTTCTAGTATAAGGTGATAAGGGTTCAAAATCCACTCATCCAATAGGTTTTTGACAGGTTTAGGTCTTATATATTACATTATCTTCCCATTTTATTTAAATCGTTAAATAATGAGGTCATTGCTGCATCATCATGATGTCATAAATAATTTAATTTATTTAATGTCTAAAAATTATAAAAAAAATACTATGATGTAGGAAATCTTTTTATATTTCCAATGAACATTTATAGTCAAAAATATTATTTGTATAACTCCATGTAAAAATTGTTTTAGTAAAACATTTCATGTTTGTCTCATTTTTACTTTAACTTTAAAGAAAAAGATATTAATGTCATTTCCCAACCAAAGTGGCTTCATTGGGTCCCCAAGTTGACCGATGGGTTTTCTTGGTCTTCCATGACACATCCAATGAGGTTAGGACATGTGTCAAGTTCATTTCATATTATTAAAACATTATTTTTACCTTAAACTACACTAATTACCTCTAATCGCGATTAAAAACTTAATAAGTTATTATTCACCAAAAATTTATTTTTATCCCATTGAACCACATTTTACTTCTTAATGACAACCATTTATGTCAGATTTTTTAAATTCAAAACAAAAAGATGGCAAAATTTCATTTAAACGGAAAAATCAGTTTTTATAAGTACCACTTGGTGGTTTCACTATTCATCAAAAATTGATGTTTTTCAGAAAAATCCCAAAAATTCACCCTAAGATATATTTGATATTCCGAATTCAAAAATGAAGTCCATTTTACAAAATTCAAAACATATAAGTCACATTAATTAATTTAATAATTAATTCCCGCTGTCAGAGCAAATAGCGTGTTTTTGTGAAACAGTAAGTATCAAAAGAATGACACTGGTTTAAGTCTGATTTCAAAGTGAAATTAATTCCAATGACCTATATTGGATTTAATGGTAAAAATATATTCTAATTTCACTTTAAAACCAATTCAAAAGATAATCTAATCATATAAATAAATTAGATTAAAAAGAGGTTTTGAATTAAAATACAACATTTTACACTATTCATTAAAAAATGAACTTTATCAGAAATATACCAAAAATTTACACAAAGTAAATTTTGATGTCCCAATTATTAAGAAGAGTTTTATTTGGTCTAAAAGGATGTATAATAGTGAAAAAACTATATTTAATGATGGTTCTCCATCAAAAGGCGATAAGTGAACCTTTAGTGAAAACTAGGGCATATACGCCTAAAATTGAATTCTTTTCGTATTTTATGCCTTTATCTTTTATTGGATAAATGTAAAAACATTTAAAAACATATATAATCATATTTCAGTTATTTCTATACATTCTTTCCAATACAACGGCTACATGTTAACTGCCATTAAAATAATATTATTTTATTATTAGAGTGCAACGTAAGATTCCCAAGAAACTCGTTGTTGCATGTTGGGTACGCCATCGAGCATAGCGTCCCCTTTAAAGTCATATTAATATTTTATTCACAAATATGGATAAATATGAAAATGTCATATTCTTTATTTACCTGGGGTGTTACAATTAAACTCAATATAATTTAACTCTTATTGAACTAGGTTGGGACTTTGTTTAGAAATTCACAGCACAAATCTCCTCCACAAATAATAATGGTATTTCACTATTTTATTCATACTATTGCACCCATTTATATAGGTGTGTTTCTAGAAGTTTGGGTGGGAACTCAAGAGTATTTTCCCAGTCAATGAAAATAAAATTTCATATATCCTACTCAATTTAATTTTTTGGGATGATTCTCGAGTCTTCTAGAATCTTTTGGGATATTCTTAAAGGTTCTTAAAAGATTATCCTTTGTTCAAACTTCCTTATACTAGGTTTCAATAAACTTATGAAAACTTCCTTAACCTAAATAGATAATAAAACGTTATATGATCATCATCGCATCATCATTTTTAAGGAATTTACATAGTTTATATAAAGATCATTAAAACTCATCTATCTAGTGTATGTCTATCTCTTTCCTTCATTGGGACTTCTATGTCAAATGGTACACCTTCAATATTCTCCATCTAGTTAACTCAGAAACTATCATCATCTAATATACCTACATTGGGTTTTCCTATTTTGGGAAACCTCTCTCCAATAAACACAACATATGTTTATCTCATGACATATCATATCTTCATCTGATCATTCTACCTATAACTAGTTGGTCTTCATATTACTACTCATATAGAACCTCTTACTGATGACTCTATAATATTATGTTTGATCATTCATCCTTGGAATATTAGGCTGGTACTTATTTATAGGCTCATTCATATGATGAAATCATGTTCCTTAGTCTGATGTTAATTCTTATGATAGCCTTCATACTTCTCTTTATCTAATGAAATTGTGCTCATCTCTCCAACTGATAATACTTCATATAACTCTTTGCCTAGTGAATCTTTATTTACATATCCTTCTACTAATTTAGGTTTAATCTATCTAATAACTTTGTAAATCTATCCTCTATACCTTTACATAGGTCGTTATGTCATTACATAGGTAACGAAGAGAACATTTTACCTTTATGTAGCCTACCCTTATGTACTTCTCCATCTGATAATATGAAGAAAAAAATATAGACTACAACTCAAGATTAGTAACTCAAACCTCCATCTGATAAAATGAGTTTAATTCATCCAATCATATTATTCTGTCTATTTAATCACATTATTAAACTTTATACAAAAAGTATATATAATAACTCCAGGTTAAACATTATATTACTGATTCATCTTGTACTTATATCACTTTGTAAAAAGGCAAGAAAACTTTGAACTTTATAACTTCATACTTCTTAAATATCTTCATATGGAACATCATTCACGTTCTGTATGATTACTTTGTGTAACTGAAACCTCAAACATCTATTGTATCTTCATTTGATCACATTTTTCCATTGATCTATGTCCAGTGATCTACATCCAATGATCTTAATATGGTGAATTTTTTATACTTTTCTTATATGGTACTAAGTTTATAACTTCAAATTGGATCATTATAATCTTCATGATTTTAGGAACTTGAGATTGGCCAAGCATTTTTTGACTTTTTAAGGAAATTTTCTTAATATAGTTAAGTAAAATTTCTTACACTCCATAAGGAAAGTTTCTAAACATCATAATGAATGTTTCCTCCATAAATCGAGTATCATATTCTATAAAATTTATCTCCAAACACATATTTACATATTGAAAACAAATGAAACCAAATACACTTTGGAAAAACATCTTTAAATGAGTCTTTCAAGGTTTTATGATAAACAAATGAAATAATACATATATTTTTTTCACGTATGGTACATGATAATTATAGATGATGATGTTTGAGACTCATATAGCTCATGATTATGGGTGATACTGATATATATCTCTTATAAATTGGGTAATGATTTTGTCTTTGAAGTTCATTTTGGTTAGAGGATGCATAGTGTCCCTGGTTTAGGAGACAATCCACTGTATTCCTATAAAGATTTAGTTATTCTATCACTACATGACTTCACACTGGATATAACATGTTTTTTTCTTTTTTTGGTTGATTTGGGGGGTTTAGGTATGGTTTCAGAAACATTCACTCTCAATTCACCACTTTAATTTATTAGAAACTACCAACGGCTCCCACATCCATAATAAGTTACAAACTTTCTTTCCAAAGGAAGGTGTTCAATTGGTGTTTTAGACCCAATAGATCTTAGAAACTCACATTGATTTAGAGGATGAGAGTTTGGGATTATCACACACTTTTGAGGGGAATTTTTTCCTACTTCAGGACTCTTTTATAGATCTACGATATGTTCGAGAATCTCTTCTTAATCCTGGTATAGGACTGGTTACCCAAACATAATGATCAAAGTGTTGAATACTTCCACATGTAAAGGGGGTTCTATTAATGATACCATCTATATGTATCTAAGGTTATTCATATATTTCCCATTATTTCATAGATATGGGTATCTTCTTATATTTTGAATCCTTAAAAATAGAAAATCTGGAGTTTCTTCCATCAAGGGAGATGGTTGATATTTTGAGGATGGGATTGAACCTTTATGAGGCATCCTAAGTATCCTGTTTATAATAAGAATCAAAGACCAAGCGGTTAATTTTATCCATGTAGTTTAATGACAAGTGGGAAGGACATATATGAGGGAACTTAGGCATTAGGTATTAATCTTGATCCTTAGGAAGGAGTCCAATTCATCCTATTTATTAAAATAATCAGAGCCATCATAGTTCACACTAATAAATATATTCCCTTTAACAGTGCACAAAACAGATTTTAACAGTGCTAAAAAGTGTTGTCAAACTCAACACTATTAAAGGGGGTCCCCTTTATCAACGCTAAAAAATCACTAATAAAGACCCCCTTTATCAGTGCTAGTTTAGTGCTGATAAAGGACCAACCTACTATAATGTGCTATTTTTATAACAGCACACTGTAGAAACCCAAACCTATAATCTTTACACAAAATATTTAATTTGATTGGAATATATTTTACATCATGAATACAAAAAAACACTATTATATACAATTTAAAAAATGCTTTGTATAATTACATTTAAAATTACTTTCCAAAAACATTTAAAAACATAATATAAATGTTTTATCATCTTTGTCAACTGTGATTCCCTCTCAAAATGTTCCACCCATGGTATATGTTGCCAAAAAAATCACCTCAACCTAATAAAAATAATCCACCTATATAAGAAAACAAATATTATATTAGTAATATTATAAATAAATAAATAAAACATTAATATGAAAGAATACATTAAAAAATGTCAACTTTAAATTAAAATGCACACTTGGAGTTACACCGGTCACACCATGCATTTTATTAAGGTGTGTTTGATTCCAACACATCACAAATTAGGTATGGATTGTTTTCCTAAAGTATCAAAACAATTGGAATGTGTTTTCTTATTTTTGAGTATATCAATTGTTCTTATTAATGAAATTAATGTTAATTTTAAATAAAGACATACTTGGAGTTATATTGGTCACACCATGCATGGGATTGAGGTGTGGTTGATTCCTATATGTCAAAAATTGCTTATGGATCATTTTTCTAAAGTATCAAAACAATCTAAATGGGTTTTCTCTGTTTTAAAAATCTCACTTGTGTTTTTTACTAAAATGTTATTTCAAATTATAAACACACACTTTGAGTCATACTAGTTATATCATGTGTCGGTTTTATGTGAGTATTTTTCCTACAAGTAAAAAATGACTTAGAAATTTATGTCCTAAATTATCAAGACAATCAGAGTTCATTTTCTTGGTTATCAGTAAGTGATGCATGTTTTGAACTAAAATATCAATTGTAAACTGATAATGGGAACTTTGAGTCATACCGGTCAAACTGTGTATCGAATTTAGGTTTGGGTGATTCTTAAACATTATAAATGACTCATGGATCATTTTAATAAAGTATCAAAATAGTCTAAATGTGTTTTATCATTTTTAAATTTTTTATTTGTTCCTTTTTCTAAAATTAATGTTAATGTAAAATAAAAAATACACAATTGGAGTCATATCTGTCACACTGTGTAGTGAATTGAGGTGTGTTTGATTCCTGCTTGTCAAAAATGACCTATGGATCATTTTACTAATGTATCAAAACAATTCAAAAATATTTTCTTGGTTTTGAGTAGGTTATTTTTTCTTTTGACTAAAATTGATGTCAATTTTAAATAAAAAGATGAAATTAGAGTCATACTAGTCGTACCATATGCCATATTGCAGTGAAGATGATTCCTACATGTCTCAAATGACATATAGATCATTTCCATAAAGTATCAAAACAATATAAAAGTTTTTTCTCGATTTTTAGTAGGCCAATTGTCCTTTTTGCTAAAATTGATGCCAATTTTAAATAAAAAGATTCAATTGGAGTCATACTAGACACACTATGTTTCATATTGAGGTAAGGATGATTCTTACACATCCTAATTGACTCATGGATCATTGTACAAAATTTTCAAAACAATACAAATTTTTTTACTCAGTTTTTAGTATGTTACTTGTTCATTTTTCTAAAATTAATGTCAATTTAAAATAAAAAGATACACTTTGTGTTATATTGGCCACACCATGCATCGAATTGATATTAGAGTGATTCTCAAACATCAAAAATGACTTATAGAAATTTTTACTAAAGTATAAAAACAATTAAAATTCATTTTCTCAATTTTGAGTAGGTCAGTTTTCCTTTTTACAAAAAATAATGTCAATTTTAAATTAAAAGATGTACTTAGAGTCATACCAGTCACATCATGTGTCGGATTGATGTGTGGATGATTTCTACATGTCTTAAGTGACTTATGGATCATTATAATAAAGTATAAAACCAAACCGAAAGAGTTTTCTTGATTTTGAGTAGGTTAGTTGTATTTTTTTCTAAAATTGATGTCAATTTTAAATAAAAAGATATACTTGGAGTCACACTGGTCACACCGTGGATTAGATTGAGGTGTGGCTGATTCTTAAACATCTCAAGTAACTCATGGATAATTTTACTAAAGTATCAAAAAAATATGAATTTTTTTTATCAGTTTTTAGTACGTCACATATTCCTTTGTCTAAAATTAATGTCAATTTAAAATAAAAGACACATTTTGAGTCATATCGGTCACACCGTGTTTCAGATTGAGGTGCGGTTGATTCCTGCACTTCACAAATGACTTATGGATTGTTTTCCTAAAACATAAAAACTGTATGAATGCATTTTATTTGTTTTGAGTAGGTTAGTTGTCTTTTTTATTATAATTTTATAATTATTTAAATATATCTATATTTATTTATAATTATAATTATAATTATTTTTATATATTTATAACTTTATATATATATTTATATTATTATATATGTTTATAAAATTATAAATAGAATAAACATATTTATTATAATTTTATAATTATTTAAATATATATATATATATATGTGTATATTTTTTATAATTATAAATACAAATAAATATATTTATATATATTTGTATATAATTATAAATATAGTTATAAATTTATAATAAATGTATTTATTGTAATTTTATAATTATTTAAATATATATATAGTTATAATTATATTTAAAATGTATTTATATATAATTAAAAAATTTATAATTATAAATATAATAAATATATTTATTATTTAAATATATTTATTGTAATTTTATATGTATTTATGAGAACATAATAATTTCATGGGTATAACATGAATTAATCATACAGATGTCAATGTATAAATGAACATATTTATCATGATGAATACATAACATATGCATGTGTACATCATCATAATATATAGTAATCTTAAGATTTGGAACATAACAACTCACAATCATGTTCACAAATAAACTTATGATCATATAGCATCAATTATACTCAGACATCAATATATAAACATAAATAATGATAATCATACCCATGAATAGCATCATTATCTCATTATATATATATATATATATATATATATTAACCAAATTCATTAGAGATATATATTTTTTAAAATATACATTTATTTATTTATATTCATAACTATAAATAAATATATTTAAAAATTATTTGTATATATTTATAAATATAAATATAATAAATATATTCATTATTTAAAAAATATTATAATTTTATAATTATTCAAATATATATTTTTTATAATCTAATAAATACTTTTTTAAAATAATATAAATATATATATATATATGAATTATAAAAAAAATTATTAATATATCATATTTATATTAATTATAAACATGGTTTTTTTAATTAATTTATATAAATAAAAATTATTTTTTAATATAAATATAATAATTTTATATATATTCATAATATTTTTTATTAAAAATATTTTTCAGCGCTCATAAAAATAATCTTTATGAGTACTAAAAAAAATAGTTGATAAAGGGTACACTTTTATTAGCTCTTTTTTAGTGCTGATAAAAGTAGTCTTTATCAACGCTTTTAGCTAGCGCTGATAAAGGTAAGGCTTTTAACAGTGCTTTCTACTTAGCGCTGATAAAAGTCAGTGCATCCCTTTCCCGAATCTGTGGTAGTGTCAGTTATGCCTTTAGGACTAGCCCTGAGATTAATGCCCCTATATGAGGGCATTCATATCATGCCATTGAATGAGGCTTATGTACTAAGGTTTCCCTAGATGGGGAGATTTATGATGTAAATGATATCATCACTGTGAGTCCCTAAGTCCTCATGAACCATGCTCAGTATGAGAAATAAGATATAGAAAGTGATCAGTCTCATCGCATATGGATTTGAGACATATTCACTAGGGAAGCCCTTATGGGGTGTTTGACATGGAGATCAGGCCTTAGGAATCCATCCTATGTATCCTACTTATAGCAGGATTCAGAGTTCTCATAGTTTAATTAACTACTCAATCTATAGATGTATGAGGAAGAATTGAGTACCCATGGGAATATTTTGGATCCTGCGGGTTAAAGTTCCTAAGACATTGAGGGAATAACACTAAGGTGGATGACCATTGGATATCGGGCCTTAAGAGGGAATATTACTTATCCTATTTGGATAGGTTTAAAAGTTATCATATTTTAGTTGTGGGGTATGCTCAAATATTTCCACTGGTCAAGGTTATCATGTCTGTAGATGTCCACCTAACAAGTCATAATTGCCTGCCTAACATGTTTAGGGTGTCTGCCAGACATGTCTAAGGATGTCTGGGTGTGTCCTAGTTTCCTAGAGAACATGTCCAAATACTATTTCATGATCCATTTTACTTGTCTAGAGGACATCACATGATATAGATGGAATGTTTAGAGAGTGTCACATGACTAATTTGGCATGCCTGGAGGATATCACATGACATAGATGACATGTCTATAGGACATCACAAAACATGGAAAACATGCTTGAAGGACGTCACATAATCTAGATGGAATGTCTGTAGCACTTCACAAAACTCGGGTGACATGTTTGTAAGTACTCCACAAGACTTGGGTGGCATTCCCTAATATTGGTGCATGACTTCGGTGATGTGTCCAGAGGACTTTGCAAGACTTGGTTGATGTGTCTAGAGGACTTTGTAAACTTGGTTGAAATGTTTGTAGGGCTTCTCAAGACTAGGTTGACTTGTTCGGATGACTTCGAAAAACTTGTTTGACAAGTCCAAAGGACATCGCATGATCTGGATCGAATGTCTAAAAGAAATCACATGAACTAGATGGAATGTCCTAATGACATCACATGATCTGGATGTCATGTATAGAGGGTGTCTCATGGATTTGGTGACATTTCCTAGTGTTGTCTCATGATCTGGGTAGGTCATGAGATGTGTACGAAAATTAGAATATCCATATTCTCATAAGTATTCCATCTTTTTCAATCTTTCTAGTATTTATTTCATATGTGCCTTGAGTTTTGTCAGGAATTAGCTTTTGTGGGTTTTACGTGACCCAGTCAACAAGCGGAAACTCTTTTGCATGATCTGGATGGCCCAACGGAGTTCATTTTCATTATCTATAAAGAGATCACATGAAGTGAATATTCATGTCACATGATCCCTTAGGTCATTCCTTGAATTTTACTTCGTAGGAGAACCTTTTGGTTACATGACATTATGCTCTAAAAAGTCTTCTCCTACTATCCCATGTAGTTTTCATCGTCGTTATTTTTTCTTATGTTGAGGGGGTTTGATTTATAAGCCTTTTTTCCTTGGTTATATGCCACCTTATGTGGCATATATCTCGAAAATATGATCTGGAGTAAGCGGAGGAGTTTTTCTATCACGTACTTCACATGATCCAATCGTGGGTCATCCATGGAATCTCATGATAACAGTGACCATGTGAATGTTCCACCATCACTATGTTTATTGGACCTTTGCTTTTAAAATGGATTTCTCATAATCATGCTAACATTCCAAACCAACTTTGAATCATTAAACCAACTTGTCTGATAGCCTTCGCAATATCAATATGCCCACAGAAAGGCTCTCACATGATCGAATGAGACTTTTTGGGGTCCTTCATGAAACTAAGACGGCTTGTCAGATGGCCTTTTCATGATCAACGCTAATTACATGATGTGAATAAACCCTTTCGAATGAAGATCAACATACCCTCCCTTCGTGATAGGATTCTTCCCTTTCCTCTTTTATTTTCTTCTTTATTTTACAAGGCTCCCAGCCTTTTCCCATTGGTTGTACATCAGAGCATCGATTGATCAATAGGGTATCTTAGGGTGGTGTGCGACCATTGTCATAGACAGTCACTCCACTTGTCTATGGATCCTGAAGAGGAATCACATGATTGAATATACATGTATGAGTTCATTCATATGATGAAGATGACACACCAACATGCTTTCATGATACAAGGTTGACATGTCTCCAAGGGATTCACAGGGTCTTACGAATCACAAAATCATGTCGTGTGAAGATCAATGTACCTATCCATCATATAAACCTTAAACCTTTTTCTTCCTTTATTTTTTATTGGGATTTGGATGACTATTAGGCATCTAGCGATCGACAAGTCTGGAAACCTTTTGAAGAATATTAGAACTTGTTTGGACTCCTTATCAAAAATGGGATGGATTTTCATAGGGGTTTCTCGTGATCATAACCAGATCAAGCACAGTTCATGATCCATTATCATGACCTTCTAGGGTCATATTATCACATATCTTTTTGGAGGTTACATGATCCACATGATTTGGTCACCTATACTTCATGTTACTCTTTCCTTTGTTTTGATGAGAAAATAATACTCATGCCTTGAGTATTTCTTCCATTGTATATATTTTATGATCATTTGGTGGGTTTAAATAAATACCCCTAGTAGAAATATAAAAGTGGATAAGGACTCAATTTTGAGGAAATTAAATTCCCACTTAAGTCCTTGGGGCTTCCACTGATTAGTGTTTGGGATGATGTAAGGTCTCTTGAGTGACCTTTGGTATTCCATTGACCATTCTATAAATATGGGAGTGAGGAGTGGTTAATTCCACTAGTGGATTTTAATTATAAATCTATCATAATTCCTTCCATCACGTGACTCCTTCACAAGGCCTTGTTACAATATCCCTTTTCAAATAACTCTTTGTAAGAACTGGTCACAAGTATGTTTCGTGAGAATTTTTTGTTAGAATTTTTCATGAGATCTGATCATAAGATTATTTTGCCTCAATTATTTTTTAAATTATTCATGAATCAACCCTTGGTAATTTTCTTGAACTTTGACCCATCTCCTTGACTGCATGGTTGTCTCATAGGCTTTGTATAATCTAATGGCTCGATCATGTGATCACTTGATCATCATGTGGTTCACATGACCATCTCAAGTTCACATGATTACAAGTCTTATGATAGATCCGGAAGTATTGATATAATCCATGGGTAATGAAATTTGTGAGACCTTCATGGGTCATGTAGTTCATGAGACCTATATCTGGTCATGAGATCATGAATCCCTTCATGGTTCATGAAATTCCTATTATGTTGTTGGAGTCATTCACTTTTTTTATAGTATTTTTTGCTTGTATGATTGTTCTTTTTTTCATATAGATTGATTCTAGTTATTGTAAGTCTTCAAAGAAATAGGTCATAGTGTTGGTGTCTTATCCTAACAACATTTTTTCAAGAATTGATGCTATATTTTGTCATATTGTTGAGCCATCATAGAAAATTATGATAGACCTAATGGGAATACTCAGTCTTCACTATTTTAGACCACCATGACCTTTTTTTGAATGGGTCATTCCCTTATTGCAACAAAAATTTAATGTCGATGATAACAGACCTGATGGGAATTAACCCTATGGAATATCTTATCTCTTAGACTTCCTACCTTTCTATGGGTTCAGTCTTACAAACGACACCCATATCCTTCCCCTATGGTCATCAATTGTGCCTTGTTCTGGGATTATAGAGACCCATAATTCCTTCTAAGAAAATATCTCACATGTGGTCTATTTCATCATCGAGTAAAAATTATCATATGGGTACATATTAAAATTTATTCCAATAGACTTCGGAAAGAATCTTCATAAACCTAACTTTGACACACACATGTACTACTTGATAATTCAAAAATATTCCACAAACCATCGGTTCATGTGGTTTTATAAGTATGACCTTTGGTTAGGAGGGAGCTTTAGGATGGATTGGGGTTGTCCCTTTTGGGTGTAGTATATCTCTTGTGAATTTTCTGAAGATCTAAAAGGGATTAGGATGTATGTGGCTATCTAAATATCACAAACCTTCTCCTAATATAACAAGGTATTTATGGTGGAATTTTTCAACTTCTAGAGTCCAGATAAAAACACATTATACTTGAAACATGGTGAGGTGGGTATCAATCTCTCGGACATCGAGCAAATTTGTGGGGCAACCATTTTAGGAGAGATGTACAATGAGTTTTTTCCCCCATCATCTTTATGGGATAACATGGAGAAGAACCCTCATGTTTCTAGGGAGTTGATCAGGTTAGCTAACAAGGTCCTTTATAAGGAACCACTTTCAAGAGAAGATACCCATTTAAGAAATGGGTCGGATATTTCATCAATGAAGTCTATTCTGAGTCAGAATCAAAGAATCTAAAGGATTTCCCCATGATGGACTCCTACAGAATTGAGGGTGCCTATTGGCCCATAGTTGAAGAATGTTCATTCACCATCTAGGGATGAGAGGTTATATCAGAAATTGAATTTACTATTTACACTACTACAAATATGGGCAAGGGGAGCACCCCCTTATATCAGCGCTAAGAAAACCGCTGATAAAGCTTACCCTGTATCAGCGCTAAAATTTTAGCACTGATATAGGGTGTCTTTATCAGTGCTTTTCTAGCGCTGATAGAGGATATCTTTATCAGCGCTAGAAAAATGAAGATAAATAACTCCTGTATCAGTGCTAAAATTTTAGCGCTGATACAGGGTAATCTTTATCAGCACTAAAGAAGCGCTGATAAAACGATCCTTTATCAGCGCTAGAAAAGCATTGATAAAGACACTTTGTATCAGCGCAAAAATTTTAGCGCTGATATAGGAAGGATTTATCAGCGCTTTTTTAGCGCTGATAAAGAGTACCATTATCAGCACTAAAAAGCGTTGATAAAACCTTAGTCTATTTTTTTATAAATTCGATCGCACAGTGCCCTCGTTTTATCGCGACCTAAAGCTCTCGCGGTAGTGGAACCCTGTGAATCCCCTCTGCCGCTCGCGCTTCTCTTGTCGTACCTCCGCCACCCTTGCTCCTCTTTTCCAAACCTCTGCTACCCACAATTCCCCTTCGGTTTTCCAGACCTCTACCGCCCGCAACGCCCCTTCGGTTTGCTGGACCTCCACCGCCCGCGACGCCCGGCTTCTTGTTGTCGAACCTCCACCACCCTCGCTTTGCGTTGCCAGACCTCTGTCGCCCACAACTCCCTCTTCTGTTTGCTAGACCTCCGCCACCCGCAACGCCCTCTTTGGTTTTTCGGACCTCCCAAGGCATGTTTTCCAGATATTTTTTCAATATTGTTCTTGTTTTTGGTTGAATCATTTATTTGGGTTAAATATTTATGGTTATGGTGTTTAATTTCATCCTTAGGGCCTTTCCTTAGTTCAGTTGGTGGTTTCATTCTGGTTTTGTGAAGATATCAAGAAATAGGTAGGTTGTTCCATTATTTGACATTTTTTTAGGTGTTTAATATGATTTATTTGGTTCTAAAATGGTTTTATTAATTGTCTGGGTTGTGGGAAACATGTTTTCTAAAAATATTTGTTGTGCATAAGGGTTTGATAAAGACTTTACTATTGTAAATGGTTGTTTGTCATGTGTGTTTCTATTATTGGAAGTGTGATTGTATAAAATAGATATAATTTTATATAGGGGGTGGAATTGAGCCCAATGGAATCCTAGTGATGGAGAATAACCCAACCCCATAAACTCATTTATACCTAGAATACATTAATTAAAACAATAATACATCACCAAAATTTAGTAAACCTTCCCAAAAAAATTATCTCCACCCTTAGTAGTATCGTGACACACCTAATTTAAGAGGAAAACAAGTAATTATAATGTAATTAAATGAATGCAGATAATAGGATGTTACATTGACTATATTAATGGTGTTACAAATAATGGTTATAACAAGGGGATAATTATAATGAATATGTCATTAATAGACCATATTATATTATTATAAATTGAAACATCATCGTTGGAAAATTATCTTTGTCAAAACATGATACATTCTAATATTATAAACTTGTGGAATCATCTACCAAAATATATTTAATTCCATAAATTATAAGACATTAAGTTACTATCTTTATCTTATTGGGGAACTCCAACAATATTATTTTAATCTTCACTAGGGTACACTAGTCGGTGTTGTAGTCTAATCTAGTTTATCATATAACATGATGTCTCACATAGTTACCTATGTTTCCCTTATCATCAATTATATAGAGATAATAAAAAAGTATGTCACAAAAAAACTATAGGTATTATTAATAAAACATAACAAATAAATCTCAACTAACATCCAAAACCATCCTAATAAATAATCAATTTTTCCTATACATCCATGCCTCACACAGAAATTAAATTCATCCCATTAATGGGTACAAGTCAATATATCACATAATTATTCCAAGGATCTACAATTAAGGATGTCAGAAGCATAATGTAAAAATATTTGATAAAAATTCCCAAAAAGGAATTTGAAAAAACATTGGATCCTTATTATTTACCATCCTTTGAAAAATAATATTTGAAATCATTCCTTTTAAAACATTTTTAAATCACATATTCCTCATTAAGAAATCTAATATATTCTTTTGAAATTATGAAAATCATACCATAAAAAGAGTTGAAAATAGTAAAAACATTTTTAATTTGAATGATTTATTCATGTAATTATTTAATAATTAAGAAAAATCATAAAACTCATATTTAGATCTCCAATTAGATTTTACGAGAAAAACTAACTTATGAATTTTATTTATTATTGAATCAAAAAACATGAAAACTACTGTAATCTCATTGTTTTATGTTTGGATATAATTTAAAAAAAATTATAGAACCCCTCATGAATATCAAGCATTGGAATATTTTTATAAGTTATAAATTTTAGAAACTCATACACTCCCCAATAGTCAATGAAATGAATTTAAGTAAATTTTTTAACTCAATATTTGTTGAAACCACATTCCATAAATGCTAAAAGACAAATTAATCAAAATTATGTCCCATAAAATCACTAGACGGACAAATAACCAATAATGAACTAGTCAAACAACATGTTTTACTGCCATAGTTGTTAGGGTTTAGTGAGAAAAAGAAAACCAAGGTTCCCTTAGTGGTGATGGTGGATATATGTGTTATTAGTTCCCCTTTTGGTGACTGTTATTGGTTGTGGAATGGGGATGTTGACCCTCATTTTTAATGGAGTCTTGGTTGTATTGTTGGTTCCCTTAACTTTTTTTTTGTTATTTTGTTTTTGGTTGAAATTGTTAAATGATTATCCCTTATTGCAGTCTTATCTTTTGGTCTATTATATTGTGAAATTTTATTATGATATAGTGTTTGATTATTATGTAATATTTATGGTTTTTTACATGAAAAAACAATTCTCAAAGGTGTTACTCAATGCCTAGGCACTAGTTATAACCCATGGGGATTGGTAATTCCCTTAAGACCTTCCCATGAGTTGGGTCAGGTGTCAAGTGGGATGGAAACTTGGCTTAGTTCATGAAAAGAAGTCTACACCATAGTATGGTTGTCTAAATCCTTTCTGTACCATGTCCATGGGAGGTCGCAACGTGGTATCTTTTTTTATAGTCTTAAATTCCACGATCCCCATTTTATATTCTTTTTTCTCCTACACAACTCTCATTTGAAATCATGATTCTTTAAGGATTACAAGAGTCATTTAACTACTCCAAACTCCCTTCTTCTCAAATAGCTCTAGTGGATGTGTTTGGTTTCTCTATGATAAGGGGATCTCTCATCGATTGGAAATCCTCTATCTCCTCTTATATCATCCTTATAGAGTGATAGATCATCATCTTTTTAGTGAATATAATATTCTTTTTTATGAATCTTGATTATAGGTTAGACTACTTGATCTCCTTATAAGGAAGTGGTTCTATTCTATTGTATTTGGAAGTCTTTTTTTGTGTACTTGAACCATAAATACTAATATTTGAGATTCAAATAGGATGAAGATGAATAAATATTGGATGGATGCTAATCGTTTAACAATAGAGTACGAGAATGGAGGGAAAGAGTTCATCAAGTTTGCAAAGGATCATGCAAAGGATCCTTCTCAAATACTTTGTACATGTTTACATTGATGTTATTCTAGAATAATTACTCTAGAGGAGTTTGAAGAACATTTGATATGTCACTGAATAGATCAGAGATATAAATGTTGGAATAAACATGGAGAAAAAGATAATGTAGCTACTGGCTGAGATAAAACTGCGTTTTATGGATCATCAGATATGAATACAAATATGGATAATGAAGAAGACCATATGGAGGATGTGATTAAAGATGTCAATGATGATGAAGATCGTATTGAGGAAATGATAAAGACAATTCAAGATGAACTCCGTGATTTCCCAAAATTGTTTGAGAAGTTAAAGAGTTGTGCAAAGACGTCATTGTATGCTGCTTGCACTAAGTATACAACATTGTCAACTGTACTGAAGTTGTATAAATTGAAAGCAGGCAATGGATGGAGTGATGTCAGTTTTACATAACTACTTGCTCTCTTGAATGACATGCTCCCGGAAGATAATGATCTCCCAAGTCATACATATGAATCTAGACGAATTCTACGCTCGATGGAAATGATTTCTGAAAGAATACATGCCTGACTGAAAGATTGTATATTGTTTCGCAAAGAGAACAAATCACTTAAAGAATTCCCAAAGTGTTGTGATTCTCGATACAAGAAAGATAAATCCAATCCTAAAAAAGTTGTATGGTACTTTCCAATCATTCCATGGTTTAGGAGTCTATATGGAAGTGAAGAAACTGCAAGACAATTGTCATGGAATGCAAATAAAAGAAATAAAGATGGGTTATTACATCATCCGGACAACTCTCCTCAATGGAATAAAATTGATCATGAGTATCCTGAATTTGGAAAAGAGCCGAGAAACCTTCATCTTGTGTTATCTACAGATGGAGTGAATCCTTTGGTTTTCAAACCAGCACTCATAGTACATGGCCTGTTATGTTGGTAAATTATAACTTGTCACCCTAGTTATGCATGAAGCGGAAATTCATCATGTTATCTATGCTTATATCATGACCAAAACAACCAGGTAATGATATTGATGTTTATCTGGCTCCTTTGATCGAGGATTTGAAGTTATTGTGGGACTCAGGTGTAATGTTGTATGATGCTTATAAAAGTGAATACTTCACGTTGAGAGCGATTTTGTATGGAAAAATAAATGATTTCCCTGCTTATGGAAGTTTTTTAGGATATATCATTAAAGAAACTCAAGGGTTTCCCATGTGTGAAGAAGATATAGAATCAATTAGGTTGAAACATTCATCAAAATATTTGTTTCTAGGACATCGTAGATTTCTACCTCATCGGAATAAGTGCCAATCTTGGACGACATCATTCAATGGAAGTTCAAAAAAACGTGCAACACCGTCTCCACTAACAGGTGATCAGCTGTTTGAGAAAGTAAAAGATCTAAACACTGTTTTTGGTAAACCATTTTCGAAAAACCTTGCAAAAATCGGTTGGAAAAAGAGATCAGTTTTTTTTTTGAATTACCATACTGGAATTGTTTGTACGTCCGGCATTTTCTTGATGTAATGCATGTGGAAAAAAATTTATGCGACAGTGTTATCGAAACGTTTCTAAATGACCCTGAAAAAAAAAAGATGTAATTAAGGCAAGGTTGGACATGGTTGACATGGGAATACGAGAAGAGTTGGCTCCCGTGAAGGGTGAAAATAGAATGTTTCTTCCTCCAGCTGCTTATACTCTTTCTAGGGTGGAGAGATATTAGGTTTGAAACTTCTTCAATGATGTAAAGTTTCTAGATGGGTACTCATCAAATATCAATAACATTGTGTCAATGAATGATTTGAAGTTAAAAGGTTTGAAATCACATGATTTCCATGTTTTGATGCAAGATCTAATTCCTATAGATTTACGTTGCATTTTTCCCAAGAATGTTCATCATACCTTAACAAAACTTTGTTTCTTTTTCAAAGCTATATGTAGAAAAGTTTTAGACCCAGGGAAATTTACAGCTATGGAAAAAGAAATTTTCATCATATTATGTGAATTAGAAATGTTCTTCCCACCAACATTCTTTGATATGATGGTTCATTTGAAGATTCACTTGGTGAGAGAGATTCGAATTTGTGGTCTTGTGCACTATAGATGGATGTATCCTGTTGAATGGTATATGAATATTTTGAAATGGTATGTCAAAAATCAAAGTCGGCCAGAGGGTTTTATAGTAGAGTGATATATTTTTGAGGAAGCCATTGAATTTTTTACTGAATACCTATCTGATGTGGAAAGCATTGGTCTCCCGAAATCTCGTCACACTGGACGCATTGAGGGTGAGGTTTTTGGAAGAGAAGTTGTGACAATCAGGATTACAGATCGGGAGCAGGATCATCTTTATGTTTTGCATAACAGGTGGGAGGTTGCTCTATATATTGAAACTCACAAATAAATTCTTAGGCAGTTAAATCCATCGAGGGCTGAAAAATGGTTATCAGATACACATAATCACTAGTTTATAGGATGGTTTCAGGACTATATTTTTAAGCAGTTTGATGAAAATATGAATTCAATTTCATAACGTCTTCGATGGCTAGCCACTGGACCAAGTGTGTATGTATTATCTTACAGTGGTTATGTAATTAATGGTTATACATTCTATACAGATGAACATGATGAAGATAAAACCATGAAAAATAGTGGAGTTACACTAGTGGCTGAAGCGATGCATGTTTCTGGTAGTAAGGACAGAAATCCAATTTATGCAAATATGTCATACTTTGGCATTATCAAACTAATATGGTATTTGTATTATATGACATTCCAATTGCCAATTTTTAAATGCAAATGGATTGATAACAACAGTGGTGTTAAAATAGATGAATGGGGATTTGTGAAAGTTGATTTTAGTAAAGAAGGGTACAAAGAAGAACAGTTTATAATGGAATCACAAGTGGTACAAGTTTTTTATGTTCCAGATCCCGCAAACCGAAAGAGTTCGATTTTTCTGTTATCATATAAAACTACTGAAGGTTCTGATGAAAATTCAGTTGAGGATGATCCATTTAGTGGTACGTCGCAATCATTTCAGAGCGGTCCCAATGAAGATGATGTGTTTTATGTTAGAGGAGACCACAATGAAGGGATTTGGATAGTCGATAGAGGTGTCAAATCCCTTAAACCTTTAAAAAAAAGAAAAAGAGTTCAGTAAACATGTTATATTTTGTTTGTAATATAGATCTTGTTATCTCATGTTATTATCTTATCATTACCGAATTTATGTAATCTGAATTAACTTTTCAAACACTTTTGTAGATAATGAATTCTTCACATTCTGGTGCTCCTTACCTTGAGGTTGAACAATTCTCTCAAGCAGCTGTTGTTGCGGCTGCTGCTGCTCCTACTGCTCCTGCAGGTCATGCTCCTGCGGCTGCTGCTGCTCCTGCTGCTCCTACAGCTCATACTGCTACTGTTGTTGCTCCTGCTGCTGCTCCTGCTACTCCTACAGCTCATGCTGCTGCTATTGTTGCTCCTACAGATCCTGATGCAGCTCCTGTTTCTCTTGCTGCTCCTCCTGTTGTGGCTCCTGCTGCTCATGCTCCTCCTACTGCTCCTCCTTCTGCTCCTACTATTGCGGCTCCTACAGATCTTAGTGTTGAGGTACAATAACCATCATCACATGTCGTTGATACCATTCAAGATGAACATATAGATGATGTTGATATCGATGAAATGGTCGGTAATGAAGGACCAGCGTTGCAGAAATCATAGGTATGTCGTAGTTTGATAGTGTTAGCCAAAATTATTAAGGCGAAAAGCAAAGGCATAAAATTTGAAGTCTGATGGAATGCACGAGGCCAACATGTGAATCCCAACAAGGATATGTTTAGCAGCTACATTAGAGTTGTCACTCGGCAACGCGTGCCGATTGACATAGATTCATGGCACCATGTTGTGTCCGGGATGAAGGTTGTGATCTGGGAAGAAATTATGGTAACAATATGAATTTATTTCTTTAATTTACTAGAAAATAAAATAATGAAACAATGTCTTACTCTTCTCAATCTCTTACAGAGTACATTTATAGTAGACGATTCACACAAGGATTATATACTAAGGCTTGCAGGAAAGATTCATTGAATTTTTTTCACTATTTTAACAAGATGTCACCTCAAAGATTATAAAGGTAAAATAAACCCGCACCCACACATTGTTTGTGCTCACCTGATATCCCAAGAAGCATGGGATGCATTTATTGGCCATCGTGGGGATGAGATGTTTCAGGTACAGTGTGAGTGATAATACGTTGTTTGAGGATACCTGTATTCATCACTTTGATTTTCAATATTTCATTTATGAAACAGAAACTCTGTACTGAAAATAAGGAACGTTCTTCAAAACCAACATACCCCTATTGTAAAGCAAGGATGGGGTACGCTTCATTAGAAAATAAAATGTTACATATTTTAAATTTACAATAATATTGTTAGGTTCCAATAAAAAACATCATAATTATTTTTCTATGTTTATATATAGATTGATGAGTCTAAAACCAAATGCACTTCCATCCCACGTCATGTGCTATGGAAGGAGGCACATGTAAAAAAAGAAGGAAAGTTAGTAGATGAGAACACACAGAAAGTGTGGGAAATATGTGTAAGTATGACACGACAATAAAATAATTTTTTTAAAATTGCTATTACATAAAAATAATTAGTTATTTTCCTATATCTAATTGTCACAGGAATCAGCTACTCCTGTAGCTAATACAGACCTATTATCGACAACTTTGAAGCAGCCAGAAAAATACGGTCGTGTTAGAGGTGTAGGGTTTGGGGTGACACCCCGAGTATATTTTGAGAAGAAGAAAACAATGGATGATACAGATGAAAAATTGGAACAAATCAGCGAAAAAATAGCAACCCTTGAAGAACAATTGCAATGGCAGGGAGATTTTCTAGAAACTTTTATGGGTGGGAAGCAAAGGGAAGACACAACTCAAGAACAACCGCCGCATGAACATCCCGCCCCACCCCCCACCAGCTTTTAGGCAATCCATTTTCCTCAAAGAACTGTCTTAGTCGTGGTAATCAATATTCTGATAATTGTTCCCATGAAATATGAATCAGAAAAACACAGATAATTTTTCGGTACTCATCTTCTACAGGGTGATAATGATTGTGATTTATATCTGTCAACACCCACCTATCACCTTGTAGAAATTTCTATAGTGTTCAATATCCCAGATGCCACACTGCATAATAGACCACTTCCGAAAGATCATCTGAAAGTGACGATTACTGTAGCTCATGAGCCAAAGTCAGAGCTACATATTCCACTTGATGACGATGATATTCATACAGTCGAAAAGGCTATTAGGACAATCATTACCTGTCCATCACAACTTGTAAGAGTACATGCGGACAAAGAAGTATTTATTTTCTTTTCTTTTCAAGCTAAACCCTTAATAATTAATGAAAAAAGGTTCTAAACCAATGATTGTAGTTATAGACAGAGAAAGGGAAGGGGGTGACAAACGTCGGCTCAAAACCATCTAAAGGATCAACCAACCGATCCCAAGGAGCTACTAAAAGCACAATAACACCACTTGTTCTCTATCCACATTTACTAGCATTGAAGACTCATGTGGATACGAAGCTAAAAGATGTTAATAGTCATATAGTGGTTTTCGAAGCGAATATATATGGAGAGGAAAGTCAAGATTTCATTGCTGCTGAAAATGTAAATGAAATCCTTGAAAACGGTTGGCTAGGCATCACAGTTGTAAATGTATATATGAGGTATGTTTCAATGAATTGATTTTCCAAAATCTGATCTAATGTGAAAATTATGACTAAATGAATTTTATATTATTGACAGACGCATTTATGAAAAATAGTTGAAGGAATTTTCCCATGAGCCAAGATTTGGACTGGTTAGTCCTCATATCACATCAACACACCTAACAAAAATAGAGCTAACAAAAAGGGATGAAATAGTGAACGGCTTGCTGAAAACATTTGAACGCAAGATTACAGATGATAGACTTTTCCTAATACCAACCATGCAGGGGTAATACTCTACGATTAAAGCATATCAATTATATTTTTACTTCTTTTATTACTTATTCCTTTTTGTGTTTTTAGGAAACATTGGTTTCTAATTGCGGTGAACTTAGATACTCCGAAGATTTATTTTCTAGATTCAAAGAAAGGATATCCATCAAACCGACCACAAATGATGAAGTTTGTGAATCTGTAAGACACTAAATATTATGTTTTAGGTCTAAAAATCAAGTAATATAATTTATATTATCTTTTACTGAGGATTCTGTTATGACAGGGCGGTGTATCATTATCGTCTAAAAAAGGAATGAGGATAGGGGCTAAGCATAGGGAGCCGATCAAGTACTACGTCTGGACAAATATCAGGGTATATATAATAAAATTTCACTACCCAAACACATCTCAAAAAAAGTTGCTTAGTCTCCTAATAATAAATTTCTTTGAAGTGTCCAAAACAAAGAAACGATAATGATTGCAGTTATTATGTTTGTAAATTTGTGAAAGGGATCGTTTTTCATCAGCAAACTACCTTCCCTAAAGAGGTATTTTTAAAAACAACTACTAGATCGTTTAAGTTATTTATTAATTCTTTATTTTTTTATATTGTAGTACTACTCTGACTACTGAAAAGACTCATACTCACGAGACGATATAGATGTGTTCAGAAATGAGTGGGCCGCATACCTGATGGAAGATTGTACACAAATAAAATGAATATTTGACTTGGGGACATGTACAATTTGTGGTCATTTTTGAGAGGGGTTAAGGGGATCAAAAAATGAAACATTGTTGTATATAAATGTTCATTGGAGAATTTTAATTGTTATTAAATAAAACAGATTTTCTCCAATGAGTCATTTTCCCATTTTAACAGATGATATGCACCAGCAACATGCAAGAATGTTGAACCACTCAAAGGGTCTCTATTTTGTTTAAAATGGACGTGATTTTAAGTGAAAACAACAACTGACCTACGGAAATTCAACCAAATGCATTCTAATTGCATTGATATTTTATAATAATGATCCAAGGGTCCTTGGTGATGTGTACGAGTCAACCCCGCCTCAATCTGAGGCATGGTGTGGCCGCTAGCACTCAAAGGGTCTCTCTTGTTTAAAATGGACACGATTTTAATTGAAAACAAAAACTAACCTACGTAAATCCAACCAAACGCATTCGGATTGCATTGATATTTTATAATAACGATCCAAGGGTCCTTGGTGACGTGTACAAGTCAACCCCGCCTCAATCCGAGGCACAGTGTGGCCTCTAGAACTCAAAGGGTCTCTCTTTTTTAAAATGGACACAATTTTAATTGAAAACAACAACTGACCTATGGAAATCCAACCAAACACATTCATATTGCATTGATATTTTATAAGAACAATCCAAGGATCCTTGGTGATGTGTAAGAGTCAATTACACCTCAATCCGACACACGGTGTGGCCGCTATCACTCAAAGGGTCTCTATTAAAATGGACACAATTTTAAGTGAAAACAATAACTGACCTCCGGAAATCCGACCAAACGCATTCGGATTGCATTGATCTTTTATAATAACGATCCAAGGGTCATTGGTGATGTGTACGAGTCAACCCTGCCTCTATCCGAGGCACGGTGTGGCCGCTAGCACTCAAAGGGTGTCTCTTGTTTAAAATGGACACAATTTTAATTGAAAACAACAACTGACCTACGGAAATCTGACCAAATGAATTCAGATTGCATTGATATTTTATAAGAACAATCCAAGGGTCCTTGGTGACGTTTAAAAGTCAACCCCGCCTCAATCTGAGGCACGGTGTGGCCGCTAGCACTCAAAGGGTCTCTCTTGTTTAAAATGGACACGATTTTAATTGAAAACAACAACTGACCTATGTAAATCCAACCAAACGCATTAGGATTGAATTTTTAATTTATAAGAATGATCCAAGGGTCCTTGTTGACGTGTACAATTCAACTCCACCTCAATCCGAGGCACGGTGTGGCCGCTATCACTCAAAGGGTCTCTATTTTGCTTAAAATGGACACAATTTTAAGGGAAAACAACAATTGACCTACCGAAATCCAACCAAAAGCATTCAGATTGCATTGATCTTTTATAAGAACGATCCAAGTATCCTTGTTGAAGTTTACGAGTCAACCCTACCTCAATATGAGTCACGGTGTGGCCGCTAGAACTCAAAGGGTCTCTCTTGTTTAAAATGGACGCGATTTTAATTGAAAACAACAACTGACCTACGGAAATCTGACCAAATGCATTCGGATTTAATTGATATTTCATAATAACAATTCAAGGGTCCTTGGTGATGTGTATGATTCAACCCCGCCTCAATCTGAGGCATGGTGTGGCCACTAGCACTCAAAGGGTCTCTCTTGTTTAAAATGGACACGGTTTTAATTGAAAACAACAACTGACCTATGGAAATCCAACCAAACGCATTTGGATTTCATTTATCTTTTATAAGAAAAATACTAGGGTCCTTGGTGATGTGTAAAAGTGAACCCTGCCTCAATATGAGTCACGTTGTGGCCAATATCACTCAAAGGGTCTCTATTTTTTTAAAATGGACACGATTTTAAGTGAAAACAACAACTGGCCTACGAAAATCTGACCAAACGCATTTGGATTGCATTGATGTTTTATAAGAACTATCCAAGGGTCCTTGGTGACATTTATGAGTCATCCCCACCTCAATATGAGGTATGGTGTGGCCGCTATCACTCAAAGGGTCTCTCTTGTTTAAAATGGACACGATTTTAATTGAAAACGACAACTGACCTACGGAAATCTGAACAAACGCATTTGGATTGCATTGATATTTTATAATAACGATACAAGGGTCCTTGGTGACGTGTAAAAGTCAACCTCGCCTCAATAAGAGGCACCGTGTGGCCGCTATCACTCCAATGGTCTTTATTTTGTTTAAAATGGACACGATTTTAAGTAAAAACAACAACTGACCTACAAAAATCTGATCAAACACATTTGGATTGAATTAATCTTTTATAAGAATGATAAAAGGGTCCTTGTTAACGTTTACGAGTCAACCCCACCTCAATCCGAGGCACGGTGTGGCCACTAGCACTCAAAGGGTCTCTCTTGTTTAAAATGGACGCGATTTTAATTGAAAACAACAACTGACCTATGGAAATCCGACCAAACGCATTTAGATTGCATTGATCTTTTATAAGAATGATCCAAGGGTCCTTGGTGATGTGTAAGAGTCAACCCAGCCTCAATTTGAGGCACATTGTGTCCACTAGCACTCAAAGGGTCTCTATTTTGTTTAAAATGGACATGATTTTAAGTGAAAACAACAACTAACCTATGGAAATCCAACCAAACGCTTTCGGATTGCATTGATATTTTATAATAACGATCCAAGGGTCCTTGGTGACGTGTATAAGTCAAACCCGCCTCAATCCGAGGCACAGTGTGGCCGCAATCACTCAAAGGGTCTCTCTTGTTTAAAATGGACACGATTTTAATTGAAAACAACAACTGACCTATGGAAATTTGACCAAACACATTCTGATTGTGTTGATATTTTATAAGAATGATAAAAGGGTCCTTGGTGACATGTAAAAGTCAACCCTGCCTCAATACAAGTCATGGTGTGGCCTCTATCACTCAAAGAGTCTCTATTTTGTTTAAAATGGACATGATTTTAAGTGAAAACAACAAATGACCAACAGAAATCCAACCAAATGCATTCGGATTGCATTTATATTTTATAATAACAATCCAAGGGTCCTTGGTGACGTTTATGATTTAACCTCGCCTCAATCCAAGGCACGGTGTGGCCGCTAGCACTCAAAGAGTCTCTATTTTGTTTAAAATGGACACGATTTTAAGTGAAAACAACAACTGACCTATGGAAATCTGACCAAATGCATTCGGATTGCATTGATCTTTTATAATAACGATCCAATGGTCCTTGGTGACATATATGAGTCAACCTCACCTCAATACAAGGCACGGTGTGGCCTCTAGCACTCAAAGGGTCTCTTTTATTTAAAATGGACACGATTTTAATTGAAAACAACAATTGACCTACGTAAATCCGACCAAATGCATTCAGATTGCATTTATATTTTATAAGAATGATTAAAGGGTCCTTGGTGACGTTTAAGAGTCAACCTAGCCTCAATATGAGGCACGGTGTGGCCGCTATCACTCAAAGGGTATCTATTTTGTTTAAAATGGACACGATTTTAATTGAAAACAACAACTGACCAACGGAAATCTGACCAAACGCATTCGGATTGCATTGATCTTTTAAATGGGGGTTCATGGCATGTGATCTATTAGGGTAATCATATATATATCAATTCATGGTTGGCCTGGTATACTATTGTGATCATGTGTTTGGGTCTATGATACTTATGGGCTTATATCTGGATGAAAATACTCCCATATGGGAGGGTGGATATGCATATGGGTCTTATTCCTTAAATAAGAATACTCTCATAGGAGAGGGATGAGATGTATATAGGTATTGTTCCCCAAATGATTATACAACCATAGGAGTGGGATGAGATTCTTATCGGGAATATTCACTAAATGAAAATAATCCCACAGGGGAGGGATGATATGATTATATAGATTATGCCTCAAATGAGAATACACCCATATTAGAGGGTTGATATGATTCTAGGGATTATTATTTGGATGATAATACTCCCATATGGTAAATAATATATACTTCTTAGTATTAGTACCTAAATAAGGGTACTCCCATAGTATAGGGATGAGATCCTTGTTGGTCTTATGCCTCAATATTGGAAGAACACATATGGGTGGTCTGAGATACTATTGAGGGTATTCCCTGGATGAGAAAACTCCCATAAGTGGTTTCCATGATGGAGTATAAATAAAACTCACATATTGGAGGTCAATCATAATTATGTATATAGTGGGGAGACCATGGTATATTATATGTTTTGTGTGGTTCCTATGATGTACTCAGAGAAACCCTAACATTGGATGAAGTAGGTATGGTTGATCAAGCTTTAATACTTGAGAATCAAAGTGTCTTGATGTAGATGGGGTTGGACTTGGTCAAAATATATTTTTATAATGTCAACATGATCCTTTTGAAATGC
Organism: Viscum album; assembly: GCA_963277665.1. NCBI lineage: Eukaryota > Viridiplantae > Streptophyta > Magnoliopsida > Santalales > Viscaceae > Viscum > Viscum album. The sequence goes on along the minus strand of OY728133.1, from coordinate 827,231,825 downwards.
ATGGTAAAAGTTCAGCGCTTGGAAAATTAATGTTGGTTTAATCATGGTCATAGATTTGAGGATCAATGATGATTTTTTTATTAGTTTTATTCCAGTTATTTCTCAACTATTTTGTGCATATTTCCTAATCATGAACTTACAATAGCCTATTCCAGGTTTAATATTGGGGGTTTATTAATGAGATTCATCCCCCCCCCAAGTATGTGCACCACAGTGTGTGTATAAACCTTATAACTTCTTTGAGGTTGATAACATGATGCATAGTGGATAGAGAAAAGTCCAAAGATTTATGTATTGATAAAACACACCCATGTGGAGCCTTAGTATTGAACTGGAAAGCCCCCCGAACACCCCCTACCCCGCCTCGAATAGCCACCCCAAACCCTTGAACAGCCCCCAAACCCCCTGAATTCTGAATTGATTTCTTTAAGTACTTAATTAACTTATAAATTATGTCTTAATGGTGTACGGGTATAATTGTTGTATGGGTATACTTGGTCTAATTTGTTTATGATTTATGAGTTAATTATGTATGGGTATACTTGATTTAATTGGATTATTGAGATGTTATTTTTTTGCAGGTGTTCGGGTGTGCTGTTGACGATTTATCGTAGCAGTAGAGAGGGAATTTATCAGTGCTCTTTTAGCACTGATAAATCGTGCTTTTATCAGTGCTAAAAAAGCACTGATAAACTACACCTTTATCAGTACTAAAGAAGCGCTGATAAAGTGTTATTTTATCAGTGATTTTTTAGCACTGATAAAGGGGTACCCCCTTTATCAGCACCGAGATTTACAGCACTTTTTAGCGCTGTTAAAGCCCGTTTTTAGTGCTGTTAATGCCCGTATTTTTAGTAGTTTTATTTGGTTAGTTTTCTTTCCATGTTCCTAATAAAGTACCTACTTCTGATGAAGGAAAAGGGTAGAGTCATAGTCTCTACCTTTATAATGGTGACCTCTATGGTAGGATGGAAGTTCATTGGGTTATACATTCCTATGTTGGTCAAACTATATCACCTATTACACTACATTTATAGGGAAAGATACCCACAAATAATCTATGGTCCCTTTCTAGTATTATGGTCTTGGATGGGGGATCATCTAGGTGGTTGTGAGTACCTAAGTATCCATAATATCCTCAATGTTTATTTCAAACTTTTTTGTGGTGCATCAGTAGGGTGAGTCCTATTATACTAAAGTATTGGGAGATTATGGCCTACTTGATCTGGCATGACCACTTATCCTTCAAACCCTATGGGATAATTCCCACTGTTAGTGTTATTTAAAATGTCAGGGGATCCTTGAGGCTCAGTCCTATATGATGTCAATTCATGATGGATTCATTTCTTCTCATGTTTATGGGATAATTCCACATGAATGGTATGAAAATTTTCATTCTATCCATTAGTTTTAGTGTATTCAAATGAAATTCCATCCCCATTTTTACATTTGATCATAGAATTGTTTGATGGTGGCTTTCCAGTTATATTTTATTTTCATGATGGAGGAGACTCAGGTCCGGATGGACTTCCCTACAAGCGATGCCAATATCGGTTTGTCCTAATATTATGCTAATATCTAGATATAGTCGTATCTAAATGGGAAATTATCCACATCAATTCCTATGGCTGCAAGGTTTCCACCAATTTCTAAATCTAATTGGAGGCATGTAAATAAGTTTTCTTCGAGCGGACCGATTAAAAAATTTACCATTAGTTTTTTTATAGACAGAAGCATCTAATATAACGTCTTTAATGATTGTGTTTCCTATAATTGAAGTCTCACTTTCACTATTATTTCCCACTACATTTTAGTCATGGATAAACTAGATGAGAACTAATTCTGATATTGATCTCTAGAGATTACTTCACCAGGAAGAGATATATTTAGAAGGATTTACTCACAATACAACCCCTAAAGGTTTTACTTTCAAAGGTCATCCTACTAATTTCAAGTCCTTTCTTCAATACATTGATGTAATGATGGAAATTGTAAAGGGTTGGATCCACTATTCAACTTTTGTGCAATTAATGATGGTTCAGGGCACGTTGGAGGTATCTGTAGATGAACAGGGTTATCCCATCATCGAGGAAATGGTAAAGATGGTCCTTTTTCAAGTCTGTGGTGTTTTTACAACCATAATAACATATTTTTTATGTTTATATGGAATAAATATACATAATATTGTCCACTCCTGTTGTCCCTAGTATATTCTCCTAGGGGTAAGGTTATTGGAGCTAGCTTGAGAGACGACCATTGGACCGATTATAAGGGTTCTTCAGGTCAACTGGCTCTAATGAGGGAGTAAATTTCTACCCCTAGAGTTTCACAGTCTATAATTATATTAGTTTTATCCTTAATACCTTCAATATTGACACCTTATGAGGACCCTTCCTCAGATAGGAAAGGAAAATATAAGTTCTATAAGCTATTAGATCCCTCTCCCTTAGAATATAGAGGTAATCATTTCTCTTTATTCTTTCCCTATTTTAGACCATTCCATTAATTCATTTTGTTTTTTCAAAAATTCACATGTCCCCACTGATCCCTCTAGGAGGAACATGTATCTATTTCTAAGAAAGTAGGTGATCATTTTTTTACTTCGGAAGAACCTTCATTACTACGCCCATCCCATCAATAAGTAAAGATAGTTGAATTGCTGGCTTAATTAGACCCAGTGCTTACTGCAGATATTCCATTGGTTGTTCCATTTGACTTAGCATGGGAAAATGTGATCCTGGAGGAAATTGATGCTAGTATCTACTCTACTGCTAATTTAGATTTTTGGAGGTTTTTTATGAAAAAGGTGGTCACTTCTTCAGAAACTATACACATGGTTAAATTTGTGTCATTTCATCTAACATTTATTTTTCTCTTTCTTCACTCAAAGGTAGGGATAAAATTATGACTTTAGGGAAAGCATCAGTGATGCCACTAGGCCACTTTTCATAAGAGGGTGTTGCCTCTACACCAGAGGATTGGGTTGGGGAAATATATGTTTCTAGTAACACAATCTTGAAAGTTATGTTTCCAATATAAGTCATATTTATTGGTTACCTAATTATATCATACCATCTATCCTCTAAATGGTAAAACTTTTTTCATCTTATTATAGTTTTTACACCCTAAATCTTGGAATTATTGGTCCCTTATTCCTTAGGAATTTCTCTGACTGATTTAACCAATACAGAGTTTGACTCCCTACCCACTTTATTGAAGACTATGAGTTTGAATCCCTTTATTAGTAACATAGACCCAAAATATATTCATATTCCTAGGTTGTGATTGATTCAAGGTTTGAATTCTACTTCACTTTATTAGCTGATGTGGTGGAAAGTTTGGAGGGAGACTTGGGAAGTAATTTTATAGGCCCCTTTGGAAAGGATGAAGGACTAGTTGGGTCATCTTCAGTTCATGTTCACCACCTTTTTCTATGAGGGTTTTGATTATATATCTATTCACACTCAGTTTAAGGCTGTTATCTCTCTAAGGGAACAAAGGAGGGGACTTTAATTAAGAGTAGTAGCATCTAAGGCTTCCTCTTCAATAAGACAAAGACAGGATGTGGCCTTAAATGAAGCTTCTTAGTACATAGTATAGGTGGTATCTCTCTGAGATGTGGTTAGTGCTGGGAAGGTTGAAATCAGTCATTTATAGTCTAAATTGTTTTTCCTTTAGGTAGTGTTATCTCAGATTCATCATGCACTTAAAATATCATATAAACTTTAACATGAGATGTAGGGGATCCTTGAGATGTAGGGGAAGTCTAGGATTGATTTTTTTCCAGGGTGGAGGAATTATAGCTAATCTTAGAGAAGAAAACTAAATTTTTGATCAATTCTTCCAATCCATTATCTCCCTGGAGAAAAAATTTGTACAACTCGAGGAAAGAGACATCAACCATGCAGTTTAACATCATGCAGTAAGGAATCATGGTGTTCCATTTAAGGTATTTTATCCAGGACTATGTTAACCCTATCATGGACTGATATGTCTTGATCATGTGAGGAATCCTTTACCAAAATTCCTAATCCCATGTGATCTATGATTAGTGTGAGAACAAGGAATAGTAAAGGTTTATCTCACCACATTGAGGAGATTAAAGGAAATGATAGGGGTACTTTTTATCATGTGGTGGATGGGAGAATATATAGTATCTAGGAATCTCTATGTATCTCATTTGAGTGAGAATAAAGATGTACATAGTTCTAGAAAAACCATTTAGTTTAGCATCATGTGGTGAGGAAGAAAGGCATAAAGCTCTGCAAACACTATCCATGCATTCAAGAAATCATCTCATGAGAGGCATCCAATTTTTATGATACAAGGCTTCCTAATATGGTTTACCAAGGTATCCTACGCTTATTACATGGGGTAATAATATATTTTAATGTTATGTGCTGAAGAAAATTTTTCATAGTCTGATGTCTTGTGATCAAGATGGATATATTGTGGTTGGGCCCAGGATTTGGGATCCAGGCATCACTACATATATAATTATTGCAGGAATCAAGACACATGTAGTTATTTGAATGGGATATTCCCTATGTGGATCTAACTCACACATAGGGATGGGGGAAATTCATTTTTCCTTTTCATATATTTAGTTCTTGTGTATTGGGTCATCTGTGAAGTAATGTTTGTTGTAAAGTTTAACATCATCCGATAAGGATGTAAGGAATTGTGCAGTTTAATGTCTTGCTACCAATAATCCATCCATGTAGTTTAATATCATATGGTAAAGACGTATATTTCATGTAGTTTAACAGTATATGATAATTACATTTTCTTTGTAGTTTAATGTCATGCAACTGGAACATTTTCCTTGAAGTTTAATTCCATGAGGCTTGGAAATTGAAGGCTTTGATAGAATCTATGAAAAGTATTTCTTGACAAACCTCACATTTTTCGGGGGGGAGTGATGTGCTCCCCATCCATTGTGTCTAATGAGTAAGTTCTATTAGAATATAATGTTTGTATGATGTAACTTTCTTCCAATTTGGGTTCTATATTTGGATGTTTCTTCCCTAGTATCATTGGGGTTCTGAGAGCCAATACTAGTTCTCCTAAAAAATGGATGGGGGTGAACCTTTTTATTGAAGGATCATGGTATCTGATTCTGATGGACTTCAAGGTTCTGCAGTGAATGTAACCATCTCTCATTATTTTTTTTCCAACTCATCCAATCAATTTTATTATTTCTTATCATCTAATGGTTATCCACAGTTAGCTTTTTGAAGTGAGGTAAGCTATACTTCTATAGGAAACACTGCCTCTATTCTGTACACCAATGAATATAGATTTTCTTGTATATCAGTGCGTGTGGTTGTGTGGTAGGACAATAAACATGGAGGAGCTTTTCCATCCATAAATTTTTTTCCCTTAACCACCATCTTCTAGATTATATTTTATAGTATTATTGAAGGTATTTGTCTATCCATTTTCCATGTTATCTATAATTATCATGTTAGGGACCCCAAATATAGTGATGATATTGGATTTTATAATGTTAATGATATTCTTCATCACAACTTCCTTGAGAGGTATTTCCTCATACCATTTAGAAAAGAAGTTAGTAGCATTAATGGTGTACTTAAACTACTTAGCTATGGTTGGGGGATATTTCCCCACAACATTTATTCCCTATATGGAAAATGACCAGGAATATTTATTTTTATATATTAATTATGGGGGCTTATGGAAGAAGTTTTCATGGATTTGGCATGCGTGAAATTTCTTAGTAAACTATGCCGAGACTTGTATCATTGTTTTCCAATAGTAGTCAAGCCTCCTAATTTGGTGGGAGATACTGGTCCCGGATTGATGAATCCAATAAGAGACTATATGGAATTCTTCTATTATGGTGGAAATCTCTCTATTTATTAGGCATATGAGGATGATTCCATCAATTCTTTTTTTATAGATACCTTTTTTCATTCATCTCATCCCAAAGGGTTAATTTCATTACTAGTTATTGAGTCTACTCCCTTTAATATTTTCCCAATGATAGTGTCTATTTTTCAAGGTAATCGAATATAGGATCCATTCATCTAGGGGTGGATATCAATTTATCATGCTTGAGGTAGTGTTGATATGATTTATTTCCTCCATGTCATAGACTATGACCGATGTGACCATCCTTCAGTGCATGATGAAGAGGGTTACTTAATCATGACCAAGATCGGCTTGGACTATGGTCACATTATCCAATACACCGGCATGATCATTTTGTGATTGAGGTACATGATGTAATGTTGGTTCAAAAGGGAACTCTTCCATCATTCCTCTGATGTATCCAATTAGAGGGTAAAGTTATTCCTTTTTTATGGAATATTTTTTGTTAATATGTTTTATCACTAGCTTGGAATCCTCTTTTATGTTCAGGTAGGCTATCTGCAGTTGCGGGGATAGTTCCAAGCTGATAATGAGGGCCAGTGCATCTTTCAGATAGTGAGAAAGAATAGATAAAAATTTCATTGTTTGAAGAAATAAATATAATCCCTAAACCAACCTGATTGAGATTTATATTTTTCATCCCCTTTTCTATAGGACTTTGGGAGGGACAATCAAAATATATCTCCTATATTCAGGGAGTTTCACAGGCATAGAAAATTTCTTCATCTAGAAGTTTGGTATCCACTTTTTTACTTTCCAAAGTGGGATGTGCTGCAAGGAAATCCACCAATACTTGCCCTTTTATTACCTTCTATGATATGAAATGGATGTAATATTGTTGTAGAATAACTTTCCATTAGGACAAAGGCTCATACAGCATAGGGCAGCCAAGGATTTACTTGAGAGGGTCAATACGAGAAACCAAGTGGACTTCATGGTGCTACAAGTAATGCCTCAACTTTTTCACAATAAATATGAGAATGAGGAAATTATTATTGAAATCAAAATACATAGATTCAGTAGCTAAAATCATTCAACTATGGTATTACATAATGTTCTCATTCCCTGCATCATTATTTTGTGCAAGGAGATTTCCAAGTGATCATTCCATGGTGGATATATATAAGATTAGTGGATTTCCTTCCACCAGTATCAATAAGAACATTGGTGTAGAAAGTAATACTTGATACTCTCAAATGATTCTTTTCAATCCTCATCCCATCAATAGGTGACTCCCTTCTCCATTAACTTGCTGAGGGGGGAGATTTTCTAGCAGGTTAGCTATGAAATACCAAATATAAGTAAGTTGCCCTTAGATCCACCTCAACTCTTTGAGATTCTAAGGGGGTTACATTGCTAATACTTCTCTATTTTTTCAAGTTCAAACTCAATTTCATAGTTCCATACCAAAAATACAAGGAATCTTTCAAATTTTACCCCTAATGTGAACTTCAGTAGATTCATCTCCAAATTGTGTTGCTACAACCTATTGATGATTGTTTGAAGATCCATGAAGTTATCACTTTTCTCTCTAGATTTAATTTCCAGATCATTGACATAACATTATTATATTCATCCCAAAAAGGGATTAAATATTTTATTCATTGTGCATTGATAATTAGTGCTATCATTTTTTAATCCAAAGAGAATTACATGATAGAAAAACATTCCATGGGGTCCTTTAAAGGCAATGGATTCCTCATCTACAGAGGCCATTTTTATCTAATTGTACCCAGAATACCCATCCATAAATGTAAGGGATTGTAATATATTAGTTTTATCGATCAAGAGTTTTGTGACTGGAAATAGTAAACCATCCTTCAGGAAATGTAGACTAAGGTCTCTGAAATAAATGTAGTCCCTAATATTCCCATTATTTTTCTTGGAAGGGATGATGTTGGAAAGCCATATTGGGTATTATAATTCCTGGAAAAAAATTTATTTGATCAAATTACTGAATTCTAACTATAAATTAGTAGCATTAGGGGGTTTATCCTCCTGGTTGTATGCTTGAGAACTCAATGTTCATCGGGTAAGCCTAGATAGTGTGTACCCACATCAGGGTTTATCCTAGGAATTTCCATAAAATTCCAAGAGAACACATATCAATATTTATTTAGAAATGAGATATATATCTATTGCTCCTCAAGAGGCCTAGAGGAACTAATCAACATAGGTTTAGGGTCTTCTTATGTTCCCAGATTCACCTACCTAACCTCATCAATGGGGGTGGAGATTCCTTCCTCAAATGTAGGAAGGGAATTCTTATGGTCATCCTCTTCTTCTTAAACATGTGATTCTATAAAGGTATTTTTTGACATGGTTGGTAATCTGAGGGAATATATATCACTTCTAGGGTGAGAGAGCTTATGGGAAGAGACATTTTCATCCCCAGCTACTAGAGTCATGTTAGAGAGATACCAGAGCTGGTTATTCTATTTTACACTATGATTGGGGGAAGGAGGAGCCTATATATCTAGTATTAAGTATACTTCCTCAATCATGTTTATAGATATCACATAGTCACTATCGAGCATGCTTCGAGGATTTATAGGGGAGATATCTAAGAAATTGGGGGCTATGAAATGCATATCGTTATCCACCATTGGTTGTTTTTTCCTATTTTATAGAAACCTGTATTAGAATATTTGTCTTCACAGGACTTAAAGGGGGTGTTGTCACCATGTACTGCATTGACCTTCATATAGATTGGGTACATTAAACATTGATGAAATGTTGAAGGTACCTCCACATCAATATGAATCAAGGTTCTTCCAACCCAAACATTATATACATTGTCTTGTTGGATAACTATGAACTCAACATTATATGTGAGATCCCCAAACTGATCTTTGATCTTGATATTCCTAATATATATTTTCTCACTCTTATCATAACCTTGAATGGTTAGCTTTATAAGAGATAAATACACCTATATATATCCCAAATGTTGAAGGGTTCAAACTGGGATTAGGTTGATCTCAAAACCATTGTTAATCAGATACCTTCAGATGTCTACATTGTCATGTTTTCTAGAAACATATAGGGGTTTGATGTGTACCCAAATGAGATCTTCCAGATCATGTTCTATGAATGAGATGGTGACATGGAATTATGATGCCATAGTCTCCGCTCAATAACCCTTGGATATAGTGACTTCTATCTAAAATTCTTGTGGTACATAGAGGGATTCGATTAGTACCTTATTGAGTTCTTTTGAAATATGAAGCACATCCAGGATTCAGAGTTTGGCTGGAACAATGGATAATTGCTTCAAAATATCATAATTTTGTGTGATAGGTATTTTATTCCTGATTTGGGGTTTATCCTTATTATATCGTTCATTATATAAGTTATTTGAGGTAGACGGTCCTAGAGCCTGTGTAGAGATTGATGGAGCATCTGTTTCCAGTGGCATAGGTCACACTGTCCATAAACTTTTTTTGGGATAATCATACAATCACACCCCTTTTAAATTGTAGTATAAGATAACTAGGCTTGGATGACTAATGGGGGGATCTGGGACACCTTTTTATTTTTATTAGGCTTGATAGAGTGCTTTAATATCTGTATCAGTTGTTTATATGTCTTCTATGGGGATGTGACCAAGATATTGGGTTTGACCACACATGTGTTGTCCTATGAATCCTTTTATCTTATGTCTATGACCTCTAGTTCCCTGGTTAGGTATGGGGAACTCATGATCTAAATAATATTCATCATCAAACAATTGGTCTTCTAATTTTATTACATTAATAGAACAAAATATGAGATATTTATTTGATGAGTATTCCATTTGGTGGGGTAGTTCCTATGATTCATACATTGTAGGAAATAAGTTTTTAAGAGTCAAAGCTTTCATAGGATCTGAATATGAATATTCCTCTTCTATCTCCTCCTATGTTCAACTATTACTTCCATCTCTAGGAGGAATATTCAATGTAACCTCCCTAGGTGATGGTATCATTATTGATTTTAAAATTTTTCCTCTTAGGGTGGAATGAGCTTGGTCTAGTATCTTTTGAGTCATCTAGTTATCAAGCTTATGGACACACCTGATAGAAACCTCTTTCCAATCACCCCATTCTTCTAAATATGTGAGGGTCACACAAGTAACCTGAGCTAGGTAATTATCCATCATCAACTATTCATAATAAACCATGACTTGGATAACATCTTTAAAGATAAAGAAATCTTGGATGGTGTAACCCCATCTCCTATAGAAAGGGAAGTATTTCATATGATCAGTGAGGTTGACCTCATTGAGTATCCTAGGCTTCGGTAGGTTGAGTAGGTTATTTTCCATGGTTTTAAGGAAATAATTAGGGACCTTATCATTTCAGAAGGAGTATTCTTTATTCAACCTTTCATTGAATCATTGATGACTATGATCTCCTTATGCCTAAGTTAGAGGGTGATTTTGTTGTTGTTGTCGCTCAATAGAAGGTGCTAGGAAATTTAGGGCCTACATGGGTGCTTGGATAGGCACTTATACTAGTTTAAGGGTAACAGTGGTAGTCTCTACCTTACCAAACCTCTTCCCCTTTGCTGAGGTCATGGGTTGAGATTTAGATTAGGTCCACTAAAAGGAATATTCTATCCACTATTCTGTTTCTTCAAACTTACAGAACCCACCTGGATACTTCATTGAGATCAAATGTGTCTCCAACTCATCACTATTATTTTCATCATAGAGTTCTAGAAATTACTCTTGAAATAGTGGGATGTTGAGTGAATTGTTTAACCCTTTACATTTGGCTATGAATTTATAAACCCTATCATTTTCACATTCCTTTTAATTTTTAAGGTCAAAATTCATAGTTTTTATGAGTATAGAGTTGAACTGATAAAGGAATTGATGACGAAGGTTTCCCCATCCAGCAATGGATATTGCAGAAAGGATATTGTGCCAAACAAAGGAAGGAAATATTAGAGCTTGTGCAAAGAATCTCATCTTGGTTTCCTCCTGTTGATCTCAAGGGACCATCATCAAACCACATTGGGACAAGAAGTGCGTGAGATATTGTTCTGGGTCTCCCTCACTATCAGAGATTGAGAAGTTTGGTTTGCTGAAGTTAGGTGGAGGAAAAGTAACATCCACCCATTTAGGATATGGATTCTTATTGGGATGAATGGGTGACCACCTCCCTTTCATGGCTTCCATTTGAGAAGTTTAGGATTCAATGGCATAGATCGGTTATGGAGGTATTGATGTCTAGCTCGCCTCCCATCTATAGGGAGTGGGTAGGTCTTGATGAGGAGGCCCTTATTTTGTATCCTTCTAATTTTATATCCATGATAGGAATAAATAATTTCCCTGGTGGGGGAGATTTTGGCACTGTAATGTATTAAATTCATGATCATCCTTGACTTCCTCATTTATATAGACTAGCTTTTTAGATCTAGAGTCATACTCATGCTCAGATGCGGCTCTTGTAATAGGATCATCTCTTTTGTGATATATGGGAGGAGGGATATTCATCTCTATTTGAAGATGATATTGGGTGAGAATTTTTACCCTAAGTAGTTCCACATTGAGTTGTCTATTATTTTTTATCTTATCCTCGTATTGTACTAACTACTCCTTCATGGAAGGAATTTTAGTTCTTCTAGGTGGTGAGTGGGATGTAGACATGCCTTTCCCTTTATCATTGGAAGTGTTTCTCCATAGAGGTGGAAACTCGTTATTTATAGGTTCCAGATTTTGGATTATTCTCTTGTTCCACATATTTAAAGCCTTAGTTGGTGGACCTAAATAACCTTTATCTTGAGTTATGTTTTCTTTATTATATCCCTCTGAGTTTTCATCCTAATTTACATAATTTTTTGTATTGATAGTGATGACATTCACTAAGCTATTTTGAGCAATGGTAGTTATCCTATTACTCTCAGAGAAATATGATGATTATACATTGGTTTCATCAGGTTCATTTCTCTCACCCTTATCTATATTGGACCTTCTTTTGCTGGGTTTGATTTCCTTCACTATGAATTCCTTCTATCTTAGTTTGTGATTAGTGACCTTGAGGGAATTTTCAATTGTTTTTTAACTAATCCTAAATAGAAAATGTTTTTATTGTAGTGGGAGGAATGGATGGAATGTTAACTGTTGATATTTACCTCTCAACCTGGATAAGACTGATTCCTTCTTATGATGCCAGTAGTGATAAAAATTCCACCAACCCTATGGGTTGGGGACTATTCAGGGCTACTATTAGCACTTTTTGATCCTTCTGTTGAGGATTTGATGACTCAGGTTTAAGATTTTATTAATCCTAGGATGGGAATTGAGATATAAATTCCCCCATTCTTATAGGATGGGTTTTTTCTAGAACCACCATTGATTTTATCAGGACCCTCTTGGGGTTTGATGAACCTGGTGATGGTGATTGAGATAAAAATTCCCTCATCCTTATCGGATGGGGTTGGTTTCCAACTGCCCCTGATATTTCTTGAATTCTCTTCATAATTGATGGCCTGAGGGTGGAGGTAGTGGTAAATATTTCCCCAACCCTATGGGATGGGTTATCTCCTTTATAGATACTATGGAAGCTACTACTACGACCCATTTGATTTGGCACAATTGTGCTATGGCATGAGATGGATGCAATGGTAGCCCATTATGGGATTTTTTTCTATGGGAAGTTATTGGTTTGTCCACAACTTCATATTCTATGTCTGAAATTCTTTCTCATTATTTCAAGCATCCCAGGTTAAAGGTCTGTTGGAAGTCCTCTCCCTCTATTTCTTATGTCTTTTCATCTTTAAAGTTGTGTAATTTCATTATATCAACTAACTGGTGTGTGCATTACTCATCCCCTTAATTTCTCTGGAGGCTATGACATTTTCAGAAATTCTATCTGGGGAGTATTGTTTTTCTAGGGACATAGTGAATTGCAATGATCCATATTTTTCCCACCCTCAGATATGTATATATTATGGGGCTTTGGAAATCAGTCAACATAGAATTTTCATGATACAGATACAAACACTGCATAAGTGTCTATCCATATCTTACATCCCAAGGTTCCAAGCTATAGAGAATGAATCCATGTCTAGATGACAACAGAGTGTATTTATGGTTTGAAGGTAACCCTAATATTCTAGATAAGGGAGGATTTTAACCTTTAACTGTTGATGAGTTTCCCACATGTTTTGGCATATGTAAGGCATGCACTACTTCTCTAGATTATCTGGTATCTCATAGTCATAAGTGGTGATGGGAAAAACATGGTGGGGATATTGTTTCTAGATAACACCCTCCATATATCCATATCAGACTCCTCTTCATCAGAATTACACACCTCCACCTGGTCAGACCACAGAGGTTACTTATATAGGTTGTTTGCTGACTATGATGAAGTTTTGTGGGTAGTTGATGGGAAACTATATACAGTTGAACCTGGTATTTTGAGCACCATTATAAATGAAGGTGTAGGAATTTTGAGCACCCCTCTATATGGAGGTGCCTGATAAAGGGGGGTATTTCCTTATCTGAGGGAAATATTACCATGTGAAGGTTAACCATGGCTGATTCCAGTAGTAGAATCCATATGATCTATCTTTATAATACTATGAGGAGTAATATTGAGGTAATGATGACCTTTTACTTTGTTTGAAGACTCGATGGACCATTGTGGTATTTAAGATATGCATTGAACTACATCAAGGACACTAGCATTGAGTAGACTAGGGATATGAGCCTCATTTTGCATCATGGACAGAATATGTGGACCTACCTTTTTGGGTTGAGAAAGGATATGAGCCTGGTCCATGATGGATGCTGGAATATATGGATAATTGTCTTGTGCTGCGAGAATATGAGTCTATATTTGAGAAGCTGCTGGAGTATTCTGGTGAGTTTTTTTATAATGTCAGTAGAAATATAATCCTTCTTGTGGGTGGTTTCTATAATATACCGGTCAACCCAGGCTTAAATGGGGATATGATCTTAGTTCAAATATACATTCCCCATCAGAATATGTTAGAGGACCTTCGAAATGGGAAAAGGGGTATGAGACTCCTTCTGTATAGCCACTAAAGGATTTTGGTGCGATCATTCGTTGGTAGAAGTAAATATACGAGCCTGGCTACCATGAGCTGCTAGAATATGGTGAGTAGCTTCACTAAAAGGGATATGATCCTATCCCAAGGAATGTTCTTCTCTCACTTGGTGATCCCCAATTGTAATGAGGATATGAACTCAATCCTATTTCATTTTAGTATATCGCTAGTATTTTGCGATAGGAATATAAGCCTTACCCAATCCATGTGCCACTCTAACTTAGTAAACCCTAGTCAGAAGGGGGATATGTGCCCGGTCTTGTGCCTTTTGAGTATTTCATTAGTCTTTTTCAATATGGATGTGCACTTATCCTGAGTCATGTTCCACTCTCACTTGGTGAGCTCTGGTTGTAACAGGAATATGATCCCAGTTTGGTGTCTCACCCTTTATCAAAATATAATGATAATCCTATTAGAAAGTAGCAAGAATGTGTGCTTATGATAGAGTATCCACCTGTTTGTACTGATCATGGTGATGTGGTGCTCTGTATTTTGGGACAGGAATATGTTCTTGTACCTATATCTATGCCAGTTCCAAAATATGCTAGTGAATTTCTTCATTTTTTGATATAATGTAGTGATACTTTAGCAAAGTGTGCACAGGAATTTAGTCCTGCACATCTTCATTCTCCAATATATACTTGTATATATCTTCAATTTAAGTGGGAATATAACACCACTCTTTTCCTCATTATTCCATCAAAATATTCTGATGGTATTCATGCATGGGGGTAGGAATATGTGCCTCCCCCATGGTCGTTGTAAGAATATGTATGTACACTAGGTCCAAGGGGTATGGATATAAGACTTCATGTTGTCCATAAACGGAATATATCAATGTGATTCATTAGTGGAAGTGAGTATATGATACCACTTCTGATTATCCATAGCTTTCTGCACCCAGTGTGACTTCCTCGATACCCATTCATGAGTATCCAATGTGGAAATGTGTTGGGTGGTGCTCATAAAAGGCAGTTAAGGGGCACCAGCAGGATGATTCTAGTGACAAAGATTTATAGGATGTCTCCTTGGTGGATCCTAAATTGGAATGGAGTTATAGTCAACTCCTTGATCCACCTTCCTCAGATACAGAAGGTTGTAATTATCACACTCCATGGATAAGATTCTGAAGCGATTGGTGGTGACAACAAGTACTACTGGATTCACTGCATCTTTCATTAGAAAAGGCAGACTCATTGTTTTTAGCATCTAAATACCCTTACATGTATCCTCAAGGTTCAAGATTATACCATAAAAATGGTATTACCAAACCATTGCATTCTCTATCCAAATATGAAGGAATTGGATGGGTGAGGTTGTTTTGTGACCCACAAGGGTTTCAGTCATAGTTTATGTTATAGAACATTATCTAGATGAAGACACAATCTCAGGTCGGGGTGTTATTTTTTATATCAGTATCTACATTCACAATGGCAATAAGGAACAAGGTTACTAATCAATGAATCATTATGGTCATGATACGTGCTCAATCAGATATGCAAAAGTAACACCATTTTCCTTTCTTATTCTTGGTTCATCCATTTTGTTCGCATTGACTTGTTATAGAAAAAAATGGACTGATTTCATGGTAACCATAGTTATGTGGGATTTCATGTTAGTCATACCATTTTCATTTTCATAGGATGTGTGAAACTAAATGGACTAATACATGGTCAACTGATCATTTTTGATATATGATATTTTCATGTGAGGTCCACCATTTTTGTTTCGTTTAGAGGATGTATGGTGTCCCAGTTTTCAAATACAAGGCACTTGATTCCTATAATGATTAATTTATTCTATCACTAAATGCCTTCACTCTAGTTCAAACCTGTTTTTTTTCTTTTTTAGGGTTAATTGTGTGCTTTCAGATATGGTTTCACGATCATTCAGTCATGTTTCACCACATTCATTTCTTAGAAACTTCCAATGACTCCCACATTCATAACAAGGTACAGACCTACTTTCCAAAGGTAGGTGGTTAATTGGGGTTTTATACCTAATAGATCTTAATAAATCACATTGGTCAAGATGATGGTATGTCAGGTTCATCACACCCTTTTAAGGGGAATTTTTTCATACTCTAGGACTCTCTTATAGATTTAATATATATTCTAGAATCTCTTCCTAATCCCAATACAAGACTGATTACCCTAAAAATGATCAATTGTTGAATCCTTCCATGTGTAATGGGGGGTTATATTGATGGGACCATCTTTAAGTATCTGAGTCTATTCATATGTTTCCTATTATTATTTATCAATGGGTAGTTACTTATATTTTGAAGTCATATAACAGGGAACTCTGAAGTTTACTATTATCCAGGGCAGTGGTTGATATTTCAAGGATGGGATTGAAACTTTAGGAGGTGTCCTATATATCCTGTTTATAATAGTAATCAAATACCATGTATTTTTTTACCCATACAGTTTAACATCATATATAAAGGACATAAATTATGGGTACTAGTATGGTGAATCAAATACCTTTCATTATACATTCTTGATCACTCGTTCTTTGGTCTTGAAGAAATATATCTTTCATTTCTTATTCTTGAGAGGGAGAGAGAAGGAGGATTTGAGATAGAATTAATTGTGTGCAATAATTCTATTTTTTTCTATTGAACATTGATCTTCCACATAATAGACATAACTCTAAATTTATATAGATAGGATTTAGGTTAAAATGATAATTTAATTTCATGTCAGCCATTAAATAATATTATAACCTTTAATGAAACCACATTCCACATAATAATAATTTTATTTTTATTTTGTGGTGTGCACCAACTTGTGAAAATTGATAAATAATATTTACCATCTTATGAATAATTAATTATCAATTGAAATAGTCTTGTTCCATTAAAACTCCTTGGTATTTATTTAATACTTGAATAAATATTTTATTCATAAATAAATATTTCATTCACATGCCAAAATATAAATATTTATTAAATATTCAACAAAATAAATAAATATATTTTTATTCACATGCTAGTGAATAAATATTTAGTAAATTTATGTGATCAATATAACTTGAGTAAATTTATTCCTCATTCTTGTGAATAATATTTATTCATTTAATTAAATTCAAATAGAATTTAATTGAGATCAATGAAAACACATAGTGTGTGACCCTTTGGGATTATTTCTCATTAGCATTAAGTAGGCTTGCTTAAAGTCTAAGATTACTGTCTTGAAACTGGTCAAAAAACCTGTAACACCCCAAGATTTCATTGTACGTTATTTCTTCAAAGTAATTCAATAACTTGCACTACACACAACACTAAGTTCTAGTGCACCATGACTTACCAAAAAAGCCGTTCAAAAGAGGTTATGAATAATATTAACTAAATTTTAAACTTTATATAATCCTTATAATTTTAGAATTCATATTATGAGTTTCTTAGACATAATTTAAGAACAAATACATGTTTTCAGATAAAAGAAGTATTTTTCAAAAAATGCAATTTTTTCACCTTTTAATGGAGAATCTTTTTTAAATCCAATATTTGAAAATATTATATATTAAATTTGACTAAATAAACTTCTTCTTTAGAATCGGGACATAAGAATTTATTTTCAATAAAGTTTTGGTGTTTTTTTGATAACTTTCATATTTGGGTGAATAGTGAAAAATACTATATTTTAACTGAAAACAAATTTTTAAATAAAAATAATTTATATTGTTAAATTATAAATTTTAATGGTTTAGAAGTATAAATAGATTATATTTTTACCATTTAATCTAATGATGGTCACTGTAAGTAATTTCACTTTGAAATTAGACATAAACAAGTGTCAAACTTTTGGTAGTTATTATTTCTTAAAAATAAGCCTTTTGGTTTTAACAGCGGTAATTAATTTTTAATTAATAAATTCAACTTCTATGTTTTGAATTTGGAAAATAGACTAAATTATTGAATTCAGAATATCAAAATTAGCTTAGGGTAAATTTTTGGTATTTTTCTGAAAACTTTTAATTTTTGATGAATAGTGAAAAACACTAAGTTATAGTTTATAACCGAATTTTTATTTAAATAATTATTTATTTTATTTAAATTTATTTTATGTCAAAATAGATACATAATACCTATATAAGTTCAATGTAATTCATTGGAGTCACTTTATAATAATTTTGGATATATAAAAAGTTTATTGAACTTTTCATCGTCTTTTACCCACCTCCTAAGAGAATTTGCAAATTCACATAAAACATAATTTTACCACTTCTGTGAGTAGAATTTAGAAAATCCAAGAGAAATGGTTAATATCAAGGAGTAAAATATGGTTCAATAAGATAAAAATAATTTTTGGTGAATAGTAACTTTTTACTTTTATTTACCACGGTAAAAAGTAAATATGGTAATGAAGGGTAAAAATGATATTATTATTACCCTAACACATGTCCTAATTATATTGGCTAAGTATAATTAGACCAAAAACAACCTTAGTAATAAAATATGAACCTCTTTGGTCCACTTGGATTAGATTAGGACATTAATTATTATTTAATTCAAAGAAGAGTTAAAAGAGTTAAAATTAGAGTTTAATAACTAAAACATTTTTAATATAGGGTTATACATAAGATAAATTCAATTATAAATATTAATTAGAAATATAAAAATATTTCCTACATAATTTTATTTTATTTATAATTTTTAAACATTAAATAATTTAATTTATTTATGACACAATGGTGATGTAGTAATTACCTAATTAATGAAATATTAAAGTAATTGATATTATAAATATCAAAATAAATGTAATTTGAGACTTTTTATGAATTACACTAATTTTCTAGGTTAATATGACATATTGGGGTTGGTTAAATAAATTTGTTTCTAAGTAATAATTCTGTTATGAAATTATCAAAAACAAAATACCCAATAGTGTCAAAATTGACATAAAAGAGTTTTTAAAACAAATATTATATTATTAATTGATATTATATTCATAAAAATATAAGTTTTCGACAAAGGATTTATATAATGATAGTTTTATTATTAATGGACCACTTGTGGGTCTCTTGGAGGTATATAGAAAGTTTATTAACTATATAATATAAAAATACAAAGAGACATGGTAAATGTCAAACTATTTAACTAAGAGTTAAATATAAATGATAAGGTTAATATAGTGACACAGACCTATCTAAAATCTATTGGTTGAAATTATTTCGACCCATACCCACATTAACTTTTAAATAATCTACTTTGGAGACATTATAAACCAAATATGAATTTATTATAAAATAATACTTTAAGTTTTTTCTAAAGAGCCCCTCCTCCCCCTTATTAAAGGACACCACTTCTAACCAATTCCTCACACCTCTAAATCCTTTTGGATCATCCAACCTCTACCCAATTAAGCTCCCTACATCCCTATCCTCCTCCTAGAAGCCTTACCTTAGGCAATAGGAACTTTAAGATTCCTTTTTGGTTCAAACCAAAGGGAGTTACCCAAATTAAAGGTAACGATTTCTCTTAGCTTCTTTTCTTTTATTTTACTTCTCCAACCCCTAAACTCTTCTTATTATTTTCTTTTGTAACAAAAACATTATCCTAAATATACTAGGATATTTTTATGAAAATTATTCTAACTATACTTACACACACCTCCATCTAATGGGTGAATAACATATTGTTTTTGTGGATGGAAACCAAACGCCTCATGAAACGATGATTGTTCAATTATCTCCTACCGCCTCTCATGGTGGTAATTATGATGGAATTATAATTAAATATGATATTAATGATATTTCTTTTATATTTAATCTTCTGTAATTACATTTTATATCATACCATTATTCGTTTAATTTTGTATATATATACTATAATTTCATTTGAGGAAGTGCAGACTACCGCCCCCTCAAAGTGATATGACTTGTTCATACCATAAATTGAACGTATAAAGAATGGTGTTAATGAACTTAAGTAAAAAATATAAGATATTATATTATAATGGAATAATAATATACCTATTTATCATTTGGTTTTTATTCCTTTTAAAATGAAAAATGAAATGAAAGTAGCGTGTGTGCGTACGTACAGACTACCGTCTCCACGAACGCGATGAGATTCATTCCTCATCGTATCCATTCAAGTATAATTCTAATTTTATGATTAAAAATAATTTTTAAGGACTTTATATCATTCTGGATATGAATAAGATACAACTTATCCAAAACAAACACGTCTTATGTTACAAAACATATAAAATAAAACAAGTAAGTTAACACCCGAAATGACGATAGTACTAAGATATTATTAAAAAAGTAATGTTAAAATATCATATATGATATAATATTAACGTATATGATTATTGTATAATTTAATAACAAATACTTCACCATTATAGAGGAGGTTAAACAACCCTCAACCAAGGAAAATTACAAGGTAAGGGTTTATTTCTCAATCTCTTCCTTATCCGAGGTTGTTTATACATAATTATCTACTGGGACCTTTTTATCATCCACATCCATGTTTCTTAAAAATGTATTTCAAAACATTCTTACTATTTTATAGACTATGTGTTAAATTCATTTACACCCTTGTTTGACTTTTTATAAAATGATCTGAAATAAATCTTTCCGTCGTTTTCCAAACAATGTCCTTTTAAACATTTTCGACAAAATTAAGGTAAGAATGTCTTTTTTAACTTATACGGTGGGTGTGGATATTTTCCGTCATTATAAAATATATGAATCTTCCCTTAAAATATTATAAGAATATTTTCAAAGTACATGTTTTATTTTATAATTATGTGAGTTTTAAATGATTTCAAAAAAAAGAGATATTTCTCTAAAATAGTTTTGATTTCATCTATGTCAACATCCTTTGATGGATTTTAAGATTATTTGAAGTTGATTTATTATGATAAAAAACTTCCATATTTTATTGAAGGTTTTGTGATACTTTTGACTATGGATGTGTTATTTTTATACCATTCATGGTTTATGTATAAAGTATTGACATTTCGTATGCTAGTTTTAATACGAATGTTTATGTTATTTTAAACATGTTCATATGAGGAATGAATTGGACTTAATAAGTGACGGGTGGAGCCCTCTATAGCTCCTCGGTGCATCGGTAGGTCTCATGAGACAAACTAGTGTCTTGGCATAAGGCCTTGACAAAATATTATTTTTAGTCTTGGCACAAGGCCTTGACTATGTGGTTATGATAGTCTGGCATTATGCATTCAATCATTATGAAAGTGGTTATTGATATTGCATATGATTATTCGACTAGTAGAATATACATGTGAATAAGTAATTGGAATTATTTCATTTTATTTTTTCCATATTATGCTGAAGTTCAAGTTTAAAAGGCTTTTGTTTTAGTTATACATTGCCTTAAATGTTTATGCTTATTTATGAAAGTTTCCGCTATATTGTTATCCTTACTGAGCATCTCAGCTCACCCCTTTCTATGTTTTATTTTGCCCAGGATGTGAGGAAATATTTTATGACTGACCTTTAGAGATAGTCTGAAGGGGATATGAGTGTGGTCCATGGAGACTACATTATATTATTTTTTTCACTTTATGATGTAATGTAACATTTATGAATGTATCTAGTGGTTCCAAGGCTACTAAACTAATCGGTCTTTCGAGACTTGATCTTTTGTGATCATGCCAATGATACATAATAATTCACCGACTCTGGGTAACTGAGGATGGGGTCTTATAGTTGGTATCAGAGGAATTTTAGTAAAAACCTTGGAAGCTAGATTTAGATAAACTCTGATTAGAGCACATAGACCTAAGATGGAATTTGAGGATTAGTATAGAAGAACTTCCTAAAATTTTTGTATTGTAGATATTTTGTGATTTTTCAGAGAAATACATCCCTGTATGGATACGAGCAGGTAGAGGTGGCTCTAGAATAGATGTACCTAGGGGTAAAACCTGAAAACACCGCTTTGAGCTAGACTCGAATGGGAACTAGTTCACGACAACGGGCCTTGTTGCACTCTTGGTTACAACACTCTCGGGGGATATGCTTAGGATAATTCTCATTTTCATTACAAATAATTATGAAGGGTTTATGAGTATATAATTCCTAAATGAAAACATATTCATGATTATGGATTATATACATAAACCATTCAATTTATGTTAGGTATTTTACAAGTTTGGAATTATTCATTGCAATTCATAAACTGACCACATTTTTGCTATTGTATAGAAATGGAACCCAGTAGAAGGAATGTGAACTCCAACAAAACGTATGATCCAAAGAGTAAGAAGGATCAAATCTTTCACAGTATTAAGCCAATATTTAGAAGGGAAATAGTCTCCCATGTATTCTCAACATATGAAGAAATAGTATCATGTGTTAACAATATAAGTAAAGAATTCTCTGAGTCCTATGGCTTTGAAGGGAAGCAAGAGAAGAAAAGGATGGAAGAGAGAAAGATGGATAAAGGGAAGAGGGAAAAGAAGAATTTTCCCATATGTGATAACTATGGGAAGAAACACCCTAGAACTTTCCTGAAGGGAATGGGATTTTGTTATAAGTGTGGAGAAAAAGGACACCAAGTATGTGACTGCAAGGGTAAGAAAAAGGTTTCAAATGAACAATGATTCATCTGTAAGGAGTTGGGACACTACACGAACTGATGTCCAAATCATCAGAGTATTCCCCAAATGATGCTATTGGATAATAATCAAGTTATGATACTACCACATATGAGGAGGAATGATTAGAGTTCTTATGTTGTTATTAGAGAATTATGTCATTTGATTGTTGTATCAACAATGTACTGGTTATAATAATTATGGAGTATATAAGGATTGTACTGCAGTATTATTTCATTAAGGACTTGAGATTGTGTGGAACCAATAAAATTGACTCAATAGCAGGTTAAATTTTTGGAAAATATATGGTTTAGAGAAAGATAAACCATAATATGGTTCTGATACTGAGGTAGCGATTTTGGAATAATACATGAATGATTTGGATAAATTATATTGGATATTCTTGATTACCTTGAAACTGATTAATGATTTGTATATTCTATCATTTTCTGAGTTTACAACATTTTTGGATAGAAGGAGTATATCCAGTATTCTATAAGGAATAAGGGATCATGAATGTAATCAATAAGGTTTTATGGTAATTCAGGATGTTGCAGTGTTTTAAAATAATACATGATGAAGGTGTTCACATGTTATTAATCGGCAAAAAAGATCTTCATTGTGTTTACCTTCCTTATAAATTTTGGACTGTGAGTTTGGACAGAAGTATTTTGGATAATTCTATTTGGAGATTATTTTTGGATTTCCATAAAAGGACAACCCGAAGGTTGGGCGGAAACCCGTCACGTCCGGCAAGGCCGCGAGACTTGAACCCGCAACCGAAGGGCGACAGGGGTGTATCACCTACCATTGGCCCACGTGATGTCCTAGATTGAATAATGTAGTCTTTTTTTAAAAAAAATCATGTATATGAATTATAAATTCATTTTTTTTGAACCCTATACAAATAGGATAAATATAATATTATTTTTAAGTTCTATTATCTTTTAGAGGGAAAGATGAGTTTGTGGTAGAAATTAGTTAAAGGATGGGACTCTACTTGTCAAGTATATATTTTTCTTCTTCTCTTATTCTATGAAGAAATTAATTCTTATACTTTAGTGAAGGGATCTTAAAACAAAAAATGTGTTATCCTAATACCATATGTTTTTTTGAACTGAAGGACTTTTAAATCATCATATATTGATGAATTTAAGGCCCTTAATTTTGCACTTGTTTGTGATTGATAACCTCAATCACTACCTATAAATATTTAAGTTTTTCCTCCAATTATCTGTCTTTAATTGCAACCAATGTTCTCCTAATCAAGATCATAATTTTGTGGTGACCCTTTCATTTCCCTTTTCCTCTTATTAAGACTAAATTTTATTAACCTAATTTCCGATGTGGGTTTTCTTAATGGTATTTTCTATTTTCAACCTTTTATTTTTGAAAAATAATTTCAAATTGAGAGGACACAAATTATTGAAGGAGGGAAGAATGTAACACCCCAAGATTTCATTATACGTTATTTCTTCAAACAAATTTAATAACTTGCACTACACGCAACACCGAGTTCTAGCGCACCATAACTTACCAAACAAGCCGTTCAAAAGCGGTTATGAATAGTATTAACTAAATTTTTAACTTTATATAATCCTTATAATTTTAGAATCCATATTATGAGTTTCTTAGAAATAATGTAAGAACAAATAAATTTTTTTAGATAAAAGAAGTATTTTTCAAAAAATGTAATTTTACCGCCTTTTAATAGAGAATCTTTTTTAAATCCAATATTTGAAACTTTTATATATTCAATTTGACAAAATAAACTTATTATTTATAATAGGGACATAATAATTTAGTTTCAATAAAGTTTTGGTGTTTTTCTAATAACTTTCATATTTGGGTGAATAGTGAAAATACTATATTTTAACTGAAAACAACTTTTTAAATCAAAATAATTTATACTATTAAATTATAAATTTTAATGGTTTGGAAGTATAAATAGATTATATTTTTACCATTTAATCCAATTATGGTCATTGTATGTAATTTCACTTTGAAATTGGACATAAACAAGTGTCAAACCTTTGGTGGTTATTATTTCTTAAAAGTAAGCCTTTTGGTTTTAGCAGCGGGAATTAATTTTAAATTCATAAATGCAACTTCTATGTTTTGAATTTGGTAAAATATACTTCATTATTGAATTCATAATATCAAAATTATATTAGGGTAAATTTTTGGTTTTTTCTGAAAACTTTTAATTTTTGATGAATAGTGAAAAACCCTGAGTTACAGTTTAAAACCGAATTTTTATTTAAATAATTATTTATTTTATTTAAATTTATTTTAATTCAAAATAGATACATAATACCTATATAAGTTTAATTTAATTCATTGGAGTCAGTTTATAATAATTTTTTATATATAAAAATTTTATTGAACTTTTCATCGTCTTTTACCCACCTCCTATGAGAATTTGTAAATTCACATAAAACATAATTTTACTGCTTCTGTGAGTTGAATTTCAAAACACTGAGAGGCATGGTTAATATCAAGGAGTAAAATGTGGTTCAATAAGATAAAAATAATTTTTGGTGAATAGTAACTTTTTACTTTTATTTACCATGGTAAAAAGTAAATAGGGTAATTAAGGGTAAAAATGATATTATTATTACCCTAACACATGTCCTAATTCTATTGGATAAGTATAATTCGACCAAAAACAAACTTAGTAATAAAATATGAACCTCTTTGGTCCACTTGGATTAGATTAGGACATTTATTATTATTTAATTCAAAGAAGAGTTAAAAGAGTTAAAATCAGAGTTTAATAACTAAAACATTTTTAATATAGGGTTATACATAAAATAAATTCGATTATAAATATTCATTATAAATATAAAAATATTTCCTACATAATGTTATTTTATTTATAATTTTTAGACATTAAATAATTTAATTTATTTATGACACAATGGTGATGCAATAATTACCTAATTAATTAAATATTAAAATAATTGATATTATAAATATCAAAATAAATGTAATTTGAGACTTTTTATGAATTCCACTAATTTTATAGGTTAATATGACATATTATTATTGGTTATATAAATTATTTTCAAAGTAATAATGTTGTTATAAAATTATCAA
Organism: Viscum album; assembly: GCA_963277665.1. Lineage (NCBI taxonomy): Eukaryota > Viridiplantae > Streptophyta > Magnoliopsida > Santalales > Viscaceae > Viscum > Viscum album. The sequence continues at coordinate 827,206,185 of OY728133.1, read as the reverse complement.
AAACAAAATACCCAATAGTGTCAAAATTGACATAAAAGGGTTTTTAAAACAAATATTATATTATTAATTTATATTCTATTCATAAAAATCTAAGGTTTGGCAAAAGGACTTATATAATTATATTTGTTTCATTAATGGACCACTTGGGGGTCTCTTGGGGGTATATAGTATGTTTATTAACTATATAATATAAAAAAACAAAGAGACATGGTAAATGTCAAAGTATTGAACTAAGAGTTAAATATAAATGATAAGGTCAATATAGTGACCCAAACCTATCTAAAATATATTGGTTGAAATTATTTCTACCCATCCCCACATTAAACTTTAAATAATACACTTTGAATCCATTATAAACCAAATATGAATTTATTATAAAATAATACTTTAAGTTTTTTCTAAAGATCCCCTCCTCCCCCTTATTAAAGGACACCACTTCTAACCAATTCCCCACACCTCTCAAGCCTTTTGGCTCATCCCAAATCCACCCAATTAAGCTCTATACATCCCTATCCTCCTCCTAGAAGCCTTACCTTAGGCAGAAGGCACTTCAAGAGTCCTTTTCGGTTCAAACCAAAGGGAGTTACCCAAATTAAAGGTAACGATTTCTCTTAGCTTATTTTCTTTTATTTTACATCTCCAACCCCTAAACTCTTATTATTCTTTTATTTTGTAACAAAAACAGTATCCTAAATATACTAGGATATTTTTATGAGAATTATTCTAACTAAACTTACGCACACCTCCATCCAATGGGTGAAGAACATAATGTTTCTGTGGATAGAAACCAAACGCCTCACGAAACAATGATTGTTCAATTATCTCCTACCGCCTCTCATGGTGGCCATTATGATGGAACTATAATTAAATATGATATTAATGATATTTAAATTATATATAAGATTCTTTAATTCCATTTTATACCATGCCATTATTCGTTTCATGTTGTATATATATATATGATAATTTCATTTGAGGAAGTGCGGACTACCACCCCCTCAAAGTGATATGAATCGTTCATACCATACACGGAACGTATAAAGGATGGTGTTAATGAAATTAAGTAACACATATAAGATATTATATTATACTGGAATAATAATATACCTATGTATCATTTGGTTTTGATTTATTTTAAAATGAAAAATTAAATGGAAGTAGCGTTTGTGCGTACGTACGGACTACCGTCTCCACAAACGTGATGAGATTCATTCCCCATCCTATCCATTCAATTATAATTCTCATTTTATGATTAAAAATAATTTTTAAGGACTTGATATCATTCTATATATGAATAAGATACAACCTATCCATAACAAACGCAGCTTATGTTAGAAAACATATAAAATAAAACGAGTAAGTTAACACCCGAAACGACGATAATACTAAGATATTATTAACAAAGCAATGTTAAAAGATCATATATGGTATCATATTGACGTATATGATTCTTTTATAACTTAATAAAAATTATTTCACCTTTATACAGGAGGTTAAACTACCCTCAACCCAGGAAAATTACAAGGTAAGGGTTTATTTCTCAATCTCTTCATTATCCGAGGTTTTTTATACGTAATTATATACTAGGACCTCTTTATCATCCACATCCATGTTTCTTAAAAATGTATTTAAAAACATTCTTACTATTTTATAGACTATGTGTTAAAGTCCTTTATATGCTTGTTTGACTTTTTATAAAATGGTTTGAAAGGAATCTTTCTGTCATTTTCCAAACAAGGTCCTTTTAAACCTTTTCGACAGAATTAAGGTAAGAATGTCTTTTTTAACTTATATGGTGGGTGCGGATATTTTCCACCATTATAAAATCAACGAAGCTTCCCTTAAAATATTATAAAAATATTTTCAAATTACATGTTTTATTTTATAATTATGTGACTTTTAAATGATTTAAAAAAAAGAGATATTTCTATAAAATAGTTTTGATTTTATCTATGTCAACATCCTTTGATGGATTTTAAGCTTATTTGAAGTTGATTTATTATGATAAAAAACTTCCATATTGTATTGAAGGTTTTGTGATATGTTTGACTATGGATGTGTTATTTTTATACCATTCATGGTTTATGGATAATGTATTGACATTTTTTATGATAGTTTTAATATGAATGTTTATGTTATGTTTAAACTTGTTCATATGAGGAATGCATTGGATTTAATAAGTGACGGGTGGAGCCCACTATAGCTCCTAGATGCATCGGTAGGTCTCATGATACAAACTAGTGTCTTGGCACAAGGCCTTGAAAAAATCTTATTTGTAGTCTTGGAACAAGGCCTTGACTATGTGGTTATGATAGTCTGGCATTATGCATTCCATCATTATGAAAGTGGTTATTGATATTGCATGTGATTATTTGACTAGTAGAATATCCATGTGAATAAGTAAATGGAATTATTTCATTTTATTTTTTCCATATTATGCTGAAGTTCAAGTTTAAAAGGATTTTGTTTTAGTTATACATTGCCTTAAATGTTTATTCTTATTTATGAAAGTTTCCGCTATATTTATATCCTTACTGAGCATCTGAGCTCACCCCTTTCTATGTTTTATTTTTCCTAGGATGTGAAGAAATATTTTATGACTGGCCTGTAGGGATAGTCTGAAGGGGATATGAATGTGGACCATGGAGACTACATTATTGTAGTTTTTCACTTAATGATGTAATGTAACATTTATGAATGTATCTAGTGATACCAAGGATACTAAACTAATCGGTCTTTAGAGACTTGATCTTTTGTGATCATGCCAATGATACGTAATAATGTACCGACTCTGGGTAACTGGGGTCGAGGCGTTACAAAAACCAAGAGAAAGAAATTAATTTTTCAATGTATACAGCCATATAAAAACTCTCACTATGTAATAAAATATCACTATCGCAATATCTCATCAATCAGGTTACATGATGGTGTCATCAACCTATATGCTCGATAAATATTTCTTTGACTATCTAAAATAAATATTTTGTTACACCAAGCCATTGAATTTAGGGATATGGTTATATTCCAATAAAATGGTAGATATATTAGCTTCCATAAATATGGGAGGGACAAATCCTTCCTCAACTAATATATTAATGACATATTAATCATGACACACCCAACATACCATACTTCCCACCAACATATGGCATGATGGTTTCATTGATAAATCTAAGTGTACAGGTCATTCCATGAACCAATGATAATCTTAAAGTTTAAGGACCATTACACATGCTCGTAGATATGAATATCCGATGACACCAAAATATGCAGAATTCCTACTAGAATGTTTGTTCTCATAATCTCCCATAAAGAAGATTACTAAGTGTAAACTTCATGAGAAGAAGCCTCATTTTATTATGAGTACTCACACCTGATAGGATAAATACTATGTGTCCCATAATAGTACATTATCCAACCGTAGAACTATATTAAGAATATTTTCATATCACTACAAAGTTATCATCATAGAGGGGAACTATTATGACCTTATCAATATAATATATACTCTAGGACATTATTACATTAAATCCATAAAAATGAATAAAATGAAATAATATTTTTAATTAATATTCAATAAAATGAATATAAATTTAATCAATATAAAAATTGTTATTCCTAGGATACCAACTCCAAAAAAATAACACTTGAACTAGAGCCAACTACCTACAAATTTTGGTCCTCTAGACCTCACATGATAATAATGTTTCTTCTAAGCTAAGGATTTAGTCAAGGGGTCCACTATGTTTTCCACCATGGAAATACTACTCACTTCAACCTCCCCTATTTGAGAAAAATCTCTCATTTGATGATAATTATGATGTATGTGCTTCATCGCTGATATGACCATGGGTATTTTTTGAGAGCCACCATTGTATTATTATCATAATAGAGTGTGACAGTATCTGTACTTCTAGGTACCATCTCCATATCTTGGATGAAGTTTCATATCCATACTGATTCTTTATCTTCCTTAGAAGTTATAATATACTCATAATATGTTGTATAATCTACAACAATAGCCTACGTTGAGCTCTTCCATCTCATAACACCTCCATTCAAAGTGAAGATGTATCCTGTTTGTGACTACATGTCATCTTGATCAGTTTAGAAACTAGAATTTTCATATACTCTGATGACTAGTTCATCATCTCCTCTGTTGACCAGTAACATATCCTTATTACACCTAAAATACTTAAGTATAGTCTTGATTGTCATCCAATGGTAGTCTCCTATATCATCTTGATATCTTCTTATCACACTCAATGAATAGGAAACATCTATCCTAGTACATAGCATCGAATACATTACTAACCTAATCGTTAACATGTATAGAATCCTTTACATTTTGTTTCTTTCCTAAAGTGTCTAAGGACACATATTATTATAAATAATAATGTTATGTAATGCTATAAATAAACCCATCTTGGATTTTTTTCATAATGGATCTCTTCAGTATCTTATCAATGTATATACCTTGACTTAGGTCGAGTAGTCTCTTGGATATATCATGATAGATATTTATCCCAAGAATATATACGATCACACCTAATTTATTCATGGATAAGTATTAATTCAACCACATATTAACAGACTATAATACTGGTACTTCATTTCCTAAGAGTATATGTCATCGACATATACTAATAAGAAAATGAACACACTCCCACTAAACCATTTATATACACAAGGATCACAATCATTATTAATGAAACCAAATTATATTATGGCATCAATAAAATGAATGTTCCATGACCTGGATGATTTTTTTAAATAATAAATGGATCTTTTCAACTTTCATACCTTCTTGGCATCCATTCGAGTTATAAACACTTTGAGTTGTATAATATAGACATATCACTAAAGGTTCCTATTGAGGAAATATGTTTTTACATCCATTTTAAAAATCTCATAATCATGTAAGGTAATAATGTCAAGTATAATTATAATGGATTTTACTATTTCAACTTTCGAAAATGTTTCATTACATTCAATGCCTTGACGTTGTTTAAACCCTTTTATAAATAGTCACGCCTTAAAGGTATTGACTTTTCCTTTCATTTTCGGTTTCTTATTGAATACCTATTTGTAACTAATGCTATTTACATATAATAGAGGGTCTAAAAAATATAGACTTGGTTTTAGCACATAGAATCCATTTCATAATTCATAGCTTCTTGCCACTTGGAAATATTTATGACACTTACTGCTTCCATGTAGTTTAGAGGATAATTATTATCAACTAATAATGAGTCACCACCCTTGGTGACTAGAAAACCATAATATTATAGTTCTATAACCTCTCTTTTACTCCTACATAGTACTTGTGTCTCCATGATAGTTTCATCTTCCATGGGGTTTTTTGGAATCTATTCTTGTACCAAAATTTATATACCTTGATCCTCGAATTCATAGAAATATATCCTGATACCACTATCTCTTTTATATATGTTCTCCATATCAAGTAATACGATGTGTCTTTCCACTATAACCATTTCATATAAGGGGAAATATAGGTAATATCCCCTTTTTTCTTTGGGATATCCAATAAAGGTACACTTTGTGCCTCGGGGTGCATGTTTGTTACCTGAATAGGACTTAAAAATAATTCACTTCCCCACACATATAAATTTGATAAAATGGTTTTTCTTTCAATCCAAAATTATTATTAAATACCATTTATCGATTTAGTTAATACTTAGTTTAGTATGTGTGTAGATATTTTTAGTGCATATTTTCAAAAAGAAAATGGAAGACTTGAATGAGTCATCATTGATCTCATTATTTTCAACAAGGTGTAGTTCATCCTTTCACTTATACCATTCCACTGAGGCATTTATGAAGGAGTGAGTTTGGATATGATCCCAAACTCCCATAAGTAAAAAATGAAGTCTTTATTAAGATATTTTCCACTACGGTTTGATTATATTTTCTTAATATTCTTACCAAGATGATTCTAAACTCCATTATTATATTCCATTAATTTATCAAAATAATCTGACTTATACATCATTAATTATAAGTATTTGTATTTACTAAAATCATCATTAAAAGTTATAATGTATGATTACCCACCCATTTCTTCAATGGTAAACTTTCCACACACATCGGTATGAACTAATTTAAGCATCTATTTATCCCTTTACCCTTTCCCACTAAATAAGGCTTTGGTCATTTTACCTTGTAAATATGCATGAAATAAACCAAGTTTTTTTAGTTCAAAAGAAACTAAATATAAATTGTGATGTAGTTTAGTCAATCCCTATTCATTTACATGACCTATCTAGTAATGCCAAAGTTGGGTGTGGTGTGATTCATGTGAGGTTGTTTTGTTATCAATTATCATTACTTGGTTTGTTTATTCCAACAGATAAATATTGTTATTTAATTGTGTCACACCATAAAAATTCTATTTTTATAAAATAAGAAACATTTATTTCAAAATTTGAAAGTAAAACAATGTGTATAAAGTTTGGATACTAATATAATGTTTTTGGTAACAGAAGTCACATAATAACAACCCTTTAAAACCAGGATCAAACTAGTTGGAAATGTGAGGTGGTAGGAATCGATAACTATAGAAATTTTTTTAGCTTCATTGGATACTCATATATCTACCTCCCCTTATTCAATATTTTTTAATCTACTTGGTTCCTTTATTTGAATACATATGTGACCACCATAAGATTTATCTAATACCAAATTTGTAGAAACAGTTAAATTGAACTCAATAACAAATTCACCTGAAGCTTCCCCTTTGTTCTTTGGTTGGGTATAGTTTTTCTTCCAATTACCCTTCTTTCCACATGTAAAATGGACCGAATCATGTTTCCTTTCTTTCCCCTTGATATTTATCTTCTTGGAGGTTTGTGAAGAAGATTCAGGCTTAAATATATTTGCTTTCCCTTTTTGTTTTTTTACTATAAGGAATGAATGATTTTCATGCTTCATATGTTTATCAAATTGGTGAAGGAGAGTAATAATATCTAGAAGAGACTTCTCGATGTTGTTCATATTAAAATTTACAACAAAGATAGAGAAGCTCTGAGGAATTGATTCCAAAATGAGATCGATGCCCAGTTCTTCGAGGATTTTAAACCCTATAACCTCTAGGTGCTCATTGTATCCAATGAAATTGACTACATGAGGACCAGGTAGGGAACCCTCTATAGTATTTCTCTAAAAAATAGACTTTGAAATCATAAATTATTACTATATATACCTCTCCTGGTAAAGACCATGGAGGTTCTCAAGCATGCTATACACATTCATGTTTCTATGAGACTTCAAGAGTTCTCCATACGTAGACTAAAGCATCAAACATTGAAAATCAACCATATCATTCATATGTTTCTCATAAACTAGGAATTCTTCATCACTCACCTCCTTAGAAAGTGGATCAGGAAATGAAGATTATAACATGTATAATTTCCATTCATGGGAAAAAACAACCAGAATGTGTATAGTCTATTCCTAGAATTTACTACCAGTTAAGAGGTTTTCTTTATCTAATGTCGATTATAGGGATAAAGTGGATGATGATATTTCCATTTTTTCTACAATTAAAAGAGAATCTTAGTACTTTTCTTGATTTAAAAATTATGTGAAAAATAATAAATTAATTGATTTAATAATTAATAAATATCCCACTATTTTATAAAGTCTCAATAGCCCTCACCATTAAACTTGGAATGTCTAGTTTCTAGAAAAATCCAGTGTAAAGGATCCATATTCCCCTTCGCATAACCCTTACAAGGGTTGTTCATTATACTTGAAGGTATTTAGGTAGGCATTTCTTTACCAACTACAAGTTTGTAACTCCTTGATCCTTTCAGCGGACTCCCCTATCCTAAAATACTAACATGGATTTCCTCAATAATTACCACCAAATTACACCAAGTCTAGAAAGGTCTACTCCCCTTGATGTAAAATGGTTAAGTCAACACAAAAACATCATAATAATTATCCTTATAAAAGTAAGTGTCCCAAAAAGGATTGGTCAGACACATAGTTTTGTTGATTTTACTTACTTATAATGTAATGAAAGGCCAAGTCTAAATTAATATTTAATTGAGGGATTTTAATTTATTATGGATAAATCGTATCTTGTTTTATAATTTACATGTCTTATTAATATTAAGCGCATGATACTTAATTAAATATTCATGTTGAATAAAAAATTTATGAAAAAATCATTTATTTAATATCCATATTTGTACCTAAATTCATTAATTCATGTGATCATGGACTTGCATCCATAAAATAAATAATTTCATAGAAATAAAAAAAATTACTTGTTCATGATATTTATCTAACAGTTGATTTAAAGAGCGGACATTAAATCAAAATTTGGCCTAGGGGAAATAACTCATATTCTTGGTCTTGGAATGAATTAAAACATTCCACCTATACACCTTTTTATCTCCTGAATTGGCATAATAATGGTTCTATCTTCAACAACCTTCATGTGCCTTAGGATACTCCATTAATTACATGTATTTATGACTCACATTCAGGTGAGGGGAGCCAAAGGATTGGTTAAAAGGGGATTACATAAATACACTTGGACACACAGGTCTATATAATAATGGACGGAGGGATGACTCACATGCCATCATATTTAAATTAATAATAAATAATTTCAAACTAATGAAATAAATTAAATTAAAGCATCTAACACATACATAGGTCTTGTTCATGCTCTTGAATAGTCATACAAGTAACGAATATGTAAAATTAACTGGCTAGAATTCATTTCTTTATTCATTCTTTATTATTAAGGTGAACGCACTTGCATTAATTAATTAATTAATTTCCTTTCATCTTAATGATCATCCAAACTTTATTGGATATACCCATTATTTATTTAAGTCATGTAAAATAAATAGCAAAACTGATAATGGCATATATTTATTATAATAAATTAATTGAACATTTAAAATTTTTTAAAACAATTATTAAATTATCAAACACACAATGGTGTGTTAATCAATAAAATAAGGTTTTAATGCTTCAATTTTTAAATTAATTGTAATTTTTAATTTTTTCCATTAATATAAGACTACATGGTGTGTACATCTAGCCACAGGCCATGTATTGAGATTGTTGTGTATTGTGGGTACAGACCTGGGTCTGCAGCGTGTACCTCGTATGGACTACACAATGTATACTGGCTAGCTATACACTATGTATTTCTCTTTCTATGTGTCCAAGATTCATGCATGGGTTGTTGGTGTGTATCTTGGTGGACTATATGGTGTGTCCATTCCATCTACATTCCACGTATTTATTTTATTCATGTGAACTTTTTCTTTTGGAGTGGCTCGGTATGTTCCTCAGACAAAGGATTTGATGAACTACAAGCCATGTACGCCACATACGCATCGTTTATATCATAAATTCTCCAGGTTTTTAGTCTCACATAGTTTTGAGCATGTATAAAGACTGAAAGGATTACATGATTTATTCCACTAACCCATGTTTACTACATGGCATGTACACTAATACACATTGTGAAATTTGAAAATTGTGTGTTAGATTGGCCAGACAACATGTGGTGTACACCGTATTTATTTATTATGTGGTGTGCCTGTATCCCTAGGCTCATCCAGAAGTTGTGCACTAGGGAACACAACATGTACTTCTAAGTATACTTCATTTAACCCTATCTTACTGGCAAAAATTGGCATTTTCTTGATGAAATATTCGGTCATTCTTCATCTTTTCTTAAACCATTAATAAAATTAAACACTAAACGAATCATGAATAATATGTCGAATCACGTTAATTTAAATTATATTAAAGAATGAATGACATGAAATGAAAATATAAACATAATTTCTCATTGATCAACAATAAAATAAATAATTGTAAATTTAACCATGCTCTCTTTGATACCATTTGTTGGTTTTGGGTGCAGTGGGAGAATGTGATGGTGGGAGATTTATTAAAATTTCATTTAATTATTATTTCCCAAAACCATGAACAAGGATCTTTCAGGTAAAATTTATAATTAATTTATTTTATATATAAAGAAATAAATATTTAGGTTTTGTAACTTTCTTCGTTGATGAATGTTGATTTTCTAAAAATACACTTTTAGATTTTATTCAATGTCTTATGAGGATCCAAGGATATAATCCCTCTATTAGTGATCCACACATGCTCCTATGATCTCTGAGAAATGCCACTTGATATTAGGGTGCTAGTGTGAAAAATTGAATGTATTTCATTGTTTGTTCTTGATCGCTCATTCTTCAATCTTGAAAAAATATTTCTTTCATTTCTCATCCTTGATAGGGAGATAGAAGGAGGATTCTAGATAGGATTCATTTTGTACAACAATTCTCTTTTTTTTATTAGACATCGATGCTTCACATAATAGACATAATTATCTATTTATAGAGATAGGGTTTAGGTAAAAATAATATTTTAATTACATGTTGTCTATTAAATAATATTATAACATTTAAGGAAACCTTATGCCATTTAATAATAATATTATTATTATTATTTAGTTTGGTCCAACTTGTACAAATTAATAAATAATATTTACCAATTTTTAAATAATTATTTATCATCGAACATAGTCTTGGTCTGTTCAAACTCCTCAGTATTTATTTAATACTTGAAAAAATATTTTATTCATAAATAAATATTTCATTCACATGCCAGTGAATAAATATTTATTAAATATTCAAAAAAATAAATATATATATTTTTATTCACATGTTGGTAAATAAATATTTATTAAATTTATGTAATAAATATAACTTGAATTAAATTATTCCTCAGACTTGAGAATAATATTTATTCCATTAAATAAATTCAAATATAATTTAATCGAGATCAATGAAAACACTTAGTTTGTGACCCTCTAGGATTCTTTCTCATTGGAATTAGGCAGACTTTCATAAATTCCAATATTATTATCTAGAAATAGGTCATGGCACCCAAAATAATGAACTTAATGTCACAATGTTGAAAACCTCATAAGAATTATCACTATGTAATATAATCCCTTTTTCACAATATCTCATCAAGTAGGTTTCATGAAATTTTCATCAATCTATCGATCAATATGTCTTTCTTTGACTATTTTAAATAAACACGTCATTAGACCACAACCATGGAATTTAGGGTGATGGTTTTATTCCAATAAAAGGGTTGAGATATCATATTCCATAAAGATAGAATGGAAAATACTTAATCATCTAATCCATTAATGACCTGTCAATCATGGTGCATCCAATATACTTTACTTCCTTCCAACATATGGCGTGAGTGTTTTAGTCAATAAATATAATTGGTTGAGTCATGACATGCACTATTGATAATATTAAAGTGTAAAGATCATTATACACATTCACAAATAGGAATATATGATGACACTAAAACATGAATATTTCATAATGGTGGGTCTCTTCTCATAATTTCCCACCATAGGGATTACCAAGTCTAAACTCCATGAGAAGAAGCCTAATTTTCTTATGAGAAAACACACCTAGAGTTCTAAATACTATATGTCTCATAACAATATGTTATCTAACCACAGAACTATATTAAGAAAATTTTCATAGCACTCCAAGGTTCTCAGCATAGCAAAGAATTTCTATGACATTATCAATGTGAAAAAATAATCTAGGAAATTATTACACTAAATCAATATAGAAAAATGAACAATATGAAATAATATGTTTAATTAATATTCAATACATTGAATATAAATGTAATCAAAGTAAAAAATAATTGGTCTTAGGACACCAAATCCAACATTTATAACAAGAATCATAGTCATAATAGTTTAGTTATTCCTTTAGGACTAGACCTGGGGTTGATTCCCTTATATTGGGGTAGTCATATCATGCCACTGAATGGGGGTTATGCTCTAAGGTTAACCTAGTTGGAGAGATTTATGATGTGACTCGTATGATCATTTTAAATCCCTAATACCATGTGATCCATGATCATTGTGAGAAACAATAGATAGTAAGTGATCATTCTCATCACATATATATTCGAGACTTTTTCATTAGTTTATCCCTTATAGGGTGTTTTATATAGAGCTCAGGCCTTAGGAAGGTTTCATATGTATCCTACTTATAGAAGGAATTAGAGTTCTTGTGGTTAAATTAACTTCTCAATTTGTAGATAGATGGGTAAGAATGCTGTACCCATGGGGTAGTTTTTCATACCATAGGATAGAGTGTTAAAAACATGGAGAGAATTACACCAAGGTGGATTCCCATTAGAGATATGGACTTAAAAAGGTGTCCTACATATCTTATTTGTACAAGAATCATATCTCTCATAGTTCAGTCAGGGGTATGCTCAAATATATCCACTAGACAAGGTTATGATGCCTCAGGATGTCTTCCTAACATGTATTGATTGTCTACTTGACATGTATGGGGTTTCTATATGACATGTATGAGTATTTCTAGACATGTCCTAGTTTCCAAAAGTAAATTTCCGAAGACAATCCCATGATCTAGTTGAATTTTTCAGAGGATGATGCATGATCTGCATGGCATATTCAGTGGGTGTTGCATGACTAGGTTGGCATCCATGTAGGATGTTGCATAACCTAGATGACATGTTTGGAGGATATACCATAACCTATAAAACATTCTATAATTACATAACATGATCTGGATGTCATGTTTGGAGGACTTCGCAAGACCTGGGAGACATTTTTGGAAGGACTCCACAAGACTTGGGTGACATTCCATGATGTTTCTCATTGATTTGGGAAAAAATCTATATGACTTAATAATACTTGGTTGATGTGTCCAGAGGAATTTTCAAGACTTGGATGATATGTTTGAAGGACTTTTCAATACTTTTTTGACATGTCTATAGAACTTATAAAGACTTGGTTAACATGTACAAAGGACATCTCATGATCTAGATGGCATGTATAAAGGACATCATATGATCAGGATGCATGTTCAGAGGGTGTCAAATGACTTGGGAAACATATCCTGGTGTTTTCTTATGATCTGGGTAGGTCATGTGAAGTGTATAAAGATTAGAGTATCTATATTCACATAAGTATTCCATATTTTTTAGTCTTTTTCATACCTTATTTCATATGTGCCTTGAGGTTTGTCATGTATTAGCTTATGTAAGTTTCTCATGACCCGGTAAATATGTGAAAACTCTTTCACATGATCTATATGGCCTATCGGAAGTCCTTCTCATAATCTATAGGGTGATCATTTGAAGTACATATTCGTGTTTCATGATCACTTAGGTCATTCCCTAGATTTTACTTGGTGGAATACCCTTGTGATAGAATGAATTTTCACTCCAAGAAGTATGCTCATACACTCCAGTGTAGTATTCATTATTGTGTGTGATTTTATTGTGCTAAGTGGTAAGGGTTTATAGGCCTCACCACCTCAGTTATACACTACCTTTCATAGTTCACATCTCACAAATATGATATGGAGTTGGTGGAGGTAATTTTTCATTATGCGCTTCTCATGATCCTTTCATGGTTCATCCATGGCATCTCATGATAACAATGAATGGGTGAATGTTCCTCTATATCCATGTTTATTAGAATCCAAATTCTCAAAGGGATTTCACATAATCTTATTGACATTAAAACAGAATTTTAATCATTGAACTAACATATATGATATCCTTTACAATATCATAATGCCCATGGAAAGGCTCTCGTGTGATCGAAGAAGACATTTATGGGGACTTTCATGAAAATAAGATGGATTTTCATAGGGCCTTAGTATGATAAATAGTGATCATCTAAGGTGAATAACCCATTTCACATGAATATTACAATACCCTACCTTTGTGACAGGATTTCTCCTTTTCCTGTTTTATTTTCTTCCTTATTTTACAAGTCTCCAAGCCTTTTACTGTTGGTTGTCCATCATAACATTGCTCGATCAATATGGGATATCATGATAGTGTGTGATTGTTTTCATGGAGAGTCTCTCCACTTGTTTGCGGAGCCTGAAGGTTCATTTCATGATTGAATTTATGTTTTCGAGGTCCTTCATACAAGGAAGGTGACATGCCAACATGCACTCACATGACAAGTTCGGCATATCACTAAGGGATTTTGGGGGTCTTATGAATTGTATAATCATGTTGTTTGAAGATCAGAATACCTCTCCATCATATGGATTTTTTCCCTTATTTTGCCTTTATTTTGTAAGGATATTTGGATGAGTATCAGGTGTCTAGTGATTGACAAGTCTAGTAGCCTTCTCATGAATATTATCACTTTTCTAGACAAATTCATAAGAACGTGATGAATTTTTATAGGGGTTTTAGTGATCATAAGAAGCTCATTTTTAGTTTATGATTCATTCACATAACCTTCCAGGTTCATGCGATCGTGTATCCTTCTAGATGTTATGTGATCCATGCGATTCAGCCACCTAGATTTGATGTTACTCCTTCCTTTGTTTTTTAGAGAAAATAATTCCCATGATTTGGGTATTTATTTCATTATAGATTTTCTAATGCTCATTTTGTGGGAATCCAAAAAGGAAAAAATGAGGTACATAACTAGGTGGGTTACTCCTATAGACTTAATGGTGATTTTTTATTCTAACACTAGTTAAACACAAGTGAATAGGGGTTATTAATATGATGTTCCAGGATACATATTATATTATTGATAAGAGTTTTTATTGAAATATTTTGATTTCATGAAGAAATTAATGTTTATGAACATTTAAAGGTTAAAGGTTTTTTTTCAAAGAAATGTTTTTATGAGTTCTCACATGACTCACGAAGACTTCATGGTTTTTTTTTATGATCACTAATGGTTTTTAAAGGTTTTTTTTTTGAGTAAAAGTTGATTTTATCATGTGAATATTTTTAATTTATGTGTTCAAAGTTTTATTGTGAAAAAGTTAAATGTCTTTATGGGTTTTCTTGTTTTTCATTGTAATAATGTTTTTATTTTATTTTTATATCCCTTACTGATATTTTCATTCTCATCCTATGTTATAAAATGTTTTTCATAGGATCTAAGGATGATTAAGAACAATATTAAGGTCAAACTTTCAACTTTGGACTCATCTTAAAAGAAGAAAAGGTTTCTTGAATGAAATAGAGATGTAACTTAAAGCCCTATTTTTATGGTAAAAAATGCACACTTTGTGTAAGTGTCAACTTTTTTATAAAATTTGTATCCTAATTATATAAAAATCTCAACCTAAAAGATATTGGGAATATAAAAATGTGAAATCCTTATTATTAAACTCATATTTATGAGTTATTAAATTAATGGGTTTTCATAAGTATAGAGCATCCAACTAAGTTGGAAGATAAAAGAGGATCAAAGTAATTGTTCATAGGTGTAGGGTTGACATGAACTTTCTTATTCTAATAGATAGTGGATAGCTATAGATATTGAAATATATGGACACACTTCATGATTCCAAATAGTGTAATTCATCTTGGAATGAATAAATATATTATTTGAAGTTTAAAAATACTTAGGAACTAACTAACTTACAAGAAGGGAAAGTTGAACTTGAAAATAATTATTTTTTCTGATTAAAAGAAGAAACTGATGGAAAGAAGTGGTTTAATTCATGTCTAGTGGAAAAGTTATTTCAATAAAAAGGATTTTATTAATCAGATATATTGCCATCGATAATTAAATATAAAACTATCTAGATTGTGTTAAGAATTATAGAAATATATGATCTATATATAGAATAGATGGATGTAGATGTGTAATTACTTTATGATGATTTGGAGGGAGAAGTTTACATGAATAAACCAGCAAGCTTCATGGATGAAGAAAGAAAGAATTTGGTTTGTTAAATGAAGAAAAAACTTTATGGGCTGAATCAAACACCAAGGCAATGGAATTAAATTCTTGACACATTAATTTCAAAACAAGGATTCATAAGATGTAATTAAAGAGATTTTTCTACTAGAAGGGGTTGTATTATGGGACTTTCATCATACATATACTCTTTATGGATGAGATTTTGATTGTAGGATTAGACATTAAAATAATTTAGAAGGTGAAGAATGATTTTTCTAGAAAATTCGATATGAAGGATCTTGGATAGGCCAAGAATATTTTAAGTATGAAATTTGAGAGGGATATAGGAGATGAAACCTTAGTTTTATCTCAGAAGTAATCCATCCATATGGTAAATAAAAATTTTGGAATGACCAAAAGTAATATAGTCACAAAAATTTTGGCCTGAAACTTTAAATTATCTAAGGAAAGGTCACCCAAAATAGAATATAATTTCATGTGCATGGAAAACGTTTTATATACATCATTGGTTGGTATTTTCATTTAATAAGTGATTTGTACATGATAATATATTGTATTTTTAGTAGGATTTATAAGATAATTCATGTTGCATCTAGGAAAGGAACACTAGGAGTTTTTCAAGTGGATCATCAATTACTTAAAATGAATGTAATATATAGCCTTGTGCTTTTGGATGGATAAACCTTTTCATGAATGTGTTGGTACTAAATTCACTATTTATTTAGTCACCTAGAAGAGAATAATTGAATTTGTGTTTACCTATGAAGGAATAGTGGTATTTTGGATTTCATAGCTATAGAAGATTGTTACACTTGGTATAAAAGAAGAAGAGTATATATCAACAACAAAATATGGGAAGGAAATGGTGTAGTTGATGAAGTCGTTAAAGGATATCAGAAAAATTAAAATAGGTTGTAACACCCCAAGATTTCATAGTAAGTTATTTTCTTTAAAGTAATTCAATAGTTTGCGCTACACGCAACACCGAGTTTGAGCGCACCACGACTTACCAAACTAGTCGTCCAAAAGTGGTTATAAATATTATTAACTGAATTTTGAATTTTATATACTCCATATAATTTTAGAATTCATATTATGTGTTTATTAGACATAATATAAGAACAAATTCATTTTTTCAGATAAAAGAAGTATTTTTCAAAAAATACAATTT
Organism: Viscum album; assembly: GCA_963277665.1. Classification (NCBI taxonomy): domain Eukaryota; kingdom Viridiplantae; phylum Streptophyta; class Magnoliopsida; order Santalales; family Viscaceae; genus Viscum; species Viscum album. The sequence goes on along the minus strand of OY728133.1, from coordinate 827,189,233 downwards.
TACGACCTTTTAATGGAAAAACCTTTTTAAAACAAATATTTGACACTTTTATATATTCAATTTAATGAAATTAAATTATTCATTAGATTTGGGATATAAAAATTTATTTTGAATATATTTTAGGTAATTTTCTGATGACTTTCATATTTTAATGAATACTGAAAAATACCAAATTTTAATTGAAAACAAATTTTTTAATCGAAATAATTTATAAGGTTATATTATGCATTTTAATGGTTTGTAAGTATAATTATATTATATTTTTATCATTTAATACAATTTATTTCATTATAAGTTATTTCACATTTAAATTTGACATAAACACATGTCAATCTTTTGATAGTTTTTACTTTTTAAAAACCCGCATTTCGGTTTCGACAATGGAAATTAATTTTAAATTAATTAATGAAACTTATATGTTTTGAATTTGGTAAAATAGACTTTTTTTTGAATTCTGAATATCAAAATTATATTACGGTGAATTTTTGGTATTTTTCTGAAAACATTCAATTTTTGATGAATAGTAAAAAACATTGTGTTATAGTTTAAAACCGACATTTTATTTAAATAATTATTTATTTTATTTAAATTATTTTAAGTCAAAATATATATATAATACTTATACAAGTTCAATTTAATTCATTGGAGTCATTTTATAATAAAATTAGATGTATAAAATTTTATTGAACATTTTACCGTCTTTTACCCACCTTCTAGAAGCATTTGCAAATTTGCATAAAAACTTAATTTTACCGCTTCTATTAGTTGAATTTCAAAAATCCGAGAGACACGGTTGACATCAGTAATTAAAATGTGGTTCAATAGGATGAAAATAATTTTTGGTCAATAGTAACTTTTGACTTTTATTTACCACGGTTAAAAGTAAATAGGGTAATTAAGGGTAAAGATGAAATTATAATTACCCTAACACATGTAATAATTCTATTGGATAAGTGTAATTCGACCAAAAACAACCTTAGGAATAAAATATGATCCTTTTTGGTCCACTTGTATTAGATTAGGACATTTATTATTATTTTATTTAAAGAAGAGTTAAAAGAGTTAAATTCAAAGTTTAATAACTAAACCAATTTTAATATAGGGTTATACATAAGATAAATTCGACTATAAAATTAATTAGAAAGATAAAAATATTTCCTACATAATGGTATTTTATTTATAATTTTTAGACATTAAATAATTAAATTTATTTATGACACTATGATGATGCAGTATTTACCTTATTAATGAAAGATTAAAATAATTGATATTATAAATATCAAAAAAAAATGTAATTTGAGACTTTTGATAAATTATACTAATTTTAAAGGTTAATATGACATGTTAAGGTTGATTAAATAAATTTTTTTCGAAGTAATCATGCTGTTATGATTTTCAAAAAAACCAAATACTAAATAATGTCAAAATTGACATAAATGAGTTTTTAAAACAAATACTATATTATTGGTTAATATAATATTACTAAAAATATAAGGTTCAGAAAAAGGGATTAAATAATATTATATGTGCCATTAATGAACCTCTTTAGGTTCTTTTTGAAGGTTAGAGTATGTTTATTAACCATATATTGTAAGAATACAAGAAGACGCAATAAAAGTTAAACTATTTAACTAAGAGTTAAATCTAAAAGATAAGGTTGAAATGGTAACCTAAAATTTTCTAAAAACTATTGGATGAGGGTTTTTTTACCCATAACCACATTATATTAGAAATAAATCATTTTGGATCCATTATAAACCTAAAATGATTCTATTATAAAATAATATTTCAAGGTTTTCCTAAAGTGACCCTCACTTCTCTTATAAAAGGGTACTTCCCCTTATCTTAATTTTACACCTCCAAAGCCATTTGGATCGGCCAAACCCTACCCAAATATCCTACTAAATTCCATCACATCAACCTAGAGTCCTTACTTTGATCATAAATCCAACCTAAAGAGACCTTTTGATCAACTCAAAAGGAAACACCTGAGGAGGAGGTAATAATTTCACCATCCACTTTCAAGTTCTTTTCTTCTTCCACTTCATATTTATTTTTTGTTTATATACCAAAATAATAAATCTAGTACCTTCTACATACTGTGATGTTATTACAAATATGGTACAACCATATTATTTATTCTATCTATCCTATAAATGACAAAGTCACCATACGTGCGTATATACGGATTACCGTCTCCACGTCGTGGTGTAGTTTGTTATTCAAACACTTAATTATTTGAATGGGTATAATAATGAGTATAACTGATGTAAATAATAAATATAAAATGATAATGATTCTTTATATATGATATACCATCCAATTACATATTATTTCACCATCAATATAATGATATTGTCTCTCGTGCGTACGTACGGATTACCGTCTCTACGAATGCGATGAGATTAATCCCCCATCGCAATCATTAAAGAATAATTTTCATTTTATGATTAAAAATATTGTTTATTAACATAATATTATTCTGTATATTAATAAAATACATCATATCCATAACAAACACACCTTACGTAACCAATCATATAAAGGAAAACGAATCTGTTAACACCTGAAACGATGATACTACTGAAATATTATTAACAAAGAAATATCATAAGATCATATATAATGTCATATTTATGTATTTTGTTCTTTTATAATTTAATAATAATAATTTCACCATTATACAGTAGGTTAACCTACTCTATACTAAGGAAAATTACAAGGTAAGGGGTTTCTTATCTCACTTTTAATTCCGTGAGATTTTCATTGTTCTCTACTTATTTCTTTCATGTGGTGTATTGTGTACTTCCATTTGATATATATTATCAAGATTATATTTATATTCATGGTATTCTATGATTAGTTTTTTTGTTATTAACTTTTTTTCATATGACTCAATTGATTACAACGTGGTAAGGGGTTTTCATCTCACTTCTTATTCTCGTGAGATTCATGATATATTTCCACTATTTCCTTTTGTGTGGTGTATGTACTTACCATGATTGTATTATTTGTGTAATATACTTTAATTTATGGGTATTTATATCTTCATTGTATGATACTTCTTTCATGGGGTGTATGTTTCGTATGTTACCAAATTGGTAAGGGAATTTTAAATTTCAATTTCCACTCATTGGGCTTTACGCATACTTCATTGATTATTTTAATCCAAGATTATGTGTGAAATCACTATTTATTTATTTGTGTAGTAATTTACACTCCCCTTTGTGTGGAAATGCTTTTTATACACATAATCACTCCATTGATAAATTCTCAAGTAATCGATATGAATTTCATAAGAGTAATCTTAACTCAATTTTCATTCATTGAGTTAAACATCCAAGTCATTGGTGTTGTTGTTAAAAGAATATGTGTGAATTTATTCTGATTATTTTACACTGAATATCCAATCATATTTAGTGTAATTATATTTTTCACACATAATTATGTCATTGATTTATCCTTAACCTAAGTATACGGTCTTTATAAGGTATTTCATCTCAATTAACATTCTCTTGAGACTTCATTGTTGTTATGCACCAATTCACTTTTATATAGTGTATATACTTCACTTTGACATAGTATATCATGAATCCCTTTATTCTCATGATATTATAAATTTTATATTACCTCAATTATTTGTATTCAAAAGTCTCTCTTTTGGTTAGGAGCTCTTACTAAAATATCATTTTAAATGTTTAAAGGCTTATTCTTCAAAATATTTCTCATTAATATCAATGTTTTAAAAATGGTTTTAAGGAATTATTTATATGGACATTAATGTTTTAAAATTAAAATTCATTTTAAAAGTTTCAAAGTGGTATGGGACACTTTGATTATAAAATCTATTTTAAACAGCTTCTTGATAAATAGTGATGCTTTTAAATGTTTTCAAGAAAAAGGGGGATATTTCTATCAAATAGTTTTGATGGTTATTTTCATCTATGTAAATATCCTTCATTATTATCAATTAAGGTTAATTCATTATAATACAATCTTCCATATTGTATTGAATGAGTTATTTTTGACTGTGGATGTGTTATTTTTATACCATTCATGGTTTATGGTTAAAGTATTGACATTTCTTATGCTAGTTTTAATATGAATGTTTAGATTATGTTTCACCCTTTCATATGAAAATGAATTGGACTTAGTAAGTGATAGGTGGAGCCCACTATAGCTCCTTGATGCATTGGTAGGTCTCGTGAGACAAACTAGTGTCTTGGTACAAGTCCTTGACAAAATCTAATTTGTAGTCTTGGCACAAGGCCTTGACTATGTGGTTATGAAGTCTAGAATTATGCATTCCATCATTATGAAATTGGATATTGATATTACATGTGATTATTAGACTAGTAGAATATCCATGTGAATAAGTAAAGGGAATTATTTTATTTATCTTTTCCATATTATGTTGAAGTTAAGTTTAAAAGGCTTGTGTTCTAGTCTTATACATTGCCTTAAATATTTGTTCTTATTTATGACAGTTTCCACTATATTATTATCCTTACTGGGCATCTGAGCTCACCCCTTTCTTATGTTTTATTTTTTCCAAGATGCAAAGAAGTATATTACGATTAACCTGTAGGAATAGGCTAAGGAATACAAGAGTTTTCAAAGGGGACACAATGTTGTTGTTTTTTATTTTATGACGTAATGTAAAACTTATGTATGTATCTAGTACTTCCAAGAATACTAAACTAATCAGTATTTTGGTACATGATTCCTTTTATCACGCTAATTTTATGTACTAATACACCGATTTTGGGTAACTAGGGTCGGGGCGTTACATAGGTGGAGCTCTATTCTATGATAATTAGAGTGTAATGAATAATGTGGACTTTATTCACATGTTGTTCACATATATTTTAATATATAATTTTCATATTTAACTCTTATTTATATATTTTATTAGGTAAGTATAGTGTTTTATTCATATGCTTGGGTAATTATTAAATTAATGAAATTTATGTTTAATTTTTTTTATGTTTAAAATTTTATAACTGTTAAATTTTGTGTTCATTATTTAATGTTGAAGTTTATTTTAAAATATTAATTCTAATTTTCATTGTTTTGTTTCATTTTTTCAATAAATTAAATATTTAATTTATGTTTAATTTAATTAATTTTTTTATAATTGTAAAATTTAACTTGAAATTTTAAATTGATAATAATTTATTTTGTTTTATTCAATTTGTGAAAGATATTCATGGAGTGAATTTATTTTCCTAATCTAGAATAATATAATTTTCAAAAGCATTTCCTTGTAAGATAAAATTATATCATTTACTTTGTAAGATAATTTAGCTAGTGGCTCTGGATAAGAAATAATCCTTTTTCATAAGAGAAATAAATTGGTGATAGGATAGATTTCAAAGGGGTGTGTGTAAAACTTTATTTATTCTTCATCTTTGTATGATAATTATTATCACCCAAATAAGATAAATTATCTTATACGAGCTTGAAACTAACATCGGGGTGATCAAATTAGAAGTTGTGGAAGGAGTTGGGTATGAGGAATGGATGAATCTGATCTAGGCCCTAACTTGAATATGATTAATCTATTACTCATTGAAGTAGTACTTGTCCAGCATTGATTATTGGGATGAAATCATGATGATGATTCTATTAAGACCTCTCCACCATCCAAGCATGGATGAAGATCACCCAGTTCATATCTTAGACCAAATTTGATGAAATCCAGTTTGATCTCTATGGATAAAGTCATGTTTGTTTCCTTGTTTCTCCATTGATGAATCTGATTGAAGCTGATAATGATTTAAAATCAATAGAGAGCCCATGTCGACATCAGTAATATTTGTGAATAAGATTAGTAAGTATGTTGATAAAGAAACATTCCAAATTTATTGATTCTTAAGGATATCAAGTCTATGTCTAAAAATATGGATCAATTAAAGGTTTTCACATCAAATCTTATTGAATATTAAGATCCTTTGATGAGATAGCCGAACCAGTCTAATATTTCTACTAATTAGTTGAAATCAAGATCATATTTTTTTAGTGGATAATGGTGTGAAAAGTAATAAAGAACTCGATATGATTCAGGGATTGGGATTTAAGAAGAAGACACATACATGAAATTACATTTGTGTTCAAGAATCAGAGAGAAATTAGAGGTGGTTAACTAAGACAATTGGTTGAATAAGATCAAACTGGTCAGATACCCAACCCTTAAAAGATGATATCGGAATTTTTTGTTTCTTGAGGGAACAAACAAAGTTTTAGGGACCTCAAATTCCTCTATTATTACAGATGATTCATCAAATAAATTTATAACCAAAGAATTTTTTAGGGATAAATATTTTTGTGGGTGTTATATGGTAGTTTTTAAAATTAGATAAACCATGATACCATCAAAATGATTCTAGGAGTCAAAATAAATTATTAATTTTCAATGAATGTTTTAGAAGTTATTGAGGGGAAATATTGAAGTGATATAGTAGTGTCAAAAGGAAAAGATAAAAAACTATTTTATTGATGAATCTCATATGATTTTAGAGAAACAAGTGTTTTCATTGAATGAAAAAATAAAATTTAGTGGCTCTACCATTTATTTTTGGAAAGACAACAATTGGAGATGGGAAGAATCAGCAAGATATTTTTAGAGAGGAGTGAAGGAAGGATCTTCAGACAATGCATGAGTTCATTCAAAAGATAAATATCAATAGAATACTCCTTATCTTCATCTTATTCATTTTTGTTCATGATTATGAATTATTGTATTATCGATTAAAAAATGATTGTTGGATAAAAACTGAGCAGGGAAATTATATTATATTGGTTCATATTTTTTAATCGTGGTTTGTACAATAATTTTTAAAAATTGTAATTTAATACTTTTCACTTGAAATAAAATTATTTTTTTCATGAAGAAATTTAAATCAATATATTATCATTCAATATAATTGACCAATATTTTGACTACCTTTTTTATCCTTGATTTCAATTAAATTAAAACAAACAAATAAATACTTTAAATAGACAATCAAAATTTCCATCTCATTTCATTCTCATTTATCTCCTACACATTTTCCATCTTTCATTGTTTTTGTCATCTTTAAAATTATCATCTACTTCCATTAATCTTGTTTTCTAAAAAAATATTTTCCCCACTTTTGTTTTCATATTCATGTTTTTTCTTTAGTTTTTGAATTTTTCTTAGACTAAAACTCAACAACATTCCATGAGGATTTGATATCCTAAATCTCTACTAGCTATTAGTTTTTAGGTTTTAATTTTTTCTATTCAATGACATATAGGTCAAATTTTGGCACCATTTTTTGGGACGGATTCATGCATCTAAAAAGAAATCTTAAAAAAATAAAAATTCAAAAAAACTATTCAAAAAAATAATTAAACAATAATCTAAAAAAATGTTGATTTTAATGTGTGATGCTTAAAACTTATACTGTGAATGTACACAATATCTACTTATAAAAATTTAAAGATGATAATTTCTATATTTGAAATAAATTTAAGATTTTTAAGAAAATAAAAAAAAATATAATGGAAAACCTATGAGAAATAAATAATGTTGAAAATAAACAAAACTATAATGCTAAAATCATCCAAGATAACATCGAAAGGCCTAGGAAAAGGAATTATAAACTCCCTTAGGTGTCTAGAAATACGTATTACATTATATTGACACATAGGTCATGAAATTATGAGCTTAAACAGTCACATATGTTGATGTTTCATATGTTTAATGGTTTATCTAATGAAGAATAGTTATCCTTCATTAGGGAATTTTATAACATTGTGAAATAGTTGCCTCTATAAGGACTCAATGAGGATGAGGTTTTTTCCCTTTTACCTTAAAGGGAACATAAAGAATTTTTTCTTATGTCTAGATGAAAATATTTTTGAAAACTGGGATAAAGTCTACAATTCATTTGTTATGAAATTCTATCCACAAAGACTTAAGGGAGAGCTTCAAAAAAATCATAATATTTTATCTAGAAGATGGAAAATAATTTAATGAGATTGATATCAATTTGGAGACCTTATTAGGAAGTTTCCCCATAATCGGCTCCCATATCATCTCCTCATTGATACCTTTTATAAATTATTGTCTTCCTCATTACATAATTTGGTAGATCAATCTAATGGGGTAAATTACAATGATAAAATTTATGATTATTTGAGAAAAATTTTGAAAAATATTTCTTTTGAATATCAACACAAAAAATATATAAGGAAAATATTTAATGGGGGAGGAAAAATATAGGTTCTGGTATAAAAATGAACTCTAAACTAGATAACATTAAGGAAAAACTTCAACCCATAATGAACAAAATTTCAAAACAAAGTGTAAACCAAGTGGGCTATCAAAATAAAAATCAATCACTTAGAGAGAAGTGTGTTCAATATGTAATGTTCGGTTACACTAATAACTTATATCCAAACATATAAATTCCTATAAAACTATAAGAAGTGGCCAATTTTTCTAGTTGTAGTCCTAGGTTTCAAGCTAGGGGTGATCCATTTTCAAAAAACTAAAACTATGGTTATAGAAATCATCCAAACCTTTCATGGAAAAACAATTAATGATAAGAAAATAGCCACCCAGTTATTCTCAACATCCCAAATAATAATTTCAAAACCAAAAAAGGTTTTTGTATTCTAATTTCCAATGGTTGTTTGAGTTATAATTACTATCTAAGATGGATCAAAAGATGAGTAGGATGGACCATCAAGAGGAGAAACATAAAACATAAATTACCTATCTTTAAAATTAATTAAATCCAATGGATAGAGATTTAGGAGGTAAATAATAATGTAAGTTGAAAAGTACAACTAAAATGAACCCTAGGGAGAGTTCCATGGTTGTGGTCAATTAGAGTGGTTTAAAAACTCAAGAAAATGTTTCAAAAAGAAAATATGGAATAATCAGTACACAAAAATATAGGAAACCATGAATCTGTAATTGTGGATGTCACTACTATAACTCCAATAAATAAATTTGTTCCAACTAAAAATATTTAAGAAAAATAAAATACAATGAGAAAAAATAAAGGGAAATAAAAATTTGATGAGGAATTAGGGGAAATTAATTCTATTCTTAGGACTTTTTCCCATCCATCTCTTTCTCTCAAATATTAAAATCCATGAATAGAAAACTTAATATTCTTCAATTCCTTGGGATTTTCAATAAGATCCATGTGGATATTACTTTTATCCAAGTTATAATTCATATTCTATTACATTTTAAATCTATTATGAAAATTTTTACAAATAATAAAAATTTGGAAGAGATCGTTGTAGACAGCCTCACTAAAGAGTGAAGTGTTGTTCTTTAAAATAAAATCCCACCAAATTTTAAAGATCTAGGGAGTTTTTTCATTCCTTTCACCTTGTGGATAGTGGTCAATTGAATTGTCTTTGTGAACATGGTGTAAGAATAAATTTTCTTCCTTTATAATTGTTTCAATAATTGGGTTTAGGACTATATCAACCTACTAATGTGGTTTTACAATTGAATGATCGATCTTTGACATATATCATTGGAAAAGTTGATTACTTTCTTGTAGGAGTTGGTAAGATGTTATTTCTTGCTAACTTTATTGTTCTAGAAATAGAGTGTGAATAAGAAGTATCTATCATTCTTGGTAGGCCCTTTTTAGTAATTGGGGAATTTGTTATCAATGTGGGAAATGAAATTCTTATTTTTAAATTTTGTGAACAATAATAATAGTTTCATGTGTTTAAGAATGTGAAAGAACCAATATTTGTTCATAAATGATCAAGAGTTGAAATATTAGAAGCAGAGGACTCATTAAAATAAGAAGAAAATTTTGTTAAAAAATATATGGCTAAAGAAACTCATTTATATGATGAAATTAATTCTTTCCAACAATTTAGAATTTTTAAAATGATAATTTGGGTAATATTTCAGAATCGGATAGCATCTCTGTTCTAGATTTAGATAATTTTCAATAAGATGAAAAAAAATTTAAATATTCATAAATTTGTAGGAGATCTTGAGGTTGAATTTTCCACTATAAATAAATTTTAGGAACATTTTGATGCTTGTGAGGGAGATATTTTTCAACACTACTCTAGTGAATTTTTTAAGGACAATATTTTAAAATCAAATCTAGACATTGAATGAAATTAGTTGTCCACTTGGGATAGTAGTGGGGAAAAGTGTATTCTTGAACATAAAATTTGAAATCTGTCAAATTTTCAAACTCAATTTAAGAACAATGATGAATATATTGGACCTCCTAGTCCCAAGATTCTTTATTTAAGTTAAAATTCACCAAAACTTGAGATGAAACCACTTTCATCCAAAATAAATATTCATTTCTGGGTAAAAAAATCTTCACTTCCAATTATCATTTCTATTAAATTAGATAAAAACTAAGATGAAAAGTTTTTAACCCTTTTTAAGATGTATAAAACTTCCATAGTCTATACAATTTCATATATCAAAGTGATTAGTCATTTATTCTATATACATGGGATCCCTATGGAGCCTGATTATAAACCAAGATTTGAGTTTCAAAGAAGGATAAATCTAAACCTGAAAGAGGTTTTTAGAGAGAAGGTTATCAAGATAATTAATGTTGGGATTATATAACCCATTTTGGATATGGATTAGGTCAGTCCATACCAGGTATTTTCTAAGAAGGGAGGATTTAATATTGTGCCCATTGAGAAAAATGAGAAAAAATAGTTTAAAAAAGATACTAAGTGGAGAGTTTGTATCAATTAAATAAAAATGAATTTTTCAACTAGAAAGGATCATTTTCCAATTACATTTTTAGATCAAATTCTTGAGAGGATAGCTACAAAAAAAATTATGTTTTCTATATGGCTATTTTGGTTACAACTAGATTCTTGTAGCCCAATAAGACTAGGAGAAAACCATATTCACATTCCCCTTTGGTATATTTTCTTACTAGATAATTCCCTTTGGATTATGTAATGTGTTGGATACATTTCAAATATGTATAATGGATAGATTGTTAGGTATAATTGAGATAATCATTACGGTTTTCATATATGACTTTTCCATTATTATTCTAAATTATGATAAATGTAAATTCATGGTTACCAAAGCCATTATTCATGGTCACAAGGTTTCTATAAGGGGTATAGAGGTAGATAATGCTAGGATAGATTTAATTTGGAAGCTTACTCTGCCTGTGAATGTCAGGACCCGTCCCCCTGGGGCCCGTGTCGTAACTACCCCAAGCCCGCCTTCCATAGGCCAGGGACTGGCGACTAGCACAAAAGGCATAAATCCCTAAACTGGGAAGGCATTGCCTTTATAACTGCAAACAAACACAACCAGAGTACAAGCAAAAGAAAACTCTAAGTAAAAACTGAATACAGAAGAAGTGCTTAAAAGTAAAAGGGCTAAAAATATAAGCCCAATAGTAAAATACAAGGAAGGACAAACAGGTAAAACTAAAAAGACAAATAGGTGGAAGGTGCCTAGAAGCTCATGTATTGTCCACCACAGATCCTACCTGAAGGGTAGGTACAGATTGCCTCCTCAGTGCTCCACGTCCATCCGTATCCTCCGAGAACTGACTCGTTTTGAGGTATACCTCTGGGTACCATCCAGTCCTCATACACTCCTCCTCGATCAGCGTTATTCGTCGTCTTCATCCAACACAATGAGGTGCGGGCATAGCCCGTGCAGGGGTGAGTATAACGACACTCAGTAGGGACCCCAAGACCCTTAAGATCTCACAAAATCCAAAAAGGATAAACCATAGTAGAAAGATACAATCACGAAGTATCAACTAACCCTATGTAGGTATATTTCTATATATATACTTATGTTATCAATCACAGTCCGGCTCTAACTCTCGAGCCCAAGCACAAACCATTCCTCAAAGGAAGTAAAGTCAATCACAATGTTGATTATGGTTAAAAGACATGACTTAGCTCACACAGGTATACAACTAATGAAGAGGGGTAGAGATGATTAGATGTAGCCTCTGAATCATCTCCTCTATCGAACCCACATAGTATCCTGGAACAATATCAGCGTTGTCGAACCCACGTAGGATCCTGGAACAGAAGTCGTCACTGTCGAACCCACATAGGATTCTGGTACAGTATTCATCGTTGTCAAACCCACGTACGATCCTAGTACAGAAGACATCCCTGTCGAACCCACGTAGGATTCCGTTACAGTATTCATCGATGTCAAACCCATGTAGGATCCTGGTATAGAAGTCGTCACTATCGAACCCACGTAGGATTCCAGTACATTATTCATCGTTGTCGAACCCATGTAGGATCCTGGTAAAGAATTTGTCACTGTCGAACCCACATAGGATTCCAGTACAATATTCATCGCTATCAAACCCACGTAGGATCCTTGTATATAATTCACTGCTATCGAACCCATGGAGGATCTCGGTACATAAGTCGTCGTTGTCGAACCCACGGAGGATTCTGTCATCTCAGTCGCAGCCAGCCCTAGGGTTCCCGCACACAGCACAATCGATTTCGGGAGGGTCCGCTCCTTAAGCCAAGTTTCGATACATAAACTATCACTAAGTCCTTATTTTATGTATCTCGTAGTTCTGCCTCATAATAAGGAACCCAACGCGACAGACGGTGCGTCAATCAGACGCCTGATCTGAGAGTTATTGGCATTTCCGTTCCAAGGGGCCGGTTGGATTTCGGGTACAATACAACCCATCCATACTCCAACCTCGTCTGAATCCTATTTATAGTATTCCAAAAGGACCTTTTCATCAAAATTAATCCAAATTAGTTGACGGCACGTCAATCGGACGTTCGGTCCTTAAGTTATAATTGTTTCCGCTCCGAGGTCTGGGTTGGTTTCGGGTTCGAACCAACCCGGCCATACCCAAACTTTGCCAAAACCTTGAGTGTGATATACCAAAACGACCATCTCAATCCAAGAAATACTACACAACTGAGGGTGTGTCGATCGAAGGTCTGTAGCTCATGATATGGGCGAAAAACCAAAAGTGGTCTGAAGAGGGGGGTCTGGGTCCGGTCCGACCCGGCCCCACTCGCCCTGGGTCGGTCCGAACCGGTTCGACCTGACTCAGATCCAGGCCCGGCCTAGCCCGAGCGAAAGCAGCCCAACCCGCGCGGTAGGCGGCCGAGCATGGCCCACACGGAAGGCGGCCCGACCCGCATTGCCAGCCGCGGCTCGGCCGGCTGGTCGAGCGTGTTATACGCCCGGCGCAGAGCGGGGGGGAGGGGGCAGTGTCCCGTAATGGTGGAACCAGCTGGCGTAGCCCGCCCTTCCTAGAACCCGCGGATGTGGTTCCGCTCCGCCGCCACGGCTGGTGTCTCGGCGGTCTTCTGATGGCGGCGTGTGAGGGGCGTCGCTTCCCCCAAGCGGTCGGACGGTGTCGGCCGCCACCACGCTCCTCCATGGGCCACCGGATTTATTCTGGTGGTCCTTTTTGCCTCTCATCTGCGCCTACGGCCTCCTTGGGTCATGCTCTTCACTAAGACGGCCTCAAATCAGGGTTTCCCTTCCATTCACTTGTCTCCCATAAAACCGCGCTTCAAGAATGAGTTGGTGGAGGGTCTGGACTTGTTCGTCAGCTCGTTCCCTCCACGTTAGAGTCTCAAATAGTAATCCAGTTTATAATTGAACCAGAAACAAACCCCAGCTTAATCTCTAACCCATCCTGCAATCAACATCCGTTCTGAGGATTGACATGTTCAGGGGGGTCGATCCATAGTTTTTTTGTCCAAGGGAAAATAAGTACTTAAAATAAAGGAATTCAACCTCGAATTCAAAACTCTACCTTGATTTTCATTGACCGTTGACAAAAATCGCGGGATGGAGGCATCGTTTCGTTGATGTCGGAAGGAGGTGACATCGTCGTTGGCGACGTTCTTCACGGGTGGCGTCTTATCCTTTGACACGGAGAAAGAAGAAAGAATATGGGAGTTCTTCATGGGTGTCTCCTCACTTTCTTTCCCCAGTTGAAGAAGGGAGAAGATGATCGAGTTCCTCGTGTTCTTCGCTGGAGAGGGTGATGTCCTCCCAATTCTCCCAACCCAAATCCAAGATTATGGCCCCCACCCAACCATAATAATATCACTCATATTATTGTGTTGGAAAAATGAATTCCAAAAGAATTAAAACATGCAAATTAATTAATTAAGTCATCAATTAATTGTGTTGGCGCATTAAAGGGAAGACCAAGAGTTTAAGGGGTTTAAAATGGGTTATGGGAAGTTTAAGAGACTCTCTTTAAATTTAATTGAGAGTTACATGGGGGTTTAAGGGGAGATTAAACTAGTGGGCCCCACCCCTAGTTATATCCTCCCAAGGGAGGTTAGGGTGTGGTGGGCCCCACCCCTAACCTCCACTTAGAGACTTTAACCACCTTTCAAATAAAAATGTGTTACACACACATTTTTATTTAACTTTTAATTTTAATTAGAAACCCCTAAACTAACTTTCATTCTCAATAAAATGAAATCGCAGTAAAGGTCTCCTTAAGCGAATATCGGCGCTGTGAGTTCAAAGGTGTCCTCAAAATTTTATTTCGAGCACTGGTTCAAAATATATAAAATCTCTCTCACACGTTTACTGAACGTACCTGAGAAAAACTTCAGAAATTGATTCCGGGCACACCGGGCCTAGGAATCAAGCGCCGTCAGATTTCGCAGACTCGTAAAATTCCCATGTATTTTAAAAAAAAATCCATGGGAATTCTAGTTCTTTACATTCTTCCCACCTTAGGTCCTTATTTCCCCAAAAGCTACAACTCACACTAAGGAAACAAATGGGGGTACTGAGCACGCATCTGAGCCTCCCGCTCCCATGTGCTCCCCTGGAGGTTCTCGTGTTGTCAGCGAACATGCACCAGAGGAATCGACCATCCATGTAGGACCCGGTCCTGTCGATCCTCAACCTCCACTGGAACCTCCATGAAATTTTCCCCATCATCGATGTCCAGCTCGCCATGGCCGATGATGTGGGAAGGGTCATGCAAGTATCTCCTCAGCTGGGATACGTGGAAGACATCATGCACCCGGTGCAACTGTGGTGGAAGAGCTAAGCGGTAAGCCACCTTGACAACTCTGCTGAGGATCTAGAAAGGTCCAATGAACCTCATAGATAACTTTACACCTCATCCAAAACTCCGTAGACCTCATCGAGGTGAGACCGTAGAAAGATGTAGTCACCATACTCGAACTCCAAAGGTCTCCTGGATGTACCGCTGGAGGAGATGTGTGGAACTCTCTCAACACTTCCTCCTGAAGTGACACTGGCACCATAGTATGTTATCTAAAGAGAATTACGTGCTCCCCACTTTCATAAAATCTATCGGGTGCCTTTCCTGTGGATATCTGAGCACGTCATGTCTCACAGTCAGCGTTCCCACGCTGCGCCTCCCTGACTTGCTGAAAAAGAGGGGGAGTGACTGTAAGAGACTGAAGAAAGGTTTCTCCATCTCTATTCACAAAAGATATCTTCAACGTGGCCAGATACTCTGTCCCCTCTCCTAACAGATGAATTACTAATCTCCTACTAATAGAATCTGCTACAACTTTCCTCTTCCTAGGAGTATAGACTATCTCGAAGTCATAGTCCTGGAGGAACTCGAGCCATCATCGCTGTCTCAGGTTGAGGTCCTCATGAGAGAAGATATACCTGAGAATCTTGTGATCTGAGTATACGGTAAAACGTTCTCCCTTAAGATAGTGCCACCACATCTTCAAGGCAAAGGACACTACTGCTAACTCCAGGTCATGGGTAGTGTAGTTCTTCTCATGTTGTCTCAACTACTGAGAACCATACACGATCACTGCTCGCTCCTGCATCAGGATACACCCGAGTCTGGTCCCCGATGCGTCGTAGTAAAATACATACCCAATGCTCTCCTCTGGTAGCCTCAAGATGGGAACACTATTCAACCTCTGCCTCAGCTCCTGAAAGCTCTGCTGGAATCTCTCTGACTATACAAAGGGTTTCCCCTTCTTTGTCAAAGATGATAGTGGTTCTTCAACTCTGGAGAAGTCTGGCACAAAGGTAAGTCTGGCCTACTCATGAGTGATTGACTGCACCCTCTTATGCATGATTACATCCTGTGTTGCCTGGGTTTTCCTTTTCGCCGACCAAGGATAACCCCATCCCAATGTTGTAGATAAACAACAAATATTTTTCCTAATACAGTCAATCTTTGTATGAACTATGGTTTCCCAGTCCATACCCAAACTAACGTCATAAGGCCTCGACGCTTCCACCAAGAGGTTCCAACCGAAACTCTTGCCTCAAGGGTTATATCACATCGTCAGCGTAAGTTTGATTATTGAGTCTCCTCCCAAAGGTATCTCCAGACATGAGGGTCAAGTAAATGGATTAATCGGAAACTCTAGGTTTGGGACAAGATTCGTGGAAGGAAGTAATTATTGGTACCTATTTCTATTGATACGGCATATAGTAGTAGACATAGACTGTACCTAAAATCATTCCTAGAGCCCATGGGTCACACTCCTTGACTGCTTGCAGCTACTCTCTTCCCCTTCCCTCCAACTCCCTGAGCCTAGAGGGGACTACAAATGTTGGTGGTTGTAACATGTCGAAATGTTCACCACCTCATGATACTCTCCTAGCTCTGCTTCCACATATACTTCCCTGCAGATTCATCTATCCTTAACACTTCCTCTTCGAAACATTTTACATGCTCAAGTCTCTGAGACAGGCGCCAGTTTCATGCTTCCAACTACTAACATTCACTAGTTGTATCTGCTCATCCAATGAACATTCAACCACAAAGGTTCTCTCTAGCACCCTAACATAAGTAGGAATGAATAGAGGAAAAAGTGATGGCTCAGATATCCTTAAACACACCTCGCTCATAGGTCCGATCTCTAAAGCACTGATTGTATCATATTCATTGAGTACCATGAAAGATCGGTATGCCTCGATGAATACTTAGCTACCAACACGTCGTCCTGCCGAAGCTGTATAAGCTCTAGTAAACTCTCATCCATCTCCTCAAGCCAGTCCTTAGCCTCCTATAGGTCGGGCTTGCCTCGGAACTTGAGGGATATCCAATTTTGAAACACATGTAAGTCACTAATCCTACAAGTTTCCTCTTCCGGTACCACCGGTAGTGTCTGCTAACCAACGGTCAATGATATAGTTGGAACACTGCCCGAAGGTACCATCTCGAAAAACAGTCTAAGTACCGAAACCTCACCAATATGCATACCGTCCACATGGTCACTCACTGAAAAAGATTAGTAGCTAAGATCAACATCTTCTCTACTAGTGACTCAACTAGGTGAAAAACTCCAGTAATCGCCTCCATCCATTCCTCTACTGCCTGGGAATCTGTCTCACCTTGAAACATTGAAGGCCTCTTCCATTGGAACTCGTAAAACATGCTCAGTCAGTGTGCATCGTCCGCCAGTGCGGCTGGTGGTATCTGCTGCCCTACAGGTGGTGGTGCTTCTGGTACACCACCCGATGGTGCCAACATAGAAAGATTGCCCTAAATCGGAGCCTCGTCGCTCAGTGGCTGTCATCATGTACTCTCTCGGAAACCCTAGCTGGCTGGCTACACAGTAGAATCCTGATAAGGAACAGGTGTTCTTTGGTCAATAAGTTATACCTGGTGAGCTGACTCAAATATTTCACAAATAAGACTCTTGAAAACACACTCGCAATCAGTGTTTTCGTGCACTGAGTCAGAAATCAGAATTCAGGGTCCTGCTGTATGGATACGTCAGACATCGCACCAAAACCAGTTTCCCTAAACTGATAACCACACTCAAAACACTTAACACTATTGCTGTTAAAATAATCAGAGTCTAAGTTCTGTGGTAGAACCGACTCCTCTGATACCAATTTATCAGGACCCGTCCCCCCAGGGCCCATGTCGTAACTACCCCAAACCTGCCTTCCATAGGCCAGGGGTTGGCGACTAGTACCAAAGGTATAAATCCCTAAACTGGGAAGGCATTGCCTTTATAACTGCAAAAAAACACAACCAAAGTACAAGTGGAAGAAAACTCTAAGTGAAAACTGAATACATAAGAAGTGATGGAAAGTACAAGGGCCAGAAATACAAGCCCAATAGTAAAGTACATGGAAATGAAAAATAGGTACAACTAAAAAGAAAAACAGTTGGAAGGTTCCTAGAAGCTCCTGGATCGTCCACCATAGATCTTACCTGAAGGGTAGGTACAAATTGCCTCCTCAGTGCTCCACGTCTGTCCGTCTCCTATGGGAACCGACTCATCGTGAGGTCCACCTCTAGGTGTTGTTCAGTCCTCATACACTCTGCCTCGGTCAGCATTGTTTGTTGTCTTCATCCAACACAATGAGGTGCGAGCATAGCCCGTGTAGGTGTGAGTATAACGATACTCAGTAGGGACCCCGAGACCCTCGAGATCTCACAAAATCTACAAAGGATAAACCACAGTAGAAAGATACAATCACTAAGTATCAACCAACCCTACCTAGGTATATTCCCATACATATACCTAAGTTATCAATCGCAGTCTGTCTCTAACTCTCAATCCCAAGAACAAACCATTCCTCAAAGGAAGTAAAGTAAATCACTACGTTGATTATGGTTAAAAGACATGACTCAGCTCACACAGGTATAAAACTCACGAAGAGGGGTAGAGATGATTAGATGTAGCCTCTGAATCATCTCCTCTGTCAAACCCACGTAGGATCCTGGAACAATATCAGCGTTTTTTAACCCACATAGGATCCTGGCACAGAAGTCTTCACTGTCAAACCCACGAAGAATTCTGGTACAGTATTCATCACTGTCGAACCCACGTAGGATCCTGGTACAGAAGTCGTCACTATCAAACCCACATAGGATTCCGGTACAGTATTCATCGCTATCGAACCCACGTAGGATCCTAGTATAGAAGTCGTCACTGTCAAAACCACGTAGGATTCCGGTACAGTATTCATCGCTGTTGAACCCACGTAGGATCCTCGTACAGAATTCATCACTGTCGAACCCATGTAGGATTCTAGTATTGTATTCATCGCTGTCAAACCCACGTAGGATCCTATTATAGAATTCACTACTGTCAAACCCACAGAGGATCCCAGTACATAAGTCATTGCTGTTGAACCCACGGAGGATTCTGTCATCTCAATCGCAGCCAGCCCTAGGATTCTCGCACACAGCACACTCGATTCCAGGAGGGTCCGCTCCTCGAGCCAAGTTTCGATACATAAATTATCATGAATTCCTTAGTTTATGTATCTTGTAGTTATTTCTCATCATAAAGAATCCAATGCGATAGACGGTGCGTCAATCAGACGCCCGGTCTGAGAGTTATTGGCATTTCCGTTCCAAGGGACCAGTTGGATTTCAGGTACAATCCAACCCAGCCATACTACAACCTCATCCCAATTCTATGTGGAGTATGCCAAAAGGACCATCTCATCAAAACGAATCCAACTTAGCTGATGGAAATCCAATCCGACATCCGGTCCTTAAGTTATAAGCGTTTCCGCTCCGATGGCCCGGTTGCTTTCGGGTTCGAACCAACCCGGTCATACCCAAACTTTGCCAAAACCTTGAGTGTGATATACTGAAACGACCGTCTCGATCCAAGGAATCCTACGCAATAGACCATGCATTTATCGGAGGTCTGTCTCTCATGATATGGGTGAAAAACTAAAAGTGGTCTGAAGAGGGGGGTCTGGGTCCGGTCCGTCTCGGCCCATCCCGCCCTGGGTCGGCCCGAACCGGGTTGACCCGACCCGGATCCAGGTCTGGCCCCGTAGGGCACATCCCGGCCCAGAGGCTGTGGCCCGGACCGGCCCACGCGGCAGGCATCCCGGCCCGCATGGTCGGCCGCAGTCGGCCAGCTGGTCGAGCGCATTACGTGCCAGGCGCAGAGCGGGGGGGGGGGGGGGGGGGGGGTGGCCCCCAGTGTTCCGTAACGGCGGTGTCAGCTGGCGCCGCCCGCCCTTCCCAAAACCCGCGGATTTGGTTCTGCTCCGCCACCGTGTTCGGTGCCGCGGAGGTCTTCCACTGGCGGCGTGCGAGGGGAACTGCCGCCCCCAAGCGGTTGGCTGGTGTCGGCTGCCTTGTCGGCGACCCGCACTGTTACGCTCCTCCGCAGACCACCAGAGTCGTTCTGGTGGTCCGTTTTGCCTCTCGTATGCACCTACGGCCTCCTCAGGTCCTGCTCTTCACTATGATGGCCTCAAATCAGGGTTTCCCTTCTGTTCACCCATCGCCCATCAAACCGCGCATCATGAAGGAATTGGTGGAGGGTCCGGACTTGTTCGTCAGCACGTGCCCTCCGCGTTAGAGGCTCAAATAGTCATCTAGCTTATAATTGAACCATAAATAAACCCTAGATTCATCTCTAACCCATCCTGCAATAAACATCCATTCTGCATATCGACATGTTCGGGGGGGTCGATCCGCAATTGTTGTTTTTATCCAAGGGAAAAGAAGTACTTAAAAGAAAGGAATTCAACCTCGAATTCAAAACCTTACCTCGATTATCGTTGACCGTTGAAAAAAAATTACGGGACAGCGGCGTCGTTCTGTTGACGTCGGAAGGAGGTGACATCGTCGTTGGCGACGTTCTTCATGGGCGGCATCTTCTCCTTTGATGCGGAGGAAGAGGAAAGAAGATGGGTGTTCTTCGTGGGCATCTCCTCACTTTCTTTCCCTGGTTGAAGAAGGGAGAAGTTGATCGAGTTCCTCGTGTTCTTCGCTGGAGAGGGTGATGTCCTCCCAATTCTACCAACCCAAAGCCAAGATTATTCCCCCCACCCAACCATAATAATATCACTCATATTATTATGTTGGCAAAATGAATTCCAAAAGAATTCAAACACACAAATTAATTAATTAAGTCATCAATTAATTGTGTAGGCACATTAAAGGGAAGACCAAGAGTTTAAGGGGTTTAAAAGGGGTTATGGGAAGTTTAAGAGACTCTCTTTAAATTTAATTGAGATTTAAATTGGGGTTTAAGGGGAGTTTAAACTAGTGGACCCTACCCCTAGTTATATCCTCCCAAGGGATGTTAGGGTGTGGTGGGCCCCACCCCTAACCTCCACTTAGAGACTTTAACCACCTTTCAAATAAAAATTTGTTTCACACACATTTTTATTTAACTTTTAATTTTAATTAGAAACCCCAAAACTAACTTTCATTCTCGATAAAGCGCAACCACCGTAAAGGTATCCTAAAGCGAATACCAGCGTTGTGAGTTCAACGGTGTCCTTAAATTTGATTCCGAGCACCAGTTCAAAAGATATAAAATACTGCTCACATGTTTACTGAACGTACCTGAGAAATACTTCAGAAATTGATTCTGGTCACACCGGGCCACGGAATCAAGCGTCGTCATATTTTGCAGACTCGTAAAATTCCCATATATTTAAAAAAAATCCACATGAATTCCAAGTCTTTACAGTAAATTCCAAGGATGTAAGAAGTTTTATAAGACATTCTAGATTTTACCAGAGATTCACAAAATATATTTTTTAAATCATTAGGCCTCTTTGTTCACTTTTGTATAAAGATTCACCTTTCTTGTTTGATGATAAATGTATTGAATCTTTTAATCTTCTTAAGATGAAATTCAACTCTTGTCCCATCATTATTGCGCCTAATTGGAATTTTATGTTTGAACTTATGTGTGATGTCGGTGATTTTGATATAGAATAGGTTTTAGTCCAGAGTAAAGGTAAGTGATTGCATGTGGTGTATTATGCTATCTATTCCTAGATTCTACTAAAATAAATTAAAACACAACTAATAAGGAGTTATTGACTATTTTGTTTTCACTAGAAAAAATTAGGAAATTCCTGATTAGATCCCAATTTATATTTTTCATAGACCATTATACCTTGAAATAGTTTCTATCCAAAATGAGGCAAGACCTAGGTTGATAAGATGGATACTTTTATTGTTGGAATTTTATTTAGAAATTAAGGATAAGAAAGGTGTTGAAAAATTAGTGGTAGATCATTTTTATAGACTATCTAATACCCAAATTAATGATCCTAGGTAGATAAACTAAAATTTTTATGATAAAAAAATAATCATTGTTTTGATTAAACAATATTATTGGTATAAATATTTTGTGAACCTTTTAATAGTCATATTCATCCCTGATTATTTTACTCATAACCAAAGAAATAAATTCATTTCTAAACATAGGTACCACCTTTGGGATGACCCACTCTTTTTTAGAAGGTGTACTAATGGTATTATTTTTAGGTGTGTTCCTAAAGAGGATATAATTTCCATTCCTGAAATTTTTCACTCATCACTTTGGTGTGGCCACCATGGAGGAGAAAAAACGACTCAAAAATTACTTCAAGAAAGATTTCATTGTCCTTATTTATTCAAGGATGGTAGAAGCTTAGTTTTTTGTTGTGATAATTATAAAAGGTTAGGGAATTTTGGTAGAAAGAAAGAGTTTCCTCGGAAGGGGATATTGGAAGTTTAAATTTTTTATGTTTGGGACTTAGATTTTATGGGACCATTGCCATCTTCTTATAGAAATTATTATATCTTGGTGGTTGTATATAATGTTTGAAAATGGGTTAAGGTACTGAAACTTCCCAACAATCAATCCATCAGTGTGATAAAATTCATTAAAAAGAACATATTGACAAATTTTGGGGTGCTAAAGTATTTCATTACTGATAATGGCATCCATTTTAGGATTTACAAGTTCAAATCCTTGATGGAGAAATATGGATTTATTTAAAAAACTATAACTTCATACCATCCACAATATATTGGACAAGTTGAAATTTATCATAGGAAGTTGAAACAAATATTAGATAAAATGTCTCTAATTCTATGAAATATTGGTCTTTAAAATTAGATAATCCATTATGGGCCTACAAAACTGCATTCAAGCCCCCAATTGGTATGTATTATTTCTGGTTGTTATTTGGGAAATTCTTTCATTTACCTATTGAGTTGAAACACAAGTCATATTGGGATGTTAAAGCTTTGAAATTTGATTTTAAGACTATTAGATAGAGGAGGCATCTAGAATAGAGTGGGTTGGATGAGACTAGGAGATATTCCTATGATAATTATAGGATTTATAATGAAAGGACTAAATATTTTCATGATTCTTTCATCCAAAATAGATATTTAAAGGCTAGAAAAATGGTCATTATTTATGATTCAAGACTTAAAATTTTTCTTATGAAGCTCAAATACATGTTTTATAGACCTTTCATCATATTTAGATTTCTATTCAATGGAGCTATTGATTTGATATTATAAGAGAATTGGACTTTATTGGTAAATGGAAAAATAATCAATAACTACTGTGAGGTGAAAATAAAGTATTTGGATGTCATATATTTATTTAATGATTAAGAAAACATTGAGTCTAGCTGAAGACTATCAATTTAGAATTTCATGGGAGTCAACCCATGGATTTTTAGTTATTTCATTTATTTTTAAAAATAATAAATTTTATTCTGCTTCTTTCTTGGTTTTACTTGTTCTCTGTTAGTATAGGGAAGGATGACACTTCTGTTCAATAACCCTTTGGGAGTAATTTTCAAACTCTTGGAGAGGAATTCCAATTATTTTTATTATCAAGAAGATCTACTAGTTTGAGCTTCAAGATTTAAATTCCCTTAACTTTTTCTATATTTTTTATCTTTTTAGAACTCTAAATTTTGGAATCTTAATTTTCATATTTTCATTCAGTATGTGTTATAGTTTTCTTACAAGATAGATATACTGAAATCATAAAAGGGTGAGTGTTTCAATGAATTCTAGTGGTAAAGCTGAATTTTCAGGAGAGTATTCTTTTTCATTAATCTTTAAATAATGCTTGTTTTAAAATTTTTCTTCATGCTTCCTTAATAGTGTTTTCTTGTTAGAATCTATTTTTTTTTTAAATTAAGTTTGGGGAAGTAATACCCCTTTATGTTTTTTTTATATGAAATTATTTTTCTTTATTGGGTGATTATCATACTTTTTTCTAGAGTCTTAAAATTCCATTTCAAAAAAATATTCAAACTTGATAACACCCTATTCACTGTGTACTCAATAATTATCATGCTATTGTTTTTATTTTATGAAAAAACTATTGTGTATGTGACTTAAAGATAATCTATGTACCATTTGATGTGTTTATAAAATATTTATTGTGGAAAACATGCTTTTTTTATTTCTAGTGACCCTTAAAACATGTCATTGAACTATTGAATTACATATTTTTTAAACTTTAAAGTCTAACTGTTTTTTTTTCACATTTTAATTTAGCTTTGAGGATAGTGTTGGGTTTATAGTTTGGAGGATAGGGTCTTCTTAAATAAGATAAACAGTTCTTTAATGTGAATCCCATCATAATCCCTTAATATTTTCAAAATTTTGAGATTCTCATGATTTAATTTACATTTTCAATGGGTCAAAAATTTTCTTGAGTTTGAACATTTTGATGCCACTTTGATTTGGTTAATATCTATTACTCCATGTATTTAATTGAGCGCATCATTTTATTACCCACCTGAAATAATTTCCTGAAAATACAATTTTGATGTAATGTTTACAAATTTAATTGGATTTTAACTTTTTGATTGGAATTAAACTCATAAGATATGTATCCAATTGGACTATTAAATGAAAATACCAATTTAGGTTTAGTCTCTTTTCTTTCATTCTTTCATCCCTTATTCATTAAGATATTGGATGGGTTATCTATCTAGCTTGTAATTAATAAACATTCCTATCCAAATAGAGTATTTATTTATTAGGACTTTTAATTATGTGAGCCGGCTCACCTATAGGTAAAGAGAAGTTTGTAATTCTAGTTGGATACAAACTGATTTGGGTTAAATTATTTTCATAATTTTTTATTTTAATCATTTTTATAAGTAGTATGTTATTTTTGCACTGAAATTTTTTGATTTTAGGTGGGTAATCACATTTTTAACTTGAGAGAGTCCATAGGGGAATTTTTTTTTGAAGACTAATTATTTGTGGCATTCTGATTTTTCACTCTTGAGATTTATTATTTTACACTAAAGTTGATTAGTGATTAGTTGGGGATAAGTAATGCTTAAGTGTGGTGGAATTTTATGTGGCATTTATTCATGTGTGTTTTCACATCTCTTTTGATATGTAATCTTTGTATTTAAATCTTATTTGTGTATTTTTTTTTAGGTAGTTATATTGTTGTGTTCATTTGGTTGTATAATTGTTAAATTGATGAATTTCATGTTTATTTTTTGTTTTTTATGTTTAAAATGTAATAAGTGTTAGCTGTTGTGTTCATTATTTAATGTTGTAGCTTTTTAAAAATATTAATGTCAATTATTATTATTTTATTTCTTTATTTTTGTAATAAATTAAATAGTTAATTAAAGTTTAATTTAATTAATTTTGTTTTCTAATTATAAATTTTAAGATAAAATTTTAAATTGTCAATAATTTATTAGATTTTTTTGAATTTGTGAAATACATTCACTGAATAAATTTATTTTTTTAATTTAGAGTAAGATAATTTTTTGAAGCACTACATCATAAGATAAAATTAGAGCATTTTCTCTATAAAATAATCCATTTGGTGCCTCTATGAAAGATAGTATGCTTTTGAATAAGAGAAATAAATTTTTGGGGGGATAAATTTCAAAGGGGGTGTGTGTAAAAATATATTTATTCTCTGTATTCAGGAGATAATTCTTAAGATAAATTCTCTCACGCGAGCTTGAACCAAACACTGGGGGTGAAAAAATTGGAATCTTTGGAATGAGTTTGGTATAATAAATGGATGAAACTAATATGAGTCCTAACATGAATATGATTAATCTATGCCTCACTGAATGAGTTCTTAACTGTCTTCGAGGCTTGGGATGAAATCGCAATGATGATTATGTGAAGACCTCTCCACCGACCAAGTGTGGATAAAGATCACCTGATTCACATCTTGGATGGAATCTGATGAAGGTTGATTTGATCTTCATGGATGAAGTTGAGATCATGCCCTATTTTTACCATTGGTGAAGCTGATTGAAGCTGATGATGAGTGAAAATTAGTGGATAGTCTTTTTCAACACTGATAAGCTTCACAAAGAAGACAAAAAAGTTTGTAGAAGATGAAAAATTCCAGATCTATTGAGAATAAAGGATCTCAAGTCTACACCGTAGAAGATGGATATGTTGGTGTTTTTCATATTAAATATTATTAAAGATGAGGATCCTTTGTTAAGCTAGACAAACCAATCTGATATGTTGTGGTTGAGGGGTGATGAAAACAGAACCATGAAACCACATGACAATAAGGACCGAATTTGGAACTTATGGATTTCAATAATGAAAACACCAGAACCAAATACCAGCATGTAGTAATTGAAGAAAACACTAAATGAACATGGTCATTTAACATGCTTAGATCCCTTATGGGACCTTCTATATAGAAACAACACCACACACACGCACAAATTTTATTTATCTCAAAGAAATAAATCAAATGTTACAGAATATATTAAATAGAAAGAAAAAAATAAAAAAAATGAAAACAACTTCGCAGCAAATGCGAACCAAAAAAGGGAAAGTGATTACAATACCGGTGTTTAAAAATACTATGGAGATCATGTTCTCTTTGAGTTGGATTGTAGGAACGCGAATCATCTAGAACAGGTTGATGTCGCCTTCTCATCTCATTCGGATAGCCTTCATCAAGAAACAGCGCCACACATATTCCTCTATATAAGGGGGTCATCTCCACCAGAAGATCAGCAAATCAACATCACCAGGGAGAGAAACATACATAAAAATCCAGTGATGCAACACAGATTCAGTGAAATAGGGTTTCTCTACTCAAGCTGAAAGCAGGAGCATGAGAGAAAACCCATAAAAAAAGACAATGGTCAAACTTTCACCGTGCAAGAGTGATTAAACTCCCTGACATCGACTACCAATTGAATAGAATGCTCAATCACAAAGGGACAAAAAACAAGGCGCAATAGAAACCCAGTGACATGAGTGTATAAGGAGGACTACATAAAGGGAATGGATAAAAAGGGTGGTTCACTTCATCAAATATCAGAAACAAAGTAAAATATAAATCAGGATTTCCACTATGGAAAATGAAGTGAGTCAACCCAAAACAATACAAGTCATAAATCACAGTCTAAGAAAAGGATATCCAATCTGGTAAAACCATGTCTAAAATCATCATAATAAAATTAAGTATATTAATTAACAAAGAAACTATATATATTAAAGAAATGGAAAAAAGTTAAACATGGTCCATTTTAGTATGAAAATAATTAAAATTAAACTACCCAATTTAATAAATATCCACCATTTTAATTTAAAATTAATGATGTTATTACACCTAGGGTTATAGAACTATAACCAATTTTAGCCTATCTAAATAGAATTTAAACTTAGATAGAACCAAAACTTCAATAAAACTATCAGTTGAGTTAATGTCAGTATGTATATTATTGATACACATGGTTCCTAATTCTACAACATCTCTAATAAAATGTAATCTAATATATATGTGATTAGACATAGAATAGAATACTAAATTTTTATATAAATGAATTACGGACTGGCTATCAGAATAGACATTGATAACAGAACTGTTAATACAAAGTTCAGAAGACACACATTTGATCCCTAAAGCATCTTCAACTACCTCAGTTAAAAAAATGTATTCGGATTATGTAGTTTAAATTGAAAAAAAATATTTCATTTTTCACTTCTATGAAATAGAACCTCCAAAATCAGTAAATGTGTAAACAGTTAAGTATTTATGAGTTTCAACATTTATATAATAGTTAGCATCAATAAAACCATAAATAAGTCAATTAGTATCTAGATTTCTACCTTAGAAAAAATAAATATTAGAAGTATGGGAAATATATCTAAGGATCCACTTGAGGGCATGCCAATGTGGATTCCCCCAAGTGTCTATGAGCCTACTTAGAGTGCATATAGAAAATGCAATATCAAGTCAAGTGAAAATCATAGAATACATTATGCTACCAACTATGTTAGCATAAGTAATTTTAGACATAAATTAAATATCATTTATAGTAGTAGGGTATTGTTTCAAGTAAAATTTAAAATGTTGTGAAATAGGGATATTAACAAGCTTGATATATTCAAACATATACTTCTTTAAAACCTTTTAAATATAAGTATGTTGAGATAGATAAAGTAATTTATTTGTTTTGTATCTTATGATTTCAACACCTAGGATTTTCTTATCAGTACCTAAGTCCTTCATTTCAAAATTTATTTTCAATTTATATTTAATAGAAGAAATCAGATTTACATCATTGAAAATGATGATCATGTCGTCAACATACAATAGTAGATAAATGTTGCAGGTTTTAGTTGATTTAAAACAAACACAAGAAACATATTGACTCCTAATGAACTTTTTACCTAGAATGAATGAATCAAACTTCAAGTAGCACTACCTAGAGTCTTGTTTCAAGCCATACAGAGATTTCTTCAAAAGTCATACTTAATTGGTTTGAATTTAGTAGGATAACCATTAGGAGGTTTCATATAGAAATTTTCATTCAAATCACCATGTAGGAAAATATTTTAAACATCTAACTACTCTATATGAAAATCATTATAAGCATCAAAGGATAAAAAACTATGAATGGAATAATTCTTAACAATAGGGGAAAATATTTCATATTAATCAACTCCCTCTCTTTGAAGGAATCCCTTAGAAACTAGCCTAGATTTATCCTTGATTTTACTTCCCTCAGTGTTGTCTTCCTTTATTTTAAATATCCATTTAGAATCAATTACTTTGGCATTAGTTGGTTTATTTACAATATCCCAAGTATGTTCTTCCTTAAGGATTTCATTTCTTCATTCATGGAAAAGACCCACTTCTTTGAGTATTTGTCTTTTAAAGCCTGCCTATAAGATTGAGGATCATCATCAATAGGATATTGGACCACATGAAAGTCATATGAATCTATACCATATTGTCTGAATCATTAAAGAGGTATAGGGACTCTTAGTTTCCTATCATAGATCAACTGATAATCCTGATGAGTGGTATAAGGTTCATAATATGAATCTAACCCATAACTAGACTCATAGTTATCTACATTAGTGGGCTGAGGAGGAGGTGGAGCAGGCTGAACATCAACCTCAAAGTGAGCCAAGGGCTCAACTTCATTAACCTTATCAAGGTTTGGCTCATTACTAATAGGTGTGGTGGTCTTCGTCTTAGAATAATATGATTTTTGAAAGATCGCATCCCTACTTATGATACATTTCTAGTATCCTACTTTATCTACCCAGACATTGTATCCCTTAAATCCCTTAGGATAACCAAAGAATTTTCATTTGGGTGATATTGGCTCTAATTTATCAGTCTTGACATGAGCATAGGATGTAAAACCGAAGACTCTTAAGTAGAAGTAAGAAGGCGGATTACTAGTCCAAATTTCTTCAGGTGTTTTGAACTGATTTTCATATGAGGGACACCTATTTATAAGGTAAAAAACAGTGTTGGTGGCCTCATCCCAAGAATATTTGGGGAGGCCTGAGCATGCAAGCATACTCTAGACTCTTTCAAGGATAGTTCTATTTATCCTCACTATAAGTTCATTCTGTTGGGGAGTTTTCCTAAAATTCTTATGCCTCATAATCCCTTCAGATTCACAAAACTGAATAAACTCTATAGATAGATATTCTAGCCCATTATCTATTCTCATGGTTTTAATTTTCTTTCTAGTTTTATTTTCAACTGAAGATTTCCAGGTTTTAAAGGTTTTAAAAACATTATATTTATTTTTTAATATGTAAATCCAAAATTTTCTGGAGTAATCATCAATAAAGGTGATGAAATAGAATCATCCACCATGAGAGGTGGTCCTTGTTGGCCCCCACAAATATGAATGGATATATTCAAGGGGGTAGCATTTTTGAATGAGGATCTATTGAAAATCACCCTTTTGGATTTTCTAATTACATAATATTTAGAAAATAGAAGATAAGTGGGTGTGATGTCACTCAACATCCCTTTCTTATTGAGTTTCTCTAAGTCTTTGAATCTAACATGCCCTAATCTTCTATGCCATAGCATATTATTTTCAATGTTCGTATTGTAAACAATACCCAATTGACTTAAATGGATCTTTCCATTCAAAACATATAACCCATTGGTGAGATATCCTTTTATGATTGTTCTTTATTCTTTGGATATCTTGATACAACCTTCTTATGGTATTAAGAATAATCCATTTTGATCAAGGACCCCTAAGGAGATTGAGTTTCTTTGAAGGTTTGGGACACACATTACATCAAGTATGGTGGTGATGGATTTATCATCTAACTCTATTAGAAAATATCCTTTACCCTCAACCTTGCACCTATTATTATTTCCTAAGAATAAACCCCTTTACACCTTCTTGACCATCTCCAAAAAAGACTCTCTATATGGAAACATGTGAAAAGAAAATCCATAGTTGAGGAACCACTTTTGATTGAGTGTATGGCTAGACACATTCAGGGCTTTAGTAGTGTCATGGCTAGATTCAACCAAAAGAGACTGTTCAGTGGGTTTTTTGTGTTCTAACTCATACTTGATCTTCCTACACTTAGGATTAATGTTCCTAGGTTTACCACAGTGAAAACATGTGACTTTTCTATCCTTGGAACTAGTCCTAGATTTGTGTTCTTTATTACTCTTAATTTTTTCTTTATTGAAATTTCTCTTCTTACCTTTAGTTTGAGGTATTCCCCTTGTAAACAAACTTGAAAGCTCACCTTTTATCTTAGGTCTAGAATGCAGTTCCTTAGATATAAGGTATGATTTAACTTCTTCTAAAGTTAATGAGTCTCAACCATACATCATGGTCTCAAAAATTGTGTCGTATCTATTGTCAAGAGATATTAAGAGGATCATTTATTGATCCTCATCATCTATAAAAAAATTAATATTGGCTAAATCTAACATTATTTTATTAAACTCGTCTAAATGGGTTTTTACATAAGTAACATGATTCATTTTCAAAGTAAACATATAGTGTTTCTTGTAAAGTCTTCCTACTAATGAAGCAGTCATGCACAATTTTTCAATCTTAATACAAATTCCTATAGTAGTAGAATCATAAGATCCTTATTTAAGGACCTTATCACCTAAGTAAAGTAAAAGGGAGTCATGTGCCTTAATAAGTATATTAAAGGGAACTTGCTGGTATTCAACAATGGTCTGGCCAATTTCACTAATAGTTGTGATGGGTTTCATGGGCTACATCGAGCATTAATTAAGCCTTATTGATTGAGAAAGGCTCACATTTTAATTCTCCTTAGATTGAAATCATTGTCTACATTGAATTTCTTGATTTCATATATCATAGTAGACATGTTTATCCAGATGAGTAGATGTCGATTAGTTGGGGACAACTTTTGGCATACGCCCCCAAGAACCAACCAGCCTCACTAGGTATACATGCACAATAGGATGTGGAATACATAGATTTTCATATGAAGGAAAGGGTTTCAATAACAAATATTAACCAATTAAATAGGTTGTAATTAAACATAGATAAATACATACAAAATAACCAAGTAAACCAAAATTAAAGAAACTAGAAGCAATAATCAAAAAAATGCCAAAGTAAGCTAGAGAGGTTTTGATACCACTTGTTTTGGTTGAGGGGTGGTGAAAGAAAAACCAAGAAACCACACAAAAATGAGGAAAAAATCTTTAACTTATGGATTTCAATAATGAAAACACCATAACTGAATACTATCATGAAAGAATTGAAGAAATTAGTAAATGAACAGAGTTATTTAACATGATTTGGTCCCTTAGGGGACCTATTTCATGGAAAGAACACTAGAAACATGCATACCTTTTATTAATATTAAATAAATAAAGAAAACACTATAGAATATAGTAAATATCAAGAAAAAAATAAATGAACAAAAACAAAAACAGATTCATAAAAAATGTGAACCAAAAAATGGAAAACACTTACAATGTTTGAGTTCAAAAATACTCCAACGGTACTATTCTCTTTAAGCTATATTGTAGGAATGAAAATAATCTAGAATAGGTTGATGTCTCCTTCTCATATAATTTGGATAGCCTTCATCAAGAAAAATCAACACACATATTTCTCCATTAAAGGGGGTTGTCTCCACTAGAAGATCGACAACATAATGTTTCCAGGGAGAGTAACAAGCATGAACACTCTGGTGATGCAACATATAGTAGGTGAACTAGATTTTCACCACACAAGATGAGAGATATATTATGAGAGAAAAATATGAAAAAATGATGACAGGTCGAACTAGAATCATGAAGGGGTGATGAAACCCCCAGACACTAGCTATTGATCAAATAGAACGACTAATCATAAAGGGCCATGTAATAAGGAGCAATGGAAACCCAGCAGCACTGGAAGATAAGTCAGACCAGGTGAAGGGAATGGATGAAAAGGGTGGTTCACTTCATAAATGTTTAGAAACAAAGTAATATACACAATAGGATTTCCACTATAAAAAATGTAGCGAGTTAGTCCAAAACAATTCCAGCCATAAATCGCGGCCCAAGAAAAGGAGATCAAATTCGGTAAAACCATATCCAAAAGCATCATAATAAAATTAAGAGGATTAATTAACAAATAAAATACATATATTAAAGAAATGGTAGAAAACTAAACATGGGAAATTTTTGTTTGAAAATAATTAAAATTAAACTACCCAATTTAACATGATATTTCTACTAATGAGGTGAAATTAAAATATGACTTTTAAGGGGATGGTGGAGTGATTAGAACTTATTAAATCAATTCGATTCAATGATTGATCTTTAAGAATAAGACTCATACCCAAAAATATATTTTTTTTTAATAATCCAAGAGAAATCATAGGTGTTAAACCGAGACCATTGGTTTAAAAAGATCAAACCAGTCAAAGAACCAAGTTGAAGAAGATGAACTCGGTATTTTTGGTGTCCTGTTGGAATTACCAAAGTTGGAGGGAACCCAAATTCCTCCATTTTTGTGGTTGTTTCATTTAATAATTGTTTACCCAAATAATATTCAAGTTATGAATGTTTTATATGGTTTTATCCATGAGTTTTCAAAATTAGATGAACCAGGATACTAGTGGAATGATTATAGGAGTCATAAATAAAAATTAAAGTAACTAGAAGTGTTAAAAGGAAAATAGAAAAAAATATGTCATTAATTAATTTCATATTATTTTATCAAGACAAGTTTTTTCATTGAATGACAAAATAAAGGGGGGACTAAACCATTTATTTTTGGAATTACAACATTTAGAGATGATAGAATCGAGGTTTTCTGAGTAGAGCGAAGGCAGGATCTGCAGGCAGTGTAGGAGTTCATTACAGAGTGAAAGATCAAGGTAAGACTCATTTTATTATTCTTTTTAATTTATTTTTTTATTAATAATTCTTTTATTTCTGATTAAACAATTATTTTTGGATAAATAGTGAGTGGGGAAATTATATTTTACTAGTTCATCTTTTTAAATCTTTATTTCTACAATAGTTTTTAAAATTATAATAGACTTATTTTCTCTTGAAATAAAATATTTTTTTATTAATAACTTAAAAATAATTATATTTTTAGTAAATATTCATGAATAATATTTTGACTACCTATTTTATCGTTGATTTCAATTGAATTAACACAAACAAAGAAATAATTTCACTGAAAAATCTAAATTTCCCTTTCATTTGATTCTCATTTATCTCTTTTACATATATTATCTTTCACTATTTGTATCATCTTTCAAATAATCATCATCTTCCATTTATCCTATTTCTTTAAAAAAAATCACCGTTGATTTTTACATAGTTAAGTGTTTTTATTTTGTTTTTTATTTTCTTTCTTGGGTTGTAACTCAACTACCTTCCCTAGGGATTCAATATCATAACTCTCTTATTTCTAGTATTTTTTAGGTTATATTTTTTGATATTCAATGAAATATTGATAAATGAAATTATATCTAAATATGGTTTCACATGTAAGGAAAATGAATATTTAACTAAAGTTTCATTTCATATGGAACATTCTATAGGATAAAGTGTTGGATCTATAGAAGTTAGTAGGGATTCAAAATCTAATAAATTTTTTTACTAAGGTGACAGTTCAAGAAAGTATAAGGAAGTATTGTGACTCAGTGTGACTGAGGTGAATAGTATGAGGAGATGTAGGAACCCTTTTGATTGTGATCAAAGAAGGATATTCTACCAAAAGTGTTTGATATTTTCTAAAAGATCCCTAAAAAAATTATTCAAGTAGGATATTATTGAGAGATGGAGCTTATTTCAACTCGCTGGATTCAATTCACTACAAATTCTATCACTAGAAGTTGGGTCAGATCTGGTGCATGGAAAATGGAAATAGGATATCTCTAGGAGGCATCAGAACTTTTAAAAGTTCATATCATTCGATAGAGGTATGATGGAGTAATGAAGGTTTATAATTTCATCGAGCAAGGAGTGTTACCAAGTTTTTACTCCAGATAAGATAATCATGTTAAGTTGTATGATATTTTAAGGGATAAGGATTAACATGTTGGTCGAATGGAACTTAGTATATAAGTCTGTAAGACCTTGGTGATCATAATGTCCTGAACTGACTGACCACTAAGATGATAGTCGAACTGGTGGGTCATATGGAATCAAGCATGCCTCCCTGTACACCAGAGGCTGACGACTAGCAGCGAGGGTTGAAGGAGGTGATAGTGGGGAGATCATACCATTATTATCATAGTATAACATTAGTATATTAGATAATAAATAACATAAAACAATTTAATAAGTAATAAATAAAATACAGAGCAACATAAGAATAATATAAACTGAATAAAAGATGGTCAATGCCAATGTTCAAATATGCATGCATGTCCAGATGATGGTACAAAACTAAAATAGTATACATACCATAGATACATTACAAGAAATAAATAAAGAAAATAAATGAAAATCCCTAAGGGAAAACTCTATTAGTATCTTAACCTCTAGCTCAGTCCTGCACTCTTATCTCCTAGGTACAAGCATAACAGCACAAGCAATCAACCAAAGACCAACAAACATAAGGATCAAATCATGTACCCCAGTGCAATGGCATCCCAAGCAGGTTGTGAGATATAAATCCTAGTAGGTTACCACCCATGTGTTCTATAGCTACAACTAGTCCATGAATATAAATTAAATAAGTGTGAAGGTATAAAGAATAATAAGATAACTGAATAAACAAACAATATCTCGCTCAGTTTCTTAAAGGACACCTGGCGGCTCTACCTGTTTCAACTGAAGTCTTGAATGAGTGTATGATTGGTAACTAAATATATATAGTAATAATATATATATATATAGTATAGCTATATATCACATCCACCTTTATGCACCAAGTACGTGTGGACATAAGTGGCCATATACCTATAATACTAGGTGTTGGTTGGACTAGGGAATTACTCAGTCATCTATAACTAGTCTGAATGAGCCTATAAGCTAATCCAAATGTTATATGCCCTATATCTCATAATTAGTGGGATATGACATGCTCATCACTCGAAATGATGAGTGTTCCATCATGTCAACACTCGATAGTAGTGAGTGTGTCTTCATGTCAACACTCACAAGGGATGTGGTGTGCCATGCCCACCATCTACAAATTATCACTGGTGTGATAAATCATGTTCAATACCCAATGTGAGGGAGCATGATATCTCCATACTCAACATAACCCTTAACAGCATTCCCAAACTATTTATATGGTGTAATCACATAATAATAATAATAGAATCCATGAGGCATTACCTCTCATGCATTAAATTTGTTAAGCCCAATTATCACTATGGTCATCACATTATAATTATAGTATTTAATAAGCATGAAATTATCAGCATGGCCTCAGCACCCTTTATATATATATATATATATATCATCACTATTAAACCATTAATTCATTCAAATAAGGTAACTCGTTGTGAAGCATGTCATTTAATATAATCAAGTCTTATCATTTATACCATTTAATTCATTCAAGGAAGGAAAACCATCATGAAAAGCCATTCAATTTAATAAATTCTATTTA
The DNA here is from genome assembly GCA_963277665.1 of Viscum album. Classification (NCBI taxonomy): domain Eukaryota; kingdom Viridiplantae; phylum Streptophyta; class Magnoliopsida; order Santalales; family Viscaceae; genus Viscum; species Viscum album. The sequence continues at coordinate 827,153,172 of OY728133.1, read as the reverse complement.
GTCTAACAAAACATGTTAATTTAGTTAAAAGGGGTAATAAGGTACTTAGAAGGCACCATGAACAATTGGAAATTTACCTACTTGGGAAAATATGTTTATGAATAAATCTAAGCACTTAGGAGGTTATTGGTTCATTATTTAACTAGAGAGGAGTGGAGAATTTCATGCACTTAGAATGTGAATTGGTTAAAAAAACATTATATAAAAGGAGATCTAAATCAATACATTTAAGAACATTATAAACTATTAATCATTACTTTGTAATTTCGAAGAAAGCACACCTCATTAGAGGGGTTTTACTATAAAACATAAAATTGTTTATCAAATAATTAATTTAACATAATTAAGCATTAAAATACTAGAGTCTCAACTCAATTCAATTTAAATAATCATTTAAGAAAAACTAGAAAACATGGAAAAACAAATACAAAGTTTCAACATGACACTTAGGAGGTTCCATTATCAATTGGAAAAATGCCTAAAAGGGGTAATTATATTATTAATCAAAGTTGAATGCTTATAAGTAATTACAATCATTTATTTGATTAGTTATAATAGGAAAATATAATCTGGAACGCCCAAGGGGTGTTCATGATTGAGGTTGTTAGCCTCAAATTACTAAACAGGGCTCAACGGGAGTAGAACAAGGTGCGTATTCCAACTTAAAACAAAGAACTCAATTTTAACGCAGTGTTCGGAAAAGGCTAGCATGTAGCACAACTGAAACATTTATAATTCAATGTAAATTTAGGGAAAAATATATGAATCACCAACCTTGTACTTAATATTATCTACTCATCCAATATCAAGCTCTAATTTGATATGGTTTATAAGAAATTGAAAAAACAGTCAGTTTCCCTAAAAATAGGGCAAATTAGCTCACACAATGATAACTTGATTGAGAAGAAATTAAATGAAGAAAGATTAAAAAGGAAATAAGATCTTACTGAGAGGAATCTATAGGGATGAGGGTGCTCAATTCCTACATCGAATGTAGGAGTTATTAGGATCTCTTGCAAAGGAAGGAGGGGGAACCCAAGGCACCATGGAGGAGGCTCATGCTACTAGAAGGAGGAGAAGAAAGAAAGAAAAGATTTTTAAAACTTATTAAGGGTATTATGGTAATTTCACCCATAAAAATCAGGTTTTATGATTTTGATACATGGTTTTTCAAACTGTGCACCAACCATGCGGCTCCCACTACTTAAGAAACCCACCTTTCATGGTTATCCCGCACTATTTTCCCTAACCATGTGCTAACTGTGTGATAAATAGTGTGAGGTTACTGTCTAGGTGGTATTAATCATGCAGTATTGGTGCACAGTTTGGGTAAATCATGTGCAACCCATGCGACACCTACTGCATCTCTGGTTTAGGCCACACGGTTTACAGATGGGGGCCATATAGTTTCATGAAAACTATGCACCCTATTCAGACCTCCCAAACTTGTGATTTTTGGGGTCTGACACTCTCAAAAATCAATGATACACCTAAGAAACCCCTTGGGACTTTACCCAAATCTAAAAAAACTTTTAATTGTTACAACTCTTGAAATTACATTCTGAAGCTCGGTTTAAATAATAGCTCATCCATTAAATGCTAAAATTCAATTTCCCATGGAATTTTACCTTGGCTTAAAATGTGGGTCATTATAACCTTCCCACATTAGAAATCTTCGTCCCCGATATCCTTGGGGATCAATGAAAACATCACCCAGTCTATAAGGTTTGTGATGTCTCATTTAACCAGTCACATTGTGTTTCCAAGCACCCAATGTACTAGCCAACATTTACTTAGGAATGCAGTGCTTAATCCATTAAAACCCGATCCAAGCTCATTTTCCAACTAAAACACTAAATCGTATCATATCCAATATTTTCTATCTAGAGTAACAATCACTTCATAGTATTTTTAAACATTTGGCTGATGGTTCTCCCTGCCATAGGTATTAACATAAAAAGAGGGTCCAATTTTGAGTTATGGTACTTCCACCATCAAAATTTCCTTACCAAGTAGAACTCTAAGCATTCCAGTGATTATCCTGGTGTGATTTATTTAACTACTAGAATGCGGCTAATTCCAAGGACATAATAGGAACCTCACCATAAATAAATAGTTGAATCATGATCATCCTAATCGAAACAGGTTCTGAAATATTTCCAAGAAGACATTGTCGACCTTTACACCACACCTGACTTAACCCAACAATGTGATTTAAAAAAATTCCACTCATCTATAGACATAGAACAAGAATAAAAACAAGTCAATCCACCTCTGGATGACCCTTCTTAAGATTCTCATATTAGACGTTCGGTGTATTATAAACTAAACCGCATCTCCTTCTTCGAAGGCATCTTGCATTTACAACAAGCATGTTCACTGAATCCCATACTGGACCTCCAGTTACGTTCCTAATCAAACCACCACCCAACCTTTTAATTTTTCATGTCGGGGCATGAATAAGGGTGAAACATAGATCTAGGCCACTGGAATAGTGACCCCTTTTAAACATCACCTCTAATCCCAACACAAGTTTGGGATAATCTCGGATTCATTAAACTGGAGTCCAAGGAATAAACCCATGGTAGTCCATAATCCATGCTTATAAGTGAGACATTGGTACAATGTCATGATGTCCACATCAGATCATTGAATGAGCCTAGAGTGGTTTCTGTTTGGTGGTCAAGTCATAGGGAAACAGCTAGTGTCCAAGAGTTTATCCAAGACATGGGAATCCAAGCATCACTCAGGACTAACCATGACTCGATAAAACCCACACTTTCAGCGTGAAACTCTGATAAATATCACTTATCATGCCCAAATTTTTTTAAAACTTTAGCACAAAATAAGATTTATGCTCTCTTATTTCATCTAGGATGATATCAAGATAAGGGGCATGCACATCGCAAAACAAGAGTACACTAAGAGGATATCAAGAGTTACCAAAAGATTTGAGACACTTATACCACATCTAAGATGAAGTGATCGGTATGGTTCTGGACCAACTGCACCCAATTACTAGAAAAAAGAATGGTAAAACTACTGTAATGACCTGAATCCGGAGCCCCTCCACTGGTGCCCCGTACCCGGTTCGCCACATGACCGCAAGCGCGTTTCCCCAAACGCCAGAGGCTGTCGACTAGAAGCGAGGGTCTTGGTGAGTCGGTGGGGAAACTATGCCCCCATTTGGTAAATTATACAGCGGAAAACAACCAAACACAATATTATAATCAATAAACAGCATACAACAACTGAACTGAACAGCAGAAACAATGGATAACTAATATTGATGAAATGTGGTACATATGTCTAGGGAAAGTAGAAAACAGGCCAACGTGCTGAAGTACAACTGAAAAACAAAGTGCAAGGAAAACAAAATAAACTCCTTAGCATCGCGAACCACGACTCGGTCCCATGCTCTCCAGCTCCAGTGCAATCAAGAACCTGAAGTAGAAGGGTGATTTCACTTATCTATACCTACAACGACATAGTCTGTTTGGGCCCAAAATCATGGCCCAAATAGGGTGTGAGATACAATCCCAGTAGGAAATCACCAAAAGATTTGTGCCCAACAGTCAATGAATACATGGAACTAATAAAACAAGAAGCAGTAAATAGGAATGCATAAGCAGCTACAATCCACAGTTCTAACAATAAAGTACACAAGTAAACCGCCAGCAACAAGAAGAAAACAGGTAACCCTCTGGGTAGCTCTCACAGCCTAACCCCTATGGTTCAACCTACAAGTACTAGCAACCCTCTAGGAGGCACACACAGTCTCACCCCTCTGGTTCAGCTATGAAAAATAACAGACTCTCTAGGTAAGCACTCACCATCAATTCCCCCCTATAGTCTCGTATCGTGCTAAAGTCTCTCTGGGGAAGCACTCAATTTCTATTCCCCTTATGGACCATGTTGAGGAACTACATACTCTCTGAGGAAGTACTCAACGTCAATTCCCCCTGTGGTCTCACATCGTAATTAAAAGACACTCTGGAGAATCCCTTCCATCAATTCTTCCTTTAGTCTACTACTCTAGGTTCTCACAGTCCTGAGTGAAAGATAAAACATGCATAGCATGCGTATATCATCCAAATAAACCTCAAGAACTACTTGGCTATCATTCTAAGGCTCAACAGCATAAAAAGTATCAGTTCCATTATCCTACGACTAGGCAGGGCAACTGGAAAAATTCCAAACAGGTAGAACAAGCATGGAAAAGAAACCTGAGCACAAAATAAATACTCTACTCATAAGTATAAACCTCTACTACAGCAGTCAAGCAAAGCAGGAAAACATCAAGGGAAAAACAGGAAACCCACAATTCCCTGCCCAAGGGAATTTGTGGAAATTGCACAAAATACTTAAAGACTTCCTACAGAAAGGTACAAACCACCCACCTCGATCCTAGAAGATCGATATACATGAACCATGATGACAGATTCCCCTTATAACGTCATAGATCTGAGAAAATGAACAAAACGATCAACCCACGATAACTCGAAAACGAGGATGAATCATAAAACAAGGCTCAAGTAGAATGAAGAACTCACCGCTGCGATTCCAATGCAATCGACCGTGCTCGAATCGGATAACGGACGAAGAGGTGGGATCTCATCGAAGATCCAGCCGTACTAGTCACTCTCGGGAAAACGGGACCTAGAAGAAGACGAATATCAAAATGAGGCGCGACCCCGGTCCGTTTAGTGAAGAAAATAAAATTACATAGCGTGTACTGGGTCCTTTCCGTACTTTGCCAAAATTGGCCTCCACATCACCCCTACACACCGTGTGTGTGTGGCCCAGGAACGGCCAGCACACGGCTTCGAGCCGGAGAAGAGTACATGGCGTGTACTCAGAAAGTACACGGCGTGTACTTCAAAAATTTCCAAAAATTTCATTTTTTATTAAAAACTCCAGAAAAGGAAAAACATACCTAAAAACAAGATTTGGGTTCTTATAAACTTCCCCCCTTAAAGAAATTCGTCCCTGAATTTCCCTAGCGAGCCATAGAAGAAGAAACCCCGAATAGTTCCAGCCACTGCGATCGTACATCGGGCTCCCTCTCCCATGTCTCGTCTTGTACTCACTCGTGCTGCCATAGCACCCATACTAGAAGAACAGACCACCCGCGGAGAACCTTCGTACTACGATCAAAAATCCGAATAGGATGCTCCTCAAACGACGCATCCGCTTCAAGCTCAACTTCCTCAGGTTGAAATACATGAGACGGGTCTGAAAAGTAACGTCAGAGATGAGAGACGTGGAAGACGTCATGCATAGCCCGGTACCTCTGAGGTAGCTGAAACCGATAGGCAACTGTTCCAACTCTCTCCAATACCTCAAACAGCCCGACGTACCGCGATGAAAGCTTACCCTGCCTCTGAATCCTCTTGTGTCCCAACCTTGGTGCGACACGCAAGAAAACATGATCCCTAACCTCGAACTCCAGTGGTCATCTCTACTGATCAGCATAAGACTTCTGTCGAGACTGTGTTGTATCCATCCGCTTCTGAATCAGCTCTATCTGTTCTGAGGTCTCCTGAACGAGACGAGGTCCCAGCAAAGTTGCCTCTCCTGCCACCAGCCAGCATAAGGGTGATCGGCATGGCCTACCATACAGATCCTCATAAGGTTCCATCTGAATAGTCTCTTGAAAGTTATTATTATAGGAGAACTCCACTAAAGTAATATGCTTCTCCCAAGAGCCTCCAAAGTCTAGGATGCAAGCTCAGATCATATCCTCAAGCACCTGGATCGTGCGCTCGTACTGGCCATCATTCTGGGCATGGTATGTTGTACTCAAAAGTACCTATGTACCCAAGGCCTTCTGAAGTCCCTGCCAGAACTGAGAGGTAAAGCGAGCGTCCCTGTCTGAAACAATAGAGTGTGGAACTCCATGCAGATGAATGATCTCTCAGATGTAAAGTCGTTCCAGATCATCGACACTGATGGTCTCCTTGATCGGCAAGAAGTGGGCAACCTTCGTGAGCCTGTCGATGACAACCCAAACAGCATCGTTCCCTCGAGGCGACCTCGTCAACCCAGTCACGAAGTCCATTGCGACGTCGTTCCTCTTCCACTCTAGAATGGGTAACTGTTACAGAAGCCCCATTGGTCGCTGATGCTATGCTTTCACCTTCTGATAAGTAGAACATCTCATGACAAAGCCCGCAACATCCTTCTTTATACCTGGCCACCAGTATTGGTGATGAAGATCCCGATACATCTTAGTGATGCCATGATGAACTGCCCAAACAGAGGAATGAAAATCCCACATCATCTCCTCTCATATGTCTGTCGGCACCCATACACGTCCCTGGAAATGCAAGATATCATCCTCGCCCACTGTCCATCCAGGAAGAGGGTCCCCTCCTGACACACTCTCTCGCAGGACTAAGCCTTCTGAGTCTGATAGTTGCTTCATCCGTACCCAATCAAGTAGTGTAGAGGTAATAGCTATAGAAGATAGGAAGTTCTTTCCCTGTCTGTCGTGCACCTCTAGATGCATATCCGAGAACAGAGCCATAAGCATCCACTCACTACTGGCCTCTTGAACTTCCTGAACCTGAGTTCTCCTTCTCAGTGCATCTTCCACTGTGTTTCCCTTCCCCGACGTATAGGTAAGCTCAAAATCAAAAGACTGAAGATACTCGACCCACCTGCGCTGCCTCAGATTCAGATCACGCTGGGTGAAGATATACTTGATACTCTTATGGTTAGTGAAGACCACAAAGTGCTCTCCTAGCAGATAGTGTCTCCAACAGCGTAAGTCATGAACAATAGCTTCCAAATCCAGATCGTGCGTAGGGTAGTTCCTCTCATGTGTCCTCAACTGCCGAGACTCGTACGCAACTACTCCATCCCCCTGCATAAGCACATCCCCCAGCCCGATACCTGATGCATCACAGTAAATAGTGTAGATCTTTCCTGGATCCAGAAAGACTAGTATCGATGCTGACCTCAACCTCCCTTTCAGCTCCTGAAAGGCTGGATCACAAAAATTTGACCATAAGAACTTCTCCCCCTTTATAGTCAGACCTTTCAAAGGTGCTTCTAGATGAGAAAAGTCCTGAATAAAGCGTCTGTAGTATCCATCCATCCCTAGGAAGCTCTGTACCTCAAATACGTTCTTCGTCTGCTCCCAGGAAACTACATCTCTCACTTTCTCTGGGTCCACAGATACTCCTGCCTCTGAGATGAAGTGACCCAAGAAGTGAATTTGATTCATCCAGAAGTGGCACTTCAAGAGTTTAGCATAAATTTGATGCTCTCTCAGTGTACTCAGAATGATATCAAGATGTGTGGCATGGTTGTGTCGAGTGTGAGAGTACACCAAGATATATTACATGAAGACCACGACAAAGGAGTCCAATTAAGGATGGAACACTCGGTTCATTAGTGCCATGAAAACTACAGGTGCATTCGTGAGACCGAACAGCATGACTATATACTCGTATAGACCATACTTTCTCCTAAAGGATGTCATAGGTATATCAGATGGTCTAACGTGCAACTGGTGATAGTCGGACCTCAAATCGATCTTCGAGAACACCCGGTCTCCTCGAAGCTGATCAAAGAGGTCATTGATTCTCGGCAAGGGATATCGGTTCTTGACCGTCAGCTGGTTCAGCTTCCGATAATCCACACAAAGCCAAAGGGTACCTTCTGCCTTCTTCGCAAACAGGACAGGAAAACCCCAAGGAGAAGTATTGGGTTGGATGAAACCCTTTGCCTGCAACTCCTCCAATTGCTTCTTGAGCTCCTGTAACTCAGTTGTAGGCATCCTATAGGGAGGAATGGACACCGGTGCCGCTCCTAGAATGAGATCAATAGAGAAGTCTACCTCACGCTCCGGAGGCAAACTTGAAAATTCCTCTGGAAAGACATCCCTGAAGCGATCTACCACTAGAGGAAAGTCCAACTGTGGAGTCCCCTGATCATCCAGATAAAGACTAGAAATCTGGGCTATCACCCTTCCTAGCCCAAGATGCTCGAGTCTTGCTCGACTCACCTAAACATCCCATTCGCCTCAATGAAGAAAAGAATCACCCTCTGGTGAAATGAAACTCACTCTGCGGAGATAATATCCGACGAATTCCTAGAAGGGAACCAACCAGTCCATCCTGAGGATGAAATAATAGCCTATCATCTCTAGGACATAGAGATCCCATGAGAAACGATACCCTGCAACCTCGAGAGGGAACTCTCTAATCTGGCATACACTAGATGTCCTCGTCCCCAAAGGTGTGTCTAGTGTCAACGAGTCGTCAGAAGAAAAGATGCAGAGCCCAAGGCTCTCCATGATAGAAATATAGATAAAGCTATTAACAGCAAAAGTATCGAAAATGGATGAAGATAAAACTGAGGCTACTAAAATCATACCTTGAACTGTAGAAGGGTCAGGATCCTGCTTCTGATAATTCTTCTCCACGGAAAAATATTTTCATGTACTGCGGCCTTGTGCCCCTGGCTGAACACTCTGAGTTGAACCTCCCTGCTGGTGCTGAGGAACTGGTGGCTCACCACCACGTCCTCGACCTCCACCTCGGCCCGAACGGCCGGAAGAACTCCAGTTCCCCGATTGGTGAGAAACTGGTGGTGTTTCTCCTGAATGATGAGTCATGGAAGAACCCCGGTCACCAGCTGCTGGTGACAAAACCTAACAGAAACTCTAAAGTTGGCCCATCTTGCTGCAATATCGGCACTCCATGGGGTCCCTCTGGCACTATGGCCCCGTGTTCCCTGACCGGCCACACTGGTAGTATGTCACCTGGCTGCCTGACGGTGCATCTCGCTTCCTCGGATCACTGGACTTAGGCTCTATACGGAGCTTCTTGCTATCATCTGGAGGAAAACTAGCTCTGGAAGCAGGACCACCCTGGCTTGCAGCTCTAGAGTCTCTCAGATTGCGCTCTATAATCAGTGCCTGGTTGACGATGGAAGTGATGGAAATCAGCTGGAAGATGTTCACCTGCGAGAAGATCTCCCACCTAAGACCATTCTCAAACTTCCTTGCTAAGAACACCCCACTCCCATCCAGGAGGGGTTTGAAGTGCTGAAACTCAGTGAAACAAGTGGAATACTCCATGACAGAAAGAGTACCCTTCTCTAAGCTCATGAACTACCAGGCTCGGTCGGCCCTCAGGGTCTTCGGGTAGAAGTAGTCATAGAACACATGCTGGAACTCCTCCTAAGTCATAGCCTACTATTGACCCACCTGTGAGATCATGTCCCACCACCTCTTGGCAGAGTCTCGGAGCATGTAGGTGTCGATCTTGACTCGCCTCTCTAGAGGAGTCTCTAGAAGCTCGAAGATAGTCAGTATGGATTCCATCCATGACTCTGCAGCCTGAGGTCCTCATTCCCCCGAGAACATGGGAGGATGCTGCTGCTGCTGGAAAACCCACGTCAAGTCTTCCATAGTCATGGAAGGAGGAGGCACTCCCTATAAGGCTTGCATCATCCTCATGAAACCTTCCATGAACTGCGCATCAGCGCCTAAAACTGGTATAACAGCTGGTGCCAAGGCTGGCCCGACCGGAGGATCAGCATGAAGTCCCCGATCAGCCTTGTCTGGCATCTGATCACTACATGATGACAGACATACGACCGGAGGACGTCTTAGAGGCATAGCTCTAAAAGATCAGGAGTACACCTTAGATCAAGAAAACAAGGACAGAGAACACAAGAGTACAAAATGGAAACATGGGAAGGCAAACACCCAAGATTGCAAAACACGACTACACGGTGTGTATAAAAACTACATGGTGTGTCTTCTTAAGCCACTGACATGGGCATGTGCTCCCGCCCTACAAGTTTTGTACACCTCAAACTACACGGCGTGTTGACCCCAACACACGGCGTGTACCTGAAAACTATTCCCCTGCCCGAGTCTCTTACACGGCTGACCAACACGGTTTTCTTAAAGTAAGACTACACGACATGTTCTAAACAAACATGGCGTGTACTAGAAAAGGCTTTGGTGGCCCGTGTTGTTAAGAACATGGCCTTATACATGGCTGAACCTCACACGGCATGCTCCAAACAAGCATGGTGTGTATAGGTGAAGGTGACACCATCCCGTGTTGTTCGTGACACGGCCGGGTACCTGGACACGACTACACGGCGTGTTCCGAAAAAACAGGGCGTGTGGAAAAGAAGGTAAAGTCAGCCTGTGTTGTTCGTGACATGGCCGGTTACCTGGATAGGACTACACAGCGTGTTCCCTCTGGACACGGCGTGTTCTACCCGTGCTTCCCTGACCCGTGTTGTTAGTGACGCGGCCAGGTACACGGTGTGTACCTACCGTACACGGCATGTTCTCATGTTACTTTAACGACATTGTGTTCTGCTCACACAGTCAATGAAACGGCCTGAAAACTATATGGCGTGTGTCCAAAAAGTACACGCCGTGTATTCTAGGTTTTTCTGGGAAGTAGCTTAGAAGCTGCACAGACTCCCAGAAACACTAAAAACAAGGTAAATATGTTCCAAATTCCAATCCGTGAGGGCCCATACTCCCCACTAATCAAAGCTTGGCATCTCCTACAATCACATACAAGGGAAAAAAGAGCTCTCTAACATAACAGCATGGATTCTATCAATCATCTATCACAACAACATGCATAATCTACACAAAGTCTATCACAATAGCATGAAATTGCTAATGCACCCTAGATGGCATGACAAGAATGCATGGCATGTGATTTCTAAAAGTTCCTATATGATGCATGAGATAGAATACCCTCATCTCATCGGGTTGAGAAAGAAATATAACTGAAATATCAAAACAATAATAGCACAAGTCATGTGAATCACTCTAGGTGAAATCAGATCAACCATAAAATCTCAAAACCAGAAACTACAATTAATGAGGTAGTATGGATTTTCCCTGTACACGGGTTAGCTACTCTTGAGCACAGCTTAATACCAAGTACCGAGTCCATTCTATCCCTGGATAAGGTCTCCAAACAGAAAATCAATAGAAAAGAACTTCCCTCTGATTCCACTTTGTAACGACCCAAATCTAGAGCCCCTCCACTGGTGCCCTGTACCCGGTTCGCCACATGACCTCAAGCGCGTTTCCCCAAATACCAGAGGCTTCCGACTAGCAGCGAGGGCCTTGGTGAGTCAGTGGGGAAACTATTCCCTCATTCGGTAAAGTATACAGTAGAAAACAACCAAACACAATAGCAAAATCAATAAATAGCATACAACAACTGAACTGAACAGCGGAAACAATGGATAACTAATAATGATGAAATATAGTACATATGTCTATGGAAAGCAGAAAACAGACCGATGTGCTGAAGTAAAACTGAAAAACAAAGTGCAAGGAAAAAAATAAACTCCTCAGCATCGTGAGCCACAGCTCGATCACATGCTCTCCAGCTCTAGTGCAATCAAGAACCTGAAGTAGAAGGGTGCTTTCCCTTATCTATACCTGCAATGACATAGTCTGTTTAGGCCTAAAATCATGGCCAAAATAGGGTGTAAGATACAATCCCAATATGCAATCAGCCAAAGATTTGTGCCCAACAGTCAATGAATACATGGCAGTAATAAAATAAGAAGTAGTAAACAGAAATGCACAAGCAGCTATAATCCACAGTTCTAACAATAAAGTACACAAGTAAACAGCCAGCAACAAGAAGAAAAGAGGTAACTCTCTGGGTAGATCTCACATCCTAACCCCTATGGTTTAACCTACAAGTACTAGCAACCCTCTAGGAGGCACACACAGTCTCACCCCTCTGGTTAAGCTATGAAAAATAACAGACTCTATGGGGAAGCACTCACCGTCAATTCCCCCTATAGTCTCGTATCGTGCTAAAGGATATCTGGGGAATCACTCAACATCTGTTCCCCCAGTGGCCCGCATCGAGGAACTACAGACTCTCTGAGGAAGCACTCAACGTCAATTCCCCCTATGGTCTCGCATCGTAAATAAAAGACACTCTGGAGAAGCCCTTCCTTCAATTCTCCCTTTAGTCTACTAATCTAGGTTCTCACAGTCCTGAGTGAAAGATAAAACATGCATAGCATGCATGTATCATCCAAGTAAACCTCAAGAACTACTTTTCTATCATTCTAAGGCTCAACATCATAAAAAGTAGTAGTTCCACTATCCTACGACTAGGCAGGGCAACTAGAAAAATGCCAAACAGGAAGAACAAGCATGGAAAGCAACCTGAGCACAAAATAAATACTCTACTCATAAGTATAAACCTATACTACAACAGTCAAGCAAAGCAGGAAAACAGCAAGGGAAAAACAGGAAACCCACAATTCCCCGCCCAAGGGAATTTGTGGAAATTTCACAAAATACTCTAAGACTTCCTATATAAAGGCACAAAACACCCACCTCGATCCTAGGAGATCGATATACATGAACCATGATGACATATTCCCCTTATAACATCATAGATCTAAGAAAATGCACAAAATTCTCAACCCACGATAACTCGAAAACGAGGAGGAATCAGAAAACAAGGCTCAGGAAGAAGGAAGAACTCACCACTTCGATTCCAACGCAATCGACCGTGCTCGAATCAGATAATGGACGAAGAGGCAGGATCTCGTCAAAGATCCTTCCATACGGGTCACTCTCGGGAAAACGGGACCTAGAAGAAGACGAATATCGCAATGAGGCGCGACCCTGGTCCGTTTAGTGAAGAAAAGAAAAGTACACGGCGTGTACTTTTAGAGTACACGGTGTGTATTGGGTCCTTTCCGTACTCCGCCAAAATTGGCCTCCACGTCACCCCTACACACCGTGTGTGTGGCCTGGGCACTACTAGCACACGACTTCGAGCCAGAGAAGAGTACACGACGTGTACTCAGAAAGTACACGGCATGTACTTCAAAAATTTTCAGAAAGTTCATTTTTTTCTTAAAAACTCCAGAAAAGGAAAAACATACCTGAAACCAAGATCTGGGTTCTTAAAAATACTATTGGTCGACTTCTTGTATGAATCTTGGCTTCACTCATCATTACCTCATCCTTAACCAATCACAAGCCTTCACCACCCGAGGAATCATGTGATTGCTCAAAATTAACTACCAAAGTCCCTCCATGACCAATGGAATTTCTCAAGGGTTTTATACACATCCAACCACATCAAATTCATGCTGCCAAGTAAGCACTGGCATGATTGTAAACTTGCAATCCTTAAGGTAATTCAATCAAAATTAACCATTTCCAAAGGTCCTCCTTGATTATATTCCTTATACTTTGAAGGGAAAATATTTTCTGGAACTAATGTGACACTCCCCACCTAAGGAGTGTCCTAGCTATGAAAGAAGAGATAAATACTAGCCACTCATAAATGCGCTAGGTCAGACTCACCTTAAACACAAACATTAAATCATTTTGAATGAAAACCAAAACCAAAATGACTGGTGTGTCAAAACACCCAATTCACTTGGCATTCATCTTGAGCATTGGGAAGAACATGATTCCTTTAATTCACAAATCACTATACTCTAAAGATGACCCAAGAACATACTCAATAGCACAAGGCTCAATGATTCCACCTAACACTACTGATTCATTATACCATTTATAAACTCAACGGGTACAGCGTGCATGAACACACATTACCCAGAGGTTTCAGAAGCAAGAAGACACATCCTCGATATTGTCCATAGTATTTCCTCCATATGCATCCAAGTATATGGTTATCTATACAAGATATTTAACCCAGAGTCATATTTACTCATACAACCATTAACCTGGATGATGACATACCAAATCATCTATTACTAAGGAAAAAAGAGAGGGTCACATGACCTACAAAGTGGCCAACCATACCCTAGGCATGTCTAACCTACTAAGATTGTGCATTAATTGATGCTCATTCTTGTAGAAATATTCAAGGATACCATGACCACCCATCCAAACTAGGGTGTCATTTAGAATCTAAGGGTTCTACTAGGGACAAGGGCACCTAAACGGCGCCATAAAACAAAATCTCATAGGATTTAGCAAGGCATTTAAGCTCTAAGGGTGATACCTGTCACAGGCTATCCCCTTAAAAAATCATAAAGCATCGACCCATAATGATTTCATGCCTATAAAAGTCCCTAGTCTTAAGATCCTATCATTTAATCTATTTCTATAAAAGAGGAAGGACTACATAAAATGGTTACATTTCTGTTCCAATGAAACTCAATAAGACGTTTAAACTACCCTTACATGAGGGTTTAAACTAAGGATGAAACCTATGGTTTCATTTTCAAGTCATTATATTGATTCACATTAAAACTTTAAACATTTAAAATATTTAAAACTAAGAATCAAGTACTAATTATAAAACAAAATCACATGGTAAAAGATAAGATGACCTATGAGGGTCTCGCTAAGCTAACTTGGGTTCATCAGAATGCAACCCAATAGTTGTGCTTAAATATTAAAGTTTCAAAAACACCTTTAGTGGGTTATCTCATAAGAAAAATTCACCAAATGACCTACTTGGGTTCAGTTGTACATTTAAGAAGGTCATCATGTAGATCATCATACCCGTGTGATAGAGTCACTAGCCTTTATAGAGGTAACCAATTCATTTTAAATCAAAATTAAATATCTTTTACAATATAACCATTTCAAGATACAACATGGTCATATAAATAGTGGTTTGATTATATGGGTTTCCATATACCAATCTATAAAACACCTATACACTTAATAGATTGGAATTTGGTTCCCATTAATTGAAACCAATTAACCTTAAAATTTGAACTTGGGAGCTTTCACATTTTAACAATGGTCTAGATGTATATAAAATCTCAACATATGGTTTGAATACATAGGTTATCTTTTCCTAATTATAAGGTGATCATACACCTTACAACTGAAAACTATTTCTCATTTAATCGCAACTAATAAATTCATCATATGAAACCAATTATATATCAATAACAAAACCATCATTTCATCACAAGAAGTTAAATATAGGGAGTATGATAATAAGAATAGAAGAATGATACATAGAAAAGACATGCTAAATAATCAGGTTTCATGGAATATAATCAGTGAAACATGTTATACAATACGGCATGTTGATAAACAAAATCATGGAATAACACACCAGGAACACAATCCAAAATAGTAGGCATCCAATAAATGCAACTATATGGCATCACATATGCATGACATGTGAATTTATAAGTTCCTATAATGATGCATGTAATGTTAATTCCTTTCCATACCATGCCAAGGGGAAAATACCATAAATTAATAAATCAATACGTATCATAAAGTACACCTGTTACTCAAGGTGAAATAGTAAAAAACTATAATAGAAAATGACTTGAACAATAATCTCAGCCCTAGATACTTAGAATTTTCCCTGTATATGGGTTGATCACTCCCAGGCATGGCTATTTACCAAGCATAGACAAATTCCTAGTCTCTTTTCTACCAACACAAAATAGTAATACAAAGTAAAAAATATCTCTGATACTACTTTGTAATGTCTCGTACCGACTAACCACTAAGACATTAGTTGAGCCAATGGATCACATGGCATCAAGTGTACCTCCCCATACATCAGAGGTTGTAAACTAGTAGTGAGGGTCTAAGGAGGTGATAGTGGGGAGACTATACCCTCATGATCAAAGTAGAACAATAGTATATCAGATAATAAATAAAAAGGAACATCAGAAGTAGTTATAATTGAAATGAGGATCAATGAAAGAATAATATAAACTGAATAAAAGATGGACAATGTAAATGTAAAAATATGCATGTATGTACAGATACTGATAAAAAACTAAAATAGTAGACATTTCATAGATACAGTACAAGACATAAATAAAGAAAATAAATGAAAATCCCCAACGGTGAACTCCATGAGCATCCTGAGCTCCAGCTCAATCCTATGCTCCTATCTTCTAGGTACAAGCATAACAGCACAAGAAATCACCCAAATACCTGTGAATATAAGGATCTACATGGGTACCCCAATGTAGTGGCATCCTGAGTAGGGTGTGAGATATAAATACCAGTAGGTTACCACCCATGGTGTCTATAGATAAAACCAATTCATGAATATAAATTAAAGTAGTGTGTAGGTAGAAATAATAATAACATAACTGAATAAACAAACAATAGCATGATCAGGTTCTTGAAGGACACCTGGAAACTCTACCTTCTTCGGATCATGGCTGGAATGAGTGTATTATCGGTAAATATATATATATATATATATATATAGTAATAATATATATATAGTATAGTTATATATCACATCCACCTTTACGGACCAAGTACGTGCAGACGTAAGTGGGTATATACATATATTACTAGGTGTTGGCGGGACCGGGGCATAACTCTATCATCCATAACTAGTTTTAATGATCCTATAAGCTCAATAAAAAGGGTACACACCATAAATATCATAATGAGTGGGATATATCATGCTCGTCACTCAATTTTATGAGTGTTCCATCATGTCAACACTCGATAGTAGTGATTGTGTTGTCATTTCAACCCTTACAGGGGATGTGGTGTACCATGCACACCATCCACAAAGTCTCATTGGTGTGAGACATCATGATAAACACCTGATGTAAGGGATCATGATACCTCCATGATCAATAGAACCATTACCATTGTTCACAACCTATGTATTAGGTTTAATCATGTAACAATAATAATAAATGCCATGAAACATTACCTCTCATGATTTACATTTATTAAGCCCAATTATCACTAAGGGCATCACATTATAATTATATCATGTTCTAATAATGTAGTTATTGGTGTGGCCTATCCACCCTTTATATATATATAATCTTTATTAAACCATTAATTTATTCTCGGTAGGAAAACCATCACGAAGCATTTCATTTAATATAATCAAGTCATATCATTTATACCATTAAATTCATTCAACGAAGTCAACCTATCATGAAAATCCATTCCATTTAATACATTCTCTTTATTATAACAAAACATGGAAATTTATTTAAAAGGGGAAAGAAGACACTTATAAGGAACCATGAATAATTGGAAATTTACCTACTTGGGAAAATTCGTTTATGAAGCAAGCTAAGAACTTAGGAGGTGTTTGGTTCATTATTTAACTAGATAGAAGTGGGCCATGTCATGAAATTAGAAGGTGAATAAGTTCAAACAAACATTTATATAAAATGAGTGAAAAATATTTACAACCAAGCACATTATGAAATAATCATCATCACTTGGTAATTTTGAAGACAGGTCACCTCATTCGAGGGATTTTATTATAAAAACATGACATTATTTATCAAACAATTAATTCAACATAATTAAGAATTAAAATAAAATATTTGAAACTCAATTCAATTTAAAGAACCATTTTATAAAAACTATCAAACATGGAAAAAGAACCACTGAGTTTCAACATGACACTTAGGAGGTTCCATTATTAATTGGGCGA
Organism: Viscum album; assembly: GCA_963277665.1. Classification (NCBI taxonomy): domain Eukaryota; kingdom Viridiplantae; phylum Streptophyta; class Magnoliopsida; order Santalales; family Viscaceae; genus Viscum; species Viscum album. Next base: position 827,135,746 of record OY728133.1, on the reverse strand, counting down.
ATTCCTACAAGGGTAAATTCCATTATTAATCTAAGATGAATGCTTAGAAGTCATTATGATCATTTATTCAATTATTTATAACATATAAATATAATTTGGTACACCCAAGGGGTTTCCATGATTGAGGTTTTCAACTTGAAATTACTAAACAAGGATCAATGGGAATAGAACAAGGTGTGTATACCAATGTAAAACAAATAACTCAATTTTAAGGCAACACGTAGCAAGGCTGGCATGTGGAACAATGAAAAAATTTATAATTAAATGGTAATTTATGGAAAAATTCAAAAACCACTTACCTCATACTTAGGAAGATCTAATCATCCAATGTTAAGCTATGATTTTCTCTAGTTTGTAGAAATTGACGAAACATACAGTTGCCTTGAAAATAGAGTAAATGAGATCATACCATGATAACTTGGTCAAGAAGATATTAAATGGAGAAAGATTCAAAAAGAAGGAATATATTACTGAGAGGAATTTATAGGGACCGACGGTGCTCGATTCTAACATCAGATGGAGGAGTAATTAGGATCCCTAATGAAAGAAGGAGGAACCCAAGGCGCCATAGAGGAGGCTCACACAGCTGGAGGGAGAATAAAAAAGAAATAAAATAGTTTTAAAATCATTAAGGAAATTTTGGTAATTTAACCCTTAAAAACTAGGTGGCATGGTTTGGTTGCACGATTTTCCAAACCGTGCGACTCCCACTGCTTAGGAAACCCACCTCTCATGTTTATATCATATGGTTTTCCTTAACCATGTGCCAACCATGTGATGAATAGTGTGAGGTTACTACCTAAGTGGCACTAACTGTTCAGTATTTCCGTACTATTTAGGTAAACCATGAATAGCCCATTTGACACCTATTTTACCTCTAGTTCAGGCCGAACAGTTTACTATTGGGGCCGCACAGTTTTAGAAAAACCATGTGCCCTGTTCAGACCACCCAAAATTATGATTTTTAGGGTTTGGTTCTCCCAAAACTCAACAAGACACATGAGGAACCCCTCAGGACTGTAACTAAGTCTAAAAAACAACACTTTTAAGTGTTCCAAATATTATTATTACATTCTAAATATCGGTTTAAGGAAAATCCCATCTAGTAAACACCAAAATTCAAATTCAATTGTAATTCTACCTTGGCTCAAAAGCACGAGTCGTTACAGTGTTGAGTAAGAATTATGCAATATCTATCAGTAAGTGATCAATGATAGAGGTTGATATTGTAAGGATTACTTGTACTTATTAATCAATTTTTGTATCTCTTGAATCTTCCAATTATAATGGAAAAGGTAATAGTAGTGTTTCTTCAATGCATAAAGGACTCATTGTAAAGACCCAAACTTCTCATACAAAAATATTACATCTTAATAGATGAATATTCATTACATGACATAATCATACATGCTTGAATCATTTAGGTCTAGTGCCTTTGGAAAATTAGACACATAAATAGCTATCCAATAAATGAGATACGTCATCTCCCATTAAGTTCTTCATAACGACCACCCTTCTTATAAATATCATATATAATACCCTTCTTTATATACTAGGGAAAGGAAACATAATAAAGGTTGATATAATATGCTCAGCAAGGGTAAACAAGAGATACAACAACATAAATGATCATAAGGGTATGTTAACATGAAAATAACATTTGAAAACCATATGCTATACATAATAGATCATAAAATTGAGTCATGTAATAGATATTGGTAGTTTATAAGACATAAATCATAGAGTAATCAAAGTATATAATCCATGATATCATAACATTTTCATAAGACATAGATTTTTGGCATACACATAATCATAGAAAATATTATTTCAAGGATATCCTCCAAGTCATTCATAACATGTTAGGCTTGTGATAACCACCCATGTACCTATTTAAGGTTTGGGATAACCTCATGTGTACCTTATTTTGGGCTTGGGATAACCTGTCATGTACCCTCTTTTAGGATTTGGATAACCTATCATGTACCTTTTGAGCTCATATAACATTAATCATTACTATAAGAATTAGAATGAGATATAGGTCCCAACCATCACATAATCCATAAATTTTTATGATACATGATCAAAAAACATTCATCGTATCATAACCATGGAAATAAATGGTCTTTATAATACATTTATCATATCCAAACCCATGAAAAGAAATAGGTTTCATAAATATTTCATTATAGAATAACTCATGGAAAAGAAATTGGTTTCATAAACATCTTTTCGTTATAAATATATACCATCAAAAAAATAAAAAAAATGGTATCATTTGATCATATACTCAATAAAGCTTAAGTAACAACAAACAATGTCTTCTTGGTGGAAAATGATTTTGAAATATCACTTGGAACATTAATTGAGAAAAATAACCTTTTAACTTTGAAAATCACATTTTTAAAACTAAAATTAAAAAAAACATTATTAAAATAATTTTATTTTAAAATAACATTTGAAACTTATAAAGGAATCTTTAAAACATTTATTGGTCAGGGAGATGGGAAATTCTTTTCATGTCGTACATGTTAAAATAAAGATTCCTTTCACATTTTTTGTAAAATCCAAACTATCTTTGTTTAGAAAAAGACATAAATATTCTTTTAAAAAAATTAAAGATTCAAAAAAGGGTACAAATGACCTTAAAATCATAGAGAAGCATTAAAAATTTATTGAAAACAGTTTTACAAAACATGTATATGGAAGAAAAAGGGTTTTTTACTTGAGAGATAAATAAATTCAATTTTATTTAAAAACATTCTATTGTAATATTGAGTGTATAAAGAGAGGAAAATGAAGGAGAAATTTTATTTTCAAGAAATTAATAGTGTATAAGAAAAATAATGATGTTATTAAGAAATATATCATAATATTTCATTATCTAAATTATAATCATAAATAATTCTGATAAATAATGAGATTTTAACATCAAACCCTTACCAGTTTGGTAAATTTTGAATTATAAGCCTCATGAAAGATATAAAATTATATTGATATGTATATCTCATTGTTTTCATGATAATAATCATAAAATAAATTCATGGGTAGCATATAAACCACAAAAAAGAATCAAGTGGCGAATATGGCATATGTCTCCCATAAATAAAAGAGAGACTAAAAATACCTTATAAACTTAAGTGAATTTTAAATCATAATACCCTTTAAATAACAGAATAAAATAATACTTTAAATATCTTAAAAGTAATTATATTAATTATATAACATGTTAAATGGATATTATATACACCATATAAAATAAATGAGTAGTGAACATGGCATATGCCTCCCAGAAATAAAAGAGAGTCGAGAAATCCCTTATATGCTTTGGTAACTTTTGAATCATAATCCCAATTAAAGAATAACATAAAATGAAACTTTAAATATATTTAGAATAAATAAATTAATGATTTAACATGTCAAATGGTATGTATACACACCTCATAAATAAATATATCTTCATAACATAACACATACCCCAAAAAAGACAATTTGAGACGACATTCCCTTACCTTAAGTCTAGAATTCCTTCATAAACATTAGAAACTCCTTTATAATAAATATCGGTTTCTTATAAATTTAATTAATAACCTTAATAATATTTATCATACCATATATGATTTACTTATGACCTTTTATTACCTTTTTATTAACAATTCCTTGTTAAAATCACATTTCGGGTAATAATTGATTCATTTTTCATGTATGTTTTGTTTTGGTATCTTCAATTAATTAATTTTGATCATGATTCCATAAACTATAGAATTTTAAAATTGATATAAATATAATTTATATTCATTATATAATTATTTATATAAATTCATTAAATCTATAGATAGAAAATGAATTACACCATTTATAGAGACGATAAGCCATACGTACGCTTGAACGTTGTTTCCATTTTCTAAACAAATGAAAATAAAGAACGTAAATAATATATTATCTTTAAATAATAATTTATATTTCAATTATATCATATATATTCATTAAATTTTCCCTTATTACCTTTCATGTAAATCATAAGTGAAAAATGAATCACATCGTTTCGTGAGGTGATAGTTTGTCATACACACAAGCAACATTATCATATTCCCATGGAATAGAAAGTAAGAATTTATGTGTGATATTATAATTAAAAAAATTTATAATAATATCATAAATATAATATATAAATATTAAATACATCATTATATCCATCCATGAAAGGTGGTGATGGAAAACAAATAACATCGATTCCTGAGGCGATAGTCCACCATACACACGATCGATGGTTTCATTTTCCATTTGATATAAGAGAAGATATATGTAGGTAATTACATAGAAATAATAACATATAATTATATGTTACATACTAGTGTTATTATATTATAATATTTTAATGATATTTTAATGTGTTGTAAGAAGAAATAAAACAAAAACACAAGTTTAAGAATTTTACCTCTTCTTCAGATAAACTCTTTAGCTTTATACCTAAAGCCTTCTTAGAAGGACTTAATAATAAAAAAAAGGATTATATTATGTGTATATGAAAGTAATAAATATATTTAGATAGTTATTTTCCAAACAAAAGGGTTTTGTAAATGTCTATAAGAGAGGATAGGGGTGGATTTTTATAAGTGGGGTAGAGGCCACACATGGAATTTTTAAAAATAATAAAGTGTATCCATGTTTTTCACATGACACAAGGCTTAAAAATAGATAATTATATAAAAATATAGGTTATAAGATAAAAAATCATAAAATTGGTTTTTTAAAAGTTTCCAGGTCATTTTACCCATTATCTTTTTATTTTAATCTCAGTAAACCTGTCATAACATTAACCGCAGTAATTAATTTTTTCTATTTTTACAATACAATTTAACCAAAAATTAAGTTGACATAATTATATAATGTTAATTATAATTATTAAAAATATTTAATCTATTTTCTAAAATTCAATTCACATAAGTGGAAATATTTAATTTAAAATTAAACACACAGATGTAATGAAAAAATTCTTTTCCAAAGAGAAATTTTTCAAAAGTTTAAAAAATATATATATCAAAATTCAATATGAAATTTATTCAAATGACCTATAGTGGATTAATAATAATATAATATATCTAATTTAACTTTTAAATTCATTTTAAAACAAATTTTAATCTTATAAATTCTTTAAAATAAAAGATAGTTTTTAATAAAAACCAATATTTTTCACTATTCATAAAAAAAGTAATCTTTTCAAAATAATCCAAAAAATTAACCCTGAGCTAATTTTGAGATTTTGATTCAAAAAATTAAGTTAATTTTTTAAAATAAATTTTCTAAAATTTTAAAATATTAATTTTATTCCTTATTCACAAATAAATACAAATCATTTTTTAAGAAAGAAATTATTTTTCGAAGCATATAAACACTTTACTAAAAATTAAGTACTCTTTTATCAATATTATTTATTTATATAAAACCATTATACTTAATTTTTAAAATTCATGTATTCCTATTCATTCCACGAAGCTTAAATTCTAGGTAATAATAGTCATGTTTAAATAATAAAATTAATAGTTTTTTACGGTTCATTAAAACTCAATGTTGCATATAACACAAGCTATCTAAGAAATTAAATTTATGTAGAAAATATATATTTCATAAAATATCAGGGTTTTAAATTCTGCCCCCCTTAAAATGAATTTATACTTTGAAATTTAATGCTCTAATACAAAAAAATGAGTATACTTCTGCCTCATCACATCCCCAGGTTCCCACATAGCTTCCTTATGCAAGTGGTTTTTCATAAAACTTTGACAAGTTGAGTGGCCTTGTTTCATAGTACTTCATTTTTACGATCTAGAATATCTATCAATCTTTCCTTGTAATAAAGATCATTATCCAATGTTATAACCTATGAGTTTAGTACATGTGATGGATCGGGCATGTGCTTCCTTAGTAAAGATACATGGAACACATCGTGAACTTGAGAGAGGTTTGGTGGAACTGCGTGCCAAGAAAAAGAAATTATCCCTACTTGATCAAGAATCCTGAAAGGGATAATAAACATAGGTCTCATATTTCCTTTCTTCTTGAATCTCATAACTGTATTCTATGGATAAATTTGCAGAAAAATATTCTCACCAACTTCAAACTCTAGATCACGATGATGATTTTCCGCATATCTTTTCTACCAACTCTGAGCTGCCTTGATCTACTATTGAATAGATCTAACTTTATCCACAATTTACTTGGCTAAATTATATCCTAATAGTTTTATTTCTCTAACTTCATCCCAGCACATTGGATTTCTACACTTTTTTCCATAATGGTCTTTATAAGGATCCATCTAAATGCTTGATTAAAATCTATTTTTGTAATAAAACTCAACTAGATGAAGTTTTTAATCCCATCCACCTTTTAAATCCATAGAATAAGATATTTGAATATCCTATAGGGTTTGAATTATTCTCTCAGATTGACCATCTTTCTGAGGATGATACATAGTGTTGAAACTCAACTTTGTATCAAGATCTTGCTAAATACTTGACTAAAACTTCAAGGTAAACCTCAGATCCTGATTAGATATAATGTAAAGAGGTAATTCATACAACCTTACCACTTAATTGATGTATATTATGTAAATATGGTCAAGAGGTAAGTTTTCTCTGATAGTGATGATGTGTGACAACTTTTTTAGGTGATCGACTATAACCCATGTAACATTATTACCTTTAAATGTTTTGGGGAGTTTGGTAACAAAATATATGGTGATATTTTTCCATTTCAATTTTGGTATGGGTAATGGTTATAATATCACATTATACTTGTTTCCCTCAGTATTATACTTCTGACATACCAAGAACCAAGATATAAACTTTGTAATATCTCTCTTCATTTTATCCCACTAGAAATACTCTTTCAAATATCTATACATCTTCGTACTTACAGAATAAATAGATAATTAATAACTATGAGATTCCTCTAATAAATCCTTTTTAAAATCTGGTATGTATGGAACACACGCATGGTTCCTGTACATTATCATTCCATCACAATCAAGGTTAAACTTGGGAACATTTCTCACCTTCTTCTGCAGCTCTATATCTTCCTTCACTTCCACTTTAATCTTGAAATGGAGAGATGGTTGAACACTTATTTGATAAAGATAATATTTCTCCCATTACTTCAATATTTTAAGATAAATCCTTTTCATATCTATAAATATTGGATATTTTATGATCCTTGTCATAGATAAGCAAGTATGATCCTTTCAACTCAAAGCATCAGGCACCTTGTTCACTTTCCTAGGGTGGTAATGTATTGATCATTTATAATATTTAATCATCTCCAGCCATATTCTATAGCATATATTCAACTCCTTCTATGTGAATATATAATTTAAACTTTTTCAATCGGTATATATATCACACTTTTCTCCATACAGATAATGCCGCTATATCTCTAATGAAAAAATTACCACAGCTAACTCCAAATCATGAGTTAAGTAATTTTTCTCATAAACCTTCAATTTTCATGAGGCATAATCTATAACTATTTAATTCTACATGATAATTTATCCTAATCCCTTCTTGTATGCATCACTATATATTATAAACCCTTACCACTATAGGGTAATATTAGCATAGGTGCGCCGGATAACCTTATCTTAATTTCCTTAAAATTTTCCTCACGTTCATCTATCTAGAGGAACTTGGCACCCTTCTAAGTTAACTTAGTGATTAGATTACATAGTCATGATAAATTATCCATAAACCAATGATGATATCCAGATAAAATAATAAAAAATCATATATCAGTTACCATGGCTGGTCTAGGAAAATGTTAAATAGCCTCCGTCTTTGATGTATCCACTAATATACCCTATCTTGAGATTATATGACCCAAAAATGCAACCTTGTATGACCCAAAATTCACACTTGGTATATTTTTCATACAGTTTATTATTCCTTATGGTCTTTGTTACAATTATCAAGTTATATTCTTGCTCTTCCATTCTCTTTGAATATATAATAATATCATCTATAAAGACTACCAAAAATGATCATGGTATTCTCTTAATACTCTATTCATTAAAACCATGAAGATAGTGGTGGAATTAGTAAGACCGGATGGAATCACTATATAATCATAGTGTCAATTTCTTTTATGGAATGTTGACTTTGGTATAAACTCCTTAAATGATTTTTCACTAAAACATATACAAAACCAAAGGGTTGTATTGACATAAATTTCTCCAAAAATATCCTTAATCCTGATAAACTTACAACACATAAAACCTCAAAATTTGTATCTAGGTATTTGAACTCATGGTCAACCTGAAACTCATAATCTTGTGATGGTATCCATAACTTTTATATTAATATTACATTGAGACATATATAATTCCAAAACTAACACAATCCTTAGTTATCTTACAACCCAAATTTTATTGGTAAAAATAATTCTATAACATAATCCCTAAATTCCAATAAATAAATACTTCAATACTTACACTTAAATGATTGAAAAATAATAGGTCTTTCCTTATTATAAAAGTTAACTCTTGGATTAGATCACTGGATTGGATAATTTCCATGTTACCCTCACATAATATATTTAACTCCTTGACAATTCATCACTCTATAACCTACTTTTATACATTAAAAACATTTTTCCTTCCTTTTGAGATATTCTTCTAGTTGCTTATTCCCACCTTCTTGACATGTAGTAAGATGAATATTCTTTCCTCTATGTTCATTAACACATTAACTTTCATAAAAATTCATCTTCCTATTATTTGGAATTTTAGGAATCTCACTAAAGTTCGGGTTGTTAATCATACATCATGATATCTGATTAGCCATAATTATAATATAATTCTCCCCATTAATCATTAAATTTGTCTACTCCTTAACACATCATCCATCACATTCACAGTTAACCTAGTTCCTTATAGTTCTAAACATTGACTGAAAACAAAAAGTGTAGTGTGAGAAACACTAATCATAGTGGAAAACACGTAGTCACAAAAAAATCATATAGAATGTCTAAATAATGACATATTATTTTCAATCTATGACACCTTAGGTTTAACCTAGTTCATACATGTTCATAGTCTATTCAAATGACTCATGATGGTTTATAAAGAGTTTGTGAATTTCCAAAGCATATCCCTCAAGAGTATCAAACTATGTGTGTAGTAAGGCTCATTGTTTTGTACCAGATAACACTCTATTCAATACTAACATTCCTTTTTCAGTGTTATTACCCCTAGTTATATCTATTCCAAAACCATTTCCACTTTTGGTATCTATAAATGGATGTAATTTCTTGAAAACCACTCACTCTATCCTTTACCAATATTCCAAAATATTTTCCTATACTTGTAATTATCCTTAGACTTATCCTTAGACATATACTTATGGATATCACTAAATTTTTCTCATCTTGGTTTCAAAAGGTTAACTAAACCTTGCTCTGATACCAACTGTAAATACCCAAACTTCTCATACATAAATATTTCATCTTAATATATAAATATTCATTACATAACATAACGATCCACACTAGAATCATTTAGGTCTAATGCGTTTGGAAACTAGGAAACATAAACAATTGGTCCATAAGTGAGTTACATCATCTCCCACTATGTTCTTAATAATTAAAACCCTTCTTATAAATATCATAAACAATACCTTTATTCATATCTTGGGGAAAGTAAACACAATAAAGGGTGACCTCATATGCTCAGTAAGGGTAAACAAGAGAGATAACAACATAACATGATCATAGGGATATGTAGACATGAGAATAACATTTGAAATGCATACCCTACACATCCTAGATCATAAATTTGATTCATGGTATAAATCTTGGTAGTTTATAAGTCATGAATAATAGATTAATAAAAGTACATAATCCATGATAGCATAACATTAAAATAAGATGTAGATTTTTGGCTTACATATAAGCATAGAAAATCTTATTTTAACATTATCCACCAAGACATTCATAACAAGTTAGGCTTGGTATAACCACCCATGTACCTACTTTGGGATTGGAATAACTTCACATGTACCCACTTTTGGTCTTGGTATAACCTTATTTGTACCCTTTTTTAGGATTGGGATAACCTCTCGTGTACCCTTTTAGCCCATATAACATTAATAATTACTCAATGCATTAGAGGGAGATATACGTCCCACATGACACATAATCCATAAATTTTTTTGACTAAAAATAATATAACATTCATCATATCATAACCTATGTAAATAAATGGGCTTTATAATACATTTATCATATCAAACCCCATGAAAATAATTGGGTTTCATAAAAATTTCATCATAGCATAACCCATGTAAAAGAAATGGGTTTTGTAAACATCTTTTCATCATAAACATAAACCATAAAAAGAAATAATAAATATGGTATCATTTTATCATATCCCTATTAAAGATTAAGTAACATAAAAGGATTCCATCTTATATGGAAAATTATTTTAAAATATAACTTTGAACATTTCATGAGGAAAATAACCTTTTCACTTTGAAAATCACCTTTTAAAAAAAATTCACAAAACATTGTGAAAATTCTTTTCTTTGAAAATAATATTTCAAACATATAAATTAATATTCAAAAAATTGATTTATAATTATGGTAGAAAATTATTTTCAGGTCATATACATTAAAATAAATATTCCATTCACATTTTTAGTAAAATCCAAATAGGCATTGTTTGGAAAACAATATGAAGATTCCTTTTAATTATTTTTAAAAAGTACAAAAAAGGGTAAAAATGACCATAAAATCATAGATTAATAATAAAACATTATTTAAAACATTTTTATAAAATATGGATATAGAATAAAAAGGGTAACGATCAAAGAGAGAAATAAAGTTGGTTTTCTTTAAAAACATTCTTTTTGAATCTTTAGTGCATAAAGAGAGGAAAATGAAAAGAAAACATGTTTTTTCAAGAAAAAAAATAGAATAATAAAATTAATGAATTTATTTATAAATAGATCGTAATATTTAATCATTGAAATAATAATCATAAATAAACCTAATAAACAATGAGATTTTAACATTAAACCCATACTACATGGGTAACTTTTGAATTATAATCCCTATGAAAGATATAACCTTATATGGATATGTATATACCATAATTTTCATGATTATAATCATAAAATACATTATTGTTAAGCATATAAACCATACAAAATAAAAAATTAGTGAATATAGAATATGTCTCCTAGAAATAAAAAAAAACTAAAAATCCCTTACATGATTTAGTAAATTTTGAATCGTAAGACTCATAAAATAATATCATAAAATAAGAATTTAAATATCATTAAAACAATTATATTCAGGATATAACATGTTAAATTGATATTATATACACCACACAAAATAAATGAGTGGTGAATATGTCATATGTCTCCCTAAAATAAAATAGATACTATAAATATCTTACATGCTTTGGTAACTTTTGAATCATAATCCCCATTGAATAATATAATAAAATTAAACTTTAAATATCATGAGAATAAATAAATTCATGATATAAAATGTAAAAGGGACTTTATATACACCTCGTAAAATAATATTGGTGCATAACATAACATAAGTCTCAAAGAAGAAAATTTGAGATGAAATTATCTTACCTTAAGTCTTGAATTCATTATTACACATTAAAACCTCTTGTATAATAAGTATAGGTTTATTATACACATATTAATTAACTATAATAATATTTATCTACCATATATGATTTACTTATAAGCTTTTATTACCTGTTTATTAACAATTCCATGTTAAAATCATGTTTTGGGTAATAACTCCTTCATTTTTCATGTATGTTTTGGTTTGGTATATTTGGTCCTTTAATTTTGATCATGGTTCCATAATATTTATAATTTTAAACATGATATAAATATAATATATATTCATTATTTAATTATTTATAGTAATCCATTAAATTTTGATATGGAAAATAAATTGCACCGCTCATAGAGACGGTAGACCGTACGTATGCATGAACGTTGTTTCCATTTTCTCGACGGCTGAAAAGAAAGGAAGGTAAATAATATATTATATTTATATTATAATTTTTATTCCATAAATATCATATATATTCATTAAATTTACCCTTATTAACTTTCATGTAAAGTGTAAGTGAAAAATTAATCACATCATTTCGTGAGACGGTAGTTCAGCGTACACATGAGCACCATTATCATATTCCCATAGAATGAAAAGTAAAAATATATATGTGATATTATAATTAAATAATTATTATAATATCATAATTATCATATATATACATTATGTCCATAATTATATCCATCCATGATAGGTAGTTATGAAAAAAATAGCATCAGTTCATGAGGTGGTAGTCCTCCGTACACACGATCGACAATTTCATTTATCATTTGATGGAAGAGGTGATAAATGTAGTTAATTACATTAAAATAATAAAATATCAGTATATAATAGATATTTTTTTATTATATTATCATAGTTGAATAAAATTTTAAGGATGTGGAATAATAAATATAACAAAAACATAAGTTTAATGATTTTACTTATTCTTCGGAGAACCACTTTAGGTTTATACCTAAAGCCTTATTAGGAGGGTTTCATAATCAAAATAAGTCCTCTGGGATGTGGGTAGGGAATTAATATAGATATTTGGATAGTTATTTTCTAAACCAAAGGGTTTGAAAGTGTAAATAGAATAAGAGAGGGGTGTCATTTTATAAGTGGGTGAGAGGACACACATAGAATGTTTGAAAAGAATAAAGTGTACCCGTTTTCACATTAAAAAAGGATCTAAAATAGTTAATTTAAAAAAAATAGGTTATAAGTTCTAAATATGGACACAAAATGGGTTTTTGATAAGTTTCTCAGTCTCTTTACCCTTTATCTTTTTAGTTTAACACTCGAGTAAACTCATTTAAATCTTAACTACGAAAATTAATTTTACTAGTTTATACTATTCATTTTGAATAAAAAAATCAGTTGAACATATTATATAATATTAATTATTATTATTAAAAATATGGAATCTATTTTTCCAAATTCCATTCACATAATTTTCAATTTTTATTTTTAAATTAAACTCATAGAGGTAGTGAAAAACCTATTTTCCAAAGAATTTTTTTTCAAAATTTTTACAAATTTTTATATAAAAACTCAATATTAAATTGATTAAATATCCATATTATATTAATTATAATATAATTTATCTAATTTTACTTTTGAAACCAATTTAAGAAAAAATTTAACCTTATAAATTCCTTAAATGAAAAGGCAGTTTTCAATAAAAACCAGTATTTTTCACTATTATAAAAAAATTAATCTTTTTAGAAAAATCAGAAAAAATTCAACCTAATGTAATTTTGATATTTTTATTCTAAAAAATAATTTCATTTTTCAAATAAATTTTCTAACAATCGTGACTAATGTCTAATTAATAATAATCATGTTTAAATAATAATATTAATAGGTTATCATGATTTGTTAAACCTCAGTGTGGTTTGTAACACAAGCTATCTGATAAATTATATTTATTTAGAAAAAATATTTCATAAAATATTAGGGTTTTACACTCATTTTTTGAATCATGTAAATTCTTTTATTCTTTTGTTGTTTGTATTTATGCTATTTTTTGTAAATTATCTCTAGGGACAGATTTTTTTGGTGAGTAGGTCATAGGGACTTACTAATTCAAATATACTTGGTTTAGGGAGTCTTTGTAGATGATTGGGTTTTGTTATGCAACATATGATGATATTTATTTTATTGAAAATACTTCCATTATTCGAATAGAATGTACTTATTGTGATTTTATCAAAATCACATTGAAGTGGATTCCCAATATAGGAATGACCACATCATGGATCAATAAAAGTAATCTATAAAGTTGAATGAAAAAGTAAAAAATCTAAATTTAAAGGTGGAATAGATCAAAAAAATAATAATAACATGATTGGTTTGGTGAAAGTAATCTAAGATGAAAATTTTTAATCTCATGAGTGGTTCTCTAAAAGAAATAACCCGAAGGCTATTGAAAAATTATATAGAAGGTGTAAACTATATAGGAATATAACTAAAAAATGTATTATAGTTTACCAAGATAAAAGTGTCCACTAAATAAAAAATGGAAATCAATTGTGACTCCAAACACCAAACCTACGCTACAAAGATATATTCCTCACACAAAAATAAGGATGATCATGTGCTTAAAGAGTGTTTAACCATATAGAAGGAAAAGTTGTAAATGGGTAAGAAAATAGAGGAATCATAAAGGAGTGAAATTTATTTACTAGCTAAAGTAAATAAACTTATTCTATCTAAGAATAAAGATGAAGAAAATAAGAGAACCATGTTGTAATAATTGGTTCAGAACCATAAATTCAAGATAGAATCAAGCATGAAGAGTTCTTAAAATTTTAGAGTTATAAAGATAGAATCAAGTATGAGACTCACCTTATTCTCATACTTGTCTATTTGTACTACATTATATAGGTAATTGAAGGTGGAGTATGAAACAAAATAGAGATTATTTAATGTTATGTGACTATACCACATAGAATAATCATCTATAATAGAGTATCTTAATAGTTGTCTCCTTAAAAAACCTCAATTAGTATTAGGTTTCATAAGATATCCTAAATGCTTATAGATTATATTTAAAGGTAAAAATAAAACATTATAAATTTTTATGGAAATCATCCCATTAGGAGAAGATTATATAAAGACATGATACCAAAGATTTATTATTTAATGTTAAATTTGGAATTCTAGACAGAACTAAAAAAAAGTGGTGTAATAATCACTTTCCCATTCTAGTTTTGGATTATGTTAAATCTGGTTGTTCAGGGGGATTGATTTTTAAGTTTAAATTAATTCGAAAGGTGATAAAAATAAAATTTCACTTTAATTTTTTTATATATTTGATGAAGATGAGTTTAAGTTATGAATTTCTTACAAAATATATCTAAACATCCCCTAGAAATTGAATCTCAATTGGTATCATGTTATGGATAGAATGTGCGTAGCATTATTTTCAATATTAATCACTCTTGTTTTCTATGTTGATCATCACCCACATAGACTTATAGTTAATTAGTTTATGTCTCATTACCAAAAAACATGTGGTTCCACTCTTCTATCATAATAAATTGCTTGAGTTTCTCAATAATAAGAAGACCAAATAAAGGTGGAAACAAAATGGGATAAGATTATTTTTCAAGTCAAGTAATTTTAGGAGATGAGATGGTTTGTACATTGCAAGGATAACCTTTTATTTATTGTCAATAAGGTGGATAAGGAACACTTATTATAGAAAATAAGAATATATTAACATTAGTTTTTGTGAATTAGTTAATGGTATTGATAAAAAATCAAAGGGGGGTATCGAAGAACCCAATTGATTTAATTTTCTGTATTTATTTTAAATTAAAATTTCAATATGGCTTGGTGTCTTAGGTGATGGAAGAAAAGGCCAATGAAGATAAGTGAGAATATTTTATTTTGTGTATTATGAGGATTCAATATTATATTGGAAAGGTATTATAGTTAAGGTACTTATTGAAGAGAAGACCTTAAATCTGATGATTTTTGAGAAATTTAGTAATTAATCACTATCAATTGTAGATGTTACATGAATTCACTGACTAAAAAAGTTTTATAATGAAGTTAGAGAAGCTATCTATTGAAACAGCTTGACTGAGCTATGATTAAAGATTTAAAATCCTAATGGAGTTTAGTGGTACCATCTAAGGATCATTGAGAATAAAGACTATTATATTTAATGATTAAAATCACTTAGGTGAAGGCTATAGTGATTGAGATTGAAGCTAGAATATCATAAGAAATAATTTATATTATATTATGCTAAATTGATTAATTTTACGATGAAAAACTTTAGGAATTAGTTTTAAGATATTTGGAAATTTACTTATTTTTTCTAAATTCATTTGACATTCCTTTGTGAGTTTTCTAAAGGATGAAATACTTGAGATTTCTAGAATAAATATTATAAGGAAATTAAATCAAGCAATGATAGTATTGTGTTTCATTTAGTTAAAAATCACAAATGATACTATGATTTAAGTAACTAATTGAGATAATGATACTTATAATGCATAGAATATGATCAAAACATAATGAAATTATAATAAGTTAAGTAAACATAAAATGGATAAATTCTAGAATAAATATTTCTAGAAATTAAATTTCATGATGATTGGACTATTCTATATAAATTTAAATATCAAAAATGGTTTTGTGATTCTTACTAAGGATTGAGAAGATCAAGTAGTAAAGTTATCTGATAATAAAAATGAAATCTATAGCTCATACTATAATTTTAAAGACTATTATGATCTTGAAGAAATGTCCATATTGAAAAAATATTGTTGTTGTATGATTTTCATACATATGGTGCGATTTTTAATTTACATAATTTATGGAATTATTTTAAAAATAATAATCTTGAATCCAATTCAGTATAAAAAAAAATTGGTTTTATTTAAATAGGATTAGATGAGAAAAATGTTATTCTTGGAAAATAAGTGGAGATGGGAGGTTTAGGCAAAAGGAATATTTAAAGATCATGGTAACATACCTAAAATTATGTATTTAAGAAAAAATAAGTTGTAGGATTAGCACATTAAGTTTTATTGAAGGATTTTCTATATTATTAATATATAAAATATATTATAGTGATATGATAATATAAAACTAGATGGATAATAAAGAGAAGGATGTGATAAAGATATAAAATAAATAAGAAAAACCCAATACTACTCTATAGAGGAAGGAATCACTACATCAAAGAAAAATAATAACAACCTAATGCAACACTATGAAGAATAAATTTGTCTATATTAAAGGATTGGAGGAAGTAGATGATATTATAGTGAATCTGATCTAGTGTGTTGAAGTTAATTAAAGAAGAAAGAGTATATACTGGTACTGATACCAAATCATTTGATACTTGATATTACAAAATTTGAAGATAGAAAGGAAGAATGAGGAAAAACAAGAGTTTAGAGTTAGTCTGACACTGATAATAGTGTTTATGATCTAGGTTGAATCACTTTTATAATAATGAAAAATAATACAATATGATGTTCTTACTACATATATGTACCAATTATTCTAATTTTGAGTTGTGATAATACAACAATAATATTTTACATAAGATCTAGTATTGAGGATATTTATAGATATAGACATTCATGGTACTATAGATGAATATTAAATAGAAGTTGAAGACTTTTTTTGAGGAAGAATATCTATTCATCTTTTTGTATTGAAATATAAAACAGACTTTTGGTCTTCTTTAAGAGGTTATAAGGTAGTTTTGTAGCACCATTTAGGATACAAGAGTATAGTATGATGCTAGGAAGCATATTAGGATGATTTGTAAGTGAGGGATGAACTATGGGTTTGGGATAATCTCTACCCTATTATAACCACTTCAATGATATATTGGAAAATATGTGACTAAAGATAATAATTGAACATGAAAAGGAGTAGGTTTCCCTCATTGGGGTTGATCCTTGTAAAAAACTATGTACTAATCTTTAATTTATATTCAACATTCAATGTGTTTGTTATATGTTGTGTAAAGAATAAAAAAAATCACTTGTCTAAATGGTAGTAGGTTTTCAAGTACTAAAAGGTCTATAGGTTTATAAAAGTAAATTAGAATTTGGTAAAAATTGGTCTCGCCCGATTCACCCCTACCCCTACCCCCCCCCCCCACCCCTAGGATATTGCACGCACTCTTGAGGCATATCACTGACTTTATATTCTATAAAGGTGTATTTGGGAAAATTATTATTGATAAAATACATTGGTCAAGTATCCTACATGCTTGGAATAAAGATTTATAGGTATAGATTGAATAGGTTACTTAGACTGAGTTAAATCAAATATATTGAAAATGTTCTAAATAAGTTTATCATAGAGAACTCTAATAAGGGGTCTTTACTAGTATTATATGGAAGGAATATATTAAAGATTCAATATCCTTATAAAATTTTAGAAAAGGATGTATAGGCTTCCTTATGAATTTTCTATGGTATTTATCATGCATTCCATGTTTTATACTCATCCCGATGTCTCTTATGCTTTGATTATAATAATTAGATATCGGTCCAATCCTAGTGATATATACTATATTACTGTTAAAAATATATTTAAATACTTAATAAAAAGTAAGGATATTTTCTTGGTATTCATAGGATAAGATAATATCATTTTAAGAGGTTACACTAATTATAGTTTCCAATCTGGAAAAGATAACATGAGATCTCAATTTGGTTTTTTCTTTTTCCTCAATGATGGAGCTATCAGTTAAAATATTTCTAAAAATACCACAATAAAAAACATGATATCAATGTTAAATTACATCACTACATTAGATATTATGAAGTAATCCATTTGGATCAAGAAGTTCAACACTAAACTTGGGGTAGTTCCTAGCATTAAGGGATAAAATGATCTTTAATGTGACAAAAAATGGGCTATTTTTCAGTCCAAGGAACCCTAATCTCACCAAAATACTAAACACGTCATTTTTAAATAGAATCTTATTCGAGATATAATTAAGAGGTATGATATAAAGATATATTGGATGGATAGATAAGAAAATGTAGCTGATAATTTGAAAAAAAAATCATAACCATAGAAAAAGCATGAGGATCGTGTTAAACCTCTTGGTATTATATACATGATAGATTGGATGTAATAGTTTCAAAATAGATCATAGTTTTATAATAATGGAAATATGAATTTATCATTCATTTATGTGTGTTTCATTTATATTACATGAATTGTGAAATGATAATATCCACTAAAAGTATGACTTTTATTTTTCCCTAATCGATGACCATCATGGAGTATTATAGGCTATGTTGATATATTAATATTATCATGATTAGAATTTTGTAATAGATACAAAGAGTTTTGTGTGATAAAAAGAATATAATTATGAGATAATAAGTCAAAACTTATTATCTAGGTTGACCCACTAAAATATATTACCTGGAATTTCATATGGTCATTAATATACTTAGGGGTTTATACTTGTTATGAATACCCAATAATTGTGGTTAATGAGATGCCCATCATTATAAATTTCATACATTTATATCTTTATTTCACATTCCTGGAGTCTTAGCTAATCAAGGAGAGGTTGGGTATGTTACTAATCATATCTTTGGTTGAAGCTTAACCAAGCTAATATTTTTCCACTTATATGAAAATAAAGGGTATTTTGACCTAGGATTGAGTTAGATTGAGGAAATTAAATTTCATGATTATTTGATTAAAATGTGATGTGATCAACTACTTGGATTAATAACATGTGATATATCCATTAAAACTTGTCAATATATTTTATAGAATCATGAATATATAAGTTGGACTATACTATATTGTCATGTTCCATGTCAAGTGGATGATTTATGTCATGGAAAAATAGATTATATAAGTATGAATATATTGTATATGATACATCTTATCATGAAAATTTTCATATAGAGATATGATTGTGTTTGATCAAGATCATGCCAGACCCCTTTATATCTTGAGTATTATTAAAGTTTTTCTAAAGTCCACTCTTTTATAATAATTATGGATTAGGTAATTCATAATTGTTTTTCAACACTATAAATCCTCATAATATTACACATAATATATAGTAATGAGTATTTATTTTGGTTCAAAATGTTTGTCCAAAAGTTGAGTGAGATTATTTTAATCATATCCAAAAAAAATTGGATGGATTCATAAAGGCTTGTGAAGTTTTTGCATAAATTCTATAAGGATTTAGTATAGATATTATTGAACTTTTTTAAAAAAATGACTCACCATAGAATTCACATCATGGATCCTATGGAGGAATGATATTTAATACCATTCAATTGAATCTCTCAGGATGATTATCAGGTGTATTTCAACTAATGATACATCATATGATGATATGTTGATTAAATTAATGTTAAAATAAGTTTTAACATGTTATTCAATCAATTAGGTGTAATATAAAAGGTTTGGAAATTTTAAAACATTTAAACTCTAATAATCTCCTTTATTTAATAAAGGGGGTCTATTAAAGAAGATTCATGGACCCCATTTGGTACAATGGAGATTATTATCGCATATCCAAAACTCTCTCAACCTCTCTTCTCTATATCTACTTTTGAGGAAGTGGTACTAGAACGTTACTATAGATAATAGGTCCTACCAAAGTTTTAAAGGATTCCATTGGTTGGTGCATACCATCATAGGTAAGAACTTTTTGGCTGTTATTGTGGGAAATCAGTCAAACTCATTATTAATGAAGAACAAAAGCTTATACAATAAGGTAGGCCATATTATGGTTTTCCATTATTTCATCTTGTTAATTACTCTCCTGTTTTATCTTGGAATGGATTTCATATTTTTATTCCACTATTAATGGACATGTAGATTTCTCGTGAAACCCATAAATAACTCCTTGACTATATTCTTGGATCAAGTTATGAAATTTCTCCATTCTCATGTGTATCTCCTTGGTTGGATTCATTTTATTTTGGATATTGAACCATCAAATCTAGTAGGGAACTCTATCCTTTAGAAATTTTTAATCTTACACAGGTGACGGGTATGAGGTGTTAAGGGTTACATAAAATAAACCTTGTATATGCAAGCCTATAAATAATAAAGGTAGGATGAATGATATGTAGATAATTGTATTTAATTTAATAATAAATTATCACATAAAACCATTAAATAAATTAATAAATTAATTAATTAATTAAATGAAAATTATACATAGGTTGGTCGAGTTCATGATCAATCACAACATTAAATGAAAAATTCATTTAGTGCTACTAATATTCATTTTAATTCACTATAATTAAGATAAACTTACTGGAACTAGTAAATTAATAAAACAATTAATTAGTTAATTATTTATGTTAATATTATTTCATAAAATTCCCTAAGACATAGGAATCTCATACTTAATACTTTAAAATAAATTAAATAGAATTTGGTTTATTTTTAAAATTATTTTAGTATGTGATATGTACATAGAGGCCACACAACATGCATCTTCTTTGTAATATTAAAATCTCATTTCTGGAACTTCAATACTTATACAATGTGTATTATCAATAAACATGTTGTGTTAAATATGATATATTTAATCCTTTCCATGTATTATGCACTAACATTTTAATGATCTGAAGTTTTATAATTGAAATTTCCTTTTTAAATGAATAAATTCCTTATTAAGTAATTATATTATATAAAACACATGCACTACTTTGTCTGTTTTGGATCATTATAAGTTATATATTATCAAATTTAAAATACCATTAAGCATCATAACAATTGATAATATAGTCATTGTATAGTGATCATTGTGATTAGTATATATTAAGGGTTATGATAAATCCAATTAACACAGACAAAAGAAGTGATAGTCTCGACCAATAGGATCGTACCCTATAAAGCTCATTTATTGGATCTTCCAAAGTAGATGGTATCACTAGGATTTTTCCTTGACCAATACCAATCCAATATTAAAAAAATAAATCATGATTGAAACCATTTATGGTAGAAGTTAAAGCTTATCAAGATCATGGACCAAACTATGTTCACCGAACAACCCTAAGAAGATTCCACCATCGCACACCTTACCCTTAGGGAATACTCTAGTGGAATAAGGAGTTATGTATCTAAACCCTAACAGCATGAATTTTCATATTTTTATGTTTAATGAAATAATGATTATATTTATATGGTCATTATTACTTTATAAATTATTAAATAATTTGTATGATAAATATTAGATTTTGATATGATGAACCACAAATTATATTTTGGGAAATATATAGTTTCAATAAAGACACTCACTTTGATGAATTCAAGAATTTTTTAAATAAATTTTATTTTAATAAAATAATATTATTAAATAATATTTATTTAAATATAAATTATAATATAATTTTATGAAGTCAAATTTAATTTTTATAAAGGTCGGAAAACTGTTATCATTGTAAAAACCAGTATTTTTTCAATAAATGTGGATTTTGATTTAAAAGTGTAAATTATTATATTTATATAATTATTTTTATAAAATAAATATTATTTTATAAATTAGTACATTTAAATTATCCAATGGTGAATTTTTCATAATTTTATGATATAGTTGATTTTTTGGGAAAAATTAAATACGGTATGTATTATGACACCATAAAATCAAAATGTCATTTAATAAACACTATAAAGAGTATACATGAAAAAAAATATATTTTTACCCTTAAAATTATGTGTTCATGAAGTTATTTTATTAATTTTATAAACCCTTAATGAATCCTCTAAAACTTATATTGTATTTTTAAGGTTTTAAAATTAATTATTAGTGAACTTGACTCACTTTAAAATCACCAAGGGTATTATTATAATGAGTTTAGTTTTTATCCTTATAAAATATTTAAATTCAATACTATTTGGAAGAAACAATAGTAAAAAACCATGGTAAAGTTTGTGGTTTTTATTATTTTATAATATAGAGTATAAAACCGAAGTTTAAAAATTAATAAATAATTCCCCTCTCTTTTACAATAAAACTCACCCAAAATCCCATTACTCTTTACTCAAAACCCTTGGAGAATGAATTTAATCTAAATTTAACTTTCTAAATCCCTCGCAAAGTTCCCCTAATATCTTAATAAGCTCCTCCTAAGACTTTAGAAGCGCCCTCTCAAGGTAAGGGATCCTCTCCTCCTCTTTATTCAAGCACCTTCTTTATATTATGCCTTTCAATTTCCAATTATTCAGATTAAGATAAATTATTACACATAACTCTTATTGACCTTATTATTTACAAGTGATTAGAGACCCCTTTTAATCTTATTAAACCCTTACTTGGATCTTTATGTATCCTTATTATACTGAAAAAATTATCCTGGGATTTTCCATGCTAAACATTTGTGTAGTGAATACCCATCCCAATTTCCACTCAAGGGTATTCAACTAGATTTACCTATCCTTAATTGATTGGGTAATTCCATGTATGTACACAAACTCCTTAATCATGGGATTGATTAAATACATCTTTATGTTGTGTGATCTATGTGGCGCACTTATGCATGTATATTATATGGATGTAACAGGTGGAGCTGGAATTATATATCCCTCCAATGCATTGGGTAATGTTTTTATATCATGAGATACCATGAATGGTCCATGAGAGGTTATAATAAGTACACTATTTCATTATTTCTATGTGGTTATCCTTGAATTATATTTATGATTTCATGTTTTATGTTGTTGTCACATGCCCATGTTGCCTTTATGTTATCATCTTATATCATGCTTCTATGTTCAATTTTATGATTCTCACCCCTCTTATGTTACCTTGATATACCTCTTGACTCACATGTACTACTTTACCTTATTCTTTTCTTTTATTATTACCTTACAAGTATTTATATTCCACCCCTTTCCTATGTATATCCCCAGGTTATCGTGTGCAATATTAAAAGATCAATGGATTTTAAGAGGATATTAAGTAGATTTAAATAATTTTATTATACCCATGTTCCAAGTTATTGTGTTATGTACCTAATTTCCCATAGATACTAGGCCTCACAATATTCTAGGATTGTATTATGTGTACCTTTATATAATAAATCATGAATTATATTATATTAAAATATGGGTTTTCATGGTTGGTATTAGAGAAAAGTCTAGTTAATTTGGGGGATTAAGATTAGAAAACCTTGGTAAAATCCTTAGGGATAAGACTAAACATATTAAAACATACCTAAATTTTAGTAAATAATAGATTAAGTATTTTTTGATAAAATTCATCCATTTCTAGATATTATAAGTGGATATGGCTATGACGTAGTTTTACCCAGGGTCAATAACCCTAAAAAGGGTGTATTGGTCTTGACTTGATCATCACCCGGTGCATGACAAAGAGGCCTTATTGCACACCTAGTATGACACTCTTGGGGGATATTCTTTGTTAAATTAAAAAGTTTCTTACAAACCACTATTAAGGGAAAAATATCATAATATTTTATGTTAGTAAATAGATCATGGATAACTTCAAATGAAACCTAGAAATTCATAGGTTAAGGAATTTATGTCATTTATAAGTTATCCCTTAAATGTTCATAGTTTACCTTTTATAGGATTAATAGTTTGAAAATTATCATCCCTAAGTCTATTATGGATGAATTAAATGATTATAACTAGAACCAAATAGTTAAATGAGGGCTTATTTTTCATAATTCTACACATTCTTTCATATCATTCAAGTTTAGTAAAATAATTAAAACACCACCTCAAAACATGGAAGTTGAGTTATCGATGAAGATAGAAAATGGGTCGATTATTAAGTCCCAAGCATATAACTCATCCCATGTCAAAATTTTTGGGATGAGTTTACTAGAAAACCTTTTGATATTCCCTTTATAATAATTTGATACTATTCTAGGAATGGATTGGTATTAAAAATATCCCTATAATTCTATATAGTTTCAATGATGAGTATGAATATCCTTTAGTATCATCAACTCAAGAATGGATATTACTTCCTTATGATCAAGAATATCTAGCTCAAATGATTGCGACTAAGGAAAAGATCATCCTTAATGACATGTTCATTATAAGGGAATTCATTGATGAGTTTCTAGAATAATTTCCTAGTCTTTCTCCTAGATGATAGGTTGAGTTCTAAATCAAACTCATACCCAAATCTTTGATAATATCCAAGAATCTATATATAATTTCCATTTTTGAGCTTGAGAAAATAAAGAAACAATTACAGGAGAATTTGGATAAAGGGTTTATATACCCAAGTGCTTCACCATGGGGTGCAATGGTCTTTTTCTTTAAGAATAATGATGGGTCAATTAACCTATGTATTGATTATCATGTTCTTAACAAGATTATTATAAAGAAAAAGTATCATATTCCATGGATTGTTGAATTTTTCAATCAGATAAATAGAGCCTAATACTTCTCCAAGTTGGATCTTTGGTCAGGATATTATCAAGTAATGGTTAAGAAAGAGGACACCCCCAAAAGTGATTTTTGTACAAGGTATGGGTGATATGAGTTCATAGTAATTCCATCTGGACTTATTAATTCTCTATCTACCTTTATTGACTTAATTAATAGATCCATTAGGGAATACCTTGACAAATTTTTGGTAGTCATTATATATGATATTTTTATCTAATCTAAAAGTGAGGAATATGAGGAGAATTTGAATGTTATACTAAAGTCCTTTTGAAATTAAAAGTTATATAAAAAGTGTAGTGAAAGTGATTTCTAGATATATCAAGAAGCATTATTGGGGAATGTTATCACCAGTAAAGGGATATCTATAGATCCTTCAAGAATAGAGGCAATTTATGGATGACCCGGACCAACATATGAAACAAAAATCCATAGTTTCCTTGGATTATCTTGGTACTATCATTGATTTATAAGAGACTTATCATGATTTTCAAGCCCACTAACCAATTCAAATCATAAGGAAGTCAAGTTTTTTTGGACAAATGAATGAGAAGAGATATTTAAAGAGTTAAATAAGAGGCTAATCACTACACTTATTCTCACATTAGCCACTGGTGGGGAAGGATTTTTTATCTAAAATGATGCATCAAAAAAGGTATTGGGTAGTGTACTCATTAAAGTTGACAAATTGATAGAATATTTCATATTATAGTTAAATATCGATGAGAAAAACTACACAATTCATGATCTATAATTGGATGTAGTGATCTTCTCATTAAATATTTGGTGACATTATCACTATGGGGATAAGTGTGGAATATATAAAAATAATAAAATCCTCAAGTATATTGTAATGTCTTAGATTTTTAGTGTATTATTTTTGGATATTAAATGTATTATTTTCGAGACCAGCCGCTAAGACGGTGTGAAATTCTGAGTCTTGGTGAGTCGGGAATAAATGTGTAAAATATATTAAATATATTAAATTGCATGCATGCATAGTTTTCCTGAAAAAGTGTAATAACTCCAAAATGGGGGCTCAGATTAGAAATTTGACAAAACCGTTGATTTCAAAATGTAGTTTTTACCCTAGGTACGACATAAAATTTTTTAGCGGGGGCCATTTGTGAAAATTTCATCATGGGCGTAAATGAATGAAATAAATTAAATAATTAATTTATTTTGTTTATTTCAACACAGCATCAAACTTACTATTTAAATATATATCTATGACTTTTTTTCAGGGTTTTTCACTAAACCTAGGAGACCCATGAACCATTGTAGGAGAGTGTTCTTGGATAACGACGATGGATCGGGATCGAATCGTGGATCGTTGTGCCAATAGAGTTTGTGTATCTCGTCAACGATAGAAAAACAACCATTCTTCATCAATGATAAATCCATACTCCATGTAGAATGTTTTTCTTTGTTATTTTCATCCCATTTCTTAATCCTAGATTTACAATGATCAATTCCATAAATAAAATTGACACTCATGTCATTGGTAGATTTAATTTTATGGAATTATTTGTTTGTTTGTTGATTTATTCCTTTTAATTCATATTATTCTAAGATAAAAAATCAAGGAAAAATGAACAATGGTCAAGGTTCATTCCTCATGTTTTTTAGATTTTTTATTTCTTCCCCCATTATTCACACGTTCATCACAGGCAATTTCTTTTAGCCCATGGTTCGATAAAATACATGGTATTCAATCATTGTGTGATCGTTCTTCAGTGCAACGGATCAATACCACGGGTGAGGTTCATGGTCGATGGCGTAGTCGGGGTGTGAAAATGGAGGAGGATAATTGGGAGTATAATGGATGGATTTTTAATTCTCATTCTTCCTAGTTTTGAAAAATGGTGATATTTTTACATGACAGATCATCTTCCGAGTGGATTTGGAGCCTGGAATCCCAAGATCGAGAAACTAGAGGTCCAAACGAACCCCAATCTATAGTTTTCATAAAGGATTCATCTCTAGTGAAGCACAGGATGATGTGGAAGAGGGTATGGAAATCCAAATCAATACGGTGTGTAATATGGCATTACACGTTGTGTGGGCCCCCAGGCTGTGGTACTAGGGTTTCTACTAAAGTTAAATATTACACATCATGTGACTCATTTACATTCCATGTGAACCCTTCTGTTAGGCTCATCGTGTACTTTAGAGAGTACATGGACATTGGAAAATGTACATGGCCTAATGGAACCCCGTGTACTTGGACACGGACATGGCTTGGTGTACACGAGCTGGTACATGGAAATGGACATGGTACACAGACATTTCCAGGTGACATGGGTAGGATATCATGTGTCTCTACAAATTGTATACTTATTCTACATGTCATGTATATGGAGACTTATATGTCGTGTGAGTCTCTTCCACACTGGTAGGCATAGGGATAGTTGGACACACTATGTACCCCCTAATACATGTTGTGTACCCCCTTTAAAAGTGTTTTTAGCTCTTCATTTTATTAGTTTGGACCAGTAAAGGTTGAGTGTATCCCCTTGGTATTATCCCTTGAGGTTGAAGTGTGTAATTACATCCACATCATAGGATTATGATCCCCTCTAGAGGTAGAGCCTCAGATAGAGTTGTGGTGTCCCTCTGTGAGATTGGAGTGCGATCCTCTATCATCCTTTTTTCTATAGGTGGGGTTTGTCGAATCGATGTGACATCCCTGAGTAGGGAATTTATCCTCCATCTAGCAGGTTGTATCAGTAAGGTTAGTGGAATCATTGACATATGATCCCCTACATAGTGGGTTGATCCATATTTGGGTGTGTGGTGTCCCCTAGCAGTTCTAGGCATGACCCTTATCTTTGTATCAAGGTATTCTTAGAATAGTGAGCTTTCATGGGTGGGGCATAATGACATATACCTCTTCGTCGAGTTTATCTAATGATAGAATGGATTGTGGAGTGTATTCTCACAGAATGAGTGTTTCTTCAATCAGAATCATGTGGCTGATAGTCGGTTATGAATTCCTGGTGGCATGATGTTTTTCCTGACTATATCTGGGTGTTTCTATTATACATTGATTTTTATATCTTGTATTGATATGACTATACTTGGTGCTTCATGTTTAGTGTTTTCGGGGTGTCCTACTAAGTATTGTTATACTCACCCCAACATGGGCTTTGTCTTCAAGTGCCATGTCTTATGCAGATGAAAACCCATTTTGCGGTGTCATGGGAGGATAGGGAGTGGGTGGAGCATAGCTAGAGCTTTTCAGACTAAGGAGTTTTATCAGGATATTTTATTCATATCCCATGGAGAAGGTTGGACTATTACAGTTTTTGGTTGGGCTTGTATTTGGTCCCTTTCTCAACTTTACATACTTTACTGTTATACTCTGTTATGGGATCTTATATGTATGCATGAATTGTTTTAGTTGTTTTACATTTCTGTATTTTGTGGGCTTGGAGATATGTGCATGTGTATAGGTACTTTAGGATAATGCTTCCCATTTGTGGTATATGCCTACTTGACTCCAGTCGCTAGCCCCTAGCCTATTAGAGGTGGGCTTGGGGTAGTCACAGGTCAGACCTCAGTGGGTCAGGTCATGACAGAGTGGTATCAATTCCAAGTTCTACCTTAGGACCGAAGTTGGTGAGGTTGGTTTGGGGCAACGGTGTTTAGTATTTCAAGTTTAGATTTTAGTTTAGGGATTTCAGTGTTGGTGTGATAGCCAACATATCCATACACCAGGACTTTGATCGCCTTCTTTTCAACTTGGTACATGTAAACATTGGTTGTAGGGAAAAATTTTGGTACATGCATCATATAGGAATGGTTGATTTTCCCATTTCCTTCTTGAGTTAGTTCCCCAGATATACTCTTTTGACCATGGTAAATATTATTTTATTTTAGGATGCCTCCATGTAGATAGCCAGACAATATTCCACTACATGATCATGAGGATGATCCGCCTAGTGAAGAGCCATCAGTACAGGGGCTTGTCCCGGAGATAGCACCTCTAGGTGGTTTACCAGTTTTACCACCACCCATTGAGTAGTAGATATCATTGAAAGTACTAGTTGAGGATATACACAGGTTGAGTCGGTTTCATAAGTTTTAGTGGAAGTGGCCTCTCAAGTTTCAAGGTGATCCATACCCCCAAGTGGATGAGGACTACCTAGAGGCAGTCACTCACATTTTCTGATTTATGATGACATCGGCAGATTAGTTAGAAGTCCTCATAGTGCGTCTTCTTTTTTGATATTCTAGGTGATTGTGGAGTTTAGTGACTTAGTCACATGATGAGATGGCTCTCTCCTAGTCATACTTTGAGTGTCTATTCATGTAGGATTTCTATCTGGCCATGTTGCAATTGGGTATACATATAGTATCTTATGCATCTATAGTAGAAAGGTATGAAAATGGCGGAGTACTCAGTGAGGTTTACTAATCTATTGCGTCACTCCTTGGATATGGTGCAGGATAAGTTCTTCAAATCTCGGACCTTTAAGTAGGTATTGCACTAAGATGTTAGGTCTTAAATGGTATCCCTTTTCATTCCCACCTATGTTGGGGTGCTTTAGAGATCCTTGTTGGTGGAAATATTTCTATTATATTAGACACTAGTAGTTGGAGATAGTAGTGGGAACCTAGTAGATGAGAACTCAGTAGGAGGAAGTTGGTGGAAGTCATAGGGATCCAAGCATGTTATATTCTTTAAGATTAAATACTAGGACTCAGGTACAATGGTGTAAGGCTCTCAGGGTGTCTTGAATCAGCCTAGGGAGAGGCAGTGTTTCTCTTTTGACAGTCGGGGACATCTAGCTCGAGATTGTTCAACCCATCATACCGCTAATTGTGAGACGGTCAAGGGATCGTTGATACATAGAAATAGGTTGGATCAGGGTGGTTTTTAGGGTGGTTTATGTGTAAAATGGGTTGGTAGGGAATAAGAAGGTGGTCGTAGGTTTGACCTATTACCGCCACCACCCCCAGGTGGTCCGCGCCAAGATCAGGGAGTTAGTGGACAGGGACAGGGCTAGCTACAAGCTATTGAGGCCTATAACCCCAAGGTTTTGGGGATGATATGAGGTATGATCTATGTATTTTCTACTTTAGATTCATTATTTATAGAAACAATTGTGATTTATTCATTCTTTTCCACTTCTCTCATTTGAGACTTAGAGATTTTGGTTGAGAAATTGGCTCGACCCTTATGGTTGGAGACTCCGATAGGCGGTGACTCAGCGATTGCGCACTTGTGATGATAGTGTGATCTGAAGCTTAGAGGTGATAGTTTTGTATGGGATCTCTTAATTGTAGTAATAAGTCCTTATGACATCATCTTAGGTATGTACTAGTTATCCATATTTCACTTTAGGCAGAGGATATGGTGTGTATATAGTGACGGAATGAGGTTTTCCTTTATGGGTGAAAAGGAAACCTTGTCGAAGTAGGATGAGATCAGGAATAGAAGAGTATAGCTGATTACTCACTAGTTGGCTAGCATAACTCTTAGAGAAATGGATGATTTGGGCTATTAGTTTTCTATAGTGGTGGTGAAGTATGAGGAAATCTTTCTCGAGGATGTACCAGGTCTACCTCCCCATCGAGAACTGGACTTCTACATCGACTTACATCTCAAGAAGACATAGATATCTACACCATCATATCAAATAGATCCTGTAGAGTTTCTAGAGATAAATATGTAGTGGAATTACAGGATAAGGTATTTGTGAGACCCAATTTTTCCCTCAAGGTATCCCCAATGTTGTTTTCCAAGAAGGAAGATGGAAACTTGAGGTTATGTGTAGATTATCGATGCATGAATTAGGTGACCATGAAGAATAAGTATCCATTATTGAGGATCAAATACCTCTTTGATCAGTTGATAGGGGCATGGTGGTTATCAAATATTGACCTCAGATCAAGCTATCATCATCTATGAGTATGGGATGATGATATATTGAAGATGGCATTATGATGTTTCTATGATCACTATGATTACTTGGTGATGTTGTTCAGTATGAAGAACACCCTAGTAGAGTTTATGGAACTCATGAACTAGATCTTTCATCCTTTCTTAGACTGAATCATGGTATTCTTCATCGACGATATCCTAGTGTATTCAGCATTCGAGGAGGATCATATAAGACACTTGAGGGTGGTCCTGGACACACTCTAAGAGAACCAGCTATATGAAAAGCTCTCAAAATGTCAGTTTTGGATTTGAGAGGTCCACTTTTTGGGACACTTCATCTCAAAGGCTATTGTAGCAGTGGATACATCAAAGGTTTAATCGGTTCTTGTTTGGTATCCCCCTAAGAGTGTTACAAATGTGCGGAGTTTCCTTAGGTTGATAGGAAACTGTTAGAGATCTGTATTCAACTTCTCTAGAGTCATGATACCCTTAATGGATTTGACTCAGAAGGGGTAGTATTTTGGGTGGATGGAAAGGTTCCAGTAGTGCTTTCAAGAGCTAAGGCAGAGGTTGATGTGCACTCCCATCTTGAGATTTCCAGAGGAGGGTGTCAAGTATGTAGTGTTATGTGATGCTTCAGGGACTAGAATTGTTTGTGTTCTGATATAGAGGTAGACAGTTATTGCCTATGTGTCATGCCAGTTGAGACCACATGAGAAGAACTATGTGACCCACAATCTTGAGTTAGCATCAGTAGTCTTCACATTGAAGATGTTATGACACTACCTAATGGGTTAGAATTTTATCATTTACTCTGACCATAAGAGTCTCAAGTACACCTTCTCACAAAAGGATCTTAAATTGAGATAGAGGTAATATATAGAGTTCCTCTGGGGCTAGGATTTTGAGATTCTCTATACTCCAGATAAAGGGAACATGGTGGAAGACAATCTTATCAGGAGATCTTATTCTCAATTGTTGGTCAAGGCAATGGAGTAGTTAGCCTCATTGCAGTTGTCCTTTGTGGAAAATGATAATTCTTCATATCTTCAGTCAATGGTTATTACTCCACCACTTTTGCCGCATGTCAAGGATTCTCAGTGAGGAGATACTGACTGTGAGACCTTATGTACACAAATATCCACTAGACGTGCTCCTAATGGATATTCTGAATGTGGGTATAACACTACCCTTTTTAATGGATGGATGATTATACCTTTGACGTTGCAGGAGGAGGTGTTGTGGGAGTTTCATACACCCCCTTTGGTAGTACATCCAGGTGTGGAAAAGATATACCAAGACCTCTTATGTCAGTTTTGGTGGCTAGGATTGAATAGAGGAGTTACATAGTTTTTCTCTCGATGCCTCACCTGTCAGTAGGTGAAAGTAGAGAACTAGGTTCCATATGCTTGCTTCACATATCGGTTATGGAGGAGATTTCCGGAGGATTTTGGGACTCATTACACTTAAGCATAGAATTTCACCCCCAAACTAGTAGCTAGAAATAGCAGACCATTCAGGTATTGGATGAAATGTTTCGGGATTTCATGTTAGACTTTAGATGTAGTTGGGAGGATAACCTAACCTTGGTGGAATTTGAATACAACAACACATATCATTCCACCATTGGTATGGCACCATTTGAGGCTTTTTATGGGAAACTCTGCATGTCACCACTTTATTGGACTGATCCAGGTGATTCAGTACTCATGGGCCCATAGTTGGTGCGAGCTACTATAGAGAAGGTGCAGATCATCCAAGAGTGGATGAGGACTACATAGAGCCATCAAAAGTCTTATGTAGACTGATGAAGAAGACCTCTAGAGTTCGATGAGGGATACCATGTGTTCCTGAAGGTCTCACCTCAACATGGATTGAGGATATTTGGTCATGATGTAAAGTTGTCTTTGATATTCATTGGTACCTTCCAGATACTATATAGAGTTGGTGATGTGGAATACCATTTGGATATACCACCATAGTTAGACTAGGTAAATGATGTCTTCCACATGTTGTAACTAAGGAGGTATGTGCAAGACTCGTCGCACGTTATCGACTAGGGAGATCTAGACATCGATTATGGAGCTATCATTATAGATTAACTAGTGGAGATTAAGGATTGGTGAGAGAGGATCCTTTGTGGGTGATCGGTTCCCCTTGTGCATGTCTGGTGGTAGCACGAGAATATTCAGTAGAGAACCTAGGAGTGGGAGACCCAAATGTGAGCCCAATACCCTCATATTTTTTAGTAGTTTTTTCTCTTTTTTGGTTGAAAAGTCTGAAGGTAGAGAGAATTTAATATCTGATATTTTCTATGTATTATTTTTTGATATTATATGGATTATTTTTGAGATCAAGCACTAAGATGGTGTGTGATTCTAAGGCCTAGTGTGCCCAGAATAAATGTTTGAAATGTATTAAATATATTAAATAGTACACACATGAATTTTTTCTAAAAAAGTGGAATAAATCCCGAACGGGTGACCCAACTCATAAATATGAGGGCATTCTTGGTGAATGACAATGGATTAGGATCTGATCATAGATCATTACACCAACAGAGTCTGTGGATCTCATCAATGATAGCAACGTAGATTCTCTTCGTCAACGATTGATCCATACTCCATGTGGTATTTTTTTCTTTTTGATTTTCATCCCACTTTTTAATCCTATATTAATGAGAATCAATTTCATGAATAGAATTGATACGTACATCATCGGTAGATTTAATTTGAAGGAATTTTTTATTTATTCATTGATTTATTCCTCTTATTTTGTCTTCTTCTATGATAACAAATCGAGGCCAAATGAAAAGTGGTCGAGGTTTGTTCCTCACATTTTGTGGATTTTGGATTACTTCCCCCATTCTTCACATGTTCATCACGTGCATTTTCTTTTAGACTGTGGTTCAACAAAATACCCAGTATTTGATCATTGTGCGACTGTTCTATGATGAAACAGATCGATACCATGGGTTCAGTTCATGATTAATGGTGCAGTCGAGGTGTGATGATGGTGAAGGATAATTGGGAGTGGAACAAATAGATTTTTGGTTCATGTTCTTCCCTTTTTTGAATAATGGTGATGGTTTTTCTCAATGAATCATCTTCTAAGGGTATTTGGAGCCTGAAATCTCAAGATCTGGAAATTAGAGGCCCGGAAAAACCCTGGTCTACAAGTTATGGCAAGGGAGGTTGCTCCTACGAAGCATAAGATGATTTGGAACCAGATCTAGAAATCACAAGCAACATGGTGTGTAATTTGGCATTACACACTGTGTGGGCCCTCCTGGCTACGGTGCTAGGGTTCCGGTTGAAGTTAAATATCACACGCCATGTGACTCGATCACATACCATGTGACACCTTCCATGAGACTCGGCATGTACTTAAGAGAGTACATAGAAATGGGAAAAGGTACATGACCAAGTGGCATGTCATGTACTTGGACACAGACACGGCTTGGTGTACACGGTCTAGTACACAGACATGACCAAAGTACAAAGACACAACCAAGAAACACAAGAATAATATCGTGTGTCTCTACATGCCATGTACTTCCTCTACATGTCATGTACATGGGGACTTACATGTCATGTGAGGCTCTTACAAATGGAAAATCATGGAGATAGCTGGGCATGCCATGTACCCCCGGTACACATCGTGTACCCCCTTTAAGAGCATTTGTAGCTCTTCTTTTTCTTAGTTTGAACCAGTATAGGTTGAGTGTGTTCCCTTAGTCATATCCCTCAAGGGTTTAGTTTATCATTACATCCACATCAATGGATTGTGATCCCCTCTAAGGGTTGAGTCTCAGATAGAGTTATGGTGTCACTCGGTGAGACAGAATTGCGATCCTCTATCATCCTTTGTTCCCTAGATGGGGTTTGTGGAATCAGTGTGACCTCCCTGAGCAGGGTGTTGATCCTACATCTATTAGGTCATATCGGTAGGGTTGGTGGCATCATTGACATATGATCCCTTATGTAACGGGTTGATCTAGATTAGGGTTTGTGGTGTCCCCCATTAGTTATGGGCATGCCCCCTATCTGTGTATTAGGGTATTCTTAGACCAGTGGTAATTATTGGGTGGGGATAAATGAATGAGACCTCTTCATCAAGTGTCTCTGATGATAGCATGGACCATGGGGTGGATTCCCCTAGAACAAGTGTTACTTCAAGTAGAATCATGTGGCTGACAGTTGGATATGAACGTCTAGTGGTGTGGTGTCTTTCTTGAGTATATCTGAGTGTTTTTGTTATACATTGATTGTTATATATTGTATTGAGATGACTATACTTGGTGATTTGTGCTTAGTGTTTTTGGGGTTTCCTACTGAGTATTTTTATACTCACCCCAGCCTGGGATTTTCCCACATGTTTCATGTCTTATGTAGGCGATGGCCCATTTAACGGTGTCTTGGGAGGACAAAGAGTGGGTGGAGCGTAGTTGGAGCTTGTCAGGCCGAGGTATTTTACCAGGATCTTCCATTTGACTTAGTCCTCATCCTTATAGAAGTTTGGACTTTTATAATTTTTGGTTGGTCTTGTATTTGGCCCCTTTTTCACTTTCAGTGCACTACTACAAAACTGGGTTTATCTATCGCTAGGGTTTTAACAGCGCTAGCTAAAAATTCTATTAAATACCCCCTTTGTTAGCACTAAAAAACGCAGTTAAAGGGGACCTTTCTCAGTGCTTTAAAAAAATAGTTGATAAATGGGGTCTCTTAACAACACTTGTAAAAAAAGCATTGTTAAAGGGGGGTCTTTATCAGTGCTTTTTTAGATGTATTGATAAAGACCCCCCCCCCCCCATCAGTGCTTTTTTAGTAGCACTGATGAAGGTATACTTCAAAAAAAAATTATAGTTCATTAAGAATAATATATTAATATATAAATATATTTATATTGATATAAATATAATGTGTTTTTTTGAAAATATGTTTTAGATAAGGTAAATATTAATTTACACTTAATATATAATATATTTAGTGAAAATGGATTATAAAATAATTAAAAAATATATTTTTAATTAATAATTTACTTATTATTACTAAGTAATAGTCATTTAATATCATTTTGAAGATAAAAAATTAAAAAATTAATAAAAGATCTAATATAAGTTGAAAACGTAACTCAAACCTCAAACAACCATAACTTTTGATCATGGTATCTGTTTGAGCTCTACAATATATCAAATCAAATTCTGTGATGAGCTCTATGCCCTAGGTGATATAGGTAAACCTACTTCATGTTTTTTGAGGCCAAAAAAGGCCCAAAAGGCCTACAAAACTGAGTTTTTAGTTGGGGTACCCCGATTTTTTAACATTCGATGGATTTTCAACCTCATTTTAGGGGGTTTTATTGCATTTTTTGGTGGAAATTGAATTTATTCACAAGTCTTACATTAATATTGATATTATGGTCTTGAAATTTTTTCACATTTCATAATTTAATTTTATTTATAATTAAATATATGCATGTTTTCTTATATTTACTTATAATAAATCACTCATATAAATACATATATCAACATATTTATGTAAAAAATGTATATTCTAATATATGTAAACAAATAAAAATTCTAAAATAGTATTTAAAAAATATCTAACCATTTTTTACATTATATATACATATACATATGTGTGTATTAATAAAGAGATATATATTTATATTATATTCCAGTCTATATAAATGAATATAATATATAATATATTTAAAGAAATATAAGTATATATATCAAACACACACACACATATTGTATAAATATATTTTAAAATAATTATATAAATATATGTAAATATATATATATATAAATATCATTAAACAGACAGAAAAACAACATGGTGTAGAGGTAAAGGTGTTCCATCATAGAAGGAGAGGTGTAGGATTCAAATCTAGGTGGGCACGCATAAGTTTGGAAATTTGAAAAGAGTTGATAAAAGGTGGTGCGGTGAAAAGCACTAATAAAGGGGGGTTGGATAACAATTAAAGGGGTCATGGAATCACTGATAGAGGGGGTCAGGCTCAAAGGTTTCTGAAAAAATATATAATTTTACCCCCTTTAACAATGCTACCTTTATCAGTGCTTTTTTAGCGATAATAAAAGTTTTGGACTTTTAATCACCCTCGAATTTTCAGCGCTTTTTTAAAATTGATAAAGTCTTATTCTAACAATGTTAAAGGTCTATTTTTTAGTAGTGGTTCTTTACTATTATAATATATTGTAGGATCTTAGATTTATGCATGTATTGTTTCATTTTTTTTACATTTCAGCATTGTATGGGCTTGGAGATGTGTGTGTTTGTACAGGTACTTTAGGATAATGCCTCCCATTTCTGGGATATGCCTACTCGACGTTGGTCACCAACCCCTGGACTATTAGAGGTGGGATTAGGGTAGTCGTGGGTCATACCTCAATGGGTCAGTTCATCACATATATATTCAAGAAAAATGAGATCAATATGCACTAACAGAGGTGGTTCTAACTGATAAAGGATTATGATTTTTTAATCCATTACCATCCTAGGAAATTGAACAAAGTGGAAGATGACCTCATTAGAAAGTATTATTCAATCCTATCCATGATAAGGATTGGAAGGGATCTAATCTTATTGTACTTTCAAAGGATTTACATGGGAATAATAAAAGTATTTTCATCCTACCTTTCTCAAATAACTACTCAACCATCCATTCTTGAGAGGATCAAGAAGTCCCCAAAATATGATGAGGTTCTACATAAAGAGGCAGAAAATATTCCAAAGTTCAACTTTTATAAAGATTGATTTATAAGGTTTGGAACTAGGATATGTGTCCCATAAAAACTAGCTATGAAAAGGGGACTTCTAGATGATATACATAGCTCATCCTTCTCTACTCATTCAGGAAGCACTAAGATGTATAAAGATCTAAAGTAAAACTTATGTTGGGATAACATGAAGAGAGAGGTTACAGAATTTGTATCTTAACATTTGGTATATAAAAAATTCAAGTCTAAATTAAAAAATTATAATGGTATGATGAAACCATTGCTCATTCTAGTATAAAAATGGGAAAACATAACCATGGATTTCACCAGAAGAATTCTCAAGACAACTAAAGGCAATAACACCATCTAGTTGGTATTTGATCACCTTATAAATTCAATGAAATTCATTTTTATTAAATACGATTTATCTCTTGAACAACTTACCAAAATATACATAATAGAAGTGGTATTAATTCATGTAGTGCCACTATCCATTGTATCTAATCAAGATCCAAGGTTTACCTTGAGGTCCTGGAAAAGAG
Organism: Viscum album; assembly: GCA_963277665.1. Lineage (NCBI taxonomy): Eukaryota > Viridiplantae > Streptophyta > Magnoliopsida > Santalales > Viscaceae > Viscum > Viscum album. The sequence goes on along the minus strand of OY728133.1, from coordinate 827,097,546 downwards.
TTCATAAATCACTGGATATACTGATGAGTTTCAGAACTACTTATCACCCTTAGATGGATGGTTTGTGTGATAAAACCATTCAAACTCTAGAGGATATTCTAAGATCATGTTCAATGGATTTTCAAGGATGTTGGGATCAACACCTTCCCCTAGTGGAGTTCATATATACCTAAAGTTTCTATTATAGCATTCAAATGGAATCTTATGAGGATATATATGGGAAGCGGTGTCAAAATCTGACATGCTAGGATGAATTTAGAGAGAAAACTGATGGGACCTGATATTGTCCAAGAGATGATAAAGAAAGTTCAAACCATTCAATGTCATATTAAATCTACATAGATCCGATAGAAAATCTATGTAAAAAATCTTTGATGTGATTTAGAGTTTGAGATCAGAGATAATGGGTTCCTTCATATATCATCATGGAATAAATTCATGGTGTTTGTGAAGAAGGTAAAGCTTAGTCCAAGATACATCAGCCCCTTTGATATCCTTGATCACATTGAAGTTGTGGCATATTGACTAGAACACCCATATAACCTATCCCATGTACATGATGTGTTCCATATATCCTTCTTGAGGAAGTACATACTAAGCCCCTCACATGTATTGAATCCAAAGGAGGTACCATTTAAGAGTGATATTTCATACAATGATCATCCATTAAATATCATATATCATAGAGACAAAGGTTTATGAAACAAGATAACTCACTTGGTTAAAGCATTGTGGAAGAACCAAAAGTTCGAGGAAGCAACTTGGGAACTGGAAGAGGTGATGAAACAGAAGAACCATCATCTATTTTAGTATATAAAATGGAATTTCAAGAGAAAAAATTTTAAAGGGGGGAGAATGTAATGAACTAGATTTTTATAAATGAAATTACCTTTTTAAATAAATAAATGTATTATTAAGTAATGATGTTATAAAAAATACATGCACTACTTTGGTTATTCTGGACCATTATAAGTTATATCCTATCATATTTAAAAGACTATTAAGAATCATAACCATTGATAATATAGTCATTACATAGTGATATTTATGATTATTATATATTAAGGGTTATGATAAATCTACTTGACATAGACAAAATAAATGATGGCATCAACCAGTAGGATCGTACCCTATAAAGCCCATTTATTGGAGCTTCCAAGGGAGATGGAATCACTAGTATTTTACCTTGACCAAAACCAAACCTATATTAAATAACCAAGGCATGAGAAAAACTTTTTATGGGTGACATTCAAGATTATTGAGATCACGACCCAAACCATTTTCACTAAACTACCCCAAGAAAGTGTCACCATCGCACACCTTACCCTTAGGCAATATAATGGTGTAATAAGGGGGTATGTATCTAGACCCTAAGAGTGTGTATTTTTAAATTTTTATTTTTAATAAAATAATTATTATATTTATCTTTTTATTATTACTTTATAAATTATTAAACAATGATTTCGATAAAAATAGATTTTGACACAATAAAACACAAATTGTATTTTGGGAAATATATTATTTCAATCAAGACACTCATTTTGATGAATTCAAGAATTTTTTAAATAAATTTTATTTTAATAAAATATTCTTATTAAATAATATTTATTTAAATATAAATGATAATAAAATTTTATAAATTCAAATGTAATATTTTTAAGGGTCATAAAACTGTTATCATCGTAAAAACCAATATTTTTTAATAAATGAGGATTTTGGTTTAAAAGTGTAAATTATTATATTTGTAGAATTGTTTTGATAAAATGAATATTATTTTTCAAATCATCATGATTAAATTATCTAATAGTGAATTTGTCATAATTTTTGAGATATTTGAATTTTTTGGTAAAAATTAAATACAGTATAAACCATGGGAAAACCCATGGTAAGGTATTTGGTTTTTATTATTTTATCATATATGGTCCAAAACATAATTTTGGAAATTAATAAAGAATTATCCTCTCTTTTTCTATAAAAACTCATCCAAATTCACATTCTTCTTCACTAAAAACCCTTGGAGCACAAATTTACTTTGGCTTTCCCTCTCAAAATCCCTCCCAAGGTGACAGAAAACTCTTAAGAAGCTTATATAAATCTTTTAGAAGTTCCCTCTCAAGATAAGGAATCCTCTCCCCCTATTTATTTAATTACCTTCTTTATATTATGTCTTTTGATTTCCAATTTTTCATGTTGGGGTAAGTTTTTACACATCCCTCTTACTTTACTTATGATTTACAAGTGATGAGAGACCCATTTCTCTCTCATTAAACACCTCCTTGAATCTTTATATACCCATGTTATGTTTCCAAAATTATCTTTTTATATTCGATGCCAAACATTTGTGTAGTGAATACCCATCCTAATTTCCACTCAATAATATTAACTATATGTACCTATCCTTAATTGATTGGGTACATCCATGTTTATAAGAAATACTCCTTAATCAGGGGATTAAATGTGATGAAAGAAATCCTTATGATGTATGATCTATGTGGCACACTTATGCATGTACATAATATGAATGTGACGGGTGGGCCCAGAATTATATATCCCTCCATTTCATTGGGTAATATTTTTATCTCATGAGATATCATTTATGGTTCATGGTAATAAATCCTAAGCACACTATGTTATGATGTCTTGGAAGTTATCCTTGAATTATGTTAATGATTTCATGTTTTATGTTGTTGTCACATCCCCTTTTTTTCTTTATGATATCATATTATATCATGCTTCTATGTTCAAGATTATGATTCTCATCCCTCTTATGTTACCTTGATATGCCTCCTTACTTACATGTACTACTTTACCTTATGCTATTTTTTTTATTATTCCCTTACTAGAATTTATATCTCACCCATTTCTTATGTACGTCCTCAGGTTATCCCATGTAGTATTAGAAGATATATGGATTTTAAGATCATGTAAGAAGATTTAAATAATGTTGTTGTACCAATGTTCCAAGTTATTGTGTTATATACCTAATTTCCCAAATACACGATTCCTAACAATATTATGGGATTGTATTATGTGTACCTTTATATAATAAATAATGAATTAAAGTGTATTAAAATATGGGTGGGTTTCCATAGACACGGAATATAATCCCTCATGGAATATCATTATATACATAGTGTATAGTTATATGGGTCAAATCATGTAGTCTTCATGGAATATATGACCACACAACACACCATCAATATACATTACATGTACTAGTGGATATGCGTGCAAAGTACACAACATGTACAATGACTATTACACATTATGTAATTGGGTAATTTTCTCATAATTTAAAAAATCACATGTTTATGAAAACGAAACATCAAAAATCACTCAGTGTGTACCTTTTATGGGTTGACATGTGTTACATAACAAGTACATACTATATACATGTCACATAGTTTGTGTTTTTTCATGTTTCTTGACTATCAGTCAATATATAATGTGTAATGATAGAATGTACTGACCATATGACTCATTGTGAATTAAATGATGTGTTTAATCATGTGGGGTCACATGACATGTACACTGGAAACACATCATGTAGTCCTTATCAAACGAAATGCCATGATTGTGGTCAATACATGATGTCTAATGACATCACATACCAAGTCACGTGGTAAGCTAATATTTATACAGCTCGGTCCTTATGTGATTTGACCACAATTTTCATGACCCCCCTCCACTAGTATCCCTCCCATGCTAGAAATGAAGAGATGGATGATGACCCCTAAAGCTTTCCTGTAATAGGCCATGAGTTAATGAATAGTACTGAGGGTATATAGTCACAAATGGGAGACATTACCCTCTTTATTTAAATTTAAGTAATGAGAGAAAAGAGGAGATCCAGCAATCAACTTCATGTATAAATAAAGAATCGATCATAATACATTGATGTAATGTCATATGTAATGGAAATAACTGAAACGTGCCGAAGGAAATCCTAGGCAGTACCCATGAATTCTGATAGCTCCTAAAAAATAACTTCAAACAAGTAATGTCTGGATTGATCACCAACCAGCTCTTATGAACCTTAAAAATAGTTTATATGTACATAGGGTGATCATATAAGTGAACTCGGTTGGATCCTCCCCAAAACCTATCATGAAAAATATGAAAGAAATATACTAAATCTCAATGAATAAACAATTAAACCAACTAGTTACCTAGGAAGGTAAAATTACATCTCATCCTCACCATGGATCTCTCAAAAAGTAACACATACAAGTAAGTATATACATATCAATATATATATATATATATGAAAGGTACCTTGATTCCACTTTCCCACTGGTTTATTTCCCTCAATCCCTAGTAGTGCATGTCTTGTGCTCATCCCTCCCATAAGTAATCTTTCCCTAACCTAGGAAATCATATCATATATGTATCATTGTCTCATACTTAATTTCATATAGCTTGTCAAAACCTCATCACTATCATCTCAATTTTAACCAATTATAATTATGGAAACCACTACAACTCGTATATCATGCATGATACCTCAATCCATTATAACCCATGCATGTACTCTCATGGAAAGCCATAACCACTATGACTGAATACATGTTTTATAACCTAAAGTTATTACAACCTACACATAAATGTATAGTAAACTGAGATCCATCACAAATCACATGAGTCCATACCCTATACCTTAAGTCACCACAACCCAAGAATACCCACATAATATACTACAACTGAAAGGAGAGTAGGGGAGAGGGAGTGGTCAACCATTTGTTCCATCACCATCCTAGATGTTGGGGAAAACACCCCCCAAAACATTTGGGTTTTGATTTCCCTATCAAATCAAGTGGTGAAGAATATAAAATCAAAAAAGATAAAGATAGTATTGCACACAACCACACTAAGGGAAAATACCTAGACATAGACTCAAACTGCAGCTATCTTCACTCATGACACCCAGCTACCGCCACTAAGATATAAGAACTATATTTAACATAATAATCAAGATGAACATATTTAATCATATTCAATTAGTAATTTATAAAATTATTATTCATTCATTTAATAATCCAAAAATTAGAAATATTCTATTAAAGAATCATTTATTCTAATTTAACCATTTCATTTAACTCAATATAACACACTTTTAAAAACCATGTTACACATTATATATTTGATATCAAATCTATTTGAGCATCAATATAACCATCCCATGGTTATCATTAATATATAAGTTATTTATCATTTCTTCCATCAATAATACCCCATCATGTGGGTTCAATATTAAAATCCATTTATTATTCCATAACTTCTGGGTACTCTAGGACTTATCCTAATCTACCACAACTAAATATGCACTTTTAATGCATAGATACAAACTACATAAAGTGGTTGGGAAACCATAACATACAACTATTTGAAAATATCCATTTAAAAGAAATCATCGAGCATGAACAATCAAGAAAGACTAGCTCTTAACTCGTTCCAACAACCCTGGTTCCATCCTCAGCTCCATTATGCACAACACATTCCATCCCACCATAGTCAATATCAAGACACCATTAGAACCTTAGAAAAAACATCCCACTATTCATCAAATTTACTGACCATACTAAGTTTACAATGTAACACATCAAGGATTTACCATCCTAGAGAAATCATACAAAGCAGTAAAATTATTTTCATTACAGCACACTCATGAGAAAATAAAGGCTATAGAACCAAGACATTCAATCCTTTATCAAAAAAGAATGATCTTACTCATCCCTAGTCAATTATATTTAGTAAACAATTATTTCATTACCATATTTAATTAACCATTTCATTATGTATAGGTTCAACAATGAACAAACTATATAAAAAATCTAATAAATTAATCAACCATAAACATTCCTTTAGCATTACTACCGCCTTTCATCAATTTTAAGGAAGAACAGTAATCAATTTACATGCCTATTTCATTAATAAATACATCATTTCATATTTAGTTTTTTTAAATTCCAAAACATATTAATCATGATAGAAGCAACAACAATCATAAGAAATAGATATAATACTATCTTACAAATCAAGAGGCAACATCAACATGAAAAAAACACATGTGATCACAAAGACCAAATTTTGATTTCACTTTCAATTCTGGTTATTATATTTCTTATGTCAATTAAATCATTAATCAAAGACTTAAATCATGATATGTTCACACTTTCACATAAATAAAAGGAGAGGTAAAAAATCACCTACCCTGATTCAGAGCTTCAAGGAAATCACTGCTCAAAATGGAAAAATCAAGGAATCAAACACCACTAAAACCAAATTAAAACTCACCAGAAAATAACCACATTAATCCATCATCAAAACTTAAACCTTAATCCAAAATATAATAAATCCTTCACATGATCCAGTATAAATAAATAAATTGAGTAAAATGAAGAGAAGATGAGAAGAGAGAGTTCCTCAATCTAAGAAACTTTGATTAGTTAATAAAAGGTGTTTAGACTCTTTAAGAAGATTTATGGAGGGTGGTGAGAGGCCTAGGAGTTGGATAAGGTTTGAGAGAAGAAGTTAAAAATTAACCAAGGGTTCAAATTACCATCTATTTATAGAGAAGGCCTTCATCATGGCATGGTGATCTCCCTCCATTCCATGGTTCCCCTTAGTCAAAGCATATCCTATATTTAAGGTGTTTGAATCTCCATATATCATGGACCTTTAAAATTAGATCAAATTCCCTTGACTAGTACCACACCCTACTACATGGTGTGGTGAAAGGTGTTTTGGCTCCCATACAGTCATCAGGATTAGCCACCATGGCATAGGGAAAATCATCTAGTCATTTACCACCTCCTCACACACAACCTGAGTGATCCTTAACATGTCATTTCACCTCACCAAATTGAATATCATAGAGTGGTAACATTAGAATTTCCATTTTCCTCAAATCCTTACTCCACTCGACTCCACCATGTCCTTGCACACCATGCTCATCCTCCCATTTTACGTAGGTGAAAATTTTCATGCATTGCGCCCAGCAAAATGGGCATGGCGGTACCCCTGTTTCCAACTTAGGGGACCTAAAAAATCACCTCCTTATATATAAACCACCCCACCCTACATTTTGGGAATTTTATCCTGCCTTTGGTCACTTGGAAGTCTCCCTAGGCTCCATGCCATATAGCATTCCATTTCGAGGGTCCTCATTTCACACTGAGGGACTCACCAAGCACCACACCCATCCAATTAAATGTTTTAGTATGGTTTTTTCATATAGGTGGATACCCCATGTGAAATTTCGACCACCATGGGTGTTTCACTACCTATGATGCACCCTAGATCCAAAATGGTTTGCCTCCATGACCAACCTATAAAATGACCAAATCCAAAAGCACACCATAGCCTACCCCATGCTCAAACCACCCAAAATACCAAAAACATATAGCACCACACCCTCTCTTATGGCATGGAGACCATTATAATGAAAAGGAACTCATTTCTAGTTTCCAAAATATCTATAAACTCTCTCTCAACGCCTCTACTCCCTAGAAAAGTACAAAAAGGAAGGGTCTAGAAAATCATACCTTTACATCAGATACCTCTCAAACAATTATCATCCTCAAGAATTTTAAAATAAAACCTATGAAGGAAAATAAAGGGGTTTGAACAACCACCCCGTGATATACCTCTCAAGAATATCACTAAAATGGGACACTACCAACACAACACAAGTCAAGATCATATAAACATGAAACATCAAAACCCATATCATAAAACAAGAAAGTATCTTACAAATCATCTCAACAAGGATAAGACATTGAACAATTTGGGGTATTGAGCATGAATCTATAAATATTTCTCCCAAGTTATCTCCTTGGAGCTACCATGTTGACATAGGACATGAACCAAAGGAATAGAATGCATGTGAAACACCTTAACCTGATGGTATTGGATCTCAATAAGTTACTCCTTGAAGGTTTCATCATATTAAACATACAACTCACCCCAATTGATGACTTATGAATCATCATGAAGATACCAACAAAGTTTTGACATAAGAAATGCATCATAAATCTAGACCATCTATAGGGGTAGTGTTAACTGATACGCAACATCTCCAACACATGATAACACTACAAAAGGTCTAATAAATCATAAAGAAATTTTACTCCCACAACCAAAACATCACTTCTCATGGAAAGGATATACTTTAAGAATACATAATCTCCAACATCATGCTCAAAAAGGCCTGATCCTATTATCATCATAGGACTTATGATGATCCTACATTGCCTTCATTTTCTCACAAATAACATATACCTTCTATATTGTTCTCTGCACTAATTCTAGTCCAAGAAAAACTGACTATCCAACATCAATCCAACAAAATAGAGATCAACAAGACTAATAATGCAATGTTTTGAATGGATCCATACCAATAGTGGAGTGATAACTATTGTTGTAACCAAACTCAAATAAGGGTAGATACCTCATCCAAAAACCTCCAAAATCCAGAATGCATGTGCGCAAAATGTACTCTAGATTCTGGATAGTATGCTCTATCTGACCATCCATCTATGGGTAAAAAGAAGTGTTAAGGAATAATTGTGAGCCAAAAGCATACTAGAGACCTCTCCAAACCCATGAGGTTAATCAGGGATCACAATTAGAGATGATTATCTTTGAGACCCCGTGAATTCTCACCACATCCACCAAATACTATCTCGATAAAACCTCTAATAATTTCGACTCCTTATTCACTAAAAAGTTATACGACTTCATCAAGTGGACCAAGATCACCCATATCGCATCATAGCCTCCCTAAGATTGAGAAAAACTAGTGATGAATGCCAATGAGATTTCCTCCTACTTCCACTATGGAACATCAAGTAGCTGAAGAAAACCATAAGGAACGCAGTGCTTGGCCTTTACCCCCAAGAAATCCAAATGATGACATACAAATTCTATAATGGATATCTTTATGCTAGACCACCAAAAATGACCTTAAAAGTCATGATACATCTTCTCTATACTAGGATGTATCACCAAAGGTGAACTATAGAATTCATGGAGAACCATGTAATGCATCACTCAAGGAATGAAGAGACTCTCTTGAAACAAATCCTATTGCTGGCCATCCTTAGACTATCCCTCAGGAGAATCAATAAAAACAACTCAATATTTCTAGACCTCCAACTCAGAATCCCCCAGTTGGGACTCCACCATGAACTACACCAAAGATGATAGTTCCATCATATGATAGAGACACCCTCTACCATCAACTAATACCAGATCATAGTGCATCAAATAAAATTTTTCATCACTCTCTAAGAGTCACTAGACTCGGGCATGGTATCATTGTGTGAGTTCCTTCTTAAAACATCATCCAAAATAATCCATTTTTCCGATGTGTAAGAAATATAGAAGTAATAATCCTAAAATAATCTCATCCATTATTAATACTAAAAATTTAAGTCACATTGGGAAAAGATATACCTCAGGATATTGTGATTTATAAAGGCCACAAAACACTCACTGATGAGGTAATACCACCACAAATTCAGAGAAAGCATGATTGTGGTAAGATTAAGGTCATGGTCAGCATAGTTATATTCATGATTTCATAACTACTGAGGCACATAAGGGATAACCTCCCCCTACTACATCTAAACACAACCTGGGATAAGGCATGAAGCATCATAATAGACCTCGAATGCATCACATTATAAATGGAAGAAATGATGCATTGATTAGATTCTCCTTCAAATACTCAAAAGCATCCTGAAACTAGTTGGTCCACATGAACTCTTGATCTTTTGTATTCAAGGTTTTCATTAAAGATACAATATGAGAAATTATGGGAATGAACCTCTTATAATAACCAATAAGACTAAGAAAACTCCACACCTATACAACATTCTTGGGGGATACCTAAGAAACAACTTCCTCGACCTTTGAATGATCCATGGATACCCCACATTGAGACATGACATTTCCCAAGAAATAAACCTCATGGGCACACATAGACAACTTCCCAAACGCACCTAGATATTCTCCTCATCCAACTTAGAGAACACAAGTATTTTGTTGATAAAAACCACCATGAATCGGTCTAGAAACTCATGGATCATATCATTCATCAGTCCCATAAACACACCTAGAAATTTCATTATATCAAATGATGTCACAATGAACTCGTAATGCCCATAATGACATCAAAAAGCAGTCTTTGGGGTATCCTCATACTTCACGCACATTTAATGATATACTGACTACAAATTGATATTTAAAAACAAGATAGCTCCCTTCAACTAATTAAATTAATCATCAATCCACGAGATAGGATAATGGTTCTTCACCATCACCTAATTCAAATGGTGATAATGGAGACATAAATATATATTTTCATCTTCCTTATTTTTAAATAGAATTGGATCACCCCAAGGTGACACACTAGGCTGAATAAATCCATGTTATAAAATATCATCAATCTGAATCTACAACTCCACAACTTAGAATGATTCATCCTATATATAGATATAGATATAAGAGTGATGCCCGGTTACAACTCTACACCGAACTCAATATCTCATCAAGGGGGTAATGTCTCATCCACTTCTAGAAATACATCAAAGTACTCTTTTACAACCCTAGGAAACACCACTGGCTAATCCTGTACTAAAGTTAACATCAGCCTGACCATCATGGAAGACATAGAATCAATATTCCTTTGAACCATATAAGGGTCTCTCTTTCCAATTAACACATTCTTCTCTTCATTAGAATCATATAATATAACATTATTCCTCAATAAATCCACCATATTATGCACTAAATATAGTTAATCTATGTTCAGGATTATGTCATATGGCTTTATCCAAAAACATAGGATGTCTACCCAATAGTGATACTTCCATAACATTATCTCACAATCTATACACACAACATACATGCTAACTCAACCTCCAACTGGAATATTCAATGCTAAGGGCACTGGAAGTCTCTCCACCTCAAGTTCTAAAACATGGACTATGGTGGGTGCAATAAAGGAGTGTGTAGATCCTGAATCAAATAAAGAATATACCAAAGTAGAAAATAGATATATAATACCTTGAGATATGTCTAGCTCACTCGATGCTAGTATCTCTAAGGCATGCATCTGACCACACCTGTTCTATGGCCTCTCTGATACTGGTGGAGACCACTTATATAGCCATGCTCTTCTCACTATCTTTGATGATGAGAAGAAATATAGATTTTTCCTCTAACTTCTTCATCCCCTCTCTACTGATAAAAGTGTAGAGATCTATGCTACTATTGCAACCTCGTAGGATACTACTACAATGGATGAACCTAAAGAGCACCGCCAACTAAACGTTAACTACTAAGGAAGGTAAAACTCTCTCTTTTCTGATGGCCACAGCCTCCATATGCATAAAAAACATACCTAATCTGCTAACAAGGTTTTGAGAACTACCAGCACTTGAGAAATAGGATGAAAAAGTCTAGACATAACTCCCTACTATAAGAAACTTCTTCATTTGTCCAAGAAACTAAGAACTTCTAGCCAAAACTCTAATCTATGAAGAATCTTTATGACTCACCTCCTGAGATGATTTGGTTTTGGCTATCATCCAAAGTGACCTCTACCCTCACTGGAATGTCAATATATGTCTTCAATATAAATGGGGTTTCCTAACATTGGATATCTAGATGCAAAGACACCTTGAAATGCCTCACTCTAGCCTCCTAATCTGGCAGGAGATCCAAAACATAATTTAAGAGGTTCTTATATTGGATATTGAACTCTTTCATGATGGAACTCCCCTAACAAGGTTAAGAATCTCCTGGAGACAAACTAACTTCATAGTCAAAGAAATAAACTCAACCTAAAATTGATCATAGAGCTTTTCCAATGCAACATTCAACTCCTTGTGATCCTGAGGAATAAGAACCACCACTTTCAAACTACCTTGTATAGCATAAATAGACAATGGTGTTGGAGTTGGTGGTCTAGAACCAACTACTTTGTACTTTATTCATTAAATAAAAACCTTGTCACATCTTGATTGTTCTTCTGCATGACATGTCATGTGATAATGTCCTAAGGACAGCTGTTGCATTAAAGGGTAGTAGCGGATCCATGCTATGATGAGAACCTGGAAGTGCCATAACACTGTTCTTGAATGTATGTTCTATGGTCGGATGATATTATTTGAGGGACCCAAATAATACAGGTCATTAGGGGTGAGGACTCATAAAACTTTGAGGCACCTTCTCATGGTGTGCGCCCTTGGTAATATCCAGGAAGATATTATGAGAACGAGACCCGCCAGTAGGAAATCCACATTTCATAGTGTCATTGGATGTTCCTATCTGCGGACGTGTGTATTGGTCCTTAGACTTTAAGATTATTATTAATGGGTATTACAACTCGCACACTTAGATGTATTGATGAAAATTGTGACGACACACTATTCGCAGCGAGGTAGGATACGTTGGGTGCGTCACGAGTAATACCGCATTAATAGATAATGTGAGAAAGGATTTGTCCCTTCCGTTCCATAACGGAAGTAGATATCTCAGGACCTTTGATGGAATTGATACAGCCTAAATAAATCCATGGCCATGGTAAGGTATGGGAAAGTTCAATTCCGGGAATTCAAAGAAAGAATAATCAAGCACATGGGTTGATGGCACTAGCATGCAACCCACTTGATTGGAGATATTGAGACAAAGGCTTTATATTACATGGTAAGCGTTTGTAGGAAGTGACACGTCATTGCGGCATTAACTTCTTTCTCTATGGGTGCCTTGGCATGTTGCTAGACACTAACCTTGGACTTTAGGCAGGCTCAGCCTAATGCCACTGAGAAATGGTCCTAGAGGGTAACACACTAAGTGTGTCTATGTATCTTAGTTAAATATTAATTTAACAAGTTAAATAAATATTATTCCCGACTGTGGTTTAATAATTATTTAAGGATGTCTGATCGCATTTATTTTGACACTAGTTATTCGAGAGAATATATTGTGGACAAAATAATATATTTATTAGCGAGTAATGCAGTTAAATTTATTTAAGAAATAAATAGTCATTACTCAAGGTCTAATAAATGTGGTGGAGAAAAATGGAAAATAAAAGTGCATGCCGTGTATATTAAATATACACACCGTGTAGTTTTATGGAAAACAATTACATGTCGTGTATTAATTATTACACACCGTGTAGGTTTTCCAGTTGGGATTTTGAGGATTTAATATTGTTGTATTAAATGATATTTATTATAATCAGCGTGGGCGCATGTCAAGGAATTAATAATTCGACATGGGGGTTTTCAATAAGAGTTAATGAAATAAATAAAACATGTAACGCATTTATTTATTGTCATAACTCTATTAACCTCAAACCCGATTATAAATATCCTCGCAACCCCAACATTTTAAAAAGAGCCATTGTTGTGAACAACGGATTTGGAAATACTCCCAATCCAAGAGAGAATTACCTTTCCACCAAGAACGCCCTCAAGTTACGAGTGCAAGATCCTCCACCGGATCAAGGCGGTCGAAGGTGGACATCGCAAGTGAAGGTTCTTTCGTGCTAGCACCCGGAGATCCCTTTGGCGACGTTCGGAGATACGTGACACATGTGTGGATCGCTGCTAGAGGAATCCTACACTTGGATTCTACGACGCAACGATGGATCACTGAATCATGACCGAACACATCAACGAAGAAATAATTCCAATGAGGTAATTCTTATGCATTAATTAAATTAATTATAATCAACATATGATGATCCTCCTCAAGGGTTCCGGGACTCTTCTTTTCTTTTCGTTCTTCATTCTATTCCGAAGATTCGGCATTTTATATCATGACGGATCTCGGATTGAACGTTGTTTAACGTTAAAATTAAAGTTGGGCTAACCCACCAACGCGCTTCCGATGCGCCCGGAACCTATAAATAGAACCTAGTTCTCTTTCGATCATGAATCAAATTAAATTAAATATCCTCCTACTCCAACCAAGCCTCGATATTTTGATCTTAAATTAAGCCCTCATACTTCTACAAACCCTAGAACTGAAACTCTCAAAGTGTCCAACTTAACAAGGATGTTGTCCTAGAGTCATTCCTGAAAAAGAATGAATGTTAGGGAATTTTAATCCCAAAATATGGAATATTTAATGTTAATTAATTAATTAATCAAATTAAAATTAACTTAGTCCCCATTGTTTACCCAATTAAAGCACAGGCGTAGATAATCATGATGCATGATCATTACCTAATCCTCTTCCCCACAAGCAGCATCACTTCACTTAGCATGTTCAGTAAACTTGATGGTCCTTATGTTGAATCATAGGGGTCCTAAAATCTCATGTCTTAACCAAACTCCCTTGTTTACAACACATACTAAGTCCAGTTGATACTATTTCCCTACCAACTCGTGAATTTTCACCAGTACATATCTCCAAACTCCATCATATATATTAACCATCATCTTTGATATCACTCTATCACAACCACCCTCCACTAAAACCCCTCCTGGGCCAACAATGAAGAGAGGGATGATGACCCTTGAATCCCACCTCCAATAAGTCGTAGGTTATTGACTACAACCAAGGGAATATAGTCAAAAATGATAGGCATTAGCCTCTTTATATAAATTTAAGGAATAAGGGACAAAAGGATATCTACCAATCTAGACCATTCATAAATAAAGAAGCAATCCCAATACATGAATGTAATGTCATACATAACGGAAGGAAGTCCTAACCAGTGACCATGAACTCTGACTACACTTAAACAACCACTCTGAGCCAATAACACCCATCTCGATCACCAACCATATCCTACAAACTTGAAAATAGTTTATATATATATAGGGTGAGTATAAAAATATACTCAATAAAATCCTCCATGGATCTTATTCCAAAAAAATGTGAAATAAGTATACTAAATCCCAATTAATAAGAAATGAAACCAACTCGTTACCTAGGTAGGTAAAACTACATCTCATCTTAACCAAGGTTCTCTCACCAAGTAATGAATAAAAGTATATCCATATCAAGATTTATATATATAGAGGAGGGGAGATGAAAGGTACCCTAATTCCACTTCACCACTGGTGTATCACTCCCACGCCCCAACAGCTCATGTCTTGTGCTCATCCATCACATAAGTAACCCTACCCTAACCCAGAAAATCATATCATTTCCATATCATCGCCTAATCCTACATCCTGTGTAGTTCATCACAACCTCATCACCATCATCTTAATTATGATCAAGTATAAGTTTAAAATATACTACAACCTATGTATCATGTACAATACCACAAGACATTATAACCCATGCATATACTCCCATGGGAAGCCATAACCACCATGACTGGATACAAGTTTGTGTTATACCCTCAAGCCATCATAGCCTGCACATAAACATATGATAAAGTGAGAGTCATTGCAACCTACATGAGTCCATACCCTTTACCTTAATCTGTCACAACTCAGGTATGCCCACATAATATACTACAATCAAAGGGATATTGGGGGGGACACTATTGGATTTTGAACTATTTGTGATGGGTCAATTGCGATGGGTTCCCATAACAAATAGTCAATTCTGATAGGAACCCATCGTAATTGATACATGGTGGAAAATGGTGTCGCAAAAATTTTTTTTTGATGCATAACTTCCTCGTCGCAAATAGTTTTTCATGATGCTCGTCAAAAAGTAAAAAAGAATTATTATTTGGGATGTAATTGTATTTCCATTTCTAATAACCATTTGCGACTGAAATAAGATTACGTTGAAAAAAAATAAAAAAATATAAAATATAAAAAAATATAGCAAACAAATTTTAAAATTTCAAATATATAAAAAAATTCACATATAAATTAATAGACATATTACATATAATAATTCCATCCAAAACATATCATAATATTTTTATCAACAAAATGTATCATTGATCACAATGGAGGGGTAAGATCATCTAAAGGACCGGGTGGAGGGAACTTCAACCCTATACCTTGCGCAAGTCGGCGCATGTACTCCAGTATCTGCTTGTGCTACTACTCCTACCATCGACACTGCTCCTCCCACTGTTGTTGCTACTATCAATGAAGCTCATCCTGCTCTCTACGCATGCTCTCTATAATCTCATTTTGAGCATGGAACCTCTCCTCATACTTGGAAAATGATGACGACTTTGCATGAGTTCCCCTTGAGCCGGTCAATGGCCACACAATAATACCATAATAACTAACAGTCGTCAATCAAGAACCAATATCAATAACTTGGCCTTTCTCAATACTATATTGTGTCGCTTGTATCAAACCTGCCTCATCAAATCCTGGCTCACAAGTGTCTCGACCCTCAGTCATGACCTGACTCTCGTGTTCTTGAGAAGTCGTGATCACATATGCTACCTTCAAATGTAATTTGAAATTAAAATATTTAAAATATTAATTTCACTTAATTTTTTTAAAAAAAATACTGACCATAATTTAATGTTGTTGGTCACCAGTAATCTCTCCAGTGGTAGGATTGGTGTACATCTTCTTAAAAATATCAAATTTTGTAACATCGGGATGCTCAACTATCTATACGAATATAAAATAATCATTTTACATTTAAAGTATATATAAATTATAAAAAAAAATTACTTACCATATTTCATCGATGAATACTAAAAGCATGACTACCAACTCTATGTGTGACCTCCTAACTCCCTCAGTTCTATCAACTTGATGATGATCTCCTCAGAAAACTATCTCATGTCCAGTGGGAGCACAATCCATCCCAAATATGGGATGAGATGTAATTAGGTCCATGACTATAGCAAGACTGATTAAAAATTGTGACTCTAACTCTCTCCATGGATCTCTTTCTCGGATTTTGTGAAAAATAATGACAACACTCATGGATACAAATCAACCATGACTCTCAGATGATGGATCTTATGCTATCAATGACGAGATATCATAAACCTTATAAGTAATTAATAATAGAAAATTAATAATTAAATAAATTCCAAAATAAATATTAGTTATTTATGTATCATCCAATGATCAAACATGCAATGATGAACATCAATGGGAATCGGATCTCACACTACCCATGGTCCGAAAAAATAATTACATAGAATCACGCCCTTTATCCAACAACTATATGTGAAAAGTTGTAAAAAAGAACAAATAATCAAACAATTAGTACATAAATATAAATTAATGATAATTAATGAAGATTAATTAAAATACACAACCAAACATACCTTTGGATGCATGGATTAAAATCAAGAGGCAGATATCGCTTAGGAATAAGGTCATAAATCAACATGACCCCTAAAAGTTAACGTATAGCAGCAGCCTTTAGGTTTGATGACAAGTCATCAGGCAGATCACCATGAAGCACGAGCTCATTCCTTTGTTCAAATTCATTGCCATATTTCATCCAAATTCAATTAAGCATGATGAAGTGTTGTGCGTCACAATAGACAGGGGGTTCATTTTCATTCGAGGGAGAAAAGATGGAAGCGCTAGGAGAAATCAAATTTTAATAATAAGATGAGTACTCATTTTTTTATTTTCTTTTTTTTTTGGTTTTTTTTTTTTGCAATTTTGCCATGGTAATTGAAATTGAACTCAATCGAGTCAACCCATGTAGCAAGACTTTGCCGATGACCCCCAGGCTCAAAGACCTTAGGGCACCAAGTGAAGCTCACATACTCGGGCATCATCTCGAGTTAACTCAATCAAAAAAAAAATCAAATTACCACAAATAGAGATAAAATGCCCAACTCTGGGCCAGACAACTATGGAGTCACGATCCCCAAGTGTCGAAAGCCACACATTAGGTCAATTAATTGCTCTACGTGCAATTGTTTTTTTTTTGTATACTCATGTTAAAATTAAAATGATCGCCAATCCTACGCTATTTATTATGGGTCCCCAAGAACTCAAACTAAAACCCCACAATCTAGAGGACGTGCATTGTGTTTTTTTATTAAATGGATGAAAATATAACAGTGAAAAATCACATAGGACAACCGTACTATCCAATAACTATGCACATGAACATAAACTTGCATTAAAATCAGAATAAAGGCATGAAAAATTATTTGATATCCAATTTCAGAGTTTGGAATGTGTGTTATCATGTTCGAGGTTAATGACATTTTTCCTTCCACACATTTTCATCTCCCCCCAACTTGGAATAACACTGTCCCCAGTGTTTAAATAATTGAAACATAGAAGGGGTTGGATAGAAGTTCAACGAAGACATTGAAAATGAAAATTATGGAATGAAGTCACCTGGTGGTTGATGTTGAAAATGCATTCCCATGTCTCCCTTCAATTCTGGTTTGTCTCACAGTGGCGTGGACGGTTGTGACCAGCTTTTCCCAATGACCTATGACATTCCTTTTAAAAAAAATCATTTTTTTAATATATAAATATATATATATATATATATATTGTATTTTTTTTAACCTAAAAAAGGTGAAAAAAACATAAACTGATGATACATTGTCTTCTCTTAAATTTCTGGGTAAGGTATTACTCAGGGATCACACCACGTGACACGGATGAATACGGTGCTCCCCTTTCATACACATCCTTACTCATAAAAGAAGAACAGGTCAACAATCTATTTTTTTTTTAAAATACCTACAAAAATATAAAATAAAATAAAATAAACCGATTATACATTGTCTTCTTTATATTTTTTGGGTAAGGTATTACTCAGGGATCACACCGCGTGACACGGATGAATATGGTGCTCCCCTTTCATACCTATCCTTACTCATAAAATAAGAACAGGTCAACAGTATATATTTTTTTTAAAATAAAAAAATGAAGAAGAAGGAAACAAAATATGATTCACAATGATTAGAAACATGAAAACCCCGGGTTGCCTCCTGTGCAGCGCTTAATTTAACGTCTTTAACTTGACTTGAACCCTAAAACTTAGCAAATTCCAGCTTTGAAAATTTTAATGACCTCATCTTTCTCCACTTCAACATGATTGAGAATGCACATCCCTTGTGGTTGGTAAGAATATTTGTAATTTGATTCATGAACAATCCTATTTTCTAAAATGAATGGGAAAATCCAAGGAATATCAGAAATGGTTGATCTTTTTTCTTTTGTAGTTATTCCTAATAAATCCAAGATCAACCCCACTTTTTGGTTTTCATGAGATGAATTAATGAAACCCCCAAGATCTTTCTTAACAAAAATGATAGGGTACTCAAGTGGGGAAGGAAGGAAAATGATTTTGAGATTGGGTTGATTGAATTTTCTTAAAGCAGATTGGAAATTTGAATCAAAACCAGTTTCTTCTACAAAATTTTTAGAATGAATTGGTTCCTTATAAAAATATGATTCATCCCTAAAAGTTTCCATTTGAATTCTAGGAGTGGGTATGAGCTCAATGTTTTGGATTTCTTCAAGTGTTTTAGTGATCGGTGGTCCTAAAAAATCACTAATGGATCAATGTTCAGGAAACTCAATCCATGATGTCAAGTTATTATCTTTTGAATTCAAAAAATCAATTTCATCCTAATTTAAACACTCTTCAGCTTGAGTTTCAACATTACTTGACCAATTCACTTCATTATCTAACTCTGATTTCCCAGACTCTAAAGTGGGTTCTTCACATGTTTTAATGTTTTGTAGTTCTAACCTCAAAGATGTAACCTCAGAATTCATTATCTCTATTTGATTACACAATTTCTCAAGAAATGATTGAGGAAAAGATAGGATGGGATGTTGAACATTATGGTCACTGGAAACGGCGCCAAAATTTGGTTGCGCCCAAATTTACCCTACAGGTATGCGGTCATTGTAGTACAGGTAGGGCTCGAATCCACAGGGACCGAAGAAGAAACCGAGAGACACTCTGATTTTGGAAGGATTCGGCTATGAAGTGGCCAACTATTTGGATTGATTTGATTTTAATAACTATTGATTTAAACTAAAGAAAATAAATTAAAACATAAAATTACTTAGTCTAAAACAATTAATGGAGATGAGTTGATCCTAAGTTGTTGTTAGGGTTAGATTGGATGTATTTATTTTCTTATAACGTTCATTTCACTAATTCAAGATGTATCCAAAAAATGATATAATTCCTCAACATAATTCACTAATTTAATCCCTACAAATTCCAAGGCTAATAACCAATGCACTTAGAGGATCAATTTAATGATCACTCCATGGAATTGGATTGTACTAGCACTCGAAATGTGTCATTGTTAAAGTTGGCGAAGATGAAGAAGAAATTAATCATCAAATGGAAATATTAAATTAATGAAATTATTACAGAATTTTAGATCATAAAATAGCATCCAATCTTCCCCATACAACTCCCTAGGACCAACCCATAAGGGGTTAGCCCTCCATTTATTCTATTAAATAAATGGAAGCGGGAAGTCGACTTAAAGAAGCAGAATTTGAGAAGAAAAATAAAACAATGAAACGATCACTCCACCGTTGTGTGAATAAATTCACAAGTGATGGTGTGAATAAATTCACACATTAAAGCAACAGTATCAAATTGATAAGAATAATAAAAGAAAAATATGAATTTAAGAACTTTTATTAAGAACTAATGTGATTCAAATAACTTACATGAGAATGAAGAACGATTACAATATCAAATTGACAACAAAACATTACAATGAAACAAAACATCCAAGATGCCTAAATCCTCCACCAATACTTCCTTAAATAGGAAAAATGAAGTCTTGTCCGAGACCCCAACATCCCATGTGTCTTTAATTAATTTTGTTGGGGAAAAGTGGGTGGAACATTAATGTTGAGAGACTTTTCCACTTCTTGCCCCGAAGATGCAGCCAGCTTGCATCCACCTGAAAGACGCGCCTAAAGGACCTTCTAGAAGGCCGAATTTGAGTGGTCCCTAGAAGACTTAAATTAAGAACCGTATGTCCCCTAACAGTATGTAAACTTTCAGCCCAAAATAATAAACCTTTCGTGAGATATGATATAAATAGTGGGCTGTTTTTCTAAGCCGCAGAATCTGGACCAGAATTGAATCTTCAAATTGGGCCGCCTTAATCACCACCATTTTGGATGTATTAGAACTGGATACAAAAGACTTATTTTTTCCTATATATGTCTTCTAGTCTCACATGAATTTTGGGCTTCATGGTCCCTGTATTGTGGGCCCCACATTCCCAGCAGTGGGATGATATCCAATCTGCCTTCTTCAGAATTGTTTCCTTTCATCGCCAAATATCCTCATCATCATTTATGAATCCTCCATTTATCCCTGAATGAAAAATGTTCATATTTATGTTTATATACATTTCCCAAAATATAAAATTAAAATATGGATAATTAAATTCTTTAAAATCAGATGAAACATTGGGACTAAATTAGTGCATATTAGGCATAAAGTGAATAAATGATGAGAATGGACGTTCAAAATTAAAATCCACTAACTCAGGCCCATAAGATCAAAAATGAACATTTAATACCCTTAAAATGTAAAAAAATATGTGTTTTTATTGGATAATCACACCCCCAAACTTGAGTTTTTCTAGTCCCGAGAAAAATATATCTCACAAAAATGAAATTCAAATGTCCTTTTCAAAAAACATTTTAATACACATTTCTCACCCAAAGATCACATACCAAACAATTGTGAAACCCATCAAAATCATTTAAAACAAGATATATCCACAGGAATATATCAAGCCCAAGCCCATTCTTTTGTTCAAATTCATTGTCATATTTTATCCAAATTCAATTAAGCATGATGAAGTGTTGTGCGTCACAATAGACACGGGGGTTCATTTCCATTCGAGGGAGAAAAGATAGAAGCGCTATGAGCAATAAAATTTTAATAATAAGATGAGTACTCATTTTTTATTTTCTTTTTTTGGTTTTTTTTTTGCAATTTTTTCATGGTAATTGAAATTGAACTCAATCGAGTCAACCCATGTAGCAAGACTTTGCCGATGACTCCCAGGCTCAAAGACCTTAGGGCACCAAGTAAAGCTCACATAATCAGGTATAATCTAGAGTTAACTCAATCAAAAACAAATTCAAATTACTACAAATAGAGATAAAATTCCCAACTCTGGTTCAGGAAACTATGGAGTCACGATCCCCAAGTTCCGAAAGCCACACATTATGTCAATTCATTGCTCTACGCGCAATTGATTTTTTTTTTGAATACTCATGTTAAAATTAAAATGATCACCAATTCTATACTATTTATTATGGGTCCCCAAGAACTCAAACTAAAACTCCGCAATATAGAGGACGTTCATTGTGTTTTTTTATTAAATGGATGAAAATATAACAGTGAAAAATCACATCAGACAACCGCACTTTCCAATATCTATGCACATGAACATAAACATTCATTAAAATCAGAATCAAGGCATGCAAAATTATTTGATATCGAATTTCAGAGTTTGTAATGTGTGTTATCATGTTCAAGGTTAATGACATTTTTCCTTCCACACATTTTCATCTCCCCCCCAACTTGGAATAACATTGTCCCCAATGTTTAAAGAATTGAAACATAGAAGGTGCATGATAGAAGTTCAACGAAGACATTGAAAATGAAAATTATGGAATGAAGTCACCTGGTGGTTGATGTTGAAAATGCATTCTCATGTCTCCCTTCAGTTCTGTTTTATCTCCCAATGGCTTGGAAGTTCTTGACCAGCTTTTCCCAATGACCTATGACATGCCTTTAATTTTTTTTAATATATATATATTTTTGTATTTTTTTTACCTAAAAAAATCATACAAATAACATAAACTGATGATACATTGTCTTCTATTAAATTTATGGGTAAGGTATTACTCAGGGATCACACCGAGTGACACGGATGAATATGGTTCTCTCCTTTCATACCCATCCTTACTCATAAACGAAGAACAATTCAACAATCTATTCTTTTTTTTAACCTACAAAAACATAAATAAAACAAACTTATGATACATTGTCTTCACTAACCATTCAGCCCTAAAATACCTTTTCCAAAAACAAGATGCCAAGGCTAGATTGATTAGGTGGGTCCTTCTTCTTCAAGAGTTTGATTTAACCATTAAGGATAAAAAGGGTGTTGAAAATGTTGTAGCTGATCACCTCTCTAGAATGGAATTCAAAGACAACTCACACCACCTCTCTGTGTCTGATTCATTTCCCGATGAGCACCTCTATTCAGTGAGTGATTTCCCTTGGTATGTTGACATAGCAAACCATTTGGTGATGGGTGACATTCCAAAATTCCTGGGGACCCAAGCTAAGAGGAAATTATTTTCTGATGTCAAACACTATGTGTTTGATGATCCTTACCTCTTAAAGTTATGTCCTGATCAAATCATCAGGATATGTGTTCCCGAGTCTGAACAAGAGCCAATTCTAAAATTTTGTCATGGAGAGGCATATGGAGGACACTTTTCTACAAAGAAAACCACTACAAAGGTCCTCCAAAGTGGTTTCTACTGGCCTAACCTCATTAAGTATTCCTTCCAATACTGCAAAAGTTGTCCTCAGTGTCAGTAATTAGGATCCATTTCCAAAAGAAATCAAATGCCCCTCACTCCCATTCTGGTCGTCTAAATCTTTGATTATTTGGGAATTGATTTCATTGGACCCTTTCCAAACTCTAAGGGATTCCTCTACATCCTCTTATCTATTGATTACGTCTCAAAATGGGTTGAGGCCATTCCCACCAAGACTAATGATCATCAAGTTGTGATCCGATTCCTAAAAGAGCATATCTTTTCTAGATTTGGAATTCTGAGGGCTATAATCAGTGATCGTGGAACACATTTCTGTAATCGCCCATTCTCTTCACTCATGTCTAAGTATGGAATTTCTCATAAAGTTTCCACTGCATACCATCCTCAAACCAATGGTCAAGCTGAGTTATCAAATAGGGAGATTAAGCAAATTCTTGAAAAAACTGTCAACCCCTCTAGGAAAGATTGGTCTGAGAAACTCTTGGATGCTCTTTGGGCATATCGTACAGCATTAAAAACCATCCTAGGAATTTCACCATATAGGTTGGTTTATGGAAAATCATGCCATTTACCTGTTGAAATTGAGAATAAGGCATTTTGGGCAATCAAAAAAATGAATTTTGACATTTCTTTAGCCGAAGAAAAGAGGAAGTTAGATCTTAATGAACTTGAGGAACTTAGGATGGAGGCTTATGAAAATTCAAGGATAAATAAAGCTAGAGTTCAATCCTACCAATCTAGGAATATCAAAGTCAAACAATTTGAACTGGGAAAACATGTGCTCTTGTATAGTTCAAAACTTCATTTACACCTGGGAAAGTTAAGGTCTAGATGGTCAGGTCCATTCATAGTGCATCATGTGTACCCCCATGGGGCAGTAGAGATTCAGGATCCCACAAGTGGTAACATTTTTAAGTTCAATGGTCATAGGTTAAAACCATTCATTAAATCATTCAATAAACAAGAAATAGAGTTAGAGTTAACAGAGAAAACCTATGAACCAGGAAAAATTGATAGATTTAGGATCCATGTCGGGATAACGACGTTAAACAAAAGCGCTGCACGGGAGGCAACCCGTGGTCTTTATGTTTCTAATCTTTGTGGATCATTTTTTTCCTTCTTCTTCATTTTGTTATTTAAAAAAATATATATAGACTGTTGACATGTTCTTCTTTTATGAGTAAGGATGGGTATGAAAGGGGAGCACCGTATTCATCTGTGTCACGTGGTGTGATCCCTGAGTAATACCTTACCCAGAAAATATAAAGAAGACAATTTATCATCAGTTTATTTTATTTTATTTTATATTTTTGTAGGTATTTTAAAAAAATAGATTGTTGACCTATTCTTATTTTATGAGTAAGGATGGGTATGAAAGGGGAGCACCGTATTCATCTGTGTCACGCGGTGTGATCCCTGATTAATACCTTACCCAGAAATTTAAGAGAAGAAAATGTATCATCAGTTTATGTTATTTGTACCTTTTTTTAGGTTAAAAAAATAAAAAAAATATATATATATATATTAAAAAAATTAATGCATGTCATAGGTTATTGGGAAAAGCTGGTCACAACCGTCCAAGCCATTGGGAGACAAACCAGAACTGAAGGGAGACATGGGAATGCATTTTCAACATCAACCACCAGGTGACTTCATTCCATAATTTTCACTTTCAATGTCTTCGTTGAACTTCTATCCTGCCCCTTCTATGTTTCAATTCTTTAAACACTGGGGACAGTGTTATTCCAAGTTGGGGGGGAGATGAAAATGTGTGGAATGAAAAATGTCATTAGCCTTGAACATGATAACACACGTTCCAAACTCTGAAATTGGATATCAAATAATTTTGCATGCCTTGATTCTGATTTTAATGAAAGTTTATGTTCATGTGCATAGATATTGGAAAGTGCGGTTGTCCGATGTGATTTTTCACTGTTATATTTTCATCCATTTAATAAAAAAACACAATGCACGTACTCTAGATTGTGGGGTTTTAGTTTGAGTTCTTGGGGACCCATAATAAATAGCATATAATTGGTGATAATTTTAATTTTAACATGAGTATTCAAAAAAATCAATTGCACGTAGAGCAATGAATTGACCTAATGTGTGGAATGTTCATTGGTGTATTTGAACTAATGTGTGCAATTAATTCTTCTCTTGAAACAAATAATTTTGGAATGGTCATTGGTGTATTTGGAAAGACTATAGTTGAAACTGGATTAACTATTTTTTATATTCCTTGGATTTTCCCATTAATTTCAGAAAATAGGATTGTTCATGAATCAAATTCCAAATCTTCTTACCAACCACAAGGGATACGCATTCTCAATCATGTTTAAGTGGAGAAAGATGAGGTAATAAAAAATTTTAAAGTTTGAATTGGCTAAGTTGGGGGGTTCAAGTCGAGCTAAAGACGCTAAATTAAGCGTTGCATGGGAGGAAACCCGTGGTTATCAAGTTTCCAATCATTTTGTTTTTTTAATCAACTTTATATTTCAAATAGGATTAGTGGACAATGTTGATGTAATTTTATTCTACCTTAGACCGTTGGCTTATTCTTCTTTTATGAGTATGGATGAGTATGAAAGGGGAGAACCTATTCATCTGTGTCACGCGGTGTGATCCCTGAGTAGTACCTTACCTAGAAATTTAAGAGAAGACAATGTATCATCAGTTTATTTTATTTTATTTTATATTTTTTAGGTATTTTTTTTAAAAAAAATAGATTGTTGACCTGATCTTATTTTATGAGTAAGTATGGGTATGAAAGGGGAGCACCGTATTAATCTGTGTCACGCGGTGTGATCCCTGAGTAATACCTTACCCAGAAATTTAAGAGAAGACAATGTATCATCAGTTTATGTTATTTGTACCTTTTTTAGGTTAAAAAAAATAAAAAAAATATATATATTAAAAAAAATTTAAAGGCATGTCATAGGTCATTAGGAAAATCCGGTCACAACCATCCAAGCCATTGGGAGACAAACTAGAAATTAAGGGAGACATGGGAATGCATTTTTAACATCAACCACCAGGTGACTTCATTCCATAATTTTCATTTTCAATGTCTCCGTTGAACTTCTATCCTGCCCCTTCTATGTTTCAATTCTTTAAACACTGGGGACAGTGTTATTCCAAGTTGGGGGGGAGATGAAAATGTGTGGAAGGAAAAATGTCATTAACCTTGAACATGATAACACACATTCCAAACTCTGAAATTGGATATCAAATAATTTTGCATGCCTTGATTCTGATTTTAATGCAAGTTTATGTTCATGTGCATAGATATTGGAAAATGCGGTTGTCTGATGTGATTTTTCACTGTTATATTTTCATCCATTTAATAAAAAAACACAATGCATGTCCTCTAGATTGTGGGGTTTTAGTTTGAGTTCTTGGGGACCCATAATAAATATCATAGGATTGGCGATCATTTTAATTTTAACATGAGTATTCAAAAAAAATCAATTGCGCGTAGAGCAATGAATTGACCTAATGTGTGGCTTTCGGCACTTGGGGATCGTGACTCCATAGTTGTTTGGCACAGATTTGTGCATTTTATCTCTATTTGTGGTAATTTGAATTTGTTTTTGATTGAGTTAACTCGAGATGATGTCTGAGTATGTGAGGTTCACTTGGTGCCCTAAGGTCTTTGAGCCTGGGATTCATCGACAAAGTCTTGCTACATTGGTTGACTCGATTGAGTTCAATTTCAATTACCATGGAAAAATTGAAAAAAATAAAAATAAAAATAAAAAATGAGTACTCATCTTATTATTAAAACTTGATTGCTCCTAGCGCTTCCATCTTTTCTCCCTAGAATGGAAATGAACCCCCGTGTCAATTGTGATGCACAACACTTCATCATGCTTAATTGAATTTGGATGAAATATGGCAGTGAATTTGAACAAAATAATGGGTTTGGGCTTGAGATATGCCTGTGGACATAGCTTGTTTTAAATTATTTTGATGGGTTTCATAATTGTTTGGTATGTGATCTTTGGGTGAGAAATGTGTATTAAAATGTTTTTGGAAAAGGACATTTGAATTTCATTTTTGTGAGATATATTTTGCTCGGGACTAGCAAAAATCCAGATGGGGGGTGTGATTAGCCAATAAAAACACATATTTTTATTACATTGTAATGGTATTAAATCTTTATTTTTGATCTTATGGGCTTGAGTTAGTGGATTTTAATTTTGAACATCCATTCTCATCATTTGTGCATTTCGTGCCTAATATGCACCAATTTAGGCCCAATGTTTCATATGATTTAAAAGAATGTAATTATCCATATTTGAATTTGATATTTTTTTAAATGGATATAAACTTAAATATGAACATTTTTCATTCAGGTGTCAATGGAGGATTCATAAAGGATTATGGGGTTTTTGGCGAAGAAAGGAAACAATTCTGGAGAAGGCAGATTGGATATCATCCCACTGATCGGACTGTGGGGACCACAATACAGGCCCAATGAAGCCCAAAATTCATGGGAGGATATAAGACATATATAGGAACAAATAATTCTACTGTATCCAGTGATAATTCGACCTCAATGGTGGTGATTAAGGCGGCTCAAGTTGAAGATTCAATTCTGGGCCAGATTCTGCAGCCCAGAAAAACAGCACACTATTTATATCATATCTCGCGAAAGGTTTATTATTTTGGGCTGAAATTTTACAGACTATTAGGGGACATCAGGTTCTTCATTTAAGTCTTCAAGGTTCCACTAAAAATAGGCTTTCTATATGTTCATTTAGGCGCGTCGTTCCGGTGGATGCAAGCTGGCTGCATCTTCGGGGCAAGAAGTGGAAAAGTCTCTCAACATTAATGTTCCACCCACTTTTCCCCAAAACAATTAATTAAAGGCACATGTGATGTTGGGGGCTCGGACAAGACTTTATTTTTTCCTATTTAAGGCAGTAGTGGTGGAGGATTTAGGCATCTTGGATGCTTTGTTTCATTGTAATGTTTTGTTGTCCATTTGATGTTGTAATCGTTCTTCATTCTCATGTAAGTTATTTGAATCACGTTAGTTCTTAATAAAAGTTCTTCAATTCCTATTTTTATTTTCTTCTTCTTATCACTTTGATACTGTTTCTTTAAGGTGTGAATTTATTCACACCATCACTTGTGAATTTATTCACACAACGGTGGAGTAATCGTTTCATTGTTTTATTTTTCTTCTCCAATTCTGCTTCTTTAAGTCGACTTCCCGCTTCCATTTATTTAATAGAATAAATGGATGGATAACCCCTTATGGGTTGGTCTTAGGGAGTTACATGGGGAATATTGGATGTTATTTTATGATCTAAAATTCTGTAATCATTTCATTAATTTAATATTTCCATTCGATGATTAATTTCTTCTTCATCTTCGCCAACTTTAACAATGACACATTTCGAGTGCTAGTACGATCCAATTCCATGGAGTGATCATTAAATTGATCCTCTAAGTGCATTAGTGATTAGCCTTAGAATTGTGTACGGATTAAATTGGTGAATGATGTTGAGGAATTATATCATTTTTTGGATACGTCTTGAATTAGTGAAATGAACGTTATAAGAAAATAAATACATCCAATCTAACCCTAACAACAACTTAGGATAAACTAATCTCCATTAATTGTTTTAGACTAAGTAATTGTATGTTTTAATTTATTTTATTTAGTTTAAATCAGTAGTTATTAAAATTAAATCCATCCAAATAGTTGGCCACTCTAAAGCTGAATCCTTCCAAAATCAGAGTGTCTCTCGGTTTCTTCTTCGGTCCATGTGGATTCGACCCCTACCTTTACTACAATGACTGCATACCTATAGGGTAAATTTGGGCGCAACCATTTGAATTATTCTGGAGCCAGTGCTAATTCGTCCAAAATGGTGGTGATTAAGGCGGCCCAGGTTGAAGATTCAATTCTGGGCCAAATTCTGCGGCCCAGAAAAACAGCCCACAATTTATATCATATCTCGCGAAAGGTTTATTATTTTGGGCTGAACTTTTACAGACTGTTAGGGGACATCCGTTGATTCATTTAAGACTTCTAGGTCCCATTCAAATTCTGCCTTCTAGAAGGTCCTTTAGGCGTGTATTTCCGGTGGATGCAAGCTAGCTTCATCTTCGGGGCAAGAAGTGGAAAAGTCTCTCAACATTAATGTTCCACCCACTTTTCCCCAACACAATTAATTAAAGGAACATGGGATGTTGGGGGATCAGCCGAGACATCATTTTTTCCTATTTAAGGAAGTAGTGGTGGAGGATTTAGGCATCTTGGATGCTTTGTTTCATTGTAATGTTTTGCTATCCATTTGATGTTGTAATCGTTCTTCATTCTCATGTAAGTTATTTGAATCACATTAGTTCTTAATAAAAGTTTTTCAATTCCTCTTTTTCTTTTCTTGTTCTTATCACTTTGATACCGTTGCTTTAAAGTGTGAATTTATTCACACCAGCACTTTTGAATTTATTCACACAATGGTGGAGTGATCGTTTCATTGTTTTATTTTTCTTCTCCAATTCTGCTTCTTTAAGTCAACTTCCCGCTTCCATTTATTTAATAGCATAAATGGAGGGCTAACCCCTTATGGGTTGGTCCTAGGTTGCATGGGTAAGATTGGATGTTATTTTATGATCTAAAATTCTGTAATCATTTCGATAATTTAATATTTCTATTTGATGATTAATTTCTTCTTCATATTCGCCAACTTTAACAATGACACATTTCGAGTGCTAGTACGATCCAATTCCATGGAGTGATCAGTAAATTGATCCTCTAAGTGCATTGGTGATTATCCTTGGAATTGTGTAGGGATTAAATTGGTGAATGATGTTGAGGAATTATATCATTTTTTGGATACGTCTTGAATTAGTGAAATGAACGTTATAAGAAAATAAATACATCCAATCTAACCCTAACAACAACTTAGGATCAACTCATCTCCATTAATTGTTTTAAACTAAGTAATTTTATGTTTTAATTTATTTTCTATAGTTTAAATCAGTAGTTATTAAAATCAAATCAATCCAAATAGTTGGCCACTCCATAGACGAATCCTTCCAAAATCAGAGTGTCTCTCCGTTTCTTCTTCGGTCCCTGTGGATTCGACCCCTACCTGTACTACAATGATTGCATACCTATAGGGTAAATTTGAGCGCAAACAAATTTTGGCGCCGTTTCCGGGGATCCAAGTAAGTTATGTTAGACACTATCATTATTTTCTCGCCCCACGTTCTCTATTCTCACCCCATCTCTCTTATCTTTACCCCTTTCTATTTGTGTGTGTCCTGAGAATCTAGAATCCAACTTTCTCTCTTCTCCAATGGAGTGTCCTCCAAATTATCTTATCACAAAATCATGCTGGAATGAAATGGAAAATGAATATTGGGAAGCCCCTAAATTAGAAAATTTCTTTGATCAACCCTTGAATGATTACCACACACCTGATGATATGTACAATCAATGGGATGATGATTGTTTAAAGGATCAATTTCCATCCCTCTCGAGGAAGATTGAAGAGATGGAACTCAATGAAGTTCACGATTTACAATATTTTATCCATCCTAATCCTCAAAAAATCCTTTAACAATTGTGTAATAAAATGGATATGATGAGTTCCGAGGTATCATCATTGAGATTAGAACTACAATGCATTAATACTTGTGAGGAACTCATCTAGACACCAAATGTACCTTCCAAAACCTTATGTGAAGTGTCTAGTTTCCCACAAGCCTCTCATGAATTTATTGAAGAACCAACCTTTGGATTTTGGGTTGGGGAATTGATTCAAAAAATTTATGGAGGGTCTTTAAATGAGGAGGAAATTGATTTTTTGGATTCAAATGAGAAGAATTTGACATCGTGGATTGAGTCTCCTATGTATAACTCTATTGATGATTTTTCAAAAACATCATTCACCGAACCATTGAGAGAAATTAAAAACCTTGAGTCCATACCCATTCCTAAAATTGATCTTTCCAATTTGGAGGTTGAATCTTCTATTCAAAAGGAACCAATTTTGTTGAGAAATTTGAAAAATGAAACTGAGTTGGATTCAAAATCTCAACCTGTGTCTGGTTGTCTTATCCATACCGAGCTCAAAATCATTTTCCTTCCTTACCCTCTCAAGTATCCCTTTATAGGGTATAATAATGACCTTTCAATTAGAATTCATTCTTCTCTTGAAAAAAATAATTTTGGAATGGTCATTGGTGTATTTGGAAAGACTATAGTGGAAACTGTATTAACTATTTCTTACATTCCTTGGATTTTCCCATTAATTTCATAAAATAGGATTGTTCATGAATCGAATTCCAAATCTTCTTACCAACCACAAGGGATACGCATTCTCAATCATGTTGAAGTGGAGAAAGATGAGGAAATAAAAAAATTTAAAGTTGGAATTGGCTAAGTTGGGGGGTTCAAGTCGAGCTAAAGATGTTAAATTAAGCGCTGCACGGGAGGCAACCCGTGGTTATCAAGTTTCCAATCATTTTGTTTTTTTAATCAACTTTATATTTCAAATAGGATTAGTGGATAATGTTGATGTAATTTTATTCTACCTTAGACGGTTGACATGTTCTTCTTTTATGAGTATGGATGAGTATGAAAGGGGAGAATCGTATTCATCCGTGTCACGCGGTGTGATCCCTGAGTAATACCTTACCCAGAAATTTAAAAGAAGACAATGTATCATCAGTTTATTTTATTTTATTTTATATTTTTTTAGGTATTTTTTTTAAAAAAAAATAGATTGTTGACCTGATATTATTTTATGAGTAAGGATGGGTATGAAAGGGGAGCACCGTATTCATCTGTGTCACGCGGTGTGATCCCTGAGTAATACCTTACCCAGAAATTTAAGAGAAGACAATGTATCATCATTTTATGTTATTTGTACCTTTTTTAGGTTAAAAAAAATACAAAATATATATATATATATATTAAAAAAAAATTAAAGGCATGTCATAGGTCATTGGGAAAATCCAGTCACAACCATCCAAGCCATTGGGAGACAAACCAGAACTGAAGGGAGACATGGGAATGCATTTTTAACATCAACCACCAGGTTACTTCATTCCATAATTTTCATTTTCAATGTCTTCATTGAACTTCTATCCTGCCCCTTCTGTGTTTCAATTCTTTAAACACTGGGGATAGTGTTATTCCAAGTTGGGGGGGGAGATGAAAATGTGTGGAAGGAAAAATGTCATTAACCTTGAACATGATAACACACATTCCAAACTCTGAAATTGGATATCAAATAATTTTTCATGCCTTGATTCTGATTTTAATGCAAGTTTATGTTCATGTGCATAGATATTGGAAACTGCGGTTGTCCGATGTAATTTTTCACTGTTATATTTTCATCCATTTAATAAAAAACACAATGCACGTCCTCTAGATTGTGGGGTTTTAGTTTGAGTTTTTGGGGACCCATAATAAATAGCATAGGATTGGCGATCATTTTAATTTTAACATGAGTATTCAAAAAAATCAATTGCGCGTAGAGCAATGAATTGACCTAATGTGTGGCTTTCGGCACTTGGGGATTGTGACTCCATAGTTTTTTGGCCCAGAGTTGGGCATTTTATCTCTATTTTTGGTAATTTGAATTTGTTTTTGATTGAGTTAACTCGAGATGATGCCTGAGTATGTGAGCTTCACTTGGTGCCCTAAGGTCTTTGAGCCTGGGAGTCATCGGCAAAGTCTTGCTGCATGGGTTGACTCGATTGAGTTCAATTTCAATTACCATGGCAAAATTGCAAAAAAAAACAAAAAAAAAGAAAAAAAAATGAGTACTCATCTTATTATTAAAATTTGATTGCTCCTAGCGCTTCCATCTTTTCTCCCTCGAATGGAAATGAACCCCCGTGTCTATTGTTATGCACAACACTTCATCATGCCTAATTGAATTTGGATGAAATATGGAAATGAATTTGAAAAAAAGAATGGGCTTGGGCTTGAGATATGCCTGTGGACATATCTTGTTTTAAATGATTTTGATGGGTTTCATAATTTTTTGGTATGTGATCTTTGGGTGAGAAATTTGTATTAAAATGTTTTTGGAAAAGGACATTTGAATTTCATTTTTGTGAGATATATTTTGCTCGGGACTAGAAAAACTCAAGTTTGGGGGTGTGATTAGCCAATAAAAACACATATTTTTATTAAATTTTAAGGGTATTAAATGTTCATTTTTGACCTTATGGTCCTGAGTTAGTGGATTTTAATTTTGAACGTCCATTCTCATCATTTGTGCACTTCATGCCTAATATGCACCAATTTAGGCCCAATGTTTCATCTGATTTTAAAAAATGTAATTATCCATATTTTAATTTGATATTTTGGGAAATTTATATAAACATAAATATGAACATTTTTCATTCAGGTATCAATGGAGGATTCATAAATGATGATGAGGATATTTGGTGATGAAAGGAAACAATTCTGGAGAAGGAAGATTGGATATCATCCCACTGATAGGAATGTGGGGCCCACAATACAGGGCCAATGAAGCCCAAAATTCATGGAAGACTAGAAGAAATATATAGGAACAAATAATTATTCTGGATCCAGTGCTAATTCGTCCAAAATGGTGGTGATTAAGGTAGCCCAAGTTAAAGATTCAATTCTGGGCCAGATTCTGCGGCCCAGAAAAACAGCCCACTATTTATGTAATATCTTGCGAAAGGTTTATTATTTTGGACTGAAATTTTACAGACTGTTAGGGGACATCTGTTTATTCATTTACTTCTTCTAGGACTTACTCAAATTCGGCTTTCTAGAAGGACCTTTAGGCGCGTCTTTCTGGTGGATTCAAGCTGGCTGCATCTTCGGGGCAAGAAGTGGAAAAGTCTCTCAACATTAATGTTCCACCCACTTTTCTCCAACACAATTAATTAAAGGCACATGGGATGTTGGGGGATCGGCCAAGAATTCATGTTTTCCTATTTAAGGCATTAGTGGTGGAGTATTTAGGCATCTTGGATGCTTTTTTTCATTGTAATGTTTTGCTGTCCATTTGATGTTGTAATCGTTCTTCATTCTCATGTAAGTTATTTGAATCACATTAGTTCTTAATAAAATTTCTTCAATTCCTATTTTTATTTTCTTCTTCTTATCACTTTGATACCGTTTATTTAAGGTGTGAATTTATTCACACCAGCACTTGTGAATTTATTCACACAACGGTGGAGTGATCGTTTCATTGTTTTGTTTTTCTTCTCCAATTCTGCTTCTTTAAGTCGACTTCCCGCTTCCATTTATTTAATAGCATAAATGGAGGGCTAAACCCTTATGGGTTGGTCCTAGGGAGTTGCATGGGGAATATTGGATATTATTTTATGATCTAAAATTCTGTAATCATTTCATTAATTTAATATTTCCATTTGATGATTAATTTCTTATTCATCTTCGCCAACTTTAACAATGACACATTTCGAGTACTAGTACGATCCAATTACATGGAGTGATCATTAAATTGATCCTATAAGTGCATTGGTGATTATCCTTGGAATTGTGTAGGGATTAAATTGGTTAATGATGTTGAGGAATTATATCATTTTTTGGATACGTCTTGAATTAGTGAAATGAACATTATAAGAAAATAAATGCATTCAATCTAACCCTAACAACAACTTAGGATCAACTCATCTCCATTAATTATTTAGACTAAGTAATTGTATGTTTTAATTTATTTTCTTTAGTTTAAATCAGTAGTTATTAAAATCAAATCAATCCAAATAGTTGTCCACTCCATAGCCAAATCCTTCCAAAATCAGAGTGTCTCTCGGTTTCTTTTTCAGTCCCTGTGGATTCGACCCCTACCTGTACTACAATGACCGCATACCTGTAGGGTAAATTTGGGGGCAACCACGTATCCAGAACTGACACTTAGAGAGCTTACCATAAAGCTGGTGCTCTCAGATTGTATCTAGTACAACCCGCAAGTGGTAGGCGTGCTCCTCCTCTGTGGTCGAGTATATCAAAATGTCGTCGATGAAGACCACAACAAATCGATCGAGGTATGACTGAAAGATCCTATTCATGAGACTCATGAACACCACTGGGGCATTGGTTACATCGAATGACATAACCAAGAACTCATAGTGGCCATACCGACATCTGAAGTCCGTCTTCTGCACGTCCTCGTCTCGAACTCTGAGCTGATGATAGCCTGACCTGAGGTCTATCTTCGAGAACCACCATGCTCCCTTGAGCTGATCGAAGAGGTCGTCAATTCTTGGTATCGGATACTTTTTTCTCACGGTCACCTAGTTCAGGTGACTATAGTTGACACACAGTCGCAAGCTCCCATTCGCCTTCTTGGCGAACAATATCGGGGAAGCCCAGGGTGAAACACTGGGTCGGATGAATCCCTTTCCCTACAAGTTCTCCAGCTGTACCTGTAGCTCTCGAAGCTCAGCGGGAGCCATCCGATATGCTGGAGTGGATATCGGGGCTGTCTCGGGGTACAAGTCAGTATAAAAGTCTACCTCTCTGCGAGGAGGTAGTCCTGGAACGTCGTCAGGGAAAACGTCCGTATAATGATCTACCACTACAGGAAAACTAGGACTCTGCACGTCAACTACTCCTAGGATGAGGATAGCCAACTGATGAGTGGTGGGCTGTCCTCTCCTCTGTGTGAGTCCATCCTGTGCTATAAAGGCTCCCTTCTCACCAGTGAAGGTGAACCTGCACCCATCGGTGAGAACACACCGCACCTTGTGCCTAATACAGTTGATCTGAGCATGGACTATGGATAACCAATCCATGCCCAAGATGACATCGTAAGGCCTCGACGCCGCTACAAGAAGATCCCAGCTGAAGCTCTCACCTCCTAGAGTAAGCTCACACTGTCGGCACCAGTGCTTAATCGTCGAGTCTGCTCCCATGGGAGTCTCTAGCCGTAAGGATCGAGCCAACGGCTCTGTTGGAATCTCCGAGCTCCGAACAAGGGCAGCGGCAATAAAAGAATGACTCGCTCCTGTGTCTATAAGAACTACGGCAAGGGTGGAGTAGACACAGATAGTACCTCGAATCATCTCTGGCGCGCCGTGGTCGTAGGCCTCTACTGCCTGAAGCTGATCCTGTCTCTGCCCGCCAGCTCCCTGTGGTCGGGGTGGACCTCCTGGTGGTGGTGGTGGTAAGGCCTCAAAGCGTCGCCCACCACCTACTGCTCGGCCAGCTCCCCTGCCTCATCCGACTGCTCTCGGTGGATCGCCACGGTCGACCCTCTACCTCTGCCTGGGTGGCCCCTCAACTATATGCTGCTCCTATGTACCGCGGGTCGGGTAGTCACGAGCCATGTGGCCCTGCCCACCGCATGCGTAACATTGTCTGCTCCTTGGAAGGCTAGCTCTGCGTCGTGTTCCCTGCACCTCTGATCCAGTATCCTGAGGTCGTCTGCCTGATGGTCTGGTCCGCCTGGACCCCTGTGACATTCATCGACTGCCAGCTGCAGATGACTCTGCTACGTGCCGCCTTGTGGTAGGTCTCGTTGCTGGTGTAGGCTCAATAAGAAATCTCTCTATGAGAAGAGATCGCTCCAGTACTCCTTCCTGTGTCAGAATGCTGAGGGAGATCATCAATGCCCTGATCTTATGCCTCAGTCCCTACTTGAAGGTCTAGGCCCAGAAGAATGGGTCCCGTACCATGTCCGTCGAATAGCACGAGATATCGGTAAAACTCGTCGAGTACTGGGCTACCGTCATGC
This sequence comes from Viscum album, assembly GCA_963277665.1. NCBI lineage: Eukaryota > Viridiplantae > Streptophyta > Magnoliopsida > Santalales > Viscaceae > Viscum > Viscum album. The sequence goes on along the minus strand of OY728133.1, from coordinate 827,060,357 downwards.
TTCCCTACCGCAGTTGTAGAATCTCCTGGATGCGCACCGCACGGAGGGTGGCTGGGACGAACTCCGAGCTAAAGAGAATCTCAAAGTCCATCTAGATGAGAGATGTCTCGTCGTGAACTTCGAGCATCAAGCTCCACCATCTTTCTGATGCCGCGTGCAGGAGGCTCGCTGCGAGGATCACCATGAGGTCAGCTGGTGTCCCCAATAACCTGAAAACTTGAACAATCGCCTCCAGCCAATCCTCGACTGCCTGAGGGTCCGTCTTCCCACGGAACCTGGGTGGTCTCTGATGCTGAAACTCATGCAGTGCACTAAGGCGACGTGCACTCTTAGCAGCTGGGGCTGGTGGCATCGGTGGCTCGGTGGGTATGGTACCTCTGGTGCCTCTGCTGAAAAAGGGCCCTGCATCGAGGCCTCTTCACTCGGTGGGCTGTCATCTCGCACAAAGCTCGGAACCCTAGATGGCTGCCGTCATGGGGCCATCCTAAAAAAATAGGTGTGCCATGGTCAAACAGTATACCTGGTGAGCTGACACAAAGTAATCACAAATAAAACTTTTGAAACACACATGCAATCAATGTTTTTGTGCATTGAGTCAGAAATCAGAAGTCAGGGTCCTGGTGTACGGATACGTCGGTCTCCACACCAACACTGGACTCCCTGGACTGATAACCACACTCAATACCCTTAACACTATTGCTTCACTTAGAAGAAAGATCAGAGTCCTGAGTTCTTCGGTAGAACCGAACTCCTCTGATACCAATTTGGCACAACCCGTGCTGTGACTACCCCAAGCCCGCCTCCCATAGGCCAGGGGATGACAACTAGCACCAAGGCGTAAATCCCGAAAAAAAGGGAAAGGAATTGCCTTTATAAAGTAAACAAACACCACAGAGTAAGAAAGCAGAAGTAAACACTAAGTAAAACTGGGTACAAAAGTAGTGCGAAAAAGTAAGTGGGCCAGAATACAAACCCAAACTGAAAGTAAAGTACAACTGGAAATAAAGTACAACAATTGAAAGTAAAGCAGCAACGTCGAGCCGTCCACTAGAATTCTCACCTGAAGGGTGGGTACAGATAGCCTCCTCAGCCCCTCGGGTCTAGCCGTCCGCTCCGTGTACGTTCCGCCCAGTGGTCCACCTCCAGGTACCGACTTGCTCCACAAGACTCAACCACGATCAGCGTTGTCTGTCGTCTGCATCCAACACAACATAGTGCGGGCATAGCCCATGCAGGGGTGAGTATACGCTACTCAGTAGGGACCCCGAGACCCCCTAAGGTCACCTAGAATCCAAAAATGATAATCCACAAAGGAAAGATTCAATCACGAAGTAACATCCAACACTACTTAGATATATGCCCATACATATACCCAAGTCATCAATTCTAATTCGTCTCCAACACCTAATCCCAAGTTCGATCACGTCCACACAGGATAGTACAACCCAAACCACACAATATAACACAACCCAATCCACATAGGAAAGCAATTCAATCATATCGAAGATATTGATTGAAATTCAAGACTCAGCTCACACAGGTATACTTCTTCGTAAGGTGATAGAGATGATCAGATATAGCCACTGATTCATCTGAGATCGGACCCACGTAGGATACTAAACCAGCTAATCTATCGGACCCACATAGGATACAGACCAGCTACTCTGCCAGACCCACGTAGGATATCAAGAACAGAGTCAGACATTGCCAGACCCACATAGGATACAAGAATAGTAGTCATTGTCATCGAACCCACGGAGGATTTCAGTACGGTCTTCATCGCTGCCGAACCCACGGAGGATACAAGAACAGTAGTCATTGTCGTCGAACCCACAGAGGATTTCAGTACGGTCTTCATCACTGCCGAACCCACGGAGTATTTCAGTGCATTCTTCATCACTGCCGAACCCACGGAGGATTTCAGTGCAGTCATCGTCGTTGTCGTAGTCGCAGCCAGCTCTAGGGTTCTCGCACACAACATGCTCGTTTCCGGGAGGGTCCGCTCCACGAGCCAAGGGGTCGATACATCAACTGATAGGTAGTCTGGAGTTGATGTATCTCGAAGTTCCGTCTTGACAAGAGGAACTCAACGTGACAGACATCGTGTCAATCGGATGCCTGGTCTGAGAGTTATTGGCTTTTTCGTTCCAGGGGCCTGGTTGGTTTTTAAGTCAAAATCAACCCGACCACACTCCAACTGCATCTAAATCTCGAGTGGAGTAATCCAAAAGGTCCGTATCACTAAGAGGAATCCAACAAGGTCGACGGCACGTCAATCGGACATCCAGAGCTCAATTTATAAGCATTTCCGCTCCGAGGGCCCGGTTGGTTTCGTGTTCGAACCAACCCGGCCACACCCAAAGTTCTCAGAAACTTTCAGTGCAATATACCAAAATGACCGTCTCGATCCAAGGATCGCATCGCAAATGATGGTGTGTCATTCGTAGGTCCGTAGCCCAAGATATAGGCAAAATAACAAACATGTCTGGTTTTAGGGGGTTTTGGGCCCGGACTGACCCGGCCCGAGACCCCCCCGGGTCGGCCCGAACCGGGTTGACCCAAACTGGTTCCGAGTCCGGCCCATTAGGGTGCGGCGCAACACGGCCCGGCCCTGCCGTTGCGGAAAGGGGGGGGGGGTTGCCCCCCTTGATTGAACCGCGGCCCCCACGTGGAGCCGCTCCTTCTGGTCAGCCAGGGGTTACGACCCCCGGTTTCTCGGAAGTCGGCCTTCCGATGCTGCTGCCGCGGGACCGCCGCAGTCCCGCCCCTCCGAGGTTCCGGCGGCCGGCGGTTCCGACCGCCCCACCTTGCACCGCCACGACTTCGAGCCGCGGCCTTGTCCGACCGGTGCGGCGCGACGGCGCCGCACCCCTCCGCTGCGGCCCCGCTCCTGCCGTGGCCTCTTCGAGGTTCTCCGGTGTGGCGCAACGGCTCCGCGGCTTCCTTCGGCCTCAACGTCACGGCGCGACGGCGCCGTGCTTATTCTCCACATTCCTCCATGTTTCCGCGCGGTGTCGCTCCACCGCGCCGCCTTCTTTCGAGCCGTAACAAACACAACAACCAAGGGGGAGGAGGGTCGGCCATTTTCGTGTGGTCCGGCCTCCTCCCGTTAAGTTGATAACAAGCGGCCCCAAATCAAAGACGAAGAACGGAAAAGATTATTCCACGAAAAAAATCAACCCCTACCTGAAGGTGCTGTTGAACGAAGGTTCGTCGTGGAAAAAGAACATCACAGAAGAAGGTGTAGCGGAAGGAGGCTCCGTAAGCGTCGTCGACGTCGCGGAGAAGAGAATCATCGGCGTCGCGGTACATGGTGTCACGTCGTCGATCTTCGAGGATTCAGCGTTCTTCTTCTTCCTTCGTCGGAGGTCGGCGTTCTTCGTCGGTGACGGTGCGTTCTTTACGTTCTTCAAGGAGGAAGATGAAGTTCAAGACTTGAGAAAATCCTATCCAATCCTTCTCGCACAACCCAAAAACCCTTAAAGAAATAAGACTTGTCTTATTTAATTAACTCACACAAGCCACCAATCAATTCGAAATTCAAAATTGAATTCTCGAATTAATTATATTGAACAACTTAAATAGTTAATTAAAAAGAGAGCTGACTTACAAATTAATTGGGGTGTGGGTGAGTTACAGAAAATAAATGCACATGGGAGGTAAAAAGGAATTTGAAGGGGTGGGGATCATGTGGGCCCCACTTCACTAATATCCTACCTAGGGTAGTTAGGAACTAGTGGGTCCCACCCCAACCTCCAAGCATAGGTTTAAACTACATTAAATAAAAATAAAATTGGCTGCACAAATTTTATTTTATTCATTACTTAACCCACTATTTTTAAAACCACACCCGAGAAAACGCAACTCCAGAAAAGGTGTTCCTAAGCAATTACTGGCGCTGCGGTTCCATCGGTGCCCTCGGATTTTGATTCTGAGCACTGGTTCAAAAGTTAGGAAAACCCACTCGTTCATTCACTGAACGTACCTGAGCTAAACTTCGGAACGTGATTCCGGGCACACCGGGCCTCGGAATCAGGTGCCGTAAAAAACCGCGTTCTTGTAAAATCCCAAAGAAAATTAAGAAAAAAAATTTCCCTTGAATTTTATGGGTCCTTACAAATAAAAATGGAAATACAATGTACATATTTTGGAGGTTCCAGTGGAGGTTCCAGTGGAGGTTCCAGTGGAGGTTCCAGTGGAAGTTTCAATGGAGGTTCCAGTTCCAGTGGAGTGGAGGTTCCGGTGGAGGTTCCAGTGGAGGTTCCAGTGGAATTTCCAAATTAAGTTTCAATAGATGTTCCACAATACAACAAAAATATATATTTATAAAACTATATAATATATTAATAAAAATTAAATTTTAATAAATATATTTATATTTAATGAAATTATATATAATATATGTAATATATTTTATTCAACATATATACTAATAACAATTATAAATCTATCAAGAGGAAGTTCTAGTGGAGGTTCCAGTAGAGGTTTTAGTGGAGGTTTCAGTGGAGGTTTCAATGGAGGTTCTATTGTAGGTTCCAGTGGAGGTTTCAGTGGAGGTTCTAGTGGAGGTTCCCGGTTCTAGTGGAACTTTTAGTGGAAGTTCCAGTGGAGGTTCCAGTGAACATTCTAGTGGACATTCCAGTGGAGGTTCCAGTGGAAGATCGAGTGGAGGTTCCAGTGGAAGCTCCAGTAGAGGTTCTAATAGAAGTTCCAATTGAAGTTTCAATAGATGTTTCACAATACACCAAAAGTATATACTTATAAAACTATAGAATAAATTAATAAAAATTAAATTTCAATAACTGTATCTATATTAAATGCAATTATGTATAATATATGTAATATATTTTATTCAACATCTATACTAATAACAATTATAAATCTATGAAGAGTAAGTTCCAGTGGAAGTTCCAGTGGAGGTTCCAGTTCTAGTGGAGGTTCCAGTTCTAGTGGAGGTTTCAGTGAAGGTTCTAGGTTCCAGTGGAAGTTCTAGTGGAAGTTCCAGTGTAGGTTCCAGTGGAAGTTCCAGTGGAGTTTCCAGTGGAGGTTTCAGTGGAGGTTCCAGTGGAGGTTCCAATAGAACTTCCAAATGAAGTTTTAATGGATGTTCTACAATACAACAAAAGTATATATTTATAAAACTATAGAATATATTAATAAAAATTAAATTTTAATAAACATATTTATATTAAATTCAGTTATATATAATATATGAAATATATTTCATTAAACATATATACTAATAAAAATTATAAATCTATTAAGAGGAAGTTTCAGTGGAACTTAAACCAGAAATTCCAGTGAAACTTCCTCTAGAACATTCCAGTGTGAATTAGAAACTTACATTAATCTTCAATAAAAAATTTCTCTAAAAAATAAAATAGATAACTCAAATAAAGTCTTTATAAAAAATTTAATGATTCAACTAGAAACGTTATAGTGAAGTTTTGTAAAAAATATATTTTTTAAAGAAAAATTATTTTTCCTTTTTTAAATGGAATAAACATTTTTTACACAAATATTTCCTTCCATTTACATTAATAATTATATTTACAATACAATAAAATAAATATTCTTTCATGCATTAAAAAAATGTATGACTTTAAAGACATCAAAGAAAATATATTAATTTTTCCCTAAATGATTAAAAAGTCTATTTTTATCACATATTTATTTTTAATTTTTTTTAAAATATTCAACACAATTTTTTTTAAAAAAAATATATATTTCAATTATAAATATAATCGGTTTTAAAATAAAATCACCTCATTAATATTTAAAATGTTTTAAAAAAAGGTATGCACATAAAAATATTAACAAAAATATATTTATTTTACTCAAATAATCAAAAAATTGAACATATATTATTTGGTAATTTTTTAGTAAAGCGTAATATTTTTTTATAAAACTATAGAATATATTAATAAAATTTGAATTTTAATAAATATATTTATATTAAATGAATTTATATAAAATATTTATTACAATTTTTACATAAATTTTATAATAATAATATAGTTTACCATTTAAAAATGTATACAAAAATAATTTTATTTATAATATAATAGACTCATTATTATTTTATGCGTTAAAAAAATTGTACGACTTTAAAGATATCAAAGAAAATCTATTAATTTTTCCCTAAATAATTAAAAAATCTATTTTTATCACACATTTATTTTTAATTCTTTTTAAAATATGTAACACAATTTTTTTAACAAAATAAAATATCTTTCAATTACAAATATAATTACTTTTAAAATAAAATTAACTCATTAATATTTAACAAGTTTTAAGGAAATGTACGCACTTAAAAATATTAAAAAAATATATTCATTTTACTCAAATAATCAAAAAATTGAAAACATATATTATTTGATCATTTTGTAGAAAAACGTGATAATTGTTTTATATAAGACAAATAAAAATTCATTTAAAAATATATTCAGTTTTAAAACATATCACAATTTTGTATTATTTATTTAATATATAACATAATATTATAAATTGGAGATATGAGATTTCATTGATTGGAGAGATGGAGAATCTATAACCTATTTTTTGTACAAGACCAATATACCCCTCACTTCCTTGGTTACCCGATTGCAACACGTGAAAAAAAACATGTGTCAATATCCTAGAAGGTGACGGGATCATTCATTATTTAATGGAATTGGAGACGATAAAAATTGGGATTTGGGCAGTGAGAATACGACTACGTGAGAATCCTTTTAAAAAAAGACTACATGAATGTCCTTCAATTTATTTATGTGGAGATGTTATAGAATTGGATACATAGTAATCCAGTTACGTGCCAGCTTCCTGAAAATTCCATTACTTAGCCATTTTATAAAAAAAACATAATAATTAAAGTTGTAAACAAAAATAAAATAAAATAACTAAATTAACCAAATAAATAAAATAAGAATAAAATAAATTTTCATTGGTTAATTCATTAAAAACATAACTTAAACATCTAAATAAAATAAACTCAAACTAAATATATTTTTTTAAAATAATAAATTATAATTAAAAATTAAAAACAACATGATTAAATTAATTAATTAACATAATTAAGAAATGATAAAAAATAATTAAAGAATTGAATTATAATTTTATATTGCTAATTGGTTAATTAATTAAAGTAAAATGATTAAAAGTTAAACATTAATTGATTATTAAAAATATAAATACCAAGATAAAAAGGGATAAATAATTAATATACAATTTTAAAAAATAAATAAAAATAAGGAATGATAAAAAACAATAAAAAAATATTAATAAATAATAAAAATATTAACAAATAATTTAAAGAATGGAAAATTGATAATTAAAACAATAGAAAAACATAATTATCAATAATTTTATTAATTTATTAAAAATATTATAAATTGACCAAGAACTGATAAAAAACCAATAATTAACTAATTTAGACATTAAAATACATAAATAGTATAAGGAGTGATGTGGTAAAAAGCATCAATTTAAGGCCACATCAGTGGGTTACTCAAAAAACATAATTGCTTATCAATTTTATATATATGTAACAATACATGTAAATATAAAAAATGATTAATAATATAAAAATAATAAATTGAATTCATATGTTCAACCATAAATAATTTACTTTACCAATGTTTCAAAATAGTAAGAAAAATTATATTGTTGAAGTTCTACAAGAGCAGATGGTGTAATTTATGTAAACTATTTCTTGATATGATCATCATATAATCTACAAATTAATTAATATTGATTTACTTTTAAAAAAATTAAAGAATAAGTGAAAGTAGCACTCACTATCAAAATCCTATCATTTATTCACAATTGAGAATAATGTATGTATGATAACCAATGACAAATTAAATTTTTTTTATTAAAGAAACACTTTTAAGGAGAAAGTGAGAAACCAAGAAACATGACTTCAACGACAAAGACATAAAATTGTGCCTCGACGGTCCAAAGTTCAAAAAAACAAGATCATACAACAAATAAAGGCCCCTCCCAAGTAAGATCAACATTAAGGTCAGTTTTCACCATTCCAACACTAGACGACAAGCAATCCCGTACAAAGACGAGCCGGTACCGATGGCCAAGGCCATACCCTCTCAAAAATCCAAAACCAAATCGCGTAAGTCAGGTGAAAACTTGTAGCTCAAAACCTAATCTGGAGCCATCTATGAAGATAATCTGGAGTCAAGAACCTTGAACATCAGGCCGCTGGCAAACAACATTCACTGCAGGGAGCAGAATCCACCACCACTTCAACGCAATAAGCACGACATGAGAAAATCCCTTGTAGGTGATTGCTAAAACCATAAACTCCACCACTTGCTCAAAACCATCACAACCTGTTACATCCAAAATCATGTTTGCAGACCAATACACCCGCATCAAGAACCCATTCACCATGAGACCATCACCGGTTGTCGGAATCAAAGCCGGGACCCCACCCCCATCCCATCCCCAACCAGCCATAGACACCAGAGGGTCGAGGAGCCTCACCAAAGTCCGAATTGCACACAGGAAGTCAAAAGGAGGGGCGAGAAGCCTCCCACGACCGACGCCACACAAATCCAAATGAACATCGAACATCAAAGTAAAAAAAAAGAAAATACCCCTTACCGATAACACCTCCGGATCCGAACCTGCAAGGAGGATGAAGAAAGCCCGTCGCCACCCTTGAGACCTCACCCAACAACCAGATCCGCCCAACACACCCCTAACCGAGTCAGACACGAAGCAGCAACCATCATCACAGTGTGGAAATCTGAACCTTGAACCCTCACCGTGCCACCATGTAGTTCAGAAAATGATGAGATATTCCAAGATCGAGTCCACGAAGCCACTGTATGAGAGACCGCACGCCAAAGTTGCGCCGAACTGAAGCAGCGAGGAGATGAGTCCGGCCGATCCGCCAGAGAGAAGAGGAAGGCGGAGGTGGGGAGAGAAACCCTATCGTAGAGCCCTTTATGGGTGCATCCTTTTAATGATGTATGTATGATCTTTGTGTTATTCATCATCTAAAATTCATCATTCATAAACTTCACCAAATAATGTTTAGATTGATTAAATAATAATAATTTATATTTTATTGGATCATCAATATTCCCCTCAATGCGGCCTATTCGGTTATATTTTGAAGTATATTCATATTGAAAATAATTAGAGAAGAAAAACAAAATTTTCACTTACAGATATGCTTATTTAATTAACACTTCAACTGATGCTTTATTGCATACCTTTTTCTTCAATTTCTATATGCATTTATTTTATAGGTACATCAATTGAAATTGTATCGGTCCTCCCCATTATTCTTCATTTAAAAAATGTAATATTAAATGTTTCATTGACTCAAAGAAAGTTGGGGGAATTTTTTTCCAATTTATATTAAATTAAAATAGTATATTTGTGCATCCTACTCAGTGCATCATAGTATATTTTCTCCGCATAAATTTCTTAGAAAAATATGATATTTCAATCAACACATCCCAAATCAAAGAATTCAATAAACCTCTAAGGCTAATCAGTGGTAGTATTTCCATTATAACATGACAATCATGAATTTTTAATCTAGTAATAAGACTATTTTTGATAAATAAATCCAAATTGGAAATGTGACCATCTAGTAAACTCAAATATACAATCCAATGATAGAATAATAAATTATTTTCTTTTTAAATTTCATAAGCTTCTTTTAGATTCATTAAATTTTGTGATCTATCATTTTCAAATAACTCAAGTTCTGAATGCTTGTAAATTTTGGCAAGATCTAATCATGCCTTTACATTATCTTTAGTCTTACCAAGAATGTCTAAAAGTGTATAAAATATGTTATCAAAATAGTTCTCCTCAACATCCATGACATATAACATATGACAAAACAAAAAATCGAACTAATATGGTAGATCCCAAAAATACTCCGCTTTATCCAATTACAATTTTTCCTAAAGTTATCTATTTTTTGTTGGTTTATAGTCAGTCTAAAGATAACATGAGGTAATGAAGAGACAATAGATTTTATATCAATATCTGAGATCATTGTTGGAGCTTTATCTCTTTCAATTGCACCTTTTCTAAAATTAATTTTTTTCATTTGTAAAGGATGTTATACAGGAAGAAATCTATGATGATAGTCAAAAAAGAAATGTTTTCTTCCATTGGAAAATATAAACATTTAGTTGTCAGTAATATAGTATGAAATTGATTTTATACCATGTGTACTCCAACCAGATAACATGGCATACACTAGAAAGTCACTAATTTTCCACATTAATGCAGCTTTCATTATGAAATTTTGTTTTTCAACAACATCATTAGTACTAACACCATTAATCCATAATAAATTTGACTCATAAATCATTGGTTTCAAATAAACATCAATATTATTTTTTAAATGTCCTGGAATTAGTAATGCAAAAAAGATATATGGTTCTTTCATCAACATCCAAAGAGGTAAGTTGTACAGAGTTATAAAGACAGTCCAATAAGAATATTGACTACCATAAGAACCAAATGGATAGAAAACTTCAGTAGAAAGACACAATCACACGTTATGATATTCTGAAGAAAAATATGGATTCACCTAATCAAAATATTTTCATGAATCCCCATCACAATTATGATTTAATATTTTATTGATAGAAATATTTTATTTGTTTCATTTCATCAATGAGGTTAAAACATCAATTTTTAATATTATAATCATTTTTACAATACTTTAAATGATTAATTATGGTCATATTAAATTATCTGATAATTATAATAAAACATAATATTAATTTATGAATCTATTTTATGAAAATAAATTTTCTTTTATATCATTATATTAATTATAAAATTGTAAATAAACACTTAAATTTTACAAAAATACCAACACATAATTTATCATTTTTACAACATTTATTTACTTATACCATGCTATAAATATATCATATTTTTATTTATAATATACCCATATTTTATTTTATACTTTCATAGGTGATGTTACTATTCTAACGACCAGATTACTATCCCTAGCAGTTAGATTACTATTCCAATGGTCAGATTTATAACAATCATACATGTTCCCCAATTTCTATAAATACCACTTATTCACGCATTCTTCATTCACTTCTACTTTCTCTCAAGGTTATATTTTTTCATATTCAAAATGAATATTATATTATTAACATTATGTTTTATTTCTATATCATTTTTCATGAGTTTTATCATTCTAGTGGATCAAACAGATCCAAATTTTCCCATTCTTGTCATCTTGTTTTCTATTTATTGTCCCACTGTAATATTTGGAATTCTTATTTGTTTATTTCTTGAATAATGTATCATTTATTATAAATGTTTTTTTTGTTGGGTTCTCTATATAATGTATGTGTTTTATAACATAATTATAAGAATACAAATTACATTGATAAAATTCTTGGTCGTTATATCCTCCCCCCTTATGAAATTTTACCCTCAAAATTTCATTTTATATACTAAGGTGAAAAGAGGTGAGGGTATTTCTTCTTCATCACTTCCTCTAGTTCCCATGTTTCCACTTCATACTTATGGTTTCCCCATAGTACCTTGACTAATAGATTGGTCTTATTATGTAGAACCTTGTCTCTATGATCAAAAATATTTACTGACTACTCCTCATAAGAGAGATCATTTTTCATCTATACCACCTCTAAGTTTCGTACATGTGATTGATCTAGTTTTTACTTCCTCAAGAGGGATACATTGAATATATAATGTAATTAAAACATGGTTTGTGGAAGTGTTATTCAATAGTCCACAACTCTGACATGATCAAGAATCTAAAAGGGGTCAATTTACCTGGGACTTAGCTTTCCTTTCTTCCTAAATCTCATGACCCATGGAGATATGTAGAGGAATACCTTATCACCAACATCAAAATGTAAGCCCTATCTATTATTATCTACATAGCTCTTATATTGAATTTAAGCAGCTTAGATATGTTTTTGAATGGTCTTAACCTTTTCTTATATTTCCTCGGCCATTTTAGGTCCCAAAAACTTACATTCACCAACTTTATCCCAACATGTAGGTGTTATACATATTTTCCAATAAAGGGCTTTATATGGATCCATTTGGATATTTGAGTGGAAACTATTTTTGTAAGATAACTCAACCAGTGTAAGATATTGATCCAATCCTCCTTTAGATTCTATTGAGCATACTCTCAACATGTCTTCCAATGTCTGAATAGTCTACTCATATTAGACATCATTTTGGGGGTGATAAGACATACTAAAGTTCAGATCAATGTTTAGATCATTTTGGAAACTCTTACAAAACTTGAAGGTAAATCCTGAATCACAATCTGATATAATCAATAATGGTACTCTATACAACCTCACCACTTCTCTGATGTATATCCATGCAATTTGGTTGAGTGATAATTCCTCTCAAATCATAATAAAGTGAGTAGTCTTTATAAGATAATCCATAATGACCCATATGGAATTATTTCCTCTGGATGTCTTAGAAAGTCTAGTGACAAAGTCCATTGTGATGTTTTTCCATTTCCATGTAGGTATAGGTAATGGTTGCATCATCCCCTTATACTTTTTCCCTTTAGACTTCACTCACTGACATACCATACACTTTGATGTATATTCAATTATCTCATTCTCCATATTGTCCCACCAATAGTTCTCTCAAATATCTTGATACATCTTTGTGATCCTTGGGTGGATAGAGAAGGTTGAGCTATGTGCATTATTAAAAATCTCTCTCTTTATCTCAGTATTTGATGGTACACATAGTCATGACCCAAATCTTATGACTCCTTCCTTATAAATTTTTGAACTCTGAGGATTTCCCATTTTTGATAATTTCTTCATTCTTATGAATTTCCACATCATTTCTTTTAGCATACTTTATCTTCTTTAAAAGGTATGTTTGACCAATAATTTGTGAAAGGAATGATAATTTACCTTCCTTTATTATTCCCATGTCCATCCTTTTCAAGTATAAGAATATTGGATCCTTATCAATTCTTATCATTGATAAAGTTACAAGATCCTTTCTACTTAGAGAATATGCCAATTTATTTTCTTATCGGGATGATAGTGGATTGAGAAGTTATAATCCCTGATGATCTCTAACTATATTCATAGGTTCATATTAATCTCCTTATTTAAATTATCACTTTATACCATAAAGATTTCCCCACTTTTCGGTAGTGTAAGTACTAGTGAAATGATATGCCTCTTTTCAACTCTTTGAATAAGTCTTCACATTCACTAGTCTAGAAAAACTTACTCCTTTCTGAGTTATCTTGGTTAGTGGATTTTAAAATCATTAGAAGGTCCTCACAAATCATCAATAATACCCAGCTAGACCAAGGAAAATATGGATCTCAATTACAGATGTCGGTATGGGAAAATCCTAAATTACCTTTGTTTAAGAAGGCCCCACATATATTCTTTTGTTGGTGATAACATTCCCTAAGAATGATACTTCTTCCATCTATAACTCACATTAATTATACTTTTCATATAGTTTCTCCCTTTTTAAATTCTTTAGCATAGTATTCAACTGCTCATAATCCTCCTCCTTGTACTTGGAGTATATCATATTATCATCTATAAAGATAACCATAAATTTGTTGAAGTAATCTCTAAATACTATATTCATTAAGTCTATGAAAATTGTTAGAGAATTAGTGAGTCTGAAGGGAATCACTATGAACTCATAATGACCATACCTCATTCAAAAGGCAGTCATGGGAACATATTCCTTCCTTACCTTTAATCGGTGATATCCTAACCAAAGGTCCACCTTAGAAAAATACTTTTCCCCCATGTAGTTGAATGAAAAAGTCATCTATACATGGTAGAGGATAATTTTTCTTTATCACGATTTTGTTGAGATCATGATAATCAATGTAGAGGTGCATTGATCCATCCTTCTTCTTGTTGAAGAGGACTAGCTCACCCCACGGTGAAGCACGTGGGATTATAAAACCCTTTTCTATATTTTCTTATAACTTCTTATTTGTTTCCTCCAACTCAATGGTGTCCATATTTTTAAGGATTATTTGATATGGTTAGATATCCAGGTATAAGATCAATTGAAAACTCAACCTCTTGGTCCAGAGGAAGACCAACCAATTCTTTAGGAAACACATCAGTGTAGTCCCTCACAATGGGAATTTCTTCGATCATGTTAGGACTAAGCTGAAAAGGATGTTAATAATATTCAATTATTTTATTTTGTTTTCAATAAAGTTTTAGAATAAAAGAAATCAGGTCACATTTTTTTTGGTGAAAATCAGACTAAAAATCATATTCAAGAAATCAGACTCACAATGATTGAAAAATTCCATCATATTGAGAAGAAGCTTGTTGGAAGAGAAGAATCATCGGACTCACCATGATTATAGAATGAGGTTATGATCATAATGAGGAAGAGCGTCAGATTCATCATGGATCTGATACAATATATAATGATGCTTTGTTGTTTTTTATTTCCCACAAATCATAAGTAAGTTGTGAAACTTGTGATGTAAGCTTGATGAAATAAATGGGGAGAAGAAGTCCTAATAATCATATTGAGAATTTGATGGAAAGAAAAGAAGGGATTCCAATCATATTCATGATAATCATATCGAGGATGGTTGGAAAGAAAGAAAGTTTATGGAAGAATAGGAAGTTGTAATATTTTCTAATGAAAGTAAGATGTTACTGGAAAGGATAGAAAGTTACAATGCTTTATATTATAAGTAAGATGATGATAAAGATGATCTTCAACGTATTCAATATCATGAATAAAGTCATGATACTTTCTGAAATATTGAAGAAGATTAAAGTTGGTGAAGTAAAAACTTTCCAGTCTTAGATCATCAGATTCATACTTGTTTTAAGGATATGAAGGTTTGTGGAAAATGTGAGAAACCGAAGGTACTGGTTTTTAGTTAGACCAAAATACAAATGATTTAAATATTTGGAGAAAGAAGTTGATGAGTATCATATTTAGAAAATAAAAAATCTATTGATACTAGTCCATCTGATTCAATATGTCATCGTATTCATTAGAGACATAATTTTTTGTGTAGAAGAATCATTGGTATCATATTTAGAAGAGAAAGAAGTTATTGAAGTTGAAGCTGCTGATACTGATCCAATGGACTCAGTATACCATAGTAATCATCAAAGTAATATTTTTTTTCATTGGGAATTGTTGGACCTAATTCAAAAAATAAAATAGACCAATAAACAATGTAATCAAAGATTCATCTGGTTGGATTGTTTTGTATCTATTTTTGGTATCAAATCGGTCAAGATGAAATAAGAAGAAGAAGATATTGTTTTTAATTTTTCTTCATCACAATGAGGTAGATTTTAATAATAATCAGAATATAGAAATCGGAATGGAGGAATCATAATCAGACTGAGGTTTTACAAGAATATTAAAGCTGTCTATTTCTTCATATATATAATTGGTATGGAGATTCATAATGAAGAAATTTGATCAATAAATTATAATGAAGAATCATAATCATACTGATGTTTGTAAATAAATTTTGAAGAAGATATTAAGTTGTGATAATATTTGAGAAGGTTCAAGAAGAAACAAGAAGAGATAAAAATCATTGATGAAATAAAAATGTATCCAAAATTCAAGGAAACATTCAAATTCAGAAAATTTGGTTAAGCAGAAAATAATTCAGAATCCTACCCAAACCATATTTGGGTCACCTATAAAAGGTAAGAGTACTTTTTACTTTTATCTGATAGATTTATTGTTTATCGTAAAAGAGATAGAATCTTCAATTTTATTGAGAGAAGAAGTTTCTATATTGATCTTTGTTGATTTTTTTTCTGAAAATAAAAGAAATAAGAAGAGATAAGATCACATTGTTTTAGTTGATTATAATATTCATCTGATTATCCTAATAGGCTGGTCATCATATTGAGAAATCAGACTGGGAGCATCAGATTGGGATTTTCGGACTCAAATTGAATTGATTTAGAATTTTCTCATCTTTATTCTAACAGAAATATATTTTTTCTATTGAGAAATAAAATTGGGTAATTGGATTGGGAATTAGACTGGGAAACCAAACTGAGTTTTATTATAATTTATGGAGAAGTTATTACCAACTTCTAGGTAAGAAAGTGAATAATTTTTTTGAAAGTTTATATTTATGAAAGTTTATAAAGAAGCACAGTAACATGTTTGTTACAAAAAATTTAAATTACATCATTTGTGCTAGAAAGAGAATACAGACTATTGGATTGTTTACATAGTGCCACATGAGGGAAAGGATATATCCTACTCATTGTATTCCATATAAAAGGATTTTTTTCTAGTGTATTTTATTAGTATTGTATCATTTCCAAGCCATACCAAGGATTTAGCTATTCTTATTAAATAGTGAACCATGTAAATTCTTATGTTCTTGTGGATGTGTGTTTGAATTGTTTTTAGCAAGGAAAGTAATATTTAACTAGAGGAAAAGGTTGTTTCATAAAGAAATATAAAAGAAAAAGATATCATTGATTCTCCCCCTCCCCCTCTTAGTGATACAATTATCCTAACCAGGAAATTAAATATCATGATCCTCTCCTTTGTCTTAATAATTTGAGTTATATATGCTTTCTCAAAAAGAAATAATATCCACAATTGAGATGATAATTCTGAAGTAGATTAATCATCCTCCTTACACTTGTATAGAATTGAGGGATGCCTCAAGATGTGAAGAGAAATCTCCTTTTCCCAACAGTTGATGTTGGCTTTATATAAATATAGAAAATACAGTCCCAAATAACATCAAACTCCACTAAAGGAAGTAAGATGCGATTTTATGAGAGATTAAATCCACAAACATTAATTGGGGAGGTGTTGTAAACTTTATATGCAATAATTTCACCATTAGTTGTTGTCATAGATAACTCAAAATTCATATTTTGAGGTGGTGTTTTAATAGTTCTTCTAAACATGTAAGATATGAAAGAATGCATAAAAAAATAATCAAATAGTATGTTAACTATTCTTGAATGAATAACCAGCGTACATGTCACCACATCATTTTTAGGATCAAACTCAGTAGTACTGATAACATGTGACATTCTTTATTACCTTTGAGATTTTTGTTATTGTTGATTGCCTTCGACTATCCTTGGATTAGGGAATTGGTTCACATAATTCCTATGTTCTTTGTAGTTGAAACACTACACTACAGGCTGAGTGTTGATCTGAACCTTCCTTTCTTCTTCCCTATTAATGGGATTCTTAGAATACCTTTATAAATACTTATCTTTCTTCCCCTCTCTTCCACATTTTAAGAATCTCCTAGTTCTCTTTAGAAAGTTCTCAGGATGCTTCTTTTCACACTTTTGACATGTGGGATGTTGGGTTTTCTTTATTTCATGGGATTTATCTGTCAATCCTCTGATATTAAACTACATTTTTCTATTTTTATCTATGATCCCACAAGATAACTGAGAGTTTCTTATATTCATTTAAACCTTAAGGGAACAACATAAAATCTTCTCATAGTTTTCAATCTCTTTAATAACCAAGGATTTCATAGAATCAACTTTAATCCACTAAAGAAGCGATCCACCTTGAGTTTAGTGTTCACAAAAAAGATGAAGGCATATCGTGAATGACTTGTAAAGTTTTACACATACTCCTTAATAGATTCATATTAATTTTTATTCAGTCTAAGGAAATCCCTATCCATCTTAATATGGAGAGTTCAGGGAAAATATTTATTAAAAAATATTTTCTTGAATCCTTCCAAATCCATGGAATCAATTTCCTCCTTAGACTTTGTATTTTTGATTAGTTTCTACCACTGATCAGCTTTTCCATCAAAACAATAGACCACCAATATGATTTTATCTTCTTCATATCATTAAAGAACAAATGATATCTTCTCAATGGAGTTAATCCATTATTCTATGATGAGGGGATCAAAAGATCCACTAAATACATGAGAGATTTTTCATATAAAGGATTCAACTGCAACTTTATCTTTCTTAGGAGAAGGAGGGTGTTCCACATGATTCAAGTTATTATTCATAACTTGATCTAGTTGATCCAGTATTTTCATGAAGTTATGGTCTCCCATTCTCATCAAGTTTGGCATCTCATTAGGGAATTCATCACATTGCATATCACATTGATTATTGGCATGATTTATCCTATTTCCCTCCATTAACAAAGAAAAAGAAATAAAATACAATTAGGGGGATTGAATACTTAGATAATGAGTATATAAAAAACTATGAACATATGAGAAATAACATATAAATAAAATTTATATCCTAACTTATGATTCCATAAGTTTCAATCTAGGTTATCCTTGGTGATAGAATTATCCCTAGGGTTCTTACTAAATTTTTTTAGTACTAATCCCAAAAAATAACTAGATTGTGCTTTGATACCAACTATAGAAACCCAAGCCTTTTACGTATAATATTACATGATTTTAAGCATAATACAAACCAAGTATCGAATAGTCCAGTGTCTTTGGAAGACTAGGTACATCATTAGAAAACATGAAACTAAAAATAAAAACATCTTTTATTTAATATCCATAATGAGATCCTAACTCCCTTTTAGATCCTAAAACTACATCGGATAAATTGGGGAATACATAGGCAAAATATATGAGCTAAAAATACTAGTAAGGGAATAAACATGGGAATGAAACATAACACATGAGTTAGAAAGGCATAATATGATAACATAAAAGGCATTGATCATGAATAAACATATGGAAGAATAATATATAGAATATGAAATCATATAATCATGGAAATATTGGAATGTGGTGACAACATATAACATGACATAAACACGAGTCAAGGCTAACGACCAAGATTTTGTCCCATGGTAGATGGAGTCCCATAATGGATTAAGTTTACTCCCTAATCCCATACATAAAATATCATGAGACTAAACATTGCCCAATGAATTGGAGAACTATATTGGTTCAACCATAATAAAATATACATGAATATGTGTTCCATATAAATAAATCAAACATAGGGAATAAACATAATGGTTATTCAAGGAAAGAAATGAGTTTCATAATCATGTCACAAGGAAACCAAGGGGCATATCATAATGGTATCCATAAAAGAATGGATTTAAATCACTATTGGTAATTAATAAAGAAAAAATAAGAATATATCATTAATAATTATGTCCAAATGAAATAAAAACAAAAAATATAGTGGTTAGGTAACATTAGAAATATTCCACTTAAGTACAACTTTAAGGAAAAAAATAAAGATTCTTTAAAGAGGATGAAGGCATAATTGTTTGTATAAAACCAAAAATGAACCAAAATATATTTTCATGATAAAACGATATATTTTAGAAAAATATTGTTGGATTGAAATATTTTATTGAGTTTTCTTGAAAATGGGCAAGAAACAGAGAAATTCCCTTTAATCGGGTTTGCTTATCCAGAGGAATTGAGAAGGGAACCTTTTAAAACATGTATTTCCCCATAAAAGAAGGATGAATTGAGATATATAAACATGTGTGGAACATATAAAAATAATATATTAAAATTATATAAAGATAATGAATAAATAAATCTGGGTAAAAAGAGATAAAGCGTAACCCAAAGGAAAAAATTGGAGGTTCAGAGAGATCCCTTACCTTATGTCTAAATGTGTTCTTCACATGCACTTAATGTTGTGGATAATAAAATTCAATACATTAATTAATTAATTAATTAAGATAATATTACAGATTTATTTTATTCATTATAATCTTATTAAGTTCATTTATGTCCATTTCAATGAGTTATAAAGTTCATTTTTATCGTTCTAGGAGTGTTCATTTCATGGTTTTATGGTCGTTTCACTTTTATATAATTATGGAAGTTCTTGTTGAATGTTAATAATATTACATAAGTGAAATGAAATGGTATTAATACACTTATATAAGTTTAAATAGTCACATATATCATTTTATTTTCTGATATGATTATGATTCATTTGATAAAATGTTAATGATAAATGTTTAGTTTATTTTGGCAGTTTTTTCGATCATCATGAACGAGTTTTATTTTATTTAATATTATGTCCATGTATTAGTTTCAAAACACAAAAAAAGTTATAATATAAATATTGAAATATTATTTAACCATAATAATGGTTTTATGATCATCCTTTAATGTGGTAATGGAAAACAAAAATTCATTATCCATGGAGTCGGTAAACTGCCATAATTTGGACAATAGTTTCGTTTCTTTGAATAAAAGAAGATGAGAAAAGGGGTGAAAATAAGATATTAGTTTAGAAATATAAATATATAATTCTATTATATACATGATAATAGATTTATTGTGCTTTTATGTATGAAGTAGGTGAGAATAATGTAGAAGAATAAAAGAAATTAAAAGAGGTTGTTTGAGAAAGTTACCTCTTGAATTTCACCTTCTTGAAGGACCTCTTAAAGAACTTGGAATTGGTAATTTGTTGAGACCAATGGATCTTGGATGTGGGGAAGAGTCTTGGGAATATAATTGGGAATAATATTGACAAGATTCAAAGTTTTTAAGTTTTGAGGAGAATGGGTGGTATTTATAGGGGAGGAGAGGGGTGTTTTTGATTATTATATTCATTAGTACATTATTTTGGATCAAGACTATCAATAGTATTGATTAATATGACTAAATAAAGTAAATAGTGAATTATGGTTTGAGATATTGGGTCCTTAAATCATCCATGACTCAAAAATTCATGTATTTATCTTATAATGTTAAATATCGTAAATTAACATATTTCACTATTCACCAAAAATTGAACTGTTTTAGAAAAATCCAAAAAATTCACCCTAACCATTTTATAATGTGTATATTTAAAAAATAAAATCCATTTTATGAAAATAAATTTATAAATTTAATAAATTTAATTTTTAAATAAAATCACCATTTATTCAAAAAATATCGATTTTAATATTATAATCAATTTTATGACGCTTTTAAAAATTTATTAAGGTCAAATTAAATTCTATTATAATTATAATAAAACATAGTATTAATTTATGAATCTATTTAATGAAAATAAATTTTCTTTTAAATCATTATATTAATTAGAAAATTATAAATAAATATTTACATTTTAAAAAAATATCAACACTTAATTTATCATTTTTAAAACATCTATTTACTTATACCATGATAAAAATATATCATATTTTTATTTATAAGATAAAAAAAATTATTTTAGACTTTCATAAGTGAGTTTTCTATTCTAATGGATAAATTATTATTCCTAACGGTCATATTTATAATAGTCATATATGTTCTTTAATTTATATAAATTCCACTTATTTCATTCATTATTCACTTACACTTTATCTCAAGGTTATATATTTTCATCTTCAAAATGAATATTATATTATTAACATTATATTTTATTTCTATAGCTCTGTTCATGAGTGCGGTCATTTTAGTGGATCAAGTTGATCCAAAATTTCCCATTCTTGTTATCTTATTTTCTATTTATTATCCCACTGTAATATTTGGAATTATTATTTTTTTATTTGTTGACTAATATATCATTCATTATTAATTTTTTTATTGGGTTATCTATGTGATGTATGTGTTTTATAACATAATTATAATAAGGTAATTCCATTGATAAAATTTTGGGTTTTTACACAGAAAGCTGCCACGAACAACTGCCCGACATAGCGAAAAGTGCCTAGTCGTTTCCCTCCTCCACAAATGCAACCCAAGTGCACCTCAACATGCCATTTAACAACACTACACAGAATAACATGATGTGGTGACACTCCACTCATTGTTTTCCCTAGATCCTCACACTACTCAACTCTTCCACAGCCTCACACACCTCTCTTAGCCTCCTAGCCTTTTTAGCTACCCATTTTACACAGGTGACACTCAACATGCACCATACCCAGCAAAACGAGAGTGGTGGTCTCCCTATTTTTAATAGAGGGAACCTACCAAGAAACTCCTCATCTACGTGCCACCACACCCTACTTTGTGGTAATTTCAGCCTGTTCATGGTCACTTAGAAGTCCCCCAGCCCCAAGCCCCATGCCATGCAACATGGAATTTTGATGGTCCTTGTTTCACACTGAATAACTCACTAAGTACCACACTTAAACAACTATGCATTTTGGATTTCTC
This sequence comes from Viscum album, assembly GCA_963277665.1. NCBI lineage: Eukaryota > Viridiplantae > Streptophyta > Magnoliopsida > Santalales > Viscaceae > Viscum > Viscum album. The sequence continues at coordinate 827,038,219 of OY728133.1, read as the reverse complement.
GTTTCACACATGTGTAAACCCCATACAAAATTCTTATCACCACGAGCATTTCACTGCTTGTGGTTCACCTCATCTCCAAAAATAGCTAGCCTCCATAAATAACCTCTAAAATTCCTAAATCCAAAACCACACCACGGTCTACCCCCATACTCAAGCCTCCCAAAACACCCAAAATGAACAGCATAACACCCTCATATACGGTGTGGTTTTCCTATAAATGGCTAGAAAATCATCTATAGCTTCAAGAATTCCTCTAAACTCCCTATCGACATCACCAAGCCCCATGAAAATGCAAAGGTAATGGTTCTAAAAAGCTATTCTTTTACAATGTGTACATGATGTGTAATTTATCATTACATGTTTTGTAACCGTGTATGTAGCCAGTGGAATTGGAACCTATGTATGGGATCTTTAATAAATTTTCATGCATTTTTGACCCATTCTTGGCCATATAAACTTAAATAAACATGTTATCTTGATTGTAGGTTTAAGAATGAAAATATGAATATGAAAACTAACAAACCAATTCTTGAAATTTAACAAATAAATTTCAAATAATTATAAATTCGAATTTGACTACTCTAATATTGGTTAATGGTTTTAAGGCATAGTGTAAGCATTAGGCAGGTGCCTAATTTTTATCTGTCATCGATATCAATGGATAAAACCTAAAGAACTTTGATAAACACACCATTGAATCTTATATATTGAATCTTATATATTGAATCTTTTAGATATAGTTTATAATTAATTTAAACAAGAATTACATCTAATGTGAAATCCCTCTTAATCAATTTTTTTGTTACTCACATCTAGTCGTCGCTACGGTGGAGAATCTAAACAAAGACTCTTCTAGATGTATCTGCACATTCCCCATGGATATATAAGTAGTGTTATTAGTATTTTGAGTGCTATCATGGTGTAACCAAGAGTTTCACATCATTCTCCATTGATTATATCAAGGGTTTATCTTGTTTTCTCTTGGTTTTTAAGATGGATAATGGGGGGATAGATCTTTCCAAGGCTTTAGAAAATTCTATAGAGGCTTTCATTGTACACAAAAGCCTCACACTATCTAAAATGATATAACACGTAATTTGTCCTCAGGGTTAAAATAATTGATAATTTCACAATGACCCTTTATTAATTTATTTGTTCTGAGTAATCCCCATGTCGAATAATATGAATATTTATTTGGGGTTACAAGCATATGAAATAGAACACACACACGAATAGGGGCCTATTAGACTAGGCCAAAAAATATTATTATTATTATTATTATTTCCATGATACATGTTTATTTAAAAACAATTTTTTAAACAAATTGATTAATATTTATTTAAATTATATTAAAAAATATATATCATTTTAATCAGGTCATTAACTCGACAATCCTCTATAGAATAATTGAACCTTGAATAATAAAATATTTATTCAAATAAATATTATTAATTTAATAAATAAATAAATATTATATTAACTAAACTCATGAATAAATATTTATTTTAATATTCATGTAACTAAACATATATTTATATTAATCTATTCACTAAACTAGTGAATAAATAAATAAGAGATAAAATTTAACTCATATATTATAAACTCAGATATCTCCTAATTGAATTCTCATAATCAAATATAATTGAATAATTATTATTTAATAAAATAAAGATAAAATTTATTCTTAATATTAAATTCAATAAAATTTAATGATAAACCATATAAACTTAGTGTGTGACACTCTATGTGAAATGTCCTGAGATTTTAGAACCTTTAAAATATATTCTACATTATGTAACTTGTGTCACACACTACACCCAAAGTAGAAAAACCGAAACATATTAGAATAAAACTATTAGCGAAGATATAATAAAAAATAATATGGTAAACCATTAAAATTTATTAACTTTAGAAGATAAATAATTAATATGAGCTAATATTGAAAAATATTATTTTCAATAAAAGTTGTTTTCTTTATATTATGTATTTTCTTTTAAATTATAAATTTAAAATTTTATAATATAAATTTTATAAAATAAAATTCATTTTTCAATTATTCACATCAAAATTTACTTAGTATAAGTTTTTTATTTTTCTAAAATGATTGATTTTTAGTCAAAATATACAGTTTTGCGAAAATTAAAATTTTTTATGATTTTATCATTATATAAGCCTATCTTAGAAGTTTAATAGAATTTTTAAATAATAAAATATGTATTTCGGGAAGAAAATTATGCATTTTAATATATTATTTAATCTTATAAATCTAATTTCTAACATTTTTATAACTAAATTAAAACATTAGTTTAATAAAAAAATGTTTTTGGTCTTTTATTTGAATCAAGTATTTTCAAAGTGAGATTCAGTTTTGGATTTCCATGAAACCATCATACCTTTTAATTTTTTATAATAAAAAAATATATGTTCTAGTAATTTATAATTTTAATAGTTATAGATTACACATAAATTTTAAGCTCAAAAACACACTTTTTCTAAAAATGATATTTACGTGTTATGTGCGCTAATATTAAAATTAACTTTTAATAACCTTAAAAATTTTATTTGATAAAATTATTTCCAAATTTTAAATTATAATTATCAAATTTGGTAAAAGTTTTAATATTAATTTTTATATTTAAAAATAATTACTAAGGTTAAAAATTAGTCACTAAAGAAAAAGTAAATTGGGGTAAAGGTTAAAAAGTTAATATAAAAAGCCCTAAAACACAAAAGGTTGTCTCAAAAGTGAGTTTTTGAGTTGACTTTTTACACACAGTCACTTTACCCTCATATTTTCTCCATTTTTTTCCATTGAACCTTGAATAGTAACTATATATTATTGAATATGTAATGGTTACTTCCAAAACTACCCTTCTCTACACTTATAAAAATATAACACTTACAATACTTCAAGACTCACATATACTTAGAATTTATTGTTGAAACTACTCCAATTTATCCTGTTATAACCTTATACAATTTCATTAATATTATAGTCACCTTTACTTTTCTTAATTCTTTCATTTTGAAGGAGTTTTCCAAGAGAAAACTTAAGCTTCCAATGTGAGTATTACTTTCACTCACTCTTTTATTTTACTCTAATACTTACTAAATAATCTATAAATTTTTTAATATAATTATTATACTAAAATTTAATTTTATTAATTGTATATTAATTATTCAATTCTTTCCATCCACTAAGAAAAAAAAATTACACCAATCGTGTGTACATTTCAGCTACTACCTCCACGAAGTGATGTTGTTTTTTTCATCACCACATCTCATGGTTGGTATAAAGTATGAATTTTATGAATAAATATTTTTTATATATAATAAATAAAATTATGAAATTCTCATTTTTCATACACCATCATTTTATCCATTCATTGAGAAATAGGATCATTAATCGTGTATACGACAAACTACGGCCTCCATGAATGATGAATTTCATTTATTATCACCACCCATAATTGATGGTTACTAAAATGGATTTAATGAGTATATATTATGTTTATTACATGTTTAATATTTTTTATATTACATATTTTTGTTATCTAAATACACCCCCTTACTCATTAAATCATTATAACATGTTACCATTTTGGTTTATTTAACCAGTTATGTAAACGGTGTTATAAATATTATACCATAAATGATTATGGGATTAAATATAATGGTAATATCATGTAATAATGATATATATAATATTTTTTAATGGTTCTATAAATGTGTTGTCAATATTTAATATATTTATTAATATATAATATTTTGATCATTAAACATGTAGAAAACTATTTCACCATGTTTTCCATTTTCACAAGTCATATTCATGTATTTCACCGAATGAAATTGGGAATTAATTAATAATTGAAAAATAATTAATAATAAAACATTAATTATCTTTTAATTATGAAATTGGTACCACTTATTTTTATTCAATCTCATCTTCATGAAGTTTTTACAAAACAAACAATTGAAAGTTGTAACATCCGATAATGAAAAAAACTATAATCGGTTAATATATTTGTAATATATGGTTATAAAATAATTATAAAAAAGGTTAGTATGTTTATATTAAGGTTTTGAGATAAATTATTAATATGGTTATGTTCATTATATATGAGGTTAGAGAATATTTGATTAAGCAGGAATACAAGGTAATGGATTTTCATCTAAATTTCACTTCATTGAGATATTGTTTATGTTATACACATATTTTTGTTTAAGTGATGTGTATACTACCAATTTGATATATTATATCATGAAATAATTATTTATTAATGGTATTTTAAGTTTAATTTCATGGTCTTTCACCTTTAATGGTTTTTATTAAAATATTACTCAAACTGTAAGGATTCATTTTCAACGTCATTATAAAAAACGAGATCTCTAAAATGTGATAATTCATCTACAAATTTTTAATGATTATTCATTATAAATATGATATAATTTTATTATCATATATATATATATATATATATTTGGTTAAATTTTATTTCTCTTTACCACATTTTAAATTATAGGTTTTAAAATATTTTAAGCGATGTGGTTTTTAACAAAGATATTTATAAAAAATAATTTTCACAAGTATTCTTATCTTAAATTACAAAGTTTGTGATTATTATTTTATTTTTTTCAAAAAATTGATAATGTTTATTTTAAATTACATTAAATTTATTTACAATTGATTTATAATAAAATATTTTTACATTTTCCCAATGGTTCATTTTTGATAAAAACAATCTCTTCTTAACGTTTCCATGTGAATGAGTCTTTCCACTACTTTTTTTTCATTTTATTTGAAACTTCCTCTCTCTATTTTTAGGATTTATAAAGGAAATTATCACTCTTCAAGTCTTGTAGAAATTTTCTTTTAAAATACTTTTAAGAGATCAAGTATTTTTTTTCAAATTATGTTTTCCAAATTCTCCCTAAAATCATTTTTCATCCATGTCTACTTCTTTTGACATATCTTATGCTTGATCAATGATATTATTAAAATGATATCATCCAACTTATTTCTATAGATATCTTATGTAATGAATTTTATCAAATAAATGATTCATCACTACCTTATTTTCCTAATCATCCAATGTTTATAAACAATATTTTTCTTCCAAATATGTTCCTTTGTGAATACTCTATTCTTGATTCCTTTGATTGAAGGGTGTTCGTATAGTTACCAATATATAGATTTATTGGATAAATTTATGAATAAAATGTATACCCATTATCTATATATTGTGAATACTACGTATTATCTTATTTGAAGGTTATTTACCTAGAATATTTCTGGATTTCATTGGATAGCCATTTATTTTACATGGTTTTATCATGTTATGATTATTGATGTAATTATGAATGTTCTCTTTATGTAATTAAATTTTAAAATAGATATTAAACCCAATTTATTTTTATGGTTTCTTTATGATATGATGAATTATTTACTTCAAGTGGCACACATGTGTTTTGATTATGATGGGTGGGGTCCTATATCACCCTCCAATGAATTGGTTAAGTATTTATATATCATGATACAATAATGTTAAGAATAAACATTTTTTTATTCATAACATGAAGTGTGAGCATTTTTTTGTTCAAAATACAAATAATGAACATTTTTTTGTTCATAAAATGAATCATAGGAATTTAGTTTTTTCATAACATGAAGTATGGGTATTTTTTTGTTCACAACATGAAGTGTAGTCATTTTTTTTGTTCACTACATGAAGCATGGGTATTTTTTTTATTCATAGAATAAAGTGTGGGTATTTTTTTGTTCACAACATGAAGCATGTGCATTTTTTTATTCACAACATGAAGCACAATCATTTTATTTGTTCACAACATGAATTGTGTGCATTTTTTTGTTCAAAACATGAATCGTGGGAATTTTTTTTGTTCACAATATTATAATTTCTACATGACCATGTTTAAACCAAAGTTATTTATTATAATAGGTTTTAAGGGAATATTACGTTTCCAAGACATATTATTATGATTATTCTCTATGTATCATGTTTATTATCTCATCCTTTAACACTATATTTCCATGTTATATGTTTATTATTTGATATTTCATGTTCTTCTATCATGACTTGTGGAAAAAAATTATTTTTTTGAGTTCTTTTAAAGATATATTCCTCCCCTACTCAGGTATTATCATGTACTTATGATTAATCCCTTGGTAAAATGTTGACTAGTGTTCCCTTACTAAGGGTTCATGCTCACACCTTTATTATTTTTTATTTCCCTAGGTTATAAAGATGAGTATAACCTAGTATATTTCAAGAATTTGATATAGTGAGGTTCAAATGTGTAGAAATGTTCAAGAGTATCGTAAAATAAGTTTCTTATGTAACTGGTCCTCAAAGTCACCACACCTTTCATTATTTGTATTTTGAGATGATTTATGACTTTTAATTTTTATCCTATGGTAATTTTGTAAAATAAAAATATGTTCATCTCACTTTGTTTCAAATATAGTGTTTAAAGAATGTTTTTTTAGCTGAGATCTGGGAGTGCGGTCCTATGGAACCTTAGTTGGTATCATAGTATGGTTTAAATATTTTTTTTAAATAGTTTAGTTATTTTTTGAATAATATTTTAATAACCATTGGTATTAAGGTTAGATAACCTTAGTAAAAACTCTAGGGGTGAGAATAATTATAGGATGATATCTTGAAATATTGGTAAAGTATTGAGTAAGTGGTTTTCCTATCAATACATTCATGTCTAGATAATGGATAGTGTATGTAGTTTTTTAACATATGCACCTAGTTTTAACCACCCTGAAAAGGGTTGGTTTATCATTGAATTGATCATCACCTTGATACACAATGAGTGGAAAAAATATTACACAACTAGGTAGAAACTCTCAAGGGATATTCTTTGATTGATTATATTCTATTTATAAACTGAAATGAAGGATTAATTCTCTAGTTACTTTAGGGGATTATGTTGATAAGTATAAGATAACTCAACTTAAAGTAACTTAGGAAAAATAAGATTAATATAGGTTAAACTAAAGGAATTATAGGACAATGTGATAATGTAAAAAACAGTACATTTTAAGGTTGTGTTCATTTTATGATTATGATAATTCCACCATATTATTAATATTTTTCACTCATATCAAACCTTTTGGTTTTAGTAATGGCGAGAACTAGAAGGAACCATGGGTGTGAGGGACAATGCAAATATTAACTCAACAAACAACCCATTCAGTATGGGATCTAGAGTTAGGAACCTTATGATTATACCAAACCATCTATCATGAAATATAATTAATAACATTAACATAGTTGAAGTCACAAACACACCAAATAAGAGAGGTATGGAGTCTCATTAAAGATCAAGGGATAAAGATAACAAAGAAAATAATATTTAATTTCCTTTGTGTAAAAAATGTGGAAAGTGACACCTATGGGAATGTATCAAAGGAGCTATAAGATGTTTTATATATAGTAAATAAGGTCATATCACATCAAACTATCAAGGAAAAATGAAGAGTTTAGTTAACATGATTAAAATAAAAGGATTTTATCCTAAGGTACCATTAATAATTCAATGTCTTGTGTGTAAGGAACTTGAGAATTATCCAAGGAATAACCAAGACGATGAGAATCACCAAACTATAAGACCAAGAGTGAAATGTAATGCCTAGAAAAACACTACTCTCTAAATTTATCATGATATTTAAGGTACATGTACCCTCTAACCTAAAGTTTTAGATGTATTGTTTGAATTTTATCCAAGTAACTATAGTATATATAAGAATCTTTCTAATATAATTAAATCACCACCAAATGATTTTATTTTTTAAGAAATATTCTATTGGTATGATTATTGTATTATAATTTAAATCTTATAAGAATGTTCTTTGTGGAAATATTATTATCCCTTAGAAAAATTTAATGTTATTTTCAAAATAGATTTTCATATCTACTTAGAGAAAAAATATATCTATTTTAATAAGTGAATAACATTTCATATAAACCTATGGTATTCTAAAAATTAAAATATTACTATGATATCTCTTGGAAAATTAATTCTACTATAAGAGTCATGATACTAGATCATGATATATTTTTAGCTTAAATGGTTTGGAAGAAACCCCATATATGTCTATTATGAATGAAATAAGACTTATACAAGTCAATAATGTTTCCAAACTTTTTTTAGAAATAAAAATCTAATTTATTACTACCTCAAGGACATACTTAACTATTTTTTTCTATTTATCAGCAATAATTTAAATTGAGAGGATGAAATTTATTTAATGGGGGGAGAATGTAATGAACCAAAATTTTAAATCCTCTAAAATATATTCTATGTTCTATAACATTGGTTACATGATAGACCCATTGTAAACAAACCAAAACACATTAAAATAACACTATTGATAATTATTTAATAAAAACAAATAAGTTAAACTATTAAGAGTTATTACCTTTAGAATATAAATAATTAATATGAGTTAATATTTAAAAAGGTTATTATCAATAAAAGTTGTTTTCTTTATATTATATATTTTATTTTAAAAAATAAATTTAATAATTTTATCATATAAATTTGATAAAATAAAATTCATTTTTAAATTCCTTACATCAAATTTTACTTAGTATGAATTTTTTAGTTTTTTTCTCAAAAGACTAATTTTTAGTCAAAAAATACGGTTTTTGTGAAAATTATAATTTTTATGATTTTTTCATTATGTTAGAATATCCTATAAGTTTACTAAACCTTTTAAGTAATAAAATATGTATTTATGTAACAAAATTATACATTTTAATATATTATTTGGGCTTATAAATCTTATGTCCAATATTTTTAGAACTAAATTAAAATGTTAGTTTAATAAAAATTGTTTTCAGTATTTTATTTGAATCAATAATTTTTAAATTGATATTAAACTTTGGATTTCCATGAAAGCCTCAAAATTTTTATTTATTTTTTAAAAAATCAATTTATTTCTTTTTAATTGATAATTTTTATAATTATGTCTTACACATAATTTTTATGCTTAAAAACATACTTTTTCTAAAAATTGTTTGTACATGTTATGTATGTTAATCTTAAAATTTACTTTTAAAAACCTTATAAATTTTATTTAATAAAATGATTTAAAATTTTTAAATAATAATTTTAAAATTATCTAAAAGGTTCAACATTAATTTTTTCCATTAAAATTAATTACTAAAGTGAAAAATTAATATCTAAGGTAAAAGTAGATTAGGGTAAAAGTTAAAAAGTTAAAATAAAAGTCCCTAAAACACTCAAGTTTTTCTCAAAAATTATTGGTTGGTCTGAGTTTAGACTAAAAATAAATTTACCCTCCTCATTTTCCATTTTTTATCTATTTAACCTTTAATAGTAACTTTAAATTATTGAAAATTTAATGGTTACTTCCAGTCTTACCCTTATATTCACTTATAAAAAGATAAAACTTACACCGCCTAAAGACTCACCTATCCTTATAATTTATTATTTCAAATTTTCCTAATTTACACTTATATAACCCTCAACTAGGTTCATAAGATTCTTATCATTCTTATTTTTATTAAGGTCATCATTTCTAAGGATTTTTCTAGAGAAAACTCAAGCTTCCAACATGAGTATTACTTTCACTTACTCTAATTATTCCTAAATCATATATAAACATATTAATATAATGAAAAAAATATCATTATTATACTGAAATGTAATTATATTAATTTTACAGCAATTATTTAATCATTTCCATCTACTTAGAAAACAAAATTACATTAATTGTGTGTACGTGTGGGCTACCACCTCCACGAAGCGATGTTGTTCATTTTTCATCACTGCCTCTTAGGTATAGTATCAAGGATGGATTTAATGAATAAATATGTTTTATATTTAACAAATACAATTATAAAATTATCATTTTTCATACACCACTATTCTTTTTATTCATTGATAAATGGGATCGTTAATCGTGTGTACGATAGACTACTACCTCCACAAATGATGAATTTCATTTGTCATCTCCACCCATAATTTATGGTTACTATAATAGATATAATGAGGATATATTATTCTTATTACAATTTTAAGATTATTTATATGTCACATTATAATTATCTAAACACATACCCTTAATCATTAAGTCATTATAACATGTTACTATTTGGTCCGATTTAACCACCTATGTTAATGATGTTATAATGATTATATAATAAATGATTATGGGAAGTAATATAATGGTAATGTAATTTGAGAATAATATATTTAATATTTTTAAATGGGTTTTTAAATATTTTTTAGTATTTAAAATATTTATTAATATATCATATTTCAACCGTTAAACACGTCGAAAACTATTTTATCATGTTTTCTTTTTTCACAATCCATATTCATGTATTTCGCCTAATGATAATGGGAATTACGTCATAATTTTAAGAAAAAAATTATATTTAATGATATGGGAATTATGAGCTTGAATCCACTAAGTGAGTATCAGTCACATCTTCATGAAGTATGTATGAAATAAAAAAACAGAAAGTTTTAACACCCGATAATGAAAACAAACTATAATAGATTAATATAATTGTAATATATTGTTATAAAATAATTATAAAAATATTAGTATTTTTATATTAAGGTTATGGGATAATTTATTAAGATAGTTATGTTCATTAGATAGGAGGTTAGAACATGGTCAAGTTAGTAGGAATACAAGGTAAGGGATTTTTGTCTCAATTTATCATCATTAAGACATTTTTTGTATTACAAACCTATTTTAATTTAGGTAGTGTTTATATTTCCTATTTGATATATTATATCATGAACTAATTCTTTATTCATGGTATTTAAAGTTCAATTTCATGTTCATTCTCCTTCAATAGTTTTTATTTAAATATAATCAAGCTATAAGGATTCATTTTCAACTTCTCTCTAAAAATTGAGACCTCTCAAATATGATAATCCATATGGGAAATTTTTATGCTCATTTATTATAAAGAATATATAATTTTATTCTCCTATGGATATTTTTTTTTGAACTTTTTTATTTCCCCTTACCCTATTTTTAGAAGTTTTAAAATATTTTAAGCAGTGTTGTTTTCAATAAAGGTCTTTTTAAAACATAATTTCCACACATACTTTTATCTTCAATTAGAAATTTTATTGATATTACTTTCTTTGTTTTAAAAAAATTAATAAAGTTTATTTTCAATTAAATTCATTTATTTAAATATTATTTAAAATAAAATATTTTAATATTTTAATATTTTTTATATGGGTCATTTTAGACCAAATGAATCTCTTTTCAATGTTTCTGTGTGAACGAATATTTCAGCTACCTTTTCTATTTTCTTTGAAACTTACTCTACAAGTTTTTAGGATTTATAAAGGAAATTATTTCTCTTCAGGTTTTATAAAATGTTTCTTTTAAAATACTTTTAAGATATTAAGTATATTTATTTTTTTCCAAATTTCATTTTACAAATTCCCCCTAAAAGCATTTTTCATCAATGTTTACTTCCTTTGACATATCTTATGATTGATTGATGATATTATTCAAATGATATCATCAAAATTATTTATATGGGTGGATTATATAATGTTTTTTTATCAAAGAAAAAATCATTACTACATTTTTTTCCAATCATCCAATGTTTATAAAAATTATTTTACTTCCAATTTATTTCCTCTATTAATACCCTATTCTTGGTTCCTTTTATTAAAGGGTGATCGTCTAGTTACCTATACATTGATTGATTAGAGAAATTGGTGAAAAAATGATATACAAATTATCTATATGGTGTGAATACTACGCACTATCATATTTTAGGGGTATTTACCTAGAATTTTTCTTGATGTAATTGGATACCCATTTATTTTCCATGGGTTTATCATGTTAATATTATTGATGGAATTATGAATGTTATCTTAATGGGATTCCATTTTAAAAGAGGTATGAAACCCATTTTCTTTTCATGGTCTCTTTATGATATGATGAATGATTGACTTTAAGTGTCACACATGTGTATGGATAATGATAGGTGGGATTCAATATCAGCCTCCATTTAATTGGTTAAGTATTTATGTATCATTATACAAATATGTTAATTGAAGACATTTTTTTTCACAATATTAAGTGTGAACATTTTTTGTTCAAAATACAAAGCGTGAACACTTTTTTTTCAGAACATGAATCCTGGGCATTTATTTTGTTTACGACACGAAGTGTGGGAATTTTGTTTGTTATCAACATAAAACATGGGTGTTTTTTGTTCACAACATTATGTGTGGGCTTCTTTTGTTAGAAATATGAAGTTTGAGAATTTTGTTTGTTCAAAAAATAAAGCATGGGAGTTTTTTATTCAAAACATAAAGTGTGGGATTTTTTTGTAGAAAACATGAAGCTTGTTAATTTTAATTGTTCATAATATAATGAATGATCATTTTATTTTTTCACAAAATGAATTATGAGAATTTTTTTTCACAACATAAATCATGGGGATTTTATTTGTTCACAACATGAATCATGGAAATTTTGTTTGTTCATAATGTTATAATATCACCATGATTATGTTTGAACCAAATTTCTTTATTATGCTAGGTTTCAAGATAATCTTTCATTTCCAATTCATATTCCTATAATTATGTTCTATGGATAAATTTTATTATCTCATGATTTCACACTCTATTCATATGTTATATGGTGATCATTTGATATTTCCTGTCCTTCTATCATGAAGTGTGGAAAAATATTATTGTTCCAAGTTCTTTTAAAGAGGTATTCCTCCCCTTCTCATGTTTTATTATATTCTTATGATCTAAACCTTGATAATATATTAATAAGTCTTTCCTTATTTAGAGTTATAGCTCACACCTTTCTTATGTCTTCTTTCCCCTAATTATAAGGATGAGTATAAAATAGGATATGTATAGAAGTGTATCTAATTTGGTTCAAATGTGGATAAATGTTTACAAGTATCATAAAATAGGTTTCTTATATAGATGATACTTAAAGACACTAAACCTTTTGTTCTTGGGATTTTGATATGATTTCTGAGTTGTAACGTTTATCCTATGGTAATGTTGTAAAATAAAGATAGGTTTATCTCAATTTTTTTAAATCTAGTGTTTAAAGAATTTTTTTAACACTAGATCTAGGAGTGTGGGTCTGGGGTGACTCAATTAGTATCATGGAAGGGTTTAGTTATTTTTTAGGTTTATTTTAGTTATTTTTTTGAGAATAGTTTAGTTAACTTTGTTATTAAGGTAATAAAACCTTAGTAAAATTACTATATATGATTATAAGTATTATATGATATCCTAAAATTTTGTTAAATTCTTTAGTAAGTGGTTTTCCTAGAAATACATCCCTGTCTAGATACTAGCAAGTGGATGTAGTTGTGGAACATATCCACCTAGGGATAATCACCCTGAAAAGGGTTAGTTGAACATTGTCTTGATCATCACATTGATACACAATGAGTGGGCCTAAGACTACATAGTTGTCTAGAAACTCCTAGGATATATCCTATGATTGATCATATTCTATTTAAAAACCACTATGAAGGAATAATTTACTATTTACTTTGGTAGATTATGTTCAGAATTATAAGATAACCCAACTTAAATTATCCTAAGAAAAACTAAGATTTATAAAGGTTGAAGTAAAGAAAATATTGTCTAATGATATCATGTAAAAGAATAAGTTTTTTAAAGGTTTAGTTCCTTTTATGATTATGATGATTCCACCATATTATTAATATCTCATCACTCATGTAAACCATTTTGGTTTTAATAATGTCAAGAACTAAAAGGTTATGGATATAAATATAAGATATATTGATATTAATATTGAAATAATATATTCTATATGGATCAATTACAAGAGGGGGTGAATTGTAGTTTTAAAAACTTTAGTTTAAAATAAATTAAACTAAACAAATTCACAAAACCACTTTATGTAAAAAGATCAGATTCGGACTTGGATCAATTCAATTGTCAAAGTATCATAATCAAGATAGATTTTGATATATCAGAGTAGCAGAATAATAATCACATAAGATTCTATTAAATTAGAGTAAATAGATCATATTTAAAATATATATGATTATATGAGTATGTTTTTCATTCACAGTAGACCCAATTAGTAAAATAGATTTTTATTATCGTAATAAGTATCATTACAATAAAATCGAAACATATATACATAGAAGAATAAAATACTTGTGAGAAAAAATTAAACAATAGAAATAATATAAGAATGACTTATAAATTTTTGAAAAGAATATATCTCTTTTAACCTTAAGATTAAGGTAGCCACAAACCATGGATAAAGGTATCCCTTGTTTTATACTTACAATCAATTCTATCTTTCCTCGATAAGAAAATCCCTTGATATGATTATTGGATTATTTGTATTCCTATCACTGGCAGCCCTTGATCCAATGGATCAGCTCTATCTTGCTATCCCCAAAAAACCTCAATCAATATAATGATCAGATTTTCCTTCTTCCTATACTTGACATCCCTCGATCTTAATCACAGATTAGATGCACAAACAAATTTCAAAACAATTCTTAAATAGACAACCTAAAAATATTTCTTTAAGAAAGAATCTCTCTAAATAAATACAAAAGACCAGGAAAAATTTGTTCACGCTTTTCACACTTCAGAAAAATAGAGAGAGAGAAAGTAATCAACCACTTCAAACTCTTCAAATGGCCGGGTATTTATAGGCAACCATCCCAACAGTCATATTTCTCCCAATGATCACATTTATTTGAGTTTCTCACAATGAGTTGGACACCTGGAATTTAAAATAGAAAGTGATACATCATATTATTTTACACCATTACTATGTAAAATAAGTTCCTTACTTTTGAAACTAGTTTTCCATATTTAGAATATAAACTAAGTTAGTCTGATGGACTTCCTTAAAAATGTCATTATGATTATATTTATAAGTATGAGTCCAATTTTATCAGTTCTAGTATCAGTCTGATTATAAATATTTTGTTAGTATAAAATACATGACATAAATTCTTACATCTGATATGATAAAATCAAATTCTATGTTTTATCAGATCCATACCCATTATGATAATTGTAATGAATAAAGTTAGTTTATATTCATGAAAACATTAGAAATAATTCTAAGTATGGTAGAAGTTTATTTTTTATATAAAAACATTCTAAAACACTTTGGACATAAAAATTTAGTAAATTAAGTATAAATAAAGTTTTTATGATTTGAAAAACAAAAAGGAATAGAAAAGTTGGAAGTAAAACTTATGACTCAACAATCTCTCCCATTTTGGAAAGAACAAGACCTAAAACTTAAATTAAATAAAACTTTTAAAATAACTTACATCCCTTTACTTTAACAAACTTCATATTTAGAAAAATAAAACTTGAATCTTAACTCCCTATAATTTTATAAGAATTATAGATATAATGGAGAGAATGATAAATACAATGAAATCACTTTTTAAGGTATTATCTCTCCCTAAGAAAAAAATTCTCCCCCCTTGTGTAATATCTCCCCCATATTATAATAAATATCCCTTTGTATAAATATATCCCCCTTTTTGATTTTCAAAAAGAGATGGAAACTAAGTATTAATTTCTTGAAATGTTAGAGAATAGAAAATTTAATGAAACAATGTGATGAATTGACTAGTCATCCATAGAAAATATGTAAGAACATTCAACAAATCCTATTGAAAAAACATTCAACAAATCATATTGGAAAAACATTCAGACAATTTTATTTAGATAGATAATTAATTAATTCATGAGAAAAAATTTCAAAATTCTATGAAAATATATATTACAACAATAGTTCTAAAAACTAGCCTTTCTTCATAAGATTTTTTACAAAACACTTTATATTCTTAAATTCCTTGGGATGTTCATTCATTGTATCTTTTAGACTCTGATTTTATGTATTCATATTCTTAACATTCTCTACAAGCTCCTTGTTCTTATCTTTGAGAATAGTAACATCATCTTCATAAAAACGTACTCTTGACATTACATTCGTCAGGTCTTGGACTTTGATCTTGAGTGCATCCACTTCTTTAGTCCGATAATCGGTCTGGTCTTTTAACTATTCAACAAATCTCACCCTTTTGGCCTTGTATTTTGATAATTAACCAAAGGATCCAAATGATTCCACCATCAAATTATTAATTTCTTGAATCCAATCATCGTGGGACCAAACTTCAGAATAAACATCATGAGACCACTTTACCATTGAATTACAAGATATTTTGTGTAAAATAGAACATTCTTGTAATGTTTTCAAATCATCCTTAATATGGATTAATGTGTCTATGAGCATTTTAATGGAGTCCAATTTTTGGGAAAGACTATCTTGAAGTAATTGGCCTCCTGATTTCAATATAGGAAAGTAAGGAATAATTCCTTCCAATATTTTTAGAGATTGAATATTTTAATCAAAACCCATATGATTAATTGTTCCTACAGACTCTTATAGCTCCAAATCAGTCTGAAGAAGCTTTGTGTGACTTGTGCTAATGATTTAAACTTTTCTTTTTCTCTTATCAACTTTTTATAATTAATTTTCAACCTTATTGACTTTGTTGGGAGTAACTTTTTGATAAAAATTTTCCAAAATATCTATATCATTGGTGTTAGGATTTTAAAAAGGTTTAGTATTTGAAACTTGATCATCCTCATCTATATTAGACAAAGATTCTTCTTCTACTCTTAATGAGGATTTATATTCAGAGATTTATGATTCCTTATCATCTTCCTTTGAGGGTTAATTTGATAGGGATGATGTTTATGAGGATGAATATGATGATTTTTCGGATTGGGTTTATTTCTCATCACTTTCTTTATTTTCTTTTTGTTCCTCATATTTTTTTTATCCTCTCCACTTTATTCTTCTTCAACATATTCAAATCATTCATCTTCTTTTTCACCTTATTTTATTTATTTTCCATCATTTTCATCTTTCTTAGTATCATATTTTTATACTAACTAATTTTCAACATCCTTATCTAAGACTTCTTTTTTATGGACTTCAACCAAATCACTAACTTCTTTGTTGATCTCTTCCTCAATCCAGTCTGACAATATCTTTTCCTGATGAAATCAATACCAATTATTTTTCTACTAAATGTGGTTCTAATTGTTTTTATACTAAATATGGAATATATTGTTTTTATAGTGTCACTACTAGAACCAAAACTGACCAATTACTAAAGTTTCTTTAACAACTAACCATGCATCCGGGTTTGGTTGATTGGTAAAAGAAGTAGGAAAAAAACCTTTCTTGGTGTCTTTTCTACATATTTCAAAAAACTTCCACACATAAGAGCTTCTAGGAGTATTTTCCTTTAATTATTCTTTTTAGTTTATTCCTAAAAAATTTCATCTCCATGAATCCTTATAGCCTTAGCCTCAGCAGGATCTAATCCTATTTTTTGAAGAACAAGATTTTTATCCTCTTTTAACCTCATCCATTCCTTAAAAACATCATCATTTACCGTCTTTTATTTCTTTTAATTATTTTAATATTTATGAAGACAGGTTTTAGCCTTTATTTTCTTCTTCTTCTTCTTCTTCTCTTACTTTCTTGAAATCTCTATCTCTAATTCAACGACTCTAGATTTTTCAATAATCTTTTTAGATTTCTTATAAAACATCATTTTCATTATTTTTACCATACAATCACTGATAATTTTTTCCCTCATAGCAAGATACTTGTAATCAACATTGATAAAATTCAAACACTCCACAATCAACTTACTTAAGAATGTTGGGAACATTATAATTTTTGATTTTATGGAATTTTCTTTGACATTATGAATAGTTAAGAGGAAGAATTTAACGAGGTCAATATTCCTCATATTAACCAAATAGTCCAATATGAAAATTTCTTTTAATTTTATAGTATATTAGTCTTCTTCACTTGGAATTAAAAAACCATTAATCCACAAAGATATAAGATGATTTTTTGGAGTAAGATTGTAAAATTTTCTATAATTCTTATCATGGGAAAACAAAGAATCCTTAGATCTACTTTTGAAAAAAAAAATCCTATATAATTGAGAAGTTTGTGTGATGGATAGTGTGAATCACCTATAGATGGTACTTCAACTAGTTTCTATAATTTTCTTGATGATAATTTATATCTTTTACCATACATCTTGAAAGAATACTTATCTTCTTGTTTGATAAAATTTAAAGAGGCATAAAACTCATGAACAAGTTCAGGGTAATACTTATCAATTCAAAAATCTTATTTTTCTAAAAAAAATTGATTCCCAACCTTAAAACATAATGGCCTTCTTTAAAGTCTAATTTTATTTTAAAAGGAAGTCCCTTTGCACCAACATTTCTCTGAAGACAAACCATTTCTCATAATCATGTTTTCAGCCATCGGTTCAACACTGAATACGATCTATCAGATGAAAGGAAACTTTCAAACAAGGAAACTTGTAAACAGTAGTAGTTCAGTGCAAAAAATATTGAGAAAATGATGTGGGATAGGGGGTCCCTTTTTTATATAGGTTATCGGGATGATATTTCATCTTACAAAATAATTTCAATGGTTGAGATGATAATCTTTTTGATCTGATGGTTGAAAATCCTCTGAAGAAATATTTAAAGTATTTTAAACTCTTTAGGGTTTTTAAGAAATTTTATCATATTTATAGTGAATATGATTAAAAATAAATTTATAAAAAAACCAAGTTTTTAATAATATTAAAATAATATTAACAATAAAAAACATAAAAAGTTATAATGAAATAGTGAAAAAAATAAAAGATAAGAAGAATAACTTTCAGAGTAGAAAGTGTTTACGGTATGAATAATATGTTATTATTGAAAATTTATATAAACTAATTATAATAGTTTTAAAATATTAAATATGGTAGTTTTATAAATAAAACTCATTACGATAATTTTATGAATAATAAAAAAAGTGTCTAAAAATTTTGAAATGATTTTTGAGTTTTATAATCCTTTTAAGAATACTAAATCCAATTTTTTTAGGAAAATATGAGTCTAGAAATCCCATTACGATAGAGTTTTTATGAAAAAACTAAAAATTTGAAAAAAATAGTTTTGAAAAAAATAGAAAACATATGTACATGAAGAGGATTAAATTAATGTAAGAATATGGTTAAATAAGAAGTAGATATGAAGTATTACATTATGCTGATAATTCCTAGATTCTATTTAATGTATTCAAATATATTGGAAGATAAAGGTTTTTTAAAGGTACCAATAAGTTTATCTTGCATTCCGATGAATTATAAAATGATATCTCCTTTATTTTTGTGATCTATAAGAAAGTGATACCTAATATATATGTATTTTTCATGGGAGTGATGTGAATGGTTCTTATTTAAAGAAATGACACTATTATTATCACATAGTATTTGAGTTTTTTTAAAACTCAAGTCATAGTCAGGGAGTTTGTTTTGCATCCATAACACTTTATCACAACAACTTCCAGCTACTATATATTTGACTTCAGCAGTGGAAAGTGCTATAGAGTTTTGTTTATTACAAGACCAAGAAACTAATGAATCTCCTAAAAAATGACATGTTCCTGAGGAAACTTTTTTATCCATTATATAACCACCAAATACATAATTTGAAAAACTTTTTAGTTCAAAAACATTTCTAGAAGAATAAAAAAATCTTAAATCTATAGTTCCCTTAAGATAACAAAAAAATTCGTTTTACATCTTTAAGGTGGGAATATTTTGGATTTTCTTGATATCTTGAACATAACCATACATAAAACATTATGTTTGACCGAATTTCTATCAAGTAAAGTAAAATTCATATCAGATCTATAAATGTTTTTTGATCAACTAGTTGCCCAACCTTATCAAGATCAAGTGCGTTTGAGGTACCAATAGGAGTACTAATACTTTTAGTGTTATCATATCAAAAAAATTTAAGAAAATGTTTTATATACTTATATTTATATATAAAATATCCTTTTGGTTTTTGAAAAATTTAAAAACCTAAAAAGTATGTTAACTCACCCATCATACTCATCTCAAACTCATATTTCATAAGATCTATAAAGGAATCTATTAAATATTATTGAGTTGATCTAGATATAATTTCATCAACATAGATTTGAACCATAATAATGTTTTTATTAAATTTATTTATAAAAATATTTGGATCAGCAGTTCCCTTAACATAATTTCTTTGTAAAAAATATCATGTCAATCTAACATACCAAGATATAGGGGCTTGTTTAAGTCTGTATAAATATTTGGTAGGTTTATAAATGTATTCAGGGTGTTTTTTATCTTCAAAACTAGGAGGTTGTTCAAAAAAAACTTCCTCTTGAACATAACCATTAATAAAAGCATACTTTACATCCATTTGAAAAAGTTTGAAATTAAAGAATACTACAAAGGGTAGTATAATATAAATAGATTCAAGTATTGCTACCAAAGAATAGGTTTCTTCATAATCTATTCCATCTTGTGGACTATATCCTTTAACAAAAATTCTTTCTTTATTTCTAATAATTATCCCATTTTCATCACACTTATTCTGAAAATTGCATTTTACTCTAATTATAGAATTTTCTTTAGGTCGTTCAACCAAGGTATAGACTTTGTTCCTCTCAAATTCATTAAGTTCATATTACATTACCTTAATGAAAGCCTCATCAGGATTATTAGGTTCAAATTGGAAAATGAAAGCTAGATTCTAAATTTCTTTTCATAATGAACTTATAGTCCTAACAGGTTGATCAACATATCCAATGATATAATCACTAGGATAATTCCTAAGAAACAACTAATTTCTTGGGTTTTGTAAAACATGTTCATCAATATAAGGTAGAAAATATTCCTGAGTAAATACTTTAGAAACTATTTATTTTATATTTTCCTTATAAGGAGAATTTTTTAACAAAGGTTTAAAATTATTTTTTGAAAACACATTCAAGGAGGATGTTGGTTGGGGTTGTTTGAAAGAAAAAGGGTTAGTTTCATCAAACTTAACATGCACTATTTCATTAACAGTACAAGAATTTTTATTAAAAACTCTATATGCATTAGAAGTAGTGGGATAACCTAAGAAAATTTCTTCATTGGATTTGGGTGAAAATTTATGTAAATTATCTTTCATACTTAGGATGAATACTTTGCATCCAAAAACTTTGAAGTAAGAAACTTTTGGTTTTTGATTAGTCCACAAATCATAAGGTGTTTTATTAAGAAAAGGTCTTATTAAAACATGATTTATAGTATAACAAGAAGTACTAACCACTTCAACCCATTTTGTTTTGTAATTTAGTATTCACTCAACATGGTTCTTATTATTTCTTTAAAAATACTATTTCTTCTTTTAAGAACACAATTTTTTTGAGGAGTTCTAGGAGCTAAAAATTTATGTGTAGTGAATTTATTACAAAAAAAAGTTTCAAAATTAGAATTTATAAATTCTCCACCATGATCACTATGAATAGTTATGAAGGTAAGGGTTTTCTCATTTTTAACTTTGGCTACAAAAGTTTTGAAATAAAAAGGCTTTAGATTTATTTTCTATAAAATAGACCCATGTATATCTAGTGTGATCATCAATTAAAATGAATACATAATACTTTCCACTAATAATTAAAGTTTTTGTGGGATCGAATAAATCCATGTGCACTAATTGTAAAGCATCAAAAGCTGAGACTTCACTAATAAATTTAAAACTAGAATTATGTTTCTTATTGTATTGATAAGGGTCATAAACTTTTGAAAAATCAAAACTTAGTTCTGTTAAATCCTTAACAAGTCTTTTCTTAGTCAAATTACATAAGTTTCTAATGTTATAATGCCCTAAAATTATATTACATAACCAAGAATGATCTTCCATTACACTAAGGCAAGGTAATTCTTGGATCCTAAAGTCTTATAAGTTAAGAGTGTAAACATTCTCATGTTTAATGACAGAAAGAATGTATTTATCCTTGGAATTTTGTACTGCACATTTATAATTTCTAAAATTCACAAGGTAACCTTCATCGCATAATTGACTTATGATTATAATGTTTTGCTCAATACCTTTAACAAATAAAACATTTGAAATTAAATATTTACCAAGAAGAACTATATTACATATACTGATAATCTCTTCTTGATCGTTATCTATAAAGGTAACTTTTACACCTTTCATCTTGATAATCATGTTGAAGAAATATTTCTGTTCAGTCATATTTCTATAACACCCAATATCAATTTAGCAAATATTTGTTTTGTTGGTACTACCTTTGTTTTCCTCAAAGAAAAATAATTAGACTTTTGAAACCCAAACCTTCTTGGGTCCAGTGTTAAAAAAATCTTGGCCAACAATATTTGTTTTAAAAAAATAGGATTTATGAGATCCCAAAGATTAAATTTTATTTAAGTAATAATTTTTATTCCAATAACCACCACTTTGGAATTTAGTGAAAAAGGGTGCACTCTTTGGAACAAAATAGTTGTTACTAAAAATAGGTTTTTTATGAGAATAACCCATTCTGAAACCAGTACCATGAGGATGTATTTTTTTATACATCTTATATATATTTTATTTATTAGTGGTAAAGTTTGATAAAAGTTTCTTTAGGGAATAAATTTTGGATTTATGTTTTACACCTAAATCTTTATCATTTCTAGTAATAATTTTAGAATTGAGTTTATTAAAATTAGTTTGTAATACATTTTTCTCATAAATTACTTTTTTAAAATCTTTAGAAAGATTGTCTTTTTCAGAAATAAAATTTTCAAGGTTTTTGGAAATATTTTCCTTTTCAAGAGTTTTCTTATCAATATCTTTATAAATATATGATACTTATTTTATTAAAACATTTTTCCTTGAATTTTCCTTATCCAGTTTTTTTCTAACTTTGTAGTTTTCACTTTCTATAAGTTTTAAAAAATTAGATACTTCATTATAAGAAGGTAAGGTATTATCTTCTACTAAGGAAGATTCTTCATCAGAGGATTTAGAAATTTTCTCATTATCAGATTCAGGATAATTTCCACTTAAGGATAAATTTATTAAATTTTCAGAAGTGCATAATTTATCCATAAGAAAAATATTTTCTTTAGGTACCCTGGTAAGAAGACCTATGTTCCTTTTTCTAGAACTATTCTCATCAAAATAATTATCTGAGTAATCTCTTCCAATTTCACTCCAAGAATCATTTTCTTTAAAGAATTTATTTCCTTTTTAATTATAATACTTTTTATGATTCTTATCAGAATTTATAACCTTTTTATCTTTCCCATTAATCTTTGTTCAATATGTTCTAATATTTCTATATTTCTTACACTCATAACAAGTAACTTAAGAATCTTTATTTTTATTCCTATCCTTGTTATTTTTCTTGTAACAATATTGAAAATATTTCTTACCAACTGTCTTGTTCAGCCTCAGAGAAATATTAGCTAGTTAATTTTCGTATTTTTCAAAAACACTAGAATCATATTGAATAATAATATTTTTCTTTCTTGGTGATATCACAACTTTCTTAGGAGTTTGAACTTTTGTGGGTAAGGAATTTGTAGTAAAATAAACTCCACTTTTTTTTAGCTTTCTTTGCATCTCTTTTCAATCTACTTTCATATTGAATCAAGGTTCCAATAAGATCATCTTGAGTGATATTAATAACCTTCCATGTTTCATAGACAACTATTCTTTTATAATCCCATTAATTTTAAATGATATCTATTATTTTCTCCATGAGAATATCATAATATAATCCTTTCTCACTGATTGATTGTAAATTATTTATGATATTCATAAATCTATAATGAATTTTGGAAATGGATTCTCCAGGTAAAAATTTAAAATCTTGATAGTCAGCTCTCAACATAGCTCTCTTGGTTTATACAACCTTAGATATTCTGAAGTGAGTAACTTCTAACTTATTCAAAATATTATTTACAGCTTCAGAGGAAGTAATCTGACTACTGCTTCTTCTAGTCAAAGAGTACAACAAAGTGTTTATAAATTTGTAATTAAGTTGATACTCTTGCTTATCTTGATTTGTAAAAGTCAATACTTCCTTATCAGGAATTTTATAATCGCCTATTATCATAAAAAAAATTCTACAACTATATTTATTACAAAAGTCTTAGTTATATCACTCCAATATTCATAGTTAGCTCTATCAAAAATTGGTGGTCTATTGGGATTCAGATTATCTATTGACCCAATATTAAAACCTACTATGTTAATAAAATGGATATGAAAATTATTTTACACAATACACATTAGTGTAATAAGTAATTATAAATAAAAAATTTATTACAAAATTTAAACAAACATTCAATGGTAAAGTAGACAAAAATTTCAGTAAGTATTTAAGCAGTAGAATCCTGCTCTAATACCAATTGATGAATATCAATATAAGATATATTGATATCATGATCGAAATAATATATTCTAGATGGATCAATTACAAGAGGGTGGGTATGAATTGTAGTTTTAAAAACTTTAGTTTAAAATAAATTAAACTAAACAAATTCACAAAACCTATTTATGTAAAAAATCAAATTCAAACATGGATCAATCTGATTTTCAAAGTATCATAATCAAGATAGATTTTGATATATCAGAGTTATATAATTGTAATCACATAATATTCTATTAAATCATAATAAAAAAATAATATTTGAACTAGATATGATTTTATGAGTATGTTTTGGATTCATAGTAGATTCGATTAGTAAAACAGATTGTGATTATCGTAATAATAATCATTATGATAAAATTGAAACATAAATGCATAGTAGAATAAAATACTTGTAAGAAAAAAGTAAAAAATAATAAAAATATAATAATGACTTATATATATTTGAAAATAATATATCTCTTTTAACCTTAAGTGTAAGGTAGGTACAAACCCTAGATAAAGGTATCCCTTATTTTATACTTACAAGCAAGTTTGTCTTTCCTTAGTAAGAAAAGCCCTTGATACGATGATCAGATTCTCTGTCTGCCTATACCCTGTAGCCCATGATCTTATGGATTGGATCTATCTTTCTATCCTCATAATCACTTGATCAATACGATGATCAGATTCTCCGTCTGCCTATCCCCGACATCCCTCGATTGTAATCACATATGAGAGACACAAATCAATTTCAAAACAATTATTAAAGATACAACCTAACAAGTTTTTTTTAAGAAATAATTTCTCTAAAAAAATACAAAAGACTAGGAACAAATTTTTCATGCTTGAAGACTTCAGAAAAATCGAGAGTGAAAAAATAATCAACCACTTTAAACTCTTCAAATGACCGGGTATTTATAGGCAACCTCCCAATAGTCATATTTCTCCCATGGTCATATTTCTCCAAGTTTTTTGTAACGACTTGGACACTTGACATCTAAAATATAAATTTCAACACCATATTTTTTACACCATTATAGTGTAAAATAAGTTCCTTACATTAGAAATCAATTTTCCATATTCATAATATAAATTAAGTTAGTCTGATGTACTTCCTTAAAAATTTCATTATGATGATATTTATAAGTATGAGTCTGGTGTTTATCAGTTCTGGTATCAGTCTGATTATAAAGACTTTTTAAATATGAAATACAAGATAATAATTTTACATATGATCTGATAAAAATTAATCTAATGTTTTATCAGATCCATAACCATTATGATAATAATAATGAAGAAAATTATTTTATATACATGAAAACTTCAGAACTAATTCTAAGTATGGTAAAATTTTATGTTTTCTACAAAAACAATATAAAAAACTTTAGACATAAAAATTTAGTAAATTAAGTATAAAGAAAGTGTTTTTGATTTAAAAAACAAAAAGGAATAAAAAATTTATAAGTAAAAATTTTGAGTCAACATAAGGAGCTATGGGTGTGAGGGACAATGAAGATATTACATTAACAAACAACTCATTTTAAATAGGAGTAGAAGTAAGAAACCTTGTGATTATTCTAACTCATGAAATATTATTTACAATGTGAACATATTCGAAGTCATAAACACACCAAAGAAGAGAAGGATAGAGTTTCATGAAATATCAAGTGACCATGATAATGAAGGAAATAAGATTCAATTTCTTTTGTATAAGAAATATAGAAAAATATACCAAGGTTAATATCTCAAGGAAACTAAAATATGTTTTATTTATGGTAAAATAGGCAACATGTCTTCAATATGTCGAGGAAAAATTAATAATTTCGTTAAAATTATTGAAAAAATAGAGTTCAACTTAAGGTACTTTAAGTAAATAAAATGTCTTATGTGTGGGTAACTTGTGCATTATCCAAGTCAATGCCCAAATATAAATACTAACCAAGATGATGAGAATCAATAACTTCCAAGACCAAGAGGAAAATGGAATTCCTATGCATTCGTTACTCTCAAAATGGATCTTGGTATTTAAGGTACACATACCCTCCAATATGGAATTGTAGATTTCATGTTGGAATTTTATCCTATAAACTCTAGTATATCTAAAATGTTTTATAAGATCATTAAATCACCACTTGATTATTTTATTTTCAAATAAATATTCTAGTTGTATAATTATTTTATTCCAAGTTTAATTTTATATGAATGTTCCCTGTGGAAATCAAATTATCCTTTCTTTAAAAAAATTTAATTCTATTTTCAAAATGAATATTTTTTCTACTTATAGAAAAAATATATTTATTTAAATAATGAAATAAAATTTAATATCTATCTATAGTAATCTATAAATATAAATATGACTATTATATATCTTAGAAAATTAATTCTACTATAAGATTCATGATACTTAATCGTGAGGGATGTTTAGCTAAAATGTTTAGTAAGAAATCCCATATTTTGATATGTATATTATAAAGGAAATGATGAGTTTCCTATAATTAACTAAGTCTCTAAGGATGAATTTTTTTTTAAGAAAACAAACTCTAAGTCGATACTACCTTAAATAAATCCTTAACTATTTTTTTCCATTGATAAGTAATAATTTAAATTATGAGGATGTAATTTATTTAAGGTGATAATGTAATGACCTGAGATTTTAGATCCTCTAAAATATATTCTATATTCTATAGCATGTGTTACATTCTATACCCAATGTAAATGAACCAAAACATATTAGAATAAAACTATTTATAAGGATATAATAAAAACTAATATGCAAAACCATTAAAAAATTATTACCTTTATAAGATAATTAATTAATATGAGTTAATATTGAAAAAGGTTATTTTCAATAAAATCTATTTTCTTTATATTATGTATTTTATTAAAAAAATAAATTTAAAAATTTTAGAATATAAATTTGATAAAATAAAATTCATTTTATAATTCTTTATATCAAAATTTACTAATTATTAATTTTTGAGTTTTTTCTAAAAGGATTGTTTTTTAGTCGAAAAATACGGTTTTTTAGAAAAAAAATTATTTGTATGATTTTATCATTATGTGAGAATATACTAGAAGTTTACATAACTTTTTTAAGTAATAATATATATATATATATAATAAAATCATTCATTTTAATATATTCTTTTAGCTTATAAATCCTATGTCCAACATTTTTATAACTAAATTAAAATATTATTTTAATAAAAATGGTTATTGGTCATTTATTTGAATAAAGTATTTTCAAGGTGATATTAAGTTTTGGATTTCAATGAAAGACTCATACATTTTATTTATTTTATAATAAACCAATTTATGTCTTTTTAATTTATAATTTTAATAATTATGGCTTACACATAAATTTTAATAAAAAAACACACTTTTTCTAAAAACTATTTTTACACATTATGTGCTCTAATATTAAAATTAACTTTTCAAAACCTTATAAATTTTATTTGATAAAATTATTTACAAATTTTAAATCATAATTTTTAAATTAGGTAAAATTTTCAATATTAATTTTCATCATAAAAATTAATTATGAAAGTTAAAAAGTAATTACCAAGGTAAAATTAGATTAGGGTAAAGTTAAACTGTTAAAATAAAAATCCTTAAAGTACTCAAGTTTGTCTCAAAAACTAGTGGTTGAGGTTATTTTATACCCAAACTAACTTTAACTTCCTTTTTTCTTCCATTTTTTTGTCATTGAACCATTAATATTAACTTTATGTTATTGAAACCGTAATAGTTACTTCCAAAACTACCCTTATCTTCACTTATAAAAAGGTAACACTTACACCACTTTAAGACTCACATATACTTAAAATTTATTATTAAAATATGTTTATTTTATAATCCTATAACTATTTCCCATTTAAATAATCTTCTATTCACCTTTAGTTTTCTTAATTCTTTTATTTCTAAGGAGTTTTCTAATAGAAAACTCAAGCTTCCAGTGTGAGTATTACTTTCACTTACTCTTTTAATTTAATATAATCCTTAATAATTCATATATAACCTTATTAATACAATTAAATAAATATCATTATTATAATAAAATTTCATTATATTAATTGTACAATAATTATTCATCCCTTTCCATCCACTAAGAAAACAAAATAACATTAATCGTGTTTACATGCAGGCTATCGCCTTTGCAAAGCGATGTTGTTTGTCTTTCATAATTTCCTCTCAATTATGGTATCAAGGATGGATTTTATGAATAAATATGATTTATATATCAAAAATACAATAATAAAATGATCATTTTTATATACTATCATTCTATCCATTCATTGAGAAATGGGATCATTAATTGTTTGTACGATGGACTATCACCTCCACAAAAGATAAATTTAATTTTTTATCACCACCCATAATTTATAGTTCATATAATTGATTTAATGATGATATATGATTTTTATGACATGTTTAAGATTATTTATATTTCATGTTGTCATTATATAAATACATCCCCTTACTCATTAAATCATTATAGCATGTTACCATTTGGGTCAATTTAACCACCTATGTAAATGATGTTATAAAAATTATGTCATAAATGATTATGGGATGCCATATAATGGTAATATATTTTAATAAATATATATTTAATATTTTTCAATATTTATGGAATGTTTTTTTAATATTTAAAATATTTATTAATATATCATCTTTCAATCGTTAAATATGTTAAAAACTAGTTCATTGTGTTTTCCATTTTCACAAGTTGTATTCATACCTTTCACCTAATGAAAATATAACTTAAGTAATAATTGAAAAATAATGATTATTATATATTTAATTATCTAATAATTATAAACTTAAAACCACTTAGTGATAATTAATCACGTATTCATGAAGTTTTTATAAAACAAACAACTGAAAGTTCTAACACCCGATAATGAAAACAAACTATAATTGGTTAATATATTTGTAATATTTGGTTATAAAATAATTATAAAAAGGTATTATTTTTATATTAAGGTTATTAGATAAGTTATTAAGATATTTATAGGTTAGTGAATGATTTATTAAGTGGGAATACAAGGTAAGGTATTTTCATCCCAATTTCCCTTCGTTGAGACATTGTTTGTATTATACACCTATTTTTATTAAAGTGGTGTGTATACTGCCTATTTGATGTATTATATCATGAATTAATTCTTTATTCATGATATTTTAATTTTAATTTCATTTTATTTCCCCTTCAAGAGTTTTTATTTAAATGTTACTCAATCCATAAGGATTCATTTTCAACTTTTTTCTTAAAATCGAGATCTCTCAAAAGTGATAATCCTTATGGGAGATTTGTAGGTTCATTCATTATAAAGCCCATATAATTTTATTCTCATATGGATATCTTTTGAGAACTTATATATTTATTTACCTCATTTTAAATTTTAAGTTTTAAAATCTTTTAAACAATATTATTTTCAATAAAGGTGTTTTAAAAAAAATCACACATATTATTATCTTCAATTCCACATTATATGGATATTAATTTATTCCTTTTCAAAAAATTGAGAAAAATTATTTTAAATTACATTTAATTTATTTAAAAATGATTTAAAATAATATCTTTTAACATTTTAATTTTTATTCATTTTCTACAAAAAGACTCTCTTTTTAATATTTTCATGTGAAAGAATATTTCTACCACCCTTAACATTTTCTTTGAAAATTGATCTATAAATTTTAAGTATTTTTAAAGAAAATTATTTATCATAAAGTTTTATAAATTCTTTCTTTTAAGATACTTTTAATATATCAAGTATATTTAATATTTTCTAAATGTCATTTTTTAAATACCCCCTAAAAGAATTTTTACCCATGTCTACTGCCTTTGACATATATTATTATTGATCAATGATATTATTCAAATGATCTCATACACATTCTTTCTATGGATGGATTATATAATGTTTTCTTTCAAAGAAATCATTTTTCACTACCTTTGTTTTTTCTAATCATCCAATGTTTATAAACATGATTTTTCTTCCAATGCTTTTCCTTAATGAATATCCTATTCTTGATTCCTTTGATTGAAGTGTGTTCAACTAGTTACCTATACATAAATTGATTGGAAAAATTATTTACTAAATCATATAATCATTATCTATATAGTGTGAATACTATGTATTATCTTATTTGATGGGAATTTACCTAGATTGTTTCTTGATTTCAGTAGATACCCATTTATTTTCACTTTGTTAATCATGAAATGATTATTGATTGGTTTATGAATATTATCTTTATGTGATTATATTTTAAAATAGATATGTAACCCATTTTATTTTCCTGGGTTCTTTATGATATGATGAATAATTGACTTCAAGTGGCACACATGTGTATGGATGATGGCAGGTGGAGTCCTATACCACCATCCAATGAATTGGTTAAGGATTTATGCCTCATGAGGTAAGGATATTAAGATTAAAAATTTTATTTATTTAGAAAATGAAGCATGATTTTTTTTCAAAATATAGAGTGAATAATTTTTTGTTCACAACATGAAGCGTGAGCATTTTTTTGTTCACAACCTGAAGAGTGGGAATTTTTTTTGTTCGTGACATAAATCATGTAATATCCTAGACCCAAACAGCCACCCAAACAGTGCTATCAGGCTGGGTGTTACTGACCTTAGGCACACCTCCCTGAACGCCAAAGGCTTCCGACTAGCAGCAAAGGTGCAAATAGGTATAGTGGGGATTTATACCCTCTGGTATGAAGATAAAGGTACTGGTTCAAGTATAATAGCATAACATGCAGTGGAAAATAAATAACCCAGTAGACTTGAACCAGGCCCACAGAGCGGAAGCACATCCAATAGAAGATAAACAACAAAAGAAATAAATAAACAGTAGAAGTGTAAATTAAATAGAATATCATGCTAGTAAAACACTTGTAGCTACTAAACAAACCAATCATGCATCCATATAAGGTCATACATATCGATATACAAAAAGGGAGACCATGGATAACCACTATAGCTATGTACAAAATAAGCATGTTTATGTTGAAAAGGAAACTAAAAAAAGGAAAACTACAACCAGGTATAACCTCAAGGTCCATGCCAATCTTCATGCCAATGATACTATGATCTAGTTCCTAAGGATGATCCTTACCTGTACATAAATACATAAAGTCTACACACATCCCAAAGGACCTGTGTAGTATGTGAGATGAATCTCAGTAGGATACCACCTAATGGTGTGTACCAAGCATAAGTGTTTAAGCAAATGATAACACTAATCAAGGTAAAAAATTCAATGCAATAATGAATACTACCTCCACTGGTGCTCAGAATCTACCGGGGAGCGTCACCTGCTTCATCTAACACCGGAATCTCAGAATAAAATAGATTCATTGGCCCGTGGCCCAAGGTACTCCTATAGTCACAAAGCCCAGGTGAACTCTTAGGTTCCACATCAATCACATAGCCTGGCAACATGTGTGTCTTGGAACCTCGTGTCTCAAAGTACTGATGTCCTGAAGGCACGCCCATACAATAGTGTCCCAGTCCCATGAACCCCTACTCAAAATCTCATGTCATACCATGTCATGAAAACTAGAGGAATAGTGATTTATATCCTCAAATAAATATGCAGGACCATGGCCTTAAGCATGGAAAGACTCAACCCCCAACCCGATGGCATCATTACTATCCTTCGAAGGCTCCTCACCTTCCATGTGGCCTTCTACGATAAGAACCCACAAATCAATATTACCTAAACCACAACTATCATGGGACTCTATCCACACAAGTGGTCAAAACCACCTCATCACGAAGTCTACCTATGTCCACATGACTCAATTGGTGGTTTTTCCATCACGGGTGAGTGGAAATCACCAAAATAAGAAACCAAGCCACACTATCTCTGGAACCTCATATCGTTGTGACCATTTCACTCAAATATGATGGCCATGCCATCCAAGTATCCCAAGCCATGTCCAACCTGACAGTCACACTACCTAAAATTGACATCCATGATGCCCAATCCCATGGTCAAAACCACCAAAGAAAACTCGGGCCAAGCCAAACCTATGATCAGCATCACCCAATATTGATGGCCATGCCATCCCAACCTCGAGTCAATCCCATCACAACACAAAGGTTCTCAACACATTCAATTAAACAATTACATATATATATCACATTAAAACACTTATAAACAATAAATTCAATTTAAACAGATTGAATTTCACTTGTTATCAGCTATAACATGGAAGCACTGAGGTCTTGAATGCTTATAACAAGGATAATCAAGATTAAACAATTTAAACTTACCGGTTTAAAACAAGGTAAAATAATTATAACCATTTTTTCACCCCTGACCAAAATAACCCAATGAGAAACGACCTCTCGTCCAACCTTGCTCAAGTAATTTAGGTATGGGGCATTCCTAATGGCATCACATGGGTCAAACAAGCAATTCAATATGCAACAATAGTTATAAAGGGGTATCGCTTAAAATACCTGAAGACACACCAAATTTTGTGCCACCCAAAAGTCTGGAAAAACACAAATCATGGTATGAACCACCTACCTCATACACATATAACACTCCTCATCCAGTGTTGGCCTCTAATTCATCCTAGAACAGGGTAGATCTACAAAACAAGCATAAATTTTCAAGGTATGATAACTAGGCTGAGAAGAGAAATCATGAAGAACGACTCAAGAGGAATTAAGAGCTTACCGATTGGGTTCCAATGGATCTGATGATGTTTGAATTGGACTTAAGATGAAGAATTGAGAGCCAAAATGAGGTTCAATTCACAAGGGTTCTGTCTAGAATTTCAAAAGTGAGGCTACTGCCTGTTTTAACTAAAAATTAGAAAGTAAATGATGTGTACTATATATATACATGTCATGAATAAGGGTGATGTGGTCGGTTTTTCCGACTTACTTTCTAGGTCATTAAAAAGTCTTGTAGACATGACTACACAGTGTGTACTGGGAGTATACAGTGTGTACATGGTTGGTCCTCTCTTCCTTACCGACATCCCTACACGCCATGTATGGACATAACACACAACCACACTACACAGTGTGTACTTAGGATTACATGTAATGTGACCCAAATCCAAGTCGTGTAACAGCTTTGCAGCTAGTACTTGGAATGTTTTCCCCCTTTCTCTCAAAAAAAACCCAAAAAAAAAACCTATACCTCAAAGGAAGAACTGGGTTCTTACAAACTTCTCCACTTAAAGAAATTCATCCCTAGATTTCCCTTCTAAGGGCGGTGAATAAATATTCTGGAAAACTCTGGCCCAAATATCAAAAAAAAAAATTCCATCGACCTATTTCTAGACTCATGGTCCTCCCATGATGTATCATCACCCCTTCACCTCATCAGGTGCTCTTGTGTCGCTTCCGACACCCAATCATATCCCACACTGCATCGATGTCCGCCTCAATCCCATGGAACCCATGGAATAATGAGGTCTCACATCCCTTGGATACTCAAAAAAAATCATTTCCTTTCACCTCAATCATAACGGTATCCTCGATGCCCTGATGCCCAAGGCACCTCAAGTAACCCGCATCCAATGATGCCCTGATGCCTCAACACCTCATGTAACCCGCATCCAACAATGCTATTGATGCCAATCACCTCATAAATATATATATAATCATACACTAGAGATGGTTCCAACCCACTAACCAGTATCTGGTCAGTCCATATAAATCATGTGCACCTCATTTACTCAAAACAGACATGCCTCAACAGGCTATTCCAAAAAAAAGAAAAAGGAAAATCATGGTCATGCTCATGGTGTACCTCTAACCATCATAATCTCACCAGCATACTCATCCCCTATAAACTTCATGGTGTGCATCTGGCCTAACACATGTCTACCTAAAGCCCAACCTCCCTACGGTGCTACACCATCCACTGGACACTGACCCCATGACTGGGTCCCACTATCTCTGCCACATCCTTCGCGTGCAGCTGAACCTCAGCTACCCTCACCTGGTACTAATCTTGATCCGACCTCTGAAGCTTGTGCCTACTTCGGTCCCCTTCTACCAATTATCTGAGAGGGCTTCCTGTAGAACATCTCAAGATAACCAACCAGACCACATGCCCAACACTCCTTTTTAGGATTATCACACTGAGTCCGGACATTCCTTGGCTTCCAACACTAAAATAAAACCACTGATGAACTTCCAAAAGGTGGTCTAGCTAAGTTCTTGTCCTGACTTCCCTACTAGAACTCATCCCAACCTTGTTTACTGTCATCTGAACCATCACCTAAAGTTTCCATCCAACCCAAGTGAGACCTATCTTTCAGGTTACCCTCGGCTATGAGAACCGAATTCACTGCCTCTATGAACGAGGCCATCCTAAGTATGCTTATCTATACTAGGATGATGTTCCATAAGACATTTCTGAAGCACCTCACCCTAGAGGTTTCATCTCTTAACATACCTAGTGAAAAGTGAGATAGCTTAGTGAAAGTAGCTTCATAGTCCATGACAGACATGTCACCTTACTGAAGGCTTAAGAACTCCTGAGCTCTCTCCACCCTCAGCATCTCCGAGAAAAAGTGCTTAAAGAATCTATCCTCAAAGTCCTTCCACAATAGTCCCTTGTGTCTACAATCTTGAACCTGCACATCCCACCAGCGCTTCACTGGTACTCTAAGCATGTATGTAATCAGCTTGACCCTCTGGCCTGGAGGCATCTCAATCTACTCGAAGATCATCTGCATAATCTCTATCCAGTTCTTAGCCATTTGTGGACCACCCTCACCCTAAAAAAGTGGTGAGTACTGTGACTGGAACTCCCACGTCAGATACTCCATCGATGGATCTACTCCTTGAACAACTTTTTCGATCTCCTACAAGACACGTACTAGGCTATATCGGAGCTGCTCATTGATCCACGACCCAAACACTGTCAAACCTGAAAACTGCCCTGTCTGCACTGGGTCTGGAACCTGATCCTATCCCTAAGATTGTACCTATGGATCATGATCTACCTAACCCTTAGGGGTCTAAACCTGATCATGCTCCTGCTGCATTGTATCATCACCCACCTGACACTCCATTTAATCTGTCTAAGAGGAACCCTCGGAATACTATAAATGGTTAGAAACCCCATATATATAACAATATATATAACACAGATAGGGAAATAAGTAAAGGATAAATGCATAAAAACTACCCTTACTCTCCCCCAACACAACCATGCCCATGACATCCTAGCCTCCTAGCCTCCTTACCCACCCTCAATAGACCCAAGTATCACAAAATAATTGGGGAATTCTCATCCTAACAACCATTTTTTCCTAAATCCGATGACTTAGTCACCCAATCCTGGTGATCAGAATCACCTCAACCATAGTACCCACCTTCTCCTATAATACCTAGGACCATTAACATTCCACATGCAATTTTACATAAATTTAAATTATGGAATATCACTTTGCATAAAATAAGAAATTCTATCAGGCATTTCACCATTTTTAACATGGAAATTAACATATATCACGTGGTATTATCACTTCACAAAGCATACATACATATATGAAATTGAAATACCCTAAAAATGTGCCTATCAAAATACAAACAACCACACCTTACCTTACCAGGACAAGGTTCAATTTCTCCCTTACCACACCAGGTCAAGGGTCACATATCCCAACCAATAATCATCAAAAACCAAGTGAGCCACCAAGGTGGAAACCATATAAACTGTAATATGAGAAAAAGAAAAACAAAACAACCCACCCAAGGTAACTCAATACATCCCTCATTCATGGGGCTACATGTACCGAAGCACGAGTTAGAAATCAAGTTTCAAGAACAACCTATCTTCAATATACCATATCCCCAGTAGTAAACCAATAGAAAAGAAAGGTAGTCTCAGTCTTATTAATAGCCAGACAAATGCTACTACTAAATCCCAGTCAAGAACTCCTCTGATACCACTTTTTAACATCTCAGATCTGAACATCCACCTAAAAAGTGCTATATAGATGGGTGTTACTAACCTTAGGTGCACCTCCCTGAACGCTAAAGGCTGATGACTAGTGACGAGGGTGTAAATAGGTATAGTGAGGAGGATATACCCTCTGGGAGGAAGATAAAGGTATCAGTTCAAGTATAACATCATAATATGCTGTGGAAAATAAATAACACAGTAGTCTTGAACCATACCCATAGAGTGGAAGCACATCTAATAGCAGATAAACAACATAAGTAATAAATAAACAGAAGCAGCAGAAAGTAAACAGAACAACATAATGGTAAAACACTTGTATCCACTAAACCAACCAAGAATGAATCCATAGAAGGTCACACATATCAATATACAAAAAAGGTTTCCCATGGATAACCATTGTAGCTACATACAAAATAAGCATGCTGATGTTGAAAAGGAAACTAAACAAAAGTAAAACTCCATCTAGGAATAACCTCAAGGTCCATACCAATATCCATGCCAACAATACTATGATCTATCTCCTGAGGAAGATCCATACTTGTACATAAATATATAAAGTCTACACATATCCCGAAGGGCCCGTGTAGGGTGTGAGATGAATATCATTAGGATACCACTCAATGGTTTGTACCAATCATAAGTGTTTAAGAAGATAATAACACTAATAAAGGCAAATATTTCAATGCAATAATGAATAACACCTCCACTGGTT
The DNA here is from genome assembly GCA_963277665.1 of Viscum album. Lineage (NCBI taxonomy): Eukaryota > Viridiplantae > Streptophyta > Magnoliopsida > Santalales > Viscaceae > Viscum > Viscum album. Next base: position 827,001,177 of record OY728133.1, on the reverse strand, counting down.
CTCAACAGCCACTAGGGAGCATCACCTAATTCCTCCAATGCCATAATCTCAGAAGAAAAGATAGTCCTTGGCCTATGGACTAAGGTACTCTTATAGTCACAAATCCCATGTGAACCCTCAGGTTCCACCTCAATCACATAGCATGGAATCACGTGCCTCCTGACACCTCATGTCTCAAAGTACCGACATCCTAAAGTCACGCCCAAATATAGTGTCCCGATCCCATGGACCCCTACTCGAGAGCTCACATCGGCCCATAGAATGACAACCAGAGGAACAATGGTGTCTTTCCTCAAATAAATATTTAGGCCCATGGCCTCAAGAATAATGATCCTCAGCCCTCAACCTGATAGCCTCATCACTATCATCTGAAGGCTCCTCACCTTCCACGTAGCTTCCTATGGAAAGTACCCCCAAACCAATATTAACTAAACCAAAACTATTGGGGTCCTCTACCCACACAAGTGGTCAAAACCACCTCATCATGGAGTCTACCTGTGTGCACATGACTCAATTGGATATTTTTCTATCATGGGTGAGTGGAAATCACCAAAATAAGAACCCAAGCCACATAATCTCTGGAAACTTATGCCCCTATGACCATTCCATCCAAGTATCCTGGGCCATGTCCAATTTGACAGTCACACCGCCTCAAACTAATGTACACGACACCTAATCCTGTGGTCAAAACCACCTAAGAAAACCTGGTCCAAGCCCAACCTATGATCAGTATCACCCAATTCTGATGTCCATTCCATCCCAACTTCAAGTCAAGACCATCACAACCCAAATGGTCTCAACACATGAAATTCATCAATTACACACACACACATATCACATTAAAACACTTGTAAACAAGAAATTAAATTTAAATAGATTGAATTGCACTCACTATCAGCTATAACATGTCAGTAATGAGGTCTTGAATGACTCTAACAAGGCTAATCATTCTTAAACAATTTAAACGTACCGGTTTAAAATAAGGAAAAAAATTATAACCATTTTGGAACCCTCGGCCAAAATAACCCAATAAGAAATAACCTCTCGCCCAACCTCCCTCAAGAAATTCTGGTATGGGGAATGCCCAATGGCATCCCATAGGTCTAACAAGCAATTCAATATGAAACAGCAATTATATCAGGGTTTCTCTCAAAATAACCAAAGATGTGACAAAGGCCGTTTCACCAAAAAGTCCTCAAAAACACAAAATAAGGTATTCACCACATACCTCGTACATGTACGACAATCCTTGTCCAGAGTTAGCCTCTAATTCATCCTAGAACAAGGAAGCTATGCAAAACAAGCATAAATTCTGAGGGTCCTATAATTAGTTCAAGAAGAGAAATCATAAATAATGACTCAAGAGGAATCAAAAGCTTACCAATTTGGTTCCCATGTATCTGAAGATGTTTGAATCGTACTTAAGACAAAGAATCGGGAGCCAAAACAAGTTTCAGTTAGCTGGTTTGCAAGGGTTCTATCCAAAATTGAAAAAATGAGGCTACTGCCCATTTTAACCAAAAATTAGAAAGTAAACGACATGTAATATATATACACACGCCGTGTATATAGGTGATGTGGCCAGTTTCACCGACCTACTTTCCAGGTCATTAAAAAGTATTATCGATATGACTATACAACATGTACTGGGAGTACACAGCGTGTACATGGTTAGTCCTCTCTTCCTTGATGACATCCTTACATGCCATGTATGAATATCACACACTACCACACTACATGATGTGTACTTAGGATTACATGGTTTGTGACCCTAATCCAAGTCATATAACATCTTTTTAGCTAGTACTTGGCCTATTTTCCCCCTTTCTATAAAAAAACCCAAAAAAAGAAACATGTACCTCAAAGGAAGAATCAAGTTCTTAAAAATCATGGGAATTTTTTTATTCACAATATGAAGTGTAGGAATTTTTTTATTTAAAACATGAAGTGCGTTCATTTTTTTTATTCACAACATGGAGCGTGGGAATTTTTTTTGTTCACAACATGAAGCATGGTCATTTTGTTTATTCACAACATGAAGCATGGGAATTTTTTTTGTTCATAAAATGAACCATGGGAATTGTTTTTGTTCAAAAAATGAAGCATGGTAATTTTTCTATTAATATATTGAATCTTGTAAAAAAATTATTCATAATGTTATAATTTTCCCAAGCTTATGTTTGATCCAATGTTCTTTTTTATGTTAGGTTTCAAGGTAATGTTACATTTCCAAGCCATATATATATGATTATTCTCAATGGATCATGTTTATTATCTTCTGGTTTCACACTTTATTTCCATGTTATATATTGTTCATTTTAGATTTCATATCCTTCTATAATGAATTATGATAAAGTCTTATTGTTATAAGTTCTTTTAAAGATATATTCCTACCCTGATCATGTTTTATCATATTCTTTTGATCTAAACATTGATAACTTATTGATAATTCTTTTATTATTGAGCGTTCGAGCTCACCCCTTTATTATGTTTTCTTTCCCTAGGTTATAGAGATGATTATAACCTAGGATATGTCTAAAAGTGGATCTGTTGTGGTTTAAATGTGGAGAAATGTTCAAAAGTATCATAAAAAAAGTTTCTTATGTAGATGATCCTCAAAGACACTAAAACTTTCATTATTATTATTATGAGATGATTTATGAGTTTTAATGTTTATCCTATGGTAATGTTGTAAAATAAAGATAGGTTTATCTCACTTTGTTTTAAATATAGTGTTAATGAATGTTTTTTTAGCACCATATCTAGGAGTGTAGGTCTGGGGAGTCTCACTAGACCCCTTTGTCAATGACATTAGGTGAACTTACCTAAAGTCCAAGTTCAAAATCTAGAAACACATAATATTATCCAAAAAGAAAGAAATTAATGTAATAGCTAAAAAAACTCCCTATAAATGATATTATTTAATATAATACATCTGTCTTGATATCTCATCAAGTAGGATACATACTTATATCATCACTCTATATGCTCGATTTATCTTTCTTTGACTTTCTAAAATAAAATTTCCTATAAACTACCATGGTCATGGATTTCATCAGATTGTTCCATTTCTATAAAAGGGTCACAGATATCTTCTTCCATTAAATCAAAAGGGATAAATAATTTCTTTACTTATTCAATTAATTCCATATCACTTATGATGTTCCCAATGTATGTTACCTTACTGTGAATATATGTCATCATGAAATTTTACCATACATTAAATTGCATGATTCATAATATACTTTAATAATAATTTTAGGACTAAGGACCAATACACATGCTCACAAATAGGAATATCCAATGACACATAAAAATGTGTAATTCCTATTTTAAATTATGTCCTCATGACCAACCTTCTAAGATATCACCAAGTGATAAATTCATGAGAATAATTCTCAATGTCTTGTGTGTTAGAGTTGGTTCCCTATAACCAAATTATATATACTTTATGATTACATGTATTCTTGGATTTTTAATATTACTAATGTTATTATCACATCATGATTATTATTCTACATGGCATTGTATGTGATAATGTTCTAAGGGGTACATGTCACACTGAAAGGACATAGCAAGTCCCTAATATGATGAGAACCTAGATGTGACATGATACCTGTATTAAATATAATTTTTATGGATGGATTATATCATTTTATAGAAAATATATGATACAAGACATAATATTTAGGGGCTCATAATACATCGAGACTTCACCTCATGAATTTCATCCTCAGTAATAACAAGAAAGGAGATTATGAGAACCAGACTTGCCAATAGGATGTTTGCATTTATATGTGTCATTGAATGTTCTTATCTATGGAAATGAGTAATGGTCCTTAAAATTTAATGTTATTATTAATGAATATCATGAATCATGTGATTTTATGTATTATCATAAACCATGATGACATATGTTCATGATGAATTTGGGTGTGTCATGAATGATATTGAATTAATGAATAATGAATGAATGGATTTTTCATTTCCCTATTTAGTGGAAGTTGATATCTCATGACTTTTGATGGAAATTGAACTTCCAAATTAAGTAAATTTCCATGGAATTTTTTCAAAAGAAATAATTTTTAGAAAGTCAAAGAAAGAGACATCGATCATATGGGTTGATATCACCAAACGTAGAACTTTTTTGATTAGAGACATTGAGATAAAGAGATTATATTATACAATAAGCATTCATATGTGGTTATTTTTAATATAAAATTTAACTTATTTCTATATGGTTTCCTTGGTATGTTTTTAGATGTTAACCTTGAAATTTATATAGTACTACCTAATTCCACTGATAAAGAGGCCTAAAGAGTCACAAACCATGTGTATTCAGAATCTTGGCTAAATATTATATGAATTTAACATGTTGGATACACATTATTCATGTTATTTTGATAGTATATATCCAGTCACCAGTTGTTCAAGAGAATATTTAGAAGTTGAATATTTAAATAAATATTTATTCATTTTTTTAGTTAATATAATATTTATTCATTTATTAGTAAATGATGAAGTGATATTTATTTATTAAATAAATATTCATTATTCAAGGTATGATAAATATTGTCGAGGAATGGTAGACTGATTTTATTTTTCCGGTGAGAAATTTTTTATTAAATATTATTTGAATAAATATTAATTTATTTATTCAATAAAAATAATATTTATTTTATCCACAAGTTTATCACATGTTAAGTAAATAATAAAATTATTATTTTAGCCATGGGGTCCATCAAGGATTTAAAAATTAATAAGGGCCTAGGAGTAATTAATATTTTTTCTAAACCTAGATCAATATAAACCTGGTTATGTCATTTCTAAACCTAATTGTCATTGAACACAACGAAACTCTAGAGAGAAATTATCTCAAGTCCTAGAGATATTTTATCCCAGAACGCTTTTAAGAATAGAGATAGATCCTCCACTACCAACCACTCAAGACTAGAGAGATAAAGAATATTCCTTCCACCCAAAATGATTATTTTGGTGACCATCAATGAATGATGCAAGTGTTATAATCTTCTACACTAGAACCTGGGGATTTCTATAGCAATTTACAGAGGTTCATAATGCATGTTTGGATCACCGCTAGATGGATTCTTCACTTGAATCCTCCTTCCAAAATGGTGGAACAACAAGAAGTGTTCTACTGATTCATCAATGGAGAAATAATTTCAATGCATGGTAATTCTATGTCAAAAATAAATTAATTATAAATTGTATGTGGTAATATTATCTTCTTAGTTCCAATGAAATATTCAATTAATCTTTGATTTAATTCCATTGGTCGTGATTCTCTTCATCATGTACATAATATATTATTAATTCATTATGAAAAAAATTCAAGTTTGATACAACCCAAATGCACTTCTATTGCTCTCTAAACCTTCAAGTGGTATCATAAAAGTCATATAATTAGTTTATTATTATTTATTAATAATTTATAAATGATATTATGTTTTTTTTTTTTTTTTTTTTTGTATTATTTTTTCTTTAAATTTGAACATCAAAATTTTCTCTTCTTACCCTTTTTTCTCACTCATATAACCAATAACATGTTAAATTTACATGAAGAACATTCAATGACTCTATCAGGAGGTTCCAAGGGTATGGATGATAACACAATACTATAAAGAATGTATCTTATTGATACACACCATGTACCCATGTTCATTTTATTAGGATGAACCAAAATAAATTTGGGTTTATATAAAATAATTAAACATGGAAAGAATTCAATTTTCACCATGAATTGACCTAGACAAGTTGGAATATGAGTGTTCTAGATATCATGGCCTGTAGTGATCCTTAGTGTGATTTTACTTATGATTTTTCTTGTACTACTTATATTTTATTACTTGATTTGATATATGTGATATTATTTGAAACTATTTTACCCAGGTTATTAAAAACTGTAGAAAATGGGGAATGTTCTACCATGATTTTGATATAAAAAAATATTTAACTGATTATCATGCCTTGTTTTCTTTAAACTTGAGAATTTTTAGATTGTTATATAGAGATTGGTTATGGAACACCTAGGTGGGATCCTACTGAACTTATTTAGCTCACACCTTTCACACCCCTTTGGTTCTATGTAGACCTGGTTATGCCTTTTGATATAGGGAAAGAAAAGGTGCCACATTGAAGAAGAAAGGATTTAGTCAGACGGTCTTGGGTAGATAGTGGTGGGATAATGGGATAAAATATTCTTAACACATGGAGTATCTATTTCTCATTTTGGGTTTTGTCCTTTTCTATTGGACTCATACCTTGGATTTGTTTAGATTATTTTGAGTTCTATCATTTCTGCTTCTTCATTTTTATTTATGGAATATATTTCCTATTTTATCTTATATTGTTTCTTTCTATTATATATATATATATATATATATTCCATTTCATCTATTTTATTTTGGATGAAATCATTCCTAGTGGTTGTGGATGATGCTCAAGTGCTAGTTTTCAGCCTCTGGGGATTATAAACACCCTTCGAGTATGTGTAGGATCTGGTTGAGTGCCAATTTGTGAGGGTATCTTAGGTCAGTTCATGATAATTTGGTATCATAGCATGGTTATACTTAGTCTTGGGAAATTGTTAAACTGAAGAGAGTATTTTCAAGACTTTGGAGGTATGTTGTGGTGAGTTCATGAATATCTATTTCCATTAAGAGACTCAAGTTACCATGGGATGTTGGGATGTGTATCTCTTGTGTTGATATTTGATCTTAATATCAGTTTATGTATATGTTTTACTAGTTTGATCTGAGATTATCAAGTTGTCTAATCATTATTATATTTTTATTGTGCAGTAGTATGCCTTTGAGACATCTCTCATGGGTTCCACAAGAGGATACAACACATGATCCTAAAGGGATTCTACCTTTAGATCAAATTCTTATAGAGGCTACCATGAAAACAGTTTGTGTCATGGACCAAAATGTATTGTAAGTACATAACACATTTTTTAAGGTATAACTGGGTGCTAGAGGATAAAGGTATTGATATCAGAAGTTATTACATGATAATTCCACATTATTTAAGGTTATGAATGATCCACAAGAGGTGGAGGACTTTCTGGACAAGATTGATCAGAACTTTGAATTCTTGGACACACCCAAGAATATCAAGGTGAAGTTCACATCATTCAGACTCTAGGGTCCCAGCAAGTGATACTGAGATTCCATGGTACATAAAGATAGTCATGTGGTATTATACTGGAAGGGTTTTAAGACCCTCTTCTTCTAGAAGTTCTATCCATAGTATTTGATGATGGAAAAGTTTCTGGAGTTCCTCTCTTTGTAGTAGGGAGAGAGTTTAGTATCGGTGTACACCAATAAGTTTATGATACTGATTTTTTTTTCTATAGAGTTAGTGAATAATGATCAGGTAAAGTCTTAGAAGTACCTGTAGGGTTTACGACTGGATATCAAACTATAGGTATTCATGCTAAAACATTCCACCTATATGGAGATGTTATATATGGCTATGATGGGAGAAATGGACATGACATGCAATATTAGCCATTATTCCCTTTCTCTTTTACCCAGTGGTAGCTTCATTAGTGAAAAGGGAAAGAAGAGGAAGTGTAATGAGAATCGCAAGAGTGGTGGGGGTGGTTCTCAGTAGTGGGAATCCTCTATACCATCAATTATAGCTAGTAGTGTTCCTCTATATTTCTATTAGTGTGGTGAGTTTGGGCACACCCGGTGTTCTTGTTCCACACTTATGAAGATTTTCAATAGTTGTTACCCCTATGACCATAGACAATGATTATATTAGGCTATGTATATACCTCATTATGGTTAGGGATTATCGGCTATATAGGCCACTATAAAACAGTTAGATACTTCAAAGTCTATAAATCTCCCGCCAAAGGCCTCAGGAGTGAATCTCCTTCATGCAGTGGATGAGTTTCCAACAGAGGTTGATACGGGTCTGGTAATAATGACAGGTACCATATTTTTTTATATTTAAAAGAAACTAATTTATTTAAAATAGATTCCTCCCACTCATTTATATCTACCTATTTTTTTGATTTGTTGAAACTTCCAATGGAGTTTGTGTATTTTTTTATGGAGTTAGAAACTCCTTTTGGGAAGAGGAAAGTGTAGGGTTTTTTTTTGTCCTTATTGTTCTCTATCGATAGTTGATGCAGAGTTAATATGGGATTCCCTCATTCATTGTCTAGATCAATTTTAAATCATCATTAGGATGGATTAACTTATCGATCATTGTGCTAAGGTTGATTTTTATCATCATTGTGTCTTGTTTCTTACTTTCAATGAAAGATCTCATGTGTTTCAAGGAGAGTGGGATCTGAGGTCTATTCATGCAGGAGCTTTCCCCCCAAATCTTAGGATTTTTTTATCTATTATTTCAATTGGGCCCGATGACATTTATTCTATTGGTAATATTCCCTTAGTTGTCATGGATTTTCCTGATGTCTTCCCAGATGACTTCTCTATTCTTCCTCTAGATAGGAGGGTAGATTTTCCAATTTATCTGGTGTTGGGTGTATAGATGATTTTGATACCCTCTTATCATATGGAACCAGTGGAGCTGAAAGAGATCAATATTTAATTATATGATATAATGGGGAAAGGTATTTTTCTCCCTAGTGTTTCACCTAAGATAACCCTAATCCTCTATTCTAAGAAGGTAAATGGTTCACTTCAATTTTTTGTGTACTATCAGAAGTTGGACTGGGTGATGGTTAAGAATAAATATCATTTACCCCATGCGGATTAGTTTTTTGACCAGTGAAATAGGGGAAAGTGGTTTTTGAATATCGATCTTTAGTTTGGGTTATCATCAGCTCAGGGTTTGAGAATCTGATATAACGAAGAAATCTTTTAGGAGTATGTATATAAATTATAGATATCTTGTGATGTTGTTTGGTCTGACTAATTCTCCTTTAGTTTTTTATGTATTTTTAAACTGGATATTCTATCAGCATCTCAAATCTTTTGTGGTAGTACTCATGGATGATATTTTAGTTTATTAAATGTATAATATTGAGCATTATCACCATCTGAGTTTGGTTTTGGAAATCCTAAGGATTCACTATTTATATGAAAATATTTCAAAATATAATTTCTATATCCAAGAATTGAATTTCTTGGGGAACATGATTTCTAAACATGGATTATCAGTTGATCCAAAGAAGGTGAAGGCTATTTTTCATGGGAGGAACTAAAAAACACCTTTGAGATGCAGAGATTTCTTGGTCTTACTGATACTATAAATGGTTCATCAAGGATTTATTGAAGTTAGCATCACCTTTGACTATTATTACCAAAAAAAGGGGTAAAATTCACATGGTATGTGAAATTACAGTCTTCTTTTAATGAACTGAAATGACTTCTGAAAGCAGGTCCTATTATGATCTGACCTAGGCTCGGTAAAGGTTGTGTGATGTATTATGATGCTTTTAGTGTTGTTCTGGGTTTCATTCTTATACAATATGATCATGTTGTGGCCTATGCCTTGAGTAAGTGGAATGTCATTATAGATTCTCTCATTAGGAGAGCATCCTCGTAGGTTGTTTTGCAATCAAATGAAGAGTAGAGACTTATGGGACTCTTCACTCAATTTCATCTGGACCCTTAGGAGGATGTTTCAGTTATAGTTCTGATAAATGTTCAATGGGACACATAATCTATGATTGGGTATGAGTGTTCTAGATAGAATGACCTATAGCAATCCTTAGTGTGATTTTACCTATGATTTGGTTTATACTAATTGGATTCAATTATCTACTTTGATATATGTGATATTCTTTGAAACTATCTTACTTGGATTATTTAAAACTGTGGAAAAAGGGTAATTTTATACTATAATTTTGATATAAAAATTGTTTAACTAATTATCATACCTTTTTCTTCTTTAAATTTGAGCCTTTTAATATTTTTATATAGAGACTCATTAGGGAACACCTGATTCAGATCCTACTGTGCCTATTTAGCTCACACCCTGTACACCCCTTTGGTAGTATGTAGACCTAGTTATATCTTTTGATGTAGGGAAAGGAAAGGCACCATAGTGAGGCAGTGAGGTTTTAGTCAACTGGTGAGATAATGGGATGTTGTCCACTTATCACATGGATTAGTTGTTTCTCATTTTGTGTTTATTCCTTTGTTTTTGGACTCATACCTTGGAGTTGTTTAGATGATTTTGAGTTATATCATTTATGCTGATTCCTTTTTAGTTATGGAATATATTTCCTATTTTCTATTCTACTATTTATTTCTATTATTTATATATATATATATACCATGTTGTCTATTTTAGGTTGGGTGAAACTATTCCCTCTGGTTGTGGTTGATGCTTGGGTTCTAGTTGTCAACTCATAGGGATTGGGAATTCTCTTTGAGTATGTGGAAAATTGAGTCATGTACCAGATTGTGAGGGTATCCTGGGTCAGTTCATGACATAACTGAATATGTATTGGGTGTAATGTCCAATATCTATCTAATGAAAAATTAGAGGTGAGTGTTGAGGAAATCCATGTTTTGGATTTCAATATTGGGGATTCCACTCAACGGATCAAGGAGTTATGAGTTACTACAGTTGTTAAATACCTACCTACCTAAATACCCTTGAGTAACTAACCTGGACCTCTCTTGGGTTATGATAAGGTTCATAGTGTTCCTTTCCACTATAATATCCACGTGATGGGATATTCTAAAACTAGTGGTGAGGGGTATTTGATTTAAATAAAATATTGGTATATTAACAAGTTTAAAATTTATTATCTAATTTTGTAATCCAAATAATGTAATAAATTTCTCCTCTTATTTATTATAGAAATGGAAAGCCACAAAAATTTGACTATATCACTATGATCTATACTAGAGAAGGATAACCTTCTCATGGGCTAGAATTTATAAGAATGGTATAGGATCTTTCACATTATACCACACCATGATTAGAAATCCTATGTGTTGGAAACCCCTATTACTAAGTCTCTTGCTAAAGAGGCTAGTGAGGAAGAATCTTATCACTACCTTAAATATGTAGATGGTTCCATAGATATCTAATGTTTCATGTTATCATTCATGTCTATTGATCTCATTAAGTAGCATGAAGAAATTTATTCATATATCATGATGTATCACATTCATGATATTTATCAAGATATAGTGAAATAAGAGAGATATGATATATAAAATACACTATTCGTGTGCAATATTAGAGATTCAGTGTCAACTGGGCCTCATGTTTCCAATGTGATTTTCTACATAGAGATCTTAGACAACTTGGGATTCAAAATATTCCTAATGAGCTTCACATGGATCTCATTTTATCTTCACTGTATAAAGGCTTATCCATTTTCATTATGAACTATAATATGCACAATAGTGTTAAGACTCTTTCAGAGCTCCTTACTTTGATTCTCCAAGTTGATAAAGAGATGGGGTGTGAAAAGCCTATATTCCTTATGACGAATAAGAAAATAAAGAGAAAAACAAAGGGACCCAAGACTCATTCTAATTCTAAGTCTCTTAAGCACCATCCTTTTAAAAAGATGAAGATCCAATGATAAGAAAAGGAATACAATGTGTTATGTTTTACATGTGGTAATCTAGCCAACTAGAAGAAGAACTTCACTCAGTTAAAGAAATAAGGGGATTATTTAGGTGTATTAATTATTTAGTGTAATATTTATATATCCACACATTGGGTATTAGATACATATTTTAGTTCTCACATCTATATCCAAATACAATAACCAATTAGATTATGAAATATTTACAAAGGAGGGGTGGATCTTCGAGGATCCAATAAATCATGACCCACTTTGGCTATATGATACTACCACCTTCCATTTCCAACATGGATGATCTTGGTTTTCAAATATTTTTATTATGTATCAAATATTACCAAAAATATTGTTTTTGTATCCAGCCTAGATGCAGATGGTTTTATTTTCATGTTTGGAAATAAAATTTATTTCTTTTATCAATAAAACATATGTTATGGTGTATTTCATTTAAATAATGGTCTTTATGTATTAAAATTTTAAAACCAAGTATTTATAATTGATAAAAAATCAAGTTTGCATGAATAATTACACACCCAGTTGTTGCATCACTATCTTGGTCACATAAATGAGAAACATCTGACAAAGCACTGTCAAGATGGTTATTTAGACTCATTTAAGCTAAAACCCCTCAACAGATTTCATGCTTATTTTTAGGGAAATATGACCAAACCACCATTTTGTGGATGTGGTGAAAGATCAATAGAGCTTATAGAATTGGTACACATTAATGTTTTTTCCTTTCACAATAGAAGCTAGAGGTGGTTATTCCAACTTTATAACTTTAACTGATTAGTTGAGTAGATATGGTTATGTTAACTTAAGAAGTATAAGTCTAAATCCTATAATAAATTCAACGAGTTCAAGAATGAAGTAGAGAATAAACTTTTTAAAAAATAAAGAAGCATTGATCTGTTCGATGTGGTGAATATATTAACCGAGATTTTATCAACTTTATATGGGAGTTTGGGATCCCTCTATAACTCACTCTTCTTTATACACTAAAGTGGAATGGTGTTAGTTAAAGGAGGAATTTCAATTTACTTGATATGGTGAGGTTGATGATTAGTCATGCAATTCTTCCATTATCTTTTTGGGGATATGCATTACAGACTGTGACATATAATCTAAACCAAGTGATTATTAAAGTGGAAAAAGAAAAACCATATGATTTATTGTATGGAAAGAGTTATGTGTTAGATAACTTACATGTATGGGGATATGAGGTGTTTAGTAAGGACTCTTTTGATGACCCAGACCCAGATACCACTTAATGGGTGCCCCGAGCCTAGTGGTCCACATGGCCTCAAGCATATCTTCCCGAACACCAAAGGCTGCAAACTAGCAGTGAGGGCCTAGGGTGTGTCCATGGGAAGACTATTCCCTAAATAGAAGAGTGTAGCATAGTAGAAGGAATATAATGGAATAGTAAACAATATAAGCAATATAAATAAATAGAAGAAGTAAACAGATGTAATAGATAAGCAATAATAACAATAACTGTATCAACTGGAGTAGTGATTATGTAATGTCATGTAACTATAAAACTGGAAATCATGGATACAAGATAATAGGAATAACATGTTCCACAAGGTAGAAGAAAACAAAGTCTACTCCAAGCATCCTGAGATCCTACTCAGTCATCTTCTATCAAGCTCCATCTTATCAGCACACAATCAAGTATTGGAATCTGCATGCTTCCCTTTTTCAATACCTGTAACCATGTAATATACTCTGGGTACCAAACATCACCTAGAGAGGGTGTGAGATAAATATCAGTGGGCCACCACCAACGGTGTCTATAACATCCGGCCCATGTAATGGAATATAGCAGTGTGCAGGTATGAATATATAAAGTAAAGCAAGAAATACAATATAACTAAATAATCAAGTACCTACTTCAGCCCTCATCTGGTGTCTGGACATGTAACAATTCATTAATTAATCAATTACCATTTAATTCTAATAGGTCACATGAGTAATATACAACACTAACATCACATTATGATAGTATAAGTAGTGAAGGTCCCAATACATAATAAGGAAACCAGACAATGATATCCGGTGAGGGAGTTCCAGGGTAAAAACCATGGTAATGTAAACTCATAGAAAGATAACTCAGTAGTATCTGAGTCTAGATAAGGGGTAATAGTTTAATCCGAGGATCGTAATCCAAGGAATTCCATAAAAAAGTGCATATCAAGTATAAGGTGATTGACCAAGGTAAAATGGGGCTAAGCAAAGACAGGGCCCTATGGGATTTCACCATGGAACCTACTAGTCAATGTTGGATCCAAGGAGTGTATCTGAGGTGTCTTGTAATAAATAAAGGGACCCAACGCTAGTCTACTGGGTATCCAAGGAATACATAAGAACTGGAGTCTAGGTGGGTATCAACCTAAGAAAACTGTATCCTTGAATCAGAATGGGGTTCCTGAGACCCAAGGTATTCTCCTCTCAGAATCCAAGGTGATCTCGAGTCAGTCCATTCCTATTTGATATTGTAATCATGTAATAATTCATTTGGTTCTAGTATTGCATTCCATTAGTTTGGATATGTCAAGTAGAGTTGAAACCATTTATTTATTGGTCCAAGCCTTGTCTTCCATTAGTGTGGGTAGGCCAAGTAGCATTGCAACCATTTAATCAAGTCTTAGTTAGCCATTAAGGAATAATCAATTATTGAGGTTCACTTCACTACCTTCCATCAACATGGAAAGGGGTTCTACAGGCATGTAACCTTTATTCAATATCTTTTACTAAGGCCAAATTATATACTTAGTATACTTTCCATTTCAAATTTCACATTTAATAATTATTTTAAATCACTTACCTTAGGTGGGTCAAGTGGTGAGCATACATGGTACATTCCATTATGAAATTCTTAGTAATAACAAGCCATTTATAATAAGAAGACTCACCTTTAGAAAGGTCAAGTAAAGGCACACCCAAACGGTGGCTCAAATATGCCAAACATTATAAACCCAATTATGGCATAACCTATGACATGAGGCGGATTGAGTTGTGGGTGAAACCACTAACAAGTAATCACATATTTGTAAAGATCACAACCATATGATTATAATGAGTATAATCATGGAATGTTAATTTAATAAATATTTTCTAACAAAATTGATGTTCCCCACATGAATGTTAAAAAAACAAACTTTAGGGATGAGTTATAGACCACCCACCTTAGGATTGTACGAGCCTTATCCTTTGGTATCGGCCCTTGATTTTACTCGGATCAGAGTATGTCTAAGAAAAGGTGAAAAATACTCACATGGTGATATCTAGGTCAAGAGTGAAATAGAATAAGTATGACTAAAGAGGACTTGAGTACTTACTGTTGTGCATCTAACGTGATGAATGGAAGCTCTATCGAATGTTGGACGAAGGAGATCTATTGATCCCTAGATTTGGATTTTAAAAATCTCCAAATGGGTGAAAATGGAGGAAAATACCATTGGTTATTGGATTAGGAGGAAAGAGGAGGATTAATAGATTAGTAAGGGCATTTTGGAACTTTTACACAGGTTTTTAGCCTACGCATGGTTTGTCCGCATGGTTTGTCCGCACATTTTGTCAAATCATGTGCAAACCTTGTGAGATAGTTCTTCCTGAAAAGTCTTCCTCTGTATGGTTTGATTAAACTGTGTTCCACCCATGCACGATTACCTGGGAAAAGGGGAGTTCACACAATTTGTCTGAATGGTCGTGCACCAACCGTATGAGGTTCCACTATCCAAAAAAACACCTTCTATACGGTTTGGAAAACCATGCGGAAATCCCACACGGTTTACTCTAAACCATGCACAGAGCCTGTTTCCTCTAAAAAGATGGGTTTCCAGGCTTCGAACAATCCCTAGACACCCTAATAACCTTAACTAACTCATTAGGAATCCATATTAGGTTCAAAGTAATGATTTATAGTGAAATTTTAAAGGATCCATACCTGAGTGAAAACCTAGGTTCTTACAGTCTTCCCCCCTTAAAAGAACTCACCCCTGAGTTCTCCTTCCAAGGGTAAGGAAACACTATTTGAGAACAGCTCTGGACATTGGGCACGTACGTCAAATTACCTCTCCCAAGTCTCATCCTATACTTGTCCATGCTTCCATAGCACTTGTACGAGAGGGACAGACTTGCCTCGGAGATCCTTCGTGCTTCGGCCAATGATGCGTACTGGATAATTGTCAAAGTTAGCATCTAATTATAACTCAATTTCCTCAAGATCAAAGGTATGAGATAGGTAATCATGATATTGGAGAATCTATGAGACATGAAAGACATTGTGCATGGCATGGTACCTCTAAGGTAGTAGAAACTGATAAGCTATCGGACCGACTCTCTCTAGAATCTCAAATGGCCCAACATAATGAGGAGACAACTTTCCCTAATTTCTTAACCGTATATGCCCTAGCCTGGGTGATACCTGAAGAAAAACCCAATCACCAAACTTGAACTCAATAGGTCATCGACGACGATCAGCATAAGATTTTTTTCTAGACTAATCAGTAGTCATACGCTTCCTGATCAGCTGAACATGTTCTGAAGTCTCCTGAATGAGATGAGGACCTATTACGGTTGTCTCTCCTACCTCTAGCCAGGATAAAGGTGAACAGCATAGCCTACCATATAAGGCCTCAAAATGATACATCTGAATTGTTTCCTGGAAACTGATATTATAGGTGAACTCTACGAGAGGGATATTCTTCTCCCAAGAACCGCCGAAATCAAGGATGCATTCTCAGAGCATATCCTCCAAAAACTATATTGTCTGTTCTGAATGTACATTGGTTTGAGTGTGAGAAGTTGTACTTAGAAGCACCTAAGTTCCCATAGCTTTCTACAAACCTTTCTAGAACTGTGAATTGAAATGAGCATCCCTATCTGAAATGATAGTACGTGGAACTCCATATAGTCGTATGATCTCACAAACATAGAGTCTTCCCATCTCATCAACTAAGAAAGTCTCCCAAATAGGAATGAAGTGTGATGATTTCGTTATTTGTCCAATGACTACCTAGATATCATCTCTACCCCTTGGCAACCTACGTAATCCGACTACGAAATCCATAGCAACATCTTCCCATTTTCATTCTGGGACTGGAAGTGATTGTAACAAGACTGTAGGTCTCTGGTGCTCCGCATTCACTTGATGATAGGTGGAACACCTAGTGATGAAGCCTACAATCTGATGTTTCATCCCAGGCCACCAATACTGGCGTTTCATATCTCAATACGTATTCGAGATGCCTAGATAAACTGCCCACTGGGAAGTGTGGGACTCTTTCATCAACTCCAATCTCACATCTTCAAGAACCCAGATACATCCACGTAGATGCAGGACATCATCCCTATCCATATAACAATCTAGAGGTGGGTTATATTCTGATATACTCTCATGGAAAACCAAACCTTCGGGATCTGAAAACTGCCTACTCTTCACCTTCTCAAGGAGGGAAGAGTTAATTGTTAAGGCTGAGAGGTAAGACTGTTCATGACTATTGTGAAAATCCATATGAATTTCAGAAAAGAGGGCCATTAACTTTCATTCATCACTGGATTCCTGTACAGCCCGTGTCTGATTTTTTCAACTCGGTGCATCTGCAACCACATTGCCTTTTCCAGGTGTATAGTCAAGCTAAAAATCAAAGGATTGTAGATATTCGACCCATATTCACTGTAGGAGGTTCAAGTCACACTGATAAAAGATATACTTGAGGCTCTTGATATCTGTATACACCAAAAAGTTCCCACCCAAGAGATAATGTCTCCATCAACATAAGTCATGGAAAACTATTGCTAGCTCAAGGTCATGTGTCAGGTAATTTATCTCATGAGGCCTCAACTGTTGAGATCTGTATGCAATGAATTTGTCTTCCTACATAAACATTTCTCCTAGGCCAATTCCTGATGCATTGTAGAAAATGATATAACCTTTACTAGATTCTATAATAATTAGAATAGGCATCGTGACAAGCCTCCCTTTCAGCTTCTGAAAGGCTTTCTCACATTCTTCTGACCATAAGAACCTAACACCCTTATTTGTAAGTCCAGTAAGAGGTGAATAAAGACATGAGAAGTTCTGTATGAAATGCCTGTAATATCCAGTGAGTCCTAATAAACTCCTGATATCAAAAACTTTCTTAGGCTTCTCCCAAGAGACTACAACACTAACCTTTTTAGGGTCAACATATACTCCTGATTCTAAAATAATATGGCCCAAGAAGTGGACCTTGTTGATCCAGAAGTCTCATTTATAAATCTTGGAATAAATATGATGCTCTCTCAGTGTACTCAGAATGATATCAAGATGTTTGGCACGGTCGTTACGAGTGTGAGAATACACCAAGATGTCATCCACAAAGACTATGAGAAAATATTCCAAGTAGTTATGGAAAACCCTATTCATTAAATCCATGAAAACATAAGGCACATTCTTAAGACCAAACGACATAACAAGATACTCATACAAAACATACCTGCTACAAAAAGTTGTACAAGGTATGTCTAAGGGCCTGACTCACACCTAATGATAACCCGATCTCAGGTTGACCTTAGAGAACACCTTTTCTCCTCAAAGATGGTCAAAGAGATCATCTATTCAAGGAAGTCGATACCGATTCTTTACCTTAATTTGGTTCAAAATTCTATAATCCACACATAAATGAAGAGTTATATCTGCCTTCTTAGCGAAAAGAACAAGTGAACCCCAAGAGGATGTACTAGGCCGTATAAAGCCTTTGACCTATAAGTCCTATATCTACCGCTTGAGCTCCTAAAGCTCAGTAGGTGCCATCCTTTATGGAGGAATGGACACTAGAGTTGTTCTTGGAACAATCTCTATTGAAAACTCTACCTCTCTTAGGAGGTAATCCAGAAAATTCATCAGGAAAGACTTCCCTGAAACGATCAACTACTGGAGGTAAATCAATTTGAAGCAAACCCTAATCCTCCATGAAAAGATTTTCAATCTGGGCGGTCACTCTACCTAGACCATGATGCTTTTGTCCCACTCTCCCAGCCTAGATATCCCACTCACCTTTGAAAAGATAATCGTTTCCTTCTAGTGATGTAAAAGAAACCCTTCGGTGATAAAAGTCTAAAATGGCATGATAGTGGACCAAAAAGTCCATACCGATAATTACATTGAATCCCTTCATCTCATGAACAAAGAGATTCCACAAGAAAGGTTAACTTCCTACCTTAAGGGTACAGTTCATGCACTGGCGTATTCCCTCCATCTGTATTTCCAACTATGTATCGAGGGTCATTACACCATAGTGATACTGTATCTCTAGTCTGAGACTTTCCATGATAGATACAAAAATAAAAGAATTTTAATCACCTATATCAAACAAAGTAGAGATAATATTAGATGCTACTAGAATAGTACCTTGTACTATATATGGTCTCATAGCCTAATCCTTAGGTATCGGCTGTAAGGAATGCAACTGACCTGATATATGACCCTATTCAATAGATGGACTACCATGATCATGACTGCTCTACTGGCACTGTTGGTGATCAAGAATCAGACTACCATGACCATGACCTCCTCCTCAGCCAAACCTACGGGTGATACTCCAACTCCCCACCTGATGTGGTGCAAAAGAACTTTCTCTTGAAGGTGGAGCTAAAGCTAATCCTTTTCTACTCAAAGATGGTGGAAAGGTCCTACAAAATCACTGAAGATAACCCATACAACCACAAGACCGATACTTCATAGGGTCTATATCACACTGGGGATTCTTATTCCCTAGTTTTCCACACTGATGACACACTATAGAGTTATCAAACTTGATACTTTGGCTACCACTGCCCTGAAGATAAACCACAAGGGAACATTTCCTACCACCAGAAGAACTACTAGCCTGACCCGACACTGATCCTTTAAACCCAGTACTCGCTCCGTCCCTCAGGTTACGCTCAGTGATAAGGACCTGATCAACTATTTTAGAGAAGGTAGGAAGGTGAGAGACATTCACCTAAGTTCATATGGCGTATTGGAGACCATACTCAAATTTTCTAGCACGCGAAAGCTCATCACCGGCTAGAAGAAGTGAAAAACATTGTAAATCAGTGAAACGTGATGAATATTCCATAACTAACATAGAACCCTACTCGAGATGCATGAAATCTCTAGCTCTATTAGTTATCAATGAATGAGGAAAGAGCTGGTCATAGAAGGAAGTCTGGAAGTGAACCCATAACATGCCCTGATGACATCCGGTGTAACACCCCAAGGTTTTGAAAATAAATATAGAATGAAATTTTATGATCTATCCATTAAACTCAACATTTCCTCTTCTATGTTTTGAATTTAGAAAAATGGTCATCTAGAGTTGTTTTCAGTAAGTTATTTGGAGTCTGATAGAACAACTTGACTTTTGGTGAATAGTAACATACCCATATGAATAGTAATATGAACCTTATGAATAGTAAATAATATTATTATTTTATTTTCTTAAGGTAATAAGATAATGATATCTTAATTAGTTTTTCAATGAGAAATAAAACAAATTGCACTTTAAGATTGTTATTTTTAGAATTAACTATGAATTTATTTAAAAATTAAATTGATAATATTTAGAATTTTTTTTTTTTTGAATTTTTTTTTCACTTTTTAATTCTACACGTCGAAAAATGGTTAGGGTGAATTTTGGGAATTTTTCCGAAATAGTTTAATTTTCGTTGAATAATAAAAAATACAGTTTTTAGTTTCGGTGTGTTTATGACATCATTAATGATGTAATAATGATGTCATAAATCTGGTCGACTTGTGTATAGTTAAATAATATGTGAGGTTTCCCAAGTGTCTTTAACCATGGTCAAATACCATGGGCAAGCCCATGGTTTTGAAAATACCACTCATGAGGTGTCCCTTGGAAATTATTAAAATAATCCCTCACTTTTCCTATAAATACAAACTCTTTCCTTCATTGAAGTCATTCCCAATTATCCCTCAACAAATATCTAGACTACTTACCTTCATAGTAGTCCTCCCAAGGTTTCCTCAAGCCCCCAAGGTCCCAACCTTTGAATTCTAAGGGTTACTCTACAAGGTAAGAAAATTCTCAATTTCTTTCTTTTTCCTTTCAGTTCTCTTTTATGTGGTATATCTTTCAAGTTTCCATACCATGTTCTTATTTTTCTTCTTATTATTTATCTACTCTATATTATGATTCATTTCTGGATAGGTTACTCTTGTACCATCCCTTTTTAATATTTTCTAAAACCATGTTGCGTAGCCGTTAGGCTGCCGAATTTTTGTAAGCGATTTCAAAATTATTCTTTTATTTTGAGTTATTTATTTATTATTTCTTCATCTCTTCTTAACCAAGAGGAATGAAATCTCCATAATCTTGTATATTCAGGATTTTCTCATGTTTATGAGAAATTCATCATCAATCTTCTTCTTTTCTCCCACTTGTTCAAGGAATTAAAAACATTGTCCGTGATGTGTCGAATTACCGACATCGTAGACGATGTGATTTCAATTTGCATTAATTATTTAAAGTTTGGCCATGAAACCATTTATATGGTTGAACTAGGTTATAATATATGTGTTATGACTCACACATGGTTCTGTAATTATTTGGTACTCATGGTTCTAATTTATAAAACAAAATGAGGTTGTTATTATCAAAGAACCACTAAAACGATCTAAACGAACATCATTAATGTTTTAACTAATGAATCATCATCGTGGTATATAACCCAAAATAATTATAAGATAATTTATATCTCCATAATTTCGTTAATAATATGTATTAATAATTCTGGATGTTTAACCATGTTTCAAATGAACTTCCATTCATAGAAACAAGTAAACGAACCATGAAAATCAAGGGAGAAAATGCTTCCAAAACATGAAAATTGAACTAATTGAACCCATATAAAGGACCATGAATGAACCTAATAAGGTTATACTAAATCAAATACATGTATATGAGGTTTTGGAAATATTAATTAATGAAGCTAAATTTGATTATTCATGTCACGACCCGACCCAATGGGGCTTGAGCCACGACTCCCCAAGCCCGCCTCCAATAGGCCATGGGCTGGCGTCTAGCGCCGAGTAGGGTGTCACACACATGGGAGGCATTAGCCTCAGGTACCTATACACATGAACCCACATACACCTCCATGAAACAGTGCAGAGATATATAAAACTGAAAAGAAAACGCATGCACACAATCTATCCCAAACCAGAGTGCAACAACAAAAATACAAAAGGGAAACATAGGGGCCACCAAAAGAAAACTACAAAGCGCGTCCAACCTTCTCTGAAGAAGGGGAACTCTGCCACAAACACCCGCTGAAAAGATCCCTTAGCACCGCACCGGTAAACACCCCGGTCAGTCTCGCTCACTCAGCTTCGCCTGCTCCGGGTCCTCCTGGGACTCCGTCGAAAGGCATGTGGTCTGCACAAGACACAAACATGTGCGGGCAAAGCCCCTGCAGGGGTGAGTATAAACATACTCAGTAGGAACCCCAAAAACCCAAAAACAAAAAAGAGTAACTGAAAGGAAACATTCCACTCATCCCAGCCAGAGGGAACCCAGATGAGAGAGGAACTCCATCTAGTGACCACCCTCGGTTAAACACAACTAGTCAGCTCAGTCCAGGTGTATGCCCATACATACACCTTGAACAATCCAGATATATCCAGCTCACGCACTAAGACACAAGAGGTACTAACCTCATCACCAGCAACTGTCCACAACCAGGAGAGTACACCACATGATCACTGTCATCCCAAATGACACTCATCCAAGAGATACACTCCATTGGGTTTCTCACAAACCTCTCAAACACTCACCCGAGAGATCACAGTCGTCAGATAGCATCACTGAGGAAACATCGTTGAAACAACATAACCACCAAACTCCTCGGATAGGGGATCGCTCCTAGGGTCTTCTAGGGGATACCATAACCCACTCCAGTAGACTAAGATCTCATAGATAGGGGGTCACTCCCAGGGTCCACTGGGGGATACCACAACCCGATCTGGCATTCGTAGATCTCATAGATAGGGGATCACTCCCAGGATCCGCTGGGGGATACCAAAACCCGCTCTGGCACTTGACAAAAGCACATCACTCAGATAGAGGATCGTCGCCCATATAAAGGTGGTCATGACGATACCGGAACCCTATATGGTTTAACTTGCGATGTAGGGGATCGAACTGATGATGCCTCAACCCTATAGAAACCACGCGCTGAGTAGGGGATCACATAAACAACGATACCGCAACCTTACTATAAACTTGATGCTGAGCAAGGGATTGTATACCCGTCGATTCCAAAACCCTACTGAGCACGGCCCACTGCGTAGGGGATCATATTCCCGATGATGCCACAAACCCTACGGGGTTAACCTGCTAGATAGGGGATCGCCGCCTGTGGATAAGCGGTCACAGCGATACCAAGAACCCGATCTAGAGAAACGATGCTAGAGGATGCCGCTCCCGTCCATCGGAGGGATGCCACAATTCTAACAGAATAAACATCCCATCGAATGGACCACAAGCCGAGACTAGGGTTGTGATGCCGAGCGAACCCTCGTAGGAACGAACCAAGGGAGTACCCTCAACCACTACTGGTTCAAACGTCGCTAACCCAAGTGACCCGAAACAACACCACAATACGCACCACCAAGGCCGATACCGAGTCCACCATCGCGATCCATGTGAAAAAACACGCAGGATAGACTGCTTACTCGCCCGAAACGGACTACCGGTGAAAAAGAACTATTCACTGTAGCTAGCCTGTGTGGGGGCCACACAATGATCCTGAAACTCACCAAGTGGATCATACCATGGCGATCCCCTCAGAAAAACACATGGAATCGACTACTCGTACGTCCGAAATGGACACCCGGTGAAAAAGGAACTATTCACCATAGCCATCCTGGGTTGGGCCCATGCCTCGATCCCGAATAACCTCGAACGGATCGCACCATTACGATCCTCTCGGAAAAACATACAGGATCAACTATTCAAACGTCTCAAACGGACACCTGACGGGAGAGTTGCGTTACTCCGAAAACGCCAAAAACCCGGCCTCGTGGGGCCCACACCCCGTTCTCAGTCCCAACACCCGGAAACCATCTCAAAAATTCCACCGTACCATCAGGGTCTCAACGCCACCGATGACACGTCATTCGGACGCTCCGGGTAGAAGTTACAACGGCCCGAAGTCGTAAAATAATAAAATATTATTATTTTATACGACATTTCTAACTCCCGGGCCACGATCCCAAAATTTTAAACCCTCGAGCCTACACCAAAGGGTTCGCCTTGTCGCCAGGGTCGCGTCTCCGCAAATGGAACGCGAATCCGACTCCTGGATTGCATGAAATGGGGGTTTAAAAACCCCCATGTGAGAAAAAGTGGCCAGACCGGCTGCCCGCCGCCACCCGGCCCGCCCTGGCCGGCGGCCCTCCGTCGCGGGCCGCCGGGGGCACCTCGAGGGTTCGTTTTATGATTCAAACGTACTAGCATGATCCTCGGGTCACGATCTTCCCTACGACGACATCAAAATGAATAAATTCACAGCAAAAACGGGATATGGGGATTAAAACTCAAACCGCCTACATCATGGGTGAAACGCCGAAGCTTCGGGTGCAGATCGACGCCGAAGACGCCCTGAAGCCCGATCCGCTGACGATCGGCGCTAAAAACGGACGATTCTGGCGCGAATCAGCGAAGAAACGGATGATGGGAGGAGGGTCGTTCGTCGGCCGCTGCGCGTGGGTGGGAGAGGGAGGAGAAGTGAAATGATTTCCTTTTTTTAATTTAGAAACCTTCATTTAAAACAACGCCCCCAACCCGGCACCCGAAGCAGACAAAGGTAAGGTCACCCCTAGGGAAAACATGTCATTCTGAATGCAATGGAGGACTCAGATTTTCAATCCGAGACTCCGTTCAGAAGTTATTCAAGCTGATGCTCGTAAACCAACTTTTCCACTTATTTACGAAAACGCCCCTGGTGGCGTTTCTCACCGCAAGCCCACGCCCACAATGTTTACACCCCGCCTAGGGTAAAAAACACATTTCGAATGAAACTGTGCCCTCAGATTCCTGTTATGAGCTACCGTTTGAGAGATATCACACCCCCGTCATGTGCATAGTAAAAAAATACTTAATATTTTTATAAAATTTATTCTGGGCACATCGGGCCTTGGAATCGCACGCCGTCTTCGCGCCTAGCTCTGGAATTATTCAAAATTATGACAGGGCCAAAACCCGAGTCACTACATCCTCCCTCCTTAGAACATTTCATCCCCGAAAATCCCTAAGCTCAAGGAAATAAACTGGACTCTCAACTGGGTCCCACACCAATGAGTTCACCAACCAACACCCATGCCCGAACACATAAGTCATAGGGACTCATCCACCACACCTCAACACTATCCGCTTTGGGCGGAACTGACTCACCCGCATGGTTTTAATCGCGTCACAAAAACGCGTCTCAGTGGGGAAAGGATCCCTCTTCCTTACGCATTCGAAGCACGCCGAACAAAACCCACACTGGGTCCTACCAACGCCCTGAAAAAAACTCGATCAAGCAACGGAAAGGAAAGGGTACCGCTAAACAGTGTCTATCAAACTACTGTAGAAAGTGTAAAAGACACAAGTCATACCTCTATCCATCCGCGGAGCCTCTGGGTCAACAACCTCCAGGGCATGCAGCTATCCTCGCCCTCGGTCACCAGCTCCCTGAGCTTGGCGTGGACCACCAGGGGGTGGGGGTGGTGGCAACTGATACCGCCTACCACCGCCTCCTACTGCACCAGCTCCGTTGCCATGTCCGCCGCCCTACGTACCTCCTTTATCGAGACGCTGCCTCTGCCAAGGTGGTCCATCGACCGGCTCCCTCTTTGCAGCGCGACGGGTCGGACAATCTCTAGCAAGATGTCCCCGACCGTCGCAAGTATAACACTGTCTCTCCTACGGCTGACCAAAACTGGCTTGCGAGCCCTGTGAGCCCTGAGCCTCAGATCCTCCATCTTGGAGTCGCCTCCTTAAATGTTTTCCATGTCTAGACCCCTGAGTTTATCGTCAGCTACCAGATGTCGACATCTCAACTCTCATGTGCCCAACACTGACATGGGTAATCTCCTCATCTAGAAAGCTCTCCACCACCAACGCTCGCTCCAGCACTCCAGCATAGGTGGGAAGGCACAAGGAAACCAAACCTTCTTGGATGTACCTGCGTAAGCCCTGTTTGAAGGTCCAAGCCCTAAATAATGGGTCTCAAACTATATCCAGGGAGTAGCGTGACAGGTCTGTAAACCTCACTGAGTACTCCGACACAGTCATGCCCTCCTGTCAAAGCTGCAGAAGATCCTAGATCCTCACTGACCTTAGCGTCACAGGATAGAACTCATCCCTGAAGATCCGCTCAAACTCTGCCCATGTGAGCGTCTCCTCGTCATGGGACTGTATCACCAGGATCTACCATCGCCCGTCCGAACCATGTAGAAGGCTCGCCGCAAGGACCACCATCTGATATGGAGGTGTCCTCACTAGGAGGAAAACTCAAGTGACTGCCTCAAGCCAGTCATCAGTTTCCTAGGGGTCTGGATCACCCCGGAACTTCAGAGGTCGCTGCCTCTGGAACTCATGCAGCACACTCAGCCTGCGCGCAACCTCATCCCACACTGCAGGCACAACCAGCTGCTCGACAGGTGGCGGCTCAACTGGTAGACCACCTGGAGGTGCAACCTCAAAACCTGCGCCCTGGTCCACAGCCTATGCATGGGGCAGATCATCACCACAATCCCGCTACGGAACCCTTGATGGTTGTCGTCGTGGAGGCATATTGAAATACATTCAAGATGCACCATAGTGAAATAGTATATCTGGAGAGCTGACTCAAGAAGGAAAAGGAAAAAAACCAAAAACCAAGTTTTATATGATGCATGTACCATTTTTTCCCTACGACCAGTGTACGAATGTCCTGAGTCTAAAGGTAGGTTATCAGAGTCCTGGTGTATGGATACGTCGGCTGCCGCACCAACACTGGAGTCCCTGGCCTGAAAGCCGAACTTGAAACATCCTAAACCTGCCGCTATGCAACCCAAACCAAACTCACAGCTAGACCAACTATGCTATGAGATCCCAAAGGTGGAACCTCCTTTGATACCACTCTGTCATGACCCAACCCAACGGGGCTCAAGCCGTGACTCCCCAAGCCCACCTCCAATAGGCCAGGGGCTAGTGTCTAGCACCGAGTAGGTTGTCACACACATGGGAGGCATTAGCCTTAGGTACCTGTACACATGCACCCACATACACCTCCATGCAACAGTGTAGAGATATATAAAACGGAAAAGAAAATGCATGCACACAATCTATCCCAAACCAGAGTGCAACAGAAAAGGTACAAAAGGGAAAAATAGGGCCCACCAAAAGAAAACTACAAAGCGCATCCAACCTTCTCTGAAGAAGGGGAACGCTGCCACAAACACCCGCCAGAAAGCTCCCTCAGCACCGCATTGGTAAACACCCCGTTCAGTCTTGCTCACTCAGCTCTGCCTGCTCCGGGTCCTCCTGGGACTTCGTCGAAAGGCCTGTGGTCTGCACAAGACACAAACATGTGCGGGAAAAGCCCATGTAGGGGTGAGTATAAACATACTCAGTAGGCACCCCAAAAACCCAAAAACAAAAGAGATCAAATGAAAGGAAACAGTCCGCTCATCCCAGCCAGAGGGAACCTAGACGAGAGAGTAACTCCATCTTGTGACCACCCTCGGCTAAACACAACTAATCAGCTCATCCCAGGTGTATGCCCATACATACACCTTAAACAATCCAGATATACCCAGCTCACGCACCAAGCCACAAGAGGTACCGACCTCATCACCAGATAGAGGATCGTAACATAACCATATGAATAGTAATATGAATAGTAATATGAACCTTATGAATAGTAAATAATAATAATATTTTATTTTATTAAGGAAATAAGATAATGAGATCCTAATTAGTTTTTCAATGAGAAATAAAACTAATTGCACTTTAAGATTGTTATTTTTAGAATTAACTATGACTTTATTTAAAAATTAAATTAATAATATTTAGAAAATTATTTTTGAAAAATGTATTTCACTTTTGAATTCTACATGTTGAAAAATGGTTAGGGTAAATTTTGGGAATTTTTCTTAAACAGTTGATTTTTCAGTGAATAGTAAAAACATACAGTTTTCAGTTTTGGTGTGTTTATGACATCATTAATGATGTAATAATGATGTCATAAATCTGGTAGAATTGTGTATAGTTAAATAATATGTGAGTTGTCCCAAGTGGCTTTAACCATGGGAAAATACCATGGTCAAGCCCATGGTTTTGCAAATACCACCCATGAGGTGTCTCTTGGAAATTATTAAAATAATCCCTCACTTTTCCTATAAATAAAAACTCTTACCTTCATTGAATTCATTCCCAATTCTACCTCAATGAATATATGGCCTTATTACCTTAATAGTAGTCCTCCCAAGGTTTCCTCAAGCCCCCAAGGTCCCAACCTTCAAGTTCTAAGGGTTACTCTACAAGGTAAGAAAATTCTCAATTTCTTTCTTTTTCCTTTCAAGTTCTCTTTTATGTGGTATATCTTTCAAGTTTCCATACCATGTTCTTATTTTTCTTCTTATTCTTGATATTATATATATTATGATTCATTTATGGATAGGTTACCCTTTTCCCCTCTCTTTTTAATATTTTCTAAAACCATGTTGCATAGCCGTTAGGCTACCGAATTTTTGTAAGCGATTTCAAAATTATTCTTTTATTTTGAGTTCTTTATTTATTATTTCTTCATCTCTTCTTACCCAAGAGGAATTAAATCTACAGAATATTTTATATTCTTTATTTTCTCATGTTCATGAGAAATTCATCATCAATATTCTTCTTTTCCCCCACTTGTTCAAGGAATTAAAAACATTTTCCGTGATGTGTCGAATTACCGACATCGTTGACGATGTGATTTAAATTTGCATTAATTATTTCAAGTATGGTCATGAAACCATTTATATGGTTGAACCAGGTTATAATATATGTGTTATGAATCACCCATGGTTCTGTAATTCTTTGGTACTCATGGTTCTAATTTATAAAACAAAATGAGGTTGTTATTATCAAAGAACCACTAAAATGATCTAAACGAACATCATTAATATTTTAACTAATGAATCGTCATCATGGTATATAAACCAAAATAATTATAAGATAATTTATATCTCCATAATTTCTTTAATAATATGTATTAAAAATTCTGGATGTTTAACCATGTTTCAAATGAACTTCCATTCATGGAAACAAGTAAACGAACCATGAAAATCAAGGGAGAAAATGCTTCCAAAACATGAAAATTGAACTAATTGAACCCATATAAAGGACCATGAATGAACCTAATATGGTTATAATAAATCCATTACATGTATAGTAGGTTATGTACATATTAATTAATGAAGCTAAATTTGAATATTCAGGTCATTAAAACAAACGAAGAACACACTCGAGCATAAGGTAAGGGGTTTCTTATCTCACTTTCATTTCTGTGAGATTTCCATTATTTGCCAATTATTTCTTATATTTGGTATATGTGTACTTTAATTTGATATATAATAACATTATTCTATTTATATTCATGTTATTCAATGATTCACTTGATGGTTATTAAGTTCTGGTCATACGGTTCGACAGATTACATTGTGGTAAGGGACTTTGTCTCAGCTGCCGTTTTCGTTGTGACTATCTTTGTATTGTGCACCTAATAATCCTTATGTGGTGTACCTACTGAAAATTTGAGATCACTTTTCATTTGAAATTATATTTATATTAAATATCCATAATCTCATTTCATGGATATGTTTGTTGTATAAACCGTATACCATTTTACATACGGCGTTTATTTGGAAAGTTATTTTAATTATGGAAATATTGATGAATCAGTATACTCTACTCTATACGGATATTGAAAGGGAATATTTCTCTTGTATTGAATCAATGTATAAAGAATTATTTGTACATGCAGTGTTGGTTGGGGCCCACTATATCCCCTCGATGCATTGGTAGGTCTCATGAGACAAAACAGTTTGGCGACAAACCCTTCGAGTTTGTTTCCAAAAATCAAAAGGGTTTCTACCCATAGAACTAAACCGTTTTTACGGTATTATGGTTTCATGTGACAGATACATGAAGTCAAATTAATAATCATTCTATTTATTCATTGTCAGTTATTATTATTATCCATGAGGTTTTCACTATGAAAAAATCTATGGATGCAGTTTCATTCTCAGTTTATTAATGGAATTAGTTGTTCATTTATTCACTATTCCATATTTATTATGTCATATTGATTGTGATTAACTTATTATTTTACTCAATATTCCACTATTTGTAACCCTTATTGAGTGTTTGAGCTCACCCCTTTCATTGTCTACCTTCAATAGGTGATGAAGAGAAGATCTTTTATTAAGTTCCTGAGGATGTCGTTTTTAGTTTTTGTTATGTATTGTATTTTGTAAACTTTTACAATGTAATTTGAGTAACATCTATGTATCTAGTTTCTTCAAGACTACTAAACTGATCATTCCTTCTAGATTTTCATTCCTTCTAACCATGCCAATATCACAAGTAATGCACCGGCTTCATCCTAGAGGGGTCGGGGTGTTACATCCGGCCTGTGTAACGACACCCCACCAACGCTTGGCCGAATCCTGAAGCATGTATGTATAGATCTTGACTCTCTGATCTAGATTTGTTTCTATATGCTCAAAGATAGAAAACATTTCCTCTATCCAAGACTCAGCAACCTGAGATTTTCCATCCCCTAAAAAAGTAGGAGGAGGAGGCTGCTGGAACTCATGGGTCAGATCATCCATCATGGGTGCAACCCATGGAGAACCTTACATGGACTGAATCAGACATAGGAAATTATCATGGACTTAGGATTTATTACCCGGATTAGTTATAGTAGGCGGTTCCTCAAGTGGAACTTCTGGAAGTAAGACTGGCAGCTCAGGGCCCACCATGTCTGGAGCATGGTCATCACCACCCTCCGGGTGAATGACATGAGGACATCGTGGCGGAATTGGTCTACAAATTCCAAGTACACACCTTAGAAAAATCTTAGAAGAAAGGAGATAGCATCACTAGTAGAAAAATATCGTAATAAAACTCACTACTTAAGGCATACTACCCCAAATTACCTAATTAGATGGCTAGGTATCATTAAGTGATCAAATATAAGTTTCATGTAATTTTATAGTTAATTCTTAGGTTCACTCCTTTACCTTTCATTAACATGACAAGTTGGGATAAGTATGTGCAACCAATTCTTTTTTTGATTTCAGGATTCACATTATAATGGATAGTCATTTCTGATGAATCAGTGCTCATACACCTATCACCAAAATGACACCCATTTACTTATATCATAATTTCTTGACTTGGAAAATTTCTCATCCCAACCCATGAGGGCCCATACACCTCATGAATTGAGATAGTAAATCACTCAATTGAATCCAAAGTAATAGAATTACAAGAAACTATCACTACATCACTCAACAATCACAGGCATATAAAGTAATGCAAATCAGTGAAATGTACCTATATGGAATGGAAATATTCATGACATGTGAATTCTAGGTTCCCATGATGATGAATTTAGAAATAATCCATGCCCTCATCTCATCGAGCCAAGGATAAAATAAATTCCCAAAGATTAATAATAAAAAACACCACACAACATGTGAGTCACCCAACGGTGAAATAATATCAACTGTAATAGGTAAAATAGAGCAATAGTTTCATTATGGGTAACTTGGATTTTACCCTGAACATAGGTTTGCGACCCCCATGAACGACTTATGAACAAGTCCCAAGAGTTTCTATTCTCCAATATATTGTCTCTAAATAGTCAATAAAGAAAATAAACCACCTCTAATACCACTTTGTGACGACCCGGACCCAGATTCCACTTAACAGGTGCCCCGAGCTCGGTGGGCCACATGGCCTCAGGCGCATCTTCCTGAACACCAAAGGCTTCCAACTAGCAGCAAGAGCCAAGGGTGTGTCCGTGGGAAGACTATTCCCTCATTAGAAAAGTGTATCATAGTAGAAGGAATTTAATGGAATAGTAAACAACGAAATCAATATAAATAAATAGCGAAAGCAAACTGATGCAATAGATAAGAAAGAATAACAATAACTGTATCAACTGGAGCAGTGATGATGTAATTTCATTTCACTAGAAAATTGGAAAGCATGGATACAAGACAATAGGCATAACACGTTCCATAAGGAAAAAGAAAACAAAGTCTACTCCAAGCATCCTGAGATCCTACTCGGTCATCTGCTATCAAGCTCCATCCTATCAGCACACAATCAAGTATTAGAAGATTCATGCTTCCCTTTTTCAATACCTACAACCATGTAATCTACTTTGGGTACCAAACGGTGCCTAGAGAGGGTGTGAGATAAATATCAATGGGCCACCACCAACGGTGTCTATAACACCTGGCCCGTGTAATGGAATATAGCGGTGTGCAGGCATGAATATATAAAGTAAAGCAAGCAGTGCAATATAACTAAACAACCAAGTACCAGCTTCATCCCTCGGCTGGTGTCTGAACATGTAACCATTTAATTAATTAATCAATTACCATTTAATGCTAATAGGTCACATGAGGTATATCCAACACTAACATAACCTCGTGATAGTATAAGTAGTGAAGGTCCCAAGATGTAATAAGGCAACCAGACAATGATATCCAGTGAGGGAGTTCCAGGGTAAAAACCAAGGTAACGTAAACTCACAGAAATCTAACTCAGTAGTATCTGAGTCTAACTAAGGGGTAAGAGTGTAATCCAAGGAGCATAATCCAAGGCATTCCACAATAAGGCGCCTACTAAGTCCAAGGTGATCAACCAAGGTAAAATGGGGCTAAGAAAAGATAGGGCCCTATGGGCTTTCATCATGGAACCTACTAGTCAATGCTGGATCCAAGGAGTGTATCTGAGGTATCCTATAATAAAGAAAGGGACCCAACAGTATTTTACCAGGAATCCAAGGAATAGAAAATAACTATAGTCTATGTGGGTATCAACCTAAGAAAACTGTATCCTTGAATCAAAATGGGGTTCCTAATACCCAAGGTAATCTCTTCTCAGAATCCAAGGTGATCTCAGGTCAGTCCATTCCTATTTGATATTGTAATCATGTAATAATTCATTTGGTTCAAGTCTTTACTTCCATTAGTTTGGATAGATCAAGTAGAGTTGAAACCATTTATTTATTAGGCAAATCCTTGTCTTCCATTAGTTTGGGTAGTTCAAGTAGCATTGCAACCATTTAATAAAGTCTTAGTTAGCCATTAAGGCATAATCAATTATTGAGTTTCACTCCGCTACCTTCCATCAACATGGAAAGGGGTGATACGGGCATGTAACCTTTATTCAATCTCTTTTATTAAGGCCAATTTATATACTTAGTATACTTTCCATTTCACATTTCACATTTAATAATTATTTGAAAGCACTTACCTTAGGTGGGTCAAGGGGTGAGCATACATGGTACATTCTATTATGAAATTCTCAGTAATAACAATCCATTTATAATAAGAAGACTCACCATTAGATAGGTTAAGTAAAGGCACACCTGAATGGTGGCTCAAATAAGCTAAAAACTAAGAACCTAATTATGTAATAACCTTTGACATGAGGCGGATTGAGTTATGGGTGAAACCACTAACAACTAATCACATATTTGGAAAGAGCATAACCATACGATTGTAATGAGTATAATCATGGCATGTTAATTTAAGAAACGATTTCCAAAAAAATCGATGGGCCCCACACGAACGTTCCAAAAACAGCAAACTTTAGGGATGAGTTATAGACCACCCACCTTAGGGTTGTATGAGCCTTCTCCTATGGTATCGGCCCTTGATTTACCTCGGATCGAAGTAGATCTAAGAAAAGGTGAAAAGTGCTCACATGGAGATATCTAGGTTGAGAGTGAAAGAGAATAAGTATGGATAAAGAGGACTCGATTACTTACCGTTGCACATCTAACATGATGAATGGAAGCTCGATCGTATGTCATACGAAGGAGATCTCTTGATCCCTAACTTTGGACTTCAAAAATATATAAATGGTTAAAAATGGAGGAAAATCTTGTTGGTTCTCATATTATAAGGAAGGAGGAGGATTAATAGATCATTAATGGAATTTTGGACATTTTACACAATTTTTTAGCCTGCGCATGGTTTTT
The DNA here is from genome assembly GCA_963277665.1 of Viscum album. Taxonomy (NCBI): domain Eukaryota; kingdom Viridiplantae; phylum Streptophyta; class Magnoliopsida; order Santalales; family Viscaceae; genus Viscum; species Viscum album. The sequence continues at coordinate 826,967,330 of OY728133.1, read as the reverse complement.
CTGCACGGTTTGTCAAATCGTGGCAAATTGTGCGAGATGGTTCTGCCCGAAAAGTCTTTCTCTACATGGTTTGATCAAATCGTGCACCACCCATGCACGATTACCTAGGAAAAAGGGGCGTTCACACGGTTTTGCTGCACAACCATGTGCCAACTGTGCGAGGTTCTATTGTATGAAAAAAGCACCTTTCGCACAGTTTGGAAAACCATGCAAAAATCCCACATGGTTTACTCTAAACCGTATGCAGAGTCTGTTTCCTCCAAAAAGATGGGTTTTCGGGCTCCGAAAAATCCCCAAACACCCTCAGAACCTTAAATAACTCATTAGGCATCCATATTCTATCCAAAGTAAATATTTAGACTGAAGTTTTAAAGGATCCATACCTGAGTGAAAAACTAGGTTCTTACACCTCTCTAGGAAAAAAACTAGGAATTTAGGGCACAGAAGTGTATTTTTATAGGATATCCCATGAAAACAGGGGTATATTACCTATAAATACCTTTAGATAAAATAATCATGGTTGATCAAAATCCCACCTTTCTAGAGAGGAGTCACATCCTAAAAATGTATAGTAGGAGAAATATTGACTTTGATGAAGTTGATGATCAAGATACATAAGAGTTAGTATAGAAAAATATTCCATAGGTTTCCATGGAATAGGCTTCTCTTGACACAAAAGTACTTTCTAGGAGCATAAGAGAGGTTATAGAACTATAAATATATTATTTTCTAGTCATTGAAGGTAGTGACTCTTTATTGGTTTAAAATAATGATCCTATTTCCAATAAGAAGGTAGTATATAGATGAAAAGTTTCTATATGAAAATAATCCATGAATTCTAAGAAGTATTACATGTATCAGAACCAATTATACATTATAGTTAATTTTTTATTTGTTATAAAGCCTGTTGTGTGAAAATAGGTATTCAAGAGAGAAATGGACATGGAAGGTAAATTGAGTACATATCAAGCATGTCTAGTAGATAAAGGGTTTAAAAAAAATAAATAAATTGACTATAAAGAAATTTTTTTCTCTATTAAAATATTTAAATCCAACAAAATTCTACTTACTATAGTATCCTTCCATGGCTATGAGATTTGTCATATGGATGTCAAAACAAATTTCCTTAATGGGAACCTTCAGTAAGATGTATATATGACACAAAAAGAAGGTTTTTTAATTCATGTATTGATAATCAAGTATGAAAGATACATAGATCTATTTATGGATTGAATAAATAATTCAGGTCATGGAACATTCAGCTCAATGTTGTAATAAGAGAATTTTGTTTCATAAAGAAAAAATGTAGGCCATGTGTTTACAAGTAATTTTCCAAGTGTTTAGTGAGAGTGGAATTGTTATCCTAATACTATATGTCAATGAAATAGTACTTTTTGGAAACCACATACTAGTATTATAGTCAGTTAAGCACTAGTTGAGCAAGTACTTCTTCATAAATGACTTAGGGGAAGCACCCTATATCCTTGGTATCAAGATAATTTTTAATATATTTAAGAGGATACTTGGGATAAGTCAAGGTATATACATTTAATAGATGCTAAAGAGATTTTTTCAAGACCCAACCCATTGGAGCCCACCTAGATAGAAAAAGGATGAGATTCAATTACCCCAAGGCCAATTCCATAAGCTAGGAGCTGGTGAAAAGCACTGAAATACATAACTAGTATGGGAGGACTTTTCCTAGTGTACCTATACACATTTACACAACCATATCCATGCATAAGTGTATAGGAATAATAATAAAAGAGGGTAACATCTATAGTAGAAACCATGAATGCGACAAACTCTTGGGAATACAAAAGATTACGACAATTCAACATAAAAAGTAAAGGAAAAAATATACACCTAACTAGAAAATATGTCCAAACATTACAATAACTAGAAAATAAATTCTAAGAGATCCTAATGCCAGATATCTAAGCCTCAACCACTGTATGTGGTCAAATGCACTCAGGTATCCCTATGCTTCTCTGAAATCACCGCCGACATGTCCTTCATCTGCATAATACATGAAACATGCATTCAAATCCCATGTAGGGGTGAGCATATATATACCCAGTAGGATTCCCCAAAAACTGGAGGGAGAAAAATAATATACTAGATAGTTTAAGTCATCTCAACCCAAATAAATAGGGAAATGAAACCCAATATATATATATATATATATATGTGTGTGTGTGTGTGTATAAGATCATAAATAAACCCAGATAAGAGAGAAATGGGATCTCTATCTCACAACCCATCTTAGGATGATAAGTTCACCTACAGTTCCAAAATATTCCATCATTGATTCCCAACATCTCACGTGTATTCTCATAGAAGTAATCGTGTGGAGGACCCACACCTCATCACTGTACCTCACAGTTGAGGTGGCATAATCTCTAAGTATAGGACATATTCCCTAGTCCCTAAGGGGGTACCACTTAGTAGATAGATAGAGGACTCACCCCTGAGTCCTTCAGGGGGTGCCACTCAATAGATAGAGGACCCACACCCTAGAACAATAGGGATGACACTCGATAAGTATCAATAGGGGAGTCATGCCCTAGTGCATCAGGGGGTGACACTCAGTAAGTATTGGTAGAGGACTCATACCCTAGTGTGTTAGGGGGCACCACTTAGTAAGTATCAGTAGAGGAATTTCACCCTAGTGCATTAGGGGGACTCCACTTAGTAAGTATCGGTAGAGAAACTGCACCCTAGTCCGTCAGGGGGTACCACTCAATAAGTATCGGTATAGGAATCACACCCTATTGTATTAGGGGGTTCCACTTAGTAAGTATCAATAGAGGATCTATTCCCTAGTGTGTCAGTGGTGTTACACTCAGTAAGTATCGATAGAGGACCCATTCCCTAGTTAATCAGGGGGTTCCAATTAGTAAGTATTGGAAGAGTACCTTCACCCTAGTGCGTTAAGGGGGTACCACTCAGTAGGTAGAGGTTTATAGGGGACCAAATCCCTGGTATGACAGGGGGTTACCAACATCGACCTCTCTCTGATGATCCTTCCTGATCATTGTTGTCTTCAAGCACCACCTAAATAAGAGTTATGCTTAAAACATCTTATATATTATCTCAAAATCCACTATAAAGTCCGCCATCACATATTATGATTAAAAGAACTCAAGATAGGCTATTCAAGGGAAAAATATAAAAGTAAGGATATATGAGAGGTAGAAGATTCATAAAAGGTACACGACATGTAATGGGTCCACACGACATGTGGCCCCACTCCTATGACTTTTCGTATCCTTGATAGCACATAGCTCACTGGTCATGTAGTAGTACACTACATGTATTTCTTTCACACGGTGTGACTCGACCACCTTAGGCCTACCCATGTGATCCTGGTCATGTCCATTAATATTTTTCTATTTACCTAGATATGTTCCAGTTCATGGTGTTTTCCTAGCCATGTTTGCGTCTGTGTACTCTCAAAGTACACGCCAGGCCACTAGCATTGGGTCACATGGAATGTGGGGGTACCACACGATGTGTGATATTTAAATCACCCGAAAACCCTATCTGTCATGGATAGAGGACTACATTACATGTTTTCTTTAGTACTACATGCTATAGAGTTGGGTTTTTCACATAAACCCATGGAATCCTATCATAGTTTCTAGATCTAGCCTTACCACTACTATTCCTGTCATTTGAACCTAAAATCAGTGGAAAACTGCTATAGTAGTCATTTATAACCTTATTATGACCATAAATCATATTTTTTATCCTCCTCTCAAAGACTATGCTGACTTATGTGCCTCCCATAGTCTTTTGATGAATCCCAGATCCCAGATCCATGGGAATAATTACCCACACCCCGCAATGGATCACAATCCATCTGTATATCGCCATCCCAATCATCGTTCATAGAACTATGGTGAATTATTGGGTTTGATCACACTTTTACTTGCCTCATTAAAGCTGAACCATGACCCTGTAGGCCAAATATGGAGAACAAGAAGAACGATGGGAGAAAACCCAAGAATAAAATCCATAAAAATCATTTTCCATACGTTCTTGGCCAAATATTTCTAGGTGGGGGAACCAGGGTGAGATCATGTTATAATATATTAAAATAAAGAGATTAAATATTTATGTTAAATGAATTAATTAAATAATTTAACTAATTAATTCACTTAATGTACCTTCCAATGGCTGCCTCATCCAAATTTCTAAAGTTGATCAACTTTAGTTCATGCCTAGGTTAAAACCCACACTCTAGATTCAACCATGATCACAAAGTTTTTATATGAGACTCCATTTTATAGATATTCCATTTTCTTATAAAACCCATGTGTGAGTGATATAAAATATATTTAATATTTTTATAAAATTAATTTCAGTCTCACCGGCCTTGGAATCGCGCATTGTCTTAGTGCCTAACTCTGAAAATATTTCTTAATATATTTCAAAGTCTTACAAAAAAATAGAGTCTATATATTATTCCCTCCAATATTTTATTCCTTAAAAATCTCAAACTAAGGAATAAGGTGAGGATACTAAGCCTGCATATGGATCTCCCACTCTCAGGATCTCTCTCGCATGCTTCTATACTACTAAATCACATGAACCAAGGGAATGGTTTGTCTATGCAGGTCTCTTGTAGATCCTCAATTGCCACTAAGTTCTCTACAAAGGTGTCTCCATCCTCAATGTACAGCTATCCCCATTAAATAAAAAGCATATAATCTTTCATGTATCTCTTCAATTTTGACACGTGGAAAATGCCATGCACTCTCTCCAACTATGGGGGTAAGGTTGGGTGGTAAGCAATCTCAGAAACCCTCTAAAAGATCTCAAACATCCCGATGAATGTCAGTGATAGCTTGAATCCTTAGTTTAATCTCTATAATTCTAATCATGGGGAGACTCTCAGTAAAACATGGTCTCCCTGCTCAAACTCCAAGGGCCTACGATGTCGATTCGCATAATATTTCTACCATCTATGGGATTTCCTCATCCGCTCACAGATCACCTAGAACTTCTCTGTTATCACCTACACCATTTCTGGTCTAATAATAAAATCCTCACCGATCTTAGTCTGGAATAATGGTAACCTGGAGGGTCTCCCTCATAGGGCATTTAAAGGTGTCATTTCGATATTACAGTGGTAGATATTATTATAAGAAAACTCTTCCAAAGGTAATTGATCCTCTCAACTCTAGCCAAAGTCTAACACACAAGCCCTCAACATATCCTCCAACACCTAGATAGTGCACTCGGTTTATCCATTTTCTAGGGGTGAAAAGCTTTACTCATCCTCAATTGGGTCCTGAATTCCTCTTATAGGCCTCTCCATGACCGTGATGTAAATTGTGCATCATGTTCGAAGACTATCATTAAGAAAAATCCATGGGTGCATACAATCTCCTACATGTACAACTCCCACAAAATCTATACCAAACTTTGTTCCCCAATAGAAAGGAAGTGTGTCTAATTGGTAAGTCAGTAAACTATCACCCATATAGCATTATGGCCTCTCACTATCTGTGGAAACCCTATCACTAAGTCCATGGATGTTCCATCAAAATTCCAATCCAGGATCTCAAGAGGATGTAATAAACCTTCCAAAACTTGGTGCTCATCTTTAACTAACTAACATGTGAGACGCAAATAGATGAACTCAGCCACACTATTCCTCATTCCTTCCCACAAAAATTACCACTTAAGGTCCCTATACATCTTCATTACATTTGTATGTATATCCAAAGGATAAGTGTGAAACTCCCTCATCACATCTAATCACATCGCGACCAGAACTACCATTCATCCCTAGAAAATTATAACATGATTTCATTCTTCAAATAATAAATCTGGTGAATATATTGAGAATATATGGTCATGGAGTACCTTGTAGTTTATGTATCACAACTGATCCTCCCTCGCATAGTGGAGAAACATAGGATTTAACACCATTGACTGAAGAAAAGATTCACCCTCCTCCTCAACCAGGGTCAACTGAAAGGAAGACAAATACATAGACACCTCCCACAATAGGTGAGAAAAGGACTTCCTAATAAGGTAATCTAACCATCTCATTTTCCTTCTTGGGGGTATAGACTATCTCAAAGTCATAAACCTATAAGAAATCTCTAACTAGCACCTTTGTCTCAAGTTCAGATATCTCTATGTGAATACATACTTGAGACTATGATAGTCTGAGTAAAAAACAAAGTGCTCTCCCAGAAGATAGTACTTGCAAATCCTTAGAGAAAATACTACCAATTTCATCTATAGGTTGTGATTCACATAGTTCTTCTCATGGGGTCTCAACTGCCTCAACCCATATGTGATCATTGCCTTCCTCTTCATCAATACACAGTTGATCCCAACTCCAGAGGCATCATAATACACTACGTACTCCATATCCTCCTTCAGTGGTCTCAAAAAAGGATAACTCATCATCCTCAACCTCAAATACTCAAATGATATCTATAATTGATTAGTCTAGGTAAATGTATGCCCTTTCCACATCTGTGTGGTCAAAGGGGATACAATCTAGGAGAAATCTGCCATGAACCTACTGTAGTACCCCACTAAGCCAAGAAAACTTTACACTTATGACACACTCTTTGGTGGATACCAAGAAAGAACTAAATCAACATTTTTTAGGTCCACATATAATCCATTTTCCTAAATTTAAGGCCCTATAAATTGAACCTTGTGGTTCTAGAACTGTCACTTAGAGAGCTTACCATAACGTTGGTTCTCCCAAAGAAAGTCTAGGACCATCCTCAATTGGTCAGCATGATCATCCTATTATGTAGAGTAGATGAGTATGTCATCATTGAATAAAATAATAAATTATTCCAAGTATTTCTAGAAAATATGGTTCATTAAATCCATAAACATAGTGGGGGCATTAGTCACACTAAAAGGAATCATCGAGAACTAACAGTGTCTGTAGCAACATCAGAATGTTAGCTTCATAATATTAGCTTCACAAACTCTCAACTAATGGTAGCTTGACCTAAGATAGATCTTCAAGAACCATATCACACCTTGAAATTGGTCAAATAGGTCATCAATCCTATAAATGGGTACTTTTTCTTTATCATGGCGTGGTTAAAACGATGATAATCAACACAAAACCACAATATCTCATCCATAATTTTCATGAACAAAACTGGATATTCCTAGGGGTAATATTGGGTATGATAAAATCATTCTATAAAAGGTCCTACAACTACTCCCTCGGATCTTGGATCTTGGTAGGGGAAATATGATATAAATCATAAGATATTGGAGTTGTCTCAGGGTGAAAGTTGATGGAAAAGTATATCTCCCGCCTAGGAGGTAGTTTCAAAATGTCCTCGGAGAAGACATCCATATAATACTCCATGAATAGAGGAACCTACATTCCTGAAGAGACCAATGCACCAAGGGATACACTCTCCAACTGATGGGTGATGGGTTGAAACTTCCTTCTCATAAGACCCACTCACTCTTACATGAGATCTATCTTACCTATAAAGGATAATATCATCCCATTAGTTTGAGGGCATCTAACTCATTTGAAATGATAGTATATCTGGGATCAGACCATAGAAAACCAGTCTATACCCAATATTAAATCATATGGTTTCATCATTATGACCAATATGTCCATGAGAAACTCTCTCCACCAAGTGATATCTCACACTGTCGGAAGATAAACAATATCAAAGAAGCATTCCCCATAGGAACCTTAAGGTAAATCTGTTGGGATAAAGTACTAACTATGTGCTCTAGATCTCGCACCAGGAGTAAGGAAATTAAGGAATGACTTATACATGTGTTAACTAGTACTAAACCAATAGGAGAATAAACATAGATCATGCCTCTAATTACCTCTTGATTTGTTGGGTCATAAGCATCCATAGTCTACAACTACCCGAAACCCCAACTGTCGGCTCCATAAACATGGAACGAGCCTCCTGGTGGTGGTGGTGGAAGGAGATCATAACATCAACCACAAAAAACATATCCTCATTTGAGAGACCCACCTGATCCTTTTCTATATCTACCTCCCTGGGTACTACCCTAGTCTTACCTAGGAGATCCATGATCACAGAATTGCCTCTGAAGTAGTGGTCTATCCGATATTTGTCTACCCTCATCAGCATACTGGGTTGAGAAATCACATGTGATATTACCTCTCCCATCACATGCATAAAATCACCCCTCTTTGAGTTCCCATACTCCTCTATATGTCCCATGAGATGAATGACCACATGCCTGAGTCCGATCTTGAGGAGGTCTCTTATGTCGAGACCCTGTAAACTGGCACCAGCTAGTTGTTGCAGATGAATTATCCCTCTGAAATTCACTTTTATTTCCAACTATATATCATCCCTCATATAATAATCTCTCTATCACCATATCCCACTCTAACACTCCAGCATATGTGGGAATTTATATGGGTACCACACTAGCATGGATGCCTCTGCAAAGACCTTGATCAAACTTCAGTACCCAAAAGTAACCATCCCAAATCATGTCTAGGGTGTATCATGTAAGGTTATTGAACCTCGTGAAATACTTATAAAATTTCATCCCTTCCTGATTCAGCTCTAAAATCTCCTAAATCTAGACCAAGACTAAGCACAAGGGGCAATACTCCTCACAAAATATTTGTTGTAAGTCAGACCATGAGAGTGACAACTTGTAATGTATATACATGAATAGGCTCTACCACTTCTCAACTTATCCATGGAAAATACTAGATACCATAATATACATATGATCATTTGGGGTCCATACAAACCCTAAAACTAATATCATTGACTCAATATAATTCTCTTTTTCCTGGGGATCTGGATCATTGTATAACTTCAGCGGCCTATGGCACTAGAACTCGTAGATTTTTATAAACACGCATGCGTCCTCATCCTACTATACTGGTATAATCTGTTGCTCGATAGGTGGGGGTGTTTATAGCATCCCACCTAGAGGAAAGATCTCACATGATGGCCACTGAACAAAGGTCTCATCACTCATTGGATCCTCATCATGATCCTAAAGTGGTAACTTGGATGGATTTCTATGTAGATGAATCTTGAAAATTTAATCATGACATACCATGGTCAGATGAGAATATATATATAGAGAGTTGACTCAAGAAAGACAGTCAAAGAACTCAATCCTATATAATACCAATGTTCCTTACAACCAATGTATTAGTATTCTGAGTCGACAAGGTATTTAGAGTCCTGGTGAATGGATATGTTTTCCACCACACCAAAATTGTGTTCTTTGGCCTAAAATCCTCACTTAATACAAATTTACATGGTTTCCCTAAGTTCCCAACCAAACATCATAAAGGTAAAAACTCTAAACACCACCATGAGGTTGAACCACCTCTAATACCAATCTGTCACAACCCGACCCACTGAGTCCTACCTGGCTGGTGGAAGGCTGAGCTACAACAACCCTAAGCCCACCTTCTTAGGCCAGGGCCTGGAAACAAGCACCAAAAGACATAACTAATATGGGATTCCTTTTCCTATTGTACCTATATGCATGCACCCAACCATATCCATGCATAAGTGCAGAGGAATAATAATAAAATACAATAACATCTAGATTATATAAACCATATATGAAACAACCTTTAAGGAATACAAAAATAGTAAGACAACATAATCTGGAAAGTAAAGGGGAAAATACACTCCTGACCAGAAAATATGTCCCAACCTGACAATAACTAGAAAAGAAATTTTGAGAGAACCTAGATCTAGATCTCTAAGCCCCAACCACCGTATGTGGTCAAATGCATCTGAGTATCCCTATGATCCTCTAAAATTACCAATGACATATCCATCATTTTCATAAGACACGACACATGTAGGAAATCAGGGGTGAGTATATACATACCCAGTTTGATGCTTAAAAAATAGAGGGTGGTAATAGGAGAAATGATAGAATAATTCAGCTCAACCCAAAGAAAAATGAAAACAAAACCCAAAAAGATATATATATATATATTCTCATAAATAAACCTAGATGAGAGAGAAAATGGATCTCCATCACACATCCCAACCTAGGAGGATAAGTTTTCTACAATTCCAAAAGGGTCCATCATCAATTCCCAATATCTCACATGTCTTTCCATATAAGTTACTATATGGAGGACCCACACCTCACCACTATATCGCAAAGTCGAGGGGGAAAAATATTCAAGTAGAAGATCTATGCCCTATTCTATAATGGGGGTACCACTTAGTAGATAGATAGAGGACCCACACCCTAGTTCTTCATGGGGATACCACTCAGTAGATAGAGGACCCACACCCTAGAATAATAGGGGGTTCCACTTGGTAAGTATCAATAGAGGACTCATGACCTAATGTGTCGGGAGAGTGTTACTCCATAAGTATTAATAAAGGACCTACACCATAGTGGAGGATTTAGAGCTAGAAACTCATATTTGTAGATCTTTTTGGATTTGGTTGTTTTAGAGGGTATGGCATCAGCCATTGGATCGGGCCTATGCTTTGACACAAGAAACTTTCTAGCCAAACAACCATGAAATGGTGGAGAGATTCATCACAATCAAATACTGGGGATGGTCAACTCCATGTTGTCATCCTAGTTTTATCTCTTAGACCTTTAGGGTCATGATTTGTATTATGTCAATGAAGTCTTTTTGTGTTCCCCCTTCTTCCATTAAAAGGGAGCCTTATTATTATAATAAAAAATTTAAAGGCCTTTGGGCCATTGTATGGATGGTAGAGGACGCACACCTTAGTGCATCGGGTGGGAACCACTCAGTAAGTATTGGTAGAGGACCCGAACCCTGGTGCATCAAGGGGTGTCACTCAATAATTATTGGTAGAGGATTCACAACCTAGTGTGTTAGGGGGAACTCAGTAATCATCGGTAGAGGACTCACACCCTATTTCACCAAGGGGGTGTCACTCAATAAGTATCAGTAGAGTACACATATCCTAGTGTTTCATCAGATACCACTTAGTAGGTAGAGATGTATGGGGGACCCACACCCTGGTATGATAGGGGGATTACCAACCCTGACTTTTCTCTGATGATCCGGCTTGATCACCGTTGTTGTCAATCACCACCTAAAGAAGCATCATACTTATAATATCTTGCATAATATCTCAAAATCTACTATAAATTCCACCATTTCGTTTTATATAAAAAAACACTTAGGATAAGCTACTCACGGGCCAAAGTTTGAGTCAAAACAAAGGAGATATGAGAGGTAGAAGATTCTTAAGAGGAACACAACATGTAAGGAGTCCACATTATGTGTGTCCCCACTCCTATTCCTGGTTTTGTCCTCAATATCACATAGCTCACTATACATATAGTAGTATGTCATGTTTAGTGCTATCACACAATATGCCTAAGCCAACCCAGGCCCACCCGTGTGATCCTAGCCATGTCCATCAAGTCGTGTCCTTGTACCTGGTCATGTGCTAGTACATAGTGTGTGCATATCCATTTATATGTCATTGTACTCTCAGAGAACATTTAAGTCTACCATCACTGGGTCATATGTCATTTGGGGGTCCCACATGGCATGTGATATTTAAATCACCTATAAACTCAAGCCAACACAGCTAGGGGACTACACAGAGTTTGTTCTTACAGACTACACACCGTGTAGTTTGGTTTTTCACAGAAACCTATGAAATTGTCATGTGGTTTCCAGATCAGTCCTTACCACCATGATTCCCACTATTTAAATACCCAATATCAATTAAAAATTCCTCCATTAGTTTATTATATCCTTCTAGTGACTGAAAATCATATTTTAGATACTCTGCTTGAAGTCGTCGTTGCTTCGTACACCTCTTGTGATCTTTTATATGATCCCAGATCCTAGATCCATGGGAATCATCACCCAAATCCCAAAACATATCATGATTCATCCATATATCATCATACTAATCATCATTCACATAACTTCCATGAATCTGGGGGTTTAATCATGCTCGAACCCACCCCGAAAAAGTAGAACCACGACCCCATAGGCCAACGATGAAAAATGCAAAGAATGATGGGTGAAAAACATAAGAAACAAATTTATAAACATAATTGTACCTGAATTATTGGAAAATTATTTCTATGTGGGGGGACTAGGGTGATATCATGTCATAATATATTAAAATAACAATTTAATTTGATACATGGGCTCATGCCAAGGGTTGTAAAATACTAGAAATAAATGAAGATAATTAAATCCATTCTTGATTAATTCAAAAGGGAAGAAATAAAAAAAATAATACCTTGATATTAGATCAATCATTGGTCAAGAACATGTTCTCTAGTGATGGGTAAGATCCACTATGTTTTTTGTCTGTCAATCTAACTCGATCTAGTCACCATTAATTGACTGGTCTCAATTCACCAATGAAGGATGATGGAACCTCTTCTCAACAATACCTGGGTTATGTGGATAATCTTAGTGATTTTCCATAACCACATATTTATATAGGAGATTGAGTCTTTGGTATTAAATTAATTAATTAAATAATTTAATTCATTCATTCATTTAATGTCCCTGCCAATGAATACCCCATCCAAACATCCGATATTAACCAACTTTAGGTCACAATTAGGGTAAAACCTACATTTTGGATTCAAAAATGGTCTCTAATTTTCAATCCAAGACTCTATTTAGGTATATTTTCTTCTAAAAATTTTGTGTGCGTGATATAAAATATTTTTAATATTTTTATAAAATTAATTTCAGGCTCAGTGGGCCTCATAATCGCATGTCATCTCTACTCCTGGATTTGAAAATATTTCTTAATATATTTTAAAGTCTTATCAGTAAAAAATAGAGTCTATAAAGAATTGGTATGGAAAAATACAAAAAGTGTATTTGTTCTAGTGTCACATGGTATATATCTTTCTAAGAAAATGTGTCCTCTAGCATAATAGGTTAGAGAGAGAATGGGTAATATTATATGTGAATTTTAGATAAGATCAATCATGTATATCATGTTATGTACTATGCTTGATGTTACCTACATATTAAGCATGGTAGGAAGATATCAATATGATCTAGGTGAACAATATTAGTTTTTTTTAAGGTTATCCATAACTATCTGAGGTGAAGAAAGGATATGTTACCGGTATATAGAGAATATGAGGATCTATTCATTGAAAGTTTTACATATGCTATCTTTTAGACTGATCAAAATGATCTAAAGTTATAGTAAAGATATGTATTCAGTATCAACAAAGGAGTTATGAGCTAGAAGAGTTCAAATCATCCAATTATCACTGATTCTACGTTGGAATTCGAGTATATAACATCTTATAATTTAGGAAAATAATTTGTTTGGATATGAAACTTTTACCAAGAGTTTGATACAATGCTAAATAATAAATACCCTATCGTATCATTTTTTATAATACTGTAGTGGTGGCTCTGGAAAATGAGCTAAGGTTACACCGATAGATGAAGCACGTACTCTGAAATTATCAACTCTTGAGGGATTTTTTAGAGGGTTGAAGTTTTTGTGAGTAGAGTTTACATGGAGGAGAATGTGGTGGAACAATTGAATAAAGTCTTGTCTTAGTAAAATCATGAATACCATGTGAGATCTAGCGTATTGAATGTTTTAATAGTTGGTACTAGTGAAAGTGGAATTTTATTAGAGTTAGTTCCTTAGAACCAGCCACTATTTACTTTATTATTGTTTTTCTATGTAATATTGTATGTGATAATGTCCTAAGGGGTATGTGTAACACTAAAAGGTTATATTAATCCCCCCTATGATAAAAAACCTAGAAGTTATATGATATTATTCTTAAATATATGTTATATGATTGGATGATATCATTTGATGGAACACAAATGATACAAGCCATCAGGGGTTGGGGCTTATAATTCATTGAGACTTTATCTCATTAACTTCATCCTTGGTAAAATCAAGAAAGTAGATTATGAGAACTAGACCAGCCACTGAGAAATTTACATTTATATATATCATTGGATGTTTCTATATGTGAACATGTGTAATGGTCCTTAGACTTTATGGTTATTATTAATTTATATTAGTGCTCGTGTGCTTTGACATATTATCATAAACCATGAAACATATGTTCATGGTGAATATGGGTGTGTTGGGTGTGTCATAACTGATATGGAATAAATGAATAATGTGAAAAAGTATTTATCCCTTCCCATTTTAGTGTAAATTGATATCTCACCCCTTGTATAGAAATGGAATTTCCTAGTTAAGTCCATGTCCATGACATTTCCAAAAGGTTCATTTCTAAAAAGTTAAATAAAGAGACATAAAGCATATAGGTTGGTGGTACCAGCATGAAACTTGATTAGAGATATCTAGATAAATGGATTGCATTATATATTGAGTGTTTGTATGTGGTTATTATCATTGTGATGTTTAACTTCTTTCTCTATGAGTGTCTTATTGAGTTTCTAGATGATAACATTGGACTTTAGGCAGCACTCCTTAATGTCATTGAGAAAGAGATCTAGATGGTCACACACTAAGTGTATTTGGAACCTCGGTTAAATCATATATTAATTTAACATGTTGGATAAATGTTATTCTCGTATATGGTTGAATAATTATTCATGTTAGTTTGATCACATATATTTAGTCATTGGTTATTTGAGAGAATATTTGTGAGTTGAATATTCAAATAAATATTCATTAACTATTTTAGTGAATATAATATTTATCCTTTTATTGGTGAATAATACAATGATATTTATTTATTAAATAAATAGTACTTATTTGATATCGAATAAATATTGTGGAGGAATGGTGGGATGAGTTTATTGGTCCAATGAGAAATGACATATTAAATATTATTTGAATAAATATTAATTTATTTATTAAAGAAAAATAATATTTATTTTATCTATGAGTTGAGTGAATCTAATGTAAATTATGATAATAGTATTATTTTAGACATTATTTTTACTGGTGATTTATAAAATAATAAGGGTATATGTGAAATTATTATTTGTATAACCCTGGATCTATATAAACCTAGTTATGTCATTTCTAAAACTGATTTCCATTGTGCACAATAGAGCTCTAGAGAGAATTATGTCAATACCTAAAGAGATTTTATCCTAAAACACTCTCAAGAACAGAGATTGATTATACTCAACCAACTACTCAATACTAGAGAGATCAAGAACAATCCTTCTGTCTAAAGCAATTATTGTAGTGATCATCAACGAATGATGCAAGTTTCATAAAATTTTGTGCTGGTACCCAAATATTTCTATGGTGACATTCATAGGTTCATAGTGTATGTATGGATCACCTATAAAGATATTCTACACTTGAATCATCTTGCCACAATTATGTAATGACAATAATTGTCCTGCTGATTCATCAATGAAGAAAAAATTTCAATGCAAGGAAATTATTTATCCAAATAAATTAATCATAAATTATATGTGATGATCCTATTGAAGTTGGTGTCCTAGGACCAACTATTTTTAATTTGGTTACATGTATATTTGATGATTTGAATATAAATAATATATCTTATTACATATTATTCATTGTTCTACAAGAATTTAATGTAATAATTTCTTGGAGTATCTATTGTAGTGATAACATCAATACAGTTCCCCGTTATGATGAGAACCTTGAAGTGACATAATGATAATATTAAATATCATTCTATAGTTAGTTAACACTATATAATGGGACATATATAACATGACCATCATGTGTGAGTACTCATAAGATAATGGGACTTATTCTCATAAATTTCTAATTGAGTAATCTCCAGGATGAGAGATTATGAGAACAGACCCACTAGTATGAATTATGCATGTTTTGGTGCCATTGGACATTCCTATCTTCAAGCGTGTGTATTAGTACTTAGACTTTAAGATTATTATTAATTTATGTTACAACTCGCACACTTATATGTATTTAAGAAACCTTAATGGTATAGTTCATGAAAAAGATGGATATGTTGGGTGAATCATGAGTAACGTGTTATTAATGAATAAGTCGAGTAAGGATTTTAATTTTCCATATTTATGGAAACTAATTTCTCATCCCTTTGATTAGACTAGAACCATCACATTAAATTCCGTGGTCATGGTGTAATGACATGTTTATTTTAGATAGTAAAAGAAATATGTATCAAGAACATAGGTTGATGGCATAGATGTGAAATCAAATTGATGAGATATTAAGACAAATTGATTATATTACACAGTGTGAATTTATATATGGTTTTCATAATTTTGACATTAAGTTCTTTCTATTGGGTGTCTTGACCCATTTCTAGAAAGTAATCTTAAACTTTAAGTGATCTTGTTTAATGTAACGAGAAAGATTCTAAGAGGGTAACACACTAAGTGTTTCTATTGATCTCGATTAAATTCTATTTAAATTTAATTTTTGGAATAAATATTATTCTCAAGACTGAGGAATAATTTTATTCAAGTTTTGTTGATCAATTATATTTTCAAGGTAATAAATAATTATTTTTTATTAATAAATAATTTATTTTATTATCTAAATATATAATAAATATTTGTTCATTGGATTATGAATAGAATATTTATTTTATTTATTGAGTATTTTAATAAATATTTATTCAATGGATTGTGAATAAAATATTTATTTAGGTATTCATATAATTATGAGGATTTCAAATGGACCAAGACCACATTCGGTAATAAATATTAATTTACAAGCTAGTAAAATAACATTTATTATTGCACAAGTTAGCACATTCCATTAAAAAAATTATATGATTAGTATTATTTTTTGGGTGTGGGGTTTAATAAATATTATTATATTATTTAAGAATTGGCATGTAATTAAATAATATTTTAACCTAAACCCTAGATCTATAAATAGATGGTTAGGTCTATTGTTTAGGGTTAATCGAGAAATATAGAATCGTTGTGCACAATATATTTCTCTCTCGAATTTCTATTTCTCTCTCCCTCTCAAGAATAAGAAAAGAAAGAGATGCTACTAGAAATATGGCCTTTAACAATGCTAAAATTGTCCATTTTCATTATAAAAAAAGCGTTGACTACCAAAGCAAGATTAAAATTCCTTGGATTTTATCAGTGCTAAGAAAAACACTAATAAATAGTGCATTTATCAGTGCTTCTCTAAGCACTGATAAAGGACCCCCTTAATCAGTGATTTTTTTAGTGATAATAAAGGACCCCCTTATCAGCATTATTCAAAGTGTTGATAAAAGGACCTTTTATTATCACTTTTAATAGCACTAATAAAGGGGAATACTACTGTAGTGTGTTGTTAAAATTACATCACACTACAACAAAAAATAGAAACAAAAAATAGAAAATATAGATAGAAAATACATAATTTAAATGAAATAAAATTTATGATATATATATAAAGAAAAATATATATTATAAACATTTAAATCATTGGTTTGTATAATTACATGTGTAAGTACAAATTATCACAGACATTAAAAAACTTTAATGTTCTTTTGTCTTTGGCCCCTGACCCCCAATAATGATATTTCCAAAAAACAACACCCCAACTCAATCAAAAGAATACACCTATATAATAAAATAATTCTTATGTTAATAATACTATAAAGAAATAAATTAAAAACAAAGTGTCAATTTTAAACTAAAAACAAATACTTTGAGTCATATGAGGAACACTATGTATCAGATTGAGTTGTGGTTGATTATTACATGTCACACCATTTCTTATTATTCTCAAAAGTAAGTACTATTTAATTATCTCTCAGTTGTGGTGGTAAAAAATTTACTATGAATGGGATTCATTTCAATAGGACTTTATTTTTTAGAACAAGCCTTCAACAGTCATGCTATTTCTTATTCATCTTCAAGCAATATCTCTATGAAAATTAAATAAATAAGTATAAGATAAAAATGATAAGGAAATTAATTAAGTAATAGTAGATAAAATGATGAGAAAACAATATAATATTATTTTCTCTATTTTGGTCATGTGATGAGCACTTTAAAACTAAAATGGTGTTTATATATTGAAAACACACACTTTGAGTCATACTGTTCATTTCATGTGTTGTTTTGATGTGATAATGGTTCCTAAACATAAAAATTGAATCATGAGTCGTTTTCCTAAATTATCAAGATAATATGAACATGTTTTCTTGGTTTTCCATGATCAACATGCATTTTGAACTAAATTTTCAATTCTAAAGTGATAACAGATACTTTGAGTCATACTGACCACACCATGTATTAGATTGAGGTGTGGATGATTCCTAAAACATCAAAAGTGAATTATGGATCATTTTTATAAAGTATTAAAATAATCTGAATGTGGTTTATTAGTTTTGAATATTTCACTTGTCTTTTTTACTAAAATTAATATCAATTTTAAATAAAAAGACACATTCTGAGTCATACTGGTCATGTCATGTGTTGGATTGAGGTTCGTCTGATTCCTACACATCAAAAATAACTTGTGAATATTTTTAAAAAAAGTATGAAACAATCTAAATATGTTTTATTGGTTTTGATTATGTCACTTGTGTTTTTTTACTAAAATGACATTTTAAACTGGAAACACACACTTTGAGTCATAAAAATCACATCGTGTGTCAGTTTGATGTGAGACTGATTCCTAGAAATTAAAAATGAATTATGAATCATTTTTCTAAATTATCAAGATAATACAAGTGAATTTTCTTAGTTTTCAGTGATTGAAACATGTTTTGAACTAAATTGCCAATTTTAAACTGATAACGGAAACTTTGAGTCATACCAGGCACACCAAGTATCAGACTGAGGTTTGGATGATTCCTACATGTTAAAAATGAATTATGGTTCAATTTAATAAAGTATAAAAACAATAAAATACATTTTCTCAGTTTTGAGTATGTAACTTGTCGTTTTTACTAAAATTAATGTCAATTTTAAATAAAAGGACACACTTAGAGTCATACTGGTCACATTGTGCATCGGATTGAGATGATTCTGATTATTATACATCAAAAATGACTTATAGATCATTTTCTTAAATTATAAAAACAATAAAAAATTATTAGTTTTGAGTATTTCACTTGTGTTTTTTACTAAAACGTTATTTTAAACTAAAAACATGTACTTTGAGTCATATCGATCACATAATTTGTATGTTTGACATGAGACTAATTTCCACACATAAAAAGTGTATTATTAATCATTTTTATAAATTATTAAGACAATTCAAGTGTTTTTGTTTGGTTTTTAGTGAGTGACACACATTTTGAACTAAATTATCAATTTTAAACTGATATCGGACACTTTGAGTCATATCAGGAACATTGTGTATAATATTGAGGTAAGTATGATTTCTAAATTTCAAAAAATGACCTATAGATCATTGAAATAAATTATCAAAAAAATATGATTGTGTTTCTCAGTTTTGAGTACGTCACTTGTATTTTTTACTAAAATTAATGTCAATTTTAAATAAAAAGACACACTTGGAGTCATACTAGTCACACCATGCATCAGATTGAGGTTTGGATTATTCCTACACATAAAAAATTACTAATGGATTTTTTTATAAATTATAAAAACAATCCGAATGTGTTTTCTTAGTTTTGAGTATGTCACTTTAGTTTTTTACTAAGATGCCATTTTAAACTGGAAACATGCACTTTGAGTCCTACCGGTCACATCGTGTGAAGGTTTTATGTGAGACTAATTATTACACTTCAAAAATGACTTATGAATAGTTTTCCTAAATTTTCAAGATAATTTGAGTTTTTTCTTCTTGATTTTTAGTTAATGACACATGTTTTGAACTAAATTGTCAATTTTAAACTCATAATAGACACTTTTAGTCATACCGAGAACATCGTGTATTAGATTAAGGTGATGTTGATTCCTACACATCAAAAATGACTTTTGGGTCATTTTACTAAACTATCAAAACAATCCTAATTCTTTTTCTTGGTGTTGAGTATGTCACTTGTCTTTTTTACTAAAATTAATTTTAATTTTAAATAAAAAGACACACTTGGAGTCATTCCGATCACACCATGCGTCAGATTGAGGTTTAGCTTATTCTTGAACATAAAAAAATGACTTATGGATAATTTTCCTAAATTTTCAAAACAATATGAATGTGTTTTCTCAGTTTTGAGTATGTCACCTTTGTTTTTTACTAAAATGTCATTTTAAATAGTAAACATGTACTTTGAGTCATACCGGTCACATCGTGTGTCAATTTTATGTGAGGTTGATTCATATGCATAAAAAATGAATTATGAATCATTTTCCTAAATTATTAAGATAATATGAGCATGTTTTCTCAATTTTTAGTGAGTGACACATTTTTTGAACTAAATTATCAATTTTAAACTGATAATGGACACTTTGAGTCACACTGGGAACACCGTGTATCAGATTGAGTTTTGGATGATTCTTACATATCAAAAAAGACTTATAGATAAATTTAATAAAGTATCAAAACAATATGAATATATTTTCTTGTTTTTGAGTATGTCACTTATCTTTTTTACTAAAATTAATGTTAATTTTAAATAAAAAGATACACTTGGAGTCATAATAGTTACACTGTGTATCAAATTGAGGTGTGGCTAATTCCAACATGTCATAAATGACTTATGGATCATTTTCCTTAAGTATCTAAACAATCTAAATGAGATTTCTCAGTTTTGAGTGTGTCACTTGTGTTTTTTACTAAAATGTCATTTTAAACTGGAAACATACACTTTGATTCAACCGATCACATCATGTGTCGGTTTGACTTAAGACTGATTCCTACACATCACAAATGGATTATGAATCATTTTATTAAATTATCAAGACAATATGAGTTTTTTTCTTAGTTTTTAGTGAGTGAAACATGTTTTAAACTAAATTATCAATTTTAAACTGATAACTGACACTTTGAGTCATACGGGGAACACAGTGTATCAGATTGAGGTGAGGATGATTCCTACACATCAAAAATTAATTATGGATCGATGTATTAAAGTATCAAAATAATATATATTTTTCTCAGTTTTGAGTAAGTCACTTGTTTTTTTACTAAAATTAATGTCAATTTTAAATAAAAATACACACTTAGAGTCATACATGTCACACCGTGTGTCAGATTGAGGTTCTAATGATTCAAACAAGTCACAAATTACTTATGGAACATTTTTTTAAAGTTTTAAAACAATCCAAATAAGTTTTTTAAATTTTTAGTATGCCACTTGTGTTTTTTACTAAAATGTCATTTTAAATTAGAAACATTCACTTTGAGTCATACCAATAACATCATATTTAGTTTTGATGTAATACTGATTCCTACATGCCAAAAATGACTTATGAATCATTGTAAAAAATTATAAAGATAATACAATCTCATTTTCTTGGTTTTCAGTGAGTGACACATGTTTCGAGCTAAATTGAAAATTTTAAATTGATAACAGACACTTGAGTCATAACATGAACATTGCATATCGAATTAATGTGTGGATTATTCTTACACATCAAAAATGAATTCTGGATCATTTTACTAAAGTATAAAAACAATCTGAATTCATTTTATTAGTTTTGATTATGTCACCTTTCTTTTTTAATAAATTAATGTCAATTTTAAATAAAAAGATACAATTTGAGTCATACCACTCACACCACGCATCAGATTGAGGTGAATGTGGTTCCTAAATGTTAAAAACGATTTATGGATCATTTTCCTAAATTATCAAAATAGTATGAATGTTTTTTCTCAGTTTTGAGTGTGTGATGTTTTGTTTTTGAACTAAAATGTAAATTATAAACTAAAAACATATAGTTCAGGTCATATTGATCATAATGTGTATCAGATTTAGGTGAATCTTATTGATTATGTAAAGTGTGTTTTTCTTTCAACCATCTAAAAAATCCAGAAAAGACACAACATGTTTGTTTTGGATAGAAGAGGAAACCCCATTTTTCCTGAAACACTTCATATTTTAGGCAACATGGGGTTTCCTCTTCCATAAAAAAGTAAAATGTTCTATCTTTTCTATATTATTGCAGATAGTTGAAAGAAACACATGATTTACCAAAAGATCTATGAAAAAAATGAGTATTAGATAAAAATAATAAGGAAATTAAATTAAAAATAGTATACAAAATGATGACAAGTTTAATTAAATAAGTAATAGGAATTCACATTTTCATGATGTTTGTATACATTCTTGACCCATTTCCTTGTTTCCATTATCTTAGTTGTAGCCTCGATGTCTAATATCTCATCATCATGAGCAGTTTCAAATAAACCACCCCAACTCAAGAAAAATAATCCACCTATATAAGAAAATAATTCTTATGTTTATAATAATATAAATAAATTAATTAAACATAAATATGAAACAATACATTAATAAAATGTCAATTTTAAACTAAAACCACACAATTTTATTCATACTGGGTACACCATGTATTGTATTGAGGTATGGTTGATTCCACCATGTCTTTTTATCCTATAATGAATTCAACATTCTAGGTAATCTAACAATATTTCTGTTTGATATCCCATAATTTCAAATTCATTAGAGAATTAAAAAAATCATCATCATGAGTGAATCATCCTTGTTAAGTGCATGATTATAGTACATGAGTTAATCATTCTTATTGAAGAAGTAATTTCTTCATGATCTCTATGAAAATTAACAAAATAAGCATCAGATAAAATTTATAAAAAAAAATTAACTAAAAAAGTTGATAAGATGTTGAGAAAATCAACAAAATAGGTAGTAGGAAGTCGCATATTCATGATATATAGGTACAATCCAAGATTTTTTGTTCAATTTTGACTATTTTATATATATGTTAAACTAAAATGGAACTCTTTTATTGAAAACACATACTTTGAGTCATACCGACCACATTGGGTGTCATATTAACATGCAGTCAATTTCTATATGTGAAAAATGAATTATAGATCATTTTCCTAATGTATAAAAACAATCAGAGACTATTTTATTGGTTTTTACTATTTGATATAAGTTTTAAACTAAAATGACACTTTTATATTAAAAACATGTACTTCGATTTATACTGACCACATAGGGATTTGGATTTAAATTAAATCAATTCCTACACATCAAAAATGAGTTATATATTGTTTACTTAAATTTTGAAAAAAATCAAAGCTCATTTGATCAGTTTTGATCATGTGATTTGTGTTTTTAACTAATGTGTAAATTTAACCAAATAATAATTAGATAAAAATTATAAGAAAATTAACTAAAAAAAATAAACAAAATGATGATAAAATTAACTAAATAAGTAGTAAGAAGTCACCTCTTCATGATGTATGTATACATTCTTACACCATATATTTTTTCAATTAATTTCTAATAAAATGGATTCCTAAATTATAATTCTACTTAAGAAATAGATCAAAAATAATATATAATAATTTTTATACTAATTCTTCACACCGCAAATATATTTCTAAGGTCATATCCCATACTAGATGAAAAACATAATAGTTAATCACCTAAATTTGATGTCAGAAAACATTATGACACCATGTACACTTCCCACTCATATCTAAAAAAATTACTTCTTCTTTTGAGTATGAAGGTTTTCATAAATCTTGGTAGTACTGAGAAAATATAGAAAAATAAATGATTAAGATATATTTTTAATGAAATTGTAATTAACTTTAAAAATTACATGTTAGGGGATGATGGTTTTTCCATGGTTTATGACATCTCTCATAAATTTTCAAACATAATATCCATAATAATTGTTTTTATCATACTTCATACACTACATAAACATTGAAAAGAAAATTATTTTAAAATATGTTTTTATAGTTAAATATTTCTATATATACCTTAATTTGTTTCTATTTTAAGTAATCTATAGGATTACTATATTCAGTCCCCGAATTCATACCATGATTTATCCTATATTTAGAAACTACCCTATAATAACAAAATTCTTGTTAAAATACAGACCAAACCATATAATTTTAATTTTATCTATAAAATGTTGATTACAGTGCATTAAAAATTCACAATACACTTCATGTGTGGTTGTTTTGATAGATATCCATGCATTGGATCCAAAAAATAAATATTTGGGGTATCGATATGGATTACGATCAACATCCATTGCTTCTTAAAAAATAAAAACAAATAATTAATGAAAAAAATAAAAAAAATATTTAATATGATTATATTATAGAGTTTTACCCCTGTATTATAGGCATAGAAAAGAGTCTATCATCTATTATTTTCTTCTCAAACACCTCATTTAGTTCATCTCTTTTTATCAATTTATTTCAACTCCAATTTAGTTTATTCCATAGAAATGATACAACTATTAATCAATCCAAATAATGATTCGAAGGGTTTTCACTTTATATAGTAGTAATATAAATGCTTGTAGAAAATATGAATAGTTATTAACTTTAATGAATATATTAGATAACTTTTTTGATAGATGTATTATGGAAATGTACCTTATGTATTCATTCACAACTGAGACTCCTAGCCATTAAAACTTAAGAATATCATTTATACTCTTAAGAACAACTGCATATGTAATGAAAGTTCTAAATTTTTCTTCTTCATTTGGAATGTAAGACATGTCTATATCTTTAAATGTGGTTTATGCATGAATTTGTAATGATAATAAATATTTCATTGGAATGGTAGTGATAAATTACTCCTAGAATGTCCTTTTGTTTTCTCGGTTAATTTACTAGATTATCTTGATATGACCTTCCATTTCCCCATCTCTTTATCCATATGTAATACCATACCTAACTTTATTATTATTTTCATAAAATGCTACAAGTTTTTCATTTGAAATGTGTTTTAAAAACATAAATCATGTATATTTATAAGATTAGATGGTCATTCTAAGAAAGTTCCAATATCATCATTGACCTTTGTAATATCTGGATCATCAAGTGGAACATGAAACTCTGCAGTTGGATCATGAGCTACCTTAATCCCCACTCTCATGTGATCTTTTGGGGGTTATTTATTGTGTACCATGTCTCTTAAATATTATACACCACACCCCTCACAACAAGGTGGTGTGTGGGTGTTGACAGATAAAAATCACATAAAACTTTGCCCTATATAATTTTAGTATTATAAAGTTATCAAAAATTGTTTGATTAAAATTTAGAAGAAAGAGTAATGAAAAAATTGATTACCTCAAATAAGGTATTTGGTTGAGGGGAATGACTAGCCTCAAAGCTAGCAGGGTCATTTGGTTGTTCAAGTGTTGATCTTTATTCCACTACCAGTTCTCTTTGATCCATTTTCATATATTTCTATTCCAAACTAGATTGAACAATAATATCTTAAAAGCATTTATTTGTGCCTTTAATCCTTTCATCGTCTTATATGTATCTTCTTGTGGTTTTATCTTCTCAAAATATTTTTGAAGAGATACTCTAAACTCTACTCCTCTAACATGATCATATTGTTCTGGCCACTTCAAAGCTACTGAAATTAGTTTTTCTTCTGGTACAATCTCTATTGATTATTATGTCTAAACTGTATAAAAACATATGAATATAAATAGATATTTTTATATAATGTTGTTATAAATAATAAAAAAATTACTATAATTCCATACTTACACATGTTCTATGTACTTCTTTTTTGTTTTCATCAATTAGTTTACCCTCCTTATTTATGTGAGCCTCCTTCCAAAGAAAATCATGTGGGATGGAAGTGGCATCAGATTTTTATTCATCAATCTATATATAAACAAAGGAATATATATTATTTAATATCACATAAAACTTTTATTATTTATTTAAAATACATACCAATTTCTTCTCTAGTGAATCATTCCCCATCCTTACTTTGTGATAGGGGTACATTGGTTTTGATGCATGCTCTTTATTTTCATCACTCCTTTATTGTTTCATAGATTAATTTTTTTGAATAAAATTGGATGAAATAAATAATTTTAAATAATATATCATTGACTACAATTCACCTGAAATGATTAATCATCACAATGACTAATGAAATAATTTCATGTTTCCTAATTTATAATGTATGCATAAGTAACTTGTGGGTGGGGCTTTACTTTCCCCTTAACATTCCTCAGATGAAATTTGTTAAGAATAGTCCAAAATCCTATATGGGTTTTTCCAAATGCCATTAAGACATATTTCTTATGGAAATCTTCTAAAATAAATGAATTCTATAAGGAATAATTAAAATTAAATAAAAGTTTCATTATATAATTTTTCAATAAAATAGAGAAATGTTATCGTAACATTACCTTTATATATTCCCAAAGGTTTTCCTTTGTTACAGGATGGATATGGCACAATGAATCTATATTAATTGGAACATTCATCCTTGTTTTGACCCCAACATATTTAATGAACATTGACTTGTTGGAGTCAATAGGTTGGTCATGTTTATTCCATCCAACCTAAAATTTTATACCCTTACTTATTACATTGATGATTTTAGTCAACATTTTGATGTTTCATCATTCTTATTTTTTTCATAAACATGTTGTTGATCCCATAATAATTATAAAATCTCAGTATCAACTGCCTATTCTTTCCTGGGATTGGTTACATCATCATGTGCAGAAGAAATTTTCATCATGAGTAGTCAAAAATTTAATTTATATTATGTTAATAGAATAAAATAACATAATATTATGACGAAAATCATATTATATTAA
Organism: Viscum album; assembly: GCA_963277665.1. Classification (NCBI taxonomy): domain Eukaryota; kingdom Viridiplantae; phylum Streptophyta; class Magnoliopsida; order Santalales; family Viscaceae; genus Viscum; species Viscum album. The sequence continues at coordinate 826,940,674 of OY728133.1, read as the reverse complement.
AAAAACATTGACCTTCTCATTGTACTCTCTTTATTTTTTTAAAGGTTTAAGGGATTTTTCTCCTCTATAGAGAATCCAAATCCCCTTTTTGTGGCCCCCTATAATGTATAAGACATTGTCTACATTGAGACCACCATGAACTGATTTTGATATTCCAATGAAAGTGTCATCCTCGGTTGAATTTTCATTTGACCCTACAGTTGTTTTAGTTTCTATAAATACAATCAACCAATTCTTGTTTCTTGTATCTGAGATATAAAATACTTTCACTGCTTGTGATTCTATTATGAATGGTTTTTTCTTTTCCCCTTACACACTTAAATTCACCTTCAAAAATCCAATTTCATCAAATTTCATTGTACTCCTATTATCAACCCATTTGAAATAGAAAATCATCACTTGAAATGTTGTATAATCCAACTCATATATCTGTTAGATAATACTGAAATATGACATATTCGTATAAACTGGATTTCTATCCTTGGAACTAGATATGTGCATCACTTCTTCCATAAGCATAAATCCACTGTTTTGCATTGTACTAAAGTAATCATGGTCTTTTCTATAGAACACATAACCTTTGATTACAAAACCAGTATAAGATATAACATTTACATTTGGTCCCCTAGATATCCATCCAAGTCGTTTGACAATTGAATTCATATTTTTAGAAAACTCCTTATAAATATGATCTCAAAACCATCCTATAAACTTCTAATTATTTTTATTTGATATCCATCCTTTACCCCTTAATGGATTCAAATATCTAATAATTGATTTTTGGGATTCAATGTATGGATCAAAATCTTCACTATTATTTAAAATGTAAAGGTATGCTTGATCCCAATCTATGATGGTAATTGTAACAAAATCTCTTCTAAAAATCCTTTCACCCATAAGGCATCCATTATGACGATACTTTAGGAGGCCGATGTTATAAACATCTAATAGGTAATCGGTATATAACTCAACAAACTATTTAACAATATATCATTATGTAATACAACCTTATGTGCAACTTTGATTATTGGCATACCCTTTAAAAATCTTCATACAGCATTAAATGGGGTACATCCATCTATAATGTACAGGACCACATAGTTAAACCTCTCTAACCAAGTGAAGCAATAGGTGGACCATTATATCAAATAATGATGATGGGAATAACATCTCTAATTTATATAATATGACTATAACCTCCTTATTCATGATTGGAAACTTCATTGGGTTGATATATTTACTGTATAAGGATTTGAAAAGGAAGGAGAGTCTGGTTATTGTGTATCATACATTTTTAGCTAGAATATAACATAAAGTGATGGGCTTCAAATATTAAATCAAAACATAAAAGTCATGTGATTTTATTCCCTATAACTTCAAATTAGTAATTTACACGACATTCTTGATATTTAATGAATACCCCTCTAGAACTTTTACACCATTAAGGAAAATGAAAATTTTAAATTTTTCCTATATGGATGGAGTGTAAGTTGTTGGAGGAAGAAAATTTTTCCCTTCACCCTTCACTAATGCCAACTCTTTACATATCCTCATGTCAGTCATGTCCAACCTATACTTTATTCCATCTTTTGTTTTTATAGGAACATTTAGTAACATTTCAATAACACTATAAAATGCATTTTTTCTACATGAATGACATCAAGAAAATTTTTGATGTACAAAAAATTCCAATACAATAATTCAAAGAAAATTGATCTCTTTTTCCAACCTGATATTTTAATGTTTTTAAAAAATGCTTTACCTAAAATAGTGTCAATATCCTTTATTTTTTCAAATAGTTGATCACCTATTGGTGGAGGTAGCGTGTTACCTTGTTCAGTATTCCAATTGAATGTTGTCATCTATGATTGGTATTTATATCATATAAGTAAAACAAATATGTCCTAAAAACACAATCTTCAAGGAATGTTTCAACCAAACTAGGTGTGTTAATTCTTCATAAACGGGACACCCCCAACATCCCTTTAACGTCATAGCCTGAAAATTTTCCATAAGAAATAAATTCATTTATCATCCCATACAACATGGCTCTCAATGTGAATTTTTCACTTATATAGTCATCATACATTGTAACACATATATCCCACATCAATATCAGATCTTATATCAATGGATAAAAATAGATATCAATATCATTATTGGGTTTCTTTGGTCCAGATATAAGAAAAGACAACATAATGTATTTGTGCTTCATGCATTAGAATGGTGGCAAGTTATAATTTACTAACATGATGGGTCATGTACTATGATTACTAATCTATATACCAAAATTAATTATTTTATATATAGATAACACAAGATGGATGTTTCTTATCTAATTTCAAAATTCAGGATACTCATAATAAATTTTCTTTCACTGAGGAGAATTTGTTGGATGACATAGTTTATGATATTTAATTATTATATATGCATGCCATATCAATTTTCTTTCAGTTTTATGACATACATATAGTATTTTAAACCATGGAATGATAGGAAAGTACCATACATATTTCAAATAAATTGATTCATCTTTCTAGTATCAATCTGCACCACACTTAGGGCATTTTATGAGTGATTTTTGGTCCTTGTAAAACAATATGAAATCATTTGGACAACCATGTATTTTTTTAGAGATCATACCCACTTAATGTAAAATTAATTTAGCATCATATTTTTGACAATGAAGTTCATTTTCTTTGATTATCATATCATTTAGGAGACCAAGTAGTTTTATAAAGTTGGTGTTTCTCCATCCCCTACCAGCTTTAAAATTATATAACTTCAATACAGTTGATAATGTTATGTATTTAGTACAACTGATATATAATGGTCTCTTATCATAGTTGTTTAACTTCTCTACCAACTTTGGATAATCATGAATTTCATCTTAAATTTCCATTTTCATTTATTCCATGCGATCTTCATCATCATTTTCATTTATATTCATATCAAAAGATCCATAAACTGTAGTATCATCTCAATCGTTGTGCATGTTCAGTTTTTCCCTGTGTTTAGTCAAAAAATTATAGCTCTAATCTATTTAGTGACAAATTAAATGTGTATACATCTCTTATGAATTAATTTTTCTTGAATATAAATAATGTAAACATACAAAAAGGATTTTAGAAGGTTCATATGCATGCTCTATTGCAAACTTGATGAACTCTTTAACTTAATCTTAATGCTCTTTTGTCCTAAGATTAGTGTGAATTCATTTTTGATTAATATCCATCCCATTAGGTTCATAAAATATTCATTTTTGTACAAAAAATTAATAAATACACATAAGATATTCATAATCAAAGGAGAAAGTTATAAATAATTATAATAATGGGAACCCAACATTTGATTATTTCAAATAATTTCAGTATACTTTGAAGTAAATGGGTAATTAAATTTAAGAAAATAATTACTCTAATTGTGGTAGGTGTGATCCTCTGAATTCACCCAAAATGATCACTGGTACCTGGAATGGGATAACTACTACTCAAAGTATTTCAAGCAACATAGGTGCATGTCTAGAAGAGACGGGGGATGAGTCTTAAGAAATAAAATGTAATAATAACTATTCAGGAGATGAAGCTAATTTGGATGATGGTTATATCCTTAAATATAAATGTCCCTAGGCTGTGAGTTAGTGAAACACCAAAAAACATTTCTTAGTTTGTTGCCTAAAGCTGAAAAAAGTATCAATAACAGTCTTATCCCTACAAGGGGTTCCTTGATTGGTGTGAGTGTGCGAAGGCATGGTTGGATGGTCTTACACATGCTCATGTTGAGATAGCCATTATATTTTTAACATTCAAAGAAATCCTTCAATTACCCTATGAAAAGGAAAATTATTTTTCTAAAATGATTGAATTTCAAAAGTGCTTATATTCTTGTAACAAAAAGGCGGTAATTCTAGAAAGGTTTCAACAACCTTTCTAGGTGGGGGTACAACAAGTGGTTGGAGTTTATGTTTATTAATTTATTTACTTGGTATGTGGTGGTCCTGGTGGTGTTTCATTGGTAATATTAGTGGAGCTTTAAAGGAGTGAGAAAGTTTAGTCAGTCATTTTATTTTTATCAATATTTTAATTTTTACTCATTTATTTAATTTTAATATAGTTATCCTTATAATTAAATTATTATAAAATTGAATCCATGATATTAATAATATTAATAGAAGTAAAAAATGACTCTTCATGTATTATCCATGACTTTAATACCCATACAACACTTGATTCACATTCACTACTACCCCAAGAGTGCTCTTTGGTCCCTAAAAATTGGTGGCTAGTGTTTTGGGTCTCAACTTATAGTTGGGGAAGGATTTTCCCATTTTCTATAGAGATATGTCATGGTTATTCTTTACATAAAATTTAGAATGACTCATCAGTAGGTCAAACCTTCCAAGAATAAAACATCAACCAAAAAGGCCATATGAGGAGTTTTTGTAGGGTTTGAGAAAAAAAATACATAGTAGGAAACCACTAAAAGTGTCTCAACACAATAGAGAAAAAGGTTTTTAGAATAAAAATATCTAAAAATTTACAAAGATATAGAGAAAAATAGTTTTAACACCTAAACTTGGGCATTCTGGTGGTAGTCCTTGGGATAAAATGGTAAAGCATAAATTCAAAACAATGTTATAAGTTTATAATAGACTATCGTTATTAATTTTTTATTATTTTTTAGGTTCAATGTTACACTTATTAACTCAAAAATCAACAAAATTATTATAATCGACACTATATATAACCACATTTCATTTAAGTGGCCATGTTTTAGAAGGAAAATGTGAGTTGTAACTAGAAAAAAACTGTATAAAAACTTTTTAAGAAGAATTAAATATGGAAATGAGAAAAAAAATATAAATCATATCCCAAGAGAAACCATTTCTACAATAATATTTTCATAAAAATTTATACACTTTAACTCTCATCAAACCATTATGGTTATAAAGTGTGATTTTTTTCGTATATATATTAAATATTTTTGGTTTTTCATAGTAAGTCAATTCTTCTCACCTATTAAACTTAGCTTCCAAATCACCATTGAAACACTATTTACCATAAGTTATGTGTGGTTTGTTGAATATTATCTTATTCATATTCAAGTGGAAATAAGTGACTCAAATTATAGAATTTGGTTGAGGTTAAATGAATTCTACTCTATTTATATGAAAAATGACCAATGTGATAGGTCAAGTGGAGGCCCTTAGCTACAGGTTTTATATAAAATATAACGACTTAGAAACTTACCCAAGGGTTCCATTTCTCCTCAAGTATAAGTCAAGAGAAAGCATGTGACACTTTAATAGTATGGGGTTATGTGATAAGATCTAATATGGGGTACTAGATTTGAATTTTAAGAAATAGTCTAAAAATTATGATATAGGTTTGTAGGGGATCACTAAAGTTAAATTTGTAAAGGTTCACCCTAAATAATCAAGAGAGAATGATGATCTCTACATACAATCTTGTGTAAGTAATGAATAAATTTAATCCTTTATATAAAAAATATAATTGGAAACCATCTGTTGATATTTTTAAAATATGATATGATATTTATAAAAATATTTTGAAAACAGAGGGAAAACATGTTATAGGCATAGAATGAGAATCACATGGGGAGTTGAGACCACCTACCTATACTAATAGAGATATTTTAAAGTTATAAATGATCATCAGAAGCCCCTAAAACCATGGAACTGCAATTTCATAACAAAACAAACCAAATAAAAAACCACTAAAATTGATGATAAAAAAATACCATTGAAGTTGGATCCCAAATTATCAACACATAAACATATTTCCAATACATAACTCAAAAAAACCATGAATTATGCCACAAACCATTCATCATATTTTTAATTCATAACCCCCAGAACTAACCCAAATTAATAAATACCACAAAATATGGAAATCCATAACTATCCCATTAAAATGTAACCTAATTTTGGAATCTATAACCATAAAACCAAAATAAATACCAATAACAAAAGTTCATACCAATAACTAATAATCAAACATATCCACAAATAGAACCTAAACACCCAAGAGTTCGAGACATTAAAAAGTTAGAACATGAACCCTACTAAGGTTTGGGAAATAACATGAAGTAGTGAGGGGGAGAAAGAAGAACATTCATGCAGGATAAAATGAAGGAGAATGAAATCTCATAACCCACAAGAGAATTAAGCAAAGAAAATGACGCACTAATGCACACTGCGGAACCCAAACAAGCAAACAACATTACAAGAGGATAAAAAAATAACATGCCTTAGATTCGAGGCTTGATTTGTCCGAGAGATGGTTGAGAGGGAGTGATGACAACAATAGACTTCCATGAGAGCTTGAGATTCATGACTGAAATTTGTTCAGTTTGGGTTCTTTTAAATAAATTGGGGAGGGTTTTATCAACAATATCAAAAAAAACGCTGATAAAGAAGGGTTTTATCAGCACTAAATTAATAAACACTGATAAAAACCAATTTATCATCGGGTTTTTTAGCACTGATAAAAGACTTCTTTATTAGTGCTAAAACATTAGTGCTGATAAAGATGTTATAATTATATTTATAAATAATTATATTTTTAAATATATTTATAAGTATTTTTATATAATTAGAAATGAATTTATATCATTATATAAAATTATATAATTATATATGTATTTAATAAATATATATAAATATAAATATAAATCTATTAAATATATTCATTATTTAAATATATTTATTATATTTTATAATTATTTAAATATGTAATTATTTATTTACAATTATAAATATATAATTTTATAAATATATTTGTAAATATATTTATAATTAATTATGTATAATTATAAATATATTTATATCATTATATATATTTAATAAATAAATATAAATATAAATATAGTACATATATTTATTATTTAAATATATATATTATAATTTTATGATTAGAAATATATTTATATAATTATATATATATATATAATATATAAATATAAATATAAATATAGAAAATATACTCATCATTTAAATATATTTATTATAATTTTTTAATTATTTAAATATATAAATATTTATTTATAGTTATATAAATTATTTTTTTTTTAAATATATTTATTTATTTATAATTATAAATATATAATTTTATAAATATAGTAAATATACATTTATAAATGTATTTATTTATAAATATATTTTTAAAATTATTAATGAATATATAATCTTAAATGCATGAATGTTAAAAATGAGTGAAATTGAATAATTAAAAATAAGTAGACCTTAAAAGTATTGAAAAAATTGATAAGTTTTATTAATTATACTAATTATTAAAAAATAAAATTGATATATATTTAAATGAAGATGAATACATATTGAAAATATTAAAACACAGTAAAAAAATATGTACAAAAAAATATTGAAAAATGATTAAATTCCAAAAAAAATAAAAAAATAATAATAAATATTAAAAATGAATAAATAATACTAACTATAATATTATTAAAAATAAATTAATAAAATTTACCAATAAAAAACATAATATATTAAATATATTGTGTTACAAAAGAAATTATAAAGTGAATATTAAAATTTGAATAAACTGTATAAATATTATGTGTATCTGTTTTTATATAAGATTTCATTAATTACATAAATATTTGTGTGTGTGAAATTAATGTGTGTGTGTGTGTGCCGGTTTGATATATGTTAAATTGAACAATGACATTATATAATATGTAGCATCTATTAATGAAATAAATAATAATAAGAATAAATAAATATAAAAAAAGAATAAATGTTATTAATTATATTGATAATTTAAAAAAATAAAAAAATAAATATTTATATATGTTAATGAATACATGCTAATTATATAAAATACACCCATATTAAAAACATTAAATATTAATAAATAAACATGTATAAATAAATATTGAAAATGGATAAAATTACAAAAATATTGAACAATGAAAAATCAAAAATGAATAAATTAAAAAAAATATTATTAATGAATAAATAATATTAAAAATGAAAAAAAATTGAAAAAAATATAAACAGGTAATAAATAGTATATATTGAATAAACATATAAAAAATAAAAAATTTACCGATTAGAAACATAATATATAATAAATATATTATGTTAATAAATATAATTCTAAAATGAATATTAAAAATTGAAGAAATTAAAAAAATTATTATGTGTGTGTGCATTGTATATAAAAATGCATTAATTATGTATATGTATATGTGAAATCAATGTAACACGTGTTTAATTTATTTTATATTGAAAAATAAAATAAGATTCAATTAAATGTCCATTACTCGATATAATTAGTCAATATTTTCAATTAATATTATTTTTTAATTGCAAACCATTTTTCACTAAATATATGACTTATTTAATGTAATCATAAATATTTTGAATTATATAAATCATATTTTAGGGAATAATATATATATTGATATATATATATATATATAGAATTATATATGAATATATTTCTATAATAAAAATATTAATTATATTAGTGGATAATTATGTATAAAAACCACTAAAATGAATAAGACATTAATATGCTTTTAATTGTTACATTTTATTCATTTTATATATTTCTATTTAATATATATTAATTATTACTATTTGTAATATATATATATATATATATATTAAATTTATTTATTTTTATTAATAATTGTCTGATTAATAATTTTTTTAATAATTTTGTAATTTATTCATTTTTAATTTTTTTTTAATTATTACAATTTAGTCATTTTATATATCTATATTTAATATATACTATTTATTAATATTTATAATTTATATATATGTATATTAAATTTATATATTTTTATTAATAATTATTTAACTAATAAAATGTTTAATATTTTTTTAATTTAATCATTCTTAGTTTTTATTTGTTTACTTATTTCAATTTATTCATTATATATATATATATTTAATATATACTATTTATTAATATTTATGATATATATTTATTTATTTATTAAATTTATTAATAATTATTTAATTTTAAAGAAAATATTTTTTAATTTTTAATTTTTTAATTTTTTTTGTTTAATTATTTCAATTTTTTAAATATTTTTAATTATATAAGAAAATTGGGGCATGGTCTGGGTAATTGCTCAGATAGGTGGGTCGGGTCGTGTAGGACCCGGTTGAGTGTATAATAGTGGTCCAAGTCCCGAGGGATGCATAGGGTGAGACAAGGCCCACGTGGGACCATGAATGAGCCCATATATGTGTATGAAGTATATACAGGAGACCATCCTCATAGTAACCTTCTGAAATTTAAATGCGGTGGAATGATATATAAAGAATTGGCTTCCCATGCGGTATTTTGATGTGAGACTTGCACGCGTGATCATGACATTTATTAGTGCTAAAAATAAAGTGCTGATAAATGTGTCTTTTATCAATGCTAAAAAAATGTGGCCATTTTTTTAACACTAATAAAAGGTACTTTTTTAGCGTTGATAAAGGCTTCCTATATCAGCACTTTTTACTAGCACTGATAAAGTTCAGGGCTGTATATAGCATATTTTGTAGTATTGAGAGATTCCTTCAAGATCGAAGGATGGTCAATCAACACGAATGATGCAAGACAATTAATTTGTTGTGCTAGCACCTGGAAATCAATTGGTGTTGCTCAGAGATCAAAAGAGCATGTGTAGATCGCTGCTAGAGGGATTCTATACTTGGAACCTTACAACGTAATGAAGGTATCCCAAAAAAGGGTTTTCAGATGATCAACATCTATATTGAAGAAATGATCCTAAGATAATGTAAATAATTTCTTTAAATATAAATAAATTAAATTATAATTTAACATTAAAAGGCCTTTTTTGGGTTCTGGGGCCTTTTATTTGAAAGAAATTTTAATTTAACACCCACCAAAGATGTTTTCACTGTGCCTGGAACCAATAAGTGGTATTAGAGAAATGTTATGTCCATATTTTTAATTATCTATCTGATTTTTTATTATTTCACATTTAAAAGTTAATGTTTATTTCAAGTTTTAATTTATTCTTGATCTATCATCAATATCTCTTCTTCCAATTCTTTGTTTCTCACAAATATTAACAAGATTTATTAATAATTAACAAAGTTTACATATGAAGATCCCATTTGAAAGTACCAAAGATCATGGATGGATAACACAAGAATACACAATGTGTACTCCTTTGTTACATGATGTGTATCCCTATTCATTATATAAGGATGTCCATGTGGATTATGGGTCATCGTGTAATAAGTGCATGTCGCGTGAAATAAATGCACCGTGTGTAGACTAGATAGGGTGGCATAAGGCTTTTCTGGAGTACACGTCATGTAGTCTACTTCTTTTCAAGACGAAAAACATGGAGTCAAATCGTGTCATGTAATTAAGTTACCACATGTATTTAATACATGACACATACAGACCAGAAACCATGTAATTAGAAGTACATGTTGTGTATCCTCTATATATGTTGTGTACTTCATAAATATTCATGAGAAGTACACATCGAGTCCTTAGGCGTATACTATGGATATTTGATGAAGATAAGTACATGTCGTGTAGTTGGCTTATACACGTCATGTACTTTACCTGTTTACATGGAAATATTAAAATTTATTTTAAACATTATCGACTTGAGTTTTGTGGTCCATTAAGTTGACAGTATATGCCTATCTTTAGGTTTTATATTATATTAAATTTTTAATTAATTCTTTGTAGTATTTGAGACTATGGATCATGTATGGTTATTTTATATTAAAGACTCAATGCATTAAATTGTACATGCTACATAATTTTCATGTGTTCTGTAGGCCATTAAGTTGAAAGTACAGGTCGTGAGATTATGACACATATAGTGCACACAATATGTGGTATGAGTGCATTGTTTACAATTAAATCATACTGAGCGGTTTGGATAGGTAATCATTGAGTTGCTTCCAAGTACAAAGTTTTGTACTATTTAATTGAGTTTTAAATAAAATTAAATTATGTATTTTATTTTAAATCACAAATGATGGGAAATTTTTGGATGATTGGATGAAATAATATAAAAATTAATTGATTGATTAATAAGATAATTAGTCAATTATTTCGTATGTTCTTTATCTTATTAAATAATGAATTGAAATGAATGCTATCTAATTATTTTAAATATGTAATTGTTTCATGATTATGACCGATTATGAGCTTGACCAAGACCATTGTATGAGTTGGCATTATTTAACTTAATTTATTCCATGGTTTTAAATTTTTAATTATTAAATTAAATTTGATGGCTTGTTTTTCATCCCTACCTACATTATTATGTAGGACCTGCATGTCCATGATTATTTATATAATTCACCTTTAACCAATCCTTTGGTTTCTCTCACCTGTGTGTGGGTTATAAATAATTTTAATTAATGAAGTATCTCAAAGCACATAGAGGCGGTTCAAGGTGGAACCAAGACGTTAGCAACTTGGGTGATACATAGGTTGACAGGTGGAATGTTATAACTCACACCAGAACTAGTACAATGAGTTTTTTCCTAGGTAAAAAAGGTTGATTTATTGTCTACTCAATAAATCAACTGTTAGAAAAACTCATGATTGGGTCATTTATTTATTTATTTATTTCTGCCTTATTGATTATTTATTATATGGATGTAAGACTACCATCACATTAATAAATGAATTAATATAAAAAGATGGAATATAAATAAATGGATCATGCATAAATGATTTATCCAACACGGTTAATTAATTAAGTAAAATCCACTTAATATTAACAAGGCATGTAAAGGATAAAAAAAGATAAAATTTATGCATAATAAAATAAAATGCCTCAACTTAATATTAAGTCATTAATCCTTCCATCATCTGAATTAAGATGAACCCATAGTTTAAGTGTCGGTCTTGACTCCATCAGGGGAACTTTTAATTATCAATAAATCTTAACTAAGATAGTGGGTCAACTTAACTAAAATAAAATTGGGTTTAATGGGATTTATCTATCTAATAAAAATTTGGAGGTAAGTGTTGAGGAAATTTGAGTTGGGGTTTCTGGATTGGGGATTCCACTCAACGGATCAAGGAGCTATAAGCCTATAGTTGTCAAGATCATATACCTAAATACGTTCTAATAATTTTCATGGCCTCTATTTTGATTATAATAAAGGAAATTTGGATCTTTGACACTAGAATTTCAAAGCAACTAGACATTCCAAGTTCAATTGTGAGGGCTATTATGACTTGATAAAATAGTTATAGAGATAATAAAAATAAACTATTATTAATTCTCACATAAATTGTAATCAAGAAAAGTACTAATAATTTTCTATTTAAAATTGTAGAAAAAATTACAAGCTCATCATCCACATTATTCCTGCAATCAATATTAGAGAAATCTCATCTCCTCACTGGTAGTAACTTCCAAGAGTGGTTTAGATGCCTTCAGGTTATGTTGCACCATGAATGGAAATATTATGTGTTGGAATCCCCAATGTCTGATCCACCTTCAAAAGAGGTGAGTGATGAAGAGTTCATTTTCTATGAAAACCATTTGAACAACGTGGTTAGAATTCAATGTTTGATGCTGACATCCATGTCTATTGAACTCATAAAGTCTCATAAAAACACAGATTCTTATAGCATGCTCAATAATCTATGTGGTTTATAATAGGAGAGATCAAGATAGGAATAGTTTGATATTTCCAAAGAACTATTTTAGAGTAATATTTCATAAGGTGCACCAATTGGGCCTCACATAGTCAAGCACATTAGCTACATAGAGTACCTAGAAGTTATAGGGTTTAAAATCCCCAAAGAACTATACAATGATCACATTATTTCATTACTCTCTCAGAAATTATATAGTTTTGTTATTAATTTTAATATAAACAACATTGAGAAGTCTCTTCTATACCTTCTCACTCTTCTTCTCCAAGTAGATAAGGATATGAAGTGTGAAAATCCTTCAACCCTTATGGTGAAAAAATGGAAAAAGTAAAGAGAAGATCTATAAGATGAAATATTTTTCATGCCCTTCCAAGAAGATAAAGATCAAGGGACAAGCAAGGGATCAAAAAAATTTATGTTTCACATGTGTAAAGAAGGTCCACTGGAAGAAAAACTACACCCGTCCAAAGAAGCAAGAGTAAGCTTCATGTGCATTTCTTATCGTATGAAATTTATCTATTTCTAAAAATTAGGTATTATATACAACCTATGGTTCTTACATGTATTAAAATATAGGAACCAAGTATATTTGGAAAGATTTACTGAGGGGAGTTAGATCTATGAGAATCCAATGAAGCTAAAATTGTTGTTATATCTATTAGTGACTAACACCTCAAATTTCCAACTAGAATTACCTTGGTTTTAAAAGGTTTTTATTATGTTCCATCTATTACCAAAACATTTATTTTTGTATCTATACTTTATATGGATGGATTTATTTTCATGTTCAAAAATAAATGTTTCTTATTTTATAAGGATATCATCTGTTATAGTAAATCACATTTAAATAACAGACTTTGTATATTGGATTACACAAACCAAGTAATGTAAATCAATAATGAAACTACTTAGAATGAATCATACCACTCAAAACTATTAAATCACTAAATATGTCATGTAAATGAAATTTTTTTTACTAAATTATAGAAAGATGGATATTTAGAAACTTTTGAAATAAAACCAGTCAGTGTATGTCATACATGTTTACAAAGAAAAATGACCAAATTACCTTTATTAGAAAAGGTGAAAAGGCCAAATTGCTTCTTGAATTTGTTCATAACAATGTGTGTGAACCATTTCCTATTGAAGTAAGGTGTGGGTACACATACTTCATAACTTTTACTAATGATTTTAGTAGATACAGATATGTATACTTGATGATGTATAATTCAGATTCCTTTGATAAATTCAAGGAATACATGAATGAAGTTGAGAACTGACTTGGTAAAATTATTAAGAAACTCAGCTTAGACCATGGTTGAGAATATCTTAATCAAGACTTCATTGATTATTTATCGAAGTATGGGATTCTATCCCAACTCACTCCTCCTTATACACCTTAGTGGAATGGTTTAAGTTAAAGTAGGAACCACACCCTATTGGGAATGGTTAGATCAATGATGAGTCATGTGAGTCTTCCATTATCCTTTTGGGGATACATGTTACAAATAGTATCACACATTCTAAATAGAGTTCCAATTAAAGTAGAAAACAATATTACATATAAACATTGGCATGGAAATAAACCTGTGTTTTTTTCATGCACAAGTGTGGGGATATGAAGCATTTGTTAAGGATATTTCTAGAAACAAAATTGCACCTCGAGGCACTAAGTGCGCCATTATAGGATATCTCCATCAAAAAAAGATGATATTACTTATATTATTCTTCATATAAAAAGGTTATGGTAGACAGACGTCCCATATTCCTTGAGAAGGATTCATGTCTCTAAAAGAGATAGTGGGAGTGAGATATACTTCAATGAAATCCAGGATCAAGATACACAAGAGTTGGCACATGAAAAAATTCCACAATTCTCCATGAAATAATATGTTTCAAAGGAAAAAATACTATGTAAGAGTACAATAGAGGTTAGATAACTAGAACGGTATGGTTTCTTAGTCACTGAGGATGGTGACTTATTATTAGTTGTTAATGATGATCCTATAACCTAGTAGGAATTAGTTAGTTGCATATATGTTTTCAAGTGTCAATAAGACATGAATTTATAAATAGATTCCATGTACCAAAATAAAGTTTGGATTTTGTTAGATTCTCCTATGGATGTAAAGCCCAATGGATGTAAATGGATATTCAAGAAGAAACTGGGTGTGGAAGGAAAAGTCAGTACCTATAAGGTGCAACTAGTTTCAAAAGGGTTTAAACAGCATTAAGAAAATTACTATAATGAAACTTTTTCACCAGTTTCAATGTTGAAATCCAATAGAATTACACTTACCGTTTCTACCTTCCATAACTATGAGATTTGGTAAATGGGTGTCAAAAAAACCTTACTTAATGGAAACATTCAGGAAGATGTATATATGACACAACCCGAAGGGTTTGTGACTCCAAAGGATTCCAATAAGATATAAAAATTGAAAAAATCTATTTATGGATCTAAGAAAGTATCTAATTCATTGAACATTCAATTTGATGAAACCATAATGGAATTTGGTTTTATAAACAACAAATGTGATACTTGTGTCTATAATAAATTTATTGGGAGTTCTTTCATTTTCGTAATAGTATATATTTATTAAATATTACTTATTATTAATAAGAAACTAGTCTTGAAGTCTATTAAATCCTAGAAAATAAATGCTTCTCCATGAAGGACTTAGGAGAGGCAACATATATTTCTAGGATCAGGATCCATCGTGATAAATCCAAGAGGCAACTAACCTAGTTCAAAGTACATATATTGATAAGATACTGAAGAGATTCATAATGGAACAATCCAAGATGGGATTGTTACTAGTGCCGCATGGAATTAATCATTTTAATAAAATGTGTCCTCAAATTCATAAGGAATGAAAAATAGTAACAATTATTCCATATACATCGGTGATTGGTTCAGTCATGTATGTTATGATATGTACTATTCTAGAGGTTGCTTATGCATTAAATTTGGTAGGAAGATATCAATAAGACCCAGGTGACTACCATTGGATGGAAGTCAAGACTATCCTTAAATATGTGAGGTGCACTAAGGATATGTTCTTGGTTTATAGAGGAGATGAGAAACTAGTAATTAGATGATATGAAGATGATAGTTTCCAAATAGATAAAAATGATATTAAATCACAAATGAGATACATCTTCATTTTGAATGGAGGTGTTGCGAGCTGGAAGAGCTCAAAGTGGGCTGTGGTTGTAGATTCTATAACAGATTATGAGTATATTATGGCTTCTAAGGAAGATAAAGAATCAATATAGATATAAAACTTTTTCTAAGATATTGAAATAGTACCTAGTATTAAAAATCATATCACACTCTATTTTTATAATACTACAGTGGTGGACCTTTCCAAGGAGTTAAGGTCAAATCAATGGAAAAAGTGTATAATTAGAAGTATCATCTCTTGAGGGATTTTTCTTAGAGAGGTGAGGTTACAATGAGTAGTATTTCCATGGAAGAAAATGTGGTGGACCCATTGACTAAAGTCTTGATTTAGTAGAAACATTATTATCATGTGAGGTCTATTTGACTGAAAGTCATGGAAATTAGCTCCACTCTAAGTGCAAGTTTGTTGGAGTTGGTGTCCTGGGACCAACTATTTGTACTTTGGTTACAAGTATATTCGATAATTTGAATAGTAATAAAATATATTATTACATATTTTTCATTTTTCTGTATGAATTTAATATAATAATGTTCTAGAGAGTACATCGCATTGATAAGGTCATATCAGTTCCCCGCTATGATGAGAACCTTCAAGTGTCATGATGATATTCTTAAATATAGTTCTATGGTCAGATAATGTTATATGATGGGAAACATAGAACATGACTGCCCAATACGAGTACTCATAAGTGGATGAGAGTTCTTCTCATGAAGTTAACACTTGGTAATCAACAAAATGGGAGACTATGAGAATAGACCCACTAGTAGGAATTTCATATGTTTTGGTGTCATTAGATATTACTATTTTCAAGAATGTGTATTTGTCCTCAGATTTTAATATTATTATTAATGCATGTTACAACTCACACACTTAGATGTGTTTCATAAACCTTGATGATATAGTTCATGGAAAAGTTGGATATGTTGGGTGTATCAAAAGTAACATGTTATTAATGAATAAGTCAAGGAAGGATTTGTCACTTCTATCTTTATGGATGTTAATGTCTCGACCCTTTGATTAGACTGGAACCTTCATATTAAATCCCATGGTCATGGTGTAATGATGTGTTTATTTCAGATAGTCAAAGAAAGGTGTATCAATAACATAGGTTGATGACATGGATTTGAAACTTTCTTGATGATATATTGAGATAAAGGGATTAAATTACAAAGTGATTTTTCATATGTGGTTGTCGTCATTATGAAATTAAGTTATTTATCTTGGATGACTTGACCCATTGATAGATAGTAATCATAGACTTTTAGTGATACCACCTAATTCTAATGAGAAAGAATCCTAGAGGGTCATAGAATAAGTGTTTCCATTGATCTCAATTAAATTCTATTTGATTTTAATTATTAGAATAAATGTTATTCTCAAGATCAAGGAATAATTTTATTCAATTTTTATTGATCTCTAATATTCTCAAGGTAATAAATATATTTTTTCTTTATTAATAAATATTTTATTTTATTAAGTGAATATATAATAAATATTTATTCATTGAATTGTGAATAAAATATTTATTTTATTTATTGAATATTTTAATAAATAATTATTTTTTGTATTGTGAATAACATATTTATTTATTAGTAAAAATATTTATTCAAGTATTTAATAAATGATAATGAGTTAAAATAGACCAAGACTGTGTCTGATAATAAATATTTATTAACAACACAGTAAAATAATATTTGTTATTGTGCAAGTTAGCACGTGTACCATTAAAATAATAATATTATTATTATTATTATTTTGCACATGGGGTTTAATAAAGATTATTATATTATTTATGGTATGAAATACAATTAAATGATATTTTAACCTAAACCCTAGCTCTATAAATAGATGGTTGTGTCTATTCTGTAGTGTTAATCGAGAAACAAAGAATCATTTCACACAACATATTTCTCTCTCAAATTTCTCTTTCCCTCTCCCTCTCAAGAATGATAAATGCAAGAGAGATTCCTCAAATATTAAAGTAAAATAAATCAACATGAATGACATAATACAATTGATTCACCATGTTGTCATTCAGAAATCAGTTGGTGTTTCTCAAAGAGCACATGTGGATCACTGCTAGAGGGATTCTACACTTGGATCCTTATAATGCAATGAAGGTAATCTGGAAAAAGGATTTTTGGATGATCAACATTTACATCAAATAAATGATCCTATGACAAGGTAAATAATTTATTAAAATATAAATAAATTAAATTTTAAATTTAACATGCAAAGATCCTCTCTTGGGTTCTAATACATTTTATTTAAAAGAAAATTTAAATTTATCCCCCACCACCGGAACTTCTACTGCGCTCGAAACCATCAGATCCTATCTTCTTGGTTTTAGTGTAATTCTAAATTAATCTTCAATTTAATTCTATTTTTCATGACATTATTCATCATATACATATTGAACTATTCATTTATTATATCAAAAAATCGAGTTGGATATGACCCAATGGCACTTCCACTATGCCCGAAACATTCATCGTGACCCTCCAATATGTGATAATCAATCATCATCTATGTCCCATAAAATAGATGTTATCTAGACTATAAGGCACGTGTTTAATAATATTGTCATAAAATCTCTAGGTTCTCGTTATAGTGGATAAAAAATATGAACTTTTGATATAACAAATACTCTAAGGACATTATCACAATAATTCTATGTAAAATAACAATCATTATGTGAAAAGATATTTATTAATATACTATTAATTGAAAGTGAAAATTAAATTGGTTCTAAGACACCAACTCATGTAGTATTGTGATTTACATGCTTAGGATCCCCATTACTGTATTATAGAGTACATAATTATACATCATCTTGAAGATTGTGTACATTAGAAGATTATGTGGTTGGATTAGATGAGAGTGAAGATAAATGGTATTATTGATCTATATGATCTAGTTTCATTTCCTAATAAGGAGGTGATCACTGGTGGAAATTGACTTGAACATTTTTTACTCTATCCAGTTCATCTTCTTCAACAGTCAGCAATTGAGGCATGTGTTGTGTTTATATTTTTTATCAGGTTTTTCTGTCAAATTAATTGAATTGTTTTCTAACATTTACCTTATGTAGGAGTATCTAAAATCTAAATAATAATTACAAAGAGATAGAGAAAACATGAGAACCAGATACTCCTTATCTTTCCCAAGGACTATTAAAATTATTAATGAATACTTTTATATTGGAATAATATTATTCCTTTCCAATGAATGTCGGAATATATGGGAGATATTATACATTAAATATTTTTTTAAAAGATTTCATGGATATTTTTTCTAGTGATTGGCTCACAATAAACATGTTTCAAGTGTTTTCCATTTAATTCAACTTTAATTTCAATTTTTATTTCACTATTTCAATTAAATTTGTAGTATCTTCGCAAAATATTTAAAGATTAACTAATAGAGATATCTAGTGCTGGTTATTTCCATTTCTTGAAAAGTTATAAGACTTATATAATTATAAAATACTTTTTATTATATTTTCATTCATTCTGGACTTTTCTATTTTAGGGGAAACTAGATGTTATTCATATTATACCCAAATGAATGAACTATATATTTATTATGCTCCTTAATGTGTGGATTTTGTGAAAACTTTAAATATTTGTTGGAATTGTAAGTTTTATTATACTATCAGTTTTTTAAATTTAAATATTGGATGTTACTTGTGTTTTGATGATATGAAAATCCAATAGTCCATGGAAAATTTTTCACAGGGTATGCATGTCAAAAAAGAAGTTAATAAAAAAAAAGTGTCCGAGCGGGTTAGCTTTTATATTAGTTAATATAATATTTGACTTTCAACTATTTAGAGTGTTTTTTATTTTAAATTTTTTGTTTCAAAATCACTATATAATCTTAATAAAGGAAGTGTTGAATGAAATTATTATGATTTATGATTCATTTATCAGATAATCATGACCCGAATGATGACATATTTTGATATAGTTAGTTTCATTGAAACTTTTATTTTTTATGAAAATATATTGTATCATTAATGTGATAATTCTTTTATTTATGTTTGTAACTTTTTTAATGACATTAACTTGTATTATGTAAATGACTTAATCCATCTTTGATGATTATTTATAGATATTTTTACTAGTTTGATTAATTTATTGGTATATAATTAAATTTTTGTTGTATTTGTAATGTATTTTTAAATATAATTTTAGTGCATTTTGGAATGATTTTGTATATGTAATTCATTTCTACTATCGGTGGTATATTTGGATTTTTATCTATATAAATGATACATGTTTGTGTAACAGCTTTCTTTTTCTAAAAAATCTATATTTTTTCACATGTGTTATTATAATTACTGACATTGGAAGACTTTATAAATACAGTTTGTGTCGTACTTTCAATGTCAACTATTATAATAACTGATGTTAATGTCAATTTATATAGTCAAAGTTAAAAATTTAGTTACAACATCATCCATATTAGTGTTGACTTATAACTGATGTTAAAAAATTGACATCAAAGATTTATTTTTTCAGTAATGATCTTTATTGATCATCATACCTAACATGTACACTGCTTCACCCATATCTTTCAAATAGAATTACTTTCCCAACCATGCATTTATAAATTGTAAATGTGGGATATCATTTCTAATGAGTTATATTCCATTTACATAAAACATCAAAAATACTATTGCACCCCCACTAACCTACCTGTGTAGAAAAGAATCATCTTTGTTCTTTATGAAACCAAACGCTTTGATTGCATCATCAAAACCTTCAGGTTGTATCATATACACAATCTTGACTAAACTCTCATTAATGAAAACTATTTTAAAACCCATTTGATATCTGTATAAATGATATATAACCACTTTATTTATAATTTTCATGTGATTTTTGTACATAATATTTTTTTGGACAATTTGACACACATTTTATGGACAACTTTTTAAAATGTTTTGTGTGTATTTTTTATATAAATGGTTTATAGACACTGTTTTTTATAAAAGTATTGTGGATAATTTTTTCTTCATTTGTTTTTGTTTACATTAAGTGGGTGTGTTCATGAATATATAAATATAAATATTTATCTAAAATACTAAAAAAATTAAAGAACCCATAAAAAATATGTTTTGGGGTGTAGAAATAATTTAAAAATGATTTAATAAAATCACTAAAATTATTTAGAAAAGCACATATACCATCTCAATCTATTAAAAAATACATTCCCACATAATAAATGTTTTTTTAGGCAAGTTTTTTCTTTGGGGTGATTTTTTGTATATAATTAAATGTAGTTAGGGTTTTGATATTTAGGGAAATGAGGGTGTCAAACACTAGATGAAATAGTGCTTTTCAGGTAAAACCCAAAAACACCAGTTTATCTAGCACTTTGGTGGTGAGAATTACAAAATGTTGCATGAAGTGGTGCTTTGCAGATAAAATTTCAAATCGTCACTTCATGTGGCGCTCTTCTATAAAAAAATTAAAAGAAATGTACCACTTCATCTAGTGCATTTCCTTGAATTAAAATCCCTAAGGGAGCCACTTCAAGTGGAACCCTCATTTTCCTTCCCTATAAAAGGGTGAGCCCCCTATCCCCTTCATCCATCCAAATGATGTATGGCGTTCTATGAAGCTCTACAACCCTCCTTCAAAGCCTCGACAACCCTCCACTATGAAACCCCTCTCTGCCCTAATTTATGCATCACCCTCCAATATTGAGGTAATTCTATTTATATTTCAATTTGTTTAATATTTTAATTTATTTATTTAATTTTTTAGTAATTATTTTATAATTATTAAATAGTTAATTTATTGTAATTATAACCTAATAATTATATAATTTCAATTAGTAGTTAATTTAGTAGTTTTTTCTAATTAGTAATTGGTTAATAAATATACAATTATAATGAGTAAATAATTTATTAGTTAAATAATTACTAATTAAGTTAAAACAAATTAATAGTAATTACTAATTAATAAATAATTATTTAAATGTTAGTACTAATTAACTAATAATAACTTTATAATATATATATACTAATTAAATAATTTTAAATTATAAATATCAATTAATTATGATTAGTTAAGTATTAAATAAAAGAATAAAAATTAATTAATTACTAATTAATGATAATTACTAAATATAATTACTAATTGATTATAATTTGTAATTGCTTGTAAATTTATGAATTATAATTATTAAGTATTAATTAATTTTTTATAATTTGTTTTTATGTAATTGTAATTATTAATTTAATAAGTGTAATTTTGTAATTATCAAAAGTAATTAAATAATTATAATTAGAAATTAATTAATTATTAATTAGTAAATAATATTATAAAATAATATGAATGATAATTAACAATTAAAAATATGATTAAATATAATAACTAATTAATTATATATTTTTTATAATTATAAATTTCATAATTAATAACTAATTATAATGACTAATTAACTAATAATTATTTAAATGTTAGTACCAATTAACATAAATAAATTCATAAAATATATACTAATTGAATAATAATAATTTATAAATATCTATTAATTATGATTATTTAATAATTAAATAAAATAATAAAATTTAATTAATTAATAATTAATTACTAATTAATAATAATTACTAAATATAATTACTAATTAATTATAATTATTAATTGCTTATAAATTTATGAATTATAATTATTAAGTATTAATTTTAATTTGTAATTATGTAATTGTAATTAGTAATTAAATAATTCTAATTTGTAATTAAGTATTTGCCATAAGTAATTAAATAATTATAATTATTAATTATTTAATTATTTATAATTAGTAATTAGTTGAATTTAATTAGTAATTAATTAATTATCAATTAATTATAATTATTTATTAATTAAGTTTATTTAGTAATTAATTAATTTGAATTAGTAAATAATTTAATTTAATTAGCAATTAATTATTTGAAATTAGTACTTTATTAATTGTAATTATTAATTAATTAATTAAGTAATTAATTGTAATTATTAATTAAATGATTGTAATTATTAATTACATAACTCTAATTAGTAATTAATTTAGTATTATTTAATTGTAATTAGTAATTAGTTAACTGTAATTAGTAATTAATTCATTCAAATTAGTCAAATAACTAGTTAATAATGAAGTGCTATTTAATTTGAATTAAAAATTAACTAAAATTAATTAATAAGAAAATAACTGATTAATGAATGATTAAGGAATGATTAACTTAGGATTCGCTAATTATGAAGTAGTGAGTAAGTAATGACTAGTGATTGATTAACTTAGGATTAACTTAGGATGAATTGGGGATTAAATAATGAATAGTTATTGATTAACTTAATATTAAAATTGGATTAAGTTGGGATCAAAGAGGGTTAATTGAAAAAAATGAGGCCTAACTGAATACCTAATTTTTCACTCTCATGAGATCTACTTTAGATGATTCATACCTTGTTACACACCAGGTTTGATACTCTCTATGGATATGTTTTAGATAATTCACATTCTCTTTATAAACCACTGAACATGCCTTTAGGGAGATTAAAAATTATACTATGAAACAATAGTGTCATCTTTTAGGATATGAGAAACATTCTAAAATTTTGGTAAAGTAAAGATTGTGTGGTTATCTAAGTAATGAAATCTTTATCTGGATACTACAAGTGGATATGGCTCTGGCACAAATGTACTTAGGGGTAACAACCCCAAAAACACCATATTGAGCTAAACTCGATTGAGAACTGGTGTTCAAAAATAGGCCTTGATGCACACATGGTTTGACACTCCTGGGGAATATGCTTTAGATGATTCATATTTTTTATAAACTACCTAACATACCTTTAGTAAGATTAAAAAATTTACTACGAAACATTAGTGTCAACTTTTAGGTTATAAGAAGATGTTCTAAAATTTCAGTAAAGTAATGATTATGTGGTTATCTAAGCAATTAATTCTCTATTTGGATACTACAAGTGTATGTGGCTTTGGTAGAAATGTTCCTAGGGGTAACAACCCTAAAAACATCATATTGAGCTGGACTCGATCAGGAACTAGTACACGACAATGGGCCTTGTTGCACACCTAGTTTGACACTCTCAGGGGATATTCTTTATATGATTCATATACTCTTTATAAACTACTAAAAATACCTTTTAGAGGATTTAAAATTGTACTATAAAACCTTAGGTTCATCTTTGAGTATGTAAGAAGATGTTCTAAAATTTTAATAAAGTGAAGATCGAGTGACATTACTTATAAATTTTGAAGTATTTGAAATTCATATTTTGTTTCTATGATCAGATTTAATTAATAATAATTCTTTATTTTAGATAAAAAAATATTCTCATCGTCATGACCCGTCCCATCGGGGCCCGAGCCGTGACTCCCCAAGCCCACTTTCATAGGATAGGGGATGGCATCTAGCGTTAAGTAGGCATATCACACACATGGGAGGCCTTAGCCTATGATATCTATATGAATTCACCCACATACATCTCCATGAAACAATTTAGAGATAATAAAACTAGAAAGAAAATGCATGCATACATCTACCCCATAACCAGAGTACAAATGAGCATAAAAGGGAAAAATACAAGCAAACCAAAAAGAAAACTACAAAAAGCATCCAACCTACTCAAATGAAGGGGACTGCTGTCAAATGAAACTGCTAGAAAACTTCTTGGCCAAACTTCAGTAAACACCTCGGTCGGTCTAGCTCACTAAGCTCCGCCTACTTTGGGTCCTCCTAGGACTCCATAAAAAGGACTTTGGTATGCATAAGACACAACATGTGCAGGGAAATCCCATTTAGGTATGAGTATAAAAATACCCAGTAGGCACCCCAAATTCCCAAAATAAAAGGGAGAAAATGAAAGCCAACAGTCCACTCAACTCGACCAGAGGGAACCCAAATGAGAGAGAAACTCCATATCAAACATCCTTGACTATACACAACTAGTCAGATCAAATCACATGGTGTTTCAACTAAGAGATGTGAAAACACTACAAGGAAACCTAGAAAAATACCCAGATATACTTGCCTTATACTTCAAGTCTCGTGAGGTTTAGACCTCATAGCCAGCTATAGGATTCCACTCCATGCCCAAAGGTAACACTCGACTTGGAGAACCCACCCCATGAGATCTTCCATCCCTGATGGAACTTGTCTGAGAGACACACAATCGGGAACAACTCTACCATCCCTAATGGACCATCTGAGAGATACCATTCTTAGGGTATTATAAAGTCGATGGAACATCATTTCCATCCCAAGTGGCATGCATCTATCATAACTTGCTCGTCAGATCTCGCTATGAAGAAAGTCACACTGGAACCTAGAGGATCTCGATACTCGGATAAGGTATCTCACCCATCCTTAGTGGGGGATGCTACTAACCCTAATAAAAACATGAAAGGTTTTATCTCTCATAAAGGGGATCACTCTTAGAACCTATGTGGGACACAACAAACCCAGTCTGGAATACTAAAGGTCACATATCATTGAATAATGGATCACTCCTAGGACCACTGGGGGACACCAAAAACCCAATCTTGTAGCCTAAATATCTCACTTGGAAAGGGAATCACTCCCAAAATAGTTGGGGGACACCACAAACCCGATCTGACATCTTGAATATCAAATTGCTCATATGGGGGATTGCCTCCCATGTAGTGTTGGTCATGATGATTACACAAACCCCACCTGGTAAAACTAAAAAAAATAGGGGATCGTACTCTCGATGATACCACAAAGCCTACTTAAACCATATGATAATTAGGGGATCATATACCCAATGATGTTGCTAACCCTACTAAAACTGTCTGCTTTGTAGGGGATCATATACCTAATGATTCCACTAACCCTACTAGGATATCCTGCCAGATATAGGATCGTCACCTGTGTTTTGTTGGTTACGACGATACCAAAACCCAATCTAGGGAAAAAAATCAATAGAGGATCCTACCATGGCCTCCCCTGAGGGATACAACAACTCTAACGACATGATAGAGGATATCGCCCCATATTTCCTGAAGGTATGGGACAACTCTATACAAACTCATCCTATCGAGGGGATCAATATCTGGTGTTGAGGACATAATTCCACATTATACCCTCATAGGGATAGACCAAGGGACTCACTCAACCCCTGTTAGTCTAAATATTTCTAACCCAAGTGACCCACAACATCACCTCACATCTCATCTCAAAGGCCCAAACTGTGGCCACCATCGAGTTCTATGTAGAAAATTTCACAGGATAGGCTACTCAAATTCTTGAATCCAAGCTCTGAATAAGTATATATGATAGGTGTAAGTCTCTAAGAAATAGTACACGGCATGTACTTGGTTCTACACAGCGTGTGACCCCGACTGAACACTTGGCCATGTCTTTCTTCACATGACTCGGGTAGGCATGTCCCTACACATGGCGTGTACAACTGGTACATAGTGTATCCCAGCTAACTGGAAACTTGTCCATGTTGTTTGACCATGCACATGTTCGATACCCCGTGCTTGTATATTTTGGTCATGTACTTTTACACAACCATGTCTCTTGACATGGCTACTCTGGCCATGTCCCATGGCCACATGACTTGGGGTCGCTATATGGCATGTAACCCCTATACATGGTGTGTAGTCCACAAAATTCATCTTCATTAAATGGGAAGAACACATGGTGTGTTACCCTACACTACACACTGTATGACCAGGAATTCCGAATAGGAATTCCCTATGATCTACCCAAAACACCTCGGTTTTCCCTAAAACACACGGATCGACCCCCATGGGTCCCCAATAGTCGTTTAAGGGATATATAACCTTAAAACAATTCATAAAAGGGGTATAGAAACTTAAAACTCAAATATACCTACCTAGTGGAGAAATGCCTAATCTTTGAGGTTGAATTGGAACTTAGGAGCTACTGCAGCACAATTTGGAAACGATTTCCATCAAGACATAGATCGATGATGCCTCTTCTCCTTGGATCTTCCTCGGTTCATTCGTCACACCAAAGGGGGAGGGGGATTCCTCCTATATTTAACGTGTACCAAGGGGGAGGAGAGGATTAATTTATTTAATTTTTATTAAATAATTTAACCTCCTTTTAATACCCTACAAAAAACTTGCCTTCGACCCGACACCCAGTGCTAACAAATTTTATGTCACACCTAGGGAAAACTCTGCACCCTGAACTCAACTACGATCTCAGATTTCTAATCTGAGACTCTACTAAGGAGTTATCCAATGTTTCCAAATAAATTGAAGGCATGTGATAAAATATATTTAATATTTTTAATATCACCTCACTGAGGCTCTCTAGGCCCTGAAATCCCGCAGCGACTCAATTCCTGGATTCATAAATATTCCAAAGTCTTTCAGGTCAAGACCTAAGTCACTAAATCCTCCCAAACATAAGGATTTTCACCCCCCCAAAAGAAAAATCCTATGAATAAGGAGAAAAACCGAGCTCTCAAATATGACTCCCTCACCAGGAAGATCACCAAGGGTTATCGTGCTGCCTCCAATCACACACTTAGGGGAACCACAAGGCCAAACTACACCCAACATCCAGCTTAAACCAGGTCGACATCATGCAGCTAGCAGAACATATCTCCTCAACTGTGATAGATGTAAAATACGAAACGGTCACCAAAGGGTCTAGCGGCATGGAATCTCATAAACCCCAAACATAAGACAAGGAAATCATCCACCACACCTTAATACTATCCACTTTGGGCGGCACTGACTCGCTCACATGGATTTTCATCACATATCAAGAACACATCTTAGTGAGAGGAAGTATCCCTAATTTTGGTGAGTCTGAAACCACGTCAAACCGCTCAACATCCTCCTCAAACATCTCATATACAATCTAAAACTAAGCACACTAGGTTACTGACAAAAAACATGGGGATACCTAAGTGAACACACTAAATCTTACCAGACCCTATGTGTAAACCTCAAACACACATCCATGCCCCGAACACACAAGTTAAAGGAACTCATACAACACACCTCAATATTATACACTTTGGGTGGAACTGATTCACCTACATGGTTTTACTCGCATCACAAAAATACATCTTGGTGGGGAAATCATCCCTCTTTCTCATGCATTATAATCTATGTTAAACAAAACCAACACAAGGTCCTACCAACACCCTGTGTCACCCTAGTTAAATCTCAAGCACAAATTGGAAAGAAAAGAGTATCTCACAACAATGTTTAACAGTACTACTACAGAAAGTATAAATGACACATAGTGTACCTCTATTCCCCCTCAAAGCCTTTGGGTCATAGGCCTCTGCAACCTGTAGCTGTCATCACCCTCATCCTCTAGCTCCCTAAGCCTGGAACGGACCACCTAGGGGTGGTGGTGGTGGAAACACCTTGAAACATATTCCAACTCCTACTACTATCCATGCTTCTCTTCCATGCCTGCCATCACACGGAACTCCATGATCCAAATGCTACCTCTTCCAGTGAATTACATCAACCATCTCCCTCTTAGTAGAAGGACGAGTTGGAAAATCTTGAGCAAGATGTCCCCATCCATCCCAAGCATAACACTGCCTCTCATGTAGCTGACCAAAACCGGACTGGAAGCCATGATCCTTAGAACCTCCATCCTGGGATCACTTCCTAAAGTGTCTCACATGCTTAGTTCCTTGAACTTCCATCTACTACCAGATTCTGAAGTCACATCTCCCATGTTCCTAGCACTAACGATCAGATTCTGGTCGGCCATAAATCTCTCCACCACCAGGGCATACTCGAGCACTCCAGCATAGGTGGGAATGAATAGTGGTACCACTGACGCCCTGATCTCCCAATGTAAGCCCTTCTTAAAGGTCTATGCTCTAAAAAATAAATCTAAAACCATATCCAGTGAGTATCAAAAAATATCTATGAACCTTTCCAAGTAATCTTCCATGGTCATGCTATCCTGCTGAAGATGAAGAATCTCCTCGATACGCACTTATCTCAACATGTCTGGATATAAATCTTCCTTGAAAAGCCGCTAAAACTCTACCCAAGTGAGTGTTGCCTTGTTGGGGGTATACATCACTAGACTCCACTATCACCTGGTCAATCCCTATTGAAGGATCATCGCTAAGACCACTATCTAATCAGGAGGGTCCTCACAAGGAAAAAAATGTGTGTGACTACCTCAAGCCATTCATTAGCTACGTGGGAGTCTGGATCACCCCTATACCTCATAGGTTTCTACCTTTGGAACTCATGTAGTGCACTCAATTTGCATATATCCTCATCCTAGAATGTTGGAACAACCTGATACTCAATGGGTGGTGGCTCAACTAGAAAAACACCTGAAGGTACTACCACATGACCAGTTCCCAACACTGAATAATTATTCATAGGTGGGTCATCACCACAATTCTATCATGAAACCCTGTTTGGATTTTATTGCATAGGAATCCTAAAATACAATCAAGATGTACCACTTTCAAAGAGTATATTTAGGGAGATGACTCAAAAAGGGCATAAAAACCCACAACCTAGTCCTATATGATGCATGTACCAAAATTTTCCAATGAATAGTGACCTAATGCACTAAGATGATAATCAGGTTATCAGAGTCTTGGTGAATGTATATATCAGCTGTCACACCAACATTAGAGTCTCTGGCATGAAATCTAAACTTGAAACACTTTAACATTGTCACTATACAACCCAAAACAAGATCACAGCTAGACAAATACTACACTGTGGTCCCAAAGGTGGAACCTACTTTGATACCACTCTATCATGACCCATCCCATTGGGGTCCGACCCGTGACTCCCCAAGCCTGCCTCCATAGGCCAGGGGAAGGCATCTAGCACCGAGTATGAATATCACACACATGGGAGGCCTTAGCCTATGGTACCTGTATGCACACAGCCACATACATCTCCATGGAATAGTGAAGAGAGAATAAAACTAGAAAGAAAATGAATACATAAATCTATCCCACAACCAGATTACAACAGAAGTACAAAGGGGAAAAATAGAGTCCCACAAAAAATAAAACTATAAAAAATGTCCAAATTGATCAGATGGAGGTGATCACTATCAAATTAAACTACTGAAAAAATCATCATCCAAGCTCTAATAAACACCCTGGTTGGTCTAGCTCACTAAGCTCCACCTGCTCTAGATCCTCTTAAGACTCCGTTGAAAGTACTATAGTCTACAAAAGACACAACATGTGTCGAAAAATACCATGTAGGGGTGAGCATAAAAATACCCAGTAGGCACCCCAAATACCCAAAATAAAAGGGGATCAAATGAAAGGAAATAGTATGATCGACCCATCTATAGGGAACCCAAACGAGAGAAAAACCCCATCTAGAATATCCTTGAATATACATGACTAGTCAGCTCAAACCACATGGTGTGTCAACCAAGAGAGGTGACAACACCGTAAGGAAACCTAGAAAAACACCTAGATATACTCACCTTAGATTCCAAGTCTCATGAGGTTCTGACCTCATATCCAGCTACAAGATTCTACTCGAGGCTCAAGGTAACACCCAACCTGGATAACTCACTCCACGATCTCTTCCATCCCCAATGTCACTCATCCAAGTGACACGCGATTAAGAACAAATATTCCATCCATGATGATCCATCTAAGAGATAACACTCCATTGGGTATCATAAAGTAGATGGCACGTCATTGCCATCCCAAGTGGCATACATCCAAGAGAACATGCTCATCAGATCTCTCCATGAAAAAAATCACATCAGAACCCATTGTATCTAGATACTTGGATAGGGGATCTTACCCATCCTTGATGGGGGACACTACTAACCCTAATAGAAACATGAAAGGTATCATCTCTTAGAAAGGAGATCACTCCCAGAACTGTTGGGGGACACAATGAACCCAGTCTAGAATACTGAAGGCCACATCTCCTCGGATAAGGGATCACTCCCAAGACCATGGTGGACACTATGAAACCAATTTGTTAACTTAAATATCTCACTTAGAAATTGGATCACTCCTAGAACCATTTGGGGACACCAGAAACCTGATCTGAAACCTTGAAGATCAAATCACTTAGATAGAGGATTGTTACCATGTATTATTGGTCTCAATGATTCCACAAATCCCACCTCGTACAAATCATGAAGTAGGGGATCTCACTCTCGATGATACCAAAAATACTACTTAAACCATCTGTTGAGTAGGTAATCGTATAACCAATGATTCCACTAACCCTACTGAAATCGCCCACTACATAGGGGATCGTATACCCAAAAATATCACTAACCTTACTGGGATATAATGCTAGATATTGGATCATTTCCCATGTAGTGTCAGTCATGACGATACCAAGAATGTGATCTAGGGAAAATGATATAATAGAGGATCACGCCTTGACCTTCCCAAAGGGATACAACAACTCTAACAACATGGTAGAGGATTTCTACCTGGCCTACCTAGAGGGATGAAAAAACTCTATCCAAGATCATACCATCAAGGGGATTACAATCCTATGTTGAGGACATAATGCCACATTGTTACCTCATAGAGATAGACCAAGAGACTCACTCAAATGATACTGGTCCAAATGTTGCTAACCCAAGCGACCCACAACATCACCTCACATTGAATCTAAAAGGACCAAACTATAGCCACCATCATGTTCTCCACAAAAAACTAATTAGGATAGTATAATCACAAGCCTTAACCCGAGCTCTGAATAAGGATATATTCCAGGAGTGATTTTCTGAGAAACCGTACACGGTATGTACTGGGGTCCACACGGTTTGTGACCCCACCTGAACACCTAAGTGTGTCTTTCTTTACACAGACCGAAATTTTGTATCCCTATACATGGAGTGTACCACTGGTACATGGTGTGTACTATATAACAAAGCACTTGTATGTTTTGTTTTCCTATGCCCATGTCTGGTACCCTGTGCATGTGTAGTCTAGTCGTGTACTTTTACACAACCATGTCTCTTAACACGACTATCCTGGCCATGTCCCATGGCCACATGACTTGGGGTCACTACACAGAGTGTAACCCCTATTCATGACATGTAGTCCCAAAAAAATTATCTTCCCATAATAGGAAGAAAACATGGTGTGAATATCTACACTACATGCCGTGTGATCAGGAATTCTGAAGGGAATTCCCTATGAGACACCCAAAATGCCCCAATTTTCCTTAAAACACATAGATTGACCCCTATAGGGTCCCTAGTAGACATATAAGGGATATATAACCTTAAAAATGCATCAAAAGGGATATTGGAACTTAAAAATCAATTATTCCTAACTCGTTGTGAAAAGTTGAAGCTTTGAGGTCAAACCGGCACTTGGGAGCCACTACAGCATGATCCAAGAGTGATCGTCATCAAGATCGGAGATCGAAGACATATATTCTACTTGGATATGTCTTTATTTGTCCATCACACCAAAGTGGGATGGGTCTTCCTCCTTTATATTGTGTTCTCAAAGGGGGAGGGAGGATTAATTGATTTATTTTTTATTAAATCAATTAACCTCCTTTTAACAACCTGCCACCAACTTGCCTTTGACCTGACACTCAGTACTGAAAAATTTTATGTTGGTACTAGGAAAAATTCCACACTCTAAACTCAACCATGGTATCATATTTTTTATTTGAGATACTTTTCAAGATTTATCCCATGTTTCCAAAGAAAATGCGCACATGTGAGAAAATTTATTAAATATTTTCAATATCACTACACTAAGATCTATGGGCCCTGGAATCCCATGATGACTTAGTGGGAAGCTTCAAAAATATTTGTAGAAACATTCCAAAGTCTTACAGGTCAAAACCCAAGTCGCTAAAACATCCCCACCTCAAGTATTTTCACTCCCAAAAAACAAAATCCTATGCAGAATGGGAAAAACTGAGCTATCAACTGGGACTCTCATGCCAGTAATCTCGCCAAGAGTTCTCATGATGCCTCCAAGCACACACTCGAGGGAACTAAAATTCCAAACCATACCCAACGTCTAAATCAAACCAGGTCGACATCATGAAGCTAGTGACATATTCCACCTCAACTACAAGAGGTGTAAAACATCAAGAACCCACCAAATGGTCACCGAAGGGTCTAGTATAATGACACCCCAAAAACCCCACACACAAGACAAGGAACTCATCCACCACACCTCGATACTATCTTCTTTGGGAAGTAATAACTCACTCGCATGGGTTTTCATCACATCTAGATAACATGTCTTAGTGGGGGAAGTGTCTCTAATTCTTGTGATTCTGAAGCCACGTCAAATCGATCAACATTCTCTTCAATCGTATCACATACAAGCTAACATTGATCGCATGAGAGTGCTATAAATAAATAAAAGGCTGCCCAAATTCACACACTGGGTATTACAAGAACCTCTGTGCAAACCTCCATCACACATCCCCACCCTGAAAAACATAATTTAAAGGAACTCTCACTACTAAAAAAATTGGCCTTTAACAGCGCTAAAAATATCCTTTATCAGTGCTAGAAAAGTTTTGAATACTTGAGAAATGTTAAAATCCCATGAATTTTATTATCACTAACAAAAGAAATGATAAATAGGACCTTTATCCGTGCTTTTAGAAGTGCTGATAAAGGTCTCATTTATCAACACTTTTTTTAGCACTGCTAAAGGTGTCATTTATCAGTGCTTTTATAAGCATTGATAAAGGAATTTTTATCAGTGCTTTTGAATGCACTAATAAATTTATTCTTTATCAGCACTTTTAAAAGTGCTAATACAGTGTTTTTTTATAGAACACTATAGTGTAGCACTAGAAACACACCAAAAACACACCAGATATCAATAAAAAAAATCATAATACAGAATTTAAATGAAATGAAATTTACAACACAAATACTAGAAAAAAACACTATATTATAAGCATTTCAAACATTATTTTATACAATTACATAAATAAAAATGTTTACATACATTCAAAAACAATCTTAATTGTAGGATAGATCACCCTAACACAGGAGACAACAACTGAGCCAATGTGTTTAGGCTTCTTTCACAACAACTCATCCAAAAATACTTCCTACACAAACTTCTCAAAATAGAGATCCTTGTAAAAGAGGACACGCTCCTTGATCTCAATGAAAAGAGAATATTTCAATAGATCATATGACACCACCTCCAGAAAAAAGGAAACTAGGTTTTTCAAGTGTTCAACATAATCCTTCACCACCCTCTAACCTTACTAGACACTCATGAGATCTTCCCTTTTCTTCATATTAACCTCCTCAGGTATAAACCATCAAACAAAGAGGGACTTAAAATCTTCCCACATCATCCAAAATTGCATCATTTGTGGGTAAAACAACTTCCATTCTTCTAGGACCCCCAAGCAGTCCCAGAATAGCATGAACTCTAACATCTTTAGGAGTTATAAACACTCTAAATACATGATCAACTTACTCAATCCACTTAACTGCCTATAACGAACCTCGATTTCCATGAAATATGGGAAATAACCGAGGAGAACCAGAAACAGGGCAAGACCCACTAGAAACTTCAAGGACCTTTCTAAACAGCATATTCTGAATAAAAAAATATCATAAAATTAGGTTTAGAATCAATCTGACACACAACCGAAAGGAACATCTCAGGCCAAAACAACTGGCTCACAAGCCAAAAAACAAATCCAAACCAAGGATGAGGAGTTCATATGAGCGCACTAGACCAAAAAACAAATTCATCCAAGTCATCAAGCTCTATGAACATCCTAATAATTAGTTTTTAAAATCTAGATTTATGGTTTTATTTCATTCTATCTATGTTCTTTGTTTTTAATTCCATATTATGGTTTTTCTATCAAAATCGAGAATAATATTTATTCTTAATATTAAATTTAAAATAAAATTTTCTAAGATTGGGGATAGAGTTATTATGTGACCTTATATGAAAATTTATCAGTTCAATTAGTAAAAATTTCCTAAATTCTATGATTGAAATCTAGAAATACATTAAGACACTCATAGAGAAATAAGATAATGTTGCAATGATAACCATCTCATATGAAATCTTGTTATTCAATGAAATCCCTTTATAATTATATCCCTTAATAAATGTTTCATACTTTTGTTATTAACATATATTATTGATTTATCTTTATTTGACTTTCTAATATGAACTCATCAATGAACTACAGGGGTTATGGATTTAATCATACAGTTCAATTTCAAACAAAAGTGTAGAGATGTCATCTTCCATAACATTAAAGGGAAAAATTATTTCTTGAATTAGTCAACTAATTTCATATAACTTATGACAAACCCAATATGTCTTAACATGCTATGAAAATATGTTTCCATTATTTACATGAAAATGTCAATTTATGTTGATTATAATATACATCATTAATAAAATCCTATATATATTTAAATACACACATATATAGTTATAAATACCTAATGACACATATAATAAGGGGAATTTTTATTTTAGGTCCAATCTACATAACCCCCTTCTTGAGGATTACAAGGTTTAAAATTCATGAGAATAATTGTCTTGTACCTATAAGCATCCAACACCTAATAGTCAAACATCATTTTTTCCGATCATAAAAATGAAATCTAGATCACTGGATATATGTTTATGAATATTTATATTACATTTAATGGATCACATTATATTGGGTAACTCATATAACTTTCTGATGTGATAGATATTCTAAATACATTATAACATTAATGTTACAAAGAAGAACACTCATAAGGTTATAAAATATTTATTAATATTCATGTGATCAAATGTAAAATGTTAGTTGGTTCTTGGGAACTAAGTAATACCCATCCAAGTAAAGTTTCTTCAGAGGAGGCCTTAATAAAATATTTTTATAGGGGTTTTAACCAAGTAAATAAATTTTCTGAAAGGTCTTTTGATCCATCAACTCATATGGATTAAGATCATCTAAGGTGGGAGACCCTGGTGGATAAAGTATTCATCTATAATTTATAAATCTTTTCATAACTCTATTTATAATAGACTAGAGTGATATTTTTGTAGACCACATAAAGGATCATTTATGAAGGGGTCATATTTGATCAAATATTATAAAGATGTGGTTTACATAATATAGGGAAACAAATTCTTTAAGAATCCAATATACTATATAAAATTTAATTCCTTATGTAAATGAGTGGAATCTATGGAGGATAAATGAGTTTAAGGATAGTGGATAAAATAAAAATTTTATAGATAGCCCTCTGCAAAGAAATTACATGAGGCAAACAAAATGGGTATTATTTAATCCCATTAAGAAACCAATAAAAAATCTTATTTGAGTCAGTCATAACCATGGATAACATACATGGGACTCCATAATATTTTTATACCCAATATAAATGACTATGTATGATAATTCATCTCAAAATACATTATTTTTAATGATTATATCTCAATAAAGTAATTTGGTTGGTCCTCTAGAGGAGTCATGCCGACAACGGCGAGGAGATGAGATGTAGGGTTTATAACAGCACAAAAATGTGGAACCTGGAAAGATAAAACAACGATATAGGAAAAATAGAAAATAACATTCCTTGGATTCTATTCTTTATTCGTCTGATAGATCGTAGTGGATTTGTGCCGACAGTAGAGGAGTTCTGCAAGAGCTTCAGAATCGCGATGACTGAGTGTGAGTTAAGGTTTCTTAAAATAGATTATCAACATTTCTAACAGATATTTTAGAAAAGCACTGATAAATATACCTTTTATCAATGTTAAATTGATAAGTGCTGATAAAAGTGATGTTTATCAGTGCTAAAAAAGCACTGATATATCTCTATATTTATCATCACTTCAAAATAACTAATAAAAACTTCTTTATCAATGTTAAAAAAATGATGATAAAGGGTAACCTTTATCAACACTAAAATAAAGCACTGATATAGTAGACCTTTTATCATCACTAAACAAAAGGCACAAATAAAGGGTATCCTTTATCAGTGCTTTCATTTAGCACTGATAAAGATGGAATTTCTCAGCTCATTTTTCTAGCACTACTATATTTAGATGCTGTTAAAATCCATTTTTATAATAGTGTCTTCTTCCACACCTCAACACTATCTTCTTTGGGCATAATTGACTCACCCACGTGGTTTTACCCGCATCAAAAAAACATATCTCAGTGGTTGAAGCATCCCTCTTCCTCATGCATTCAAAGATACATCAAACAACGCCAACATCGGGTCCTTCTGAAACCTCATGTCACTATGGTTAAATGTCAAGAAATAAGTGTAAAGAAAAGAGTACCTCACAATAGTGATTAAAAATACTAATATAGAAAGTAGAAAGGACACAGAGCATACCTCTATTCACCATCAAAGCCTCTAGTTCACAGGCCTCTATGACCTATAGTTATTCTCTCCCCCTTCATCCAGCTCCCTGAGCCTAGCATAGACCATCTAGGGGTGGTGGTGGCAACACCTTGAACCATATGTCACCTCCTACTTCCAACCTCGCTCCTCTACAACATCCACCATCATGAAGAACTCCATACTCCAAATTTTATCTCTAGAAGGGTGGTATATCGACCATCTCCCTTTCAATAGCATGATGGGTTAGAAAATCTTGAGTAAGATGTATTCTTCCATTGCAAGCATAACACTACCTCTCTTATGGCTATCCAAAACCATCCTAGAATCCCCAAGCCTCAGAACCTCCATCCTGGGATTACCTCCTGAAGAATCTCACACGCTTGGTTCCCCGAACCTATTGGAGACTGCTAGGTGTAAAGGTATCATCTCTCATCTTCCCATCATAAATGGTCGGATCCTGATCAACCAGAAAGATCTCCACCACTAGAGACTACTCAAGCACTACAGCATAGGTGGAAATGTACAAAGGTACCAATGATGCCCTGATCTCCCAGTGTAAGACCTAGTCAAAGGTCCTTAATCTGAAAAACATATCTCGAATCATATCCATGGAGTATCATGATAGGTCTTTGAACCTCACCAAGTACACTTCCATGGTCATGTTATCCTATAAAAGTTGCAGAAGCTCCTAGATACACACTAATCTCAATTTGGATGGATTGAACTCTTTGTTAAAGAGCCACTCAAACCCCACCCAAGTGAGTGTTGCCTCATCATGGGTATGTGTCACCAGACTCTACCATCACCCAACCATGACTTACAGAAGGCTCACCTCTAGGACCTCCATTTGATTGGGATGGGCCCTCAGAAGGCGGAAAACACATGTGACTATGTCAAGCCAGTCACCACATGCCTAGGGGTCTGGATCACCCTGATACCATAGAGGTACCTGCCTCTGGAACTCATGAAGCGCATTCGTCTTACTTGCATCCTTGTCCTAGAATACCGACATAACCAGATGCTCAACGGGTGGTGGCACAACTGGCATACCACCTAGAGGTACTGCCTTAGGACCAATGCCTTGCACTAAAGCCTAATTTCTAGGAGAATTGTCACCACAATCCTTTCGTGAAACCCTGTCTATA
Source organism: Viscum album (assembly GCA_963277665.1). Taxonomy (NCBI): domain Eukaryota; kingdom Viridiplantae; phylum Streptophyta; class Magnoliopsida; order Santalales; family Viscaceae; genus Viscum; species Viscum album. The sequence continues at coordinate 826,902,339 of OY728133.1, read as the reverse complement.
TATCTTCATAGAGACATCCTGAAATACAATCAAGATGCACCATAGTCAAAGAATATATCTGGGGAGATGACTCAAAAAGGATAAGAAAAAGCACAACCCATTCCTATATGATACATGTACCAAAATTTTTCTGTGACCAGTGCCCTAATGTACCGAGACAACAAGCTAGTTATCAGAGTCTTGGTGAATGGATACGTTAGCCACCAGACCACACTGTAGTCTCTGGATTGAAATAGAAACTCAAAACACTTTAACAATTTCTCTATGAAACCCAAAACAAGACCAAGCCTAGAAAAATACTACACTACAAACCCAAAGTTGGAACATGCTCTAATACCACTCTATCATGACCCATCCCATTAGGGTCCAAGCTGCATCTCCCCAAGACTGCCTCCATAGGATAGGGGTTGGAATCTAGTGTATAGTAGGCATATCACACACATGGGAGGCCTTGGCCTATTTTTACTGTACACCCACACCCACATATATCCCCATGAAATAGTGTAGAGATAATAAAACTAGAAATAAAATGCATGCATACATTTATCCCACAACCAGAGCATAGAAGAAGTACAAAAGAGAAAAATATATTCCCACTAAAAAGAAAAATACAAAAAGCATCCAACCTTCTTAGATAGAGGGGATCACTGTCAAATGAAACTACTGAAAAAATCCTCATCCAAGCTCTGGTATACACCCAGTTTGGTCTAGCTCACTAATCTCCTCCTGCTCCAAGTCCTCCTAGGACTCCGTCGAAAGGTTTGTGGTCCACACAAGACAAAACATGTGAGGGAAAATCTCATATAGGGGTGAGTATAACAATAACTAGTAAGCACCCTAAATACCCAGAATAAAAGGGAGTAACTGAAAGGAAACAGGCCACTCGACCTGGCCAAAGGGAACCAAAATGAGAGAGAAACTCCATCTCAAACATCATCAACCATAAATGACTAGTCAGCTCAAAACACGTGTTGTGTCAACCAAGAGATGTGAAAAAACTGCAAGGAAGCCCAGAAAAAACACCCAGATATACTCGCCTCATATTCCAAGTCTCGTGAGGTTTCAACCTCATAGTTAGCTACAAGATTCTACTCGAGGCTCAAAGGTAACACCCAACTCGGAGAACTCACTCCACGAGCTCTATCATCCTTGATAGAACTCATCTGAGAGACATACAATCAGGAAAAACTCTTCCATCCCTGATGGAACATCTAGGAGATACCACTCTATCATGTATCACAAAGTCGATGACACATCACTACCATCCCAAGTGGAATACATCTGAGAGAACACACTCGTCAGAGCTCGCCACAAAGAAAGTCACACCGGAACCCAATGGATCTCGATAATAAAATTGGGGATATCACCCATCCTTGATGGGGGATGCTACTAAATATACTTGAAACATGAAACATCTCGTCTATTAGAAAGGAGATCACTCTTAGAACTGTTGGGGGGCACAATGAACCCAGTCTGGAATACTGAAGGCCACATCCCCTCGGATAGGGGAATGCTCTCAGGACTGCTGGGGGATACCACGAACCCAATCCGGTAACCCAAAGATCTCACTCAGAAAGGGGATAACTCCTAGAATCATTGGGAGATACTGCAAACCTGATCTGACACCCCAGAGATCAAATTAATCAGATAGGGGATCACCGCCCATTTAGTGTTAGTCGTGATGATTCCACAACCCCCACCTGGTACAACTCGCAAATTAGGTGATCATAATCCTGGTGATACCACAAACCCTACTTAAACCATCTGATAAGTAAGGGATCATATACCCAATGATGCCACTAACCCTACTGAAACTACTCACTACGTAGGGGATCATATACCCAATGATTCCACTAATCCTACTGAGTTATCACTATAGATAGTGGATCTCCACCCATGTAGTGTTGGTCATGATGATACCAAGAACACGATCTAGGGAAAACAATATGATAGAGGATACCACCCTAGTCTCCCCGAAGGGATATAATAAATCTAAAGACGCGATAGAGGATCTCGCCCCGACCTACCTAGAGGGATGCAACAACTCTATCCAAGATCATCCTATTAAGGGGATCACAATCTTGTGTTGAGGATGTAATGCCACATTGTAACCTCATAGGGATAGACCAAGGTAATCACTCAAACTTTACCGGTCCAAATGTCGCTGATCCAAGTGACCCACAATATCGCCTCACATCGCATATTAAAGGCCCAAATAGTGGACACCATCACATTCTACATGGAAAACTACTCAGGATAGGCTACTCATAGGCCTGAAATCAATCCCCAAAAAAAGAGATACGATAGGTAGAAGTCTCCAAGAAATAGTACATGGTGTATACTATGGTCCACATGGTGTGTGACCCTACCTGAACACTCGACCATGTCTTTCTTCACATAGTTCGGCCAGTCATGTCCCCATACACGTTGCGTACCACAGGTACACAGTGTTTCCTGGTTAACTAGTCACTTGGTCATGTTTTTTTCCCATGCCTGTGTCCTGTACCTCGTGCCCATATAATCTGGTCGTGTACTTTTACACGTCCATGTCTCTTGACATGGCCACCCATTCCTTGTCCTATGGCCACATGGATTTGGGTCACTACATGGTGTGTAACCCCTATACATGGAATGTAGTCCCCAAAATTCATCTTCCCTAAATGGTAAGAACACACAGCGTGTGACATTGCACTACGAAACACCCGAAATGCCCCAATTTTCCTCGAAACACATAGATTGACCCCCATGGGGTCCCTAATAGTTTTATAAGGGATATATAACCTTAAAACAACACATAAAAGGTTGGATAAAGACTTAAAACTCAAATATTACTACCTCATGGTGAAACATTGAAGCCTTAGGGGTTGAATCGATGCTCAGGAGCCACTGCATCACGATCTGGGAGCAATCGTAATCAAGATCAAAGATCGGTAGCGCCTCTTCTCCTTGTATTTTCCTCAGTTCATTAGTCACACCAAAGTGGGAGGGGTATTCCTCTTATATTTCATGCACACCAAGGGGGAGGGGAGTAATAATTGATTTAATTTTTATTAAATCAATTAACCTCCTTTTAACTCCCCACCAACAACTCACCTCCGATCCGACACCCAGTGCTGACAAATTTTATGTCGTGCCTAGGGAAAATGCCATGATATGAACTAAACCATCATCTTAGATTTACAATTTGATACTTCTCTTGGTAGTTATACCACATTTCTAAAGAAATTGTGTGCACGTGATAAAATATATTTAATAATTTTAATATCACTGCATCGAGGCTCTCCGAGCCCCGAAATCTGATGCTGACTCAGCGCCTAGCTTTATAAATATTCCTAGAAATATTCCAAATTCTTATAGGTCAAAACCAGAGTCACTACAACTACCAATATTTATTACAATCTTCAAATAATTAAGACTGAATAAGGATGTAGTTATAGTACATGGTCATAAAGAGTTGTGATGCTTGGAGAGTGTACAAATTTGGAATATATTCAAAAAAAACATCAAAAGTTAAAAATAATGGAGAATCAAGTGATAAAGTCCATCATATACAGAAATATATAATTTAATGATTGGTTATGGAATATAGCATATCCAGTAATTGATAATGATGAATGGGAACACATATTGTCATTGGTTAAAGTATCAACCTGAAAATCAAATGATTGGGTTTTATGTCATGATAGATACAATGGAAGTTCCATCGACATTGGAAGTTGGTCAATCACGACATTATGATACAATGCCATATACTCATGCTATAAAACCTCAAAAAGTTCCATTAGAAATGGTAGTTGTTTTTTCATATCCTCAAGACAGAGTTTTATATCCTACAGTTGTGATATCTAATAGAGGAAGTGATATTTCCATGGATAGTCCTCCACTTAATTTAGATGTAATGGTCGATAATTTTTAGGATGATGAAAATTTAGAATAAGAATATTATGCGGAATTTGAAGAAGAAAATCATGTTGAAGAACATTTTATGCCCACTCCTATGAGGTTCAACCGGCCTTTAAACCATCCTCAACTATTGTAATCATGGTCTAATGAAGGCATGCCACACTTTTCACAATCTGATTGGTTAATTATTACTCCTAGTATAGAATTTCCAAGAATTATTGCTGGCACAAATTGAGTGTCAGATGAAGGTGTTCTATATATTGGAAGAGAGTTTGAAAATAATGAAAAAATGAAAAATGTGAATATCACATTGAAATACATTACAATTATGTTGTAGAAGAGTCAAATAGATCTCATTATTTGATCTGGTGTGAAAAATATGATTCAAACTATCAGATGCATTTTTGAGCTATAATTGATAATAATTTTCATTGGTGGTGAATTGAAAGATTTACTCAACACACATGTGTGAACCCAAGATTGTCATAGGAACACTCATTATTAGATGTAGATTTTGTTTCAACTATTATTGTTGAAATGATAATATCATGTCAACACATTCCTATTGTTCTGGTGGTAGAGTGAATCAAACTTCTTTTTGGGTATCAAATATCTTACTGGAAGGCATGGGAGACATGAAAAAAGGCTATTATGAAAGTTTAATGTGACTGGGATGACTCTTATAAATTTTTACCACAACTTATGGAGATTTTACACCACAAAAATAAAGTTATCTATCAGTTACATACTATTGAATATGTTAACCAACACAACCAAGTTGATCAGTCAATGGTTGTGTCTGGTAGATTTTTTTGGACATTTTTACCATGTGTGGTTGGTTTTACACATTGTAAGTAGTTTATATAGATTGATGGTTCATTTCCATATGTAAATTATACCAGAACTTTATTGATTTTCACCACACAATATGGTAATAGATCCCCTCTTCCTTTTGCATTTGCTATTGTCGAGAAGGATAACTTCTCATCTTAGAGATAGTTTTTGGCTTTCCATAGAGATTTTGTTATGGGTGTAGAAGGGATTTGTCATATTTCATATCATCATCAAGTAATCAAGGAGGAAATACAGTCTGAGGGTCTGTCATGGAGACCACCCTATTCTCATCATCGATACTATATTTGACACATTTCTAGCAATGTGTGAAAGAAGTTTAAGGAAGAGTCCATGAATAAATCAATCATAAAAATTGGAATGAATATACTTTTTTGTTTTAAAAATCATTGTCATAGTTATTTTCATATGTGTTCAGATTAATTCTTGTTTGTTAGCATAAGAGACTTAACAAAAAATGATGGAGGAGAATCTCAAAGATATTCACAAAGACAATCCAGAAGTTTTTGATTACATGATGAAAATTAAAAATCATAAATGATCATTGGCATATGACAATGGGAGGAAATATGGATATTTGACGACCAAAATTATAGAATGTATGTCGATTTTTCAAGGGAGTTCAAAAATTACCCATCATAGGTAATTAAGAATATTATATTACATGTTAATTAGAATAACTAAAATTATAATATAATATTAGTATAATGTTTTAAATGTAAATTATAGGATTGGTACCAGAGAAATTCTATCATAGTGTAAAATATTTTGTGGAATGAGGAAAGTGATCTGAAGAGGGTCAGAATAGAGTGATGTGATATGGTCACCATTTTCGATGCGAGATAAATAGAGTTATCTAGGAGGCTGCAAAATTTTGAGTCACTTTATTTGATCATGCAGAGAAAAGATTTTAGTCCGTTGAACCCTATGATACCATGACTAGTAGCAGTGGTCATGGGTGAGTCATTTTACTAGAGAAATGTTACATTGATTATGGAAAATTTCAAGCATTATGATATCCTTACGACCATGTGATCACATCATGTGATTTTGTATACTTATCTTAGGAGCAGCTCATTGATCTAGTTTATCGACTAGAGAGTATTAACTACTATAGTTCTCTGTGGATGCCTATTAGGGAATATCATAATTTTGGTATGTCTGATGCCACACCCACGATTTTACCGAACATGATTAGGTTGTGACCAAAAAGGAGGCTAAAGTCGACTCGTATTCGAAATGAGGTGGTTGGCCCAGTGAACAGGCACCTGGATGGAGGTGTGGGATATGTAGCCAGGAAGGTCACATGAGGACACGTTTCCCTAAACGTATAAGGCAATCATCTAATAGTTAAAATGATTGATGTACTCTATCAGTTAATGTAAAATTTTGTACATGTAATTATTTTTTTAATTATTATCATTTTTTTGTCAGAGTAGAACAGTCAAGAGGGGGTTGAATTCAGTTTCCAAATAAAAATGTCTAGTAAAACAATTTATAACTAAAATCCACAATTTTTTAAACACATCCAATTAACTAAAACTGTAGATTTATATAGTTTGGTCTTTTAAAAATTTTCTCAATGGTTTGATCAGAACTCGGTTATAAACAAGTGTGAAAACCCTTTCTAACTTTTGAAACTAATTTACAGTCACATGCTTATGTTTCTCTATTTTTCTCTGTAAGAGTATATCTCCTTTTATCCATAAGTGTGACTTTCACTTAAAAATAACTCCATCTTAAAGACATATACGACCACTTGAAATAATATACTTCATTTTTATAAAAAAAACAAAGAAACTTAAAAAATATTTTAGACCAAAGTATTAAACAAGGTATGAGTTAAATAGTTATCGACATCAATATCCAACTATTCATACATTTAGATGGAGTGGCCTCTTTTATCTGCCCAGCAGTCACACATGTCGCATGACATGTTGGCACAAGGACCTATTAAACATGTTTTTGTTTGGAGAACACATTATTTTCATCATGATGCACCTCCAGCAACCATTTTTTCATACCTCAACTGTGCTGGATTTTATGGAGTCTCCATGTGCGACTTCAAGACTATTGATCATCATTTGATTATTGCACTGGTTGAGAGATGGTGGCTAGTGACACACGCATTTCATCTCCTTGAGGGGAAGATGACCATTACTTCAGTGGATGTTGCCTACATGCTCGATCCACTCATCCACTGACAAGCAGTTACAGGTGACACTATTAGTGATTGGTGTGCGGTCATACACCGTCTACTGGGCATTGATGTCGTCGGCATACCACGTGTCCTTCAGCGTTCTCACTTCCGCATGGGGTGGATTGATGAACATTTATCCATCATTCTTGATGATGCAGATGAGGTGATACTTATTCGGCACATGCGTGCATATATCATGCAACTGATTGGAGACATGTTGTGTGTGTGCCACTCCATCACCTTGGCATACATGATGTACCTACCATTACTTAAGGATCTTGACCAAACAGGTAAATACATTTGGGGGTCTGTTGCATTATCACATCTGTATAGATGTCTCTGTACTGGTTGTTGAGATGATGTGCAACAGATTATAGGGTGTATGGATTTGGTACAGATGTGTGCCTGAAATCGTTTTTCACACATCGCTCCTAGAGTTGTCGCACCACTTCCACAACACCTATTTCAGGACTATCTTCAGGGACGCTGGTATGTTTACATCATTAATTTGAGTTATTTAGTAATTTTATTAATGTCCTTTATAATATTATCATATATTACTTCTTTTTAACCAAGTGGATTCAGACTCAGCATTATGAACATACTCTGAGACATATTGTGCATAGCTTTCGACGGATATTTGATGTTATACAGCTCGCTAATGTAAGTTAAACGTTAAATTTTTTTATAGACAAATTAATTTTTTTTTACTTTTAAAGATATTTTGATATTATCCTAGTAACATTATTGTGCTAATTTATGAATTATTTTTTTGAGTTTACATTTTAGGTTTCATAGACCTCATATACAAGATTTGTCTACACATCACTTCCACCATACTGCCCATCTATGGTTGGAGATCATGGTGCAATGATGTCACTCATCCACTTTCACATAATTGAGTGACATCAGTTAAACCAAGTCATGCGACGGTTTGGATATATACAGTATATCCTCATGGAACCACGACGGGTTGATGGGTTATATTCCATTATGCTTACAAATATATTAATGACAGACTGGCCGCAATTTCATACACGTTATATTGAGTATTGGGACACATGTGCCCAATACAATATCTTTTAGCATAGATATCTGACAACATTCTTTCGGCTAGACGATCATGGGGATTATACAAATTGGTACCGACGATACACCATCATGTACCTTACGCATCATGGAATAGACATTCAGTAGTTGGTATGTTTATTAGTATTTATTATATTTTTTTAGCTCATGTTTCATATTAATTTGAATGTTATTTCATTTGCAGTTAGACGATCTTGATTGACTTGTACATATCACAGATCCTGGGGAGGAGGAATTTATTTGGCAGGATGTAGTTCACCCAGATTTGGTGGCTCTCAGAGATCATCTCCATTTCATATGTGAAACTGTCTATGATGAGGAGCCACAGTTATATCTCGATCAACATGCTCCGGCTGAGGCTCCTGGGGATGAAGATGTCCCTATTGTGCCTGCTGAGGGCAATGCACTACCACCTCCACTGCCAGTCGGAGGACAGAGACGAGGACATCAGTGAGGGAAAAGGTGAGGACATAGAGAGCGACGTCCGAGAGAGGCTCCTACAGATGTTGTTGCACCATAGAGAGATTATCCTGCACATCAGGTTGAGGATCCTGTACAGTCAGGAGAGGTTTATGTGCCACATATGCCTACTCAGACATCTCATATACCATCTCTATCTTAGCTGACTGTGATGGAGTGAGACTTGGGTGTGGTAACACAACTTGTGGTGGCTCTCACTCCCGTCGATGATGACTTCTTTGATATCACACTTCTGCCGTATTTAGGAGTTTTGGGACCATATGGCTCCACACATGATGTTTGGCAATCCTCCACATATGATGCCAGGTAGTCCTCTACACAACAGCATGAAAAGGCACCTGCAACATCGCAAGAGGAGGAACCCATACTTATAGCTAGGACATCGAAGCGACAGAGACGTTAGACGCAGAGTGGGCGCGAGGTTCGTACGTCGGGCTGTGGTACTGAGGGGCATCAATATTGATGTATTCTGATGTCACATTATATTTGTTTAAAAGCCTATTTATTGAGAAAATTAAATCTTGTTTTAGAAAAATAAAAAGAAATTCAAAAGTATAGCAAACAAAAACTAATTAACATGAACTATTAATAAATAACAAAAAACTCCCAACAGTTTAAAGTTTTACTTAGATTGTACATATAGTTCATGTACAAATATTATGTTTTGAAACAATGATATTTGTGAGATTAAAATTATTTTTCATTAACTTTTTTTGCAAAATTCTTTTTTTTATTTCAATAATTTATTATATGCTTAGTAGGTATGACGATTTTCATTTAATTTGTATTTGTACTTTATAATTTATACATAAATACAATCTAAATGAAATTTATCACACTAACTAAACATATAATAAATTATTGAAAAATAGAAAGAAACTCAAAAAATTAGTAAACAAAAATTAATTTACATGACACAAACTTTATTGTTTAAAGCCATTACATTTACAATTTACATAATTTATGGGTATATTTATTATTAAGTATTATTATAATAATTAAATTATTATGAAATATTATTAATTATGTAATTATTATTGAATGTTATTAATTTTGATATATATATATATATATAATTATATATTAACAATTATAAATAAATATAAATAATTTTTTTAAAAACGTTTATATAATTATAAATAAAAAAATTATATATTTAAATAATTATAAAATTATAATAAATATATTTAAATATTAAATATATTTATTATATCTATTATTATATATTTATAATTATATAAATAAGTTTTTATTTATAATTATATGTAATTATATTTATTTATGATTAAATTTATAAATACACATTTTCAATTATTTAAATATAGTTATAATTATATAAATATTGATTTATAATTATATACATTTATATTTATTTATAATTATATATATTTAATTATTTATATTAAATTTTTAATTATAGTAATTATATTATTAATCATTAATTATATAGATTAAATAGATTAAAGTACATTTGTATATATGTGTATATATATTAAATTTATTTGAAAATATATTTTAATAATTGTATAATTATAAATATATTTATATTTATATAGCTATAAATATTTATTTATAAATAAATTTAAAATATACTGAAACGGGTTGGGGACTTGCCTCTTTATTGAAAAAGAAAAAGAAAAAACTGGGTTCTCTTTTTGAACTGGGTTTAGGGAGAACCCTACAAGCCCGAAGGCCCAGAGGCACGCAACCTTAGATTTGAGCGGCTACAGAACTCGTTGGAACAGAGTCCATTAGAAGTGAAACACACCTCCACCAATCCTGCAACAAAACCCTAATCGACGTCATCATTCTCAGATGCACTTAAGAACAACATCGACACTCACACCGCAATTCTCCCATCACGCGCCCAGATCGTCACTGTACCCGCCACACCAGAACTCCTCCGCGCCACCGTGACCCCAAACGAGAGCCCCCCCCCCCATTGAGATCCCTGCACAAGGCCAAAGAAGGGAAACAACAAGATGCCATGCTGGCCATCAACCTTTCCGAACCAAATCTAGCTTTAAGGACCAAATCGTCAGCGAAGACCATCGCACATTGTCGCCGCCAAGGGCAATTGTCACACCCGTCACACCGTTGCATCTGACCGACGAGGGCCACCGTCTATCTCTATAAATAAATATTTATAATTATATAAATATAAATATATTTATAATTATATGATTATTAAAATATATTTATATGTACATTTAAAATATATTTATATATGTATTTACAAAATATTTGTAATTATATAATTTAATATACATTTAAACACCTACTAATTTCAAATCCGAGTAGGCGTAGATACTATTACAATACTATGCAAGCGGTGATGTAGACGGTGACGCATACATGACGCTGGCTTAGTGACGCTAGCAAGATGATGCAGCATGACGCTGCAATGAGCTTTCGAGCCATGTTATGAGTTTCATGCACACTGAACCTACGAGTCATAAAAAAACAACTCATTGGAATAAAAAAAGATGTGATTTATCAATAGATTCATGTAACACATTTTGTTAATAATAAGATTATAAAATATTATAAAAAACACTAAAATTTAATACATCCTCCAATCAAACGAAGAAAAGAAAGACATGTTTTAAATGGAAGGAAAACTAATTATCGGTTTTCTGAAGGTAAAAAAATATTTATATTGATAAATGAAAACAAAAAATATATTTGAAAAAGATCACTTAATAGATACAAAATTAAACTAGCTGTCAGTATTTACCCCCAATTAACGGGGCCGATGAATCTTCCCGGAATTCTATATTTCAAATTAATGCGGGTTTTTTCAGTACCGCCTTCAGAAGCACCGGACCGGAGGACGGTAAGTGAGCAGTTCAGCGCTTCATGGCTTGACGCGGTGTGAACGCGCTGTGGCCATGGGCACGGGACGACTGATTGAAGTTTCTCAGAAGGCCCTACATGATGGAATGCCGTCCACCTTTTGCTCTTCCACGCGCCGTCCTCGACTTTCCTCCGTACTCCTTTCATTGCACTGAATCCTTTACTTAATCACCAAGCATCTCTCCCCTTCTATACCGTGGTTTTTTTGGTGCAGTAAGGTTGAGGTTTTGCCGTGAGAGAGAAGAGAAACGGAAGAGATGGAAGGGCCCAATGAACCTTTGAAGAAACAGAGACCCGTTCCCGAGCTTAGCCTGACGGGAGAGGTGTTTTCATGGTCTATTCACGACCTACAAAATCAATTCCTCTACAAAGACAAGGTTTTCAATCCTAATCTCCGTCGACTCATCATCAGTCTTCCTCGCAATCATTTTTTCTGTACTCTCATTCAATCCATGCTTCCTCGTCCGCATTGCTCGCATGATAACAGTTCAGGACCGCAATGCCTCATTCCGTTTGTCCATGATCCAACTTTGCAGGTGAAGCAGATTCCGGCACAGTTTTCATCAACATCCCAGTACTTCGATTCCTTCATCTATCCTCTCATGGAAGAAACGCGTGCTGAGTTAGCTTCGGCCATCGCAGCAGTGCCCCGGACACCCGCTACTGAAGTATTGTCAGTAGAAGAAGCTAAAGGTTTTAAGCCCCCGAATGAGTTGTTCTACAAGGTTTTGCTGGATAAAAAGAAGGTGGGCGGTGCAGAAGCAAATGGCAACAACGAGTTTGGAGTGGGTGATCTATTCGCAGTAACGGAAGTGAGGCCGAAGTTCATCGATGATCTGAACAGGCCAGACAAGCCTTTCATGGTTGCTCTGGTTATCGGGGCCAAGAAAGACGATCCTTCTGTGCTCACGATACAATCATCAAGGCCGTTGGATTTCAAACAAGTGGAGAGGAAGGCAGAGGCAGATAGTAACAGTCCTGGGAAACTCTTTCTGATTTTCCTTAGCAACATGACAACAAATATACGGATTTGGAGGGCATTGATTGGTGGTGGAAATTCCAATATCATCAAGAAAGTTCTGCTAACTGACCCCGATGTAAGAAATCCCATACATCTCTTCCTTGTTTTGCCACCAAGTAATTTAAATTTGTAAAATACGATCTATTTATCTTTCTCGTTAGACTTAAAATTAAATCCATCCCTATATTTGTAGCTAGAGTTAGATTTCTTCTGCCTGTTCATGCGTTTTCAGGAAGCTTGTAATCACGCCTCCCCAAATGAGAATTGTAGACATGTGCAGCATGCAAGGAGTGTCATTTACCCTTTTAATCTAAATCTGTCTCAAGAGGCTGCCATTTTGAGCTGCATCCCTGCAAATAAACGCACTTCCAATAATCATTCAACACTCATATGGGGGCCTCCAGGGACTGGGAAGACAAAAACAGTCGCTTCACTACTATTCGCATTGCTATCGATGAAGCGTAGAACATTGATCTGTGCTCCAACAAATATTGCAATCATGGAAGTAGCATCACGGCTCGTGAAATTGGTTAATGATTCGATTGGGTATGACATATATGGGCTGGGCGATGTAGTTCTATTTGGGAACGAGAAGCGGACGAAGATTGCTGATCATGATGAGCTTATTGATGTTTTTCTTGATTATCGAGCTGATATGCTTTCTAAATGTTTTGCTCCGTTGTCTGGATGGAGACATTGTTTACTATCTATGACCGATTTACTTGAGGACCCTGTGGGGAGCTATCACAGCTATTTAAGAAATTTGAAACAAAATGAGATGCAAATGGAGAATGAGAAGAAAGAGGTGGGTGGGAAGAAGTGTAAAGATGAAAAGAAGAATGGTGGGAAGAAGGGTAAACATGAAGTTGTGTCAAAACAAAAGAAGAAGAATGGCGGAAAGAAGGGTAAAGACAGAATTGATGACAAATGTATTGAAGAGTTGACATTTAAGGAGTTCGCATGGAAGACATTCAAAAGCAGAGCAGATCAGCTCAAATTCTGTATGGAAGTTTCATACACACACTTGCCAACTTGTTTCATTCCATCAACCGTAGCAAGGGAAATGATCAGAGCCCAGTCCTTGCTTGACTCTACTGCAAGGCTGTTGAAAGGTTTCGAGTCTCCTGATACGGGATTAGAGCTTTATACCGCCTCTTCAGAGCTGAGAAACCTCATGAACGAGTGTCTCCATGTTCTCAAATCTCTATCTTCATCCTTCACTCTTCCAAAAATTTTCAACAGTCCGGCCCCCCAAGGCTCCATTAAGAATTTCTGTCTGCAGCATTCTTGTCTTATTTTCTGTACAGCTTCAAGTTCTGTAAGATTGCAAATGGTGAAGAAGGCACCAGTGGAATTCTTGGTCATAGATGAAGCTGCCCAACTCAAAGAATGCGAGTCAATCATTCCATTACAAGTTGCTGGACTTCACCATGCTGTTTTGATTGGGGATGAGCAGCAACTTCCTCCAATGGTTCAAAGCAAGGTTTTGTACATTAAACTTGCATTAATTTCATTATTTATTGTACATGATGATTGTCATTGATGATAATTCAACTCCATGAATTAGTAAGTTGCATGAAAATGTATGCGCTTTTCAATTTTCACACAAAGTATCTGGTAACACAAATTACATGAAAGATGGCAGATTATCTAACTATTTTTCATGCTTTCAAGGGATGTTCATATACTCGAGATTTATCCTTGTGACTATTGGCGCGGGAACTCACTAAATTTTCCTTATGTAGATTTCAGAGGAAGCAGGATTTGGTAGAAGCCTGTTCCAGAGATTGGTTCTCTTAGGGCACAAGAAACATCTTCTCAACACCCAGTACAGAATGCATCCATCCATAAGCATATTCCCCAAATGGGAATTCTATGATGGCCAGATTTTGGATGCACCAAATGTTAAGGAAAAAAGCTATGAAAAGCACTTTCTGCCTGGAAAAATGTATGGCACATTCTCTTTTATAAACATTGAGTATGGAAACGAGGAATTTGGCAATGGTCACAGCTGCAGGAATTTGGTTGAGGTTGCTATTGTTGTTGATCTGGTTGAAAGACTATTTAAAGGTACAATTTTAGAAGAAAAAAAAATCAGATTGAATAAAATCTGTGTGCTTTGAGGGTTGGCTAGACAGCATCCTTTGGATCCTGCAACTCAGCTTCTTTTTTAACCTTTGGTGCAGAATCTGTTGTGAAAAAACAGAAGGTTAGTGTTGGTGTGATCTCCCAATACAATGCTCAAGTTTCCGCACTCAAGGAAAAACTTGGAAAAAAATTTACTGATGGGGTAGACAGTGGTTTTTCTTTGAGTGTTCGCTCAGTTGATGGGTACCAAGGAGGCGAAGACGATGTTATAATCATCTCAACTGTGAGGTGTAATCAAAGCGGATCGATAGGCTTCCTTTCCAATCGTCAAAGAGCAAATGTGGCTTTGACTCGAGCAAGGTTTGTTCCATTCACACCACTTGTACAATACAATCCAGAATAAAGATGTTGTCTTGGAAGACATATTTGTTTCCTCTGGACCAGACCGGCTTTAAGACTGTTTGGTATGAAGGAATGGTGGTTTGGGAAAAAAATGGGTAAAAGACTAGTTAGAAATCTTGTTTGATATGAGTCAGAGGAGTGTAAACTCCATTTTTAAGGGAACTGGGATTCCTTCAAAATTGGGGGGAATGTTTATTTCCTTTGCTTTAGTAATAATTTGAAAAATCCTCATCTCAACCTCAAACTTTGTGCAGGCATTGCCTTTGGGTCTTAGGCAGTGGAGCAACCTTAATGAGAAGTGGCTCTGTTTGGCGCAAATTGGTTAAAGATTCGAAGGGCCGAGACAGTTTCCATGACGCCAACGATGATTGGAGCTTGGCTAGGGCCACCACCATTGCCTTGCTTGAGCTGAATAAACTCACTGATTTACTCCATTTGGGTCTGAAGTTATTTATGAACACACGGTGGAAGGTATGCTGCTTCCAATTGCGATCTTTCTTATAAATTCTGAAGAAAAACAAATACTTTCACCCATTTAGATCATTGCAAATGGAATGGGAATGTGACAAAAATTATTCAAAAAAGGGGTTGTAAGGCCATAATAGTTTTTCGCAATTATCATTAGGAAACAACAATAATTATGCGTGTATATTCATTATTATTTTCAAATACCCTCCTATCCAAACAACCCTTAAGTTATGTTTGTGAGTTTTCATGGAATGAAATGCTCATTAATGATACTTCATGGAATGAATGGTGTTGAATGAAATGAAATCGAATGTTCAATTGTTTGGAAGTTTTGTTAAGGAATCAAGTGACATTACCTTACCATTATCTAAAATTTATTATAAAATGAACGAAAGAAACTAAATTTTATTCACAATTACCAACATTACAGTTATTTTTTATCAAAATTTCCTTAATCTTTTATAGATATTTTTATAATAATAACTTAATTTCCAGCCATCGCTGACCCTTTGATTTGAAGGGCCAGTAAAAGCTTGAGAAGTCATCATTCGACCATAATTTAAATTTTATTATATAATGACTGGAATAACGTAACCTTTTCTTGAGAAACCATCACCTGTCATCCCTTAAAACTTTAAACAATGGCTTTTGAGTATAAGTCATCCCATTCCATCACATGTCACCTCAAAAAAACACCCCCAAACATAGCATTAATGTTCATTTGTTTCACCTTCAAACCTGTGTTGCAGGTTTTCTTTAGCAAAGAGTTTTGGAGATCAATGGTGGCAATCCACAATGCTGTAACTCAATACAATGTATTGTTATTGTTGGAGAAGCTGTCTAATGGCTGGCGGCAGCCATGCAAGGAGAGGAACCCTAGTTGCCTCACAGGAGCTTCCTCACAGATGTTGAAAGCATACGATGTTGACGGTCCTTATAAACTTGTTTGGACCGTTGATTTGATTCAGGAAAATTCAGTTCGTCTCCAAGTTTTGAAGATTTGGGATGTTGTGCATTTTACTAAATTACCCATGATTTCAAGGCTTGTTGATAATTCATTGGGACGATATTCAACCCAGAATATTGTTTACTGCAACACCAAGCATACAGAAGGGTATGTGTTACGCTAAGTTATCTACCAGTTTCATTGGTTCTTAAATCATGATTTTCTAAGATTTTTAGTTGTTCCAGGGATCTTGAATTCCCTGTGAGATGGAACGAATATTCGGAAGAACAGCACTCAATATCGAGTCAGCTGGCTTCTCTCCGACTAAGTGATGAACCAAACAGTTTGTCAATGGCAAACAGGCAAGTATTGCTAGTTATGCATATTGTTTAGCATGATAACCTGTTTCTGTTTAGAAATCCTATAAAATAAACCCTAACAAGCCTTTTTCATCAATTATTTATAGTTATGCATCTTGTTTGGTATCACATGCTGTTTTTCGTAACAAATGCTTTAAAACGAACCTAATTGCTAGTGATGCATCTTCTTGTTTGGAATGATAACCTGTTTTTCTTAAGAAATGCTTTAAAATGATCCCAATAATGTTTTTCTAACAAATCTACTGGAAATCTTTTGAATCAAAGCTACCAAACCCTCGAGGGCGTGAATGTCCCCTCATTTATATCTGTAGTCTCACACTTGATGTTTCAATTTCAGGAAGCAACGGAAATCTAAAGTGCTGGGTAAATGATATGAATTTCATGCTGCTGGTGAAATTGTCATATTTTCTTTCTTTTTCTTTTGTTTTGAGTCTTGTGTGATTGCATCAACATTCCTCCACATTAAGGTTGTGTTTGATGATGCTTGTAAAAAAAAAAAAAATGTTTTTGGGGTTTATGGCTTACAACAAGCGTTTCTCTTATTATTATTATTATTTTTTTGACATAAACTTCATCCCTCCCCGGTAAGCCCTGTCTTACCTTCAATCCACACTACAAATAAAAAATAACTATTTTGCCAAGATTAAAACATAGTTAAATATTATTAGATTCATTAAAATCATTGTTTGTTATAATACACTTTTAAATATATTCATAGATTAGCCCTTAATATATGTTTTCTTTCATTATTAATAAAGGCCATTTGTTAAAAAATTAAATTAAATTCACAACTCTACTTATATTTTAGACCATGAAAAACAATCACTATTTGGTTAAGATGAAACTATACCTTATGAACACTATGAATACAGTATCTGTTGAGTTTATTTTATTAGGTTATAAAGTAAGAGATATTAAACAAATGGAAATTTCCCCTCGAAGCCTACTAAATTCACACGATCATTTCATCATTACCTTAACCAATGATATCCTTACATATATTCTCAACTTTATGGATGTCATTGTTGTGATTCTTATTTGGTTTCAAGCATAATAGGAGGATGCACAGTTGGATTTAGGGAGAGGTAGATGATTTAAATGATCACAAAACCAGCCGAATCTCTATATTTTGTTAGCAAGATATCGAAATCAGTAATTATAGAAGAAAAAATACAGCAGGAAAAGGAATTGAAGGAGAATAAACAGAGAAAGGAGATCCTGATGACATAAGACCACTCTCCCGTTTGAACCCAAGCCGAGATCATCGGCCAAACCTTCCAGCTACTAGTTGAATGCCAAAGTCATTCGTATCCCTTCCCCACAAGTAATCTTCCCTATTTATTACCCTAACAACTTCTAACAAACCACCCAGTCAACAGCTACTCTCGAGAATGACAACACTGCTCCTTGGCTTATTCATTTCTACTTACCCAATACACACAACCCTTTATCCGGATTGCTCACACCTTCACCTACTAACTTACTGTCGCGCCACCTCACATGCCTAACATTTCATCCTCTCAAAAACCACCTTATCCTCAAGGTGGACCTCCAAAAGGGTTTGATAACTAACACTGGAACGACATCCACTGTTGGCGGCTTTGGTGGTGGTCTAAGCATTAATGCATCGACAATCTTGCTAGTCTTTGAAACACAAACTTTCATTGTTTTCCAAAGTCGATCAGTAGCTTCAGCAGACCATGGAGCCATATTCTTACTTTCATCGTGAAAGGCTAACAATTCAACCACTGTGAAATGCCCTTCAATAGCAAACTGTACTTCGTGAGTCCCCTCACCACAATGTGAACACCTCTGTAGGTTGAAAGCAGAATCTCTCCAGCATGTGAGACAATTGGAAACTTTAAATTGGTTGTGCTAACAAAATGGAATATGGTATAGTGACCCTTGGTCTTTTATCCATCATTGGGAGTTGGCCCCTCAGTTGCTACTCCGACAACTACTGCAGCAGAATCCTGAAGTTGCAATTCATTAGAAACAAAATCCAACAAATTGTCCAAAAGCCTCATCTTAAACATGAACAATGTGGGCTCGCATCTCGTCTGCTTGTCTCTCGTGCCATATCCACCCACAAGAGGAAACCATTCTTCAAACACAATTAAGGCCAGTGTATGAGGCTTAACCACTTGGACCGCAACAATAATGATCTTCCTTCCAGTGGCACTGTGTCTGGTAAAAACAAACTTGTCAAAGAAGCCCACACTGCTCCAACTTCATGGTCCAATCCAAAGAAGTTATTGAGAACACTAGTAGGAAAACTGTTGGTCCAAGTAAAGATGGTAAGATAATGCACAAGTCTTTAATAAAGGAATTCCGTAATAATCAACTAAGGGATTCCTACATCTCCTTCCCTCACGATCCTTCAAAGGTTTTGGATTAAACCCTTGGCTTTAGGGGTAACCAAGCAATTCATTACAAAAGTAAGACCCTTACTTTAATAGTTGTAGCAAGAAACCCAATCTCCCTTGTTTTTTAGCTGTTATAGCAAGAAACTTTCTAGTTTTAGTGGTTGTGGCTAAAAACCCAATCCCCACACTTTGATGGCAGTGTGCACCAACCCCCTCACGCTCAATGGTAGTGAGCACCCAATCTCCATCACTGAAGGTTATGGGCACTAAATGTAACATCCCAGGTAAATAAAGAATATAACTTTTTTATATTTATTAAATTTTTTGAATTAAATACTCATTTTACTTTAAAGAGGATGCTATGTTCGATGACATACATGATACGCAACAACAGATTTCATTGAAAACTTACGTTGCACACAACGTTGAGTTATATTGAAAAACATTAATATAATAATATTATTTTTAAATGGTAGTTAACACATAACCGTTTTATTGGTGGGAATGAACAAAACTAACCATATTTTGATTAAATATGTTTTTAAATGTTTACATTTATCTAATAAATTTTAGAGGCTTAAAATAAGAAAAAATCTGATTTTAAGCATAAATACTCTAATATTTATTAAAAGGCCGATTTACTGCCTTTTGATGACAAACCCTCTTTAAATCTAGTTTTGATCACTTTCATATGTTCTATTTGACAAAATAAAATTCTTCTTTAGAATCGGGACATCAAAATTTATTTTGAGTAAATTTTTGGTATTTTTCTGATAAAATTCATTTTTTAATAAATAGGGAAAATACTGTATTTTAATTCAAAACTGCCTTTTAATTTAATTTATTTATAAGGTTAGATTATCTTTTTAATTGGTTTTAAAGTGTAATTATATTATGTTTTTACTATTTAATCCAATGCTGGTCATTTGAAGTAATTTTACTTTGAAATTATACATAAATAAGTATCAATCTTTTGATAGTTATTATTTCTTAAAAACACGTTTTTTGTTTTAACAGCGGGAATTAATTTTAAATTAATTTCTGCCACTTCTGTGTTTTGAATTTGGAAAAATAGATTCTATATTTGGAATCAGGAGATCTAAATTGTGTAAATAGTTAACTTTTATTTTTAGACATTATAAATATTTACTTCATTAAATATTTTATTTATCATGGTTAAATGGTAAATCTGGTAAATAAGGGTAAAGAAATAATATTATAATAATATTAAATCACCCTAACATGTGTCATAATCCTATTAGTTGATACATTTCTGACCATAGACATCATTGAGTCGATCTTGGAGCCCTATGAAGCTACTTGAGAGTGATAATGACACTTTATATTAATTAATTTAAAGTAAAGACAAAAATGACTTAAACATATATCTTTTAGTAAATTAATTTTTACATCGGGTTATATAAGTTATCTCTTTGACTATAAATATTTATTTGAAAGTTAAAAAGATTTCCTACATCATGATATTTTTTTTTAATTTTTAGACATCAAATAAATACAAATATTTATGACACAATAATGATGCAGTGTTTACCTCATTAATGAATGATTTAAATAAATAAGATTATAAAGATTAAAACAATATTCAAAACCTATCCAATTCTTATTAGATGATTTTATTTCGAACATGAGTCATCTTATCTTTGACTTTAATAAGTCTTGGACTTTTAGAAACTGAAAATCATTATATAATAAAATAATATTTTTAAACATTCCTAAAGAGCCCCTTCTCCCCCTTATAAAAGCCCTCACTTCTAACCCATTCCTCACACTTCTCAAGTCCCTTGGCTTGTCCAACCTCTTCCCAATTAATCTCCCTACATCCCTCTCCTCCTCCTAGAAGCCTTCCCCTAGGAAGAAGGTAATTCAATTAAATCTTTTGGTTCAAACAAAAGGGAGATACCCGATTTAAAGGTAACGTATTCTCTTAAGTTCTTTTGTTTTATTTTACTTCTCCACCCCCCTAAACTTTTTTTATTCCTTTCTCTTATAAGAACACCAGTATCCTCAATATACTAGGTTGTTGTTATGAGAAGGATTCTAACTACACTTACACACACCTCCATCTAATGTGTAAAAAACATACTGTTTCTGTGGACGATGAACTATGACATGTGCCTGTCGTGGGGTGTAGCAAAACCAAATATAACCTATGTTAAAATGTATTATAGTGGATTACCTAGGTTGTCTCCAGAGAGGAGTGCACAACAATTAAGCTGTCACCTTAAAATAGAAAGAAGTGATGTTGTTTTTAGAAATTGTTTGATTTAGAAAATAAAGAAAGAAACTAAATAATGTAAAATAATTAAGTGAAAGTTTTGAAACAAATTGACAAATGATGTGATTTAAATCAGTGATATGAAATGGTGATCAAGTTAGGTTTGGTTTTCCAATTGTAATTCAATCATTGTTCATTTTACCCAATTCTCCTATGCTAAATCGTTAAGAGTGAGAATCCACAATCGTTTCTTCTCACTCCCTTGGTCAAATAAAAATGTGAGAATAAACCTTACTAAAACCTCAAATTGGTCTACTCTCCTTCCAATGTGTAATAGAGTTGTAGAAAATATCCCCAATTATCTTACGCAATTCCCAATCGGGTCTTGTTTATCCCAAGTAATCAAGAACATTCACTACTCCTCACACACGTACCAGTGATCACCGAGTACTTCACCACTAAGTCCTGGTCTATTCCATAGTTTATTAACCAAAACCTAGTGGAGGGAGATATTGATCATTGACCAAATATAAATGAACAACAGAATCTAAAATCAGATACAATCGTATATGATAATAAAAACTGTTATAGGAAATTGAAACTGATTCACAGAAGAGAAGATGATTTTAAAACATTAAGATAAGGAACTCATGAAATGCAACATGTAAAACCTCTCCTTACCCAATCACATAGAAGTTTACCCCACCATGGTAAGGGTAATTGTGACTAAGGGGAAAGAAGAATACATTACAAGACTAAGAAGTGTAAAACAAAGAAAAAAAAGAACAGAAATTTGATCCTCCAGAATCTGTCCTTCAGAAGTTTTCCTATGTTCTGCCCACCAGCCGGCCGAAACTCACTGAGGTCCCTTCTTATAGAATGTTGGAAATAAAGTTTTCTATCGACCCTCCAAATTTTAGAGTCATTGGACAGGTCCAAATAAAGATATGGCTGAATCAATGACCATTACTTTTCTGGCCTCCAAACACTGTTTCACCCACTCCACTTGGACGCGCCAAAATGATGCATTAAAGAGCTCAATAATTTATGAAATTTAATGTGAACCGTCCTTTTGAAGTCCTCTGTCGAAAACAGCTGGAATCACCTCATTCGAAGGTCGGATGAAGGAGATATTCCATATTTAATGAAGTGTGGTCCATTCTGCCTGCCAAACTGATTTCTCCACTTGATTGAATTTTCTATACCATTGGGTTTAGAATTGGGTCTTGGCCTAGAAGGAACATTTTAATCCCACAAGTATAGTAATCCTACAAAAAAAGATTCACTTCAATTGGTCCCATATTATAAAAGTTATGCCCAAAAAACAGAAGCTATATAAAACTGACAATTTTACAGAATTACCCCATTTTCACATTTAAGCCCAAAATACACCAAAAACAAATAATTGATGCAAATACACTCACATTGAATTATTGGGAGGGATTAAATCATTGAAAAACATATAAATAATAATGAAAATATTAACTCTATCAAACTACTGCTTTACGAAACAATGATTGTTCAATCTTCTCCCATCACCTCTTATGATGGTCATTAAGATGGAACTGTATATACATGTGATATACATTATATTTATATTGTATCTATACTTCTATATTTTTCATTTATATCATACCTTTATGGTTTCCTTAATGGGTAAATACGATAATTTCATTTGAGCAAGTGCAGACTACCGCCCCCTCAAAGTGATATGACTTGTTTATGCAATATGTGGAACATATAAAGGATGTACTTATTGAAATTATATATGATATTATACTGGAATTATAATATACCTATGTATCATTAAGTTTTCATTCCATTAAAATACGAAATAGAAATGAAAGTAACGTTCATGTGTACGTACGACTTACCGTCTCCATGAACGGTGCATTTCATTTCTTATCTCCAAATGTTATGTACTGTTATAAATACATATATATATTGGATATATATGATATATATGATATCTAAATCATGAATATCATTATATAGATAATTGATTTTTGACTACATGAACAACTTGTAATTATAAGAAGTTCATTTTTGACTCAAATACCAAATATCAACCAAATAACCATTATTAACTTAAACGATTGCATAATGTTTATAACATAGTAATAAGTGATATAAAAGGAATAATAAACTTGAAAAAAGTTATTAAGAAAGTAGAAATTAACTTTAGTTTATTATTCAGGAGATTAAAGAACGAACGAGTCAAGTCAGACACGAGGTAAGTGAGTTCTTATCTTACTTTTAATTCCGTGAGATTTTCATTGTTCGCCACTTATTTCTTGCATGTGGTGTATTGTGTACTGCCATTTGATATATATTATCATGATTCTATTTGTATTCATGGTATTCTGTGATTAATTTGGTGGTTTTTTTACCTTTTAAAAAAATTAACTTTTGGTCATACGACTCGATTGATTACAACGTGAAAAAGGGTTTTCATCTCACTTTTTATTCTCGTGAGATTCATGCTATATTTGCCACTATTTCCTTTTGTGTGGTGCATGTACTGCCCATGATTGTATTCATTGTATAATATACTTTAATTTATTGGTATTTACATTTTCATTGTATGATCCTTCTTTCATGTGGTGTATATTTCATAAGTTACCAAATTGGTGAGAGAATCTTTCACCCTTATCTTTTTAAAAGACTTCATTTATGTTATATCTTTTAATTTCTACTTTCTTATGTCGGGATATGTTATTCTATATCCTTATTGTTGTACATTTTGTTTCCAAGTGATGATAGAACCTTTTCTCTCTCATCAACTCATTTTTTTAATTTTAAAGTGATGTCATTAGGGTATCGAATTTATGTAAGAGAACTTCTTAACCCAATTTCAATTCTTTGGGTTAAACTTATACTTCTTGATTATGTCATGCCATGAATATGTGTGAATCTCCTCTGATTGTTTTACACTTAATATCCACTTATATTGGGTGTATTTATATTTGTCACACATAATTATGTCATTGATTTATCCTTGATCTAAGGATACTGTCTTTATAAGGGATTTCGTCTCAATTTAAATTCCATTGAGACTTCATTGTTGTTATGTGCCAATTCACTTTTATATGGTGTATATATTGTCCATTGAAATATTATACCATGAATACATTTATTCTGATAATATAATAAAGTTTTGATTAATGTTATTCCTCAATTTTTTGTACTCAAGCATCTCTCATTTTGTTAAAAACTCTTTAACTATAATATGGTTTTAAATGTTTTAAATATTTATTCTTATAAATATTTCTCATTAATGTACATGTTTTTAAAATGGGTTTTAGGATTTATTTATATGGACATTAATGTTTTAAAATGTTAATTCCTTTAAAAGCTTCAAAGTGGTATGAGACACTTTGATTCAAAAATCTATTTATTAAATGTTTTAAATGGTTTGATAAAGCATTATTTATTTCAATATCTTGATATGATATATTGTGATTGGAATGTGGAAATGTTATCTTTCCTTTATGCTTGCGTTATGTGTTATGATTATGTTATGGTAATTGGGCATTGTTTACATATACAGGTGGTTCCGTGATAAACCCGGGGCAGGTGAGCCCGCGATAGCTCTCCAATACATTGGGTAACGTGACAGAGGTAAATGTTAATGTTTCTACAAAGAGATTTAAGGAATATAATATGATGGGTATTCCAAATGTAACTCTCTACGTAGCTGTGAAAGCTACAATATAAGTTTGATATGGATGCCACAATTTACCGTTACGATTTATGATTTCTGTGTGTTATTCATAAATCTTATGATTTCATGAGGAATGTTAGGATTGAAAAGTATGGTTTCATTGATTTGTATTTATTGACGGGTTAATGTTTCATTTCCTTATTTTATAACCTTTATTGATCTTTTTATGCTCATCCCAAGTTTTGAAATATTTTTTTTACAGGACTTAAAGATGAATAGGGCTAAGGATGAGATCAAGGAAAATTCATGCTGTCTAAAACAAGGAACTGGACGTGACTTTTTTTTTCAAGGGTTTTTTATTTTATGAAAAAAATGGAAACTGAGTAGAAGTGTCTATTTTTTAATTTTTTTGAAATGTAATGTAATAGATATGACCTAATTCTCTAAAACTCTATAACTGAAAATATTGTTAATGTGAATTATTAATTTAATTCAAGATTATGAAATTTTTTAAGGCTGTGTCCTTATAGTTGATATCAGAGGTCAGTTTAGATAACTTTAGAGATTAGGGTGTTATTTAAGCATAAGTGACATAACCATAATGGTTAACATATTATAAAGAGCCATAGTTATTTTAGATAAATTGAATGAGTTTAAGATAACATGAATAAGTTTTTCTTAGTATTTACCTTCCTCATAAGATATTATATGATGATTTTACTGATATACTCACACTGACCTTTTTGGTTTTAGTAAATGGATGGATCTAGCAGGCACCAAAGTAACAGTGGATGTGAAGAAAACTGTGACGGTTTTCTGAATGAGCAACTGAATGAAATGAGAGTTACAATGAGAACTCTTGTGGTTATTATCAACCAACTATTTAGAGTCATGATTGACCACCTGAACCATGGTGATTTTTATAAGGCATCATATATGCGAGAAACAAATCCTTACAGAAGTTTAGGTAATAATCATAAAGGTAAGTATGTTAGAAAACCTATGTGTCAAGGATGTGGAAAGAAACACCTAGGAAAATGCTTCAAAGGGACGAGAAGATTCTATAGATGTGAGAATGAAGGTCATAAAGCAAGAACCTACCATGTAAAAAGGAAGCATCCAGTTGATTTTAGGAAAGATAAAGAAGTTCTTTATGAGGGATCAATTGAATGTTTTTTAAATGTGGTGTGCATGACCATTATACAAATATATGTCCTATGAAGAAGTTTTGGGAATGAGATCACCAGGATCATTCAAATATATGTTTACCAATACCTAATGCCATTCCGATTGAGGATGAAGAAACTGACAATGACCAATGAAAGATATGGATTATTTCTTAACATATGTTGTGATATTATTGAATCTTAGGATATGATTCCTAATTTTGTTTGTAGGAAAGAAGTATTTCAGAATAATTTGGTAGGGAATGGTTAATGGATCATGAAGAACATTTAATGAGTAAGAAGTCAACATATAATGGATTCAAGAGTTATGGTAGATTTTAAGATGATGGAATGCTTAAAAGTATTAAGGCTCTTTTGAGGATGAGATTACATTGGAAGAATTTTTATAGTATGTGTAACCCTGAAGTTTGATATATGAAAATGTTATTCAAGGAATAATTATCTTTTCTTTTGATGAATAATGGTGAAATTTTATTTTGGAAGAATCTATGTTTTTATTATGGACATATGGCGATTTTGGGTTATTTATGGAAATGATCAACCTATCATAGAGAATATGTGATTTGGTTAATAACACTTCAGTATGATACTTTAAGAGTAGTCAATTTAATTTGGAGATAAATGTGATTTACTGTGGAAGGCTATGTGATTAAATCCTTACGAGTTTTGGGTTACAATCTTAGTTTGGGTTATATTGAAGAATTTTAAGGACATTTTTTTATTGAATGGTCTTTGCCGAACTTTGGGTATTGTTTGTCGAATTTTGGGGATTAAGAGTAGTATTTATTTTTATAAACTATTATCCTTTTTAGGGATTATCTAGTCTTGTACTAAACGTTTTGGTTTTGGTTGATGTTTAAAGACAAGGGAAATATATAGTTCATCTTTTGTGGATTATATGATAATCTAGAAGTTGATTCTAGCACTTTTAATGTGTCCAAGTCACTTTGAATACTTCTCATTTGGAGAAAAGATGAGTTTGTGGTAGAAATTTAGTAAAGGATGAAAGTCTACATGACAAGTAAGTATGTTTCCTTATGTTTTTAGTTAAACTCATAAATAAATTCCTCAACTTTATGAAAAGTAACTTAAAACAAAAACATTGTCCGTTAAATTTTCCTACTGGGGAATCAAATACCGTTTAACCCATCACAAGTTTGTGATTTTCTTGTGGTTAATATTCTCTTAATCATGTTTTCTACCACTCTCCATCAAACCTTGATGGTTTGTTTCTCTTCCATATCCATGTTTTCCTACATGGAATCCTAGTATGAGCTATCTCAGGTGACCTTTTTATTTCTATTTCTTTCTTTTAAAGTGATATTTTTATTGACTATTTCTGATGTGGGACTTTTAATGAAGTTTCCAAGCCCAATTTTAAAATTGCGAGGATGCAATTCCCAAAAGGGGGGAAGGATGTAACATCCTAGGTAAATAAAGAATATAACTTTTTTATATTTATTAATTTTTTTGAATTAAATATTCATTTTACTTTAAATGGGATGCTATGTTTGATGACATATATGATACACAACAACAAGTTTCATTGAAAACTTACGTTGCACACAACATTGAGTTATACTTAAAAATATTAATATAATATTATTATTTTAAACAGTAGTTAACGCATAGCCGTTGTATTAGCGGGAATGAACAAAACAAACCATATTATGATTAAACATGTTTCTTAAATGTTTTTACATTCATCCAATAAATTTTATAGGCTTAAAATAAGAAAGAATCTGATTTTAAGCATAAATACTCTAATATTTATTAAAAGGTCGATTTACCGCCTTTTGATGGTGAACCCTCTTTAAATCTAGTTTTGATCACTTTTATATGTTCTATTTGATAAAATAAAATTCTTCTTTAGAATCGGGACATCAAAATTTACTTTGGGTAAATTTTTGGTATTTTTCTGATAAAATTCATTTTTAATGAATAGTGAAAAATACTGTATTTTAATTCAAAATTGACTTTTAATCTAATTTATTTATAAGGTTAGATTATCTTTTTAATTGGTTTTAAAGTATAATTATATCATGTTTTTACTATTTAATCCAATTCTGGTCATTGGAAGTAATTTTATTTTGAAATTGGACATAAATAAGTGTAAATCTTTTGATAGTTATTATTTCTTAAAAACACGCTTTTTGTTTTGGCATCGGGAATTAAGTTTAAATTAATTTCCACCACTTATGTGTTTTGAATTTGGAAAAATTAATTCCATATTTGGAATCATGAGGTCCAAATTATGTAAATAGGTAACTTTTATTTTTAGACATTATGAATATTTACTTTAGTAAATATTTTATTTACCATGGTTAAAGGGTAAATCTGGTAAATAAGGGTAAATAAATAATATTATAATAATATTAAATTACCCTAACATGTGTCCTAATCCTATTGGTTGATACATTTCCGACCATGGGCATCCTTGGGGGTCGATTTTGGGACCCCATAGAGCCACTTGAGAGTGATAATGACACTTTATATTAATTAATTTAAAGTAAAGATAAATATGACTTAAACATATATCTTTTAGTAAATCAATTCTTACATGGGGTTATATAAGTTATCTCTTAGACTATAAATATTTATTTAAAATCTAAAAGGATTTATTACATCATGATATTTTTTTTATAATTTTTAGACATCAAATAAATAAAAATATTTATGACACAATAATGATGCAGTGTATACCTCATTAATGAATAGTTTAAATAAATAAGATTATAAAGATTAAAAAAATATCCCAAACCTGTACAATTCTTATTGGATGATTTTATTTCAAATAATAGTCATCTTATATTTTACTTTAATAAGTTTTGGACCTTTAGAAACCAAAAATCATTATATAATAAAATAATATTTTTAAACATCCCTAAAGAGCCCCTCCTCCCCCTTATAAAAAGGCCTCACTTATAACCCATTTATCACACTTCTCAAGCCCCTTGGATCATCCAAACTCTGCCCAATTAAGCTCCATACATCACTCTCCTCCTCCTAGAAACCTTCCACTAGGAAGAAGGCAATTCAATTAAACCTTTTGGTTCAAACAAAAGGGAGATACTCGATTTAAAGGTAACGTTTTTTCTTAAATTCTTTTGTTTTATTTTACTTATCCAACCCCTAAACTCTTTTTATTCCTTTCTTTTATAAGAACATCAGTATTTTCAATATACTAGGTTTTTGTTATGAGAATTATTCTAACTACACTTACACACACCTCCATCTAATATGTAAAGAACATACTATTTCTATGGACGGCGAACTACTGCCTCACGAAATGATGATTATTCAATATTCTCCCATCACCTCTTATGGTGGTCATTAATATGGAACTGTATATACATGTGATATATATTATATTTATATTGTATCTGTACTTCTGTATTTCTCATTTATATCATACCTTTATGGTTTGCATAATGGGTAATTACGATAATTTCATTTGAAGAAGTGCAGACTATCGCCCCCTCAAAGTGATATGACTCGTTCATGCCATATGTGAAACGTATAAAAGATGGAGTTACTGAAATTATATATGATACTGTACTTGAATTATAAAATACCTATTTATCATTAAGCTTTCATTCCATTAAAATACGAAATAGAAATGAAAGTAGCGTTCATGCGTACGTACGACTTACCGTCTCCATGAACGGTGCATTTAATTTCTTATCTCCAAATGTTATCTACTATTATAAATACATATATATACTGGATATATATGATATATATGATATCTAAATCATAAATATCATTATGTAGATAATTGATTTTTGACCACATGAACAACTTGTAATTATAAGAAGTTCATTTTTGACTCAAATACCAAATATCGACCAAACAACCATTATTAACTTAAATGATTGCATAATGCTTATAACATAGTAATAAGTGATATAAAAGGAATAATAAACTTGAAAAGGGTTATTAAACAAGTATAAATTAACTTTAGTTTATTATTCAGGAGATTAAAGAACGAATGGGTCAAGTCAGACACGAGGTAAGGGGTTTCTTATCTCACTTTTAATTCCATGATATTTCCATTGTTTTCCACTTATTTCTTACATGTGGTGTATTGTGTACTTCCATTTGATATATATTATAATTATTTTCTTTATATTCATGGTATTCTGTGATTTATTTGGTGGTTATTAGCTTTTGGTCATACGACTCGACTGATTACAATGTGGAAAAGGGTTTTCATCTCACTTTTTATTCCCATGAGATTCATGCTACATTTTCCACTATTTCTTTTTATGTGGTGTATATAATACCCATTATTGTATTCATTGTGTAATATAATTTAATTTATTGATATTTACATCTTCAT
Source organism: Viscum album (assembly GCA_963277665.1). Taxonomy (NCBI): domain Eukaryota; kingdom Viridiplantae; phylum Streptophyta; class Magnoliopsida; order Santalales; family Viscaceae; genus Viscum; species Viscum album. Next base: position 826,871,859 of record OY728133.1, on the reverse strand, counting down.
CGTATGATCCTTCTTTCATGTGGTGTATGTTTCGTAAGTTACCAAATCGGTGAGGGAATCTTTCACCCTCATCTTTTTAAAAGACTTCATTTATCTTATGTCTTTTAATTTCCACTTTCTTATGTCGGGATATATTATTATATATCCTTATTGTTGTACATTTTTTTCCAAGTGATGATATAACCTTTTCTCTCTCATCAACTCATTTTCTTAATTTTAATGTGACGCCGTTAGGCTGTCGAATTTCTGTAAGAGAACTTCTTAACCCAATTTCAATTCTTTGGGTTAAACTTATACTTCTTGATTATGTCATGCAATGAATATGTGTGAATGTCCTCTCATTGTTTTACACTTAATATCCACTTATATTGGGTGTAATTATATTTTTCACACATAATTATGTCATTGATTTACCCTTAATCTAAGGATACTGTCTTTATAAGGGATTTCATCTTAATTTACATTCCATTGAGATTTCATTGTTGTTATGCGCCAATTCATTTTTATGTGGTGTATGTACTATCCTTTGGAATATTATACCATGAATACATTTATTCTCATAATATTATAAAGCTTTGATTAATTTTATTCCTAAATTGTTTGTATTCAAGCATCTCTCATTTTGTTAAAAACTCTTTAACTAAAATATCATTTTAAATGTTTTAAATATTTATTATTATAAATATTTCTCATTAATGTCTATGTTTTAAAAATGGTTTTTAGGATTTATTTATTTTCATATTAATGTTTTAAAATGTTAATTCCTTTAAAATATTCAAATTGGTATGAGACACTTTGATTTAAAAATCTATTTATTAAATGTTTTAAATGATTTTGAAAATGGTTTGATGAAGTGTTGTTTATTTCAATATCTTGATATGATATATTATGATTGGAATGTGGAAATGTTATATTTACTTTATGTTTGTGTTATGTGTTATGATTATGTTATGGTTATTTGGTATTGTTTACGTATACAGATGGTTTCGTGATAAACCTAGGGCGGGTGAGCCTGTGATAGCTCTCCAATGCATTGCGTAACGTGATGGAGGTAAACATTAATGTTTATCCTAATAGATTTAGGGAATATACTGTGATGGGTATTCCAAATGTAAATCCCTACGTAGCTATGAAAGCTACAATGTAATTTTGATATGGATGCCACAATTTACCTTTACGGTTTATGATTTCTGTGTGTTATTCATAAATATTATGATTTCATGAGGTATATTAGGATTAAAAAGTATAGTTTCATTGATTTGTATTTATTGATGGCTTAATGTTTCCTTTTCTTATTTTATAACCCTTATTGATATTTTTTATGCTCATCCCATGTTTTGAAATGTTTTTCACAGGACTTAAAGATGAATATGGTCAAGGATGGGATCAAGGAAAATTTATACTATCTAAAACATGGAACTAGACATGACTTTTTTTTCAAGAGTTTTTATTTTATGAAAAAATGGAAACTCAGTAGAAGTGTCTACTTTGTAATTTTTTTGAGATGTAATTTAATAGTTATTGCCTAATTCTCTAAAATTCTAAACCTGAAAAGATTCTCAATGTGAATTATTAATTTAATTCAAGATTATGAAATGTTTTAAGACTGAGTCCTTATAGTTGGTATCAGAGGCTGATTTAGATAACTTTAGAGTTTAGGGTGTTATTTAAGCATAAGTGACATAACCATAATGGTTAAAATATTATAAAGATCCATATTTATTTTAGATAAATTGAATTATTTTAAGATAACATGAATAATTCTGTCTTAGTATTTACCCTCCTCATAAGATATTATATGATGATTTTACTGATATACTCACACTGACCTTTTTGGTTTTAGTAAATGGCTGGATCTAGCAGGTACCAAAGTAACAGTGAATGTGAAGAAAACTGTGATGGTTTTCTGAATGAGCAACTGAATGAAATGGGAGTTGCAATGAGAATTCTTGTGGTTATTCTCAACCAAATATCTGGAGTCATGATTGACCACCTGAACCATATTGATTTTTATAAGTCATCGTATATGAGAGAAACAAATCCCTATGAAAGTTTAGGTAATAATCATAAAGGTAAATATGTTAAAAAACCTATGTGTCAAGGATGTGGAAAGAAACACCTAGGAAAATGCTTCAAAGGGATGAGAAGATGCTATAGATGTGGGAATGAAGGTCATAAAGTAAGAACCTTCCATGGAAAAAGGAATCATCCAGTTGACTCTAGGAAATGGAATGAAGTTCTTTCTAAGGGATCAATTGAATGTTTTAAATGTGCTATGCATGGTCATTATTCAAACAGATGTCCAACGAAGAAGCTTCGGGAATGGGATCACCAGGATCATACAAATATATGTTTACTAATAACTAATGCCATTCCGATTGAGGATGAAGAAACTGAAAATGACCAATGAAAGGTATGGATTATTTCTTAACACATGTTTTGATATTATTGAATCTTAGGATATGATTCATGATTTTGTTTGTAGGAAAGAAGTATTTCAGAATAAGTTGGTAAGGAATGGTTAATGGATCATGAAGAATGTTGAATGAGTAAGAAGTCAACATATAAGTGATTCAAGAGTTATGGTATATTTTAAGATGATGAAATGCTTAAAATTATTAAGGATCTTTTGAGGATGAGATTACATTGGAAGAATTTTTTATAGTATGTGTAACCCTGAAGTTTGATATATTAAAATGTTATTCAAGGTATAATTATCTTTTCTTTTGATGAATAATGGTGGAATTTTATTTCGGAAGAATCTATGTTTTTAATATTGACATATGGTGATTTTGGGTTATTTATGGAAATGATTAACCTATCATAGAGAATATGTTATTTGGTTAATTACACTTCTGTATGAGACTTTAAGAGTAGTTGATTTATTTTGGAGATAAATGTTAATATTTTCTGTGGAAGACTATGTGATTAAATCCTTCTGAGTTTTAGGTTATAATCTTAGTTTGGGTTACATTGAAGAATTTTAAGGACATTTGTTTATTTAATGGTATTTACCAAACTCTGGGTATTGTTTTTCAAATTTTGGGGATTTAGAGTAGTATTTATTTTTATAAAGTATTAGCCTTTTTGGGGATTATTTGGTCTTGTACTAAACATTTTGGTTTTGGTTGATGTCTAAAGACATGAGAAATACACAATTCATCTTTTGGGGATTATCTAATAATCTTGAAGTTGATTCTAGTGCTTTTAATGTGACCAAGTCAGTTTAAATACTTATCGTTTGGAGAAAAGATAAGTTTGTGGTAGAAATTTAGTAAAGGATGAAAGTCTAAATGACAAGTAAGTATGTTTCCTTATGTTTTTAGTTAAGCTCATAAATAAATTCCTCAACATTATGAAAAGTAACTTAAAACAAAAATATTGTTCGTTAACTTTTCCTACTGGGGAATCAGAGAACGTTTAACCCATCACAAGTTTGTGATTTTCTTGTGGTTAACATTCTCCTAATCATGTTTTCTACAACTGTTCATCAAACCTTGATGGTTTGTCTCTCTTCCATATCTATGTTTTCCTACATGGAATCCTAGTATGGGCTATCATGGGTGACCTTTTTATTTCTATTTCTTTCTTTTAAAGTGATATTTTTATTGACTCTTTTTCTGTTGTGGGGCTTTCAATGAAGTTTCCAAACCCAATTTTAAAATTGCGAAGACGCAATTCCCAAAAGGGGGAAGGATTTAACATCCCAGGTAAATAAAGAATATAACTTTTTTATATTTATTAAAACTTGTGAATTAAATATTAATTTTACTTTAACGGGGATGCTATGTTCGATGCCATACCTGATATGCAATAACAGATTTCATTGAAAACTTCGGTTGCACACAACATTGAATTATACTGAAAAATATTAATATAATATTATTATTTTAAATGGTAGTTAATGCATAACCGTTGTATTGACAGGAATGAACAAAACTAACCATATTATGATTAAATATGTTTATTAAATGTTTTTACATTTATCCAATAAATTTTAGAGGCTTAAAATAAGAAAGAATCCGATTTTAAGCATAAATACTCTAATATTCATTAAAAGGTCAATTTACCGTCTTTTGATTGTGAACCCTCTTTATTTTTGGTCATTTTTATATGTTCTATTTGATAAAATAAAATTCTTCTTTAGAATCAGGACATAAAAATTTACTTTGGGTAAATTTTTGGTATTTTTCTGATAAAATTCATTTTTAATGAATAGTGAAAAATAGTGTATTTTATTTCAAAATTTCCTTTTAATCTAATTTATTTATAAGGTTAGATTATCTTTTTAATTGGTTCTAAAGTGTAATTAAATTTTGTTTTTACTATTTAATTCAATGTTGGTCATTAGAAGTAATTTGACTTTGAAATTAGACATAAATAAGTGTCAATATTTTGGTAGTTATTATTTCTTAAAAACACGCTTTTGTTTTGACAACATAAATTAATTTTAAATTAATTTCTCCCACTTCTGTATTTTGAATTTTAAAAAATTTATTCTATATTTGGAATCAGGAGGTCTTAATTTTTTCAATAGGTAACTTTTATTTTTATACATTATGAATATTTACTTCAGTAAATATTTTATTTACCATGGTTAAAGGGTAAATCTGGTAAATAAGGTTAAAAAAATAACATTATAATAATATTAAATTATCCTAACTTGTGTCCTAATCCTATTGGTTGATACATTTCTGACCATGGGCATCCTTGGGCCAATTTTGGGACCCCATAGAGCCACTTGAGAGTGATAATGACACTTTATATTAATTAATTTAAAGTAAAGATAAATATGACTTTAAACATATATCTTTTAGTAAATCAATTCTTACATGGGGTTATATAAGTTATATCTTCGACTATAAATATTTATTTGAAATATAAAAGGATTTATTACATCATGATAATTTTTTTTTATAATTTTTATACATCAAATAAATAAAAATATTTATGACACAATAATGATGCAGTGTTTACCTGATTAATGAATAGTTTAAATAATTAAGATTATAAAGATTAAAAGAATATCCCAAACCTATACAATTATTATTGGATGATTTTATTTCAAACACTAGTCATATTATCTTTGACTTTAATATGTTTTGGACCTTTAGAAACCAAAAATCATTATATAATAACATAATATTTTTAAACATTCCTAAAGAGCCCCTCCCCCCCTTATAAAAAGGCCTCACTTATAACCCATTTATCACACTTCTAAAGCCCCTTTGATCATCCAAACTCTGCCAAAGTAATCTCTCTACATCCCTCTCCTCCTTCTAGAAGCCTTCCCCTAGTCAAAAGACAATTCAATTAAACCTTTGGTTCAAACCAAAGGGAGATACCCGATTTAATGGTAACATCTTATCTTAAGTTATTTTATTTTATTTTACTTCTACAACCCCTAAACTCTTTTTATTTATTTATTTTATAATAACAATAGTATACTTAATATACCTGGTTGTTTTTATGAGAACGATTCTAACTAAACTTACACACACCTCCATCTAATGTGTAAAGAACATACTGTTTCTGTGGACGACGAACTACTGCCTCACGAAACGATGATTGTTCAATCTTCTCCCATCAAATCTTATGGTGGTCATTAATATAGAACTGTATTTACATGTGATATATATTATATTTATATTATATCTATACTTCTTTATTTTTCATTTATATTATACCTTTATGGGTTCCATAATGGGTAAATATGATAATTTTATTTGAGGAAGTGCGGACTACCGCCCCCTTAAAGTGATATGGCTCGTTCATGCCATATGTGGAACGTATAAAGGATAAAGTTACTGAAATTATATATGATATTATACTGTAATTATAATATACCTATGTATTATTAAGTTTTCATTCCATTAAAATATGACATAGAAATTAAAGTAGCCTTTATGCGTACGAACGACTTACCATCTCCATGAACGATGCATTTCATTTCTTATCACCAAATGTTATGTAATGTTATAAATACATATATATACTGAATATATATATGATATATATGATATCTAAATCATTAATATCATTCTGGAGATAATTTATTTTTGACCACCTGAACAACTTGTAATTTTAAGAAGTTCATTTTTGACTCAAATACCAAATATCGACCAAACGACCATTATTAATTTAAATGATTGAATAATGTTTATAACATAGTAATAAGTGATATAAAAGGAATTATAAACTTTAAAAATGTTTTTAAGAAAGTACAAATTAACTTTAGTTTATTATTTAGGAGATGAAAGAATGAACGGGTCAAGTCAGACACGGGGTAAAGGGTTTCTTATCTCACTTTTAATTCCATGACATTTCCATTGTTTGACACTTATTTCTTGCATGTGGTGTATTGTATACTGAAATTTGATATATATTATCATGATTCTATTTATATTCATGGTATTCTATGATTAATCTGCTTATTATTAACTTTTGGTTATACGACTCGATTGATTACAACGCGGTAAAGGGTTTCCATCTCACTTTTTATTCCCATGAGATTCATGCTATATTTGACACTATTTCCTTTTGTATGGTGTATGTAATACCCATGATTGTATTCATTTTGTAATATACTTTAATTTATTTGTATTTACATCTTCATCGTATGATTCTTCTTTTATGTGGCGTATGTTTCGTAAGTTTCCAAATCGGCAAGAGAATCTTTTACCCTCCTCTTTTTAAAAGGCTTTATTTATGTTATGTATTTTAATTTCCACTTTCTTATGTCGGGATATGTTATTCTATATCATTATTGTTGTAAATTTTGTTTCCAAGTGATTATAGAACCTTTTCTCTCTCATAAACTCATTTTCTTAATTTTAAAGTGATGCTGTTTGGCTGTCAAATTTCTGTAAGATAACTTCTTAACCCAATTTCAATTATTTGGGTTAAACTTATACTTCTTGATTATGTCGTGCCATGAATATGTGTGAATGTAGTCTGATTGTTTTATACTTAATATCCACTTATATTGGGTGTATTTATATTTGTCACACATAATTATGTCATTGATTTATCCTTAATCTAAAGATACCATCTTTATAAGGGATTTCATCTCAATTTACATTCCATTGAGACTTCATTATTGTTATACACCAATTAAATTTTATATGGTGTATATACTATCCATTGGAATATTATTCCATGAATACATTTATTCTGATAATATTATAAAGTTTTGATTAATGTTATTCCTCAATTTTTTGTATTCAAGCATCTCTCATTTTGTTAAAAACTCTTTAACTAAAATATCATTTTAAATGTTTTAAAGATTTATTCGTATAAATATTTCTCATTAATGTTCATGTTTTAATTTTTTTTTTCAAGATTTATTATATGAACATTAATGTTTTAAAATGTTAATTCCTTTAAAAGCTTCAATGTTTTATAGGACACTTTGATTCAAAATTTATTTATTAAATGTTTTAAATGGTTTTGAAAATGGTTTGATAAAGCATTGTTTATTTCAATATCTTGATATGATATATTGTGATTGGAATGTGGAAATGTTATCTTTCATTTATGCTTGTGTTATGTGTTATGATTATTTTATGGTTATTGGGCATTGTTTACGTATACGGGTGGTTCTGTGATAAACCTAGGGCGGGTGAGCCTGAGATAGCTCTCCAATGCATTGGGTAACGTGACAGAGGTAAACGTTAATTTTTCTCCTAAGAGATTTAGAGAATATACTATGATGGGTATTTCAAATGTAACTACCTATATAGCTGTAAAAGCTACAATGTAAGTTTGATATGAATGGCACAATTTACCCTTACAATTTATGGTTTCTGTGTGTTATTCATAAATCTTATGATTTCATAAGGTATGTTAGGATTGAAAATTATGGTTTCATTGATTTTTATTTATTGATGAGTTAATGTTTAATTTCCTTATTTTATAACCCTTATTGAGATTTTTATGCTCATCCCAAGTTTTGAAATGTTTTTCACAGGACTTAAAGATAAATAGGATCAAGGATGAGATCAAGGAAAATTCATGCTGTCTAAAATATGAAACTAGACATGATTTTTTTTTCAAGAGTTTTTATTTTATGAAAAAATGTAAACTGAGTAGAAGTGTCTACTTTGTACTTTTTTTGATATGTAATGTAATAGTTATGGCCTAATTCTCTAAAACTCTAAACCTGAAAAGATCATCAATGTGAATTATTAATTTAATTTAATATTATGAAATGTTTTAAGGCTGGGTCCTTATACCAAACCCCTCACACTAAATGATATTGAGATCCCAAGAAAAGAGAAAAGAAGAGACTTGCTATATGTTATCACTTTGAATCACACTCTCAATCCTCTAGTGAGAATACAACAAGAATAGAGTGAGAGGAAGGGAGACAATTGTAAGAGAGCACAAGAATAAGAGAAAAGTGACAAAATTTGGATATAGAATGAATCTTCATGGTAACCACATCATCCAAGCACCCTTGAGGTTGTATTTATAGCCTCCAATAGCCTTAAGACCATTTTGGAACCTCTTAGGGTCAAAAAGAGCCATTGGGAGTCAAATTAATGCGTCATGGTTCATCAAAAAATGACTATTTTTTGCTTGTCTGGAAGCCATCAGGTAGCTGGTGACACTTGGATAGAACCCAGGTTCTGTCCAGATCCCATCAACTATCTGGTGTACCCCACTGGGTAGCCGTTGGTACCCTTTAGGTGAAGGACTTCAAAAATGTAATCCACAAGTCTTTCAAGCCCTCCGTTTGATCCGCCAACTTCATAGAAAAATTTCTAAAACATGAACATTGAAATCCATCAAAATAAAAATGTTAGAAACACAATTGTGTGTTTTTGATCATTAAAACCACCAAAGAGAGTGAGGTGTACAACAATATCCTTCCTTTTTATGATCACAAACACTTAAGAAATTAATCAATATAAAGATAGACATGATGCAATTCTCATGATTATATCCAAAATAAATTTCAATATTTCATAATGAAATTCAATCAACAATTTTCAATACTTCAAAATTCAATTTAGAAAAGACTTTCAAGGATGATTTTAAAAATTATTTCATCAGTAACTCAATTTAAAAACTTCACACTTAAGAAATTAATCAACACAAATATAAACATGATGTAATTCTCATGATTATATCCAAAATAAATTTCAATATTTTATAATGAAATTCAACAAATCATTTTCAATACATCAAAAAACAATTTATAAAATGCTTTCAAGAATGATTTCAAAAACAATTTCATTAATAACAAAATTTCAAAACTTCTTCCCCTTTGTGATTATCAAAAAGGTAAAATGACAAAACTTTCACAATTCAAGAATAATTCAATTTTAAAACCATTCAATTTTCAAAACAATTGAATCAATTCAAGGTACCTTTGAAACTATTACCTTCCCCTTGTAAAAAAAATATAAATGTTCATTTGATGTAAAAAATATCTCCCTCTTTGAAGATATAAAACTACAACTATGAAAAATCTTGAAATTAAAACAAGTTTAAAAAGATTTGAAACCCTTTGAAAATATATTTTGATAGACTATAATATAACCATACCATAGATTTCATAATCTTCTCCCCCAAAATAATTTTAAACAATGTATTAGAGAAATCATACCTTCAATTTTGTCACCTTATCCCCCTTTGTAATTATCATAACACTCATCAACAAGGGTTAGATAAATAAGGTTAATGCATTCATAATAATACGAGGTCTAAGCATAAGAGAGACAAAGTCGAAATAGAAATTTCATAACCCATAAAGTTTCATCAAGAGAGTTCAAAACTGAAAATTTTATTTGAAGTCTTGAAATTTTTTAACTTTCTAAAGAATATTTAGAAAACTAAAAAATGCACATTCTATGTGTTCAAACTTTCAAGAACATTCCTTAAAATTTGAGAGCAAATAAACACATGATCATGTTTTATAAAAACAAAGATAACTTTGAAATATAAACATACTTAAATTTTTTTATAAAAAGAGTGTCTCTCTAGGAATAATTTTAGATATAAAAAGAGATTTGGTTCCCCTAAATTAGAGCATTAAAATCACATGAGACTATAAAATATGTCAAATTAAGTTCAATAGAGATAAAATTATTTTAAAGAAATGAATCAAAGATTACAACAAAAATAGATTTTAAAATAAATTTTCAAATTCTAAAAATATTCCAACATTCAAAATAGATTTTGAGAACAAAAAATTTCACACCCATGTGATTTGAATTAAAAGATAAAATTTTGAAATTAAATTTTAAAAACTACTAGAGTATAAAACTGATTTTATAATTCTAGAGTTTGTTAAAAAATTGGTGTCTTTCTTTAGGAACATTTCAGATTTAGAAAGCTGAGTCTCCCCCTCAATTGATGCATACTTAAAAAGTACCGAGGATCCACATGTCATGTAATCAGAGTTAAATGAATAAAAGAGAAAACGGACAAAAATCACTTAAGAGAGTAAAATCAATCAATCAATCAATCAAGAGAAGCCCTCTCCTCCCCAGCATCGACGTCTCTCCAAGGGTACCTGGAATCTGCAACGGACATCCAGTTGTCCCAGTTTCGGCCAAAGAATTTGCTGAAGCTTCGTCACTTCTTTCTACGGCCCTGGTCGCAAAGTTCACTCGGCGTCGACCTCCGGTTGAGATGTTCGAGAGGTATGTGAACCAGGAATGGGGTTTAGGTCACTGTGCGGTGGTCGGACTCCTTGGACCGCGTCAAATTCTTGTTTGTCTTGTGGACGAAGATGACCTGGCACGGGCCTGGTCTCGTACAAGAAGATCCGTGAGAGGTTTTTCTTTCTTTTTACATCGATGGACGTTTTATTTGAACATGAATCGCGACTCTTCATCGTCGGCAGTTTGGATTCAACTCCCGGGGTTACCGCTTCCCTTTCAGAATCCAGCGATCCTCCGATCAATTGGTAATTCTATAAGTCGTTTCCTCTGTTTGGATTGGAAGACCGATTCCTTAGTGCACCCAATTATTGCGCGAATTTGTGTTGAAATGGAGTTATCCTGTCCTCCACCCGACAAGGTATGGGTTGTGATCGAAGGCCAATATAGGTACGTGCAAAGAATCTACTATGAATCCTAGTCTTTGTTCTGTGACTTCTGCCATCGACAGGGCCACCGCGTCGAGGAGTGCCGCAAAAGGACTTCGGCGGTTGTGGATGGCACTTCCTCGGTGAGCAAGGGTGACTCAGGTCAGGCTGAGGGCAAGGGAGCCGGTCCTGGCAATGGCAATGAACCTGTTGCGCACACACTGAGGTCACAAGAGGTGCCTTCGGATACCAGTGAACATATTGAGGCACTTCGGGGTGTCCAGGACCAGGGTTCTCCTGGCCAATCTGGGGTGGGGTTTCCCAGTTCTGCTAATGTGTCGGCAGTGGTTCATACTGACTCGGGGAGAGCGGGTTCTGCAGGTACAGTGGTGAAGGAGAGATTGAAAGTTTTGGAACCTCAGGTGGAGGCGGTTGTAGAAGGCCCCAAGAAGGACTTGGGTGTTTCCCAGGAATTTAGTAGCATGGGGAATGAGGTGCAGGGTCTAGCAGATGGGGCTTCAGAGTGACTCTCCCTATCTATAGGTGAGACTACCAGAAGGGAGGCCATAGGTGTTCTGGCCAGGGGCTCGAAGGTTTAAAATCTCCAGCTCTAATATATGGGCAGGGGTTTTGACCAACCTATTTTTCTGTAGGGATCAGGAGTTGGGGAAGATTGTGTCTTGGGGAAGGAATGGACCAGTGGGGTGGGGACTGATCTGGGTACCGCCCCTAGCCAAATGATAGGGAATGGTTTGGAGTTGCAGGCCCATACTAGCCTTGGAGATGCAGGGGTTCGGGGCCTGCCTTCCCGCCAGAGGTTGTTTCTCCTGTCCGAAATCCTGTAGTCTTGAGTAACAGGTATGAGAGGCTGGCCGAGGAGGAATTCAGAACTAATTCAGCTGCTCTGGATGTGGAAGAGGTTGAAGATGGTGGAAGGTAATCTGAACAGGGCGTGGTCTGTAGAAGTTTCTCAGAAGCAGAAGTAAGTTCGAGGGGTATCAGGAGTAAGAGAGGGAGGAGGGGTAGGAAAGATTACTCCTCCTTACCTCCTCCTATGAAGACCCGGTCTACAAAGAATATATTGGTTGAGAAGCTGGAAAAGGATATTAGTCTAAAGTCACCTGGACAGCTTGGCCCTTCCCCGGATTTGGTCTTAAGTTTGGGTGATGTGGTGATAGAGCAGGTGTTATTCCTCAATGCATCAGAAGAGGATGTAGCCAAGATGATGGGTAGGAATCTTGAAGTGGAGATTAATGAGGAACAATATATTTGGGTTGATAAACAGGACACGATCCTGGTTGGAGGCTTAAATAAGGGGTTGATCGGACTTGAGGAGTATATGCAGGTCTAGAATAAACTGACTTCTTCCTTTGAAGACATGATAAGGGGGGATCCTCTTCTGCAGGTGTCTAATTTATCCTGGAGGATAGTTAGAGACTCTGACTCTGGTAGGATTCAACTGGTTTTCAATGACTCTATTTTACTTATTTCCTAGATTATGCTTTGTTGAGTTACCAATCTTGTTGTGTGAGGAATGTGGAAGGGTCAGTTCGGCTCAGATGGGCTAGAGTGTGATGCTTCTTCCTCTGCAGGCCATTTGGGATGTGGTGGATACGGAGGGATGACTTTCCATTGGGAGGGACCATGCTTGCATGGGATCGTCGAGTGGTCCTTCTTTGGAGTTAGCGGTCGCTGCTTTGGCTTGGATGAGGTTGTTTCTGATATTATGCTTGTCGTTGTTGGGTGCTTGTTGGAACTTATGGTTTCTCACTTTGACCTCAAAAGTGTCTTTATTTATAATAAAAAAATAATTTTCAGGTCAATCCAAGATTTAAATAAAAGGATCATATGAATATCAATGAGTTCAAGATTAAAATGAAAAAGTGTATCAACACTATTCAAGATTAAAATAAAATAGTTCATGATAATCAATAAAATTTAAGGATAGATAAATTATTAAAAGAGATAAAGATAGATAAGACATAATGTTTCTTCTAAGACCATTTCAGAATTAAGAAAAAGGTTGGTGCCTTCTTAGTTAGGGTATTAGAAATACAATGAGACATGAAACTATGATATTCAATATCAAAAATTAAAGACTATACCAATGAGGGTTTAAAAAGGAATTTCAATATTTTATAATGAAATTAAAATAGATTATAAAAATGGTTTTAAGATTAAATTATCAAATTTTCATAATGAAATGAATTACAACATTGAAATTTTATAAAATAATTTGAGCATAAGAGGAATTTTAATAATATACTAAAGAAAACCATAGAGAAAACAATGAATCATTTCATTACATTTCACATTTTAAAATATATAATCATGCTCTCCTTTTGTAACTATTAGAAACAAGTTAAAGCTCATAACAAGGTGAGATGGACAATTGATAATGCATAAGACATAAGTGGCACACATAGCCAAACGACATTTTCAAAAGAATTGACTTCCCAATGATTTTGATTTCATAATATCAGAAGAATACAAATTGATTAGAGTGAGAGGAGGATAATAGAGGCATAAAATAAAAGAAAAACATCATTAACATAAGAGACCAAGAGGTCCTGAAATGAAGCTACCAACTAGCTAATGAGCTATACCGACAAATTAGTGGGGAAAAAATCATGGTTCTGGAAATCACCACCGGCTACCTAGTGAGGAATCACCGACTAGCCTAGGAAGCTCAAATTATTGTACAAATTCTCTCTCATGATGTTTTCATGATAAAAAACACTCATATTTGTATATAATGGTTTTGTTTAAGTGATTTTATATTATGACAACTGTAGAACAATTCATGTTTTTGATGGACCAAATGATGAAATTCAAAGGCAATAGAGGGCCATTCTTGAAGGAATAAAAATGTCATTGGAGGATCATTAAAGTTCTTTATTGAAGTTTCAAATGATGTGTTGATATCATGGAATGAAGTTAAAGACCTATTGAAGACCTTTAAGGAATCTTGAAAGGCCTTGTTTATGTTTAGGCAACTGCAAGAAGTATCAGCTGGTTGGTGCAGGTCATCGGCCATCCGATGCCATGTGGACAGAACCACCTATGTAGTAGTTGTCCACCAACTAACTGGTGGAGGAACTCTGAACAGATAGTGGAAGTAGATAAAACTTGTGAACCTATAAGAGGTCCATCATCCAATCGATGGATAACAATGACTACCCGATGAAAGTTTTCCAGATTCACTCAAACCCAGGTGTTCCATTGACTAACCAGTGGCGTTCAAACAACATGTCAAAGAAGTTATTTTTGGTGGACCCCAAAATTCTTAATTTTCACTTGAAAATTCTTAATGACTAGGATGAATTATAGAATATTCCTAACTTTTTTGGAGGTAATAAATAGAGTACCTTGAAGTCTTGGACAAATCACCATTCCATAATCAAATTAAATGATGTACTGATGAAAAAATATCCAGCGATCTCAAGATCCTTTCAAGAGCTAATTTCATTTATTAAATCTCTTAGTCTCTCTTATAAATTACCTCTCTATCTATCCTATCAAATTGTACTATCCATATTGAGAGATAAGTGAGAGACTTTGTAATAGATTTGCACCAAGAAAATCTTACTTCTTTTCATCTTCTTTTATAATAGGTTTCTTGCTACAACCATTAAAAAAGAAGGGGGAAAATTACTCATAACCAAAAAAGTGAGAGATATTTATCAATGAGTGCCTTCCACCATTAAATTAATGGAGAAAAGTTTCTTACTACAACCACCAAAAAACAAGGGAGGATTTGGTTACTTGATCTCTGTTAAAATCAAGGGAGATGATAAGCTAATTTTTATGATTTTTTTTGAAATGTTAGTTGATAAATGCAATTATTTATAAATTTTCATACCCATATTAACTTTTTTATTAATTTATGGGTATTTTATATTTTTGGATGACATTTTTAAATAAAAAAAAAGAAATAAAATACTGTTTTTTACTATGTTTCTATTTTTCTAAGTGTTTTGTATTTTATTAGGTAACAAATGGGCCAACACCTAGGATGAACCTCAACCAGTGAAAGTCACATAGCCATGCCTTGGGGTGGCTAACCAAGAAACCAAGAGGGCTTGCTATAGGTGTAACATCCCAAACATGACCACCAAGTCTAAGCCACAAGGTCACATGACCTCATGTATGCCTCCCTGTATGTAAGAGGCTGCTGACTAGCAGTGAGGGCCTAAGTCCGTCAATGGGGAGACTATACCCTCAGTATCATGACATAAGATCAATAATATATAATAAACAATGTAATAAATAATCAGATTAAATATGCATAAAGCTAAATATGACATACATGACAAGTAAATAAAAGCAACTCTTAAGAGTGACAAGTTTTTCCAGGGTAAATAAAGGAGATAAGTAAACAAATGATAAAATATAAGTCTTGATAGTTTACATCATATTCCACCACTAAATTCATGCTCCTCATCTCAGCTATCCACTATATATCCCTTGACCTTCGTCAGATCCCTCATGAAATCTAAAAGCACACCAAAATGCCTGAGTAGGGTGTGAGTACAAGACTTAGTAGGACACCACCAACACTTCCTCAACCTGGTGTACTCAAGTATAATAGTGTATTCCATAATAATAATAATAATAAATGCATAATAAGTAAAAAAATACAAACCAAAATTGAGCAGTTGTGTGCTAACCAAGCTGCAACACCCTCAAATGTACCTGCTTTGACCCCATGCCAGAATGATAATCATAAATTGTCAAAGGAATCATAATCCATCCACAAGGTTATTTTCACACCACTCAAAATCTACAAAATTGTTTGGCCCACATTTTTCCCTAAACAAGAGATCTCATCTTCTTCCCAGCCTGTGAAAGCTTCTTCCCAACCGGCGATCCATCCTTGATTCAAGTCATTTTTTTCTTCCACCTCAAATCGGTAAGTTGTAACTAAGTTATATCTTCTACCTTGATTTATTTTGGATTTTTTTCATTCAGTTTCCACTGTAATCTCCTCACATTAAACTTGAACACTGTTCTATAGTGTTTGTTTTAGCCACCATGTATTATGATCCCCTTATGTGATTGATTTTTTGAAATCACCATTCATAAAAGGTTATACACTTAAACATACTAGTTGTGTGTGGATCTAGAAATTTTGGGAAAATAGTGATGCAAGAGATGATGAAATGTTTTAAAACCCCCTTTAAATTGAAATTTTGGTAATTATGGTGGTTTAAATCTATTTCTATGCATTCTAGTGTGTGTTCTATTTTTACATTGTGATTTTTAGATATTTTTGGGAAATTATAGTGATGGTGATGACCATTTATGATGTAGATTATGTTGAAGAAGTGAGGTTGTGGTTGGATTATCATGTGATGTGTTGAGGGATGGTTAGTGGTGAATGGAAGATGATTGTTGTTGTGTGATGGTTATGTTGTGGTGATGGATTAGTGGTGGGATGTATTGGTGGTTATTACAATATTGATGTGTTTTTGTGTGGTGGTGTTTTTGTAGTTGCCTAGTGGCTATGGAATTTTATTAGTAATAATAAAATGGGAATGACATCAGTTGAAATTAAACAAGTGTGGGACGAAATATAATATGTGGCAATTGATTAAAAAATTGAATTTTGATAAATGAGAATAAATGTGGGTGATGACAAAAGGAGGTTTTCAATAAATATGGAATTAAATAGATATTAAATGGATCTTGGTTGATAAATTGGAAAATATAGAAATTGTTTGAATCTATAAATGAAAGAGATGAATTATAGGCTGTGTGTGGCTGTTTCGTGTAGCGAGTTTCATTTTGTGGTGGCATTAGTTGGTGAAAAATGTTATGGAGTGTTGCAATAATGATTAAAAATGTATTTAATAATATATAAATGATATATTATTATTTGAATAAATATTTAATTTGTTTGTATATATAATACTTGATACATCATGATAATATTATTTTTTATACATGTTATTACATTTTGGGTTTTATTGTGAAATGATTGAGAGAAAATATAGTGATAGGGTATGTTTCATAGCTAGGATATAAGGACATAATCCACCAATATGGTCTTTATACAATGATTTTCCATCACATCCACTATGTTTCACATAATCTCCCAATTTATTCCTTATTATGATGACCTACTTAATAAACTAAATTGAAATAAATTGATCAGACCCTAAGAAAACTAAATTGTATCAAACTAACCTAACTAGTCTTTAAAATAAATGAACTGAACCTATCAACCCTTTACACATTGAAACCCAACCGAACTAACAAATCCTATCTATATCATAATCGAATCGACTTGACCAAACCAACTAAATTGAATTGAAATGACTTGATTTGACCCAAGTAGATTTGATTAAACCCCAAAAACACCGAACTGTATCAAACTAAACTAAAATAAAAAGAAGTGAACTGAATTGAACCTAACTAAAATAAATTCTGTAGTAATTATAAAAAATGAACTGAGTTGAACAATCTTTAATAAAACCCTAATAGTCATGCACCGACCAAATCCAAATAAAATAACCAAAACCAACCAATATCATGGTATTATATTTATAAATGAATTCGATATTATGGTTTTATATTTATAGTATTTATATATATATATATATATATAGTATTTTGTTTTATCTTATATTATGATTCTCATATAGAGTAGTGTGTCAGTTTTGGTTTCATATAAAGTGAAAAATTCTTGTTTACTTAAAATATATTTTCGATTAAACATCAATATTATTTAATTGATTTTACGAAATGACTTATAATATTTTTTTAAATAATGGATAGAAGTTTAATGTATGAAAATGATTCGATCTCAAGTGATTTTCAAAACAAGTTTTAGAGGTTTTTAAATTTTTCATTTGAAAATGCTTCAGATAGTGGTCACATACACTACCCATGTTATAATTGTGTTGGAATACTTTGTTTGATTCGTGAAGAAGTTAACTAACATATAACCAAATACGGTTTTCAAACAAACTACTATACTTGGTATCATAATGGGGAGAAAATGGAATCTCAAAATGATGATGATCCAAATGAGAGAAATGGATTAGAGAATTTTTTATATGAATGGTTTCCGTTTATTTTTCATCATGAGAAGGAAAGGATTCTGACCCAAGAAGACTTTGATATGAGAACACATGATGTATCTAATGAAAATGATGATGTTGAAAGGGTGAAAAAATTGAATTATGCTTCCATGAATCTAGTATATCGACAATGTGGTAAAATGAAAAATATGAAATTTTTAATCCGATTGTTTCTTGGGAAAACTATATATGAGACTTCTAATACTACCATCGATTACATTATTACCTTCTTGAAGTACTTACTTACAGATGATGTAGATATTCCCTCAAACCACTATATGACATGGAAGTTAGTTGAGGAACTTGGATTTTCAAAAAACAAAATTCATGCTTGACTAAAAGATTGAAACTTATTTTGGGAGTACACTATTGAATGAAATGATTGAATACAATGTGGAACATCATGATAGAAGCCAAAGGTTTATGAAAATCCATCCCATGTTCCATAGAAATTAATGTGACACTTTCCATTAATCCCTAGACTCCATAATCTTTTCATGTCTGATAAAATATCAATAAAAATGTGATTGCATGATACCGAAATAAAGAAGAATAATGATGAGTTGGTTCACCCTGCAGATAGATTTTCATGGCAGAGATTTGATGCTCAATATCCTGATTTCGCAGCTAGAATATGTAATGTGAGGTTGGGTATTTCATGTGATGATTTTAATCCATTTGGGAATATGATTAGTTCACACATCACATGGTCGGTTTTCATACACATATATAACCTCACCCCATGGTTATGTATGAAAAAACCTTTCACTTTCATGAGTATACTCATATCTGACCCTTCTGATGCTAGAAATGATATGGATGTATACGTGCAACCTTTAATAAAAGAGTTGAAACTTATTTGGGATGTGGGTGTACGCATATATGATGCATGTTTGAAAGACATATTTCAGATGCATGCTACACTTATATGGATGATCAATGATTTTATTCCTTATGTAATGATTTATAGATGGAGCACGAAGGGAAAAATATCATGTCCTATTTTTATGAATAATAAATGACCCAGAAGACTAAAATATCATCGTAGTTTTAGTTTTATGGGACATCTATGATTCTTTTTAATAGACCATCCATATAAAAATAATTTTCGAAGATTTAAAAATACCATGGAGACTGATGATCCACCTCAGTGTATGTCTGGAACTAATGTGATTAATAAATTTCAAGATTTTAGTTTTTCATTCGAGAAGGGTCAAATGAAATCTAGAAAGAGGAATAATGTTTCCACTGTAACCTGTTACAATTGGAAGAAGAGGAGTATCTTCTTTGAGTTGCCTTATTGGTAAACTAATTTGTTACGTCATTGCTTAGATGTAATGTACATTGAAAATAATGTATGTAAAATGTTGATTTCAATTATACTAAATGTCAAGGGAAAGACAAAATATGATTTATGATCTCGGTGTGACTTGGTGGATTAGGGAATCAGACTAGAATTGCATCCTATGTGTATGAGTGAAAATAAATGGAAAGTTCCATGTGCTTATTATGTGATGAAACTTTTAGAAAAAACTCAATTTCTAGAAGTACTATAGAATATTAAATTTCTTGATGGTTATTAAAGAAACATATCAAAACGGTTCAACATAAGAGATTTGAAGCTAAAATCTTTAAAGACTCATGATTATCACATCCTTCTGCATGAGTTGATTCTAATAAAAATCTGTTGTCTTTTTTTTTCCAATAATGTAAGGGTGTTAGTTATTCGGTTGTGCCATTTGTTTAGAGATATTTGTGCTAAGAAGTTGTACAAGTATTTCTTTAAAAAAATGTTGACAGAGGCACCATTAATTTTTCATGAGTTAGAGAAAATATTTCCTCTATCATTTTTCACTTGCATGCTGCATCTGACTATCCATATTCCAACTGAAATACTTCTCATAGGACCTGATGCTTTTTGTTGGATGTATCAAAATGAAATAAATATATACACATTGAAGTCTTATAACTGGAATAGGAATCATCCTGAAGGTTTTATTATGAATAGTTACTTGGATCTAGAATGTATGGATTTCTGTTCAATGTATTTGTCCGATCTTACTATGATAATGAAAAAACCAATGAGAAATGAAGAAGAATAATATGAGAAAATTGAACCCAGTTTTCCATCACTTCCTCAAACATGATTAATTCCTAGATCATATACATTGACAATATTAAGCCTTAAAGAGTGAGAGATGGCACATCACACAATTTTGTTCAACTGTTATTTGTTTGATGACTACACCAAGTAAGTAAATTGAACATTTATATCTTATCTCATCTCATGTAATTTTACATATATGTTAAATTATTTCTTTTTTATCTATAGGGAATATAAAGAAATGATAAATATAAAGCATATTTATTTATCTTTGACAAAGAGAGAGACTTTTCATAGAAAAGAGTTTTATGATTGGTTGAAATTGAAGGTAGAAATATTACTGCAATAAATTAATAAAATCAATATTTAATTAATTTTAATAATAATTTATATTTTAGGTATTGAGTTTTTCTACTAACTCTATATTTTGAGGAAATAAGATCTTTGGATTTTGGTCATAATACCTTGGTTCATGACTGTAAATCAATTGTGATCAATGGGTATAAATTTATTATCACCTCACGAGCAAAGAACATGAGAACACAACATAATGGTGTTATGGTAACTTCTACAATAGACTGCTATGACAATGCATCAGATTGTAGACCTATATTTGAAAATGTAGATTATTATGGAGTTGTTGAAAAAATAATAGTATTGGATTATTACACTCATGGTCGAGTCACTATGATGAAATGCCAATGATTTGATTCGATAAAGAGGTAGGGAACATTTATTAATGATTTTGGATTTTGAGTTATTGACATGACTCAAACTCTTGCTACTGATGAACCATATGTATTGGAATCAATGGAGAAATAATTTTTTTATGACAAAGATCATTTTCGACCTGAATTTGGTATCATTATTGAAGTAATTCCAAGACATATTTTTAATGATGATGATGATGGAATTGACACCATCCCTACTCCTATTAGTCCCAATCCATTTATTACTTATGGTGAATCTAATAGCTCAATTTTCAGAGTTGATTGTGAACATTAAGTTATGGTGGGAAAGATATAGAATCATCTATTTGTGTTCTCAATTCTTCAGTTTATCTCAACTTGCGTTGTTAATGTTTCTCCTATTAAAATTGATTTTCTATTGATTACAAATATTTTGTATCTGACTTGACCTTAATGTGAATTTTTAATATTTATTGGTTATAGTTTTATTTGAGTTTCATTTTCTAATATTTAATTGAACTATATTCAAACCTATGAAACCAAATGACCAAAGAGAAATAAAAATAGACAAATGGCCTAATCAATTGACAAAAAATGATCTAACTGATGTAAGAGAGATAAAAATAGACAAATGACCTAACCAAAATTGAATTGGATCAAATTGAAAATAGAATAAAACTATATCATACCTATGATAAACATGTGAATATGGATGTATTGTTTATTTGATTTTATGTATTCTATTTTGATATTATTCCCACTATTTTTTTGTTATATCACTATGTATCCTATATTTGTTTTGACAATTAGTATTCATTAATTAAGTCATGTATCATCTTTTTTTGGTTTACACATTATTTATCAATTTCTAATTAATTACATATCTATTTTTAAATGTAGAAAATGAAACTTATTAAGAAGATGCGAAGAAAAAGGATGAGAGATAATAATCACTGAATGACTAAGATGGGCATTCCTCTATTAGTAACCGTTTTGAGTATTTTATTTCATATATATATATATATATCAATAAAATATAATGTAATGTGATTAATTTTGTTTTAAAATTTTATGTAGGATCCACAACTTAGGCACCATTTATTCTCAGAGTAGCCTAGTGGTCCCAATACTCAAGCCGACAATATGAGGGAGGTGGTACTAGAGCTAGGTGCTCCAGTCGGTGTACCTGATTAGACCTTGTACCTCCCACTAACATACCATATACCACACATTCTGATACTGAAGTATTGTTAGGGATAAACAGGATATTTAGGCCACCCATGTTTTCACCAAAATTTACATCTGAGCCTCCTCACCCATATTTCTCTTATTCGATGATGTTTCCTACTCCTCATACATATCATGATTTTGTCTAGCCATCCATACCATCTTATTTTCCTTATACTTCCTTATCTTTGAGGTTCTACATTCATTCTTCTTCAACTCCTACTCTGACACATTCTGAGCTAGAGGAGAATACACTGGGACCCACTCCATCTATACAGGGTGATGTTCCTTTAGTGCCTGAGGATCCAATGGCGCATTTGATCAGACTACCACAAGTATATTTATATAACCCTAATAAATTTTGTTACCATAATTTATTCTCATTATAATATGTATTGATATAATATTTTTTTATTCTATAATAGCTAGATTTATTGATAGGAAGTGTGGGCATACACGTATGCATGCAGTGCGGAACTACCACATGCAGTTGATGGTGTATTACAACAAAGACAACCAAATGGTAAAAAAAACAGGGCAAGAATGTAGGAGTTTTCTTGTGACACTTTCCAAATACTATGACATCATTCTCATCAGTCCACTCTCCTAGAGACATCCACCCAATGAAGTAAAGGATAAGGATTGGGCATAAATATGGGTAAAAAAATCTATTGGATTTAATATTATATTATTATTGTATTTATATGAATTAATATTTTGGTGCTAGATTCGTTTTAATTTTCCTGTTGGTGAGGGTGTGAGGCCAACATGACTCATGGAATTAGATGAGCTGTGGAGAGGCTACAAGCATGAGTTTTATAATGGATGACATGCTAGAGTTGGCATAGATTAAGAGGCCATACCTGTCATGGATGATTTTCTGATAGAACAATATCATAAAATGATTACTCATTGGACGAGTACCACATTCAAGGTATTAATCAAATTTTAGGGTTTTAAATGTAAATATTCACGTTCTGCATTAATAATTTCTTTAGTATTATTGATTTTTTAGGAATTATTAGGAAAAAAATAGTGATGCTAAGAAATACCTCCACACTTTGGGGCGAACTACAATGTCGGACCATGAGAGGAAGTAGGTACAATAGTCATTTATAATTTTTCTTTAGGATTTTCACTTTCTATTGTTTCCTCAATATTTTGATTGCATAGAATACAATTGAAAAAAATAAAATCTAATATAAACAAATAAATATGAATTGAAACAAGAAACACTAAAAACATATTATCAAAAAATCCACACTAAACATAATTATATATAATTGAATCAAACAATACAAACATAAATAAAAAATTTGGATTGCATAGAATATAATCGAAACAACTCAAATCTAACCAAATAAATATGAATTGAATTGAATCAAATCGAACTGACTTAGACTAAATAAACTCAACCAGATCTAAAAAAAATTAAAAAATTATAAACTAAACTAAATTAAAAAATAGTAAAGAAAACAAATCATAAGAAAAACAAATTGGATTGGACCAACATGAATTCATCTACCATATGTTTTTATTTTCATCTTCATTTTAAATTAATATCCATTTAATTTTAGTTATGAAATTAATTATTAGTAATCTATTTTTAATTATGGTTTCCTAAATTCAATGTCATTATAGATGTAGGTATTGAATATTGAAGGATCTGTGCCTCGAGCAAAATTATTTTGCTTGAGCATAAAGAAAAAATATGGAAGTGTAGTTAATGAACTGACACAACAAAATATTGTTAGTTTTATCTTGTTGATTTCAAAATTTAATATATATTTTGTAACTTTATAGTCTATTTACATCTATAACAGGATACTTTGGAGGCCCTTGATTCCTGAGAACCTGATAATTTTACTCCAAATGATCACTTATATCAAGTTTTGGGAGACAAGCACCCTAACAGAGTACACTGTCGACTTGTGAAGAGTATATTCCGAATGAGGTACTGACCCACTTTAGGTACTAGTTCTAGTACCACTGAGTTAGAAAATGCTAATTAATAGACAACACATGCTGAAAAAGTTCCATATAGGTGGAAGAACAGAATCTAAAGGCAAACACTGAATTTATGAAATTGATGGATGTTTTATTTCCATCACTTACACCAGAGACCACCGCAGCTTTTGATGCATATATTTCATCGATGCATTTTTATATAGTAAACCGGGTGGTAGTCCTAATGGTGGTCAAGATTATGAAGTTCCTGGCGATGGTGAGGATGACGACGAGGAAGAGGCCAAGGCCAAGGCTGAGGATGAGGACGAGGACGAGGACAAGGCCGATGCTGAGGCCAAGGCTGAGGACAAGGCTGAGGATGAGGACGAGGATGTGGATGGGGACAAGGATGAGGATGGGGATGAAGATGAGGATATGGATAAGGAAAAGGATGAGGATGATAATGAAGGTGACGATAGTGATAGTGATACGAGATAGATTGATCCATTGGATTTTTACTGACATCTATGACATTTGATGTTTGATGATTTGCTTTGACTAAATATATGTGTGATATTTTGTATGTTTGTTATCATTGGTTAAATGAATCAATTGATTTGTTATGTTATCATTAATTAAAGGTTCTATTTTTTGAGGATGTTTTTGCTTTCATTAGATGGTTTTCTATTTTAATTATAGTTGAATTATGTTTTGATGTTTTGATTGTGGGTTCATTTCATTGTAGGTAGTTCTGTTTTGCAGGTATAGGTGCATTACAGTAGGTAGTTCTGTTTTATAGGTGTATGTGCATTGTAGGTGTTGGGATGCTGCTTTAGAGTTGGGGTCTGTATACCAATGATTTTACAACTTTTGGTATACATCTATCCTAACAGTTCAAGATGAACCTTTAGGATATCCCTATACTAATGGTTATAACCGTTGGGATAAGGCTATTTCAATATTTTTGAACCATTGGGAAATTCCTATCCCAACGATTCATCTTAAACCATTAGGAACATGTAATTTTAGCCACCCTATACTAATGGTTCATTGGAAACTATTAGTATAGGGTTATCCCAACAACTCCCATACAAACGATTCCTAGAACCATTGGGATAGGTCAAATTTTCAGTAGTGGGTCACTTATCATGTGTACCAAGCACAAAACCTCCAAGGAAAAATAATACACAACAAGGGTGAATTGATAATACCACATAACATCATGAGGAATATATAGTAGTAATAAAACATCATGTGAAACAACTGAACATGGAAAGAGGTTACTCTAACACATCTCATGGAAACAATCATCACAATAGTTCTCATGCATTACACCCACATCCACATGTGATCACAAGTCAATCATAGATATCAATCAAGCTAAAAATAAATCATAACGTAACAATATGCGTGTAATGAGATCCCATGAAGGTAAGGAACTTCCTACCACAAAAGTAATTGAAGTTAAAGACAAAGATAAACCACCCCATGTGGTTCAATAGTTGGAAACCTCAATAGTCAAGAACATCTCTTTGCAGCCTTATTATTGTAAACATCGACGTGTTAAAACTCAAGGTTCATCGAGGTATTCTAGAACCCAAACCAGTTATTTTATTTTAAAAATAAATAAAATATAACATATAATGATACATTATCTCTCCCGGATAATTTATGAATTATCTTTCTAGGATAGCGTATGCGCTCACAAAATTTTCTTTAAGAATAATTATCTTTTGATAATTTCTCATAAATTATCATTTTACAATTATCTTTTGATAATAAATTATTCTTTGATAATTTTTATTTTATAAATTACCCTTTGATAATCTAGAAAATATTGATTAATAATTTTAATAATTATCCTTGATAATCTCATAATTATCATTTGTTAATTTAATAATTATCCTTTAATAATATCGCAATTATCATTTGATAATTTAAATAATCACCCTTTAATAATTTCTCAATTATATTTTTATAATTTAAATAATTATCCTTTTATAATATCTCAATTATTATTTGATAATTTAAATAATTATGCTTTGATAATCTCACAATTATCCTTTGATAATCTCACAATTATCGTTTGATAATTTAAATAATTATCCTTTGATAATCTCACAATTATAATTTGATAATTTAAATGATTAGACTTTTATAATTTAAATAATTATCCTTTAATAATCTCACCATTATTGTTTGATAATTTTTATAAATTATCCTTTGATAATCTGCTACAATTATAAAATGACAATTCAATATGATTAAGATTTTATAAAAACATGGGATAATTTGATGAAATTATCATTTTATAATTCATTATAAATATCTTTTATAACTATGCATAATTTCTTTTTGTTACTTTTGTTTTAGAATAACATTTTATGATTTGGTCTAATTATATTTAGAAAAAAATTATTTTTATCTTCTGAAATATTCACATAAATTATTCATTGATAAATTGTCTTATCATTTATTTAAATTCAATTTCACTTTTTTCACAATTTAGGAATATAGATTATGGAAGATAAATAAAAGTTAAATAAAAAACTGAACTATTTCCCTACATAGCACCACACAGAGGGAAGAAGGGGGAAATAGATATTTGCCACATGCTTGGAAGCTGAAGAAGAACACAGACTAAGATCATGGAGACTTCATTGATCGCACACAAGGAGGTCTGGGATCACTCTGACTTAACAAAAACATCCAATAATGAAAACCTGATGGTTTAAATATTTTAAAAACTCCCAACTGAGTGTTCATCAATCCCAAATTAATGCTTGATTTTTAATCCGTTATTCAACCTATAAATCAATGTGGAGTCATTGATTTCAATTTACTGAAGCATTTCTATTTTTTTAATGGTCAAAGTGGGTGAGAAATCAAGGTTTTTGGAAGCTTAGGGCATTAAAAATGGAGGTGAAACATGTTTTGGGGGAAGATGAACAATATACATGTTTTTTAATAATTAAATTAATTAAATTAATTAATAAAAACATTAAAATGGTTATACTCACATGCGATCTGGCCAAACTCCAAATGAGTATAAATATTATGCCCCACCTTGGGTAAAACCCATGTCCTGAACTTAATAATGGTCTCATATTTCTCATATGACACATCGTTTGAGCGATATTCAATTATTTTTGAAAAAATAATATAATAAAAATATTAAATAAGCTATCCTCTAATGTAATCTTACCAAACACACGATACACATACATGTTTTCCCCACCTAAGGCAAAATCCATGTTACAAACCTAATGACGGTCTCAAATTTCTCATACGACACACCGTTTGAGAGATATTCAATTATTTTAGATACAACACACATGCAAAATATAATATATTTAATTTTTTTATTCCATCTATACCGAGTTTCTACAAGCCTCAGAATCTCTCACTAACACAATTCCTAACTCCAAAAATAGTTCATATAATATTTCAAGATGTTATTTGGGATTTTACCCTTACACAAAGCCTTTAAGACATTTATTAAGTAATTTTTATTGAAAAATTACATTTTAACATAAAAATACTTTTAAATAATTAACAAATAGGGTTTTTATTATCTTAAAAAAATCAGGATATTACAATAGGCACAACATAAGAACACACAGATCAAGCATGGAGTGTGCAGGCACATGCACAAGAGCATACCAGTGCATGGTAGGAGATTCCATGTAGTGGTGGAAGGATAGTTTGATAGGTATGGGGTGGTGTACAATGGAATAGGGAGTCCTCCAACACCCATTCGACTTGACTTCATGCAAATAGAATGTGATCATATAAACAATAGATCTTGATCATGGAAATATTTGATGTGTGACATGGAGAGACCGAGTACTTCTCATACTTACCAAAACAACGTCATCTCGGGCCAGCTTTGCATCATCGTTCTCAGACACACCACTACTATCACTGCTATTACACTAATTATAATCAAGGGGGAAGCTCCACCATCATGGGAGATCTAACCATCACCACACCGCATGCTATCCTTACATCATAGAATCTCCTGAAGCTCTAACTGATGAAGGAGAGCGCTACACTGTGGGCTATTTGTTATGTCATAATACTGTAGCTCGGAGAACCTATGGTGGAAGGTTGTGGGGTCATGCTAGCCACTATGACATGGAGAAGATGATATTGGTAGTAGCAAGGATTAGAGGAAAATATGTTGTGAGTGGGTTCCCTAGACCCAACTCCTTTATGTACTTTGATTACCATTACATATATATAATTTGATATATACATGTGTTTATACTTACCATAATAGTTTAGATACTTCTTCATCCAATGTTTATATGGTAATTTCATTAGATTATGTGTTGTATCAAAATGTTATAGTAGTTCCCAGCTATAAGGAGAACCTCGAGATACTGTGATAGTAATATCACAATAGAAAAAAACTGATCTAGTGGTGGTTTTCAAAATCACTGTTAGATTTTTTTTAAATATATTTTTTATTTTTGTTTCAAAAAAAAATTTAAATTATTTTTTAGTGGAGGTTTTTAAAAAACCTGCAAGAAATAGTGGTGGTTTTTTAAAAACCACTATGAAATAGCCGTGGTTTTAAAAAAACCGCCTCTAAATTAACAAAAAAAATTAAAAATTAAAATATTTAATTATGATTTATGATTTATTATTTAATATCATATATTTTTTATTATTTATAATTATAATTAATTATAATGTTTTAATTAATAAATATTTATAATTATTAGTTAATAATAATTTGAAACTTAAAACAAATCTTCCATAAGTTGAAAATTATACTTCGACATCAACTAACCATAAATTTTGATCTGGGAGTCTTTTTTAGCTCCAAAACTAGTCAAATAAAAGATTATGAAATGAAATAAAACCACATTGGATTTAAATTTTGTAATAATTAAAAGAATAAAATTTATTATAGTTTAAATAAAAGTAGGAAATCTAACTTGAACTTTAAACAGACATAAATTTTGATTCGGGTGTCCGTTTGGGAAATACCACATATCAAATTAAAGCTCATGATGATATTTATGAACTGGTTATTAGGGGACACAGTTAGGTTTTTTAAGGCAAAAAAGTCCTAGAAGGCCTCCAAAATTTATTTTTTTAATTCGAGTACCCCAATTTTTTTAACATTCGATAGAATTTCAGGCTCGTTTAAGGGGGTCTTTATTTTTTCTTTTTTCAGTTGGGACTGAATTTATTCCCAGTGATTACATTCATATTGATATTATGGTTTTTTTTGTTTTATAACTTTTCACAATGTAGTTTTATTTATAATTAAATATATGCATATTTTATTATATTTACTTACAATAAATCACTTGTATAAATACATATTTATATAGAAATATATTCTTAAACATATAACCATATGGAAATAAATATTTTTTATTTATTTCATTTAAACTAAATAATTATTGAATTTATTTACCTTAAAAATGCATTAATTTGTATATATATACCTATATAAGTAATGTTTATATATAAACATGTGTGTGTCAATAAAAAAATCTATATTTATGTGTATATTCTAATATATGTAAATAAATACATATATACACTAGTACAAAATGTATTTACCACATCGAAATTTATTACGTCAGTTATAAATAACTGACGTGTAAAGCTGTAAAAATTAATTTATCATGTCGATTATATTATAACCGACGTAATAAATCAATCATCTCACTTTATCATGTCAGTTATTTTATAACTAACGTGATTAATGTAATAAAAAACTCTTTATCATGTCGGTTAATAAATAACCAATGTGATAAATCATTTAAAAATTTTATGAAGTCCCATTTCGAGTTATTCTGCTATTTTTCTTTTGAGAAACAACGACTCAGTCTCTCTCATATGGAAACACTAAAATCTATTCTTCAATCCCATGGCCTCCAAACTCATTTTAAAATCTTATTTAATATTTTTTCATTGGCGCATCTATATACTCAACTTGAAACTCTCAATTAATCTTCACACGCTTTGATTTCTGTCATTCGCAGATGCCCTAAATCTCTTTTTGCAATTTCATTCATCGTATATTTCACTATTTGTTATTTTCATTCTTATAAATCGATATATGATGCCAATTCAGTATTCATGTGATGTATTTAGTGATACGAAGGATGAAGTAAGTATTTTCTCACTTTGTAGCCTATTTAAAACCCATGGATAAGTATTATATATATATTACTATCATTTTAGGTCATTTAATTATGATCATTTTATACTCTATATGCACTTGTATTTAATGGTATTGTCAATGAGATCCATTAGTTGTTTCCTATTGTGTTATACTCAGAACCTGCTTAAATAACATAATATCTAATAGGAAAAGAATATTATAGGAACTTTTATGTGAAATAGAACTACATTGGACTGTTTAGATAAGGAGATTGACTTAATCTAAGAGATGGTACTAAGAAAGTTCTAGAAATCCGTTTGGTAGATGATCTTATTTTTTTATTAATTAAATATATATATGAAATTATTCTATGTGGTATTGATATTTTAAATATGACTATATCATATTTATGATAATAATTTTATTTCATTACATGTGTCATTACTTATATACTGATGAAATTTATACTAGAATCTATAGATATCTATAACAATGTTGGTTTTTCTTACAACATTATAAAATTTCACTCACTTTGGTTTTGTATCCTATCTTATATATAAAGAGACATTCATGTAGTTTATGGAACCTAATTTACACATGATGGAAGTAAAAATGGCTATCATAATTTCAAATCATTTTAGAGTAGGGTAAAAATTTAACTATTTTGGAATTTTCATATAAATTTATATAAAATAATTTATTAATATATCTATCTATATTCAATATAGATACATTTTATTACATATCCCACTAGATAAACTGGTAAAAACTCATATATTCTTTTTGGAATGTGATATTCAAGGATTCTATACTACACAAATGATATATTTTTTATTAATGTAATATGCAAACCAATATGGTCAATATTAATTTAATTTAGTGGTTTTCTATATTATTTCTCAAAAATAATATCATTATAATTTTCAAATAAGTATATATCTGTTTTATATTTCAAAATTGTGTTACTTTCAAATTATAGCATATTTCATATAAATATAAAATTGGCTTATCTAACTGTATTTTCCTTTTAAAATTATTTCCATGCATTTATTTTTATGATTTATCATTTATAGTTAAACTTATCCTCCATTATTGTGTAGAATTTGTAATTATATTTTTCAAATACACATATATTTTTTTTATATTTCAAAATTATGTTACTTTAAAATTATGGAATATTTTGTATAAATATAAAATTGGATTATCTTAACAAGATGTATAATTTTGATATTTATTATAGGTAATAATGAGTCGAAGTTGGATTATGGAACATCAAATGAGTGATGAATATGAGGAAGGTGTTGATGTTTTTTTTGTAATTTTTTAAACAAAATGTTCCAAACAATGACATGTTTTTCAGTACATGATTGAAATGTTTAAATATGAAGAAGTTGAAAATTATATAGATCAAATATCATTTAATTTTTCATGGTTTTAATATGATTTACAAGCCTTGGATTTGGCATGGTTAAACTAGGAAGAATTTTATATCTAATGATGATGATTATTTCATATATGGTAACTTTGATAAAATTGAAGAAATTATTTGTGATATTAAAGCAGAACAAATTGAGAAATAACTGAAAATTGAGCGTCTCTATAGTGATGCTGAAAAAACATTGTATCCTGGTTGTACAAATTTTACAGTTTTATCATTGGTGTTAAGATTGATTAACCTGAAGGTGAAGCATGGATGGAGTGACAAGAGTTTTACAGAGATGCTACAATTATTGAAAGACATTCTTCCTAAAGACAATGATCTTCTAGATTCACATTATAAGGATAAGAAAATATTATGTCCGATGGGATTGGGATATAAGAAAATACACACCTTTTCGAATGATTGTGTGATATTTAGGAAGGAATATGGATTTCTGTTAGTGTCCTAAATGTGTGACATCATGGTATAAGTTGAAAGAAAAATCATAGGCTGATATAGAGATTACAAAGACCCCTACCAAGGTATTTTGGTATATTCCTATAATTCCTTATTTGAAATTTTTATTTTATAATTCACATGATGAAAAAAGGTTAAGATAGAATGCTGATGAGTAGATATGTGATGAAAAAATACACCATCTAGTAGATTTTCCATAGTGGAAGAAAATTGATGAGCAATATCCTACATTCAAAAATAAAGTTAGAAATCTCAGACTTGGGTTGTACATGAATGAAATGAATCTATATCGAATCCTCAGTATCACACATAGTTCATGGAACGTTTTATTGGTAATTTACAACCTATCTCCCAAATTTTGTATGAAGTGTAAATATTTCATGTTGAGTTTAATGATATCTGGACCAAAGTAACCCAAAAATGATATTGATGTTTTCTTATCACCATTAATTGATGATTTGAAACTCTCATGGGAGGATGGTATTAGGGTGTATGATTCTTATAAAATGGAATTTTTTCAACTATATACAGTGATTATGTTCACTATAAATAACTTCCCAGCATATAGAAATTTTTCTGGATACAATGTTAAGGGGAATAAAGCATGTCTAATTTTCAAACAATAGACATCATATTATCAATTGTATCATGGGAGGAAAATAGTATACATGGGTCATCGAAAGTTTTTTCCTATGGATCACTCATATAGAAGATTAAAAAAGTCATTCAATGGCTCAAAATAATTTGATATTGCTCCAAAAAATTTATCCATTGATGAGTATTTTGAGAGGGTAAAAAAACTTGATGTGACATTATTAAAGGAACATAAATTCAATAATGATAGACATATTTGGAAGAAAAGTTCAATATTTTTTGAGTTACCATATTAGAGATATCATAAAGTGAAACATAACATTGATTTCATGCACGTGGAGAAAAATATATGTGATAGTTTGATTGGAACATTGTTAGATATTAAAGGAAAGACTAAAGATGGGTTGAATGAAATATTAGACTTACTATCAATGGGAATAAGTTTGAAGTTAGCTCCCACTCTTGATGGAAGATGAACATTTCTTCCCCCGGATTGTCATACATTATCCAAGAGGGAGAAAATTAGCTTTTGTTAGTGTCTTCATGATATCAAAGTGCCACATGGTTATTCTTTAAATGTAGAATTTTTTGTCTCTTTGAAGGATTTAATGTTGATAGGTATAAAATATCATGATTGTCATTTCATGATACAACAACTTCTACTAGTTGCATTGCATGGAATATTTACCATTCATGTTAGAAAGACTATCATGAAGGTGTGTTATTTTATCAATTCAATTTTTAATAAGGTGATTGATCTGTATTCTTTGAACATATTGGAAAAAAAATAAATTTCTATACTTTGTCAATTGGAAATGTATTTCACTCCATCTTTTTATGATATAATAGTGCATTTAATGGTTCATCTGGTTTGAGAAATATAGGTTTGTGGACCTGTATATCTATGTTGGATGTATCCTTTTGAAAGGTATATGAAGATATTGAAGGGATATGTTAAGAATCCATATCGACCTGAAGCCTCCATTTTTGAAAATTATTTCTACGAGGAGGTTATGAAGTTTTGTACGAGTTACTTATCTATGGTGGAGCACATTGGTTTGCCTCCATCTCTCTATGAATGAGTTAATAATGAGGGAAAGGGGATTCATGTGTTGAAAGTCAAATCATTTTTAGGTGAATAGATGAACAAGGTACGCTTATACAACTTGAATAACATAGTTTATTCTCAACCATATATAACATTTCATATTAATGAGTTGAAACAATGTCATCCAAATAAGAAAGAAATCTAGATTTTTAATGAGCATAATTTTTTTTCCATGGTTTAAAAAGACCATACTTGGTATATTAGATGCATCAAATACATTAAGATGGTTAGTGGGTGTTTTTTTTAAATTTGATAACATGGTCAAGATATGACATTAATGGCTATACATTTTATATGAAAGCTTAGGATAAAAAAAGTGAAGTTTAGAATAGTGGTGTATTGGTGTTCGCATAACCAATACATTTTTCAAGTTCTAAAGAAAAAAACCCAATTTCTGTATCAAGCGCATATTATGGAGTCATTGAAGAAATATGGGTAGTTGATTACATTAAAATTAAAGTTCCTATGTTTAACTGAAAATGGTTTATCGGTAACAACAGTATCAAACATAATAAATTTGGAATAAAACTTGTTAATATGAATATATTGAAATACACATCTGATTATTTTATAATGGAAACACATGATTTTTTTTTCTATGTTATTGATCAATCAGATATGCATTGGTCAATTGTTTTACAAGGAAAAAAACAATATTTTGGTGATGATCAGCTTGATGAAGATGCTGATTTATGTGAGATACCTACTTCCATGGAAAGATTAACAGATAATAATGACGAGCATGTTGTATACATGGTTTGTACCATAATTAATGATCACGAAAAAGGAATTTGGGAAAACAACCCATTAGTACATTCCTAATATTACAGTTAACATGTGTTTATTTCTCGTTTACCTTTATTAATTTCATAAGATATTGTATTTTTTTCTTTATTAAAACACATATTAAAACAAATACATAGAAATTTTTATTTATTTTAGTTTAGTTTTTTTAGTTTACTATGTTTACCATTACGCAAATTATATATATATTTTTTATTGAATGAAAATTATTTTAAATATATATGTTAAAAAATATTCTTTTTTTGTGTGTGTAAAAAATGATTTATTAGGTTGTACCATTTTTAATATTCCTACACCAATTTTGGATTTGTTTTCATTCATTTACATGAAATTTCATATATCATTACCATTATAATCATTTTAATTAACTATAACAAATATGAATAATAATGTGTTAAGTTTTAGTTTACTTTCGTGTTTAATAATTTTTATTTTTTGTTTACAATAGTATTGTAATATGTGAATTTGTATATTTTGTGTACTAAATGTTTGTTTCTTTGATTTTAAGGATAATGAGAGATCAATCAGTTGATCAATCAAATTTTTTTGAATATGAGTATCATGACCATACCTATGAGGAGGAACATCCACATGCTTCTCTTGATGTTCCCCAAATCTTCTTCATATTCTCCCACAATGGAAAAGAAGAGTTCGAGGGTCGGTGAACGTGGTGGAATACATTTACCAAAATTATCAATTTCTCATAGCTAGGACTATAGGTTAGTTATAGAATTTGATAGGAATGATTTTCCAATAGGTCCTAATGAAAAAAAGTTTAGGAGTTTTGTATCAACTAAAGGTAAAAGAAAAGTTAGAAATTTGTTTAATAATTGGAGAAGTCTTGACAAAACAAAACTAGCTCAATCGTGGGAGACCATTTTGGTAAGATATATTTCTATTATTTGACTAATATTGAAATATTTATAGTATAATATGTTTTCCATATTCTTTATCAGATGAAATTTGATATACCTGACACTGGAGGAGTTAGGATGAAATGTTTGATGCTAGGAGATGGAGGGATTTCAAATAAACCCTCACATCTGATTTCATTTTTGGGGATAGGAAACATGACAGTTCATGTCATATATATCCTTTTATAGATGAATACACGTGGAAACAATTTGTTGAAAGTAGAAGACAATAAGCATTTTTGGTAAGTGAAATGTAAAATTTTAGAAGTTTTATTATATTAATGATCTTATTAATGAATTCCTAATGATTTATTATTATTAATTTATAGGAATCATGGATATCTCATTAGTATATCCAATATATAAATTTATACCCTCATAGCTTATCTCATAGATGGTATACTTTATTGGAATAAAAAATGATAGCAAAAAAATTACAAAATCTTAGAGATAAGTCTTCTTTCTATGAAGAGGTTTCCTCTCCACGCCTTACGTCTAGACATGAAAAATGGAAGAGGGGTCAGATGAGAAAAAAGGGGTAATATGTTATAAAAGAATTGAGGGTCATAGTTGAGAGGATTGAAAGTTTTTTATTTTATTTATTTAATTCAATTCAATTCTTTATATACTTTTAATTATTAAATAATTTTTTAAATAATTCATACAAGAATATCTTGAGGAGTAGAGAACACATGGGGTATTTAAAGCTGATGGGAGGTATGATATTTTATCTATTATATTGGGAAATCCCGAACACCTTGGTTGTGTACAAGGATTTTTAGCAGGTGTATTGATAAGAAAAGTGTTACCACATTATTCAGCTTCTTTCATGGAGGGTTTATATAAAAAAAGAATATTTGGAGGCTGAAGTTCACAATATTAATGCGATAATGGGGGAAAAGATTAGAGACTCGGTATAGTCTATGTTTGCAGACATGCAAAGACAATTTCATACTCTAGAACCTGCTCCATCTCCTCCAACAGCTCCCACTCCCCCACCTCTACCTACAGACCCCATTATTTATCCTCCACCTGTTCCTACAGACCCGATTATTTATCCTCCACCTCCGCCTATAGACCCCATTTTTTATCCTACTCCTACACCCCTCCTCCACAGATTCCTAGTTATTGTGAGTTGTATGTTGATGATCCTCACTATCATATAGTTTCATATGAGATGAAATATTATATAGGAGATACAATTTGTCATAAATAGTTAGAGGTAGAGCAACATAGGGTCACTATACAGGATATTATAGATATATCATCTAGAGTACCGTTACCTACAAATGAGGTGACGATAGTTGGATAAAGTATTGACTACCTTTTAGTTTGGCCATCTAGACTTATGTGACCCATTACCATAGAGGCATGTGTATGTTATATATTTTATTCTATTTTTGTATTAAATTTGTTTTAAAATTTGAATGTTAATATATTTATCTATTTATTTATAGGAATACTTTAAAGGTAAAGAAATAATGTATAGCCAACAACAAAGACAAAGGGCTATGACATTAGATTCAGATTCTAGTAGTCTTGACAGATTTCCAAGATATTTAAATTTTTTGGTGGGTCATTATACATTTAAAATGAAATATCATGTTTGTGAACATGAAATAAATTTGGGGTTTCTAGAAAATGATATCATGGAGCTTTTTACTGGAGATAAGTTGGGCATCAACATGATGTAAGTTTTTTCCATGTAAGTCTTAACACAAATCTTTCCGTGCGTTAAATTTATTGAAAATTTATACTTATGTCTATTTTGTATTAGGTATATTTATAAAATGTGTGAGATTAATGAGTAGAAAAATGTATATGGGTTGATGGACCTACAGTTTATTTCACCTGAAGGGTATGAATTATATGAGTAACAAAAAGCAGTTTATATTGCTGAAAGATTTCAATAGAATATTATTACCCAATGTTGGATGTTTCATTATGTTGAGAGGTATGAAACATATATCTCAAAAATTTTTATTTATATTTTAACATAATAATCACTAACATTAAATTTTCTTTTATATCAATGACCATTGGATGTTAGGTGTTTTTTTCCAAGGGATAAAACAATTTATTGGATATGATTTGTCCATGGCGATGTGTGAGGAAATTTTAAGAACATGTTGGAAAAGCAAGTTTTAATTTATTAATAGTTTTTTATATTATAATGAATTTTAAATTTACTTCATTAATATTATTTTCTAATAGGGGATGAGATTTCTTTTAAAGATCCATAAAGAAAAAGAGTTCTAAGATCAAATATATAAAAGTAAAGGTGAATATCCATTTATAATTAGTACATTTTGGATGTATTACATAAAAATGATATTTTGAATTGAAAAACTCATTTAAATATAATTTTCATAAACAAAAAGGCATCATCGAATGAAGATATTATATGTTAAGATTTATGTATGAAATAATTACAACTGGAACAATTATGAAGTTCGACCCGGTTAGATTTCCTTATAAATTATTCCTTAATATTTATTTTTTTATTAATTATACATGTTAACTACTTTCTTTTTAATTTGTAGCTATTTGATGAACCTCAAACTTATAGTGCACAAGAGGTAAAACACTTAAAAGTTGAATGGTCAAATTATTTTATAGGTTTGATTGAATTTTAGCTTGTTTTTAGCGAATATTGTAATTTTAAATGTTGTAATTATAATTGTGTATTTGGTAGTTGTCTTAGTTGGATTCAGGTTTTTTTAGTTAATATTGTAATTTTTGAATGTTTTAAATGTGAATGTGTAATTTTGATACTAGTTTAGCATGTTTTTGGTCTGTTTCTACTTGTTTATAGTCTGGTTTCTGGTCTAGTTTTAGTTGTTTCAGGTCTGGTTCTATAGTAGAGAGGAAGGGTTTTATAAATTATTTTTTTAAAAAAATTAGTTTTTACGTCGGTTATTTTATAACCGAAGTTAAAAATAAATTTCGGTGGGTTTTTTACATCAGTTATAAAATAAGCACTATAAAAAATGCTTGGGATCATAGTTTTCCACATCATATTTTTTATAACCGATGTGGTATATAGTTTTTTACGTCAGTTATATAATAACTGACCTAGAAAACATTCATCTCGATGAGTTTTTCACATCAATTATTAAATAACCGACGTAAAAAATTCATCAAGATTAGGGTTTTCCACATCGGTTATATAAAAACCGATGTGATAGAATGTTTTTTACATCAGTTATTTAATAACCGATGTGAAAAACCTTCAATGAAGTGTCTTTAATGTTGGTTATTTAATAACTGATGTGAAAAACCATCACCGAAGCGTCTTTAACATCAATTATTAAATAAACAATGTAAAAAACCTCCAAAATAATATTTTTTATGTTGGTTATATTAACCGACGTTAAAAAATATGATTTTTATGTCACTTGTAACAACATCGCCATAAAAATGACGTGAAAAACCTAAAAAAACGACGTAAAAACATTTTTTGCACTAGTGATATATAAATATGTGTGTGTGTGTATTTGAGAAATATAAATATGTATATGTGTGTCAATAATATTGTGTTTATAGATCATATATAAATGTATTTTTATATAAATATATCATTATCATTAAATATAGTATATAAATAAATTTACACTAAAACTCTATGAAAAAATATATATACACATATACAAATAATGTTAATATATACATATGCGTATGTATTGATAAAAAAAATATATTTATATTTATATTATAATATATGTAAATAAATATTAATATATAATATATTTAAAAAAATTTAAATAAATTTAAGTATATATATATATATTATACACATTCGATGAGATTTGATCTTTATTTAAGAGTGTCTTCATATGATTTTTATGTCGTTTATGATTTTATTCCATTGATTTACATTCCTATTGATTTGATGGTGTTGAAATTATTGTGTTTTCCCTTATTTTGGTAATTTATTATCAATTATATATATTTGTTTATATGAATTTATGAATATTTATGTATATTTATATACATTTGTAAATATTTATACATATTTATGTTTATATATTTTTATATCATATATGTGTAAATATATATAGAGAGATATTTATATTTACTTATGTTTATATATATATATATATATATTTATATTCATGTACAATTATATATCCGAGTGTGTTTATATATATTTATATAACATTAATGTGTGGTTATATACATTTATGTAAATTTTATTATATGTATATTTAATTATAGATATTTATATCCATTTATTATTTTTATTATTTTATTATTCATTATCTATTATCTATTATCTATTATCTATTATTCTAATATTTATTTATTATTGACTAATTATTTATTGATTTATTTTTATAATTAAATTACTGTTAAATAAATATTTAATATTTACTTATTTATTATTTATTATTAATTTATTCTTATTTATTTATTTATTTATTCATTATTTATTAATTATTAATTAATTATTAATTATTTATTTGTTATTTATTTATTTATTCATTCATTTATTATTTATTATTTATCTATTATCTTTATTTATTTTTCATTATTATTTTATTATTTTATTATTTATATATTATTTATTTATTTATTTATTATTTAGTTATTATGTATAAATTAATTATTAATTGATTATTAATTTATTATTAATTTACTTTTATTTTATTATTAATTCATTATTAACATCTTATTTATTATTTATTTTTTAACTATTAAGTTTTTATCTATTTGTTATGCATTATTTGTTCTTTCAATCAATATATATATATAGTATATTAAATTCTATTTATTCACTATATGAAGAGCCTACCAGAGTGATAAAGTATTTGGAGAATAAGCAAGTGGTAAGGGGTTCAAATCTCACCCAACACAAAATTTCTATATATGAAATATTCATGCATGTGCATATGAATGCGTACAGTAATAAATAAAAAATAAAAAATAAAAAATAAATTAATTATTAGAATTCAAAAATCAACAAAAATAATAAAATAATAATAAAATATTTATGAGAATAATAAATAATAAATAATAATAATAAATTAATTATGAGAATTAAAATTTTTTAAAAAATATTAATAATGATAATAAATAATAATATAATAAAATAATAATAAAAATCAATTACGATTTTTTAAAAAAATTTAAAATAAATTTTTAAAAAATTTAAAAAATATATTTTTTAAAAATTACCGTGAAATGATTTAACGGTGGTTTAAACCACCACTAAATGATTCCCCTAAATTTTAAAAATTACCACTAAATCATTCTGCGATGGTTTTGAAAAATCACCACTAAATGAATGCCGACACACGCGATGGTTTAAACTGCCGCTCAATGGAAAAAAATCACCGTTAAATGCCTATTTTGGCATAGTGTATTAAATATATGTCATATGGTATAGACACATCATACTGTTAGGACACAAATGATTTATGACTATCAGGTGTTGGAGGCTCATAAGCATTGAGACTTCTTCTCATGAAGTTCACACTTAGTGATCTCGAGTAGACCGGATCATGAGGACTGAACCGCCAATAGGAACACCACATGTTTCTGGTGTCATTGGTTGTTCTTATCTAAAAACATGTGTATTGATATTTTAACTTGATATTGTTATCAATGTGTACCCTTTAATCATGTACTTTGATTTTAGGCAAAAACCATGACATTGAAGCAGTGGTGAGGTAGCTTGTGTTGGGCATGTCTTTGGTGGTATGTGATAGAAAAAATATTTAAAATTATTTTATTATGAATTTCAATGTTTTAAATCCCACCAATATGTTATTTTAAGAGAAATTGTCACATTTTATGTTTCACGAGCATTTTTCAGCTTAATTGCAAAAAAGGCTTATTTTGGATTTGAACTATTTTAAATTATTTCAATGTTTTGGCCATAAAATTTTCTGAACTGATCCAAATTGAAAAATTCTTATTTTATAGGTTTCTATGTTCGATGGGATTCATTTTATCCTTCTGTACCCAAAGATTAATCCAATATTTGGATGCTCAAATCTAGCTCACAAGGCGTACCTTGAAAACTATGCATAGATCCAAATAATTGTATTGTTTGGACTATATATCATTAAGTATGGAACCAATTGAGCTAATATTTTATATGGTTCAAGAAGAAATCTGGAGGAAAAAGTTTCATTAAGATGGCCATTCCTTATTCCTTCATTATCAAGGACATAAATTCATTGGAACTCACTGTATTAGAATATGAATAGTCAGCATGGGCAGATTAAATATCTGGATAAATTTGGTTATATCTCTCTCCACATGGCCAATGAAGCTAAATTTTTTTAGTTATACATAGGAGAGATATTTGAAAAACTTTCAAGAAGGATGATTTCCCAAATTCGGTCATTTAATGGGTCATACACATGCATACATTCAGAGAATTTTCTTAGAGCCAAATTTTCACCGCCTCTCCCTATAAAAGTGTATCCCTCTTTCATTTCAAAGTGTTAGAAACTTAAAGGAATCCTTTGTTGGCCATTTACTATAGTTTAGTATTTTATTTTATTTTAATTTCATTCTGTAATATCATTTCATATTTTAATTCAACTTTTCTCATTTCTCTCCTTTTTCTTTCTCTCTTTTGTTTTCTCCCCTGTTTTCTTCATCATTGTGAACTCTTATGCTCATGATTATGAGTATCTAACCTGATGAAATTCCTGGGGGAGTAATCTAGTTCTGAACCCAAGTCTTTGAAAATTAATTTTTAATGTTTCTTATTTCTTAGAGTTAGACCGATAGGGATCTTAGTGGGAAAGTTACCTTTGTGTCTCCACTTGACACCCGAGGCTTAATTTTCACTTCTACAATATTCTCCCTCGATCGAGGAGGTGGATGTGCAGTCTGTTGGTGATCATTGAGTGTATCATATATTCATAACCATATTTATATTAGGATGTTCATGCATATGATTTATCATTATCATTAAGTAGATTCGAAACTAATTATGAGGCGATGAAGGTTCACTTAGGGTGATTCTCTTAGAAATGTCTCCTTTCTTCTAACATCATTTTGTCTGCATTCATTCTATTTACATTACATTTCATGTTTAATTTTAGTTTTAAATTTTAAATTTTCAATTCTAACTGATGTTCATTTTATTTCATTAATAAATAAAACATAAAAAAATGTTTAATTGCAAGTAGTGATTGCTTGACCGCAAATGCTCCTCAAGAGAACGACCTAGGTTAGCCACTATGCTGCACTTATTTATAAATATTTTTGAGAGCACACACGACAATGCTTCATCAAATTATCACCATTTATAGGGATCCAAGTGGTCTTCACTCACTATTTTTATTCACATATTGTAAATTATTTTTCTTCCTTTCATTTATAAAAACACATAAAAAAAACCTAAATTCCAAAAACTAAAAAAATCTCTTTGTTCATCATGTATTTCAATTCAAACTATTATGAATGGAATGACCAATATCATGTGACATAAGAATATTACAATGATATTGATTATAAGTATCAAAGGATTAGTGATGTAGTGTAAAAATTGGATAGCCAAATAAATTTGATAGCTAAATATGTACATGCTTGTCAAGAGAAACTCGATCCGGAACCTCAACCAAAATGAGTGGTGGAAGAGATTTCACTAATAATTTTTTATGTTAAATAACCTGAAGAGGGTGAGAAGGAGATACTAAATGAGTTAATTATATCATCCCATACTCAACCATTACTCTAGGAGGTCCCAGAAGTATAGATTCCAGCTGATTCACTTATGGGAGATCAATAATGTTTGGAAGAATCCTGAAATAACTTTGTTGAAGATAACCTGAAACTTTATCTTCCCATCATTGATATTGAAAAATCAATACCTTTTGACCTCTCCATTGATTTGGGAAATGATTAATAAGATACACCTAATGATATTGAGTTTCCAGTGGTCTTGCCCGAATAGATCAATTTCCAAGCTGATTTAATTGAAAAGGAATATTTCTTGATTGATTCATCATGTTTTAATCTTATTCATACTAAATTGTTTTCTGACTTCTTATTTCCCAAATTTTTTGATATAGCACAAATGGAGAAGGCCTTGGATGTTAAGGAAGATACCACCCAAGTGGTGGTGATCTAGGAATAAGAGATAGAGAAGATGGTGGGGGTGTGACTACATCCTCTACAACAACTTGCATATCATATAGAGGAGGACACCAAAAAAGTTCACAGGGAGCACCCCTATATTCTATTCCCTCCCACTATAAACCTTAAATTCTCTATTTATTCTTTCTTGGGGGTTGGGAATTTTTTTATCTTATTTGGGGTTCTCTATTCTTGGTGTTTACTGACGGACATTGGGAAAAGTCACATGTGGTGGTTTATCTCAAAGAAACCATACCCACCACCTGATTGGGGATAATCCACTGCAACTGCCTAACTAGAGGCAGTAAAAACCTAGAAACCTCTTGGAGGGTAAAACCAAGCATTATCCATTTTCTATCCCCTTTATTTTTTCTTTTTATTTATTTTTCTTATGTCTTTTCATTTCTTTCTCATAGTTTTAAAGTGGTAGAAACTAGGAGCTTAACTCACGACTGCTGCTAAAAAATAAATTAGGTTGCATCTTTTCTATTCTTTATTTTATTTTCTGCCCAATATAAATTCTGTGTGAAAAAATTTCTTTATTTTATTTGAGATAAAAATTGGATAGTAAAAACGAATAAGTGTGGGGGAGGGATTTAAACTTGTTTTTATAAATTTTTTGTGTGATTTAATTTTATTTTTAATGTTGTTTTTTGAAATTATCTTGTTTTCCTTTTTCAAAATTTTTGTGTGTTTTTAGGAATCTTGATCCGAATTGAATACTTTGTAAAATTCAATCCATCTTGGTGTTTTTGGAACATTTATTTATTTTAATATTTTAGGACTTAAATTATTGATGAATGGATTCTATTTCTTGATT
The DNA here is from genome assembly GCA_963277665.1 of Viscum album. Classification (NCBI taxonomy): domain Eukaryota; kingdom Viridiplantae; phylum Streptophyta; class Magnoliopsida; order Santalales; family Viscaceae; genus Viscum; species Viscum album. The sequence continues at coordinate 826,827,402 of OY728133.1, read as the reverse complement.
TCTAATCTTTTCATTTGATGAAGTTTGGTTGATTGTGAAACTCATATGCACTAGTACTATCCAAATTGAAAATATTGCCCAACCTCAGAGGTTTCTAAACCTATTTGACATCTTATTTACATTTATATTTTTATTGAGAGTCTTGAGACATGTTGTGTGATCCATAAATTTCTATTTTTATTTTTTCAAATCTGTTAGAGTTCATTGAATGTGTCAAGTATGGTTGAGGCATCACTTTGAAATCCTTTTTTGACATTGAACTCTTATTTTGGCCTACCTTTTCATATGACCTTTATTAATCCCCTAGTATCCATGAAATAACTTTTTAGGCAGCCACATTACATGCCATTTATCCCTTTCTAACCTGATCTAGAAGTTAAATGTATGATTATTATTGAACTCAAGTGTGGGGGAGGGAGAAGATGAGCTGTATTTTTCTTCTTGAAGATTATGTGTTAGGTCCACTAGGCTGAGTACGCTGAGAGGGGGGGGGGGGGGGTGAATCAGGGTATGACTAATTCAAAATTAAAGCCCGTTCTGATCTTGTTTCACTGTTAAGAAAAACACTCTTCTCTCTATTTCCTGTTGCACAATATAAACAGAAGGTAAAGCATGCATAAGACACATCAATTTTTACTTGGTTCACCGCTAAGGGCTACGTCCAAGGAGCATACGCCGACAAGTTTTCGGTCATACCAAATTCCACTATTCTTCACTAGATGTGGATTACAAGGTTCGGGCACAGTCACCCTGTCCTAGGCTCACTGCCTTTACAAGGTTTAGGGTCATCTCACTGCTTTCCCAAGGGTCACTCCCTGTTTCTCTCTCTCTGGCTCACTACCGGTGGAGAGGATCACCTTCTTCCTCTTCCTTTGCTTACTGCTCTGGAAGGAATCCACTCACAGTTTATAGACCTATAGGTCTCTTCATTTTCATGAAGTAATGCATCTTCCTCTGTTTGTAGATGCTTTGTTGAAGCCCAATCTTTCACCCGTAGATGAATATCTCTTTGCACCGAAGGTATCAGGCAAAATTCCAGCTTCCACGCAGCCCGAAAATCACTGCTGGAAATAAACCTTACTTGGCGCGCAAGTCAATCTCGGCGCGCAAGTATCGGTGCGCAAGTCTCAACGGGCACGCAAGTCCACCACACACACTTGCACGACTCAAGCTTCCTCAACTAAAAACTTGCGTGACTCTCTTCCTTTTACGCCCAAACCAATAATGGCGCACAACTACTAACCGGCGCACAACTTCTCACACTAGCATGCAACTCCTCACACTGGCGTGCAACTCTACCTGCGCGATCACACACCACTTGCGCGACCACCACACCTGCGTGACGGGAGCTCTGATTTCTCAAAGTGTTGAAATCCGGTTGGAAATGAGGAGGGGTGGTCCAGTATTTATAGGAATTTGGTCACCCTTGTGCGACGACACGCAAGTCTCCTCTCGGCGCACAAGTCACGGTGCGCAGGTCTCTTCCCCTGTAAGTCACTTGCGCGACCCAATTCCAAACTTGCGCGAACCTCTTTCCTTTGCCATATTTTGATCTTCTGATCTTGAAAAACCATAGGCACATAATTTATCAAGATTCCAAGGCATCGGTACACAAGTCTCTTTCATGGCACGCAAGTCACTTGCGCGACACCACCAATACTTGCACGACACTTGTCCCTTTGCCATATTTTGATGATCTGATCTTGAAAAATATATGGTACGCATGTTTCCAAGCCATCAAGTACACGGTGTGCAAGTAACTTTTCCAAAAACCAATTTTCTTCATTTGTCGATTTTCAGGCCCAAAAATTTGGCAAACGCTGGAAAACAGCGCCACCTTGTATCTATTCTTTTATGCTGCCTCCAGATCATCCATTACTTTGTCGACGTTCTTGAATCAAACATGGATCGTTGACCACAACTCTTGAACTCTACATCCCACCATGAAATCCCCTTTGTAAAAAAATTTGTATGTCATGGTTTGCATTTTCAACAATCACAACACAGATGTTCACTTTGTCAACAAACACAATCACCTCAAAAATACTTCAATGATGCCTTGAGGTATTTTTTCCCAACATTATGTTTGAGTTAAATTGAAAGTTTTTCTATATTTATTGCTACTTGGGTGGAATAAATTTCATAATGGAAATATGGATGGGTGGCCCAAAATATCATTACAAATATGGGCTGGGTGATCACCAATTTTTGAAGTTCAAAAGATGCCTCTCTTTTCCTAAAAAATATGATTTTGAAGAGAAATCCAGATATGAATTCAAGCTGAAACAATGATGTAATTGGGGAAAAGAGGGAATAAATTTATTGATGATGAAATTACAAGTGTGAAATTCCCAAATAAAGAGGTGTTTAGAGGTGAATTATTTTTGAGCTGATTGAGGAGCACACCATCCTTGAGAAAAACCGTTTTCATGCATTTACTTCACTTTAGAGATTACCCCTTCTCATTTTACCTCAGATGCTTTTAAATTTTAAACTTTCCAAACCTAATACTCAGAAAAACCCATGAAAAATAATTCATGATTGACACATTTTTGACTTTGTGAAGTGTAGATATTATGAGGATATCAAGCCTATGTGGATCACATGTGTTCTTGAGAATGAGAAAAACTCCACATTAAATATCCTTAAGTGAAGAGAGAAATATTTTTTTCAAGAAGGTAAGTATGTCATTCATGTGAGAATTAACATGAGATTGAATGTATTCTTATGATTTTTGAGAATTTATGAAATATTTATCCATGTAGGAGGCATACTATTTTCTTTTATATGATAATTGGTCCGTGTTGTCATTTATTCTTTGAGAAGTTTGTTTTGACCATGATATAAGATGATTTCCTAGAAGTGCAATGTTTAAGTATGAGGGAATTAATAGAAAAAATATTTAAAAATATTTTATTCTTAATTTAAATGTTTTAAATCCCAAAAATATGTTATTTTAAGGGAAATTTTCACATTTTATGTTTTAGGAGCATTTTTGAGCTTAATTGCAAAAAATGGCTTATTTTGGATTTGAAATGTTTTAAATTATTTCAATATTTTGGAAATAAAATTTTCTAAACTAATTAAAATTGAAATATTCTTATTTTATAGGTTTATATGTTAGATGGGATTAATTTTATCCTAATTTACCCAAAGCTCAATCCATCATTTGGAAGCTCAAATCCATCTCACAATGCGTACCTCAAAAACTGTGCACAGATCTGGATAATTGTATTGTTTGGACAATATATCATAAATTACCAAATAAATTGAGATCATATTTTATATGGATCAATAATAAATCCTTATTATCAAGTTTCATTAATATTTTATCATCTTATTCCATCATTCTCAAGGTCATAAATTCATTGGAACTCGCTGCATTGGAAAACAAATAGTCATCATGGGTAGATTAAATATACAAATTAATCTGCCTATATCTCTCTCTAAAAGTGGAAAATGAAGTTAAAATTTTGTGGTTAGATAGAGGATATATATTGGAACAACTTTCAAGAAGTATTATTTCCAAAATTAGGTCATCTAATGGGTTATACACGTGAATACATTTGGATAATATTTTTGGATCCAAAATTTCACCCCCTCTCCCTATAAAAGTGTATCCCTCTTTCATTTCAAAGTGTTGGAAACTTTGGGGTAGACTTTTTTGGAAATTTACTATAGTTTAGTATTTTATTTTATTTTAATTTCATTCTATAATATAATTTAATATTTTAATTCAAGTGTTCTCCTTTCTCTCATTTTCTTTCTCTTTTGTTTTCTCTCTCCGTTTTCTTCATCACTGTGAACTCTTATGCTCATGATCATGAGTAGATAACCTAAGGAACTTCCCAAGGGAGTAATCCAGTGATGAAACCAAGTATTTGAACATTAATTTTTAATTTTTATTATTTTATTATAGTTATAACAAGGGGCATATTAGTGGGAAAGGTGCCTTTGTGTCTCCACTTGCCACTCGAGGCTTAGCTTTCACTTCTACAATATTCTCCCTTGATCGAGGAGGTGGATGTCTGGTCTCTCAGCGATCGTTAAGTGTATCATATATTTACAACCATATGAAGAGGATGATGTTCATGCATATTATGTATCATTCTCATTAAGTAGATTCAAAACTAATTATGAGATGATGAAGGTTCACTCAAGGTGATTCTCTCAAGAATGTCTCCTTTCTTCTAACATCATTTTGTCTGAATTCATTCTATTTGAATTACATTTCATGTTTAATTTTAGCTTTGAATTTTCAATTTTTAATTCTAATTTCTGTTCATTTTATTTCATTAATAAATAAAACATAAAAAATGGTGAATTACAAGTAGTTATTTCTTGACTACAAAGGATTCTCAAGAGAACGACCTAGGTCAGCCACTGTGCCGCTCTTAGTTATAAATATTTTTGAGAGTGCACACAAAAATGGTACATTAGTATGACATTGTTTGAATGATCAAGATATAATTTTACACTTCTAAGTTGAGTAAGAGATATCTCATGGGCCCAAGTTGACCAAGATGGTAGTACCTTTATTAAATCAATGATCATGGTATAATATGGTGAGTTCATCCAGTAAGGTCAAAAAATATATAAAGCATCAAAATGATGATGACACTACTGTGTATCCTGCTTTATAATAAGTCACAAGAGAAAGAGATTATATCACATAAAATGTGTTCATAGGAGGTTTTTGTAGATATTTCATTCCTTATATCCTTAGGGTCCATGATGTACTACTAGACTCTACTCTTGGTATGTGATTTGAACTCATTTCTATCGAGATAAATACCTAGATAGACACTAAGTGTACCCACAAGTTCCACCTATTCAGATGAATAAGTGTTTAGGATGAAGTGGGCCCCACATATGAGGCTAGTTAATGTCCGAGTTCAATCAATCAAAATTAAAATAATTCAATTATATTATTAAAGTTTATAATAATGATGATTGAATTTATTTCTCAAGTTATTGACAATTTGTTTGATCATAAAAGTGAATATGAGAAAATTTATTTTTTCAAACATAACACGTTCAAGGTTCATTAAATTATTTGGAGAGATAAAATGCCATGTTAATGGTTCATAATTTATCAAATAACATTTTAAAGTGTTACAAGTGAGTGATAATATATTTATGACATTTACGATAAGTTTAATTAATCCATAAGTGTGTATAAGGGTTTAAAAGGAAGATTCTACTTTCCAAGGACCAAAGTGAAAATTTTGAAAGTATAACCTAAGTATATAAGTGAATTTTAGACTCTTTAATAGTAAAATACATTATTTTCATGAGTTTTAGCTCTCCTCTCCTCTCTCTCAAGTTCTAGAGTGAGAAAACGAAAGAAGAACAAGGTTGGATCGATCCCATATTCTCGACTGAGTTTGTATTATTCACTTGATCAAATGGACATCGTAAAGATATTCAATTTCCATGATATAACCCTAGAATAATAGATCTATGATCTAGGAGTTTTGGTGCACATGTGTATGATCTAGAGGATGTTGATATTGGTGCCTTTGAGCCACAGCACACTGACAGTGAGTGAATAAAATTAGCGATTTTAAATGAACAAGGTACCATTTATGGTTTAGTTTGATTTTATTTTTCGTACTTAAATTAAATTCCACAAAACAATTTTAGAAATATGGGTAAGAGGTTTTGTGGATTCATTTTTTTAACATGAATCCAAACCCAAAATTTGAATTGTGTATTTTTCATGTTTTCACTGCGTCTCAAGTTACTTCAATTGGCATTAGAGAATTCATACAATTATTTAAGTCAAAAAATTTAAAATTTAACTTAAATTTTCCATTATTATTAAGGGTTTCAATACGGTCCTAACACAACTGACGACGCATCAATCTGAGTTTTTATAACCAAGATATGGACCATTGAAGATTGATGAGTTTGTCGTATAATATGTGACAAGATTTAAAGGATTATTTTTTCTTAATCTTTAAAGGATACTGGTTATATGTATTTTTAGATGAGGAATGATGCAAGTGTGCTGTGTGTTAGCCAAAAATATTGATAGTTGGTTGGGGTAGTCCGTTGGCTTGATGGCTTGCTGTACAAGTCTGAATTAAAAGTTATTAAAATCAAAAAAATAAATATAATCATATCCTTCCAAATGAAAGGATAAGATTTATTAAAAAAAATTAAAAAAGGAGGAATCCACACCCCATTTATGGGGCATGGACTTATATCCCTCCCCATTTATGGAAAGGTTTTTTTTGAATTTATATATATATATTCCCTTAACTAGATGTCCAATTAGACTTGGACCAGACCAAAACAATCCAGATCCAACTTTCCCGACCCATCAACCCTATCAAAATCCATAAATTAATATCCTAAGATTTTATTTGGGTCCAAAAAGACCAAAAAAAATGCAAAAAAATTTCAGAAATTAAATTTAACCATCTAGGATTTAATAAAATTATTTTGGATGTCGTGGGATGTATTGATAATTAATTGAATTTATTTTAATGCAAGTTAAAGCATTAAAAATAATCTCAAGTCAAATTTTAGAAAATTTAATTTTTCTTATGAAATATAATTGCATATTGATTGACCATGATTCAAGACTGACCCATGAATATTTGGTTCATTATTTATTTAATTTAATTATGCTATTTAAGTTTTAGAATGAAATATTTTTTTATTTTGATGATATACATATCATCCCTCTATCTTTAAATTGTAAAAGTGTTTGTGTATCCACATTAAAGTGATAAAATGTATTTTCACACCTTGATTTATCCTTAAATATGTGTGAGTAAACATTATAAATATTAGAGGAGTTTTTGGAAAATTAGTTCAAGTCGACAGCTAGTGTAAACCAAACAAGTGAAGTGCACAAGTGTTGTGGGCATTGCAATTCAAGTTAGGTATTGACTCAAGAAATTCCCCTAGAGTCTCAGTTAATACATTATTCACTTTATGAATTAACCAATTGTCAAAAATTGATGATCACATCATTATTTATTTATTTTGTTGTATGCATGATTTATTATTCTATGAATGTGTATTTATTATGCATGATCACATAGTATAACAATAAAAAAGCATGCATAGATAAAATGAACATGTGTGGTAAATGTTTTATATTTAAAGCATGGTTAAGTTTTTAGTGTGATTGAATAGAACAATAATGTTAAATAGAAAAGGATTTCTTTCACCGATATTAATTTTAAAAATACCTCAATGAAAATATTAATTCATTAAATGCCTTTCATCACTTGAATTTGGACACAACTTATTGTTCTAGGTGCTCATCAGCCATAGTTGAGTGTGTCTCTCAATACTAAGGAGTTCTTATGAGATAAGTGAGCCGACTTAACTAAATTTGGTATTAAATGAGTACCCATATCTATCTTGTTTCAACTTTAGAGGAAAAACATTGGGCAATGAAAAATAATTCTTTATAGGAGATGAGATTCCACTCAACAAAACAAGGAGTTGCGAGTTAATGTAGTTGTCCAATAAAAAGACTACCATAGATTCTTGGAGTAGTGGAAACACCATAGATCAGGCTATCAAGATAGGTTTAAGGATCCTTTCCACTAAAATAATTAGGCTACTGAGTATTTATAATATAGTAGATGAGGGCTACTAGGATTTGATAAAACAATGGATACATTTAAAATTAATAATTTGAAAATTTTTATTGGTAATCAAGATAAATTACCAACCTAAAAAGTTTATTTATTTTAGATTAAATAAAAACCTTAAAAAAATTCAATTTTACTGTGATCAATATTAGAAAAATATAATATCTTGACTGGTAATAACTTTTAGGAGTGGTATAAGTGCTTATAAACAATACTGCGCTGAGAGAGAAATATTTATGTAATGTAATCTCCACTTCCCACTACCCCCCATTAGAGAGAAATAAAGGTAGATAAAGATAAATTTAAGAAGTTTATAGATGACATAATATATGTTTAGTGCTTCATGTTGTATTCTTTTTCCAATGAGTTACATAAAATGCATGAGGACAAAGATGATTTATAAATGTTGTCTTATCTCTAAGAGTTATACTAAGAGTGATCTCAAAAAGAAATATATGATATATCTAGTGAATTGTATAGATGCAATACAATATAAAGGAATAAATAAGGTCCTCATGTACTCAAGATTATTGAGTACATCAAGAGACTGAAGACCCTTGGGTTCAGACTGAACCAAGAACTAGAAACCAATATCATTATTTCCTATTTACCTCATAGCTTCTTGAATTTAATTATTAATTATAATATGAATAACATGAATTTTTAACTACTATATTTCTTGGTTTTATTTCTCCAAGAAGTTAAGTATATGAAGAATTCCAAATATTTGGTCCTTATGGTGAAGAAAAAGAATAATGATAAGGAAAAAATGTCAAAATCTAAGTCCCAATCAATGGCATCGATGCACCACCCTTTCAAGAAGACAAAGATATAAAGGGAGAGAAAAAATATTAAGGAAGTATGCTTTCCTTATGTAAATAAAGTCCACTAGAAGAATAATTGAATAACTGGTAAGAAGAAGAAAGTTGATGCTTCTAGTTTAGGTATATTTTTCATCAAATGCATTTTGTCTTTTTCTACAAGTTGGGAATTGGATACTGCATGTGGTTCAAAAATTTGTATTCAAATATAGGAACCTAGTAGATTCAAGACAATTAGAAAAGGTTAAGTAGATATCTAAGTAAAAAATGGTGCGAGACTAGTAACATTAACAGTAGGAGATTATCATTTTACTTTGCCTAGTGGAATGGTTCTTATACTAAATAATTGTTTTCTTGTACCATACCTTACCAAAAACATAATCTCAATTTTGAGTTTAGACACTAAGATTTTATTTCATGTTTGGAAATAAATTTTGTTTTATTTATAAGGATAACATATGTTATGGTATGACATATATTAGTAATGGGATATATATACTTGAATTATAAAATCTAGTTTTGGTAATCAATGAAAAATATAGCAAGAATGAATCACATCCTACCCGCCTATGGAACTTCATCCTAGGTCATGTAAACAAGAATAATTTAAGAAAACTATATCAATATGGGTATTTAGACTCCATTGAGTTAAAAACCTTGGATGTATGTAATGCCTGTTTACAAGGTAATATGACTAAATCACCTTTCAGTGGGAAAGGAAAAAGAGATAAATAACCATTGGAATTGGTTCTTATTGATGCACGTGGGATGTTTCTAGTAGAGGTAAGGGATGGTTTTTTCTTACTTCATTACTTTTACCAATTACTATAGTAGGTATGGATATATCTACTTAATAAGGTATAAGTGATATTCCTTTAGCATGTTTATGGAATATCAGAATGAAGTATAAAATCAACTTGGTAAGAAGATTAAAAAACTCCACTCAAACCATGGTGGAGAATATCTTAACCAAGATTTCATTGATCATTTAAAGTAGTGTGTGATTATTTCCCAACTCACTCCTTCTTATACACCTTAGTGGAATGTTGTTAGTGAAATGAGTAATCGAACAATGCTTGATATGTTCACATTGATAATGAGTCAAGAAACTTTACCATTATCCTTTTGGGGATATGAACTGCAGACTGTGGCATATAAACTAAACCAAGTACCAACTAAAGCAGTATAGGATATTCCATACGAGTTGTGTCATGGAAATAATCCTAGTCTATCAAATATATGTATATGGGGATGCAAGTCTTTTGTCAAGACTATATCTAGTGACAAATTAGCATCTCAGAGCATGAAGTGAATCATTATAAGTTATCCTAAGGAGAATAAAGTATATTACCTATATAAAAATTCATATAGAAAGGTAATTTTAGAAAGACATGCTAATTTTCTAGAAATACATGCTACATTTCTAGAAATGGAACACATTTACAATAGAAATAGTGAGATTAAGATTTAATTTGATAAAATTGATACAATAGAAGCATAAGAATTGGTATGGGAATAATTACCAAAAGTGATAGTGTGAGAGGAAGATGTTCCTGAGACAGAAGTACTATATAGGTCTACTAGAGAGGTTAGAGAACCAGAGAGACATCTTTTTCTTGTAATCAAGTCAAGTGACACATTACTCATAGATAATGATAAACCTATGAACTATAGGGAAGTAATAGATGGAAAGAAGCACACATTATGAAATGGAGTTCATATACCAAAATCAAGTTTGGATTTTGGTATAACCACCATCTGATGTAAAACCTATTGGTAATAAATGGATATTCAAGAAAAATATGGACATGGATGGTCAAGTGATCACCTATAAGGCACGACTAGTAGTGAATGGTTTTAAAAAAAATCAAGGAATCTACTATGATGAAACCATATGACCAGCTGTAATGATAAAATCCATCATAATATTACTTAAAATGGTATCCTTCCATGATTATGAAATTTTGGAAATGGATTTGAAAACTACTTTTCTAAGTGGGATGTTATTTGAATATGTCTATATAACACAACAAAAAAGGGTTTATTATGTCAAAGAGTGACAATAAAGTATGAAACCTATAGAGACCCCTTTATGGATTTAAGCAGTTATTGCAATCATGGAATGATCATTTTGATGATTTCATAGGAGAATTTGGTTTCATTAAAAATGAAAGAGAGTGTGAGTTCCATAATTTCCCTAGTTTCATATGTTTATGAAATATCATTAATAGGAAATAAAGAACATATATTATAGTCAGTGAAGACTTAGTTAAATGAATACATCTGTATGAAAGACTTAGGTGAAGCATCCTATATTATAGGTAAAAATATCTATTGAGATAGATCTTAGAGGCTACTTGGGATAAGTTAAAGTAAATATATTGACAAGGTTTTCAAAAGGTATAATATGGAATAATATAAGAGAGGATTGTTCCCAGTATCACATGGCATTAATATATCCAAGAATATGTGTCCACATACACCAGAGGAGATTTAAAGAATGAGAAGAATCCCTTATTCTTCATTAGTGGGACCTATCACGTATGCCATGCTATGTACTAGGTTTGATTTTTTCCTTTACTTTAAGCATGGTGGGAAGATATCAACCCAATCCAGGAGATCAGTATTGGGCAGTTGTAAAAGCCATCCTAAAGTACATAAGACATACAGAGGATATGTTCCTGGTGTATGGAGGATATGAGGAGATAATCATGAGGGGATAAACTAATTATAGATTCCATATAGTTCATGATGATATGAAATCACAATTTGGCTATGTCTTTTTCTTTAATGGTGGTGCAGTGAGATGAAGGAGATTAAAGTAGTATATGGTTACCAGTTCTATTCCACAATCTAAGTATATAACGGTTTTTGATGCATCTAAGGAAGTAGTTTGAATATTCACCTTTTTTAGAGATTTACATTGTTCCTATAAATGTGGGCTTTGTATATTGTGATAATAATATAGTATTGGTGCTTGCCAAGGATCCCAGGTCACACTAGAGGACAAAACATATACTTCAAAGGTTTCATATCTTGATGGATTTTACTCATAGAGGTAAAGTCACGATTATTAGAGTATCTATAGAGGATAACATGGTAGATTCCATGACTAAATACATATCTCACTAGAAGCATGATACTCATGTATGACCTAGTGGGTTGAGAATTTTTAGTAGTTGGCTCTAGTGCAAGTGGGAGTATTGTTAGTGGGTGCCCTAGAACCAAATCCTTTATATAATTTTATTACCATCACATGTATACAATTTGATATATACATGTGTTTATACTTACCATAATAGTATAGATACTTATGAATCCACAATTTACATGCTAATGTATTTAGATTACACGTCATATCAAAAAGTTATAGCTGTTACCAAATATAATGTGAACCTTGATGTATTATGACAAAAATATTAAATATATTTCTTATGGTCTAGATACATCATAATGATATGATACAAATCATGTATGACTATTAGGTGTTGGGGGATCATAATCATCGATAATTATTCCCATTAAGTTCACACTTGGCGATCTCGAGTAGACGAGATCACAAGGACTGGCTCACCAATAAGAAAACTACATGTTTCAGGTGTCATTGGTTGTTCCTATCTTAAAACATGTGTATTGATATCAAAAATTGATATCACTATCAATGTGTACTATTTAATCACATACTTTGATTCAAGACAAAAACCATGACATTAAAGTCATGACGAGATAGATTGTATTGGGTGTGTCTTTAGTGGTATGGAGTTGGTTACATGATCAAGATAAAATTTTTCTCTTTAGAGTCAAGGAATATATATCTAATGGGACCAATTTTACCAATATGGTAGTATCTTCATTAAATACATGACCATGGTACAAGAAGGTAAGTCCATATAGTAAGGTCACAAAATATAAAAATCATCAAAAGTATGATGACACAAGTGTGAATCCTTCTTTATGAGATATCATGAGGTAAAGAGATTATATTACATAGAATGTGTTCATAGGAGGTAGTTTTAGCAATGAAATTACTTATCTTCTTAGGGCCCCTGATGGGTTTCTAGACTCCACTCTTGGTCTATGTGTTGGACTCACTACTATCGAGATAAGCACCTAGAGGATCACACAATAGATGTATCCACAAGTTCCACCTATTCAGATGAATAAAATCATAGGATGAAGTGGTCCCCACACGAGGGGCCAATGAATATACAAGTGTAGTGTAATTTATCATAAGTAAAATAAATCAATTATATTATTCAAGTTTAGAATAATTATGATTGAATTTATTTCTCAAGGTATTCAAAATTTGTTTGACCATAAAAGTGAATATGATAAAATGTTATTTTTCAAACAAACATAACATGTTAATGGTTTGTTAAATTATTTGGGGATAATAAGAACTAAGTTAATGGTTTTTATTTTATCACATAAAATTTTAAATTGTTACAAGTGAGTGATAAAATATTTATGAAATTTATGACAAGTTTAATTTATTCATAAGTGTGTGTAATGGTTTAAAACCAAAGTGAAATTTTGGAAAGTATAAACTAAGTATATAAGTGAATTTTAGACCCTTTAATAGTAAAATAAATCATTCAAATGATTTTTTATCTCTCATATCTTCTATATCAAGTTATAGAGTGAGAAATTGAAGTAATAACAATATTGGATTGATCCTATTTTCGCAATCGATTCAACATTTTCATGCGATCAAAGGGACATTGTAAAGATCTTAGATTTACATTATAGAACCTGAGAATTTTATATCGATGATCCATGAGATATTATGAATATTTGGATGATTTAGAGGATGCATATTTTTTCATCTTTGTGCCACAACATGCTGATGGTGAGAAAATAAAATCATTGATTTCAAATGAATAAGGAACCATTTATGATTTCATTCGATTTTATTTTTCATACTTAAATTGAATTGTATGAAATCATTTTAGAAATATAGAAAATTGGTTATTTTGATTTAGTGTTACATGAATCCAAACCCAAAATTTAAATCACTTATTTTTTACACTTTCACTATGCCCCGTGTTCTTTAAAAATGGAGATACGTCGTCGCCTATGTGTTGTATTGTAGTCATTGTTGCTCAAGGTTAAAATAAATGAAGCTACACCATCATGTATCATGTTGTTCCATGACTGGAGTAGTGTGAGAAGAGGCTGAAACATGAAGATAGAGTCTACACATGGGAGAAGAGTGAGCTGTGGAGGAAGAATAGGGGATTTGATATAGGATTTGGATACATTGCAGAAGGGATCAAAATGAATGTTGCATAAGGGTATCCCCAATGATACGTAAGGGTATTAATAGTGTTGAATAAGGGTAACATATATGATTCTCACTTTGTATGGGTAACCCAAAGATTTACAAGGGCCGTTTAAGGGTAAAATTCTCCAAATACCTGACATGCTCAGGACACACATGCGGTATAGACCGAGTATTGGGACAAAGAATAACAGAAAATTTACATGGGGTATCACCTATACAATTGGAGCTAGAATTTACTAAAAAATAAGGAATACCCGACCGAAGATCAAATATTAGAGGAGGACCAACCATTAAATATTTGATCAGTTCAAAAGGGATAAAAATAAAGGAGAGAAATAATTATTTAAAAATGAACATAAGGTCGATATCTCTTAGGGGATGCTACCTATAAATGAAAACCTAGAAGCTAATATGTAAAGGAGAGCTAACCCTAGGAGGAGATGAGCTAAATTGACCCACCTGGGTGGGTGGGGGGTTTATTAACCTGGTAAAATACTGGAGTTCGACACCCAAGAAATAGTGGAAGGGGAAAGATATCCATTATCTATCAAGTTGTAATAGTTAGGAATTGTTTTTTTCTTTTTATTTATTTTCATTATGTGATAGCGGAATTACTACATGGGTTGTGTTCTTTAATTCATGTAATTTTTCTTTATTACATATTTTTTTTGTTTTATATTCCCACTTCCACAACTTCTAAGTTATTCATTAATTATTGAGAGATCGACTATGGGTGGCTAAATTTCATGGGAGAGGGTACATATGATGAAAGATATGGGTACATAATGGTCTAATTCTTACAAATTTGTGAGATTATATTATCAATTAGTATCACTTTGAAATTAATAATATATTATCCTCTAAGTGTTTAGAGAGAGTGATGGAATTTAGAGGAAAAACCTCAATGCAGTAGAGGGGAGTGAGAGAGAGAGAGAGTCAACCTTAACTCCACCTTCCTTTTAGAAAGTAAACTTAATGCACCTAAGATGGTTATATGAAACATTGAGAGAGGGACTGACTGGTTTATATATATTTGGTTAAGGTTGAGAGGAAAATTTAGGTGCCTTGAGAGTTCTCATGACTAATTAATTCAATGTATTTCATTAGTTAAGATAAATTACTTTTATAAAAACCTTCCTTGAATTAAATTTCCCTTCTCTTTGTACTTGTTTCTCCTCTGTTTCAATTCACTCCACACATCAAGACAGATTAATTAATTTTATTTTTAATAAAATCATGAAAAAGTTGAAACTATTGAGTTATATAACCCTTTTCTCATGGGATTAACTCCATATTTCCACTATTCTATATTATAGTAGTTACTGTAGTTTAGGTTAATATAAATTTTTAACTTTGATTCGAATAGAGGATTTAATGATGTCTTCTTGGCATATCAAATTTGTGACACTATTTTTAGAGAAAATAAGTTATATATTCAATATTTGGACAATACTTTATTGTCCCACATTTTTATTTTCTAATTTTATATTATATTCTATTTCATTTTTGTTCAATTTTATGTTTTGGGTATTTTTGGATTTTGATCCTAGGTATAGGTAGAATGAAATCCTAATTCATTTTTAAATTGAGATTTTAAAACTATCACAAGAAATTAAAGAACAAAAGAGAAAAATCCATGACCAAGAATGGGAGATTCAAAACAAACCATAAGAACCACAACCACACCAAAATACGGGATAATCACTCTAAATCATAAATAATGAGTTCAAAAGAGGAATGTTACTCCTGTAGAACATGGATAATGAATTTGAGAGACTGAAGGAAGGAACCAAGGATGGTTCCCAAATTAAAGATCTATTTGGAGTCACAAAAAAATCTGAGGTAAGTCCCTATTCTGACACATATTATGAATTTATATGGAGGACACCAACCTAAGTGCTAAGGAGGAAGAAGAATATGATCCCTCTAATGATGAAAAGGAATACCAAAGTAGGAGGAATATATGAGAGATTCTAAATTATGGGATATCATGCTTGACATGGTGGAAGATGAAAATCTATAACCTATTTAACAAAAAGACACTTCAACACCAATAGTAGAGAACCCCTAATAAGAATAAGAATGAGACATGGTAGCCTCTAAAATGGATTAAGTAAGTATAGAATTTGAATAAGTTAAACCACTAAAAGATGAAAATATGGAGTGGTACCTAGTTTGGATAGACCATGAACTTTTAATCCAGTCATTGTGGCTATCCACCATTGAGAAACATCCACTAAGAGAGAAATTGAGAATAAAGAGGAGTAAATGAAGAATATCTAAACCATACACCTTTAAAAGGAAGAATTGGTTCAATATAAGACAGTTGTCTCTATAACCTACTCCTATTACATGATTTATGAGGTAAGTTCAAGATTAATAACCTTAATAAAAATTCTTTGTAGGAGTTAGCCCGAGTTTTATTTATTTTCTTTCTTAGATTAAGAATTTTATTTTAGGATGTTGTGAAACCCTCCCTACCATCATTTTTGAACTTTAATTTCATGGACATTTTGATTTCACTGTTTAGATTTCTTTATAGGTCCATGAATCACCAAGCTAGAAAGTAAAAAAATAATGTCTTTAAAGTGAAATGGGAGTAAGCTTTCAAATTTCATCATTTATATATACTCCCCTATTCTTACAACATGTTTTAAAGCTTTAATGTAAAAAATTACATACCCACACATAAATTAGTGCTTTGTTTTAATCCATGATACTTATAATTTTTTAGGAACCCTATGATGCCTTGTTTTAATTTTCAAATTGATATAATAGAATAAGTAATATAGGGAGATTTAATGATTAGAGTTAAGCATGGGAATTTGAATTCAACAAATCATGATTTTTATTTTTAGTCACATGAAAATGAATTTTTCCTTCCATATATTTCATGCTTTTAATTACAAAATTTCACATGGATTAATTTTTTATTATTACACATGGCATGAGTGATTATATTTAAAATCTTATTATCCCATTCTCGATAGGTTTCTAGACCAAATTTTTCTAATATTTATTAGTTAATTCTTTGATAGGACTTGGGATATGTTACATACTAGGACTTTAATTCGATCTTTTCAAAGTGATTATTGTGAAAATTTCACTTAAAATATGATTAAGGAAATTTATTGATTTATTAATTATCCTTGAGACTTACTTTGTTCAATTACCCTACTTAAGACCTTAGAGACCATGAATGGACTTTTATAGGAATGATCCACATTAAAAGATAATTACATCCATTCCTACCATTGTTTTAAGATTTTCTATGATTTTCAAAGTTCAAGTGTGGCGGGAGAGGGAGTTCATGGTAAAAAGGGATGGTACTTTTTAGAGAGAAAAAAGTTTTGGGAATTATAATTGTTTTTGGAAAAGGTTCATGTCATTTTTCGTTATATTTATTACTACCCCTTTTAGAAAAAGAAATGAATTGAGTTATGGAGGTTCAAAAATCACCATCACTTATCCAATTTTTTATTATTATTTGGGGTTGGGTCAGGGATGTGAGACTATCCTTAGATCAATTTTCTAAAAATTGAAAAAATTTGAAAAGTAAAGAAAAAGGAAAAAATAAATAGGGATAACTCATTTATCACGATTTCATTATTCATGGCCTTACTTTGAGATTAGGGAAGTGGGGGTTTTCACCTTTTAAATAAGAGAATTTTATTGGGCTATATTTTGATTATAATGCACTATAATTAGAGTCAAATATCCTTTTTGATATTTATTTGTTTTATTCATCAATTACCATTTGTCCTTAATCCTTATAATCATATGATCCTAATTTTAAACCCCTCATGATTTTCAATGATTTTTGTCTCTACTAAGTGGAGAATATAGGTCATCTTCAAGTTCAAAATTTGGTACCTGTACTCAAGGTATAAGGAAAACTCCATATTTATATTTTACCTTGAGTAATGATAAAAATAATAATAATGGTGATGTAGATCATGATTGAAATGATAATAATGATAAATTAAGAGACATTATTGGAAGAGTGGAGAGGTTTCATCACTTTTCATTGTGAGAAATCAATTACATTGTGTCTAGTGATGAGTTGAATTCAAATTTTCACATGTGATACTTGAAAGTTATCTCTCCCCCATTGATAATTATTTAGTTAATAAATTTTGAATTTTAAATATTGGTAGCATGGATATCCTTTATAATACTTAGTATAGATACATGCTTTAGGATAAGCATGATTTAAGTGTGGGGGATTTAATGAACTAATTTTTATGTATAATTTTTGAAATATTAATTGATAAATGTAATTTTTTTTTTAATTTTTGATACCCCTGTTAACATTTTTTTTATTAATTTGTCGGTATTTTATATTTTTGGATGAAATTTTTGAATAATAGTTACAAAAGAAATAAAATAATTGTTTTTACTATGTTTTTATTTTTCTAAGTATTTTGTATTTTGTTATGTAAAAAATATTCCAACACCTAGGATGACCCTAAACTAGTGTAAGACACATAACTACCCCTACAAGTGGTTGGACAAGAAATTGGGAGGGCTTAATAGATACATGATAGGGGAGCACACTGGTCAAGAATGGCGTGCGTAGGAAAGAGTATAAGAGCACACCGGTGCATGAGAGGGAAGTCCGTGCGATGATGAGAGGATAGTTTCACCAGTGCAGGGCGGCACACAACAACATAGGTCATCCTTCAACACCCATATAACTTGATGTCAGACAAAGGGAACATGATCATATAAATAGTAGAGCTCAACCATGACAATCTTTGATATGGGATGCTGAGAGCTTGGGTACTGTTCATACTTATTAAAATGGTTTCATTTTAGGTTTTCTCTACATCATCATTATTGGACACATCGTTTTATTTGCTGCTATGTCATTTCCACTATAGATGTACCATAACACCAAAATTTCTAATCAAAGAGGAATGTATAATACTAATAGAGATTCGAGCATCACCACACCGTAGGCTAGCCTTGCCTCATGGAAGCTCCTAGAGCTCGAACCGGTGAAGGAGAGAACTACACCATAGGACATTTGTTATGATATCGAGTTATAGCTCAGAGAACCTATAGATTAAGGTTGTGTAATCATTCTAGAAATTACATAATGGAGAATCTAATATTGTAATTAGTTAGTATTTGAGATGAAAATGAAGCTATGTTGTCACCTATGTGTTGCACTATAACCATTGTTGCCTGAGGTTGAAATAAATATAGCCACACTATCATGTAAAGTTTTTTATATGGTCAAAGTAGTGTGAGAAGAGGTTGTGACATGAATTTAGAGTATACCCTATAGAGAAAAAAGAGCTATGAGGAAGAATAAGGGCTGCGACATAGGATTTAGCTATGAAACATAAGGAATGAAAATGGTAGTTGAATATGGGTCTTCCCAATATTTCATAAGGGTAACCTATATGATCCATTCTATGTAAGGGTAAACCAAATCTTTCTAAGGGCTATGTAATGGTAACATTCTCTAAATACCCAAAATCCTTAGGATACACTTGTGGTATAGACATAGTCTCTGGGACAAGAATTGTAGAATAGGTACTTGGGGGAATTTCTTATACAGAAGAAGTTAGAAGTCACCAAGAAACAAGGAAGAACTATCCAAATCTCAAATATTTGAGGTGGATCAACCATGGAATTTATGACCAGTTAAAAAGGGAGAAAAATACAGAAAGGAAATAAAAATTTAAAACCAAACAGAAGGAGGATATCTCTTAGGGGATGCTGGCTATAAATAGAACATAGAATCTATTGTGTAAAGGGGTGCCAACCCTAAGATCCGATGAGACTAATTGACCCAATTGGGGGGGGGGGGGTGGAGGTTCGTTGAACTGGTATAAAATCATTTTCTAAAACTCAAACAAGAGTTGGATGAGGAGGATCACCATCATCTATCAATTTGGTGTAGTCATTTTTTTTATCTTTTTATTTCTTTTAATTATGTAATATTGGAATTATTGTGTGGGATGTGTTCTTTAATTCATGTAAGTTTTCTTTGTTGAATATTTTTTTTTCTTTCATATTACCTCTTCCTTTACTTATAAGTTATCCATTAATGATTTATAGATTGACTATGGGTGGTTAAGTTTCATGGGAGAGGGAAGAATTGATAAAAGGGATGGGTACTTGATTGTCTAATTCTTATAAATTTGTAAGGTGGTATTATTAATTAATATACCTTTGTTATTAATAATATATTATCCTTTAAGTGTATAGATAGAGTGATGAAATTTATAGGATAAACCTTAATGTGGTATAGGGGAGTGGGAATGTGAGATCTAAAGATAAATGGACTCCCCAAGATATTGTAGCCTATGAGATTAATGAAAAATCTTTGAACTCTCTTCACTGGTCTTGAAAAAAATTAATTCAATCTTCTTTCTTCTTTTAAAACCACCCATGAAATCTGGAAACTCTTAGAAGTCACACATGAAGGCATGAATAAAGTTAAATAAACTAGATTGTATATGTTTATAATCGACTTTGAAATATTTTTTAGGTATTCAAATGAATCTATTACCATCATGTTTACATGAATTAATGAAAATTTCCATGGTCTCAAGTCTCTTGGTGATGATTTTCTACAGTAATTAGTCAAAAATATTCTTTGTGTCTTGACTATATCTAAGGAACCCAAGGTGAGAACTATACGATAAGTGAAAGACATCAAAAATATAATACTTGAGGTGATTATTAGATATCTTATGAAATATGAAAGCACTATAGAGAGACAATATAATAAAAAAGATAAATAATTCAAAGAAGCTAAAATCCAAAATGGAAATTTCTTTCAAATCCATTAATAATGAAGATTAATCCATAAGTGAAGTTGGAACGGAAATTTTGGCCAATAAATTGAACAAACTCATGAAAAAGAAGAAATAAACCCATCATACTAAGAAGAATAGATCAAAAGTATCTTTCTATAAATGAAACAAGAAGGTAACATCAAGCTGGATTTCCCCATCTATAAAAAGAAGTTGAAAAATAAGAAATAAGGAAAGAATGATCTCAAGGTTTCAAACTAGAGTGTTAGTGATGACTCACTCGACTCTACTTTATTAACCTCCTCAAGAGACTAAAGTGATAAATTCCTCATGGAATATCTCAAGGTTGGTGATGAGGTTAATTGTCCTATTTATTATCCTTCCAATTCTTATCATTCATATTCCTCTTAATTTTATTCCATTTAAATAGAAAAAATTGACAATTTCTATGAATAACTAATTTCTAAATACAATGAATTAAAAAAAATATAAATAATTTATTAAGGAAAATAATCACGTTTCTAAAGACAAATATGTTTTAGTTTTTAAATTACAAGAATAAAAAAATGTTGAGAATTTAGAATCTCAAATAAAATATCTTAAAAATACTCTCGCTCAATTCACCCATGGTGATCAATATCTAGAGAAGATTTTGGGATCTCAAAATTTTGTTAAAAGTAATTCAAGAATTGGTTTTTCAAATTCAAATATTTTTTCTCAAAAAAAAACTTTTTAAAAGGGATGTTCCCAAAACAAATTTTTTAATTATTTTAGAAAATTTGAGTATATTATTTATGAGTGTGATTATAAAAATTAAAGATATAAAATACCTAAATATATTAATCTTTATTACCATATTTCCAATATAAAATATTTTACTAAACAAGTTTGGTTAGCTAAGTCAGTTTTAGATAACATTGTCAGACCCAAAATTTGAGTACCAAAAGACACTCACATTTGAGATATTATAGAGCTATTCCACCAGAAATTTAATGAAAAATCATTTGGTGTATTATTAATAAAAATGGACTATACAACTCTAATGTGATAATACATTAAGCATGAAATAGTTTCATTTAAATATTTATTTGATATATATTTAAATGGTTTCTCTAGAAATCATTGATATTATTATTACTCTTACTATATCTTATAGTGAAGTTTCCATTTTCTCTTTAAATACACCATTTTATAGGGATCATTTTTTGTTATTATCCGATGGAGTTTGGATGGATTTACATTCAACATGGGGGTTATGTTTTTCTATTTTTTAGATTCTATTTCTTTCTTGAAATTCATTTTCAGATATCTCATCTCTCTCTCTCTACTATCTATGTTTTCTTATTATTTAAAAGGGGAGATATTCGTTTTACAAATTTCTTATTTTAAAAATCTTTTTATTATCTATTTTTATTTCAAACTCTTTTAATTTGATCTTGATCTTAATTTAAAGATCTTTGTCTATTTCATTTTTAAATATATTTTTTTATTTATTTTAAATATTTAGTTTAAATATTATCTTTTTCTTTGAATTATTGTATTTTTTTGAATTTATATTGAATATATTTAAATTTAATTGTTTTTTCTTTCCTAATTTGTTTTTGATAATCAAAAAATGGGAGAAGTTTTTCAAGTATCAAAGGAGGATAAAATATTGAATATATCTTACAAATTAGGAGAAGTTTGTATTATATATTCTTTTTGAGAGAAAAATGTTTCATTTTTTCACAAAGGGGGATTTATTTATGGTGTTATGTTTATTTCTTGAGAATATTGGATATCATGTTGAAAATATATTGAATACATTGTCATATGATTTAATCTTGATATATCTTTTTTATATTAAGTATTTGTGATCATCAAAAAGGGGGATATTGTTATACCACCCTATCTCTCTTGATCCTTTTATGATTTAAAACAACCATATTGTATATAATGGTTTTATTTAAGTGATTATCATTTATAATAATTGCATAAAAAGTCATGTTTTTTATGGAACAAGTGATGAAATTCAAAGGTAATGGAGGGTTGTTCTTGAAGGTATCAAAATGTCATTAGAGGGTCATTAAAGTTATATGTTGAAGTTTAAAAGGATGTGTTGATATCATGGATTAAAGTTCCAAGGAATATTGAATAATTCGAAGGAATATTGAATGAAATTGGTGATTTTTGTTCAACTAAAAGAATCACTGACCAGCTGGTTCTATGTGGATAGAACCACCTATGCAGTAGGAGTCCACTAACTACATGATGGAGGAGAATCAACCTTTCAATGGAAGAAAATAGAACCAATGAACCTATAAGAGGTCCACTATCCAGACAATGGAAAAAATGACTAATCAATTAATGTTTTACATATTCACTCAAACCGAGGTGTTTCACCAACTACCCTATGGTTGCTACCAGATACCTGATGATATTTGAAAAACATGTCAAAGAAGTTTTTTTTTGGTGAACCTTGTAGACCTTAATTTCTTTTTGATAATTCTTAATGGTTGGGAATATTTCCAGAATATTCCAAGATCTTTTAGAGGCTATACATAGAGGACCTTTAATGATTAGACAAATCACTATTCCATAATCAAATGAAACGACATGCCATCGAAAAAATATCCAGTGGTCTCAAGATCCTTTCAAGCGCCAATTTCATTTACCAAATCTTTTAGGATCTCTTATCCATTACCTATATATATATCCTATAAAATTTTATTTTCCATATTGAGATATAACAGAGAGGCTTCTTAATGGATTTACTCTAATAAAATATCTCTCTTTCTTATCTTCTTTTACAACATGTTTCTTGATACAACCATTGAAAAGTAGGGGGGGAAGTGATCACAACCATAAAGTGTTGGATCTTCATCAATAGGTGACTAATAATATTAAACTGATAGAGATAGGTTTCTTTATACAACAACTAAAAAGGTATGATTTGGTCACTTGATATCTGTTAAAATCAGTGTAGAAATACAAAAAAATCTCAACTTAAGGGGAGGAGATGTAGGTGATCACACTGAGCTATTATCTAACTTATTTATCAAAAACTATATCCTTATTTTATTTACACATTACATCATCATTTCATTATATTTTTTATATTTTAGACAATTTAATAAAATTAAATCCATAAACATTTATTATATCATTGTGCTAACACGATCAAAGTTATTGATTAATTTTATTAATTAATGTTTTATTAGATTCACTTAATTAATCAAATTTTGATAAACATATCTTTATTAAACTATGATCACTTGATCAAATCAAGATATCACTTAATTTTATTAATTATTATTTATTTATTTGAATCAATCTTTCATCTTTTAAATTATTCCACGCATAAACTTTACTTTATTTTTTGTTGTTTTAATTTGTGATTTCCACCACACTTTTAGTGTTTTATAATATAAATTCACCTCCCCTATTTCCATATTTACATAGGCTTACAAAAATAATAATTATAATTTTAAAATAATAAAAGTATGGTTTTTTCTAAAACAAAATTTATCCAAAATAAGTTAATATAGATTAATAAATTCCAATAATTAGATATTCAAATATCAATATAATTAATCATCATAAAATCATACAATATTTTTATTAAATCTAATTTAATTAATAAAATATCAACTTGGGTTTTGATATCCTTTGAAATATAAAAGGATAGTTCATTAAAAAGATCCAATTTAAAATATTTTCAAAACAAAATAATATTCAATTTAAAACTCAATTTAAAGAAAAAATTTAAAACTCAAGGAAATATCCAAGATAATTTAAATATTTCAAAATGATTTTTAAAATAATATTTTAATTTTTTTTTTTAATTCTTTAATTCTAAGGAAGGCTGAAATAGTAAAAATAATAATTGAAGATCAATTTGGAATTTAAATAGAAATTATAGAATAAAATAATTGTTAAACCTCTTTCTTATTAAATTCAAAAGTAAATTTTACAAGATAGTCATACCTAACTCTCACTTGGTAATATTAAAATGATATATTGTAAGGTGTTTTGATCTTGAGAATTATACCTACCAAAAAATCAAGATACTATAGCATTTTGTACTCAAAATTTGGGTAAAAAAATGTTAGATAATAAAGAATTGGAACCTAAATTTTCTTTGGCTATGATTTTACATAATAAATATTATATTTTATAGACAAAATAATTTGTGATATGAGGACCAATTCCAGTCCACTATAACTTAAATTTTAAAAATTGTATTTATAAATAAAGTTCTTGTTTTTTTATAACAATTAAAAAATTTATATAGAGAGACAACTCTTACAAAATTATTCTATTTGATATTTATAGAGGATATTTCTTGATTTTAGCATATAATCCCATAAGTTACTTTATCATTAAATTGGTAAATAAAAATGAAATTTAAATTTTACTCACCTTGGGTGAACTTGGCAAGATATTCTTTAATATATTTAACTGCATTTTCTAATTTTTCAATATTTGGTCAATCCTTTTAAAAACCTTTTATTTTTAACTTTATTTAAATCATTTTTCAAACTTTAATTTTCTTATAATAAAAAATTGAATCTTAATTTTTTATTTTCATCATTTCATGAAAGAAAATAATTTCTCCTTTTCATTATCCTCTTTTAGTTTCTCATTTTCTTTAAAAAATTGGTCTTTCTAAAAAACAACATTATTTTATTTCTTTTTAAGTTACTTGAATTTAAACATAAGTTCAAAAAAGTCTTCTTATAATTTTTCTCTAGCATATATAATATATTTATAATTTAAATGGATATAATAACAAGAATAATTTGAAGAAGAACAAGAGGAATTAGGAGAGTTTACCTCATCATGAGCCATGAGACATTTGGGGCTTCCATTACTTAAGGAGGTTGATGAGAGGGAATTATAACTTGCACTCTATGTTTACAATTTGAATGCATTATTTATTTCCTTGTTCTCTTTTACCTTATTTTTTAAGGGGAACTCTAGTTTTATGTGGCCCTTTTTCTTACAACTATAACACCTTACTTCCAGTTCACTTTGTTGATTATCCTTCTTATCATGTTGGAATTCATTTTTATTCTTGAATAATTTTTTCATATTTTTGGTAAGATGAGCAATATTCTATTCACTTTTATACTATTCATCATTGTTTTACATGAAGGAAATTATCTTTTTATCCTTTAATTCTTTGGATTCCTTTTCCTCTTTCCTCTTCAATATAATCTCATAAGTCATGAGTAACCCAATGAGTTCTTTAACTAGAATATTTTTATGTATTTTGATTCTTGTATTTACATTAATTTGGGTGTCTAAGAACTTGGAAAGACCTAAAGGGTTTTGTTCACAAGCATCTTTATTATAAGAAAATCACCTAAATACTTCCTTCCATTATAAATATCATCAAAATAGGTAATCATTTTAGTTATATACTCATTAGGATTCTTAATAAATCTTTTAAAATCTTAAAGATATATATCAATCCTTATATCCTTTACTTTATTGGCACCCTCATGTGTAACTTAAAATAATTTCCAAATTTCATGAGCATTTTTACATATGGGAAATCTATTAAATTCATTCATATCTAACCCAAAATGTATATAATTCATGGATTTAACATCAAATGAAAAAGCTATTATATCATATGGGGTCAATTTTCTTATTTTTCTTGAGTAGGATTATATCCATGCATTTCATTTTTCCATACCAAATAACATATAATTCTAAGAAAATTAGACATTCTGGTTTTCCAATAACCATAGTCCAATCCATCAAAGTATCAAGCTCTAACCATTGAGTTTCCTTTTAAATCACCTTGGATATTTGAGGTAGAGGCCATATTTAAGTGATTATTCCTTAAAACTGTTTAAAGTTTTGAAATCATGGTTGGATATGGTACCAATTTTTAGTCCAAGTAAAGATGGAAAGATGGGGTGAATTTAATTTAATTTTTTTTATAAATTAAAAATAAACTAGAAGTAATTAAAACAATTAAAGTGATAAACTAAAATATAATAGTTAAAGTGCAGTGAGAATATAAAATAAAATACAATAAAAAATACTTTGATAAAAGAGTTTGATAATAATCCACTAATGGATTCCTATATCTCCTCCCCTCAAGATTCTTTAGAGGTTTTGGATTAAACAATTAGATTTAGTAGTTTCCAAGTAACACCTTACAAAATTAAGACCCTTTATTTTTAATGGTTGTAGAAAGAAACCTAATCTCACTTTATTTTAAGTGATTATAGCAAGATTACTACCACAATTTTATTAGTTGTGGCTAGAAACCCAATCCCCACACTTTGATTCAATGCTAGGGAACACCCAATATCCCTAACTTAGGGTTGTGAGCAGAAAACCACTCACACTAAATGGTAGTGAGCACCCAAGAAAAGAAAAAATAATAGGCTTACTATATGAAATCCCTTTAGATAAAACTCTCAATCCTACAGTGTGAACACAACAATAATAGAGTGGGAGGAATATATACAATGTTAAGAGAGAAAGATAATAAGATTAAAGTGACACAATTTGGATCTAGAATGAAAATTCAAGGTAACCACCTCATCTAAGAACCCATAGATCATTCTGAAATGTATGAGGGTCAAAAAGAGATGTTAGAATTCAAAATGAGGCACTAGAGACCACAAAAAGTTATTTTTTTCCATTATTGAAGCCACTGGGTAGTGATGGGTGTCACAAAAAATCCGATAGAACATGGACAGAACCTAGGTTATATCTAGATAACACTAACTTTCTAGTTTACTCCACTAGTAATCCACTATTACCTATAGGTGGAGGTCTCCAAAAATGTCCTCTATAAGTTTTTTGAGGCTCTTTTTGGTCTGAAAAACTTCATATAGAAATTTCTAAAATATAAACACTGAAATCCATCAATATAAAAAATTTTATAAACACAATTGCGTATTTTTGATCATTAAAACCACCTAAGAGAGTGGGACATATAATAAAAACCAGCTCCTATGCACACATCACCCAGCTCCAAACAAGTGATATCTTCCATACTAGAAGGTCTCTATATTTTTTTTCACATAGAATCCATCATAAGAGCCTCTATCCCAATAATTATCTCTACCTCATAAAAAAATTTGGAAAATGATGAAACTTATTCCGACGTGGTGGTTCTGGCACCTCTATGCCTTTTTTCCAATAACCAACATGTGCAACTCTTCCTAATAGTTGGTTGTAGATCACTTTTTCATCCTCTTGTGTTTCTTATAATACCCCTCATTTCATGGAAATAACAAATTCTATTTTTTATTTCAAATTAAGAGATAATAAGTAAGTATATTTTGAAAGATAAATAGAAATTCCCCTATGCATGTTTACAGAAGTATGGATAGCTAGAAATTTTCCATTGGGATATTTGGGTTCTGGATCTATCACCCAACCATAAACAATAATTATATAGAGCTTTTGATTGTGGTAATCTTTATCCATGACAATATTATGCATGGGAGAAACTTGGTTCAATGATCTATCCATATACTTACAACTCGTTTCTTCATATGTGGAAGTTTGACATTCCTCATTCATCCAATCCATATAGATCCAATTAATCCAGGTTCCACTTAAATAATTCAAGCATTAACACTATTTTATCATTCCCTTAAAAATTCACTAAAACCCACTAACAACTATAAATATTTTGTATTGCATAACACTTCTCAACTCTATCAATTTAAATATCAAATCCCTAACACATACTGATGAGAGTTCGGTAAATTTTTTCATATTACTCAAACCAGTATTTTATTCTTTAAAAATTTACCCAGCTTTATTTCCATTAACAAAAAGTTATGGAGCTCCCACCCCCCCTTTATCCTAAGTTCCCATAATGCGTGGTTCAAAAACTCCAGTTTTTGATCAAGAGATAAGATGAGCATCAGGCATCTGAACCACTAATTCTAGAAATTCTTCTTCATTCCTTGATTCACATCTTCCAGCTTCATGGAAATCCTATGATTTAGGCATTGGACTCGCTACTACTCCAGTAACAGGCCTTAAAAGAAAACTAGGAACAAACTATTCCTCTTTATCATCTACACATGTCATCCATACCAGTTCAATCTATAGTGATGAAAATCCAACATCCCCTTTTGACTATTCATTCCAAAATTCCCTCAACTCATGTATAAATCTCTAGAGTATAGAAATTTATTCTTCTAGAGTTTATGGTTACTCCTACATCCATTTTTTTCCTGAAAATCTATACCTTCCTATATAGATGATATATTTAGAACCTATTCTAACTCTTGACTCCCATGCTCCAGTTTTTGTGCCAAATCATGATCCTCATACTCCTATATAAATTTATAGAATGTCATTTCATTAGATTCATTCCTCATATCTATCATATCCTCTATCTATTATTTTCTATATCCAGGCCAGACATATTTGTTTTATAAGCTTCATTCGAACTCTAAACTATTCAACAAAATAGTTCTGATTACTTCACAGTGCTCCAATTCTAGAAACTTATCCTATACCCATGGTTAATAACCATTCGTATAGATCATAAAACCATGGTTATAGGATATACCCATGGTTCTATGAACTATGGGTTTTTAATCCATTGGTATAGGGCTATACCCATAGTTTCTATAGAAACTGTGTCTATAGCCTATGGGGTATTCATAATACCCACAGTTTTAATTAAACCATGGGTATATATCTATACCCATGGTTAGGAGAACTATGGGTATAACTTGTACCCAGTACAACATATACCAACAATTTATTGAGTCGTTAGTATAGTTCCCTATCCCCAACATGCGACAACAACCCATCCATCACCACTTCACAAACAATACCAAAACCTGTAAACAAAATAAAAACCATAGTACACATTCACTGAAATACAAATATTGTATATTTATAATTCAACCAATTGATTTTAATAGTTTTCAAACCATTTAAAATACTATAACATACATATATATCCACATAATGGATCAATTAAAGTCATTAAACAACATTTTCATGTCTCTTTACTGCTAAATCAAAAATGTATGGGATCAATATTTCCCCCATCACCAACATCCTCATCCTCATCACCAACATCCTCATCACTATCATCACCAACATCATCATTTGGAGCACCACCACCACCACCACCACCACCAATAGTATATTCACCTCGACCACCACTAGAAAAATCATTGATGTCACTATATACATCATATATATAGCACATTGTTTCCATACATGAATAAAAAACATTATCATACTCTGATGTAAGTGATGAACATATAATTGACATAACTTTCAAGAATTGTTCGGTGACTAGTTTACCTCTTTTACACTCTTGTATAGCTATTTTTTGTCCTTAGATGCTTTTGTATGAGTGTTTTTAAACTTGGTAGTGTGAGAGGTTTTGGAGGCACTTGATGAGGTCCAATACCAAGTGGGGATGATGTTTTTCCCAAGTCAACATTGGACTCTCCCCTGGTGTTCCTCACCTAATAGCTATCTCAAATGATCATTTGGACCAAAATTTTCATCTTCTTTCTCATCAAGGGACTTTAGGGAACACTATTGAAAATATAAAAAAGATATTTAATTATGAATTATGTATCAATATTTTAAATATAAATAAAAAAATTACAATCTTTTCTTGAGTCTGTGTATATGCATCACTTCCATCATTTTTTCTCTAACTCGAGAAAAATAATTTTTCTCGAGGCACATGACCTTTGATTCAAAATGTCACTTTCTAAAAATGAAATTGATTAGTATAATGATACATTATTTACTAATATGAAATCAACAAACCTATAATGAATTAAAATTTTAGCGGTTCGAGAAATCTATAAAATGAATAAACATATAAATATACATTTAATTAGAAATTTAATAATAGTGGCATAACATAATCAATAAATAATAATTAGCATTATAATGATGGGTATGATATGGATTCCTCTTATGTTTTCATTTCGGTCTAATTCTATGTGTGTTACGTTATTTGGTCACTTGTTAATTTTGATCATTTTTTTATTATGTTCATTGTTTAGTTAGGTTTTTTAGTAATTTTTTTATTTGGTCATTTGGTCAATTAATTAGAGTATTTTTCATATTTTTTTGGTTTGGTCATTAAATTTATTTTGGGTGAGGGTGTTTGTTTCACTAATGAGTTATGTCATTTGGTTCATTTTTGGGTTAGATATTTTGGCATATTTGTCAATTTGGTCATTTGGTAAGATCATTTGGTTCATTTCAGGGTTATGTAATTTTCGGTTAGTTCATTTGGTATTTTTTTATTTTTTGTTTAGAACAATTTTTTTACTTGGTTTTAGGATATTTGGTTTATTTTGGGTTATGTCATTTTGTTTATTTAGGGTTAGGTTTTTCATTTCAGGTTATTTTGTTCAATTTTTGGCTTATATCATTTTTATGTTAGGTTATTTTGTTTATTTTGGGTTAAGTTATTTGGTTTATTTTTGGGTTATGTATTTTTTGGGTTACCTTATTTGGTTCATTTTGGTTGTTTGGTCATTAGTTTGTTTGGTATTAGGTCATTTGATCAATTGTTCATTTTTTTTGATTAGGTTAATTAGTTTATTTTGGGTTTGATTATTTTTTTGGGTTAGAATATTTAGTTATTTTTTGGTTAGGGTATTTGATTCATATTGGTTTATGTCAATTGGTTAATTTTGGGTTTGGAAATTTGGTTCATCTTTGGGTTATGTCATATTTGAGTTAGTTTATTTGGTTTATTTTGGATTACATCATTTGGTTTATTTTAGGGTTATGTAATTTTTGGTTAGTTCATTTTTTCATTTGTTCATTTTTTTGGTTATAAAAATTGGTTTACTTAGGTTTAGGTTATTTTGTTTATTTTGGTTTATGTAATTTTTTTCATTTTGGGTTAGGTATTTTTAGGTTAGGTTATTTTGTTAAATTTTGAGTTATCTCTTTTTTTATGTTAGGTTATTTTTTTTATTTTGGGTTAGGTCATTTGGTTTATTTTTGGGTTATGTATTTTTTGGGTTACATCATTTAGTTTATTTTGGTTGGTTGGTAATTAGTTTGTTTAGTATTAGGTCATTCGATCAGTTATGGATTTTTGTGGTTAGGTTAATTAGTTTATTTTGGGTTAGGTTATTTATTTTTCTTTGGGTTAATTTATTTAGTTATTTTTTGGTTAGGGTATTTTCTTCATCTTGGGTTATGTTAATTAGTTAATTTTGGGTTTGGTAATTTGGTTTATATTTGGGTTATGACATATTTGAGTTAAGTTATTTAGTTTATTTTGGGTTATTTCATTTGGTTTATTTCAAGGTTATGTAAATTTTGTTAGTTACTTTGGTCATTTGTTCATTTTTTTGGTGAGAATAATTGGTTTACTTGAGTTTAGGTTATTTGGTTTATTTTTGGGTTATGTCATTTTGTTCATTTTAGGTTAGGGTTTTTTTAGGTTAGGTGTTTTTTTTCAATTTTGGGTTATTTATTTTTTATGTTAGGTTATTTAGTTTATTTTAGGTTAGGTCATTTGGTTTATTTTTTTGTTATGCATTTTATGGGTTATGTCATTTGGTTCATTTTGGTCGTTTGGTCATTATTTTGTTTTGGATTAGGTCATTTGATCAATTATTAATTTTTTAGGTTAATTAGTTTATTTTGGGTTAGGTTATTTATTTTTCTTTGGGTTAGGTTATTTAGTTCATTTTAAGTTAGGGTATTTTCTTCATCTTGGGTTATTTGAATTGGTTAATTTTGGGTTCATTATTTTGGTTGATCTTTAGGTTATGGTATATTTGATTTAGGTCACTTGGTGGGTATGATAAACATACCGGGACAACGAATATCTCTCACCTTATTTTTATCACACAATATATAACCCAAATTATCATTTGGTGTAATATTGTCATATTCTTTCCCACCAATGACCTCCAAAGCATGTTTATGACAATATAAATGAGATATTTAGTTATTAAGTAGATATTAAAATTGGGTTGAAATATAATAAGGATTATAATCTTTTATTCCAGTTGTTAATTTAGAGAACCCCTATATATATTATTTCTATTAGAGTAAAAAATAATCTTAAGGAAGACATCCATCAATGTTCAATATGAGAAAAAAAATTGAATGTAAAAAAGAATTATTAAATAATATTTTATTTTTAAATTTTTAAACCATTCTAACCAAAATTTAACCAAAAAAAATTGAACTACATTTCACCAAAATTAATTGTATTGTATCCACCATAGAAAAACTAGAACCGATCAATCAAAATGTACAAAAATTTATTGTTCTGGTTAAGGAATATTTAGATTAGTTTTATTATTTTTGTATTGGATTACCTTAGATTAGTTTAATTCAATTTTTATCTACTCATTTTTGTTTCATTTTTTATTGGTTAATCTTGGTTTGGGTGAGTTCAGTTTACATAAGTATTTTTTAGGTAAATTTCATAATTTTATATCCATGTAGTTATTATTTTTGATTAGTTATGAATAAAATATATCCATTCAGTTTATTTTGGGTCAAAATGGTTTAGTTTAGTTTATGTCATATTAGTTTAGGTCAATTTTTACAAGTTGAATTTGGTTTAGATTAATTTATAGTTGGCATGTGTTATTTAATTCAAGTCCTGATTGGAATGATTTATTAAGTTTTATCTAGTTTTGTTCAGTTCAATTTTAATAATTTTGGTTTCATTAAATTTTGTTTCCTTTGGTGAAGTTCAATTTAATACAATATTATTTATATTATTTTGGTACA
Source organism: Viscum album (assembly GCA_963277665.1). Classification (NCBI taxonomy): domain Eukaryota; kingdom Viridiplantae; phylum Streptophyta; class Magnoliopsida; order Santalales; family Viscaceae; genus Viscum; species Viscum album. The sequence continues at coordinate 826,794,176 of OY728133.1, read as the reverse complement.
AGTTGTTCTAATTTAATTTTTTAAAATTTTGATTGTGGTTATTTTGATTCAATCTAATTTAATTAATTTCTATTTGGATTAGTTCTTTTAGGGTAAGTTTTTTTTCATTTTTTTTTCAAAGTGGGTTTTTTTGGTTTGATTTGAATTGGGTCAGGCATGGTTAGTTAGTTTTATTTATATTTAGATTTATTATATTCCCAGAGGTCTAGTTAAAATTTCTAGTTTACTAGTTTATATATTCATGCTAATTTAATTTATGTACATTTTTATATGCTAATATTAATTTAATTTATATAAATGCTAATATAGTTTAGAGTTTACTTGTTTAAATACTTACAATTAATAAGTTAAGATATTACTATTGGAAATATTTTTTAATGCTTATATTTTATTATTATGTGATGCTATTTTCATGTTTATATATTAATATTATGTCATATTATTTATACTTTATAAATTGAAGCATTTAATGATTATATAGAAATATTTATACTATTTAATTTTTCCCTTTTTATTATAATTTACATATTAACATATAAACATATAAACTATTTACATATTAATATGTTAAATTTACTAAAATGTAAACTTTATTAATATGTACATTTTTAGTTAATTAATGTAATTTATATCTAATATGTAAACTCTTTAATAAATATATAAAGTATTTATTTTTTATCTGTAATCTTTAAACTCTTTATAGTTTAATAAAAATTGGAAACTATTTACAATTTAAATGTAAACTCTAAAATTATTATAATTCACATTTATATTGTAAAATTTTTATAGTTTTTTTGAAATATGTTTTCAATTTTTATGTTAATATAGATTAATCTAAAAAATACATTCATTTTGGAGTGTCACACTACATATATATTTTCAAATAAATTTAAAATTGTGGGTATTAATAGCTAGAATTTAAATTCTTGGTATATTTTGAGGGATTTTGTAGATCCATTTCACATAAAATAGCCCCTAATTTATGAAATTGAAGTGAATATCCATTGAATCAAAGAAAACACAATTGAGATGTAATGAAAGAACACTAAAATAGTATACCACATGGAGTGTAATCAGTTGAAAGTATCTACATAAACTGCATATGCTGAACTTTCATTATGTTTCTCTAAGAATTGGTGACTAAGAGATATCCCAAGTGAGTGGAAATCAATTTAGAATTAATTATTCAATAAAAAGTATTTATTATTATAAGAAAAACCGTTTATATTTTCTACCATATTTCCACAGTGTATTGAAAACCTGGTAGAAATGGAAAATAAATCATGGAAATGTGACTCATTCTTAAGGCCATAAGATCAATGATAGTGGGGAATTTAATATTTGAATTAGTGGGATAAATACCTATTATAATAAGTTGTAATTCCTAAAAATAAATGTTAAAATGTTATATTTTAAATTAAATGTTATCCAAATTTTTGGAATCACATGAATGCTCTATGAAGAAGTAAAGAAGACTTAAGGAAACAATAAAATATTTGAATTCAAGGGAAAATTAAGGGAGGAAAGTAAATTGATTTTTTTATAACATTTTTTTTGAAATTTTTGATTAATCAAATAAGAGGGAGAATTTGAATATACCTTTGAGAGACATTGACAAACATATACATGTTGGAAATATTGGATTTAATGAGAAAATGAGCATTTACAACCTTATATTAAAGGGATTTATGAGAAGAAAAATTAAATTTCAGCATGAAAATATAACTAAATGGGGAATTTAAGCCTTCTGTATTAATGTGTAATTTCATACCTTTAGTCTTAGGACTTCATAAGTTTGTTTTAAAACATTTTTAAGACTATTTTATTGATGTTTAAATCCTTTTTATGAATATTTTTGTTTTTATACTTCCTAAAATCCAAATAAAAAGAAATGAACACTTTATAAAAAACATAAATATAGAAATTATTTCTATTCATATTAAAGTAGCTAGAACCTCTCATGACTAAGAATTATAGTGCACCCCAAAGTGTGAAAATGTGTCATAGAATATTTATTGTTTTTATTTTTTTTGATGCATACTAAAAACAAAAATTAAATACAATTAATAAGAATTAAATTTTCAATGAAAACCATCAAATATTAAGAATAACTTAAACTAATTACTCTTATAATATGTGATCATTTCTTGATATTGTGTTGTTGGATAGTTAGTGAATATTGGAACACCCTCTAAATAAGAACCTAATCTACTCTTCCAACCGACATATATCTCGTGCTTATATAATCTCCACAACTCCCCAAGATCTATCAACCGTGCGACCTTAATAGATTAACCATCATGAATGTTAAACTAATGATGAAATGTACATGTTAATTTATATAAATACAAAAATAATATAGATATCAATCTAACAGGGTGAAAAGTTCAGATAGAGGATGCCGCTCATGGGAAAACATGGATGAAACCCCAATCCCAGCGATCAAAAGGGGATCTTGGATGCCAACTCTTTCATGAAAGTCATCACAGGTTCTGCTGATCTCACTGAATCAAAGATCTCTGAAAGTTTTACTCTTAAAAAATATCAACATCTAGGTCTATCAGTGATTTATTTCTCCAACAACAAGGTACAAGTACTATATTTAGATATTCATTTTGTTCTTGTTGGTAGATTTATCTAGCGTCGTCCTTCAATAGTGTTTCTGTGCAAAACCCTATAAGGTATAGGATTCAAAAAATTTCACATCGTCTTACTGAATTCATGGAAAGTCCTCTTTACTTTTTCCTCAGAGAACAATTATTACCGATTCTAGACCCGTGGTTCTTGGTCTTTTGGGAGATCTTTTATGAAAGTTTTCAAATGGTCTCTGTATTTTGATGTTGGTTCTGAACCCCCATTGTTCCTATCTGGATTGATTTTTTGGGTTTGCCTCTCTATCTCTTCAAGTGGTGTTCCTTATTCTCCTTTGCTAAAATCTTCAGACATCCAATCAAGATTGACTCGGCTACTCTGAATCTATCAAGACCTTTAGTTGCTATGATTTGTATAGAATTTGATATCTCTCATGAGTTTCCATCACGGTTTTGGATACAGAATGGAGATAACTGGTTTATACAAGATGTTGTCTTTGAAAACGTACCAGCCTACTGCAAACAATGTTCCATAATTGTTCATATTATGAAAGAATATGAGAATCATGCTCCTCCCCCCAACATTTCAAGCCAATTTGGGTGGAAAAGGATACTACAAGGAAGAACACTACTGTTCAGGTAGTTAAACCTGTTGATAGAATCAATGTTTTAAACTCCATGGATTTTCCTAATTCTATCCTTGAGCCATTAATTCCTGAAGATAATAACCATATTATTTAGGGTAATGAGGACGATACTATTGAATAGGGTTAACCCTCTAATGCTATTGACTCAATTATTTCTTAATATGTCCTAGAATCATCTCATTGCACATCCTTACTAGAGGCTAATGAGAAATCCACTAAAATTGATGAAGATTTATTAAAATCAAGATCTTGAAAAGGGTAAAAAGTGATGGATGATGATGGATTCATTACTCCCAATCCTAAAAAAATGAAAAAAACGTAGGGACTACTCTCACCTTGAATTAAAAATTGTTACAAGATCACTTGATACTTATTGAAAGGACAACACTAAAATTACAACATTAACAGGTGTGGTTGATTCGACTATTTCCATTATTGATGCTTCCTGAATGATGGATATAGATATTAATCCATATATGGAGGTTGATTCTTCTATTTCACCTCCTGATGATAACCCAAATGAGGACTATGATATGATTATGAAGGAGAAACGAGATGAAATAGCTTATCAATGGCTCAGAAATAGTGAAATTTCTACATAGACTTATCTTGATATTAAACATAGAATGTTTAATAAGAGGTTGATGAAGGAGTCTAAAAAAACTCCATAATTTTCTTGATTAGTGCTGCTATGTTTCTAGTCTGATTTCACAGTGTTTTCCTTCTTTTTTTATGAATTCATGGGCTGTGCATAAAGGTTTTTCTATTCTTTTGGTTGTGTTGAATCTTTCTTTTACAACTGATCTAGTTGACCTGGACATGCTTTTGATGGGATACTACGGATCTTGAGGCCTTGAAGCTTTCTTGGATTTAATACACTTTTAGATTGAGGTGATTTCTTTCTTGAAGGTATGTTGTCTAGTTTGAGCTTCTTTGATATATCTTTATATATCACTCCAAATCTTGTGTTGGTGTAAAATCATTACACCTCAAGCATGTATTGTAATAATTTTGATTTAATAAATTCCTTTAGGGAATTAATTGGGTGACCAATTCATGTATTTTTTTGTTTAAAGAGAAAAATATATATCAATCTAACAAATTTTCTTACCTATACCTCCACCCATTCTTTCTCCTTGATTTCATTACCAATATGCCTCCATGAGATTGGTTGCACCGAAATGATATCATTTTACTTAGCTAAAGTTTTCATAGAACTTTTGAAATAAATGTAATTTTTACCTATCATTTGATTGTATTCATTATAATCCACCATTATTTGTGTTTAATGATTCTATAATTCATGCATAAGGGTGTTCCCACATCACCTATTAGAATATCCTACTAAATAAGATAAAAGGAAAAACGAAGAAGAATTAAGTCACAATAGAACAGGAAAAAATGATGTGAGATAATTTGACACACTTATAAAAAAACCTAATAAAAAATACTCATTAGGCTTTGATGGATCCTTGGGTTGTCCTGGATTAGTATTCTTTAAAAGATGCACCTATTACAATGCATGCATCAGGTCATCTGTATGCACTGAAGTGGAAGATAAAGAAACATAATCATTTGATCCTGGATGGATAATAAGAAATGGAGGCGGTGTAGACATGGTAGTACAAGGATAGAAGGGTTAGGGATACATTATAGTATATGGATATAGAATAGGTGAGAACATACCTAGAGGTGCGGTAGACATGGTATGAGAAGAAGAGGCTAAATAAGACAATGATGAAGGCATGGGTGAGAACATACCTAGAGGCTCAATTAGAGGATGAAAAGGTGTGGTATATGGGGTGTCTACTGGTGGGTCGGGGTGTGAATGGGAATGACAGGTGCTCCATGTAACTCTAGGAGCACCCCCACTCAGACCCATACTAGAAGGATGGGGAGAAGTCAACTCTGGTTTAGATGAGTATCCCTAGAAAAATTTGATAAAGAATAATAACATGACATTAAATGTATTATAGAAGAAAAATATTATAATTATTATACACACTAAGAGAACTAGAGCAGAAAACCCTAGATCATGCATCCACTGATCATTATCAAATAATATCTTCCTTCGAACTTATTCAATATCTCTCATAATATTCAGAATAATGAAATATACATTTTTTAGATTTTTTTAAAAAAATTATTCATAAAACTTAGAAGTCAAAGAAGTAATAAAAAAATTCATAAAATTTTTTAGAAACAATAATTTTACACCAAGTTATACTTTTTTTAAAAACCCATTTTAAACTTGGTTTTCAGAATTAAAATAAATCTAATTAAATGCAATAAAAACAAAAAACACCAAAACAAACATATCATTCTAAATTGAAACTAAATTAAAGTAATTATAGTAGTACCAACCTGAGAAACCCACATCAAGGTAAAATAAATGAACTATGAACATATATGGTTGCTTCTATATATTACCCACCACTACTTCAGGTTCAATATCAATTATCACAATGGTACAATTTGAGTCATCAAATACAATATTTTGGTTATCACCAATGGGGGCGTTGATGGTATCAATCTCATCCCCACCATCATGAAAAATATATATTGGGATTACTTCAATAATGACACCATAATCAGGTATTAGATGATCATTCACATAATGAAAAAATATATAGTTCATTGGTAGCTAGGAATCATGTTATGTTAATAAATATGAATCTACAATCATCAATAAATATATCACATCACATAATTGAATCAAACCATTTACATTTCATCATAGTGACTTGACCATGAGAGTAGTAATCCAATAACAACATTTTATCAACAAGTCCATAATAAGACACATTTTCATATTTATCCCTACTATCTAATGCACTAGCATAACATTTTATGTTTTAATTAATATAATTCCATCATGATGTGTTCTTATTTTCACCGCTCGATCAGTTGCAACAAACATATACCCATTTATTATTAAGTATTTACATTCATGAACATAAGAATTGGGACTGAAAGATATAACTCTTAATTATTGAGAGATATAGTCAATAGGTAAACACAATACTTGAAATATATATGAATAATACAATAAAATGAATATTTATATTTGGATTCCAACCAAGCAGGAAATTATTTTCTATGCAAAGCCTCTCTCATTCTCAAAGGAAAATATTGATGAACTATACTTATAATTTTTTTATGTTCCCTATATAAAATGATAATAAAATTTTAAGGTATATGTTAAATGAAAGAATATGATATAACATAAAAAATTAAAATTACTTACATGATATAGTCATTGAAAAAACCATAGTTGAATAAGATTATGTGATGTGTCATATCCCACTCTTCAAGGCTCAATGTAGCCAATGTATATGAACCATGAATTCCTCCTATTTGTGTAAGAGATGGAAATAAGGTCTCAATTTCTCCATACTTATCATCCTTATTTCTCATTTGGTTGATATTTCTTGTGCTCACATTAGAAAAATTCATTGAAAAAAAACCATACATTATTGATCCAGATAACCTATCATGATGGAACCTTCAGGATAATTCCTTTTTTTGACATAAGATTTCATTATACACATATTTATTTCAATAGAACACTTCCAACAAAAATAAATGGGTCCCCTAAGAAGTGTTTCAGTTTGAATATGAACTGTGAAATGCAATATTCAAGTGAAAAATTATTGATGTTTTTTTCCAACTCACAAAATTAATGGCACCTCTTGCGGCATTTTTATCAAGAAAGACTTGGATAACCATTTAGTACAAAGGTTTAAGAACCAGGATCTTCTTTTCAGGTACGTTTTTCCTTTTTCTTGAGTTTTTGAGAAAAATGAATTTTGTGGAAATTTCAGAAGTACACGCCGTGTACTTTTTGAGTACACGCCATGTACTATTCCTCAGCTCGAAGCCGTGTGCTAGCCGTGTCCGGGCCACACACACGGTGTGTAAGGCTGAGGTGGAGGATGGTTAATTCGGAGTACGGAAAATTGAAGTACACGCCGTGTACTTTATTTTTTTTTCATTAAATGGACCGGGGTCGTTCCTAACCCCCAGTTTCATCTTCTTCTTCAGTTTTCGTCTGTCCGAGAGCGACCGTACAGCCGGATCTTCGACGGGCTCCCGCATCGCCGTCCGTTCTCTGATTCGAGCACGGTCGATTGCGTTGGAATCACAGCGGTGAGTTCTTCCTTTTTTCCTTATCCTTGTTTCTTGATTCCTCATCATTTACAAGTTATCATGGGATGAACGTTTTGTGCGTTTTCTCTGATCTACGTTGTTCTAAGAGGAATCTGTCATCGAGGTTCACGTATATCGATCTCCTCGGATCGAGGTAGATGGTTTGTGCCTTTCTGTAGAAAGTTGATGAGTATTATGTGCAAATTCCACCAATACCTGTGAATGGGGTATTGCGTGTTTCCTTTTATTCCCCTACTTTTTTCCTGATTTGCTTGTTTTCTTTAGTAGAGATTATTTCTTGTGAGTAGAGTAATTGTTTTTGTGCTCAGGTTGCTTTTCCATGCTTGTTTTTCCTATTGGGAATTTTTCTAGTTTCCATACCTTGTTGTAGGATAGTGGAACTATCTATTTTGTTATTAATGTTGAGCCTTAGTTGTTATCCAAGTAGTTCTTGAGGTTTACTTGGACGATTCATGCGCACTGAGCATGTTTAGTTATACTCAGGACTGTGAGAACCTAGAGTAGTAGACCAAAGGGATAATTGACGGAAGGGATTCTTCCGAGTGTCTTTTAATTATGATGCGAGACTATAGGGGGAATTAACGTTGAGTGCTTCCCCAGAGAGTCTATAGATCCTCGACATGGGCCACAGGGGGAATTGACATTGAGTGCTTCCCCAAAGAGCCTTTAGCACGATACGAGACTATAGGGGGAATTGACGGTGAGTGCTTCCCTAGAGAGTCTGCTTAATTACGTAGCTGAACCAGAGGGGTGAGACTGTGTGTTCCTCCCATAGGGTTTCTAGTACTATAGGTTGAACCATAAGGGTTAGGCTGTGAGAGCTTCCCAGAGGGTTAACTGTTTTCTTCTTATTGCTGGTTGCTTACTTGTGTACTTTACTTGTTAGAACTGTGGATTGTAGCTGCTTGTGCTTTCCTGTTTACTGCTTCTCATTTATTTACTGCCATGTATTCATTGACTGTTAGGCACAAATCTTTGGGTGATTGCCTACTGGGATTGTATCTCACACCCTGTTTGGGCCATGATTTTGGGCCGAAGCAGACTATGTTGCTGTAGGTATAGATAAGGGAAAGTTCCCTTCTACTTCAGGTTCTTGATTGCACTGGAGATGGGGAGCATGGGACCGAGCCGTGGCTCACGATGCTGAGGATATTTCTTTGTTTTTCTTTTGCACTTGGTTTTAGTTGTATTCCAGCACGTTGCTGTGTTTGCTGCTTTCCATAGATACTTGTACCTGCTGTATTATTTTCATCATTGTTATATATCTGCATTGCTTCCGCTGTTTGGTTTCTGTTGTTATGCATGTTGTTTACTGCTTCCACTGTTTATTGTTGTTTCCTTATCTTGTATACCTTACCGAATGAGGGCATAGTTTCCCCACCGACTCACCAAGGCCCTTGCTGCTAGTTGACAGCCTCTGGCATTTGGGGAAATGCGCTTGAGGTCATGTGGCGCACCGGGTACGGGGCACCAGTGGAGGGGCTCCGGATTCGGGTCGTTACAAAGTGGTATCAGAGGGGTTATTTTCTCTTGAATTACTATTTAGAGACTTTAGCCAGGGATAGGATGGATTCAGTACTTGGTATTAAGTTGTTCCTGGGAGTAGCTAACCCGTGTACAGGGAAAAGCCATACTACCTTGTTAATTGCAGTTTTCTGGTTTTGAGATTTTATAGTTGATCTGATTTCACCTATAGTGATTCACATGACTTGTGCGGTTATTGTTTTGATATTTCAGTTCTATTTCTATCGCAACCTGATGAGATGAGGGTATGCCATCTCATGCATCATATAGGCACTTTTAGAAATCACATGTCATGCATTCTTGCCATTCCATCTAGGGTGCATTAGCGATTTCATGCTATTGTGATAGACTTTGTGTAGATTATTCATGCTTTTGTGATAGTTTCTTGATAGATTCTCTGATGCTATGTTAGAAAACTGTTGTTATGTTCTTTGTTTAAAGTGAACGCCAAAATTTGGTTCTTGAGGTGTTATGGGCCCTCACGGATCGGAATTTGGCATCTTTTCCCTCGTTTTTAGTGTTTCTGGAATTCTACGCAGTTTCTGAGCTACTGCATAGAAAAACCCAGAATACATGGTGTGTACTTTTTAGATACACGCCGTGTAGTTTTCAGGCCGTGTCACTGACCGTGTGAGCAGAACACAGTGTCGTGGGAGTAACTTCGGGAACACACCGTGTACCATTGGTACACACCGTGTGAGTTCAGAGCTGTGTACCTGGCCGTGTCACTAATAACATGGGCCGTGGAAGCTCAGGTAGAACATGCCGTGTCCATAGGGAACATGATGTGTAGTCTTGTCCAGGTACCCGACCGTGTCACGAACAACACGGGCTGACATTACCTTCCTTTCCACATGCCGTGTTGTTTCGGAACACGCCGTGTAGTCTTGCCCAAGTACCCGGCCGTGTCACGTACAACACGGGACAATGTCGCCTTTTCCTATGCACGCCGTGCTTATTCGGAGCATGCTGCGTAAGGTCCATCCATGTAGACGACCGTGTACTAAACAACACGGACCGCCAAAGCCTTGTCTTGTGCACGTCGTGTTTGTTTTTGAACATGTCGTGTAGTCTCGGGTTGAGTCGGACCGTGTGGGTTAGCCGTGTAAGGAGACTCGGGCAGAGGAATAGTTTTCAAGTACACGCCATGTGTGCAGGTCAACACGCCATGTAGTTTGAAGTGTACATGAATTGTAGGGTGAGAGTACATGCCCATGTCAGTGGTTTAAGAAGACACGTCGTGTAGTTTTATACACGGCGTGTAGTCGTGTTTTGAAATCTTGTGTGTTTTTCTTCCACTGTTCCCCTTGTGTACTCTTGTGTTCTTTGTCCTTGTTTTCCTGATCTAATGTGTGCTTTTGATCTTTCAGAGCTATGCCTCTGAGACATCCTCCGGTCATACGTCTGTCATCAGGGAGTGATTAGACGCCAGACAGGGCTGATCAGGGACTTCCTATCGATCCCCCAGCCGAGCCAGCCTTGGCACCCGTTGTTGTACTAGTCACGGGCACTGATGCACAGTTCAGGGAATATTTCATGAGGATGATGCAGGCCTTCCAGGGAGCACCACCTCCTACCTCGTCTATGGAAGACTTGATGCGGGTTTTCCAGTAGCAGCATCCTCCCACGTTCTCGGGGGAGGGAGGACCTCAGGCTGCAGAGTCATGGATGGAAGCCATGCTGACTATCTTCAAGAATCTAGAGATGCCTCCAGATAGGTGGGTCAATCTCTCCACCTACATGCTCTGAGACTCCGCCAAGAGGTGGTGGGACGTGGTCTCACAGGAGGGTCAACAGCAAGCTATGTCTTGGGAGGAGTTCCAGCGCGTGTTCTACGACTACTTCTACCTGGAGACCCTGAGGCCCGATCGATCCCGGGAGTTCATGAGCTTAGAGTAGGGTACTCTATCTGTCATGGAGTATTCCTCTCGTTTCACTGAGATGCAGCGTTTTACACCCCTTCGGGATGAGAGTGGGGTGTTCTTGGCGAGGAAGTTTGAGGATGGGCTCAGGCGGGAGATCTGCTCGCAGGTGAACATCTTCCAGCTGACGTCCATTACTTCCATCGTCAACCAAGCACTGATTGCAGAGCACAATCTGAGAGACTCTAGAGCTGCGAGCCAAGGCGGGTCTGCTTCCAGAGCTAGTTTGCCTCCAGATGACAGCAAGAATCACCGTAGATAGCCTACACGCGATGATTCGAGGAAGCGAGACGCATCATCAGGAAGCCAGGTGACATGCTACCAGTGTGGCCGAACATGGCACATGAGGCCGCAGTTCCATAGAGAGCCTATGGAATGCTGATCTTGCAGAAAGATGGGTCACCTTCAGCGTTTCTGCCAGGTTTTCTCACCAGCAGTAGGTGACCGGGGTTCTTCCATGACTCCTTGTTCAGGAGCAGCCCCACCAGTTTCTCACCAGTCGGGAAACTGGAGTTCTTCCATCCGTTCGGGCCAAGGGGGAGGTCGAGGCCGTGGTAGTCAGCCACCAGTTCCTCTGCACCATAAGGGAGGTTCAACTCAGAGTGGTCATCCAGGGGCGCAGGGCCGCGGCACGGGCCAGTCTTTCGCCGTGGAGCAGACTTATCATGAGCAGGATCCCGACCCTTCTACTATTCGAGGTACGATTTTAGTAGCCTCAGTTTTATCTTCAACCCTTTTTGATACTGGTGCTACGCATAGCTTTATCTCTGTTGCCGTTGTGGAGATCCTTGGACTCTGCATCTTTTCTTCTGTCGACTCGTTGACACTAGACACACCTTTGGGAACGAGGACATCTAGTGTACGCCAGTGTAGAGAGTTCCCTCTCGAGGTTGCAGGGTATCACTTATTATGGGATCTCTATGTCATAGAGATGACAAGCTATGATGTCATTCTCGGCATGGACTGGTTGATTCCCTTCCAGGAAGTCGTTGACTGTTATCGCCGCAAAGTCAGTTTCATTTCACTAGAAGGTGAATCTTTCCTTCATAGAGGCAAATGGGACGTTCAGGCGAGTCGGGTGGGACTTGAGCATCTTGGTCTAGGAGGGGTGACAGCCCAGATTTCTAGCCTTTACCTGGATGATCAGGGGACTCCACAGTTGGACTTTCCTTCAGTGGTGGATCGCTTCAGGTATGTCTTTCCAGAGGACTTTTCGGGTTTTCCTCCGGAGCGTGAGGTAGACTTCTCTATTGAGCTCGTTCTAGGAGCGACACCGGTGTCCATTACTCCATATAGGATGGCCACACCTGAGTTGCAGGAGCTCAAGACGCAGTTGGAGGAGCTACAGGCTAAGGGTTTTATCCGACCCAGTACTTCTCCTTGGGGTTCGTCTGTTCTGTTTGCGAAGAAGGCAGACGGTACCCTTTGGCTTTGTGTGGATTATCGGAAGTTGAACCAGTTGACGGTCAAGAACCGATATCCTTTGCCGAGGATTGATGACCTTTTCAATCATCTTCAAGGATCCCGGGTGTTCTTGAAGATCTACTTGAGGTCCGGTTATCATCATTTGTGCGTTAGACCATTAGATATACCTCTGACAGCCTTCAGGAGCAGGTGCGGTCTTTACGAGTATACAGTCATGCCTTTCGGACTCATGAACGCACCTGCAGTTTTTATGGCACTTATGAACCGAGTGTTCCATCTTTACTTGGATTCCTTCATCATGGTCTTCGTGGAAGATATCTTGGTGTACTCTCACACTCGACACGACCATGCCACACATCTTGAGATAATTTAGATTACACTGAGAGAGCATCGGCTTTATGCTAAACTCTCTAAGTGCCACTTCTGGATGGATCAGATTTACTTCTTGGGTCACGTCATCTCAGAGGTAGGAGTATCTGTGGACCCAGAGAAAGTGAGAGCTGTAGTTTCCTAGGAGCAGCCGAAGAACATTTTTGAGGTACGAAGCTTCCTAGGGCTGGCTGGATACTACAGATGCTTCATTCGGGACTTTTCTCGTCTAGCAGCACCTTTGACAGGTCTGACCAAGAAGGGGGAGAAGTTCTTATGGTCAGATTCTTGTGAGTCAGCCTTTCAGGAGTTGAAAGGGAGGTTGACGTCAGCATCGATACTAGTCTTTCCAGATCAAGACAAGAGCTACACTGTTTACTGTGATGCTTCGGGTATCAGGCTGGGAGCTGTGCTTATTCAAGGAGATGGAGTCGTTGCGTATGTGTCTCGGTAGCTGAGGCCACATGAGAGGAACTACCCTATGCATGATCTGGAGTTGGAAGCTGTTGTTCATGCCTTGCACTGTTGGAGACACTATCTTCTGGGAGAGCACTTTGTGGTCTTCACTGACCACAAGAGTCTCAAGTATATCTTCACTCAGCATGATCTGAATCTGAGGCAGCGCAGGTGGGTCGATTATCTTCAGTCTTTTGATTTCGAGCTTGCCTATACGTTGGGAAAGGGAAACGCCGTGGCAGACGCATTGAGCAGGAGAACTCAGATTCAGGCAGTTCAGGAGGCCAGTAGTGAGTGGCAGCTGATGGCTCTATTCTCTGAGATGCATCTGGAGGTGCATGACAGACGGGGAAAGACCTTTATATCTTCTGTAGCTATTACCTCCACGCTACTTGATTGGGTACGGATGAGGCAGCTATCAGACTCGGAAGGCTTAGTCCTATGAGAGAGTGTGTCAGGAGGGGACCCTCTTCCTGGATGGATAGTGGGCGAGGATGAGATCTTGCGTTTCCAAGGACGCGTATGGGTGAAAACAGACATACGCGAGGAGCTGATGCGGGATTTCCATTCCTCAGTTTGGGCAGTTCATCCTGACATCACCAAGATGTATCAGGATCTTCATCACCAGTACTGGTGGCCAGGTTTGAAAAAGGATGTTGCTGGTTTTTTCATGAGATATTCTACTTGTCAGTAGGTGAAAGCAAAGCATCAGTGACCAGCAAGACTTTTATAGCAGTTACCCATTCCGGAGTGGAAGTTGAACGATGTTGCGATGGACTTTGTGACCGGGTTGCCGAGATCACCTCGAGGGAACGATGGTGTTTGGGTTGTCATCGACAGACTTATGAAGGTTGCTCACTGCTTGTCGATCAAGGAGACCTTCAGTGTCGATGATCTGGGATGACTTTACATCAGAGAGATCGTTCATCTGCATGGAGTTCCGCGCTCTATTGTTTCAAACAGAGATGCGCGCTTTACCTCTCGGTTCTGGCAGGGACTTCATAAGGCCTTGGGTACACAAGTACTTTTGAGTACAGCATACCATCCCCAGACTGATGGCCAGTCCGAGCGCATGATCTAGGTGTTTGAGGATATGCTCCGAGCTTGCATCCTTGAATTTGGTGGTTCTTGGGAGAATCATATTCCTCTGGTGGAGTTCTCCTACAACAATAGTTTCCAGGTGACCACTCAGATGGCGCCATACGAGGCTTTTTACGGTAGGCCATGATGATCACCCTTATACTGGCTGGAGGTAGGAGAGGCAGCTTTGCTGGGACCTCGTCTTGTTCAGGAGACTTCAGAGCAGATAGAGCTGATTCGGAAGAGGATGGCTACAGTGCAGTCTCGACAGAAGTCTTATGATGATCAGTAGAGACAACCTCTAGAGTTCGAGGTCTGTGATCAGGTTTTCCTACATGTCGCACCGAGGTTAGGACACAAAAGGATTTAGAGACAGGGTAAGCTTTCACCGTGGTACATCGGTCCGTTTGAGGTCTTGGAGAGAGTGGGGCCGGTCGCCTATCGGTTGCAGCTACCTTAGAGGTATTGGGCCATGCACGGCGTCTTCCACGTCTCTCAACTCCGAAGTTACTTTTCAGACCCTTTTCACGTCTTTCAGCCCAAGGAAGTCGAGCTTAAAGCATATGCGTCGTTCAAGGAGAATCCTATCCGGATTGTCAATCGTAGTACGAAGGTTCTCCATGGGCGGTCTGTTCTTCTGGTACGAGTGCTATGGCAGCACGGGCGAGTACAAGACGAGACCTGGGAGAGGGAGGCCGATGTACGATCGTAATGGCCGGAGCTGTTCGAGGTTTCTTCTTCTCCGACTCTTTAGGGAAATTCGGGGACAAATTTCTTTAAGGGGGGAAGTTTGTAAGAACCCTAATCTTCTTTTCAGGTACATTTTTCCTTTTTCTGGAGTTTTTGAGAAAAATGAATTTTCTAGAAATTTCAGAAGTACACGCCATGTACTTTCTGAGTACACGCCGTGTACTCTTCCCCGGATCGAATCCATGTGCTGGACGTGTCCAGGCCACACACACGGTGTGTAAGGCTGAGGTGGAGGCCGGTTAATTTGGAGTATGGAAAATTGAATTACACACCGTGTACTCAAGAAGTACACACCATGTACTTTTTTTTTCATTAAACAGACCGGGGTTGCGCCTAACCCCCAGTTTCATCTTCTTCTTCAGTTTTTGTTCGTTCGAGAGCGACCGTACGGCCGGATCTTTGACGAGCTCCCGCCTTGCCGTCCGTTCTCCGATTCAAGCATGATCGATTGTGTTGGAATCGCAGCGGTGAGTTCTTCCTTCTGCCTTAGCCTTGTTTCTTGATTCCTCCTCGTTTCCAAGTTATCATGGGATGAACGTTTTGTGCATTTTCTCAGATCTACATTGTTCTAAGAGGAATCTGTCATCGAGGTTCACGTATATCGATCTCCTAGGATCGAGGTAGGTGGTTTGTGCCTTTCTGTAGAAATTTGATGAGTATTATGTGCAAATTCCACCAATACCCATGAACGGGGTATTGCGTGTTTCCTGTTTTGCCCCTGCTGTTTGCCTGTTTTGCTTGTTTGCTTTATTAGAGGTTATTTCTTGTGAGTAGAGTAATTGTTTTTGTGCTCAGGTTTCTTTTCCATTATTGTTTTTCCTGTTGGGCATTTTTCCAGTTGCCATACCTTGTTGTATGATAGTGGAACTGTCTCTTTTTTTTACTGTTGAACCTTAGTTGTTAGCCAAGTAGTTCTTGAGATTTACTTGGACGATGCACGCATGCTGAGCATGTTTAGTTATACTCAGGACTGTGAGAACCTAGGGTAGTATACCAAAGGGAGAATTGACAGAAGGGATTCTCCAGAGTGTCTTTTAATTACGATGTGAGACTATAGGGGGAATTGACGTTGGGTGCTTCCCCAGAGAGTCTGTAGATCCTTGACGTGGGCCACATAGGGAATTGACATTGAGTGCTTCCCCAGAGATCCTTTAGCACGATACGAGACTATAGGGGGAATTCACGGTGAGTGATTCCTTAGAGAGTCTGCTTAATTATGTAGCTGAACCAGAGGGGTGAGACTGTGTGTTCCTCCCATAGGGTTGCTAGTACTATAGGTTGAACCATAGGGGTTAGGCTGTGAGAGATACCCAGAGGGTTTCCTGTTTTATTCTTGTTGCTGGTTGCTTACTTGTGTACTTTACTTGTTAGAACTGTGGATTGTAGCTGCTTGTGATTTCCTGTTTACTGCTTCTTGTTTATTTACTGCCATGTATTCATTGACTGTTAGGCACAAATTTTTGGGTGATTGCCTACTGGGATTGTATCTCACACCCTGTTTGGGCCATGCTTTTGGGCCCAAGCAGACTATGTTGCTGCATGTATAGATAAGGTAAAGCGCCCTTCTACTTCAGGTTCTTGATTACACTAGAGCTGGGGAGCATGGGACCGAGCCGTGGCTCGCAATGCTGAGGAGCTTTCTTTTTTTTTTCTTTTGCACTTGGTTTCAGTTGTATTCCAGCACGTTGTTGTGTTTTCTATTTTCCATATATACTTGTACCTGTTGTATTATTTTCATCATTGTTATATATCTGCATTGCTTCCGCTGTTTGGTTTCTGTTGTTATGCATGTTGTTTACTTCTTACACTGTTTATTGTTGTTTCCTTATCTTGTATACCTTACCGAATGAGGGAATAGTTTCCCCACCGACTCACCAAGTCCCTCGTTGCTAGTTGGCAGCCTCTGGCGTTTGGGGAAACACGCTTGAGGTCATGTGGCGCATCGGGTACGGGGCACCAGTGGAGGGGCTTCGGATTCGGGTCATTACAAAAGGTATCTATATAAATGGAATAATAAAATCACCATCACCCTTACATTATTGGATATTAAATTCTAGATTTTTGTTGGACTCAATTCATGAAGAAGGATGTGATAATCATGAGTATTTAGGGATTTTAGTTTCAAATACCTTATATTGTCTAATTTAGATATATTAATGGTATATCCATTATAAAACTTAATATTCTCCAATACTTCAAAAAATTAGTTTTTCTCTAAATGTGTCATCACATAAGAAGCACAAGGACCTTTCCATTTGTTTTCACCGATACACATAGGATGAAGTTTCGGTCTAATACCCCAATCCAACAAGTCTTAAAGGGACCATAAGTTATCTTTGGTATTCCCATTGATATTTAAAATAATTTAAAGAAACTTTTCACATATATTTTTATCAACTTTCATTACGTCTAAACAATGAAGTAACAAATTGGTAGAATAATATGGAAACTCAAAAAAGATACTTTTCTTTTTTCAAATTGTAAGTGGCTTCAATTTCAACATTCTTTCTCTTTTTAGATTTAATTTGAACTTTCATTATTGAAAAACCGAAATATTTCAATTCATTAAGCACATCAGTTCCTAAAATATGTTTATTTGGTTGTTCAGTGTCAACATTATTATCAAACCTCTGACGATTCTTCCTATGTTGATTATCTATTGGAAAGAATCACCGATGAACCATAAAATTAAATCTACAATGACATTTAACTCTTATTGATAATGTATTATTAATAAAAATAAGGCATGATAGTTTCCCATTTGTGCTCCTACAAGAAATCATTGCATAAGTAGGGAAATCATTTATAGTCCATAGAAGGGTAGAACACATCTGGAATATTTTTTTTGAAGAAGCTTCAAATGTGAGAACACCCATATCCCAAAGTTTCTTCAACTCTCTTATTAAAGGTTAAAAGTAGACATCTATATCATTTCTAGGATTAAAATGTCTAGATATTACTATACTCAAGAAAGTGAGTGGTTCTTTTCATACACATCCACAGAGAAAGATTATAAATGTGAATAAAAACCGTCCATGTGCTTTGAGCTGGAAGCATCTGACCAAACAGATTAAAACCATAATAGGATAGAACTAACTTGACATTATGCACCTTAGCTTCAAAATTAGGATGCTGTGCATAAATCATCTACTATGATAATACATCTTTAGGATGAACCAACTCATCATTATATTTAATTCTATCAACATAAATCCATCTCATATTGGTTGATATTTTTATAGACATAAATAGATTTTGAAGGCTGAGAATCAATTGAAATTGTAAGATGAAATTTAGTGGCATAAGAGATGGCGTTCCATCTACATTTTCCTTCCATAGAGATGTGAAAAATTCTTTATAGTCATTAAGGTATATTTTTTCCTCTAAAAATAAACTGCAATCTTTCGAACACGCATGAATTTTATTAGTAGAAAATCCAAGCTACTCAATTAACTTCTATTCCTTATAATGATTTGAGGGATTATTCACACCATCAGGAAGAAATTCATTAGAAAAGGTAATAATATAATTAATAGTGGTATTATAAATTTCATACATGATTTTTCCATGATATAATAGCATTAAAAATTCCAAAATTTTCATTTTAGTACATTCCTGATATACAGGAGTTCTAGCATCATCCATTAATTTTTTTACTCCCTCAACATCATCATATTTATTATTTTCCTCATGGGTATCAATATCATTGTATTCTTTCATTAGTATAATATCTCTTATGTGATGATATAGAAATGGAAATCGATCAAATATCAAATTCTCCATACAACTACTTTCTTTCCATTCATGAACAGTAGAAGATTGTCTCATCTCTCCATTATGATACCAAACATAATAGTTTGTTTGAAATAAAATTTTTGTTATATGGTATATAACTTCTTCCTAACTTAACCATGGTATTCCAACACAATTATAAAATGGACACTATATACAACCTCTATCTAAAGCATTATTAAATTAAAAAATCTAAACAAAATATCCAAATTCTTTTTAAACTCATTTGAAACCTGATTGGTATGATACATCTAGCTTTTATCCATTATATTACACTGAAAAAAATGTTATATTCAAATAAAAAATGTAAACCATAATGAAAAAATTCATTATAAACAATTTAATACTAATTTCATCAAATCATACTAGTATCTAAAAAAACAAATAATAAGATAAATAACATATTCTATAAGTGATGCCTACAAATAACAAACCAGACAAAGTACAAGACATGGAATGGGAAAAATCTATTATAAAATCCAATTAAATACATATGTCTTTATGATTTTTTTAAAACGTCCATGATTTGAATATGAAATCAATCCAATTTAATAAACTTGTATTTATGATGGAAACCATTTACTCAATAACAACAACAACGTGTCACCCAACATCAAAACCATAAAAACATGGTATAATGATATCATGTAAATTATACTATAATTGATATAAATATAAATAATCATAAAATACTAATATTATAGAAACTACAATTTATCAAATAAAAATATATATTAAAAATTTAATAAAGGATATGGAAGCCCGAAGTTGTATGACATATGAAATGCAATAAAAAAGTTGTATGAAAAAATTACTCAACTCTAATTGGAAAGAAAAAATACATCACTTGTCTCCTTCCATAAGCCTGAATAACATCCAATGATCATCCACTAACTCAAAAAATAACTTTAAACTACTAAAATAAAAGTAAATTGGGGCTATCTACACATAGAGTGTGCATAAATTATGAAGGAAGTTCCCTTAAATAAGGATTCACTAAGGAAAGATAATTATGAAATGATTATTATAGATATCAAAGAAGAGGAAAAGAACATAGTTTTCCTTAATGATCTCACATATCACTCCACAAGGAAATAAGTCAAAGTTGGTTGAAGATATATCCATTGGAAGAGGAATAATGTTGAAGGGTATAAGAAAAATGTATCAAAAGAAGAGATAAGTATCAGTGGGATTAGTCTCATAATGGTGAAGGAACCCAAGCCAAGAAGGATAAATAATCTCATTGAGAAAATTTTAAATGGAATCATCACAAGTGGTTTTTTCAAAAAAATAGCCACTAGCAAGGTTTAGAGGAAGATTAGAAGAAAAGAGCCAGTTCATCATGAAAAACCACAATCATTAATATGAGGATGTTAGAGGTAACCCTATACCCTTTTACTTTGTTGTTTTTTTAGGAGGTGGTGCCTCAGTCAAAGACCAAGGCACAATTTATTGCACAATGAAAAGAGTTACAATAGTCTGAAAGACGGAAACTTATTACAATCCTTATTAAATAAAGGGAGAAAATCATCAGGCAAAAGATCCAACCAGGTAATGGCCTGAGAAACCCCCTTGTTGGAGAGACTATCGGAAACCATGTTCGCCTCACGGAACACATGAGTGGCAATATAGTTAATGTTCCTGAGCAATGCAAGACATTTCATCCATCGAGAAGTGAGCGGCCAAGCAAGGTGAACCACACCCTTCCAAATAGCTTGAACAACAGTGGTTGAGTAACATTCAATCCACAAGTTGTTCCAACCCCTCTGTATGGCAAATTCCACCGCATGAATAACTCCCAACATTTCCGCTTCTAGAGCCGAGGACGTGCCACAACCTCCGAAGAAGCAGCCAAGGCATCTGCTATGCGAGTCTCTGAAAATGGAACCACAACCTGACGAACCCGAATTACCTCTAGAAGCTCCGTCAACATTCACTTTAATCCATCCTAGCAACGGAGCTTGCCAGAAGACTTCAAAGGTGCGACGGGGTGGCCTATAGGATCCAGTAATTTTGAGATGACGAAGGATCTCAAAGTCACCAACATAGTTGTCACAATGATCCTTATGAAGAGAGGCAGCATCCTTTATAGTAGTGAGGATACACATTTTACCTGCATTGAGACTGAACGAACAATTATTACGAATAAAATTATTTCTGTCATACCAGATCACATGCAGGAGCTCAGCAACCGCAACCAGAAAAAAATTCCTTACTTGTTTAGAAGAATCCGAATTCACACAAAGCTGAAGATGTGAGCAAATAGATTCAGTATGAGACCATCTGCAACCAAAAATGTCAGAAATGTAATTCCAAAGAGCAGCATCTATAGCACAAGATAGGAACAAATGATTAGCATCTTCACGATGTTGGTTGCAAAAGTGACATCTAGAACAAAGAGTGATCCCAAAATATTGGAGACACACATCAGTGGGGATCCTATTATGAGCAAGGCTCCAAATGAGGATGAATCTTGAGGGTTTGATCCAAGGTTTGTTAAAGGATTTCAACCAGCCAAAGTTGGAATTAGAGCTACTAAAATTATAATTGTAGAAACTTTTAGAATATAGGACACCGTTAGAGGCAGGTTCCCAAATAAGGAAATCATCAGTATCAGAAATCCCTTTTACTTTGTTGTTAAATATGATAAATTGAGTGATATAGGGTGAAGGGGTAGATAAAATCCATGGGGGATATTCATTAAGTGTGTATTAAAAGAAGTATTACAAATACAAGAGTTCATGATGAAATATATTTTTTATATAATTATGAAATTGAAAAAATCATGTATTAAGTATAGAGTATTGTGAATTTGACCATACATGCAAGAATATAAACAAATCTACCAAAATATTAAATATATAGTGGATTTAAAGCCTATTTTGGAGTGGTTTAAGTTTCAAATCCAAATTATTGTTTTACTAATGAAGTTAGGATATTTGGAAATAATTTCAAGTGATTTATTATAAACTACCATGTTGGTATCATCTAAGTTTTTTTCATGATACTTGAAAGATACTTGGAAAAATAATTCTTCCAATAAAGTGGTTTCAATAAGTGGTGTCTAGAGGTTCAAAAAATCTGGGGGAGATAAATATTGGATCATAAAATATACATATCCAAATTTGAAATAATATTTCATTATAGAGAAATAGGATGAAATGGATTACTAGTGGTGTCAACTAGCTCTTCAAGTGGTATGTTCCTCACCCATGATTAATTGTTGGTGAAGTACATTAAATTATATACATAAGGGTAATTCAAGATCTATAATACCCATGTAAAATTGAGAATAACTTTCTAATATGTGTAAGAGTACACTGACCTATGTAAAGGTAAGCAGGAAAAGTTGAAGGCTATGTATGGGTATATCAATCAAAGTAAAGGTAACTCATGAATTATTCTATATAATCATAGGACATAAAATAACCCCTAATACATTAATAAAATAAACAAATTACTACATTAATCAATTACATAATCAGTTAATATACATTAAAAAAATTGTATTTGATTTACGTAAAAGTAGTGGATAACTAAATTAAAAAAACAAATAAATCTATCACAATCACAATTGTTATGTAGTACTATAACAAAAATAATCTAAAACAACCTTATTTCAAATAATATGGAAGAATCATAACCCAACTGTATCTTAGTTAGGTTTTCATACATAGATAAAAATGAAAATAATAATCGTTAGAAGAGAAAAAGGATTCATAATTCATTAATATGATTTAATATAATATTAGAATAAAAAATCCATGAGTTAGGGGAGAACATAGAAGGAAAATAGAATCAGCTTATTCCTGGGTGAGTGGAGAATGGGGATCATGAGTGAAGGGGGGAGGGTGGGAGGATGAGGGATATGAGAGAATTATATCCCAATGGTTGAAAAAAACTATTGGTATAACTCAACATATACCAATGGTTTTTTAAAAGCATTGGGATAGTCTATCTATACCAACAATTTACATAAAGAGTTTGTATAGACTGATTGCAGAAACTCTATACCCACAGTTTCTAAAAACCATGGGTATATATGTATGGGTATAGGTTAAGTTTCTATTAGTGCTTGACTCTCATCATACGTCCCCAAGCTCTATACATAGTAGTAATCATTTTTTTACAATGTTATTCAATATATCATCCCTAACATTCATTTCTCTCTCAAGTATATATCCCTTCCAATAGCGATCATGGTCCATTCTTCCCCCTTTTCTCCCTAGTGGAGTCATTAAATTATTAGGTTTCAATACTAAAATCATGATTCACAATAGAATTTAGTGACAGGTATATGATGTAAATGCTCACAAAACAAGTCGAATCTATGTATTTTATTAGAAGAATATCAGAATCAGCAGTTACAGAAGAAGAAATACAACCGAATAAGGAATTTAAGAAGAAGTAGAAGAAACATTGGAAGAAGGATATATCAATGATAAAAGACTACTCTCCCATTTGATCCTAATCTGAGATAATTTAATGAAAATTCTAGCTACCAATTGAATGCCAAAATCATTCATATCCCCTCCCCATAAGTAACATTATCTATTTATTTTCCCATCAGATCCTAAAAAAATAGCAAGCTGAAAAATAATATAGAGAATTATAAAACTTCCCCTTGGATTATTCATTTATAACTACTAAATATACATATCCATTTACTCGTAATTATCACACCTCACCCACCCCACTTACTTACAACTGATAGTTTTTCCAACTCCCATGTCTACCAATTATTTTTAAGAAAAAGGAAAACTACCTGTCCACCTCTCACCAAGTCAAATTATTGATTTGAGATGTATGATAAAAATAAGATAAAATGTCAATGAAGGGAAAAAACTTGGAATTTATTTAAATGAAGTACTTTTGTAGTTATAAATGAATCCATATAAATAAATGCGGAGGTCCTTTATTGGAATAAATTCCAAATTTTTGTCCTCCATTTCTATTATCTTAAAAAAAACTCTCATATAAGTGAGAAATTTACTTCAAGTAATTTAATCTCTTATTAAATGATGTAGAAATATCCAAAGAAGAAAAATAGAAACCTGATAAATGTAAAATGGATTAAAAAGTTACATGACATGTGATGTTTTAGAAATGACCATGCGTTTACCATTATTCGAGTTGATGGCACTAAATTAGAAATTTTCAATGGTTAATTGTGAAATATTTAAGGATTACATCATGTAAAGGGTAATTTAATGATATTGGAACAAGTAAATGATGTTGGATGCACAAAGAGGCAAGGAAGATCTCAATTTTTTTTGACAATGATATGATGAGAAACACATGAGAAGGTGAAATTAGATAGAACAAAACAATTATATTTAAATAATGGTAGAATGTTAGTTTACAACTTTTAGATTCTCATAAAAAAGAAGTTGGTGCTCGGGGTGACAAGGGTATCCCTATTATTTTATGAGAATTGCATTGTAAGGAAGACACACCCCTGGCTCTCAGTGCTCTCACATATCTCCCTTCCCTTTCTAGGGTTTCCAAGGGTATCCTTTGTTATAATTTATTAAAAAATAATAATAAATAGAATTGATTGTTTAAAAAATTTATTTTTTGGATCGATGAGGTGGAATTTTATTTTGGAAATCCCATATTATAAATGTAAGTAGAATTACCAAATCTCCCCTCTTATAAAAAGGGGACTTGGGAATTGGAATTTTCTTAAAAATATATATTTTCCTAAACAATTTAAAACTATTTAAAAAAATATAAATTTAGTAAAATGTTCTGTTATATATATATATAAAACAAAAAAAATAATAAAATAAAATAAAATAAAATAAAATAAAATAAAATAAAATAAAATATTTTATTAAAAATGGATAATAACATGATTAGTCATAACTATTGGATTTTGGTTTTTTCAAAATCTGAATGGGTTCCCCTCATCAAGAGTTATCTATTTTCATTCGAACCAAGGTGTTATTTGATAAAAATAGCGAGATCAAACTGGTGCGATTCACACCGATTTTTATTTACAAATAAGTGACAATGAGATCACTTATGGGTTAATTTTTTATGTCAATCCAAGAAATTAAACAAATATTTTCCCAATATTAATTCCGTAGGATAGTAAAAATTGGTTCTCTATTTTCCCCAAATATTAGTGAAATCCTTGAGGGAAACTTCCACTGAGAATCCTACACCATCAAAGTGGGTGTGGATCAAACCCTTTTAGATAGTGAATTAAATTCACGCATCAAGATTCAATATATCTTCTCCATATTCCTAAATATTTTACAATAATAAAAAGGGTTTAAACCCAAGGTAGAACCTAGAATATGGTTTTTGAATCCCTCAAAGTGTTGAACCAAGACATGCTCAAACTTGACCATCTCGATGACAACAACTTCTCCCAGTGGAAAGACAAGATGAAGTTTCTTCTTATGGTGTTGAATATTTTTTACATTATGGAACTGAATCTTCCTCCCATTCCTAATGAGCCTGCTCTAAAACTAGAAGGCACACCAATTGACATGACCTAAGTTGATCACATTCAGTAAATGAGTAAGAAACATGAATATGATCAAGTTTTGTATCGAGGACATATTCCTAACACATTTTCGAATCATCTTTATGACTATTTTCACTAAATGAAGTCTGATCAAGATATTTGGGATGAACTGGAGTTCAAGTACAATTTTGAGGAAGGATATACCAATAAATTTATTATTTCAAAATATCTAAACTTCAAGATGGTTGATAATAAGATGATGTTGGGGAAAGTCCATGAGCTTCAAGTTATAAAAAATAAACTTTTTCCCCTTAATATTAATAGACCAGAAACTTTACAAGTTGGTGAAATTATTAATAAATTTCCACCTATATGGAAATATTTTGGTAAATCACTCATTGAAAATAGTGACCACATTTCCTTGGAATAATTTCAAAAAACTTATTCACATTGAATAAGATTCCATGTTGAGAGATGTGGGTATGGATTCACAATTTGATACCATGATTAATATCATAAAGGGAATAGAACATCTAAACTCTTCATTACATGTCAAAAAGAAAATTCAACAATTCCATAAGAAATTAAATCCTTTTAAGAAGAAAGGAGAATGATTTGTCTATGGAAAACTATGGTATTTTTCAAGGGAATTTTGCTATCGAAAGAAAATTAATAAACCCACTGAAAATATTCTGACCGAAGAGAATCTAGTTACCATGATATCCAAATTCAATATAACTTCGATAAATATGGGATGGTGGATTGATTATTGAGAAATGGTTCATGTGTTCAAGGATCATTCAATTTTCAAAAACATTTGAATATAGTACTATCATGAAGGAAGTAAACCTCAGAAATAATGCTTGCATCAATGTCAATGAAAAAATAAGCATGGAGATAGAATTTAATTTTGGGAAGAAGTTGTCTCTTCTTATTGTGTTTTATATACATGAAATTTGAAAGAATTTAGTTTTTATTGATATTATATGTAAGAAGATATTTTGGGTTTCATTCAAATCCAAAAAGTTTATCTTGTCAAAGGGAGGGATGTTTGTGGGGAAAGGGTACTCAAATGATGGAATGTATCAACTATCTATTAATAATATGATTTAATATTCATCTTACTTGATTGATTTCTCTAATTTATATCATGACCGTTTAGCACATGTTAATTGTAATTCATTAAAAGTAATAATGTGGTTAAAATTAATTAAATTTTTAAATGAATTTAATAATTTTGAAACATGTGTAGAATATAAAATAACTAAAATCCTTTTCATAGCGTTGAAATAAATTCCGATATCTTAGAATTAGTACATTATGATATTTTTAAATTAAATGGTTTATTAACTCATGGAGGAAAAATATATTTTATTACTTTTGTTGATGACTGTAGTAGATATTTACATATATATATATATTCCTAGAACAAAGGATGAAGCCTTTAATATGTTTAAGAAGTATAAAGAAGAAGTTTAAAACCAATTAAACAAAAATATTAAAGTATTACACTCAGATAGTGGTGGTGAATACTTTATGAACAAGTTTAATGAGTCCTATAAGAAAATGATATAATTAATCAAAGTAATCCTCCTTAAACACCTCATCAAAATGGATTAGCTGAAAGAAAAAATCAAACTTTAGTAAAAATGGTAAATTTCACGAATAATAAATATAATTTACAATTAAATTTATGGGGCATAGATTTATTGGTTTCATGTCATATTCATAATATAATTTCATCTAGGAAAACTAAGTTATCCCATTATGAAATTTGGAGAGGTAAAAAGACCTAATCAATATTATTTTAAGTTTAGTGGTGTTTAACTTACTATAGAGTTCTGGATCCTAAAAGAACTAAGATTAGTCTTAGATAAATTAAAGGTGTTTTTGTTGGATATGAAGAAAATAGAAAATCATATAGAATCATGAATTTTTGAGCTAATTTAATTATTGAATCAAGGGTTATGGAGTTTTTTTGAAAATAATTTTTATAGAGATGGCATGGAGGAAGTTATTCCTCATACCCCTATCTCATGTATTCCATCTAGTTCAAATACAATAGTATAGAATAATGATGATTCTCGAGTCGAACCTAAATGGAGTACAAGACTTAGGAAGGAGAAAAATATACATCCATATTTTATTTCTCCTAATTCCATAGTTTTCATTGTTTAAGGAGATCAAAATAATCATCTTATAAATAAGTATCCTATGGTATTGACTATAGAAGATGACCCAAAGAATTATAAAGAAGATATGACTTTGAGATATGTTTCTCTCTATAAATAATAAATTAATGATGTAATGAATTCCATTATAGGGAATAATACTTGTGTCATTATGGATTTACCAATAGGTTTAAAACCTATTGGTTGTAAATGGGTTAAAAAAAACTACAATTCTAATGGTAATATTCATGATTTTAAAGCTAGATTGGTTGCCAAAGGTTTCCTAAAAAAAGAAGGGATTGATTATTTTGATACTGATGATCCTGTAGCACAAATTACTTTAATAAGTGTTTTATTTTCTTTAGCTTAAATTAATCATTTTTATGTCCATCAAATGGATGTCAAAAATGTTTTTTTAAATAGTGAATTAAATGAATAGATTTACATGGAACAACTAGAAGGGTTTTATTTACTAGGAAATGAAAAGAAAGTATATAAACTAGTTAAATACCTTTATGACCTTAAACAATCTCTGATGAAATAGCATTGTAAATTTGATTCTCTTATTTTATCTAATGGATTTACTCATAGTAATACAGATAAATGTGTTTATGAAAAGTTTAAAAAAGAATATGGAGTTATTATATGTCTCTATATGGATGATATGATAATTTTTGGGACCAATATGATTGGTGTAATTGAGACAAAGAATCACTTATCTTCTATGTTTAAAATGAAGAATCTTGGAATAATTGATACTATTCTAGGTTTTAAAGTTAGAAAAATTTATGGGGGTTATTCTTTAAGTTAGTATCATTACATATAAAAATTTTAAATAAATTTTATCATCTTGGTTTTAATGATGCTAATATTCCATTTGATTTTAGTGTTCAACTATTTATAAATACGAGTAGAGATTTAGCATAACTTGAGTATGCTAGTGCAATTGGTTCTTTAATGTATGCAATGTATTGCACTAGAATTAATGTTTCTTTTGTAGTATGTAAAATGAGTATATATACTAGTAAACCTGGTGTGGATCATTGGAAATGTATAATGAGAGTCTTTGGATACTTAAGAAAGACCAAAGATGTAAGTTTATACTATAATGATTATATGACAGTATTAACTACTACACATATTCCCCTTAACAGTGTGAAAATATGATTTTAATAGTGCTAAAAAGTGTTGTTAATTACAAAAATGATAAAGGGGGGCCTTTATCTATGCTAAAAAAATTTCTTATAAAGTCCAAGCTGGCTACAATGTGATGTTAATATAACAACACAACCAAAAATAACCTTTAATTTCCAAAAATTCTATATACAACCTGTAATTTCAAACAATGCTATATAAATTTAACCGACATCATGAATAAAAAAATTTATACCCATGGTATATATAAAAAAACACTATTATTTACATTTCAAATAATGTTTTATATGATTACATTTATAATTATCTAACAGACATTTTAAAACATTAATATTTCATCTTTTGATGCCTGTGATCCCCTCTCAAAAATGTCCACCCATGGTATCAGTTGGAAAAAAATCATATCAAACCGAGTAAAAGATTCCACCTATATAAGAAAACAAATATTATATTAGTAATACTATAAATAAATAAATTAAACATTAATATGAAAGAATACATTAATAAAATGTCAATATTTAATAAAAAAGACACATTTGGAGTTATACCGGTCAAACCGTGTGTCTTGTTGAGGTGGGGTTGATCCATACATGTCACAAATGAGTTATGGATCATTTTTATAAAATATTAAAACAATGAATGTATTTTCTCAATTTTGAGTATGTCACTTGTTCTTTTACTGAATTAATGTCAATTTTAAATAAAAAGAGACACTTAGAGTCATACTGGTCACACCATGTGTTTTATTGAGGTGAGAATAATTCATACCCATAAAAAATTACTGATGGATTGTTTCCATAAAGTATCTAAACAATTTGAATGCGTTTTCTTGGTTTTTAGTATGTCAATTTTGTTTTTTTTACTAAAATGCCATTTCAAACAGGAAACATGCATTATGGGTCATACCAATCCCATTGTGCATCCGTTTGACATGAGACTGCTTCATACACATAAAAAATGACTTATAAATAATTTTTATAAATTATCAAGACAATCAGAGTGTATTTTATTGGTTTTTAGTGAGTGGAAAATTTTGAACTAAAGCATCAATTTTAAACTGATAACAGGCACTTTTAGTCATACCAGCACTATTGGAAAAGGAGGATTTACCAACGGTTCTGAACCGTTGGGAAAGGCCAGAGAACCGTTGGTATACCTTATACCAACAGTTCTATGAACCGTTGGTAAATAATCCATTGGGATATCTTTTCCCAATAGTTTACATAGAACCATTGAGATAGGTTAGAAAAATTATCCTACCCTAATGATTCCATAAACTGTTGGGAAAAGTTTTTCCCAACAGTTTCCCCTGAACCGTTGGGAAAACCAATATTTTCCCATGGTTCCCAACAGTTTCTAAAACCGTTGGGAATGTATTTTTACAACCAGTTACCTTTGAACCATTGGTAAAAACTTTATATGAATCCTATGCCAATGGTTTGAAACCATTGGCATAGGCTATGCTGTGCAAATTTCATAGCAGCTTGCAATTTGCACAGCAACCTGCAATTTGCACAACACTGGTAATTCTCCAATCTCCTTATACCTGCAATAACCAACTAAAACATAAATATAAAGAACAAATTCATAAAAATTTAACATATAATGCATCTGTAACTATACACATCCAGAATTAAATCAGAATTCATAACTTAATTATAAGCATACATAATTCATTTAAACATACACATTTAAATGTTTTTTTTCTAGAAAAGATGTCAATTTTAAATAGAATACATACACTTGGAGTGATACCGACCACATCATCACTCAGATTGAGGCGAGGTTGACTCATACACATCACAAATGACCCATGGATCATTTTCCTAAAGTATCAACATATTCTAAAATCATTTGGTCGGTTTTCCGTATGTCATTTATTGTCACTTAAAATGTTTTTCATTTAAAAAAAATGAGACACTTTGAGTGGTACCGACCACACCATGACTCAGATTAAGGAAGAGTTAACTTGTACACGTCACATATGATGCATTGATCATTGTGATAAAGTTTCAACACACTCAGAATGCGTTGGGCTAGTTTTCCGTATGCTAGTAGTTTTTAATTAAAATGTTGTCCATTTCAAATAAACGTGACAATTTGAGTGGTTCCGGCCACATCACGCCTCGTATTGAGGTGGGGTTGACTTTTACACATCACATATGAGCCATGGATCGTTGTAATAATGTTTCAACAAAATCTGAATGCGTTAAGTCATTTTTCTGTATGTTAGCTATTGTTTTCACTTAAAATGGTGTCCTTTTGAAACAAAAAAGAGACACTTTGAGTGGTACCAGCCACACCGCACCTCGAATTGAGGTGGGGTTGACTCATACACGGAACATATGACCCATGGATCATTTTACTAAAGTTTAAATAGAAAATTAATTCATTTGGTTAGTTTTCCGTATGTCAGTTGTTGTTTTCACTTAAAATCCTATCCATTTTAAACAAAAGAGAGACACTTTGAGTGGTGCTGGCCACACCGTGCCTCATATTGAGGAGGGGTTGACTCGTGCACATCATATATGACCCATGGATCGTTGTGATAAATTATCAACACAATCAGAATCCTTTTGGTTAGTTTTCCATATGTACTTAAAATGTTGTCCATTTTAAACAAAAGAGAGACACTTAGAGTGATCCCGACCACACTGTGGCTTTAATTGAGGCTCGGTTGACTTGTACACATTATCTATGACCCATGGATCATTTTCCTAAAGTTTCAACAGAATCTGAATGCGTTTGGTCAGTTTACCGTATGTCAGTTACTGTTTTCAATTAAAATGAAGTCCATTTTAAACTATAGAGAGACACTTCGAGTGGTTCTGGCCACTCCGCACCTTGTATTGAGGTTGGGTTGACACGTTCACGTAACATATGACCCATGGATCGTTTTCTTAATGTTTAAACAGAATCCAAATGCGTTTAGTCATTTTTCCGTATGTCAGTTGTTGTTTTCACTTAAAATGTTGTCCATTTCAAATAAACCTGAGACACTTTGAGTGGTTCCGGCCACACCTGGCCTCAGATTGAGGCAGGTTTGACTCTTACACATCAAAAATGACTCATGGAACATTTTACTAAAGTTTCAACAGAATATGAATGCGTTTGGTTGGTTTTCCGTATGTCAATTGTTGTTTTCACTTAAAATGTTGTCCATTTTAAACTATAAAGAGACAGTTCAAGTGGTTTCGGCCACAACGCACCTCAAATTGAGGT
Organism: Viscum album; assembly: GCA_963277665.1. Lineage (NCBI taxonomy): Eukaryota > Viridiplantae > Streptophyta > Magnoliopsida > Santalales > Viscaceae > Viscum > Viscum album. Next base: position 826,762,424 of record OY728133.1, on the reverse strand, counting down.
TGGGTTGACTTTTAAACATCACATATTACTGATGGATCATTTCCCTAAAGTTTAAATGGAATTCGGATGTGTTTGGTTGGTTTTTCGTATGTCAGTTGTTGTTTTCACTTAAAATGATGTCCTTTTGAAACAAAAGAGAGACACTTTTAGTGGTTCTGGCCACACTAGGCCTCGGATTGAGGCGGGGTTGACTCGTACACTTCACATATGACTCATGGATCATTGTTCTAAAGTATCAACACAATCCGAATGCGTTTGGTCGGTTTTCCATATGCTAGTTGTTATTTTCACTTAAAATATTGTCCATTTCAAATAAACCTGAGACACTTTGAGTGGTACCAGCCACACCGGGCCTCAGATTGAGGCGGGGTTGACTCATACACATCACATATGACCCATGTATCATTGTGCTAAAGTATCAACACAATATGAATGCATTTCGTTAGTTTTCCATATGCTAGTTATTATTTTCACTTAAAATGTTGTCCATTTCAAATAAACCTGAGACACTTTGAGTGGTTTCGACCACATCGAGCCTTGAATTGAGGCAGGGTTGACTCTTACATGTCAAAAATGACCCACGTATCATTTTCCTAAATTATTAACACAATCAAAATGCATTTGGTCAGTTTTCCGTATGTCAGTTGTACTTTTCACTTAAAATGTTATCCATTTCAAACAAAAGTAAGACACTTCAAATGGTGCCAACCATAATGCGCCTCATATTGAGGCAGGTTTGACTCGTACATGTCACATATGACCCATGGATCTTTGTAATAAAGTATCAACACAATCAAAATCTGTTTTTTCGGTTTTCCGTATGTACTTAAAATGTTGTCCATTTTAAACATAAGAGAGACACTTAGAGTGATCCCGACCACACTGCGACTCAGATTGAGACAAGGTTGACTCTTACATGTCACATATGACCCATGGATCATTGTGATAAAGTATAAATAGAATCCTAATGTGTTTGGTCAGTTTTCCGTATGCCAATTGTTCTTTTCACTTAAAATCCCATCCATTTTAAACAAAAGAGACATAGTTAGAGTACTACCGGCCACACCACGCCTCAAATTTAGACGGGGTTGACTCGTACATGTCAAAAATGACCCATGGATCATTTTATTAATGTATCAACACAATACGAATGCGTTTGGTCGGTTTTCCGTATGCCAGTTGTTATTTTCACTTAAAATGTTGTCTATTTCAAATAAACCTGAGACATTTTGAGTGGTGCCGGCCAAAACTGAGGCATGGTATTACCATATTGCAAAATAGACATGTCCTCGATTTATCTTCAAGGAACCAATATCAATCATGGGTAATAGAAACCATCATGGTATCCCTCACCTAGAAACCAAAGCACACATCCTGGAATTTCAATTCTAAATTCCCTGAGCATGACGAGTCCGTCCATGAGTCCTTAACATTTAACCCATGTCTTATCCTAACAATTGACAAGTAAACCAAATCAAACAAGGAATAATTCACATAACATGGAGAATGTACAATAAGGATTTGTATTCAAATTAAAGCATATCATCACATGCATTCAATGAGCATGAGCTAATAAGCTTACCAAGACATTCATATAATTCAAGACATACAAAAATGGAATAATCTTAAATAACATTTCATGACCAGAGAAATAAAAAAAGGCATGTGAAATCAAGGAGGAGGGTGGGGGGGGGGATATCTAGGGGTCCAGGGAGGAGGGTGGGGGGGGGGGGCTGTCTGGGGGGCTGTACGGGGGGATTTCCAGGGTCCAGGGAGGAGGGTGAGGTTTGGGGGGTTGTCTGAGGGGCTGTCTGGGGACCAAGGAGGAGGGTGGGGGGGCTGTGCAGGGGGCTGTCCGGGGGGTGTTCTGGGGGCTGTTCGGGTCCAAGGAGGAGGGTGGGGGGTGGGGGGCTGTCCAGGGTCCAGGGAGGAGGGTGGGGGGGTTGTCCGGGGGGCTGTCTGGGGGGCTGTCTGGGGTCCAAGGAGGATGGTGGGGGGTTGTCCATGGTCCAGGAAGGAGGGGGGCTGTCCAGGGAGTTCCCAAACACACAAAACTATATAAACATTCTCAAGATACACCACAACCACTAAAAGACATCAACATCCATGAAAACAGACAATATATAAAAATAACTCAACTCCAATACTATACTATGGGTCTAGATAAAACTAAAAACTAGAATAGATTAAACATCAAATCTCAGTAATATTAGTAAAAAATGTAACGAATCAATTTTTACCACATCAACATCACTATCATAACCATCATCATCACCCTTGTCCTCATCCTCGCCCTCCTCAACGCCCTCCTCCTCACCCTCCTCCCCTCCCTCGCCATCCGCCTCTCCCTCCTCCTCTCCCTCCTCTTCCGCATCAGACTCCTCGCCATTATCATCGTCAGGCTGGACATCATCTTGACCACCACTAGAACTGTCACCTGTTGCACCATATATAGAACATATCAACGACATATGTTCATCCAAAGTTGGTCTAGCCTCTAGTGGAAGTGTTGGACGTATAACTTCAATAAATTTCATAAATGCATTGTTTTCCCTAGCAGACTGTTCTGCCATCTCTATGGCCCTTTTGTCAGCCTTTTCTGCCTGTGCCCAAACTTGCTGCATCTCGGTGGCACTACAACTCATACCTTAGGAGGGCCAATACCTTTTTGGGGCTATCCTAGGCTGACATCATACTCTTCCAGGATGCTCCTCTCCCAACACCTGATGTAAATGATTAGTTGGCCCAAAATTGTCTGGTTATTGGGCATTAAGGGCCTATAAAGTAGCCTATTAAAAATAAAAATATATTATTAAGTTACAAAATAGATATTAAAATATAAAATCAACAGATTAAAACTTACAATCTGCTGCTGAGTCGGTTCATTAATGATAATTCCATCATTTTTCCATCTACTCGAGCAAAACAGTTTTGATTGAGGCACACGTCCTTCAATATTCTGTATTTTCCTCTACAATGACATTGAAAACTAAAGTTATATGAAAACTCTAGAAAACTATTAAATAATTGAGGAAAAAAAAGAAAGTGTAAGTCATAAAGAAAACTTATAAACAATTGTCATACCTGCTTCCTCTCATGATCTGGCATCGTAGTACATCCTAGTGCGTAGAGGTATTTTTTTGCATCAATGTTTTTTTTATTTTTTCCAGATGATTCCTAAATAAAATTCAATAATGAAAAAGATAGTATTAATGCAAAACATGAAAGTTATTATTTAAATACCTCAAATTTAATTAATACCTTAAACTGGGTAGTCGTCTAATGAGTAATCATCTGACGATACTGCTCTATAAAAAAATCATCCATGACTGGTACCGCCTCTAACTCTGTGCCAACTCTAGAACACTATCCAATATACTAATCATTCTTGTAGGATCTCCAAATCTCACCTAAATCCTTTAGACGTGATGGTCATGCAGCCTCACCATTGGGAAAATTAAATCGAAGCTGACATCAAAATATTAATTCATATTAATATAAAAATAATTCATGGAATTAAATACAAAAGATTTTTTTACCCATATCTCTACCCAAGCTCTATCCTTGACCTCATGTGGAAAATTTCTCCATGATAGAGGGCTGACGGGAATGATGTCGGAGTATTTGAAAAACGTCTCCAAAAAACTCCGACATTGCTGCCCTGTTTTCTTAACCATTTGGTTATCTTCATTGTAATCCACCATAACCTATGTGAGGTGGTTCCACACCGCACTCATGCGTGTATGCCCCCGCCCCGCATCCTATCAGTAGATGTGTCTTCCATGAAATAAAAACAAATATTTTCTCAAAACATGTTATAATGAAAATAAATATTGCTATAATTTTTTTAGGGTTCTATAAATATACCTGCACCATTCTGATCACTGAGCACCGCTGGATCCACAAAACCTGATGGAACACCCTGTGGTGGAACAGGAGTCGAAGAAGATGGAATATAGAAGCTCGGAGAGACAGAAGTAGAAGGAAAAGAATATGGAACATCTGTATGACTGGATTCTGGCTGGGGAGTGAGAATCATCATGGGATATGAAAAATATGGGTCAAAAGATGCAAAATGTGGCGAAAACATGGGAGGCCTAAATATCCCGTGTGTCCCTAACAACACACCAGGATCAGAATGTGTGAAGGATGACATGTAAGTGGGAGGGGCAGGGTCTAGTCGGGTAAGTGAAGCTGCTCGTCCACCTCTGGTACAAACCCTCCTCATACCACCGACCTGAGTACTAGGACCAGTACTAGGCTCCTCGTCAAATAACTATCGACGTATAGGTGGATACTACAAAAATGTTTACAAAAAAATTAATCACATGACATTATATATTCTTTAAATATATATATTTTAAATAAAGTACTCACTACAGGCACTAATGGTGGAACTCCCATATGCTTCATTCTACGATTATTCTCTATCATTTGTTTCCTTCACCTCTCTTCAATTGGTTGCATTTCCTGCTTTTGAAAACAAATATGTAAATAATTAGAAAAGGTAAACTAATGTGTATCCCAAAAAACTAAATATATGAGGGAATAGGGGGATTCATTGGTAATTTAGCTATCAATTGTTTTAGAAGAGCTTGAATGGATTTAATAAATCATACAAGTTGTAATGTTCACCAAGTTAGAAATATTGTTTGACCCTAAAGTTATATTAGTATATTCATCTTGGGGGAAATGGAATATATGATCTTGGTTAACTGATGAATTCAAAATCTCGTATTCCATATGTTGGATACTATCTAAGGTAAGAAATCATGTGAGGATGGGTATACATCATTCAATTTCTTACATGCTAGTGAGAATGAAGGCTTAAATTAATGACTTGAGTTTACTGATTAAATGAGGGTAGAGGTTGCATAGGTTGTGTAAATAGAATGATTAAATAAGGGTAGAGGTTTCATACACTATTCATGGTGGGGGAGTCTCAGTCGATTTAGAAACTAAAATAAATTTCCATCATAGGTATCAATAAGAAACATCATCATCAAAATAAAATCCAAATAAAAAAAAACTAAAAACATCAAAAATTTCAATAATTCACTACTATGCATGGTTTATCCACATGTTTAGTAGTAATTATATGTCTTAATCATGAACCACCTCTACAACTCCCAGTTTTCACCAATAAACATATGGTAAATATCTCAAAATATCTTTAAAACTACTCATTAATAGGCTCAAAACGTAAATATAATCTTGAACCAACCATGGAATCTCTTTCACAACACATTCTCACACACCGGTTATCTAATGTGTTTCTAAATACTAAACATAGTCACATAACAAGTGTACTGTAACAAATTACATTACACAGGCCTTATTAAAAAAATTCTCATTTTAATAAAACACTTTCCTCAAGATTAAATTATTTCTGAAATATCTTCCAAAATCCATTTTAAATCACCTATGTCTGCCTTTACCAATGGTTTTATGAAACCGTTGGTAAAGGCCTACTTGATGAACCATTGGTATAGGAGCATTGGGAAAACCCAGATTTCCAGTAGTGGATTCCACTAGATGAGGTATGAGTCCACTAGTGAATCATAAATCTAGATTTTCCCATCTAACTATCTAAGTCACCATGAATAGTCAAAAGAGGTGAGTAAGATAATGAAGTTATGAGGATCACAATGAGGATCCTTATCAATATCAATCATATTATTCAGACCTCAAATCATATCTCAATATCACCCCAATCTCCATCGATGTGAATAATCCCATTTTCAACATCCATCAATTGTAATTACAAGAATTGAGCAAGTTACATTAATGAATTATTACAATTGAGGATCTTCATAAAGTCCCAACTGAGTTGTAAAAAATATTCAATTCAATTAAAAACCCCTTATTTAATTCAATATTTAGAAAGGTTATCTATACCAACTTCCTTCCAAAAACTAACATGTAATTCTAAACAAGCCTTTAAAAAATCATTTATTTCAAAACATCCCAAAGGCATTAAAGGATGTTTTACAATTAAAAATTCTCAATATTAATTCAAATCATGGGATTACAACCTATTTCCACATGAATAAATATCTAATTTAAAATTACCAAAGAAATCTCATTTCAAAAAAAAAATCATTCCAAGAGGGTTCATTTTCATTTCACAAATTAAATCATTTGAAACTACTTATAAAACATTAAATAGGTCAAATAATTTCATGAAAATCAATTTATTTCATTCTTTGAATAAAAACTCGAGACAAAGACTCAATTTCACCAATTAATTCTTTAAATATTCTTTGAAAATAAATCTAAACACTCATGGAATTTAATAATTCATAAATACTTGAAAGATGTCAAAATTATAGTCATCGAATTCATGACTTGTTCAATTCAATGAGAATAGGGTTAAATAATATTTCACAAGGAATTTCAAGGAAAACATTCATAGAAACTTTGATAAAAATTAATAAACACATATAAATAAATTTACAAGTAACAATTAATTACAATATGAAGACAAAGCATAAAAACACATACTTAGAAAATATGGAAACCAACCGCAATGAATTTGAGATGTTTCTTCTTTGATGGAGTGTTAAAGATTTAATTAATTAAATAGACTGGAATGGAGAAAGTCTAGATTAAATAAAAACACAAAAAAAGATATACACATCAAAATCAAAACTTAAAACTAAAATATTATATGAATAATAATAAAAACAAGGCATCACTTAAATTTTTTATGTGTATAAAGAGGAAAATACTTGATTTGAGATGAATCCGATGGAGTTTCAACAGTTCGGATGGGGGAAGTCATGAGAGAAGCCGAGCACTTCAGATTTAGGGTTCTGTCGCGAATGGGGGAGAGGTGAGGCTGACTATATTTGGGGTAAAAATTTACCAACGGTTTTTAAAAATCGTTGGTAAAGGGTGTCCTGGCCCTTCTTTACCAACGGTTTAAGAAAACCATTGGTAAAGAACCATGGGGAAAACCTCCCATTCCAGTAGTGCGGTCACACTGTGTGTCATATTGAGGTTTGGTTGATTCCTACACATCAAAAATGACTCATGGATAATTTTCCTAAAGTATCAAAATAATATGAATGAGTTTTCTCAGTTTTCAGTATGTCACTAGTTCTTTTTTACTTAAATTAATGTCATTTTAATTAAAAATACACACATAGAGTTATACTGGTCACACCGTGTATCTTATTGAGGTGAGGTCAAATCATAAGCATAAAAAACAACTCATGGATTTTTTTCCTAAAATATCAAAACAATCTAAATGTGTTTTCTCTCTTTTTATTATGTCACTTATTGATTTTACTAAAATTAATATCAATTTTAAATAAAAAGACACACTTGAAGTCATACCGGCCACACCATGAATTGTATTAAGGTTTAAATTATTCTTACATGTTTGAAATGACTTATAGATCATTTTCCTAAAATATAAAAATAATAAAAATGTGTTTTCTCAGATTTCAGTACGCCAGTTATTTTTTTACTAAAATGCCATTTCAAACTGGAAACACGCATTATGAGTCATATCGATCACATCGTGCATCTTTTTTATGTGAGACTACTTCATACATGTAAAAAATGACTTATGAATCATTTTACTCAAATATCAAGACAATCAAATTGTGTTTTCCTAGTTTTTAGTGAGTGACACGTTTTGAACTAAAATGTCAATTTTAAACTGACAATGGACACTTTTAGTCATATCGATCACACTATGCATTGAATTGATGTGAAATAAACTAATACCCATAAAAAATGACCCATGGATAATTTTCAAAAAGTTTCAAAATAATCTAAATTCATTTTATTGGTTTTCAGTATGGCACTTGTTATTTTTGCTAAATTTAATGTCAATTTAATATAAAAATAAACACTTAAAGTCATAACAGCCACACCATGAATCATATTGAGATGTAGTTGATTCATACACATAAAAAATGAATCATGGATCATTTTTTTAAAATATAAAAACAATAAGAATGAGTTTTTTTTATTTTCAGTATGTCACTTGTTCTTTTACTTAAATTCATGTCAATTTTAAATAAAAAGACACATTTGGAGTCATACTGATCATACTATGCATATTATTGAGGTGAGGTCGACTCCTAGATTCCAAAAATGACTCATAAATTGTTTTTATAAAATATAAAAACAATAAGAATAAATTTTCTCAGTTTTCAGTATGTCACTTTTTATTTTTCCTTAAATTAATGTCAATTTAAAATAAAAAGAGGAAATTTTAGTAAAATCATTCACAACGTGCATAATATTGAGGTGTGTTTTATTCCTACATGTCAAAAATTAATTATAGATCATTTTTATAAAGTATCAAAATAATCTGAACGTGTTTTCTTAGTTTTCAGTATGCTAGTTGTGTTTTTTTACTAAAATGTTATTTTAAACTGGAAACATGCATTTTGAGTTATAACAATCTCATCACAAATCAGTTTAATGTGAGACTACTTCATACACATTAAAAATTACTTATTAATCTCTATCCTCAATTATTAATAGAATCAGAGTACATTTTCTTAGTTTTTAGTGAGTGGAATGTTTTGAACTAAAATGTCAATTTGACATTGATAATGGATACTTTTAGTCGTACCAGTCACACCATATATCAGATTGAGGCATAGTTGATTCCTACACATCAAAAATGAGTCATGGATCATTTTAATAATGTATCAAAACAATTCAAATTGATTTTATCAATTTTCAGTTTATCACTTGTTCTTTTTTCTAAATTTAATGTCAATTTAATATAAAAATACATACTTAATGTCATACCAGCCACATTGTGCATCTGATTGAGATGAAATTGATTTATACATATAACAAACAACTTATGGATCATTTTAATAAAGTATAAAAATATATATATGCATTTTATTAGTTTTCAGTATGTCACTTGTTCTTTTTACTAAAATTAATGTCAATTTTAAATAAAAAGAGACACTTTGAGTGATATTAGTCACTCTTTATTTTTTCTAGGTTTGGAGTAGGTCAGTTGCTCTGATACAAACTATATTGACCAAAAAATTTCATACATATATATCAAATATTAGTAGATTAATACTCCTTACATAACATAATGATCTATGCTAGAATATTTTAGGTTTACTGCTTTTGGAAACATGGAAACATAAAGAACTAGTTCATAAGAGTCTTTTATTAAGTTATTCTTTACTAGAAGGATTCTTAGACATATCATTTCTAAAAAAATTATTAATAACCTAAGGATATGAAACATAATAAAGGGTTATCATAGATTCTCAATAAGTGTAAATAAGGGAGATATCAATAATCATATAAGGATAACATGAGCATAAATATGTTATAAGGTGATATTAACATTAGAAATTAATACCCTGCATATCAGATATCATAATAACGAGTCATGTATAAAAGAATGGTAGTTCATAAAACATGAATCTTAAAGGATAAAAGAATATTATAAACTAAAAACATACACTTCAAGTCATACCAAGCACACTGTGTATCATATTGAGGTGCTGTTGATTAAGTTGTGGCTGATTACTACACTATTCAAGAAAATGTTCATGACATATCTTTTGGGAAGTCATAATTTGCATTAAAATAAAAATAAATACCTTGGTAGATGTATCCTTATGATTCAATTCAAATTTCATGCAACATTAGGTTTCCTCTTCCACCTGAAAGGAACATGTTATCTCTCTTTTGGCTTGTTATAGACAGATAAAAGGAAAATATGACTTCCCAAAAGACCTGTAAAAACTAAATAATTATTAGATAAAAATGATAAGTAAATTAAATTAAAAATAATAAATAAAATTATTACAAAATTAATTAATTACATAATTAGTAGTAATTCATCTTTATACATTCGTAACCCATTTATTTGTTGTCATTATATGAGTTGTAGCCTCGAAGTCCTATCTCTCACGAGCATGAGCATCTTCAAAAAAACTGACCCAACATGAACAAAGGAGTCCACCTGTATAAGAAAAAAATTCTTATGTGAGTAATACTAAAAATAATTAAATTAAACATAAGTATGAAACAATCCACTACTTTATGGAAGTCACATATTCATGCTATTTGTGTACATTCTTCCATCGGGTATGTTGCACATTCATTTCTGAGCACATCTATATCGTCTTGTGAATATGAGTCTTTTCAATAGTCATAATAGTACTTGAAAAATATAAATACACAAAGGATTAATAAATATTTTAAATGAAATAGTAATTATCTTAAAAAATACCTCTTTAGGTATGATAGTTTGTTCATGGAATATTATCTCTATCATAAATTTACAAATATAATAACCAAAATCTTTTAAATTGATTTTTTTCAGACACTGAAGAAAAATTGACGAGAATAAGTAATTTGTTTTGATATTTGTTTTGATATGTGTTTGGATAGTGAAATATTATTATATATTCCTTGATACATGTCCAGTCATAGAAATTTTCTTCTCTCTCATGCTTATCCTCTGACCCCATTCTTTGTTTTTTAAGATATTGATGTACTACACTATCATAACAGAATCCTCATTAAAAGATAATATAAATTATACAACCTGATGTTTAGTTCTAAAATGTTGGACATAGTGTCTTAATATTGAAAAATTACATCATGTGAGGATGGTTTTTTGGATATCCATGTATTGAATCTAGGAACTAAATCTTTGGAGTATCCAAATTTACTGCAATGAGTATCCAATGATGCCTAAAAACATAAAATGAATAAGTAATAAAAGAAATGAAAATATATTTGATATGATTAAATTTTATAGTTTTACCCCTACATCGTTGGTATTAAATAGAGCCTATCATTTGAAATTTTTCTTTCAAATGATTTGTATGAATTACCACTATTTCATTCTTTTTTTGGTATCTATTTTTGGTTGTTATGTAGAGGAGATGTGATGATTAATGAGTCCAATTTATTTTTCATGGAAAAATCCCTTCATTTTTTTTCATATATATTCCTTCCAAAAATATGAAATGTATTTAGTTATAATTTGCACATTATATCATATTTTGGAAAATAAAATCATGAAAACATACCTCATGTATACATTTAAAACTGAGTTGCCTAGCCAATCATAGTCGATGATTTCACTTACACTCTCAACACCAATAAAGTCTTGATATTTCTCTCCATACATTTTTTCTTCAAAGTCAACTATGTGATTATGACCATATTTTAAATTTGTACCCACATGAACCTTCAATGATATTAAATGTAGATATAGAATGGGTGGGGTAATGGTGCTTTAAATATATCTTTTCGATCAATTGGTCAATCCTTTAGATGGGTTTGAGTAGTTCTTTCATTTCATCCCCTTACCTTTGTCTGTATGTAATAAAATTCATCAATTTAGACCTTTTTTCATTAATTACTAATTGTTTAGCTTGAAAAATAAATTGTAAATGAATACATCCTTGTTGAAATGTTTTTTTACAATATGTGAAGGCCATGCGATGAATGTTACAGTAGATTTTTCGACTGTATGAATATCTTCCTCATAAATTGGAATAGGTAGCTCAGTTCTCATCTCATGGACTATGCTAATCGACACTCCCACATAACCTATTGAAAGTGGTCTATTATGTAGCATGTTGTTTTTGATATTGAACACCATAACCCTCACTACAAGAAGATGGGTGGGTGTTGATAGATATAAATCATAGTCATTATCAACCTATATAATATCAGTATAGGAAAGGTATCCGTGTATTTATGATTCACATTTCATAGAAACATTTATTCAAACATTGATTAACTTGTCTAAGAAATATCTTTGAGGGTAATGGTTTACCTCAAAGCTAGTGGGGGGGTGGGGCGAGATCTTCATGTAGTGGTTGTTCTTGAGTTGTTTCTTCTCTTTGTTTTCCACCATAAAAGTTTCCATCATCTCTCTATGCCATTGGAATTGTTCTTCAAGGTTATATATTCTTTATATCATCAATTTCAATAATTCAATTTGATCCTTCTCTTGGTTTTTTTATCAAAATATGTTTAGGGTGTTACCCCAAAACCCATACCTTTGACACAACCATACTGTTCTGGATGCTTTAAGGACACTGATAGTATGTGTTTATCCAGTACAGGTGTTTCTAATTCCTGTGACTATATTGGATAGAAAATATAGGAAAATAAGGTATAATTTTTATATAATAGATATTTAAAAGCAAAAAAATTATTATGTAATACTTACACATGTTTCACAAACTTTTTGCTTGTTTTCATCTATTAGTATCCCATCTTTATTTTCATGTGCCTCCTTCCATAGAACATGATGTGGGATGTAAGTGGATTTGGATTTGGAGTTATCAATATGTATATAAATATATGAACATAATTATGGTGTTGTTTCATTCCATATAAAAGTATTATGGTAGATTTAAAATTCATACCATTTTTTTTCAAGTAAAGCATACCCCATCCTTGCTTTACGGTAGGGGTATGATAGTTTTTCTGCTTATTCCTTATTTATAGAACTTAGTTACTATTTCATATATAAATAATTATCAATCAAAGTTAATAATACTCATATCATAAAACAATATATTTCTATCCATAATGTACTCAAAAATACACCTCCGCACGATGGCCAGTAAATGCATCCCACGCTTCTTGGGTTATCAGTTGTGCATAGATAAGCGGTGGGTGTGGGTTTATTTTCCCTTAAACATCATCAAGATGATGTATTATTATAATTGTATAAAATCCTATGTGAGTCCTTATATCCATCATTAATACATATTTCTTGTGGGATTTATCTACTATAAATGCACTCTGTAATGGATGATAAAGATTAAGTCAATGTTTCATTATTTTATTTTTTAGTAAAATAAAGAAATGATATCATAATGTTACCATAATATATTCCCACATCAGTGTATTAAGAGTGAGAATAACATAGTTCCATGAATATACATCAATAAACATGCATTGTTGAGTGACGATTCCAATGTAACTACTGAACATAGCCTTGTTGGGGTTAACATGCTGGCCCCGCACATTCCATCCAACCTCATATTTGATGCCTTGGACTTTTGAATTAATTATTTTTGTTAATTCCTTCAAACTATGACACTTCTATTTCTTCTGTATCATTGTTCCTTCATTATCAACCATTTCCTCAGATTCAACATCGTCAATATGTTCCTCTGGACCGGTAATAATGGCATGTGCATATGGTCATTGTACCTCTACACTGGGAGTAAAAACTGGCTGAGAAACCTATTTTTCCTTAAGAATGAGAGAACCAACGCATGTATAAGGTCATTGTTTATCTGTACTGTGAGCAGCAGCATATTGAGAGACCAATTGTGCCTTGGGACTGGGATCACTAACATGTGCATAAGGTCATTTTTCCTCTGCACTATGAGCAAAAACAGGTTGAGAGACCTATTTTTCCTCACGATTGGGAGCATCGGTACATACAGAAGTCATTATCTGCAGAAGTGGTTTAACATTTAATTTAGAGAATTTAAATTCATCATAAAATTGATAATAACATGAGGTAACCCGATGTATATTATAAAAAAATTACATAATTATTGAACTCTTTTTTTAAAGGCTGACAGAATATGACCCCTCTATAGACTATATGAATCCCTTAATTGTGATCTCCTATAACATAAAAAATTCCATTTACACTAGGACCACTATGAAATAATTATTACATCAAAATGAAAGGGTAATCCTTAGTTGAATTTTCATCTAAAACTTCAGTGGTTTTGGTTGATAACAGAATAATTGAACACTTTCAGATTGTGGGATCTAGAAAATAAAATAATTGTACTACCTATGATGCCATTATAAATAGATTGTCTTTGTACCTTCCTTATAGAAATAAACTTTAACGAATCCCGAATCATATATTTTAACAACACTCCTAATATCAATCCACTTGTATTGAAAAATTGTCACTTGTAATGTTGTATAATCCAACTCCTATATTTGTTTGATGATGTCAAAGTATGAAATATTTGCGTAAATTAGATTTCTGTCTTTAGTACCAAAAACATGCATCGCTTCAGCCACAAGTGTAACTATACTATTTTTCATGGTACTATCTTCATAATTCTCATTTTTATAGAACATGTAACCATCAATTACATAAACATTGTAAGATAATACATACATATTTGGTCCTCCTACTATCCATTGAAGTCATTCTAAAATTGAATATGCATTTTAATCTATATCCTTAAAAATATGGTCCTAAAACTATCCTATAAAATATTGATTATGTGTATTTGATAGAAATATTTTAGACCTTGATGGATTCAAATTCCTAATAATTTATTTGTGGGTTTCAACGTATGGGGAAACCTTCAAACTATTATGAAAAATGTAATGGTGGGCCTGCTACCAATCTGTAATATTGATTGTGAAAACATCTTTTCTAGAAATTCCTTCACCCACAAGCTGCCATGTGTGATGAGATTTCAGTAGACCAATGATTTCCACACTAGACATTTATTCATTACAGAGTTTAATGGATTCCTCAACAATATAACACTTCACAATACAACTCTCTAGCCGACTTCAATTTTTGACATACCCTTTCAAAATATTTATATACTATTCAATGGGGTACATCCATCTATAGTGTACAAGACCACATAGTCAAATCTATCTCACCAAGTGAACCATAAAATAAACCATCATATCAAATAATGTTAGAAAGAAGAACATTTCTAATTCACATAATATGATGAAAATTTATCTTTCTATAGTCACTAATTTCGCTGGGTCTATAAATTTACTGCATATATATTTGAATAAGAAATAGATCTTAGTTAATATATGACATCCATTATTGGGAAAAGTGAAAAGAAAAGCTATAGGAATTGGATATTTAAACAAAACATGGCAGTCATGTGATTTCAGACCCTTTAACTTTAAATCAGAAATTGACATGTTGTTCTTGATATTCAATGAATACCCCTATGGAACCTTTACATCATTCAAGAACTTAAAAACTGATATATCTCCTACTTGGAAAGAGTGTAATTAACTGGAGTAATAAAAGTTCATTTTTCACCCTTCACTGGTTCCAACTCTTCTTATATTCCCTTGTCAACCATGTCTAACCTAGCCTTAATTCCATCATTTGTTTTGTCAGGTGCATTTAGCAATGTGATGATTACACTATCACATTAATTTTTTCAACATACATAACATAAAAAAAATTCTTGACATACAAACAATTATATTATGGTAATTCAAAAAAAAATACTAATCACTTTTTCCAACCGGATTTCATAAGGTTTTTCAAAAATGGTTTACCAAAAACAGTGTCCACATATTTCACTTTATCAAATAGTTGATCACCAGTTAGTGGAGATGGTGCTGTAAATTCTTCTAAACTTCCATCAAATGATGTTTTCCAAGATTGGTAAATATACCATTAGGGTAGAAATCTATGATTTTCTAGAAAAACAGTTTTCAATGAATGTTTCAATCTAATTGATTGTGTACCTTGTTCATAAATGGGGAAACCTTTAGTTCCTTTAGTGATATATCCTAAAAAATTTCTATAAGTAGGAAAGTAATTTATCATATCATACAACATGACTCTCAACATGAAATATTCATTTCTATAAGCATATTACAACATAACAACTGAACCCCACAATAATATCAAATCCTCGATCAATGGAGTAAAATAAACATCAATATCATTACCCAGTTGTTTTGGTCCTAATATAAGCATAGATAACATGATGTATTTTCATTTCACACATAACCATGGTGGAAATTAATAATTTACCAACATAACTAGCCATGTAATATTAGTGCTTCTTTGAAAACCAAAAGGATTCACTCTGTCCGTAGATTACGCAAGATAAAGGTTTATCGAATCATTTCCAAATTCAGGATACTCATGATCAATTATCTTCCACTAAGGAGAGTCTTCCATGTGATGTAGTTTCTCATCTTTAATTCTTGTATCTTCATGCCATGTCAATTGCCCTGTAGTCTCCTCACTTCCATATAGGTAGCTAAACCTTGGAATGATTTGAAATTACCATACAACTTTTTTAGAACCATATTCATCTTTCTTGTATCGAGAATCACCATAGTTTGGGCATTTTTAAGTGATTTTTGGTCCTTATGAAATAGTAAATAATCATTTGGGTAGACTTTTATTCTTTTAGAGATCATACCCATCAAACATAGCATTTGTTTGGAATCATATGTTCAGTTAGGGAGATCATTATCTTCTAGAAGCATGTCATTCAGGAGAGAAAGTAGTTCTGTAAAACTGTCTTCATTCCATCTATTGCCTTCTTTTAAATTATACAACTTCAGTATGGATGAAAATGATATATATTTAGTGAAAATAGCATACAATGGTGTCTTTTCACAACTCTTTAACTTCTCAAACAATTTTGGGCAATCACGAAGTTCATCTTCAATAATCCTTGTCATTTTATCAATACAATATTCATCATAATTCACATCTATAATAACATCCTTGATACATTCTTCTTCATTTCCACACTTATAATCATATTATATGATCCATAAAACATAGTGATATCAGAACCACTAGATAAATTCTCTTTTTCCCCATGTTTATTCCATCATTTATAACTTTGATCTATTCCAAGACATATCAAGAGTTCTTATAATTACTCTAGAATAATTTTTCTTGAATTACAACAGCAAAAACATAGAAAAAGGATTTGATAAGGGTCATATACATGATCTTTTTCAAACTTGATAAAATCTTTCACTCCGTCTTTATACTATTTTTTTTCTTTCGAAAATTGTCATCTATTATTTATTTATTCATATCCATCCTATTTGATTCGGCAATGTTAACATTTAACCAAATAAACACACAAAATTTTGATATAAAAATTAACAAAGGATAAAAAAAATATAGATTTTAAGTCTATTTCAATATTTATCCCCAATGTCCACTTTCTAGAACCAAGGTACTTCATTTGGGATATTCTATATAAATCAATCTCCATCTCTTCTAGACTTTCCTTAATTAGTCAAAATAATAAAAATTCATCCATATAAATAAGTAAAATGAAAAAACTCCCATCACAATACACCTTCATATAATAACAATTATTTAAATTACACTGCAAGAACATTAATTCTACCATGAAAGAATTGAAATTTCAGTGAAACTATCTTAGTGCCTACTTAAGCCCACACAACTCCATTTGAGACTAGAACCGAACCTTCTATTCCATTTAGCATGAAACCTTCTAGTTGATCTATATAGATATATTCCTCCGAATCTCCATGAAGGAATATAATCATGACATCCATTTGTTCTTGCAATAAACCTTTAATGGAAACCAAGTTGAGAACCATCTAAATTATTATATTCTTCATAGCAGGATATAAAATATTACTAAAATATAATCCTTCTAATTATTGAAATACATTTACAACTACAGACAACTTTCACTATTTCTTATCATCCACTTTCTCCTTTAGATGATAAATCTAATTATTATATAGACCCCTCTTTCCTAGTTCCAATTCTATTATCTATAATGTATCAAAATCATAGAGGGAATTAAATTATTCCTTCATTTTGTACTCACACTACAATGAGGATAATAGCAAGCCTATGTTAAATCCTAAAAAAATAGAAAATCCACCAAACTTAACCACACATTCCTTATTATGGACAATACTATAGACTAAAAAACCTATAAAACAAAGGGAAACTAGCTAGTGTGTGAGCTAACTAGTGTAGTATACATGTGGAACTATTTCTTAATTCATAAGGTTCCTATGTAGCCAAACAAGTGGAAGTGAGAAACAACAAGCCAATGATCATCACATGAATAAATATAATATAAGTAGTAAATCACATGAAAACTCTAACTCTCTCACAAGAAAGGGACAATTTTCACATCCATGAATACAAATCAATCATTTCATATTAATAATCAATCACATCCCTCTGAGGGAAAAGGCCTAAATAGACATATCAAATAAGGCCCCCCTAATTTAAACCATGTAGGTGATGTTGTATGTAAAGTAGGTTTAGGAGTTTCAATGGGGTTAAACATTAATTCACCTTTTGAGGGAGTGAGGTCAATATGGAAATCTATGGGTTGGATAGAGTTAGTGACGTTCCCTTTCCAGGGTGTTATAATCAATATACATGTATTCCCTATATAATGTATTGGTTTTACTAATTATATAAAAATTTAAACTTAAAATATTATGAAAAAACTATATTTCATAGGTCCTTTGAAAACTATATATAAAATCAAATTTTAAATCCCATTAAAAAAACCAAAAATTTACACAAATTTATCTTTAAAATAACACACCCTTTTTAAAATAAACCAATCAATTCCAAGCTTTCTTTCACAAAACTAAAATTAATTTTTTAAAGCATTCAAGGAAACTTTATTACCCAATAGTCTTAATCATTTAAAATGAGCGACAACCCTATATATTTTACAAATTTTCATTTAAATTTTCATACACCCATTGTTAAAATAAATCCATCATTAAATATGTTTTCAAAACATTCACATACCTTTATAAAAGGCAATCAAGTGAGTTTAGAAACACTTAGAATGCAGCCTAAGTCCACACCAAGTGTTTAAATCATTTTAAAGCTATTTAAAACAAAAAAATGGTATGTTAAACACATATAATTTTTTAAGAAACATTTCAAAACACTTGAATCATTTTAAAATATCCAGTTAGGCATTTTCAAAAAAATATAAATCCCAAGAGAGGCACTTTATAAAAGATACATGAATAAAAATTAACCAAAATTTTATAAAATATAAAGCTATAAAAGGTTTACACATATTCCAAAATATAAAGGTAAACCAAAAATAAATTTATTTAAAAGAGAGACTGTAACGACCCAAAATTTCTTTAATAGAAATTCATATTGATCTAATTAAATGTTTATTATGGTTATATAAAATGTTAACTTCATTGGTTTTATGTTTTTGGATTTTAAAATACTGTTATGAATTGTGACCATTGCTAATATAGTCGTTGAATAGTGATCACATGATTAGTATAAATATTGGGCTTTAACAAATCCAATTTACTCAGACAAAGGAAGCAATGGCCTCATCCAGTAGACTTTCCCCATATGAAGCCCATTTTTCAGAGATCAGAAAGGAGGTGGTGTCATTAGGATTCACTCTTGACCAAGCCCAAGCCAAGCTTGAACACATTAAGCATGAGAGGAACTGACTACGGGAGAAGTGGAAGTTAATAGAGATTACCACCCGACCGATGTTATCCGAGACACCCCAAGAGTCTGTCACCACTACACACCTTACCCTTCAGTCTTATGTGCGTGTTATAAGGGGTTATATAACAAGAACCTAGTACTATGACTATGTACATTATTTTTGTATAAAGAATGTGCATTAATTTTATTATTGCTACTTTGTAAATAGTTTTTAAAGCACAAATAGTATTTATTTAATATTAAACTAAGAAATCTATTTTGATGAATTAATGGGTTTTTGAATTAAATAATATTTTAATAAAATATTATTATTATTATTAAATTAATTTTTATTAAATATAAATCATCATATAATTTTATGAATGCAATTGTAATTTTTATTAAGGATTGAAAGCTGTTTTTGTCAAAACCCATGAATTTTTGGTAAATGCCAGTTTTTATTTTAAAAGTAAAAATTCACATATTTATAAAATTATTTAGATAAAATGAATATTATTTTTGGAATCAGGATTTCGAAATTATCCAATGGTGAATTTTTCATAATTTTCTAAGAGTCGAATTTTTGGGTAAAAATTAAATACCGTTTAAATATATAATGTGTTTTATGATATCATAATAACCGAATAGTGATGTAATAAAATAATATAAAAATTATTTTCAGAAAATATATGTTTTACCATTAAAATAATATGATTTTGGGTTTGATTTATTTTACAAAGCTTTAGTGGACTATTCAAGGCATATAAAACATTTTTTCTTTTTAAATGGTTTCCCTTGAGAGTGTGACTCACATCCACATAAGCAACCCTATTATTTTAATAAGTTAGGCCATTGGACATATAAAATATTATTTTCCACTCCCCTTTTGAAAAAATCATGGGCAAAAACCATGGTATGGTTTGTGGTTTCGATTAGTTTAATGTGAGGTGTCCCAAACCTAAATAATAAATAATTCCCTCTCATTTCCTATATAAACCCACCCAAGCTCCTACTTCCTCTTCACTAAAAGCCTTTGGAGTCTGAAAAAACCCTTCCATACTCTCTCTATAATACTCCCAAGGTTCCCCAATCTCCCAAGAATCCTCTCTCAAGCCTATCCCAAGCCTTTGGGATCACACTTCCAAGTAAGGGATTCCTACCTTTCTCTTTTTATCCAAGTTTCTTAATATTGTTATGCCATTTTATTTTTAATTAAAAATGTTGGAGTATGATTTCACACATTCCCCATACTTCCCTCTTTTTTTTGGATGATGGGATACCCATTTCTCTCTCATTAATACCTCCCATGTACACCCGTTACCATGCCGAAATTCCACGAGGGATTTCTCTCTCCTCTTTTATATCCAAGTAATTCTTTTGTATTATGCATCTAAATTACATTATGTTTGTTGGAACATGTATCTATATGACCCCCTTACTGTCCATTTCATGTAAATATGATGATACACCATTTTCTCTCTCATAAAAAATTTTCATGAATCCTTATGTCACGCCGTTATGCTGCCGAAATTGCACCGCGTTTTTCCAAGCCAATATATTTGTGTAGTGAATACCATACCCATGGATATATCAAGGTAATTAAACTTTATGCACATATACATATTGAATGGTAATTTCATGTATTTATTCCAAATTACTTAATCGTGTAATAACTTATGATGTTTATTGATTCCAAGTTATATGATCCATGTGGCACACTTACGCATGAAATGAAATGTTTAAGAAGGGTGTGCCCTGATAGCACTCCAATGAATTGGGTAAAGTATGGTATCATGATAAATCATGTGAAATGGGCGTTGACTAATTCTAATTCAAGTGAAATGAGGTTTTACTCATGCTTCATGTTCAATGAGGGTTTACTCATGCTCCATGTGCAATGAGCCTTGGCTCATGGTAATTCCATGTTAAGTGTTATTTCCACATTTCCATTTTATGATTATAATGCTTTATCATGCCTTTATGTTCATTTTTCTCTTGTTCTACATTTATATTCCTATTGTCTAACATGTATTGTATTCCTCATTTTATTCCATGTTTATTCCCTTACTAGGCTTTATATCTCACCCTTTTCTTATGCATATCCTCAGGTTATTCCATGCAATGCTAAGTATGAGAGAATGCAGTGGTCATGTAAAGGAATTTTTCAATAAAGATGTTGTATTTCATGTTTTAAGTTGTTATGAAATGATCCTAAGACCCAAAGACACTATACCTCTTGATATTCTATGTTGTATCAAGTGAATTTTATGTAATAAATCATGTTTTAGTGTGTAATAAAGATAAGGGTTGTTATAGTTGGTATCAGAGGATAAGTTTAGTTATTTTTGGGATTAAGATTAGAAAACCCTAGTAAAGACTTAGAGACAATAATAAGTATAATAAAAATAAGTGTTGGTGAGTATTGAGTAAGTGGTTTATCAAGAAAATACATCCCTATCTGGATATGAGTAGGTATTGGTGGCTCTGGCACAGATATATCCTAGGGGTAAAACCTAAAAACACCGCTTTGAGCTAAACTCGAATGGGAACTGGCGCACGACAACAGGCCTTGCTGGACTCTTGGTTATGACACTCCTGGGGTATATGATTTGTTAAATTCACAATCTTAGTATGAACCCTTATTAAGGGAATGAAAAAATTCCCCTAACAATATATGTTATAAAGTAGATCATGAATAGCATAGATTAAAGCCTATGGATTCATAAGTTAAGGAAATAAAATTTATTTATAAGTCATCAGTTTTGTACTTGGATTACCCTTTATGTGTTACCCCTAACTTTCCTTTTATTCCAGCCAATGGCCAGTAATAGGATGACTCAGGAAAACAATTGATGTGAAGATCAATGTGATGACTGTGCTAATGAGATTCCTGATCTGATGGGAGCGAGAATCACAAACTTTGTCATGCTTCTCTCTTAGATAAATCAAGATTTTAATAGAAACATGGGTCAAGAGGAAAGTTCAAGACCCTAATAAAGAACAAGTCACTATCGAGAGATTCATGAGACAAAGGAGTCCTACTTTTAATGGATCATCTGATCCCTCAATCGCCGAACAATGGATCAACTCCATTAAAGATATCTTATCCATACTTTAATGTTCTGAACAAGAGAAGGTTCTTCTGTCTGCTTATTGTATGGAGGGTGAAGCCGATCAATGGTGGACGTTGATAAAAAATACGAAGCTTGAGGAAGAGATCGAGGCGATGGAATAGAAGGATTTCTGGAATATATTTTTCGATAAATATTTTCTGCGTACCCTTCGACTTAAGATGGAAAAGGACTTCCTTGCCCTCAATAAAAAATATGATGAATCTATCGGAGCATATGAGGAAAACTTCACAAGACTTTCATGATACGCCTCTGGCTTTGTCGTTACCCCTGAATACAAGGTTGACCACTTATTTGGTGGGTTGAAACCTAGCCTATGGGAAGCACTGGAAATCCATGACTTTGACAGCTATAAAGAAATTGTCTGATGTGCACTCAAGGTCAAAATAGAGATCAAAGAATCTTAGGGGTATC
Source organism: Viscum album (assembly GCA_963277665.1). NCBI lineage: Eukaryota > Viridiplantae > Streptophyta > Magnoliopsida > Santalales > Viscaceae > Viscum > Viscum album. The sequence goes on along the minus strand of OY728133.1, from coordinate 826,739,693 downwards.
ATGGGAATAAGAAGCATAAGGTGGAATTCAATTCTACCGGTCTGATGGATAAATCCAACAGTTCTAAGAATATCCAGCACCCCACTTTCCAAAGGTGTGGAAAGAAGTACCCTAGAAATTGCTTGAAGGGGAGGAGGAAACGCTTTATGTGTGGAAGAGAAGGGAACCTAGATATTAACTTCTGACAAGAAAAACCCGTGGCTGCAATAGAGGAGAGGAATGCTTCGTTATAACCTTAACATGTTGTTCATTTCTATAACTATAAAGAACCAGAGCATCTTGAAAATCAGTTCCCTAAGTCAAGGGTTTTCAGAGGCAACCAACAACCTCCAAGGCAGCAAGGGAGAGATTTTTCCATCACTACTACCGAAGTGAACCTCAATAATGAAGTGGTTACAGGTACGCTAGTTATTCATTCAAGAATAGAGAACATACTTTTTGATTTAGGTTTTACTCATTCTTTTATATCCCAAAATTTTAGTAGAACAATCCCAGCAACTCCACAAATCATGGAAGTAAATATGTCAGTGAGTACAGAAAATGGGGCAATCATTGCATCCCATGAATATAACTCCTCCCCTATCATAATCTGTGGATTGAATTTCCCAGAAAACCTCATCATACTCCTTACGGTGGAATTTTATGCAATTATTAGCATGGATTGTCTTTCCTTATATAGAGCCAAAATAAATTTTTGTGAGAGGTAAATCACTCTCCATGAGGATAATCGACCCCCCTATTCTGTACAAGTGTAAGGAGGAAGATGAATCTTCTTTAGATCCATCATCTCAAGCGTGGATATTACTGATCTACGAGCATGCGTATTTGTCTCAGATGATTGAGTCTAAAGAGGAAACCATCCGTGAAGATATTCCTATTGTGAGGGAATTCACTGAACTGTTTCCCAAGGAATTTCCTGGTCTTCTTCCTAGAAGAGACATTGAATTATCAATTGAAGTTATACATGGGGTGTTTCCAATATCCAATACTCCATATATAATGGATGTTGTGGAGCTTGAGGAGCTGAAGAAACAACTACAGGAGAATCTGGATAAAGGGTTTATATGACCAAGTGCTTCACCATGGGGTGCACCAGTCCTCTTTGTCAAGAAGAAATATGGGTTAATGCACCTTTGCATTGATTATCATGAGATTAAAAGGATCATGATAAAGAATAAGTATCCTCTCCCACAAATCGATGACTTGTTTGATCAACTGTGTAGAGCACAATACTTCTTTAAGGTGGATTTATGGTTGGGATATTATCAAGTAAGGTTGAAGAAGGAAGATATCCCCAAGATTGCTTTTTTTACAAGATACGGGCACTGTAAATTCATAGTAATGACTTTAGGACTCACTAATGCTCCTGGAATATTCATGGAATTGATTAATAGAGTCTTTAGGGATTACCTTGACAAATTTTTGGTAGTATTTATAAATGATATTATGATATACTCTAAAACCAAAGAGGATCATGAGGAGAATCTAAGAACTGTACTAAAGACCTTGCAGAAGGAGAATATCTATGAAATGTATAGAAAGTTTGAGTTCTAGTTGAATGAGGTCACATTCTTGGGCCATATCATCACAAGCAATGGGATATTTGTGGATCCCTCCAAAACAGATGAAATTGAGGGATGGATGAGGCCAACATTGGTAACAGATATCCGTAGCTTCTTGGGGTTATCTGGATATTATTGACGATTTGTGAGAAATTTCTCATGATTGTCTAGCCCTCTTACCAAGCTAACATGAAAGGTAGTAAAGTTTTCTTGGAGTGATGAATGCGAAGAAAGCTTTAAGGAGTTAAAAAGTAGGCTTATCACTGTGGCTGTGCTCACTTTACCCACAAGTGTAGAATTTTTTTTGGTATTTAGTGATTCTTCGAAGAAGGTCCTGGCCTGTGTGTTGATGTAAAATGACAAAGTCATTGCCTATGATTCAAGGAAATCGAAAGTTCATGAGTAGAATTATCCAACACATGATTTGGAGTTGGCTACGGTGATATTCTCTTTAGAAATTTGGTAGAATTATCTCTTTGGGGAGAAGTGTGAAATATATAGGGACTAAAAAATCCTCAAGTATATATTCACATAGAAAGAGTTGAACATGCGCCAATGAAGATGGTTAAAGCTGATCAAAGACTATGACTGCTCAATCCATTACCACCTTGGGAAAGCGAACAAGGTGGAAGATGCTCTAAGTAGAAAGGACCCAACAATTCTATCATTGATGCGAATTGAGAAGGATCCATTCTTCTTAGATTTTATGAAAATGGACATGGGAATCATAAAGAATGGAAAATCATCAATCCTTTCACAAATGATTGCTCAACCGTCTCTCTTGGAAAGGTTAAAGGATGCTCAAAATAATGATGTGGGAATTCAAAAGAGATTGGAAGCTATCAGAAAAGGGAAATCCTCGAAGTTCAATGTTAATGAAGAAGGAATTGTGAGATTTGGGAAAAGACTATGTGTTCCATCAAGTCCAGAGCTGAAGAAGTAACTTTTGGATGATGTACATAGTTCAAATTTCTCTATTAATCCAGGAAACAAAAAGATGTATCGAGATCTACGAGAGTATTATTAGTGGGATAATATGAAGGAGGATATCGCTGAGTGCTTGGTGTGTCAGCAAGTGAAGGCAGAGAGGCAGAAGTCAAAGGGGATGATGCAACCATTGCCCATACCAATATGGAAGTGGGGGAATATCACCATGTACTTTGTCACTAAACTTACAAAGACATCCAAATGCAATAATGAAATCTAGGTTGTTGTGGATAATCTTACAAAGTTTTCACACTTCATTGAAATTTGGGAGGATTTCTCATTGGATCAACTGGCATGGATATACATCAGGGAAGTGGTAAGGCTACATGGAGTACCACTATCTATTGTATCTGATCGAGATCCAATATTCACCTATAAGTTTTGGAAGAGTCTTCAACATGCTTTGGATATTTAAATAAACTTCAGTATGACCTATAATCCTCAAACAGATGGCCAATCTGAGCGGACTATCCAAACACTTGAGGATATGTTGAGAGCATTCTCAATGGACTTTAAAGGAGGATGGGATCAACATCTTCCTTTGGTTGAATTATCCTACAATAACAGTTTCCACTTGAGCATCCAAATGGAACCTTATGAAGCCCTGTATGGGAAGAGGTGTAGAACACCGACATGTTGGGATGAAGTCGGTGAGTTTAAGCTACTAGGACCAGAAATGGTTAAAGAAATGGAGGAGAAGGTGAAAACCATTCAACAGTATATCAAGGCAACCCATAGTCGACAAAAGAGTTATGCAGATAACTGTCGATGAGAACTTGAGTTTAAAGGTGGGTACATGGTATTTCTACGCATTTCTCCATGGAATAAGGTCATGAGGTTTGGAAAGAAAGGGAAGTTAAGTCCTAGGTACATCAACCCCTTCAAGATTCTTGATCGTGTTAGGGTTGTGGCCTATCGACTAGAACTTCCCCCTACCATGGACAAAGTACATGATGTCTTCCATGTATCCCTCTTAAAGAAGTACATACCAGACCCTTCACATGTACTCTCTTTAGAGGTAGTACAACTAGAGGATGATATTTCTTATGAGGAGCTACCAGTGAAGATCTTAGATCTAAAGAAAAAAGTCCTACAAAATAAGAAAATGCCCCTCATGAAGGTGTTGTGGCGAAACCAAAAGTTTGAAGAAGTGACGTGGGAATCAGAGGAAGTGATGAATCAAAGTTACCCACATTTGTTTTAGAGTGGGAAAAGAAAATTTTGAGGGAAAAATTTCTTAAGGGGGAAGATTGTAACGATCCAAACTTTCTTTAATGGAAATTCCTCTTGATCCAATTAAATGTTTATTATGGTTATATAAAATGTGAAATTCATTGGTTTTATGTTTCTAGATATTAAAATACCATTATGAATTGTGACCATTTCTAATATATCTGTTGAACGGTGATCACATTATTAGTATAAATATAGGGATTTAACCAATCCAATTCACTCAGAAAAAGGAAGTGATGACCTCATCCAGTAAAATTTCCCTGTAGGAAACCCATTTGTCAGAGCTCGGAAAGGATGTGGCATCATTAGGCTTCACTCTTGACCAAGCCCAAGTTGATCTTGAACACGTTAATCTTGAGAGGAACCGACTACGGGATAAGTGGAAGTTAATAGAGATTACCTCCTGAGCGATGTTATCCAAGACACCCCAAGAGTCCATCACCACTACACACCTTACCCTTAGGTATTATGTGGGTGTTATAAGGGGTTATGTAACAAGACCCTATAACTATGACTATGCACATTTTTTTATAAATAATGTGCATTCATTTTATTATTGTTACTTTGTAAATAGTTTTTAAAGCACAAATAGTATTTTAGTAAATATTCAAATAAGAAATCTATTTTGATGAATTAATGAATTTTTGAATTAAATAATATTTTAATAAAATATTATTATTATTATTATTATTATTATTATGAAATTAATTTTTATTAAATATAAATCATCGTATAATTTTATGTATACAATTGTAATTTTTATTAAGGATTGAAAGCTGTTTTTGTCAAAACCCATAAATGTTCAGTAAATGTCAGTTTTTATTTTAAAAGTAAAAATTCACATATTTATAAAATTATTTAGATAAAATGAATATTTTTTTTGGAATTAGGATGTCTAAATTATCCAACAATTAATTTTTCATAATTTTCTGAGAAAGTCTAATTTTTGGGTAAAAATTAAATACTGTTTAAATATATAATGTGTTTTATGACATCATAATGACCAAATAGTGATGTAATAAAATAATATAAACATTATGTTCTGAAAATATATGTTTTAACATTAAAATAATGTGATTTTGGGTTTGTTTGATTTATTTTACAAAGATTTAGTGGACCCTTCATGGCTTATAAAATATTTTTTCTTTTTAAATTGTTTTCCTTGAGAGTGTGACTCACCTCCACATAAGAAAACCTATTATTTTAAGAATTTCGGCCATTTTACATATAAAATATTGTTTTACACTCCCATTTTGAAAAAACCATGAGCAAAAACCATGGGAAGGCTTGTGGTTTTTATTAGTTTAATGTGAGGTTTCCCAAACCTAAATAATAAATAATTCCCTCTCCTTTCCTATATAAACCCACCCAAGATTCCACTTACTCTTCACTCAAAGCCTTTGGTGTTCTAAAAACCCCTGACCCACTCTCTCTATAATCCTCCCAAGGTTCCCCATGCTCCCAAGAAGCCTCTCTCAAGCCTCTCCCAAGCCTTTGGGATCACACTTCCAAGTAAGGGATTCCTTTCTCTCTCTTTTTTCCAAGTTTCTTAATATTGTTATGTCCTTTTATTTTTAATTAAAAATGTTGGGGTATGATTTCACACATTACCCATACTTCCCTATTTATTTTTGGATGATGGGAGACCCCTTTATCTCTCATTAATGCCTCCCATGTACACCCGTTTCCATGCTGAAATTCCTTGAGGGATTTCTCTCTCCTCTTTTACATCCAAGTAATTCTTCTGTATTATGAATCTAAATTCCATTAATTTTTTGGGACATGTATCTATATTACCCCCTTACTATCCATATCATGTACATATTATGAGACACCCTTTTCTCTCTCATCAACCATTTTCATGAATCTTTATGTCACACCGTTATGCTGCCGAAATTGCACCGCGTTTTTCCAAGCCATGACCATTGTGTAGTGAATACCATACACATGTCTCTATCAAGGGTATTCAACTTTATAAACATATAGATATTGAATGGTACTTTCATGTATTTATTCCACATTACTTAATCGTTGAATAACTTATGATGTTGATTGATTCCAAGTTATATGATTCATGTGACACACTTATGCATGAAATGAAATGTTTAAGAAGGGTGCGCCCTGATAGCACTCCAATGCATTGGGTAAATTATAGTATCATGATACATCATGTGAAATGGGTGTTGACTCATGATAATTAAATTTCAATGAGGTTTTACTCATTCTTCATGTGAAATGGGGCTTACTCATGCTCCATGTGCAATGATCTTTGGCTTATGGTAATTCCATGTTAAGTGTTGTTGCCAAATTTATATGTTATGATTATCATGCTTTATCATGGCTTTATGTTCATGTTTTTCTTGTGATCCATTGATATTCCTATTTTATAACATGTATTTTATTACTCATGTTATTATATGTTTATTCCTTTACTGATATTTATATCTCACCCTTTTTTATGCATATCCTCAGGTTATTCCATGCAATGCTAAGTACGAGGGAATGTAGTTTTCATATAAAAGATATTTTCAATAAAGATGTTGTATTTCATGTTTTTAGTTGTTATGTAACGATACTAAGCCCCAAAAACACTAGACCTCTCGATCTTCTATGTTTTATCAAGTGAAATTTATGTAATAAATCATGTTTTAGTGTGTAATAAAGAGCATATTTGTTATAGAGACACTTTATAGTAAATATTGTAATATAACACAAAATGAACATTTTCTATTTATGTTCTATGGTGACCTATACATACCATCATCATTATATCTTTAACAAGTGATTATAGAACACCACTATAAAAAGGTGACACTTTCCTATAAAAGTGTGAAATTCATGAGAAGATGTATCAATTTCATATAAGAATCCATCACCTGATAGTAAACCATCATATATTTCATGTAATATAGATGTATCTAGACTATATGATATATTGATTTAAGAATATATTTATGGAATATCTATATTCTCATTAAAGTGGGAAATTATTATAACCTATTAATGTGAATTATATTTCAAGGACATTAAAAAATTAATGTTAAACAAAATAATAATCACTATGTGATATAAATATATATACATATTTTGGAAATTGAAAGTATAATGAGAGTTAGATCTATAGTACTAGCTCTAAATGCTAAATGACACAAATAAACTTTTAAAAAAACATATTTTTATGACCTTTTTTTATAAAAAATAAAAACAAATTAATTTTTATTTTAATCAATCATTATATTTTATATCACCAAAATTAGGTAAACATTAAACTACAAACATATATTAATACAAATTTTAAAATTTTAAAAAATTAAGTAAATATAATCAAAATTATTTATATAATTTATTAATTCAAAACTATTAATTAAAGTTAATCAAAATTATAAATTCAAAATTATTAATTCAAATATAATTATTAATTCAAAATAATTATTAATTAAAAATAATTACTAATTCAAGACATTTATTAATTCAAAATTATTAATTCAAAAAATTTATTTATTCATAATTATTTATAAGTTAGTTATATAAACTATTAATTCAAGATAATCATAATTATCTATACTTAAAACTATCTATAATAAAAATTATTTATAAAATTTTTATGATTATTTATATAAAAATAATTAGTTATAATCAAAAATTTTTATATACACATTATCAAAATTATTTATATTTTATTGTTTTTATTATTTATAAATTATTTTGAACTTAGAAAAATCATTATTTATAAATTACCTTGAAAAAAAATATCTAGATACCCATGAAAATATTGTTTTTATTATTATTGATAATTAAAATTATGTTCATTTATATAAATATTAATTAAAGAAAATAGTGTAGCCATGAATAAGGAAAACATTTATCTTTTTTTTATGAAACTCAAGGCACCAAAACTTTGAATTTATCAACTAAATAAATTTATTTTCCCATTACAATGGGCATATATAAATTATCAAGGAAAATATTATAACCATGCATGTTATCCGCAAGGTATTTCATAAGTACCACAAAAATTTTTTACATTCACACTTTAACAAAGAAACTAGTCAAAAGGGCCATATATCATTTAATACACAAACCTAAAATACACATAACACAACAAATTAAATGATGCAAAACATGAAAGGGGATGACGTCACAACTTGAAGGAACACTATTAGGAACTTCTGGAATATTAAATATAATTTAAGATCAGACCAAAACTTAGCCAAAATCTATCTATACATTAGAAATTCATAATAATGTGAAAAAATGGCATACCCCTACGATGACAGTAGTAGGGTATGGCAGCGGTGGAGTCAGGGTAGGCAGCTATGACAACAATAGTGGAGGTGTTCACAATGGAGGTGGGGTTCACGGTGGATGTGGGTTCGCAGTGGGGGAGGGTTCATGATAGAGGAGGGGTTCACGAAAGGAGGTGGGGTTCGGTGCATGACAGAGGTTGGTTTGTGGCAGAGGTGGGTTTATGGAGGAGGAGAAGTGGATGAGGGTTCATGGAGGGGTTCACGACAGCAGAGGAGGAAGCAGCAAAGGAGGAGGGGTCAACGGTAGAGGAGGGGTTGATGATGGTAGAGGTGAGGTTGGGACAGAGGAGGGTTTGAAGATGCAGGGGCCGAATTCCATGAGAGTTTGAGGAGTGTGAGAGAATAAGCTGACAATTAGGGTTTATTTATAAAATCAGGTGAATATTTTATCAGCACTAGTTAAAAAGTTCTAAAAAATGTATGTTTTATCAGCGCTAAAATAGAAAGTTCTGATAAAACATGCATTTATCATCTCTTTTTTAGAACAGATAAAGATAGACCATCATCAACACAAAAAAAGCTCTGAAAAAAGGTTTCTTTATCAACTTTAAAATTATAACACTGATAAATACATCTTTTATCAGTGCCTTTTTAGCACTAATAAAGGCCTATCTTTGTCAATGCTGATAAAGATATAATGTTATTTAATTATTTATATTATTATATATATTTATAAAATTATATATATGATAAATATATATATATTTTTTATAATTATAACTATAAATAAATATTTATTTATTTATAATTATAAAATTATAATAAATATATTAATTATATATATTAATAAAATTATAAATATCACTTCACAAAGAAAGAGGTAAAAGTTTGTTGAAGATCCTTTCATTGGCAGAGGAAACATGTTGAAGGGTATAAGAAAAATTTATCAAAAGAAGAGACAAGTATCGGCGAGATTAGTCTCATAATGGTGAAGGAACCCAAGCCAAGAATAATAAATAATATCATTGAGATTATTTGAAATGGAATCATCGCAAGTGGTTTCTCAAAAAATAGCAACTTTCAAGGTTTGGATGAAGAGTAGAAGAAAAGAGTTGGTTCATAAAAAAACCACAATCATTAACATGAGGATTTCAGAGGTAACCCTCTCCCCTTTTACCTTATTATTAAATATGATAAATTGAGTGATGTAGGGTGAAGGGGTAGATATATTCCATTGGGGTATTCACCACGTGTGCATTAAAAGGTGTATTAAAAATACAAGAGTACATGATGAAATGAAATTTCTAGATAATTCTAAAATTTAAAAAATCATTAATTAAGTGTAGAACATTGTGAATATGACCATACATGCAAAAATATAAATGAATCTACTAAAATATTAAATATATATTGGATTTAAATCATATTTTGGGGTGATTTAGGTTTCAAATACAAATTTTATTTTTACTAATGAAGTAAGGTTATTTAGAAATACTTTTAAGTGATTTATTATAAACTACCATGTTGGTATCATCTAAGTGTTTTTCATGATACTAGGAAGATACCTGGGAAAATAATTCTATTAACAAATTGGTTTCAACAAGTGGTGTATAGAGGTTTAAAAAATTATGGGGAGATAAATATTTTATCATAAAATCTACTTATCCAAATTTGAAAGAATAATTCATTATAGAGAAATTAGAAGAAATGGATTGATATTAGTGTCAACTAGATCTTCAAGTGGTTTGTTCCTCACCCATGATTAAGGGTAGGTGTAGTCCATCAAATAATCTACATAAGGGTCATTCAAGATCTACAATACCTACATAAATGTGAGAATAACTTTCTAACATATGTAAGAGTACACTAACCTATGTTAAGATAAGAAGGAGAAGTTTAAGGCTATGCAAGGGTATACTGATCTAAGTAAATGTAACTCATGAATTACTCTATATAATCATAGGAAATAAAATAACCCCTAATAAATTAATAAAATAAACAAATTACTACATTATTTAATTACATTATCAGTTAATATATATTACAAAAAAATGTATTTGATTTATATAAAAGTAGTGGATAACTAAATTAAAACAACAAATAAATATATTAAAATCACATTTATTATGAAATTATATAAAAATAATAATCTAAAACAACCTTATATCAAATAATCTAGAATAATCATTACCTAAAATTATATTTTTTAGGTTATCATACAGAGATAAAAATGAAAACAATATTTAGTAGAAGATAATAATGATTCAAAAATCACTAATATAATGTCTAAGAAGATTAGAATAAAAAAATTCGTGAGTTAGGGGAGAACATAGGAGGAGAATAAGATCGAATGGTGCTTGGGTGAGGGGATAATGGGGCTTATGAGTAAAGGGGGAGGGTGGGAGGCCGAGGTATACACGAAAAGTCTATCCCAATAGTTTGAATTTTTTTTGGTATAACTCAACATATACCAATGATTTTTTTAAAACCATTATGATAGCCTGTCTATACCAATAGTTTACATAAACAGTTGGTATAGACAGATTGTAGAAACTCTATACCCATAGTTTCTATAAACTGTTGGTATATATGTGTGATTATAAGCTAAGTTTCTATTAGTTCTTGACTATTTTCATATATCCCCAAGCTCTATATGCTGTAGCGATCATTGTTTTACAATTTTCTTCAATCTATCATCCCTAAAATTAATTTTTCTATCATGAATAAATCTATTACAATAGTGATCATGGACCACTATTCACATTTTTCTCCCCAATAGAGTCATTAAATTGTTAGGTTTCAATCCTAAAAAAATGATTCACAATAGAATTTTTTTAGAGGTAGATGATGTAAATTCTTACAAAACTAGATGAATCTATATATTTTATTAGAAGGATATCAGAATTAGTAGTTATATAAGAAGAAATACATCTATATAAGGAATTGAATAAGAAGTATAAGAAATATTGGAAGAAGGATTCTCAATGATAGAATACCACTCTCCTATTTGATCCTAATTCAAGAACATAGACTGAACCTTCTGGATACCAACTAAATGCCAAAATCATTAGTATCCCCTTCCCATAAGTAATATTTTCTATTTATTTTCCCATAATCTCTAAAAAAACTATCAAGACAAAAACTAATTTAGAAAATGATAAAACTTCCCCTTGTATTATTCATTTCTACCTATTGAATTCATATAAACCTTTACTCATAATGATCAAATCCCACCCACCCTACCTATTAACAACTGATTGTATTTATAGCTCACATGTCAACCAATTATTTTTAAGAAAAAGGAAAACTACCTATCCAACTCACACCAAGTCAAAATATTGATTTGATATGCATGATAAAAAAAGATAAAATTTCAATGAAGGGACAAAACTTGAAATTTATTACAATGAAGTACCTTTTTAGTTATAAATGAATCCAAAGAAATAAATGAAGAGGTCGTTTATTGGAATAAATTCCAAATTTTAGTCCTCCAATGTCATTATCTTAAATAAAATCTCAAACAAGTGAGACATTTACTTCAAGTAATTTAACCTCCTATTATATAATGTAGCAATAGTCAAATAAGAAAAATAAAAAGTTGAAAAATTTAAAATTGATTAAAAAGTTACATGACATGTGCTGTTTTAGAAATGATCATGCATTTAACATTATTCGAGTTAGTGACAATAAATTAAACATTTTCAATGGTTCATTGTGATATATTTAAGGAGTACATTCTGGAAAGGGTAGTTTAATGATATTGGAACAAGTAAATGATATTGGAAGCACAAAGAGGCAAGGAAGATGTAAAAAAAGAGACAATGATATGACAAGAAACACATGAGAAGGTGAAATTAGATAGGAAAAACAATCATATTTAAATCATGGTAATATGTTATAATACAACTTTTATATTCTAATTGAGAAGAATTTAGTTAATGGGGTGACTATGGTATCCCTATTATTTTATGAGAATTACATTGCAAGGAAGACACACCCCTGGATCTTAGTGCTCTCATATCTCTCCCTTGCCTTTATAGGGTTTCCAAGAGTATATTTTGTTATAATTTATTCATAAATAATAATAAATAGAATAAAATGTTTTGATCAGTCAATTTTTTTTATTATTTGGACCGATGAGGTGGAATTTTCTTTTGGGAACCCCACATTGGAAATGTGGGTAGAATTCCCAAAGCTCCCATCATATAAAAAGGGGCCTTGGGAATTTTAATTTTCATAAAAATATATATTTTCCTAAATAATTTTTATAGTGTTTTAAAAATATATATATTTAGTAAAATGTTTTATTATATATATATATATCTTATATATAAAACAAATAAAATAAAACAAAACAAAACAAAATATTTTATTAAAAACAACTAATAACTTGATTAGTCGTAACCATTGGATTTTGGTTTTTTTCCAAATATGAATGGGTGCCCTTCATCAAGAGTTATCTCATTTTAGTCAAACCAAGGTGTTCATCGACTGAACAAATGAGATCAAACTGATATAATTCACACTAATTTTGATTTATAAATAAGAGACGACAAGATCACTTATGGATTAATTTTTTATTTTTATCTAAGAAATTATCCAAATATTTTACGAACATTAGTTCTACAAGATAGTCAAAATTGGTGCTCGATTTTCCCCAAATCTTGGTGAAATACTTGAGGGAAACTTCCACTGTGAACCCAACACCATCAATTTAGGGGTGGATCAAACCCTTTTGGATATTGAAATAAATTCACGCATCATGATTTAATCTGTTTTCTCCATACGTATACATATTTTACAACAAAAAAAGGGTTTGAACCCAAGGTAGAACCTAGAATATGGATTCTGAATCCATTAAAGTGATGAACTAAGACATGGTTAAACTTGACCATTTCGATGGAAAAAACTTCTCTTGATGGAAAGACAAGATGATGTTTCTTCATATGATGTTGAATATTTTTTACATTATGGAACCGAGTCTTTATCCCATTCCTAATGATCATACTCTAAATCTTGGAATCACACCCGTTAATGTGACCCATGTTGAGAACATTTGGGAAATGAGGAAGAAACATGAATACAATTAGGTTTTATGTCAAGGATATATTCTCAACACATTATAAAATTGCCTTTATTACTATTTTCTCCAAATTAAGTCTTCTCAAGAGATTTAGGATGCACTCGAGTTCAAGTACAAAGCCAAGGAATAATGTACCAATAAATTTATTATTGAAAAATATCTAAACTTTAAGATCGTTTATAACAAGATATTTTTGGAGAAAGTTCATGAGCATCATGTTATATAAAATAAACTTCTTTCTCTTAATATTAATATACCAGAAAATTTCCATGTTGGTGAAATTATTGCTAAATTTCCACCTATGTGGAAATATTTTGGTAAATCACTCATTAAAAAGAGTGATGATATTTCCTTAGAATAATTAGAAAAACTTATTCTCATTGAAGAAGAATTCATGTCGAGAGACATGGGTGTGGATTCAAAATTTAAAAACAATATTAATATCATTAAGGGAAAGGAACAACCAAACTATTCAATACATGTCAAAAAGAAAAGTCAACAATTCAATAAGAAAGTTAATACTTCCAAGAAGAAAGGATAATGTGTTTTCTACGAAAAACTAGGGAATTTTTCTAGGGAATGTCTCTATAAAATAAAGTTGATAAATTTGATAAAAATATGCTTATTAAATAAAATATAGTTACCATGATATCCAAAGTCAATATGCCTTTGATGAAGATGGGATGGTTGCTTGATTTTGGAGCAACGATGCATGTGTGCAAGGATCGTTCAATGTTCCAAACATTTGAATATTATACTATTGTGAAGGAAGTGCATCTTGGAAATAATGGATGCATCAATGTTAGAAAAAGAATATGTGTGGGGATAGAATTTACTTATAGGAATAAGTTGACTCTTCTTAATGTGTTGTATGTACCTGAAATTTGAAGGAATTTAGTTTTTGTTGATCTTCTATGTAAGATTGGATTCTAGGTTTCATTCGAATCTGAAAAGGTTATCTTGTCTAATGGAGGAATGTTTGTGGACAAGGGTACTCAAATTGTTGTATGTATAAACTAACCATTAATAATATGATTGAATCTTTTTCTTAATTGATTGATTCCTCTAATTTATGGCATGATCGTTTAGCACATGTTAATTATAATTCATTAAAAGTAATAAAGTGGATAAAATTAAGTAACTTTGAAAATGAATTTAATAAATGTGAAACATATGTATAATCTAAAATAGTTAAGAATCATTTTCATAGTGTTGAAATAAATTTTTTTATATTATAATTAAAACATTATGATATTTTTGAATTAAATGGTTTATTAAATCATGGATGAAAAATATATTTTATTACTTTTGTTGATGATTGTAGTAGATATTTACATATACATCTTCCTAAAATAAATGATAAAGTCTTTAATATGTTTAATAATTATAAATAATAATTTTAAAACCAATTAAACAAAAAGATTAATGTATTTGGCTTAGATAGAGGTGGTGAATACATTATGAACTATTTTAAAGAGTTCCATGAAGAAAATGGTATAATTCAACAAAGTAATGATCCTTAAACACCTCATAAAAATAGATTAGCTGAAAGGAAAAAAAATCATACTTTAGTAAAAATTGTAAATTACATGATTAATAATTCTAAGTTACCATTAAATTTATGGGGAAGATATTTATTTACTTCATTTCATATTCATAACAGGATTACCTCTAGGAAAACTAAGTTATCCTGTTATAAAATTTGGAGAGGTAGAAGACCCAGTCTTTCTTATTTTAAAGCATGGCAGTGTTTATCTCAATATAGAGTTCCTGATCCTAAAATAACTAAAATTATACCTAGATCAATTAAAGGTATTTTTGTTGGATATGCAGAAAATAGAAAAGAATATATAATCATGGATTTAGGAGCTAATATAATTATTGAATCAATGATTGTAGAGTTTTTTTGAAATAATTTTTATAAAGATGAAGTGGAGAAAGTTATTCCTCATACCACAATCTAATGTATTTAATATTGTTCAAATACAACAATAGATAATATTAATGATTCTCAATTTTAACCTAAATGGAGTACAAGGCTTAAGAAGGAGAAACATCTACATCCATATTTTATTTCTCATGATTCCTTAGTTTTCCTTGTTCAAGGAGATCAAAATAATCACCTTATGAATAAGCATCCTATGGTATTGACTATAGAATATGACCCAAAGACTTATAAAGAAGCTATGACTTCAAGAGATGTTTCTTTCTAGAAACAAGAAATTAATGATGAAATTAATTAAATTATGGGAAATAATACTTGGTTTATTATGGATTTACCAATAGGTTCAAAACTTATTGGTTGTAAATGGATTTTCATAAAAAAATTATGATTCCAATGGTAACATTCAAGCTTTTGAAGCTAAATTGGTTTCCAAATGTTTCATAAAAAAGAAGGGATTAATTATTTTGATACTTATACTCCTATAGCATGGATTAATTCAATAAGGATTTTATTTTATTTAACTTCAATTAATCATTTGTATATACATAAAATGGATGTCAAAATTTCTTTTTTAAATAGATAATTAAATGATGATATTTAAATGGAACCACTAGAAGGGTTTTTTTACCAGGTAATGAAAATAAAGTATGTAAACAAGTTAAATCTCTTCATAACCTTAATCAAGCTCCAAAAAATGGCATGATAAATTTGTTTCTATTATTTTATCTAATGGATTTACTCATAATAATGTGGATAAATGTATTTATTCAAAGTTTACCAAAAAATATGGAGTTATTTTATGTCTCTATGTAGATGATATGTCAATTTTTGGGACCAATATGATTGGTGTAATTGAGACAAAGAATTACTTATCTTCTATGTTTAAAATGAAGGATCTTGGAATAGTTATACTATTCTAGGTATTAAAGTTAGAAAATATAGTGGAGGTTATTATTTAAGTCGGTATCATTACATATAAAAAATGTTAAATAAATTTTATCATATTGGTTTAAGGATGATAATACTCCATTTGATTATAGTGTTAAACTATTTATAAATACAGGTAGAGCTTTAACATAACTTGAGTATGATAGTGAAATTAGATCTTTAATATATGAAATTCATTACACTAGACCTAATATTTATTTTTTATTATGTAAAATGAGTAGATATACTAGTAATACTGGTGTGGATCATTGGAGATGTATAATGAGAATCTTTGGATACTTAAGAAAGACCAAAGATTTAATTTTATACTATAATGATTATTTGGCAGTATTTTAAGGAAAAAACCATGAAAGTTGGATTACTAGTATTGGTGATAAACAATCCACATCTGGATGGTTGTTTACTCTTAGAGTTTGTGCTATTTCTTGGACAAGTAAGAAACAAATTTGTATTTCACATTCGATCATGGAGTCAGAGTTTATTGCCTTAGCAACATTTGGAAAGGAAGAAGAATGGATTTGGAATCTATTATTGGATATTATATTGTGGCCTAGTCTGATTCCTCCCATATCTATTAGTTTTGATAGTGAATAAACTTTTTCAAGGTCATATAGTTTCATGTACAATGGAAAGTCTAGACATATAAGTTTGAGACATGATTATGTGGGAAAATTGTTACAAGATGGTACCATAACAATTGTCTACGTGAGATCATGTAAAAACCATGTGGATCCACTTAAAAAATATCTTCTGAGAGAGATAATTTGTGAAACTAATAAATATATGGGGTTAAAACCCATATAATAAATCATTTATCTAATGAAAACCCAAAATTTTATTTAGTAAGATCATAATAAAAGTGTTTAATGGGTAAAAACAAGTTACAAATATGATTATTGATATTGAAAACTATAACCTCAACTACTTGGTGTTAATGTCATCCGTTATGACTAGAGGTTTAGTTATAAACTCTTAATAAAATATTAAGACTCAATGAGTTATGTGTTCTAATAATGGAAATACATTGTAATATTTTTTCTATGTGAACTTAGAAGTGGTTCTGTTTCTTACACGAGTTAATGAGTTTACTCCCTAGAGATTTCATGAAAAGGATATAACCACATGGACATAAAAGTCATATAAAATTAGATGTTTGATGCAAATATCATTGTATATATGACATATCTATTTTATCATTAAGATTAACAAGTTTAATGTTTCAATAACTTGTAAATATAATAATAATTTGAGATATTAATAATAAGTAAAGGTTTAAATCATAAGATAACTTTATTATGTATAATGATTCACTTGTGATATTAAGAGTTAATATTTATGAATAAAAGTTGGGGATTGTTATAATTTATTCATAAATAATAATAAATAGAATAAAATGTTTTGATTGGTCAAAAAAATTTATTGTTTGGATTGATGAGGTAGACTTTTCTTTTGGGAATCCCACACTAGAAATGTGGGTAGAATACCAAAAGATCATCTATTATAAAAATAGGACTTAGGAATTGGGATTTTCATAAAAATATATATTTTCCTAAATTCTTTAAAAGTGTTTTAAAAAATACATATTTAGTAAAATATTTTTATATATATATAAAACAAAACAAACAAATAAAATAAAATAAAATAAAATAAAATATTTTATTAAAAATGACGAATAATGGGTACCCATCATCAAGAGTTATCTTATTTTAGTCGAACCAAGATGTTCTTTGATCAAAATGGTGAAATGAAACTATTGAAATTCACACCAATTTTTATTTCTAAATAAGTGATAACAAGATCGTTTATGGGTTAATTTTTTATTTCAATCCAAGAAATACGTTAGATATTTTCCCAAGATCTATCATGGTAGACTAAACTGGTGTTCACTAATGTATTCTTTATATTCAAACATATTTTACAAAATCCTTTGATGATGATGGTGATCCGCATGTCACTCATCTTCCGTTTCTTTTCCCTTTCTTAGTGAGTTTTTTCTCCTTCCTCGATTCTTCATTTCCCCCACTGGGTGTTTTGGATTCCCCTCCTTTTAGGAGTCTCCTTCATGTTTCTCATTGTGAGTGCTGTTCATTAATCATCAATTATCTTTTGACATATCATGATGCATCAAACCCCATTCTTGTTCTAGAGAATTGGTGTTCACAATGATTTAGTATCTTGATAGTTGTTGCGATTGGTGTTGTGTCTCCCTTGGTTTGTTGTTTTTTTGTGTCATTATGGTCTCCCAACTATGGTCCTTTATGCCGATGCTCCTCCTATTCTCTTACTCTCTAAAGGTGACAGTGAAGTGAGATCGATGTTGAGATGATATGTTACTAGGTTTACATCCCAATTTCTTTTAATCTGATGTGTTGATGATACCTATTCTGGAGGCCTGTGTTTTCATGTCTTGGTTGGGCCTGGTGGGTCTTCCACCTGCTCGACCTAGTTTTGCAGGGTTGTGATCTATCTTTTTTTTTCATTTTCTTCTTGGGTGGTGATGGATTATATATGCTGTATCAAAAATAATAAGTAAAGTTATCATAAACTAAAATCTATTTTGATGTTTTTGAAGCATTGATTATAGCTCTTTTTAGAGTCATGGAATTTTAATTATTTATTTATAACCATGTTGTAAGATTTTTGGTGTCTCCAATTAAAAGGAAAATGATTTTTTTCATATCATTAAAACATTTTTAACCATTAATAATGAAAATAAGGAAAATAATATTAAATGTGTAATAATTAATAATGATACAAGATATAAAAATGGTAAATTTGATGTAGTAGGTAAATTTATACACATAAAAAACAATTAATGGAAACATACAACTCCAATGAGAGTAATTTTGAGACTTATTAGATATAAGGAGAGTAATATTGAGAATTATAGGATTATCCATGGAATTATAGGGTTAAGAGGTGAGGATCATATATTATATAGTCAATAAATATATATAAATTTTTATTAATTTGAAAAATATAGTGAACACATGGACTAGTAAGCCAATTTATTGTTATTGTGGTTACTCATGATTAATATGAAAACCACATCTACAAGACCACTATTTGAATTTATAATAGTAAATTGTGATAGAAGTTGAATTAAAAAATTAGGAAATACATTTTCTTAGAATATGATAATGGTGTAGAGGAATGTTATTTGTGATATTCCAGTGCTAAAAGAATTATCATTAAGAAATACATTTTTTTATAGAAGATAAGAAAAAAATGGAATAATACATATGTATTTTAAAAAAAATATAGAAACTTATATTATTATGAATTGTTCCCACAAAGAACCCCTATTTGGACTATAGTGAATATGAGAGTGACCCCAACATACTAGTTCCAATAGGCCTTAGGCTAGCTACTTTCACTAACGGTATAATCACAAAAAAATGGGAGGCATTTCTCTTATAATCTCTAGAACATATAACAAATCCAATAATAAATTTTGTATAATATAACAAATTCTTCCAAAAGAAACTCCTACGACAATGAATCTAACATCAAATCATAGTCTCGAGCTATTAGTGTCTAATCTAGTCACCAACTCTCTCCCCTATCTCTCTCTCTCTCTATCACACACACAAGCCAAAAATATACAAAGTATACCAAGTATACCCTATAGGATCCTCCCCACCTCAATAAAAATTGATCAACAAATATTGCATCAACTTATAATTTCATAGTATCAAAAAAAGTTTATCCAAAAGGCACCCCACATCCACTTCCTCACTGATATGGTCACTTTCTTGCCTCAATAACATACCACCTATTCTTAAATCCCTTCCATATCCACACATCCACATAACCACTCACCATATCACAATCGTATCTATATATCCACAACCACATACCATATCAACACATCAATAACATAGATTACATCCGCATTATAATAAGGTATCGTGAACATGAAGGGAACTAACCTCTTTCCTTCATCCTACCATGAACGACCCCACCATGTATACTCATCATAATCAAAAATCATGCCAGTCCAGATATACATACTCTAACAAAAATCCATTACGATCCGCATATATATACCTAAATTGATCCATAACAACCCATAATATATTTTAAGGGAGAGTGAGGTACAGAGAGTAGCTATCCATCCATTTCCTCAAAAATATGGATGTTGAGGAAGACACATGGAATCCATGTCCTCATATGAGCATCAGTCAGGTTACCCAACATGAGTGATGTGTTTAAGAAATAATAAGAAAATATAATGTATATCACCCACATAAAGCCAAAAATAAATGCACCAAACCAACACTATAACCACCCACAACATCCACCACACCATCACCACCACTCACTAAATACCTCCTCCATTATTATTCCATAAACTATCCCCATGAGATCACATAAAATAGCTATAACAACACCACCAACTTCCTATTTCATTAAACATTATAATTTCTATAGTTTAAATCACTAACCACATTTCATGCATTTATCCATATTTAATGTCAAATTATTCAATAAACCAATTTTCACTTTAATCCATCCATTGATCATTAATTATATGTATTCCAGCCTTTACATTTCATTAGTTACATTTATTCTAGCCATAATAATTTTCCATTTAGCATCCACCATTTATCAATTTCAAACCATCACCAATTACCATTTTCATTAATTACAGGCACTTTCCATGCCACTAGAAAACACAAATACAACCCAAAAACAACAAAAAACCCTCCCATCCAACCACAAAAAGAAACAATAAGTTCTCCCATTTAATTATTCTTTCATAATAATTCATTACTCCTCATATGAACATCTATTAATTTAAATTCAAAATTTCCATGCCACTATTTTCCTTATCATCTTTAAGTAGTTTATCCAATTGCATGGTGGGAGGCATATCAACAATAACAACCAAATTTATCACACTAACATATATCAATTAACCATATTTACAATATAAAACAATAATAAACACACTAGTGAACTATATTTAGAATAACCTTTAAGCATACTCACATATATATTTAATATTTTATTGATAATTTTTTATATTAAATCATAAATTCATATTAAAACATCAACACCATAATTTCATATTTCCAAACAA
This sequence comes from Viscum album, assembly GCA_963277665.1. NCBI lineage: Eukaryota > Viridiplantae > Streptophyta > Magnoliopsida > Santalales > Viscaceae > Viscum > Viscum album. Next base: position 826,718,602 of record OY728133.1, on the reverse strand, counting down.
CACACTTATTATCAGATTTAAGTGATTAACCCATTATAGAAGGAGATTAAAACATTTTATCAATAGAAAACATATTTTCCATAACACCAAACACCAAATGATAAGTTTCAACACATAATAAGTAACATGGAATTATGTAAAGAACATGCACATCACCCATTTTCCCTTTGATTTCCTCAATTTTGTTCATTATCTTATTTAAGTTAATCCACACCATCTACTAAAATAAAACCAAATCATGATTAATATATATCCAAATGTAATTCTAAAATGATAAGTATCAAATCACCTACCTCAACGTAATCTTCAATTATTCTTTAAGAGAAACGATAAGAAGATAAATGCCCAACCAAAACACCCAAGGAATACCCTTAACAACATAAGTCACAAAAACTACCATCAAACCCTCAATAAAACATCACCCAACCCAAACCAATACCACCACCACAAACTACCAATAAGGAAAAACAAAAATAGGATAGATAAGAATATATAATTTCACCTCAAATGATTTTTTTGATCTTATGAATCCAAGAATAAAAAGCTACCAAAGAGGGATCAACGATCACCAAAGATTCCCCTTTGACCACCTAGGTTTTGGGAAGGTTTGGAGGAATTTGTAAGAATTAGAATAATATTTTTGAATCTATAATTTAACTATAAAACTAATGAATCATGACATGACATGTTATTCTCAAGTCTTAATGAAGCTTAAATGAGTTCACCTTTAAAAATAACATTGTGATCTCCCCTTATATCTCCCTAAATATCATGGTCAAAACCACCTTAACTCTATATATTTAATAAAGTCTGTAATAAAATCAAGGGGTCCAATACAATAAACTCAAATAATAATAATCATGGTGCGATCATCAATATACTTTCTTCAACCCAATTAACCCCAAACACAGCCACAATGCGATGGAATGCACCGCGGCACAACAAATCTCATATAGAAAAAACCTAGAATAGGAAAAACCAGGTATCCATGGTGAAAATATAATTTTAAATCATAACAACCCTTGTAGAAGATTAACCCAAATGCTTGTGTAAGATAAACCTACCTCAAGACCATCATGCTAATCGCATAACAATTCACTATTTATTTCCACCCTTACACCACTGTTTTAAACTGGTTTTGTATTAAAAATTAAAAATATAATAACAAATTAAAATTCATGTTATTTTAAATGATTTAAATTTTAATCACTATTAAATATGTAATTTTTACTTGTTTTAGTGTTTACATTGTAGTAGGAGGTGATTTGGAGAGCCAAGGATAGAATTTATGTAAAACAGGCCAAACTGCACGAGAGCTCGAGCACAATTGTGGAGTTAAATTTCTATTTTGGATAATACATGCATCCAATTCGGTTAGTAATAAGTTTAAATGTGAAAAAACATGGGGGATACATTTCTAAATAATACCGTGGATCCCAATTTGACCATTTGGAGGCCCAAAAGAGGTCCACGTTGTGAAGAAATTCTGGGCGGGCCAGTTTGGACCACCCTTATATATCTGTGACATAAATCAGGACACAAAACTCTAATTGGGATGATTCTACCTCTATTGGACAAATATATCTAAGAAAAACCTATAAATCTAATTTTGAGTCATTTAAATTTGTTTTTTAGTAAAAAATCTAGATAAAAAATGAGTAAGAAGTCTTCCATGAATAGTCAGCTAGTCTCTTAGGCACTTGACTTCTTTTATGGAAAGTGTGATGTATTTGTCCATAAAATCACCCCTCATCCTCATTATATTATGTTTAAATACCAGGGGTAAGGGTGAGTATAAATATAGAGCTATCATATTCCATTTTAATCCTCTTATCCCTCATGTACTTCTAAGCCTCTTAGTGATCAATTTGGGGGGTGTTCTTTGTTCTAATCCTAAGATCCATGCTTGTAACCATTAGAAGGTAATTGAATTTACAGGTTTTTAATCTATTATTCTTAATTTCTTTGTCTTTATTTTATTTTTATTCTGGTTTATATAATACAAATAAAATGAACAATAATCCTCATGAATCCATACATAAATCCAGTCTTTTGATGATTTGAGCATGGTTTCCTCTTTTCTCACCTTTTACTTTCATGAGTGTTCAAACGGATTATGTCAGTTGATAAAATAAAAAAGCTTGAACCCATGAATATTCATGTTATTTTATTGTATAAATATTATCATTAACACAAATCTGGTCATCTCATTACTTTTTTGATGTGATTCCTTGATTGAGTTCTGTTTTTTACATCGATCCAAGTTTGTTGATTTTGAGCAGTCACCGATAATCAATATCGTTGATCAATAAAATCCTAGGTGGTAACCTAGTAATAATTCACATACCATTACTGGTTTTAGTGTGTATAAAATCAAGGAATCAATGATCCTTCCCATTACCTTGATAGTGATGATATATTGAGCATCAAGGGACACTTACCCAGGTTGATCATGATTTTCCAACCAATTTCTCTCACTTAGTAATACAGTTTCAATTTCTATTTTTAAATAAAAAAACCAAAGTTTTATAAAACACCATTCCCCTTTTATTTTCATAATCAAAACCCTATTTTTAAATTAATTATATAAGGCTCCATCGAGAGGCAACCTGGTGTTAATGCTATACCGTAGAAATTCTAGTTAAAAATAAACATCTAATTTGACACGCTTGACAAAATGGTCAAATTTTGGCACTATTGTAGGGGATACAAGATCATTTTTTATTTACTTTAATTTTTTACTTATTACTTTTTTCTATACCCCTCCCCCCATTTTATTGTTTTTTTTTTGGTTTTGGTTTTTATTTTTGTTTGTTTTATTGTGTTCTTCCACTCTCTCTCTCTTATTCTTCTTCTTTATCTATCTCTCTAATTATGTAATATATAATTATATTTGCTTTTATAATTTAATTATTCTTAAGTATTTTTATTTTATCCATCATCTATCTAAAAAAAACAAACTTCATAACTTATTTTCATGACCCAATCATGAAAAAAACCATTTGAAATGGACCCTGAAATTGAAAAGGAACTTTAATAAAAAATTAAGCCATAAAAAGTAAAAAAATAAAGTAAAATAGAAGAAACCATTTTTGAACCTCAATTGGTCCCAAACTAATAAAAATTTGAACTAAATCAAACCTAAGAAAACATGGTTGCAAATAACCAGACCTTAAAAGAACTGACCACCCTAGATGTGGAGTACCAAACTGCATACATCCAATATCCTGAGGAAGTAGCCAACTTTGAGATAATATTAGGTCTCATTTACCTCCTTTATAAATTAAATGGTCTTCCTAGTGAGTACCCTCACAAACATCTCAAAGAGTTTCACATAGTGTGCTCTACCATGAAACCCCAAAATGTGTCTGAAGACCTAATTAGGTTTAGGAATTTCCCTTTATCCCATGATGATGTAGCCAAAGATTGGATATACTATCTGCCTAGCACAATTGGGGGTTGGAATGACCTGAAAAGAATATTTTTAGATAATTTATTCCCTACCTCCTAAACTGCATCAATTAGGAAATAAATTTGTGGCATTAGACAATCACAAGGAGAGAACCTTTATGAATACTAAGAGAGATTCAAAATAATTTTTTCAGGATTCCCCTACCACCAGATTAGTGAACAAATATTAATCAAATAATTCTATGAGGGACTTATCCCCATGGATCATGGAATTATTTATGCTATATCTGGTGGTTCTCTAGTTGATAAAAATTCTTTTGCTGCTCATGAACTAATATCCAACATGGCTCAAAATGTACAACAATTTGGTAAAAGATAAATTTCACCAACTCAAGGAGTTCTTGAGGTAAGTAATTCAACCCCCAAAATGGTAGATAATAAAATTGATGAGATGAATACCCTTATAAGGAAATTACCTCAAGAACAAGGTAACTCACACTCTTCTTTAGTTCCATTACATTGTGGTATTTGTTTTGAAAATACTTATTTTTTTGACCAGTGCCAAAAACTTTAGGATTAACCTGAGTCTTGTGTAGCAGTATTCCTAGGTAATCTATTCCAAAAGAACCTCCCTTCAAGAAAGAAATTTTCAGGCCAAATATAAACCCTAGGTGGCACACACAACCACAATACCAATAAGAAGAAAACTCAAGATACCCCAAGAAGAATTGGTATCAACAAGGACAAGGTATACAAAATTATTATCCTTCACCTTCTCAAAACAATCCTCCTCCTTCTCCTCCTCCAAAATCTGAACCAAGGTTTGGGAATATAGTGAATAAAATGAAAACCAAGAACCTTCAGTTCTAATAGACCACACAATCGACTATTCAAGACCTATGAACTCAAGTGGGACAATTGGAGAACACCATCAGTGAGAAAAAGATACAAGGTTATAGATAATTAACTTATCAACCCATTTCCAATCCAAAAGAAAAAGGTAATGTTTGTTCAACCACACTTTGTAGTGGTAAATAAGTTTATTAATCCAATGATTCGACCGAACAGGTATGTCCCCCTCTTGAAAACACTCTTTCTCCACCCATAAAAGATTCTAATGAAAAAAACAAAACAAAAAGTTTAAAAAAATTACCATTTAGGATTCCCATGAACAATAAATTCCTCTTCTTTTGCCCCAAATACTCTCTAAATATAAGAATAATTTCGATAATGAAATTGATAAAGAAACAATGGATACATTTAAAAAGGTGAAAGTTAACATTACTTTATTAGATGTGGTTAAAAAAATCCATTGATATGCCAAATTTATTAAAGTGATTTGCAACCATATATGGATGATGAAGGGGAATAAGAGATTAAACCTAGGAAGGAATGTCTCAGACTTGATTCAATTAGTAATTCTAACCAAATGCAAGGATCCAAGCACTTTCACGATACATTGTACCATTGGGGAGACATTATTTTTAGATGATATGTTAGATTTAGGTGCTTATATTAATGTAATGACTCACTATATGTATACTTATATGCAGGTTGTAGATCTTCAAATGATAGGAATTTTCATGAAACTTTCCAACTGGAACACTACACACCCAACACTAGTGATTGAGGACATCCTTGTAAGAGTGAAAAATATCATCTTTCCCACCGATTTCTAAATTATTGAGATGGAAGATACCCAAACCCAAGGAAATTATACTATTATACTTGAGAGTCCAATCCTTAAAACAATAAAGACGATCATCAATGTTCACAATGGTATGATTTATATGGAGTTCAGTGGGTAAAAGGTAAGTTTCAACATCCTTGATGCAATGAAACACCCCGTTGAAGAGCACTACACTCTTCTTGTCTATTCAATGGAAGTTCTCTCCAACGACATACACACACACACAAAATTATCTCATCAACCCATACTCTAACTGATTTTCTTATTATTCACCCTTGTATGATTTAAGTTTTGATTCATGTTTTGAGTGTTGTGTGGGTTCTGAAAAATGTAAATTTTTTTCTTTAATTGATGATTTTATTCATTATGTGGTACCCATGACCATTGATGATTATGAAAATCTATTTTTCATAGATTCTATTTTCTTAGAGAATAAACCTGAGAAGATAGATAGTTTGATATACCTCACTCCCCCTAAATCCCCTCCCCCAATAAAAAAACTATTGTTGGAATTAAAAAAACTTCCTTCTAATTTAAATTATGCATATATTGGGGGTATTGACCAATTGACCATCATTATTTTCAATAACCTCTCTCCATAGTAGGAATAAAAACTAATAAACCTTATGAGAGAGTATAAAAAGGTGATAGTATGGAATTAGATTATATTCCTAGGATTATCTAATCTATTTTTATGCACTATATACTTTTAGATGATGAGGCTAAGCCCGTAAGGAAATCTTAATGCCGGTTAAATTACAATCCCCTTGAAGTGGTAGAATTGGATGTTAGTAAATTACTTTCTGTTGGGATCATTTATCCTATATATGATAGTAAATGGGTTATCCTAGTGAAAATTGTTCCTAAAAAAACTAGAATAACATTTGTATCAAATGAACAAGATGAATTGGTCCCAACACATTTTTAAAATAATTGGTGAGTCTGTATTGACTACCTTCGACTGAATCAAGACACATGGAAGGACCACATTATTCTACCTTTCATTGACCAAATGTTATAAGGATTGGATATTAAGTCCCATAATTATTTCCTTGATGGATATTCAGGTTATTTCCAAATCCATATAGTCCATGTGGATCAAGAAAAGACAACATTTACCTATCCATTCGATACAATTTCATACAGAAGAATGCCTTTTGGTATATGTAATGATCCTAGTAATTTTAAGAGATGTATATTGAGTATTTTTTCTAAGTAAATTGAGAATTGTATGGAAGTATTTATGGATGATTTCACAGTATATGGATCTTCTTTTGATGACTGCTTGGAACTCCTAGGTTTTTCCCCCGTCATTTCATTGAAAAAGATCTTGTATTAAATTATGAGAAATTCCATTTCATGATTGAGCGGGGATTAGTTCTTGGAAATGTAATTTAAAATGAGATAATTCAAGTGGATAAATAAAAAATTGAATTAATTTCAATCCTTACATATTCAAAACATGTTTATGAAGTGCGGTCTTTCTTTGGTCATGTTGGTTTTTACTATCAATTCATTAAAGAATTTTATAAGATCATTCTTCTATTGTTCTAGTTATTACAAAAAGATTATGAGTTTGTGTTTGATAAAAATTGTGAGGATGCATTCAATTCACTAAAAAGAGCCTCACATCACCTCCCATAATCCAACAACCAAGTTGGTATATCCACTCCAAACTTATGTGTTATGCCTCTAACTTTGCAGTTGGGGTAGTTTTATCACAAAGGGTTGAGAAGGATCCTCATGTCATTGTGTATGCCTTATGTACCATTGACCCTACCTAGGTAAACTACACAACCATTGAAAAATAACTCTTTTATATTGTGTTTTCCTTTAAAAAATTTCGTTTATATATTCTTTGGTCAAAAGTAATTGTCTTTTTTGATCATGATTCCCTTCATTTTCTCCTAAAGAATTATGAAGCTAATCCTCACCTCATACGGTGGATGATCCTCCTCCAGGAGTTTGACCTTGAGATTAGAGATAATACAGGAGTGAAAAATGTGGTATTTGACCGCATTAGTAGGATTTTTCCACTATTGGACCACCATGTTGACTCATCCCCCCCCATTGGAGAATTCTTCCCTCATGAGAACCTTTGTGATGTTGTGGACCTTACCCCCTGGTATGCAGACATTTTAAATTTTCTAGCAACATATAGGGTCCCCACTGATTTCCAAATTTCACAATCCTAGAGAGTTAACCATGATTCTCGATAAAACATTTTGTGTGACCCATATTTTTAGAGAATTTCTAGTGAAAAAGTTGTTTATAGGTGTATCCTTGACCGTGAGTTCACCTCTTTTTTGACCTTCTGCCACAGTTTGGATTATGGGGTCCACTTTGGATCTCAACGTACATCTCTAAAGGTCCTTGAATCAGGAATTTATTGGAAAAAATTGTATAGGGATGCCCATAGTTCTTCAAGTCATTTAGTCATTCTCAATTTATAGGGAATATCTCTAAGAGGACTAAAATTCCCCAACATCCCATGTTTTTATGTGAAATCTTTGATGCATGTGGAATTGAATTCATGGGGCCTTTTAAAAATTCATTTGGATTCAGGAAAATCTTTCTAGATATTGACTAAGTATCTAAATAGGTGGAAGAAACAACTACTAGGACCGATAACTATTGAGTTGTTTCTGATTTTGTGGGGTCCTAGATTTTCAGCATGTTTGGTTTGCTGAGATTCATCATTGGTGATCAAGGTTCATATTTTTTCAATAGAAACATAAAAAAATTGCTTCCTAAGTATAGGGTTTTTTTATAAAGTCTCTACTGCATATCACCCCCAAACTAACAGATAAATAGAAATCTCAAATCAGGAAGTTAAGATAATATTGTAAAAAATGGTACAACCCAATAGGAAAGATTGGATTTTTCCCTTGGGTGATGCACTTTGGGTATACCATTCAACTTTTAAAACCCCGATCAGAATGTCACCATACAAGATTGTGTTTGGAAAGGCTTATCACCTCCCATTAGAGGTAGAAAACCATGCATATTGGGATATTAAATAATGTTATATGAATCTTTCAGATGTAGGTGAGTATAGGAAGCTGCAAATTTAAGAGTTGGAAGAAATTTGATGTGATGCATATGAGAACTCCTAGATCTATAAAGAGAGGACAAAGGCTATCCATGATAGCATGATTCATCAGTGGAATTTACATATTGGTGAGAAGGTCCTCATGTACAATTGTAGGCTAAATCTCCATCTAGGTAATCTTTGCTCTTTATGGCTCAGTCCTTATACTATTACTAACGTTTACCCTTTTGGTGCAATATTGGTTTTTCATGAGCAGAGTGGAAGAAGTATTACCATCAATGGGTAGCGACTTAAAAAATTCTATGAGGATTTTCCAAAGAATCCAATGGAGTAAATCTACCTTTTATAAGAAATATACCATTGAAGCACACTAGGTTTTATCCTTCCTTCCCACATTCTCATTTATTATAGTGAGGACACTGCACATTCTTGGTGGGGGGGGGGGTATATTACTGGGTTAGTTAGGATTTATGAGTAAATTTATTTGTTTTTTTCTTATACTACATGGTATTTCAATTTTCCCTATATTGTTGAGTTCATTAGGATTTTAATCTTCTCTCTTCTTTATTCTATTTTTTTCTTTCTTTATGGAATTTTCACCTTCCCCCTCTTATGGTCACCAAATCATGGAACTTACTGAAAATGAACATTGAAATTTTTGATTTCATGTTGTTTTAACATTTGATGAAAACTTGTATCGGTTATAGAATGAATATTTGCATGAATTTAACATTGATGAGTGATTCTTAGTAAATTGGTTTTCTGTCAATGATATAAATGGTTTTATCTCTATGGAACCTTTGAGATGATTGATACCCCTATCATGAGTAGTTTTTGGAAAACATATGTCACTAATATCTACACACATTTTTTCAAAAAACTATGAATTTTGAATATTTATTACTTAATAAAAGTTAAATATATGTTAGGTTAATATTTATCAGCTTTCCAAAATGTTTTTTTTCATAAATTCATTTCTTATTCAATATGTTTCATTATTGTACTAGAGTTACCTATGTGTGCGTACCTATTATTTGACTATTTCATGCCTTAAAAAAGGGTTGTTTCTTGGTACGGTAAAAAAAACTTTTCCTAAATCTTTTATCTTGTTATAATTATTACAATTAGTATCGTGAGGAGATCAAACAAGGATTGAGTGAGGAGTGTGAGATTTTTTCCAAGATTAAATTTTGAAAAAAACAAAAATAATAATAAATGATGGGAGTGATGAAATGTGAAACATATGTTGATATCTAGGTTTGGAGATTATGGTTTTAATTCTAGGAATTCCTAAGTGAGTGGGTCTTGAAATTTGATTGAAAAGGGTGTAGGGAAGGTTTGGTGGAAAAAATAATTTAAGTTGAAAATTTTAAAATAACCAATATTTATTGGATATAAAGTGGAAAGAATAGAATGAAATGGTTTTCACACACACACACACATATAGAGTTAGTGTAATGTTTGAATTTTGAATTCCTTTCTCAATTTGGTATCTTTCACCTCTTTGAATTTTGTTCTGATATAATTTATGAGACATATTTTTCCATGATCTTTGGGAATAAGTCCTTGGTGTGGTTTATTCTTTGATCACATTGATTTAATGAATTAAAATTTCATTGAATGTTAAATATTCATGAATTTATAAATATCTACCAGCATAGTTTTTTTGGGATATGTGACTTTTCCTAGGAGTGAAAATTTATTGGTGTGGGGGTGTGATTGCATATCAATTCACTATTCATTTCCACCCTTACACCACTGTTTTAAACTGGTTTTGTATTGAGAATTAAAAATATAATAAAAAAATTAAATAAATGTTATATTCAATGATTGAATTTTTTATCACTATTAAATAGGGAAATTTTACTTGTTTCAGTGTTTACATTGTAGGAGGAGGTGATTTGGAGAGTCCAAGATAGAATTCAAGAAAAACGAGCCAAATTACACGAGAGCCTGAGCACAATTGTGGAGTTAAATTTCTATTGTGAATAATAAATGCCTTTAATTGGATTATTTATTGGTGTAAATGTGAAAAAAAGTACAGGATACATTTATCAAGAAGACCATAGAGCCCAATTCGTCCATTTGGTGGCCCAAAAGAGGTCCACATTGTGAAGAAATTATGGGCAGGCCAGATTGGACCACACTTCTATATCTGGGCCATAACTCGGGCCTCAAAACTTAAATTGGGATTATTTTACCTCAATTGGACATATAACTCTAGTAACCTCCTCTCCACCGAATTTTAAGTCATTTTAAGGCGTTTTTGTCAGTCAAACGTCTAGATAAAAAAGGAAGAAGAAGTTAGTCATGAATAGTCATATAGTCTCTTAGGCACTTGACTTATTTTTGTAGAAAGTGTGATGTATTTGTATATAAAATCACCTCTCACCCTCATTCTATCATGTTTCATGACCAGGGTTAAGGGTGATTATAAATTTAGAGCTCTCTTCTTCCATTTTAATCCACTTCTCCCTCATGTAATTCTAGGCCTCTTAGTGATCAATTTGGGAGGTGTTCTTTGTTGTAATTTTGAGCCCCATGCTTGTAACCATTGGAAGGTAATTAAATTTCTAGGTTTTTAGTATATTTTTCTTAATTTATTCTTTTTATTTTGTATTTATTATTGTATTATATAATACAAATCAATGGAACAAGAATCCTCTTGCTTCCATGCATAAATCAGATCTTGTGATGATTTGAGCGCGGTTGCCTCTTTTCTCACCTTTTCCTTTCATGAGTTTGTGTATAGATTATGTCTGTTGATAAAATAAAAAAGCATGAACCCATGAATATTCATGTTATTTTCTTATTGAAATATTATCATTGACACAAATTTGGTCATCTCATCACTTTGTTGATGTGATTCCTTGATTGAGTTCCATTTTTTACATCAATTCAATTTTGATGATTTTGAGTGGTCGCCGGTAATCAATATCATTGATTGATCAAATACTAGGTGATAACCTAGTAGGAACTCACATACCTTTATTAGTTTCAGTGTGTATAAAAACAAGGAATCAATTATCCTCCTGATTCCCTTGAGAGTGATGATGGATTGAGCATCAAGGGACACTTACCCGAGTTGATCATGATTTCTCCAACTAGTTTCTCTAACTTCATAATATAGTTTCAATTTTTGTTTTTAAATAAAAAAACCCAGGTTTTATAAAAACACATTCCACTTTTATTTTCATAATCAAAACCCTTTTTTAAATTAATAATATAAGGCTCTGTCGAGAGATGACCTAGGGTTGTTACTATACTATAGAAATTCTAGTTAAAAATAAATATCTAATTTGATGAGCTCGACAACGCGATCACATGCTGAAATACCACACCTCACGATGCAAATAATATCATGTATGATACACTAAAAATTCTTAACATCATATGAAAATCTAGGAACCCTCCACTTAAGAATAATACATAGAACCTCATGCCGCAGCCAAACATCTTCACACCACAACCATACTTCTACTCCAAAACAACATGACATTGAAATCTCACATATCCCCCCATTTCACAACACATAAACAACACATCACATCAAACCTTCATGGATTGGAACACCATAATATAGAAAAACTCTCTCCTTCATCCAAATCTTCATGACACAACACATTGATCAACATAGAAAGGCACCCTTCCTGGTGAAATTTCATCTCCATGTCCCTTTCCCTTCCATAGAATCTTCTCTAATCCTCCCTTGACACCTCTAACTTTTTAAATACTCTACGTAACCATATGATAAGGTTTAATCCATTAAAACTATAATTTAGGTGGAAAATTGAGGAAAAGAATTTGTTTCTTCTTAAATATTACTCATGTATGAAGTTCAAGTGCCAGTTGATATGAAACTTTTATACAATCAACTCAAGAAAATATAAAACCAATATGAAACTTAAATTATTTACACAACATCAAAATTGCATCTTTTTAAGGGATAATAGAGAATCATAAACTCTCAAAAGACATAGAATCGAATCTGGGTAGGGACGAATTTCTAGGTTACTATAACAACACTATAGCAGGGCACTATAGCAGTGCTGTAGCAGCAACAAAACTATTGCAGTAGTGAAACTATAGTGGCAGAGACACTATAACAAGAACTATAGTGGTGGCGGTACTATAGCAGTCTAGATACTGTAGTGGTCCAGATACTATAGAATTACTATTCACCGAAGGGCCCTTTGAGCCAAAAATGGGCTTTTGAGCCTTGTCTTCAAGCCACTTGTCCTTGGGACTTCGGGCTATGTAATGGGTCTCCCTCCACCCAGACAAAAAAGTATTTTCTTTAATAATAAAATGATGCTTCATTCCAAACCTTTAAAAAAAAGAGGAACCCAACGTATTTCATCACAACATAATTTTAGATTTTGTTGTATTAACAAAATGAATAAAGACCATTGGAAATAAAAAATTTCAAAATCAAGAAAGGCAATAAAAATAAGATGAATCATGAAAAAATAGTGGTTAAGTGTATTTTTTAAAAGGAAATGATTGTTTTAAATGATTTTTCCCTTATGGCTCACCTCATAATAATATGACCAATTATAATGATGCTAACTATATATGGTCTCAATTTAGATAAACTAGGTATGTAATTCCCAAACATCATCTCTTAGGGAACAAAGGTGATTTTATATAATTCAATATATAGATAATTTGGTCTCTCAGGGGAGAAAAATTTACCATAATGAAAAATATCACAAAAAAATAGAGAAATAATGTGGATTGACTAATAGTCTAATATATTGTATAAATTTTAAATTTTATTATCATATTCAAAATTATAAAAACCACTTTAAGAGTTTATCTCCCCAAATCATTAGAATTTTCTAAGAATATAAAATCACATATCTCTCAAGATATTTCTCCAAAACTCAAAATAATTTCCCACCTGAAGAATTTTACACACCCAAAATAATTTACCTACCCCTAAAGAATTTATCTTAGTTAAATAATTTTCTCACCTAATGAATTTTTCTTCATAGGATGTGGAAACATATCCTTCCTGTTCAATATTATCCTCTCTTCATATATATTTTCACTTATGTGAAAACCACCTTCCTCTTTCCCTCTCAAAAAACTACATTTTTATGGACTCTATTCTACTTATATATTAGGCATTAATTTAAATTATAATATTTCTCTATATATAGATCTTAATGAAATATATATTTAATATAAATTTTCACATCACATTAATATATACACATTTTATGTGACACATTATCACCTTATCAATAATAATGATAACATGTAGATCCTCATCATATATTTCATTTTCACTTACATTCTTTAAAATTAGAGATAAATATATCCATATACCTTATTTTAAAATAACTCATCCTCCATTTCAATTAAAATTATCATATTTTAAAAAAATTTATCTTATCTTCAATCAATACAAAATTTATTTCAAAATCTCAATAATACCCACCTTGTCTTACAATCGAATGTTCCACTGTAATCCTATACACCATCACAAACTAATTTTTTTTATCGAATCCACCATCATCATACCCTATATGCCACACCCAAAACTGATATAACTATCCCAATCATCATGAGAGTTATTGTACATATATCTATTGATCACTATGATGTGGGTCCATAAATTTATATTGATCATTTTATACTAGATTATTGAAGTTAAAATACTAGTTTGTTAGGGGAGAAAATATCATAGTAGTAAAAAACATTATAGTCATCATGTGGATCAACCACACACCTTTTACATCAGAGAAATATGTAATTTTATTATCACATCCAAAACTATAATATTTCTTATTAAATACCATATATTTAAATAGTTCTTCATTTTCAATCACACATAATTTTACCCAAAGAAATTTCTTTGAGTTGAAGGATTTTCTCACATGAATAATTATATCATTTGAAGAATTTTTTCTCACCTAAAATATTTTTCTAACTCTCAAAGGATTTTATGATAATAAAAATATAATTTTCATAGGATATGATAACAAATTATTCATGTTTGAGATCATATTCACTTTATATGGGTTGTTTCTCATGCAAACCCCCCCTTATTCTCTCTTAGAACACTACATATTTACACGTTCTATTCTTATTACATAACACACTACCCACCATGTTCTAATATTTATCTATATATAACATGTATTGATATATCTATTCAATAGATATTTCTGTGTCTCTTATGTTGTAAACTTGATCAAAGGGAGAAATTAATATTTCAATCTGAAATAATTGGTATGAATTTATTTCCATAAAGAAGGTAATGAATGTGATACCTTGGAAAATTTTATATATAGACTAAATAGTAAATTATAATAAAATAATGGAGGAGATGATGTGTGTATAGAGGAAACATCAGGGGTATCAAGAAGGCGCATCAACAAGTCTCAAGCATAGAATCCCTTATTAGGAGAGATTGTTTGCAACACCCAATCCAATTACTGGAACATATTGAATGAGTTTTTTTCTCCTATTATGAAAGATAGATATTAAAGAAAATTTCTCCATGTATTTATCCTTTCAATATAGAGTGATAGGTAGAAAACCATTTTTTCTCATAGTGGAATCATTTTTCTCTTTCCTATAGTTTTTACCCTACATTTTGAGGGTTTTCCATGTTAAATTTTTTATGCCCTAAATTTCATGTTTCTACTTTCTATTATTATTTTATGGGCATTTATTTTCCAATGATCATGATCTATATGTTATTGATGGTAGTATCAAAACCATCAAGATGGTATTTTATGTCCCAAAAATTTTAACAAATCCAAGGTTAAACAATTATCAAGTTAGATCAATCCATGAAAACAAGGATAAAGATTAAGATGTTTAATGATATCAATTATTTGTATAAAAATTGAAGGAAGTATTATACATATAATTAGTGAAATTAGGAATTTATTGGTCAATAATATGAATTTGGGAATTTTTAGAGTTAATATTGTTAAGGGAT
The DNA here is from genome assembly GCA_963277665.1 of Viscum album. Classification (NCBI taxonomy): domain Eukaryota; kingdom Viridiplantae; phylum Streptophyta; class Magnoliopsida; order Santalales; family Viscaceae; genus Viscum; species Viscum album. The sequence goes on along the minus strand of OY728133.1, from coordinate 826,703,491 downwards.
TTATAAAAGGAAATGACAAAAAAATATTTGATGATAACTTTTTAAAATTGAATCCCAAATCCACAATTAAATCCCTAATATTTATTGATAAATTTAAGTGGTGTCACTTATGGGATCCCACTACCTATTAGGTTATTATAAGTGGGGTATATATTACTATAAAAAACTGGCTTTGGAATATAAGAAACTTGTTTTGTATATTTAAAGGGTTTCAATGAGATGAAAATCATCCTAGATGTAGCAGAAGACAACTCCAAAACACAATAAATCACATAATTTATCTATATGTTTGGAATGAATAATAAAAAAATTATAACATAACTTTTACCTTTGATGATCCAAACTATATAATATTTTCACAAAATATTGAATTATATCACCAAGAAGTAGTAAAAGTACCCCTTCCTCCTATAGTGTCCATAGATTGCATGAATCGGCCAATGCTTGGGAATAAACTCCTCTAAAACCTAATATGATATAATATTTTCCTTAATGGTTTGAAATAAATGAGATCTAGAGAATGATTTTTCCAAGGAATTTACATTAGTGTTATTATATCAAAGAATGCACATAATGCTTGAATATTGAACCAATATTTTTAACCCTTTAACAACCTCAAACAATTGGCCAATATTAATACATGAATTTCAAAAAACACTCAAATGGTTTAAATCCTTTGAAACATTCAATTTATTCCTCACATTGATTGTTTAATTTTTTAACAATCATCCATGATATTTAATATTCTTAAATTCATCATCATATAATGAATAATCAAATATGATAGCCATTTGAATAGACGATTGAAGTGGATAGAACATGATTATATTGAATGGTAATTCAATTCATAAGGACCATGACATAGTGGAATTAAATATTCTATGGAGTCCCTTGGGATAGACAATGGCATTGACTATATAATAGTCAGACTTATTTTAGATAATTTTCCAACAATATCCCACTTGCAATAAAACCTCATAGATTTAATGAACTTTTAGCTTATGTCACATCATATGTAACAATTTCTGAAACAATATCCAAAAATCCTTTAGTATATTTTACAAAACTAATTTTTTGGAAAATATATCATACATTTTAACTATATGTTACATCAATTTAACAACTTATGAAAATATATCCTAAACTTATTCCAAATATCCTTCAAAAAACTTTTGGGGTATCTCTCAAAGTTCCATAAACTTATTCCTCATTCATGCATCCACAAAGTGTAACCCCATGAGACTTTGTAGTGTTTAAAACAATTGTTAATTCCTAAATACATAAATATAAGAAAAGAGTGGTCTATAACAAAGTTTCAATGATTCTCAAGATACAAAGGGACCTATCATGATCTCTATAAAATACATGTATCTCTATACTTATGTCTACCAATTTTATCATATACAAGTATGATTTTTCATATGAAACCTTTGTCTAAGACATAGAGTAACCATGAAATAAAGAGTATGTAAATCCCATATAACTACTCATATGTTCTTGATTATAAAAGTATAGACTGATAAAATGGATTAACATATCACATTCCATTCACTCTGATGGATGATCACATCACATTCCTCCCATCTAATAGATAAACACATCATATGTATCATCTAGGTACTAACACACACTCCTTTAGTCTATCTAAATCAAGGGACTAGATTTCATACTCATTATATAGGAATAAATATACCATTTTGATTAAACACAACTAAAAACATTATTATCAATATACCCAACCACCCTTGATTATCAAGGATGGTATAATAAAGTTATAAAAGTATGAAGGTTTTAATTCTATGTATCTTGTATAATATCAGATATAGGGAAATCAAAATATGAAACTTATACTTCTAGTATACTAAAGACATAGTGTATAACACTCCATGTGGTATACTTGGTGGGACATCCAATGCACAAAACTCATTTTATGCCTCATGAGCATATTTTCTATATATTTATGAAATCACAACCATGAAAACCTTAACATTTCATCACAACCTATAATAATACATGATGAACATCAATTAGTAACAACTCAAAGTTTTAATTTTAGAGGTTAATTATCATTTCACTTCACATGTCAGATGAAACCAACATGAATGAATGATAAAGTAGATTCTTCCTTTGTATAACATGATGCATTTTACATATATATTCATAAAACACTTTTTAAAAAAACTATCAAAACCATAAATATACGCTATCCCATATATATTATTAAAGACCACCATAATGACTTATGTTTTCTATATTTTAGGTTTTATCAAACTCAATAAATCTCTATGTAATTCCTGCCACATATTTATGTGACTATCTTGTAAAACCCTCCCACCAAACTCCTTTTGACATGACTTGGACCACTAATGCCTCTCCTAGGATGGAAGTAAACTGAGTGTTCCATTCTAAGCCAACCTCAAAATTTCTTTGGGATAGAGAATAACTCAAATAAGGAATAATCATACATGGGAGGCCTTATCCTATATTATCCTACAACAAATAAGCATCTCTATTATAAAAAATAACAAGAAACATCAACAATATATGAATATATAAACAATTTAACCTTATACAATGAATGCACAAGACATTACATGATAAGTACATCACAACATAGTCAAATACTATAGGAATTATATTAAAAAAGTATCTAAACCCAAAAAACATGAAACAAGGTAAATATCCTCCTCACTATAGGGGGTTATGAATGATCTCCATCTACATCAGCCACTACCAATATCATGAACCATTAAGATCCACCAAGCATCACCAAGAAACAAATTCAAATAAGCTACACTTGCTCTATATCTACCAAAACCATATCCAATAGGTGCATCATTTACTTTGTGAAAAAATGTGTGGGAACAAATACCATGCATGGGTGAGTATAAAAATACTCAATATAACACATTGAAACCACAAATGGAAGGCAAACCAACATGTTAGATCAAACCCAAAATTAGGGTGAAATTTGATAGAAGATAAAGAAATATAGATAGTCTATAAATCTAGATGGTTATAGGATATATCATAACACCATGAAATTTTAGTTTAAAATAATACTATGCTCAATAGATTTCTTAACACACAACACCAAGATTTGAGTGAATTTTGATATACTATAAAAATATTATTATTTAAATGCGGCCATTATGACCAAGCCATTAAATTGGTGGTATGAATAGTAATAAAAAAATTATGAAAAATTTATAAAGGTTTTATATAATGAAAATGAATTTATTAATTCATAATAAATAAGTACTCAATTTTCAGTAAAGCCATTTTATGCTTCAAAAATATGTTTTCTTTAAAAATGGTTTTTATTTCATTTTGTCTACAAAAATTATAATTAATTTCTGAAACATTTAGAAATTGTATTTGATAAAAAGGATATAATTTTTTAAATCATCATGTCAAAATTATCTTAGGGTTAAATTTATGAATTTTTTTGAAAAGATTTATTTTTCCATAAATAGTGAAAAATACCGATTTTTGTAAAATTATCATTTATTTACATTAAATAAAGTAATTGAACAATAATATTATGTTTTTAATTTTATATTAAAGTAAAAAATTATTATTTAGTTATATATAATATAATTAGTTTCATAGTATTCAACATTATACTCTTTTATAGACTTCCATTTTTGGAATTAAAAACACATTTTTCTAAAAATAGTTTTTCATTGCATTTTTCGTTTTTTATCTTAAATTAATTTCTATCATTCGTAGATATTTAATCATAAAAAAATGTATTTCATATTTTTAATCAGGAGTTTCAAATTTTTTAAATAGTTTAACTTCATTTTTGGTCATTATGAATAGGAACTTTGATAAAAAAATCTAGTTACCATAGTAAGAGTTAAAGTGGGTTAAAAGTTTAAAAACTAAAATGATAAGTGTTAAAATGAATTAATTTTTTTTCTAAACCCTATTATATGGTTATATTTCAACCCTTTCACATATATACATTTAAAATTATCTATTTTGGATCCACTTTTCTTGAGTAATAAATTAATATATTTTATTCTTTTGAAAAAAATCCAAGTATGTCCTCTCCCTCACTTATAAATAGACACCCCTCTAATCTATTTGACACACTTAAAAAGCCTCTTATATTAGAAAATAAATACTAAAATCCCTTTTTAACATCCCTACCCATGACCTATAGGTCCTGGTTAGATTAGAATACTATCCTAAGAATTCTTTAGGTAAAAACCAAAAAAATATGTCTAAATAAGTGGTACAGATATTAACCGAGTGTTTTCTTTTTTATTTATTATTTTGACTCATTAAAAAATATCTTAACCATTGTCATATAATGAAATTAGTATCCACCACATATTTAAATTTTATTATTTTTATGTTATAACCCTTTTTCATCTACTTATATATAATAACCCCTACTTTTAAATTGGATGAAAAAACAAAGAAATTTGAATTTTTTATTTACTGGATGAGCCATTTTACAAACCAAGCTTCAGATATTAATTTCAAGTGTTGAAACATTGAATTTTTTTAATGAAATTAAATTGTTTAAATTAGAATTTAATGAAAATAAATGGGGAGTAAAAATAAATAAAATATTTGATAATAATAATAATATTATTATTATTGTTATTAAAATGATTATGATTAATAATAATAATAATAATATTATTATTATTATTAGGTTAGTTTTTTTAAGAGACCCAAGGGGTATCCTTATCCTCCTTCAGCGTGTTTCACCCCTCCCCTTCCTCTCTAGTGCACAACCCCCCTTGGCCAAACCCCATATCACGTGACCCCTGCTCCTTCAGATCCATCTCTGCTCAATAATTTTACCTCGATCCTTCATGAATCTCACTCAATCATTCAAGGTAAGACCTTATTCTATCATATCCATCCTTGGTTTGTGGGGTATCCTCTCTTTCTCACCCTATTTGAAATCAAATGAACCCTAAGTTAGGGTTTAATCTGATTTTTGGTTTCTAATATGGTATCAGGGCATGCGAAGGGTCTCTTAGGTCAACCTTGCTTATGTTCTGACATCCACCAATAAATTCAAAGAAGATTGGTTCAATTTGGTTTTCCACTATCAATTTAAGGTAAGGTTTTCCTTCTTCTTTCATTATTTCACTATTTATTTTTGGGGATTTCTTAGTTTTTGAGTTCCTAGTATTTTTCTGTAAGTGCGTTGGCCTCACCGCGATGGTTTCGGCTTTCCGTCATTGCTTTGAGAGCATTTGGTGAATCCTTGAAGTCTTGTACTCATATATATATATATATATAGGTATGGGTATATATATATATATTTATATATACATATCTTCCTTGTACATATTACCTCATGGAAAGGTTAATATGTACATTGAATTAAGGGATATATATAGGAATGTATGTGTGTGCAAGTGTGGAGTGATATTTTCCATTGAAAATGTCAAGCACCGAGTGTCCGAATTGGTTATTCTCTTGAAGTAAGGTCCCTATCATTTAACATTTAAATTTAAGAATGCTTTAAGTGCTTCTTTAAGTAGGTTTTATTTTGTTTTACTTTGATAAATTGAATTGTGGGCCATGAATAAAATGCTTAAATATGATAAATGTTTTGTTTGATAAAAAAAGTAATGTTTTTATAATAAAACCCCTCCAATAGAGGTGTTTCATATTCTAAGATAAAAATAAGGGATTATACTTTTATGCTTTCTTGGATAATTGCATTAAAGTTTCTTTATGCTTAGATGTTACGATTGATATATGGAATGTTTAGGACATGTCCTCTATTGGAATTATAAAAACATAGTTTCCCTTTTAAAATGTTTAAATAACCAAGGTTCTGTCTATGTGCTTGACCCATCTTATAAATTGAATGACTTGACATGATTTATAAAAAGGGAATGCCCATTTAGGCATTTGCCCAGTTTTCCCATGGTACCTTCGAAGTACCACTTGAACCTTGATAAAGGAATTGTATTGAATTGTTTAATTAAATGGAATGAATTTAATGGAATGGATTAACATGATGGATTTCCTTCTTTAAATGTTTTAAATGAATTAATTTAAATGGGACTTATTAGGGTGGTATGACCACACCTCTAGTTATTATTAAATAAGCACAATTTATGTAAAATGTTTCAATGGTATGGCCTGAATATATTCATTGACATGCTTCATGGTAGTTGCATGACTTGAAAGGAATTGATATGGATGGTCTAAATTAAATTCATTTTTATCTCATACAACTATTTATAGTATATGTGATATGTGCGATCATGCCGACATACCATAGGCACGACCAAATAAATTGGAAAATCCCTATTAAACTATAATTTTTTATTTTTAAACCGCCATTGAATCCCTTTGGGTCCATAGGTATAGAGACTAAGACCTCTAGCCACCTGATAGGTGTTCTAGCCTTATATTTAATTGTGACCTAGTCTATTTTACTTTTGAGCCCTATAATAATTGGATAAATTGATTTATTTTTGGATTAAAATTTTGAATTGTCATAATAATATTTTTTTTATTTCTTGTGGTAGAATAACCTTAGATAAATTGGTTAATTAATATATTAATGACTTTAGGGTCGAATGATTAATTAAATAGGTTTTATATAATTATGATGATAATTAGGAACCTGGATTAATGGAATGAATTGGTTTGATAGATATTTTTTTATAAATTGATCATTATTCCTTATGATGATAAATATGGTATGTTTGATACTAGAATTGTGATTTTTCTTGCTTAGATTTTAAGGTTATGTGATATTAATGTGATTGATACCTAAGGGTTTGATATTGTTTGGCATGTTTAGTTTGTTTGGATATGACTCATGTTTAATGTGGACTCCTGAGGGCCTGGTTCATGTTCTTCAATACCTTTTGAGGGAAAGGTACATAGGTACTTGATGCCCTAGGGTAGACTATATTATTATATGAGATGTTTGAGGACTCATTTTTAGTGATTATGATTGAGGGATTAGTGAAAATTTTGATACTTCTTAAGGGCTAGGTGCATTGGTACTGAATGAATAAGAGAATATTATATGTTTATTTCAGATGTTTGAGGTATAGATACATAATCACATGATGCTTGAGGGCGATATTCTAGTGAATCCTGAGGGTTTGGTTCATGTTTTTATACCACCTGAGGGCTAGGAACACTGATACTAAATTCCCAAGGGAAAATTATATGTTTATATTCGATGATTGAGGGAAAGATGAACAGTCACATGATGCCTGAGGGAAATATTCTAGTTATGCATGAGGGTGAGAATTTGGTTAGCCTAAGGGTAGTGGCTATATGTTTATGGTATATTCGGAGCGATTCATCCTCAGTAGGAGATTATACTACTGATTTGAGTGATTGATCCTGATATAGTAGGATCTACTCACAAACATAGATACATGGTAGGGTTCCTAAGTAGGTATAGTCACCAGGTGTCCCTTAGGAACCCAGGTGGGATGTTTATTTATTCATCACTACTTGTTTATTTTTTTTCTTATACCTACCAACTGCTTTAAAATTTATATCAAGTAATGGATTGAGCCAAGAACTGTGGGTGAAAACCTACTGATATTATTATCTCACACATTTCTCAAGAATTATTTGTAACCCGAGTATATATTCTTGTTTGTAGGTATTTGGATTCATTTCTTATGTTGTGCTATGTACATGGGATCTAGGGAGAATAGGACTGGGCACTTACTCATGATGCTCGAAGAGTTGACTAGTGGGTTTTTTATTTTCTTTTATTATTTCATAATACATTTACCTTTTAGAAACACCTAACATTATGTGCATCAATATATGAAATTGGTGTTAGCCATTATATTTTTATTAAGATTTTTTTCTACTGTTGTCCTTTAATTAATATTGCATCTACTATTGTTTGTTGTTTTAATATTATTAAACCTCTGTGAAACTATGATCTTGAGGGTATAGTCTCCCAACCATACCATAAATAGACCCTTTCTTCTAGTATACAACCTCTGACATATGGGGAGGTGCGCTTGGGGCCATGTGGTGATCAATCCAGCTACTGTTTTCCATAGGCAGTCGGGCTGGAACGTTACAAAGTTGTATTAGAGTGCATGTTTATTTTCCTGTGTATTAATTTTTGGGCTTCATAGATAGGAGTATATGTATGTTTTTATGCTTATTAAATATCCATTCCTAGGACTTATCATCCCACATATGGGAAATGCTCAAGTGGATAGGGTAGGGATTACTGTTCATGTTTTTTTGTTGTTATAGTTGATATGATTTCACATTAAGTGAATGGTGTACTTTATACTACTTATGGATTTATGATATTTATGGTATTTTTCCCTTGGACTGGTATGGAAAGGATGAATCATTTCATACATCATAATAGGAACATATAAATTCACATGCCATGAATATACCATTCCATGTAGTTGCATATGTAGGTTGCTTGATGATTTGATTCGTGTTCCTTGAGTGATATGTCATGCTTTATTGTATCACATGCTTAGCTATTTATATTCCATGTTACTTTAATTATTAGAACAAATTCCCTATTTACTATTCCATGCTTATGTTATTTCATCATGTTTCTCTGTGTTAACTTCTTTTAGTGACATGCTTCGCTTTGTTTTTAAATATGTAATTGGTAGCATAAGCTAAATGTAATTGGTTTCAATTAAAAAGGAAAAAAAATCCAAACTAAAAAGTTTATGGGTGCTTAATGGATTGGTATATGGGAATACATATGACTAGACTATTTAACATGAAAATTTTGTATTATAAAATGGTTTTAAATGTAATGCCTATTAAACTTTAATTTGAAATGAACTAGTTAACCATATAAATGATTTATTGGACCCAAGTAGGTCAATTGGGGAATGGTTCTTATGATATAACACTTAATTAGTGTTTTTAATTTAAATGTTCATGAAACTACTATTGAGTTTCATGATAATTAACCAGGTTGTCTTTTTGGGACCCTCATAGGTTGCCTTATCTGTTAAAGGGAATTTATTTGGATAAATTTCATAATTATGACTAAATATCAAGAAGTGTAAAATGTTTTAAAAAGGAAGTTTCTTGAGACTTTACTTATTTGACTTGATGTGTTAATTAAATATTTTATATGTTTAAATATTTAATTTCTAATAAATATAATGGCCCTAAAATGGAACCCTAGGTGGTGTCCTTTGTTTAAACCATTGTAAAAGGGTAGCTGGAGATTTTCTTTTTGAGTTTTATTGGAATGGAAATGTGAGAATTTTTCGTAGGCTTCCTCCTTTTTAGAAATGGACTTTTGGTAGGATTTTGAGCCTAATGATTTTTTTGTTTAGCATGACATTATTATGGGTCAATGTTTTATTCTTTTGTAAGGGGAAATACCATGGTAGGTATCACCCTTAGACTTAAATGCCTTACTAAATACCATGATATTTTTGATTCTTGGTGCTGTTTGGGTTCTATTTTCCCCTGTAGGACTCTTAACTTTTTAATGAAACCTTTATTCAGATGGGTGGTCATGTCTTTATTGGCCTTTTATATGGGTGTGAGGATTGAGTAATGTTCAATTTCGACTAGTTATACTTGCCTCAAGCATGGTCGGGTATTTCATAGGTCACTTGACTCTCTCTTCTTCCTCAGTGGTGGATGACTTAGTATTTCATCATCCTGGTTAATGGTCATATGGGGAAATATGACTTTGGGTTATATCTATTATATGGACAATTTTATGATTGAATCCATAGGGAATAAAACCTATGGATGATATTAAAAATGTGCAATTTTCTCATGAAATATTAGGGTAGTATGAGTCAGTATACGTGGTACCCATCAAGTGTTTAATGACGTAACAAACCGGTTGAGTTCAGTAGGCTTGTTGAGCCTTGCACTATTGGGTACGGTCTTGGGTCATCTTCGAGGTAGAGTGACCTGGGAATAAAGAAATAAATTTTATCCCAATGATTAGGATGACTTTCAGAGACTTGGGTGTTTTGACATGCTGATCAGTTTGGTTTTGGTTTTTACACCAATTGTTTAAATGTTTGTATTTATAGAAGTTCTGATCTAGCATGATTTTAGAGTCTAGTCAATCTATTCTTTTTTACAACTAGGAAACTCCTAAGGTGGGGAGCATAATTTCGGTTCTAGTAAATGGATCCTTCCAAGTTAAAGGAACACAACCAAATAGGACCATTGGAGAATGGTTGAGCTTTCTTAAATCCCATAAGGATTGTGAACATTATATCATGTCGGTGCTTGATCAATAACATGACCTTAGTGTGGTTGGTAGTGTATAAAACCTTTTAGAAAGACCATTGGTTGTGGGAGGACTTTGGTAGTTAATCTTGAATGATCATGGGATGCCTCATGTTGTAAAGGCATGATGATCGATTAATGACAACGCATTGACAGGTGAAGCCGAGTTACTTCAAAGGTATCAACCAATAGGGGTTCAACCATTTTCCTTATGGTAATCTTTAAAATTTCTCTTAGTGTACTCTTCCTTGATATATGATCATGTACCCAATCTTGATGACATCCTTGATACAGTAAGAGAGTGTTGGTATTACGACACACTATAGTTTAAATTTTTTAGGTAGATTAAGTGGTCACCCAGTGTTGCATGCTGAATGTGTGGTTCTTATTGAGGCTTGGATAGTCTTGAGTGACCTTGAATTTATGTGTAGAAATACCTTGGATTAACTCTTGTACACCATCCATTTATTCTAACTTGACCGCCAGGCTGATGCTGCTCTAGGCTCAATCAATGTTATGATGTGGACGTCTTGGCTTTGTACCAACATCTCACTCATAAACATAGAGTATGGACTACCATGGGTTAGTTCCTTACACTTTAGTCATTTCAATATGAGTTTATCCTATAATTTTTATTAATCTCAGTGATGCTTAAATCAAGGAACATCCCAAAAAGTCAAGTATAGAATTTGGTGGACATGTTCATAGTGAATGCGAGATACCTTGGAAAAATACATCACTATTCAGTTTTTAAAACACTGACCGATTAAGATGAGAATTTTTTTGAATGGTTGGCTAGAGTGTCTTGACTAGTTATCTCTCTTGTTCAATGGAACTATCAGTGAAGGTCCATTTATAGCACATCATTAGGTGAGACAAGAGAGGTTTGTGTCAGCTAGGGCTTTTCAAGAGGAGATACCTCGACCTGGATAAATGAGGTTGGTGGGGAATCTACTATCTGACTATTTCAAAATTATGCCTAATAATTGATAGAATTCTTGAGGTGTGCTTCATAGGAAGTTCTGATGGTATAGGTGGCATGGATCAGAATTGATCCCCCCTTTTAAGGTTTGAGACATATGCCGGGGAGCACCATGAGTTAGTTGTTTTAAGATATGATCACATGGTCATGTTTCTAGATAAATGAGCTCAGATAAGCATTGTTTCGGTGTTCTGGTTGTAAAAAAACAAGCATTGGCTCAGATCTTAATAAATAAAGTGAAAATTTCCTAATCAATTATTAGAGGTGCGTTGGGAATTTAGAAACACAACATGACTATTTGAGAAAGACTTCATGAAACTTGTAGTTTGGGTGATGTATTCATTGTTTCTGAAGGTTTCTCCAAGATGAGAAGTTCTAAGGTGGGGAGGTTGTAAAAACCCATGTTTTTGAACTGGACAAAAAACTAAAGAAATTTTAATTTCTCATTTATTGGATGGGGCATTTTACAAACCAAGATTCAAATCTTAATTTCTAGAGTTGGAACACAATAATGTTTTTTTAAAATAAAATAAATTATTTAAATTAAAATTTAATAAAAATAAATGGGGAGTAAAAATGAAGAAAAGTTTTAATAATAACAATAATAATAATATTATTTTTATTAATATGATTATGATTAATAATAATAATAATAATAATAATAGGTTAGTTTTTTTGTTAAGAGACCCAAGGGGTCTCCCCCTCCTCCTTTAGCATGATGCACCCCTCCCCTTCCATTCAAGAACACCACCACCCTTAGTTGAACCCCCTTACTGCGTGTCCCCTCTCCTCCATCTCCCTCTCCTCTTGATGATTTCACCTAGATCCTTAATGAATCTCACTCGATTTGTTAAGGTAAGACCTTCTGATCTCATCTCCATCCTTGGTTGGTAGTTTTTCCTCTCTTTCTCACCTTATTTCAAATCGGTTGAACCCTAGGTTAGGTTTTAATCTAATTTTTGGTTTCTTATCTATTATTAGGGTGTACAAAGGGTCTCTCGGGTTGACCTTGTTCATGTTCTAGCATCCGCTTCTAAAGCCAAAGAGAATTGGTTTGATTTGGTTCACCACTATTGATTTAGGGTAACGTTTTCCTTCTTCCTTCATTGTTTCACTATTTATTTTTTGGGGATTTCTTAGTCTCTGAGTTCCTAGTATTTTTCTTTAAGTTATTTGGCCTCACTACAATCATTTAATCTAGTCATTGTTGCTTTGAGAGTGTTTAGTGGCTCCTTGAAGGCTTTCACTCACACACACACACACACACACACACACACACACACACATATATCTTCCTTGTATATATTTCCTCATGGAGAGGGGAATATGTATATTGGATTAAGGGGTATATATATAGGAATGTATGTTTGTTTAAGTGTGGAGTAATATTTTCTATTTAAAATGTCAAGTTCTGAGTGTTCAGCTTGGTTCTTCTCTCAAGGTAAGATCCCTATCCTTGACCCTTTAAATTTAAGAATACTTTAAGTTATTCTATACGTAAATTTATTTTTTTTCCTTCGATAAATTGAAATGTGGTTCATGAATGAAATGCATAAATATGATAAATGATTTGTTTGATAAATAAAATCATATTTTTATAATAAAACCCCTCCAATGGAGGTACACTATCTTTTAAGCTAAAAAGTAGTGATTATAATTTTATTCTTACTTGGACTATTACATTGATGTTTCTTTGTGCTTAGATGTTACGATTGATATCTAGAATGTTTAGTACATAGCCCCTAATAGAATTAGAAAAATGGAGTTTCCCTTTTAAAATGTTTAAATAACCAAGACATCGTCTATGTGCTTGGATCATATTCTAAATTTAATGATTTGGCATGCTTTATAAAAATAGAATTCCCATGTAGGAATTTGTCTTATTTGACCATGGTACCTTATAAGTACCATTTGAACCTTGATAAAGGAATTATCTTTAATAGTTTAATTAAATGTCATAAATTTAATGGAATGGAATGACATGATGGATTTCCTTCCTTAAATGTTTTAAATAAATCAATTTAAATGGGACTTATTAGGGTAGTATGACCAAAACTCTGGTTATAATTAAATAAGCATGGTTTATGTAAAAATTTTCAATGGTATGACTTAAATATATTCAACGACATGATTGATGGAGTTTGCATGCCTTGAATGGAATTGATGTGGGTGGTATAAATTAAATCCATTTTTTATCTGATATAATTATTTATAGTATATGTGATATGTGTGATCATGTCGACATGCCGCGAGCATGACCAGATAAATTGGATAATCCCTATTAAACTAGGATATTTTATTTTTAATTGGGTCCATAATCAAGGATATCGAGACCTACATCCACTTGATAGGTGTGCTATCCTTGGATTTAATGGAATCCTTGTTTGTTTGACTTTTGATCCCTATAATAATTGGATAAATCGATTGATTATTGGATTAGACTTTTGAATTGGAATAATAATAAATTGTGTGATTTCTTATGGTAGAATCACCTTGGATAAACAAGTTAATTAATATATTAATGATTTTAGGGTCGAATGATTAATTAAATAGGTTTGATAAAATTATGATGATAATTAGAAACTTGGATTAATGAAATGAATTGGTTTGACATAATTTTTTTTTATAAATTGATCATTGTGTATTATAATGATAAATATGGTATGTTTGATACTAGAATTGTGATTTTTCTTGCTTGTATTTTGATCTTATGTGATATATATGTGATTGATACATGATGTTTTGATACAGTTTGGAATGTTGAGTTTGTCTGGATATGACTCATGTTTAATGTGGATGTTTGAGGGATTGGTGCATGTTATTCTATACTACTTGAGGGAAATGATTATAGGTAATTGATACCTGAGGGTAGAGTATATGATTATATGGGATGTCTGTAGACTCATGTTTGGTTTTGATGCTTGAGGTCTTGGTGTAAGTTTCTATACTTCTTGAGATCTAGGTGAACTGGTAATGAATTAATGAGGGAATATTATATGATTATATTGGATGCATGAGGGATAAATTCACATTCATACAATGCCCAAGGTTGAGATTCTAGTGATGATTGAGAGATTGGTGCATGTTTTCATACCACCTGAGGGCTAGGTGCACTAGTACTAAATTCTTGAGGGAAGATTATATATTTATTTCAAATGCCTGAGGGAAAGATGCATAGTTACATGATGCATGAGTGAAAGATTCTAGTTATTCCTGAGGGTGATATTTTGTTTAGCCTGGGGGAAGAGGACATATGTTTATGGTATATTTTGGGTGATTCATCCTCGGTAGGAGAATCTACCACCGATTTGGGTTATCTATCTTGATATAGGATGATCTACCCACAAACATAGATACCTGGTAGGGTGCCAAAGTAGGTATAGCTGCTAGGTGTACCTTAGGAACTTGGGTGGGTTATTTATCTATTCAGTGCTTATTTTTTTATTTTTTTACTTATATCTACTCATTGATTTACATTTTATATCAAGTAATGGATTGGGTTAGACATGATGGGTGCCAGCCTACTGAGATTATTATCTCACACCCTGATCGGGTTCTGTTTTTAATCTGAGTAGATCTTCTTGCTCTTAGGTCTTTGGATTCATTTATTGTACTATGCTATGTTCATGGGAGATAGGGATCACAAAAATGGGATCTTTCTTAGGATACTCTAAGAGTTGACCATTGGGTTTTTATTTTATTTTGTTATTTTGTACTGCTTGTACCATGTAGTAACACATGACATTACATGAATAATTATATGGAATTTGTGTTTCCCATTTTATTATTATTCAGATATTATATTATTATTTTTCTCTTTTCCTTTCATTATTATTAATTCTTATATTGTTTTTTGTGTTAATATTATTATAACACTGTGCGACTCTAATATAGAGGGTATAGTCTCCCCACCATAGCATAAATAGACCCTCACAACTAATCGGAAACCTCTAGTATATGTGGCTGCGCACTTGAGGACATGTGGTGAGTGGTCCGACTACTATTTTCAACAATCAGTCAATCTAGGACATTAAATTATCCATCCAATGGAAAATAAAAACATTGATCGTGCATACGTATAGAATACCACCTCATAAGATGATGTATTTCATTTTCCATCATCGTCACTTATGGATGGTAATAATGATAGATAAAAATGAAATAATATGATATATTTGATAAAAATTTTATCATATAGGGGTAAATAAATATTCTACATTTTTCTTTACCATCCGATGAAAAATAAAAACGTCGCTCCTATATATGTGTAGACTACCACCTCACAAACCGATGTATTTTATTTTTCATAATCACCTCACAAGGATGGTATATATAAATGGATTTAAAGAAATGATATTTTATTTAGGTTATAATCATCATTCTAGATAGATAAAATTATACTTGCCTTATTTCCATCACATTCATTGAAAAATGGAAGTGTTACTCATGCATACGTACAAAATACTGTCTCTATAATGTAAAGAAATTCATTTTTCATAACTACCTTACATTGTTTTCTATATATGTAAAATTCATATATAAAAATTATAATTATAACATTATTAAGATTCTATAAATGATATAATCATGATTAATTTGACCATAGTTAACCTAACAAATCCATTTTGGACTTATGAGCTAAATATACTCAAAATGTTCAACGTGAAATTAATCGATTAATTAATTGAATATGTCATGGGTAAAAGTTAAATAAAAGGAATAATAAACTTGAAAAAGTATATCAACAAAGTAAATAATTAACATAAGTTTATTTTTAAGGAATTTAAAGAGTGTATGTGATGAGTTATAATCGAGGTAAGGGATTTATAGTCTCAATTTCATTTCTTTAAGAGTTAAGCTATATTCAACACATGTTAAGATATGAATGTATTTTAAAATTTTTATCTAAAAATTAAAGTTTTTATAAATCCATTAAAATTTATTTCCTTCAATGTTTTATTGGTTCAAAAATTTTCAAGTCAAAAGGGATTTCCTTTAAAAACTATTTTAAAAAACTTTAGGTATCCTTTCAAACTACTTTCATTCCATACACATGTTTTATTTAAATTTATTCTATGAAATATCCTATTTACTCATATATGGTTTATAAAATCATTTTTATACTCCCTTTGACTTTATTATAAGGTTTAGAAAGGAATATTTTTATTGTTTTTTGAACAAGGTGCTTTTACTGAATGTGTGAAAGGAATCATTATTTTAACTTTTATGACATAAATATCATTTTATTCTATCATTAAGTTTCATTAATTTTAAGCTCACTTTACATTTTTCCATGGTTATTTTAAAATAAAATATTTTCCTCAATATTTTGGGAATTTTTAGTTTTAAATATTTTTCAAAAGAAAGGGATATTTCTCCTTTTATATGAAAATTGGAAATTATTTTTTATGGAATTTATGATGAAAATGTAAAATATTAAAAAATATTTTATTCATAATATGTTATTTGAGCATTATAGATGATTATGGGTGATATTGATACAACTTATATGGATGGTGCGCTCGATTCAAATAATATGAAGGGTAAGCCTGATATAACTCCCCAATGGATTGGATAATGATCCTTGTATTCAAAGGTAAGGAGGGAGTTAACCAAGGATGATTCTGCTATATATTTAATTAGCTTCCTGTTATTTCATACATAAGTAAACAAAAGTTATAAATATAATTCTCTAAGATTTATATAAGGGTCTCTATTTTATTTCTATGAGTTTTAAAGGTTTTATTTGATAAAAAGTTAATTTTCTAATGTGGATATGTTTTTTTATGTTCTTAAATTTTTATTATGAAAAATGTGAAAATTTTATGGTTTTTTTATTTTTTTCATTAGACTAATGGATTTATTTCCTTTATTCTATTATTGAGATTTTTTACTCTTCTAAAGTTTTCAAATGTTTTTTACAGGGCCTAAGGATGAATGAGAACTATTATGAAGTCTTTCTCTAAATAAAGAAAATTTTCCTTGAATGAATAAAGTGCATAATTAGTGAAAATTGGAGTGTGACATATAAATTATATTTTTTTTGGGAAAAAATGAACACTACATGTCAGTGTTCCTTATGTAATGTAATTGTTTTCTTAATTTTCTAAAACTCGAGACCTAAAATACAATGAGAATGTAAGAAAGTAAAACCCTTGTTATTAAAATCATAATTATGGGTTAAATAAGATATGGGTTCTTAGGGTTGGTGTTAGAGAAAGGGTTTATATAACTTTATAGGATATGATATTGCAAAAATATTTAGAAAATTTTAAGGGATAATATTTTGGTTTCAGATTATAATTTATAAGTATTCTATAAACTTGATAGTTATTATTCTAATATGAATTATGGTTATTTTGGGATTATTTTAAGAAGTATAAAATAACCTAACTTAAAGAATCCTAGGTTAAACTTATGGTTAATTAGAAGAATCATAGATTAAATGAAGAGTTTCCCGGAGTAATAAATTCACAAGATAGACTAATAAAATTTATTTAGTTGTTTAATCTAATTTTATTAATTAAATTATTGGTTATTGACTCAAAAAATTTGTTTCATCAGGGTAAAATATCTTATTCAAGATGGATGGGTAGAAATAAAAAAACCCCCTTTCTATTCTATAGGATCCACTTGCAATAATAGTTGTAAAATATTTACCTTCTCTAGTATTAAAATTACCATAAAAACACTTTGTAATGTTTCCCAATCCTCTTCTATACTTTTACATCATGAGGGATCTTGGGATACATTTTACTATGTTTTAAAAAGAAAAAAATCTTGTCATACACATTTTGGAATATAACATAAGGGACTTTATCATGTATTAAAAATGGATGAATTAGAATAAGGATTTCCAACCCTCTACTCAGCTATATGAGAGGGTGTATTTCAATTAGTTTATATATTTATCTTATTATTTTATTTTATTTTATTTTTATAAAAACTGAACCTTATTTGAAAAATTTAAACCAAACCATATCCTAATTTATTATGAGAAAAAAGTTTGATATGATTTCTTAGGACTATATATTAAAACAATGGAACTATTTACAACTTTCAATCTCTATCCACATATATTTCAACTAAGATTTAATTATTGTAAATGGATAAAGGAAGTAGATGAAATTGGAAAGTTTTTGAGGAATTCTAACAATCTATAGACTCGACTTGGTAGATCATGGGAAATCTGTCTTTGAAATTGGGATTAGAATGAATAGTGATATATATTCAAAGGTATGAGTTATTTATGTTTAAATTAGAAAACATGAATATATTGTGATTGATGAATCTTAGGACATGATTCATATTTTTTATTGTAGGAATGAAGTATAAAAAAATAATATAGAAAATTTTGGATAATGGATTATGAAGAACATTTAATGACTGAATGTGTTTACATATAGGGTTTCAAGAGTTATAATGTAGTGTTAATTTATTTAAGGGTTGATAAATTTAATGGAATTAGTACTTTTTTTATGTTTTGTGTTATGTGAGTACTTTTGGATACATTTATTGAGTTTTTATAATTTTCGAGGTATATGTAACTCTTATGTTTAACTTGTGTTGAAGTGAAAAGGTTATTTAAATAATAATGATTTTATTTTTTGTGGAAATAAGTTGTAAGGTATTGATAACCATTAGAGTTAATATAATATTTTAAGTTGAGGTAATTATAGTTAATTAGAATAAAAGGGTTATTACATTTTGGGAACGTATGTATTTTATTATAGATAAACATGAGATTGAAACATTATTTGGTGAATAAGTGATTAAATTTATTCTTGAAGTATTTAACTATATTTGTAACATTATATAATTAAGGTAAATGGAAATATTTTTGGATAATATGTGAGTTTTTAAGGAATAAAAGTTGAATTATCTTTTGGAATCATATATGATTTTATTGTCAATTTATGGTGATATAGGTTATTTATGAAAAATATTAAAATATTTTTGAGATTATATGATTAGTGAATACACATTTTTGTATATGGATTTATGAATTATTGATATTATTTAGAGATAATTATTCAGTTAATCTATAAAGAATATGAGAACAAATAATTCTAATCTTTGGGTTTCAAACTTTATTAGGCATATTTTGAAGAGTTTTGAGGTTAGATATTTATTGAATGATTTAAGTATAACTTTAGGTGTTATTTTTAAGGAATTTTATATTAATGTGATGTTTATTCATATGAAGGTTTATACATACTGAATATTATCTTATCTTTCACTAAACATTTTGGTTTTGATTAATTTATAAATATAGGAGGAATTACATGTTATCCTTTTATGGATATTATGATCCATTAAAAGTTAATTTTAGTGCTTCAAGCATGAAAAAAATCCATCTTAAATATTCATTTCATAGATTAAGAGATGATATAGAAGTGGTAAAACTTCTCAAAGCATAATAAAAAGATGAAATTCATATTTTTGAATGGAAATAAATCAAGTATATTTTATTGTGTTCTATATATTTTCCCCCTAATGATTTATGGTTTTTTTTCATTAACTTTCTCATGACCAAGTTATCTATCAATATCTATTATTCCTTGGGTGTTATTTTTCTCATTCATGTATATATTTTCAGTTCCTTCTAATGTTCTACTTATATAAGAACCTGATTATGTGTTATTCTAGGAGACCTTTATGTGTCCACCTTCCACTTTTAAAAAGAATATTTTATTATTCTTTTTTTACAATATGGGATTTAAATAAATTTATTTTTAAGTATCAAAATGGTTTTTCTTTCATGATAGTATGTTTTATCTTCCACTCCCAAGAATTGATTAAAAATAAAGTTTCAAACACATTTTTACTTGGAATGAGATAAAATTTCAAGTATTAAATTTATTCAAGGGGATAGAATATAAAAACCTAAAACTTTAGTTTATAATAATACTATTCTCGATAGCTTTCTTAACATGTAATACTAATCTTTAAGCAAATTGGGATATAATATAAAAAATTATTATTTAAATTTTATTTTTATAACAAAATTATTAAATTCAAGTTATGGACAGGAATAATAACATTTTTAAAAACATTTATAAAGGTTTTATATAATTAAAATTTATTTATTAATATATAATAAATAAGTACTCAATTTTTAGTAGTTATTTTATGCTTTTAAAATATGTTTTCTTCAAAAATGGGTTTTATTTCATATTTTTGTGTGGAAATTATAATAAACTTCTACAACCTTTAGAAATTTTATATATTAAAAAGGGTCAATTTTTGAAATCATCATATAAAAATTATATTAGGGTTAAATTTTGGTATTTTTTTAAAAAGATTGATTTTTCAATAAATAGTAAAAACTTACATTTTTTGTAAAACTGTAATTTATTTTAATTAAATAAAATAATTTAGATGTATCATTATATTTTTAATTTTATCTTGAAGTAACATAAGTATAATTTAATTATAAATAATTTATTTATTTACATAGGAATTATTATTATACTTATTTTTGGTATAAGATCATTTTTGGGCTTAAAAACACATTTTTCTAAAAACATTTTTATTGCATTTTGGGTTTTTATCTTAAATTAATTTCTTCCATTTTTAGAGATTTAATATTGAAAATTTTATTTTATTTTTTTAATTATTAGGTTCAAATATTTTAAATAGTTAAACTTCATTTTTGATCATTATTAATAGTAACTTTGGTAAAAAAGGTAGTTACCATAATAAGAGTTAAAACTTGATAAAAGGGTTCAATATAAAATAATAAGGGTTAAATTTACTTAAAAACTTGTATAAATCCTATTTTTGGTCATATTTGTACCCCATATCCTTTATTATTAAAACATATTCTATTTTGGAACTAAATTTCTTGAGTAGTACATTAATATATTTTAAAATTTTAAAAAATTACAAGTATGTCCTCTCCCTCACTTATAAAAGGACACCCCCTATTTTCTCTTCTCCATAATTAAAGTGACTATTATTATGAGGAACAGAACTTAAACATTACATATTCTAGTGTCTTTAGACTATAATTCAATTTATTTTTTCTAATATATTTTAGGATTATAGTTTATGAAAATTAAGTTATAACTCATACATAAAAAAATATTTTACAAAGTGGAAACTTCTAATCAATATCCATATTTCCCGAAATATAAAACTATTAAGGATAAAAAAGTTTTCTTTTCCTAAAATATATTTAAAATTTTAATCTTGATGTATTCCTTTTTCTTACTCATCCTTAAAATCCTGTAAAAAACATTTTAAAAACATGTGATGAGTACAAACAGATTTGTAAGGGACATAAAATAAAAGAAATAAAACCATTAGTCCATGAATACTTGTAAAATTTTTCTTTTTAAAAGAAATATCTAGGCTCAAAATAAAAATTTTCTTACAAAATAAATCACCTTATCTACCCAAGTATTTTCATAAAACATTGCATAAGAAAAATTAAAGGAAAAATATAACTCATAAAGGTTTCTTTGAAGATATTATAAACTCATGATTTTCTTTCACAAAGTTATACTTTTCACTTTTAATAATTATTAAATGATTTATTTTGAAAAATAAATTCATAGCTTACATTTTTGGAAATAATAGGATTACCATAAAAATGCATAAAAAGAATAGATAAAACACATTGGTATAGAAAGCATAGATAAAACATATTGGTATCTTGGGACATCACTTTCCATATCACTCTTACAAATGGAATAACTATATAGCCGAACTCTATTCCTAATGAATTAGAGGGCTATCATGAACCCAACCATCCTTGGTTTATAACGTAACAAACCGTATTTAGTTTACAACGTAACATCCTGTCCTTGGTTAATAACATAACCACACATCATTAGTTTATAACATAACCAAACATTATCAGAAATAATTTCCATGAACTATAACATAGTCATAACACATAAAATCTTACAGTTTTTAAAATTACACGCATAAAATATTATTTTCACCCATAATAAAACATTTTCATATATTAAAATATCAATTCCATATAAATACCCATTTTCAATACCAAAATACCCCGAAAAAGGGAAAAAGGTTTCTATTTTAAGAAAAAATAAAATATTTTAAAGGAATAAAAACATAAAATAATGTTTATGATTCTAGAAAAATTATTTATTTCTATACATGTTAAAATATAACATTAATTTTTTATTTTGTAAAGAAATTGAAACATTTAATAAAAAAGATTAATTTTTGAAAACCTTTGAAAGAAAATAAAAAGAGGCCTAAAATTTCATTTAAAATCCATTTAATTACATAGAAAAATATCCATAAAACAATTTTAATAATATTTTCATAGAAGATAAATATATATAAAATTAAAATTTAAAGTATTTTAAACAATGTTTTTAGTTAAAGAGTCCCTTACGTACATCATTAAAAATATTCCTTATTCTATTATTTTTTTAAGAAAGTAAAATATGGTCAAAATGAAATTTATCATCCATTAAAGCATAAAAAATAATTTTCTAAAAATATTTATAATAAAATTGAATAAAATTATTTAGAAATTAAATCTTTAAAACTTTTTAAAACTTGGTTTTAAGTAAAAGGGTCCCTTTACTTGAGTTTGAATCATCTTGTATGTTCTCTACCTTACTGAATAATAAAATTATGTTAATTATTTACTTTATTAAGAAAATTTTTCAAAATTTTTTTTCCTTTTATTTCACTTATGACCATGTTATATATAATTACTTAATTAATTAGGTTTTCATCAGATGTTTTGGTGATATTTGGATTATATATCTTAAATGGAATCGATAGGTTTACTATGGTCAATGTGGTTATTATTTTAACATATAAAAAACAATAATAATGAAATATTTATAATTTTTATTCAAAAATTATAAATTTAAAATAAATCATGATTGTTTGTTATTAAAAATCAACAACAGTACAATTATGGATATGGTAGGTTGTACGTACACATAAACAACATTTCCACTTTTCAATGATCATTATAGAAAGAAGGTAAGAACTATTTTATCATTAAAAAATGATAATAATATAATTAATTCAATATTATTTATTTCAATATTTTTATATATATCATCCATGTGATGAGTTTATGTAAAAAATAATCACATTCTTTCATGGAGGTGGTAGTTCACATGTACGCACAAACGACGCTATCATTTTTCAATGAGTGAAAAGGTAATAAATAAAATGGTATATTATCATTTCATATTGATAAATATGTAATTAATATAATATTTTTTTCATATATATAACATATATTCATTAAATTTATCCTTATTACATTCCATGTAAAGCATTACTAAAAAATTAATGGCATCGCTTCATGAGATAATAGTTCACCGTACACACAAGTGACATTATTGCACCACCCATAGAATGAAAATTAAGAAGGTATATGTGATATAATAATTTTAAAAGTATAATTATGTTAAAAATATAACATATGTACTTAAAATCCATCATTATAACAATCCATGAGAGATAATGATGAAAAATGAATTACATCGGTTTGAGTGGCGGTAGTCTGCTATACATACAAATGATGGTTTCATTTCCTATTTGATGGAAGAGGAGGTGGATTTAGGTTATTAAATTAAAATAATGACATATAAGTATATGATAGATACTATTTTTATTATATCAGCATAATTTAATAATATTTGAGGGAGGTGGAATAAGAAATAAAATAAAAATTCCTGGTTAAACACTATAACTCTTCTTCAGACAACCTCCTTAGGTTAACACCAAAAGCCTTCTTAGGATGGATTTTTGATAAAAAAAGGGATATAGGTCTTGGTTAGGGAATTAATTAATTCAATTATTCTTGAAATAACAAAAAGGATTTGAAGGTGTGAAGAGGATAGAAAAGGGGGTGGGATTTTATAATCGGGGGAGAGGACACACTTGGAATTTTTGAAAAGAAAAATTTTTTTCCAAATTTTTCTCGTGATTGAAGGATAAAAATGGAACATTATCAATAATTATATGATATAAGGTTGAAATATGGATATTATATATAATTTATACAATTTTTAGGTTATTTTATCCCTTATCGTTTTAGTTTAACACCTCGGTAAACCAGTTTTTACCTTAACCACTTTAATTTTTTTTACTATTTTCACTGTTAATTAGGGGAAAAAATTAATTTTAACTTATTATATAAAATAAATTATTATTATTTAAATATGGAATCAATTTTACCAAATTAAATTCATATATGTGGCATAATTTAATTTAAAATTAAACCTACAAATGTGATAAAAAAGTGGTTTTTCAAGAAAAAGATGATTTTTTATTAACTCAATGAATAATACTAATATTTATATGAATTTAAATTAATATTTATAGATATATAATATATAAATCTCATTTAAATAATTCCTTATTAGGTATTATTCTAATTAATTAATAAGGATAAACATTATGTACTTTAAAATAATTTTAAAAAAACCCATTTTAAACCTAAAAATAAAATTATACTAAAATTAAGTTTAAATATGATCAAAATGTAATTAGTTTGATTAAATATAAATAAATAATAATCATGTTACTTAAAATCAAATTCAAATCATAATGGTACTTTAAAATTAAATAATTTATCGAAAATAAAAGATAGTTTTACCAAAATCACTATTCACAAAAAATTAATATTTTATGAAAAATCCCAAACTTTTACCCTAAGTTAAGTATTATATGATGATTTCAAAAATTTAGTTCCTTTTATCAAATTTTTTTTCTAAATTTTCTATAAATTAATTATAGTATTCTAACACAGAAAAAAATAAAAATCATTTTTGAAGAAAAAATATTTTTGATAAATAAAATGTCATTAATAAAATTCAGTGATTATTTATTAGGAATTTATCAATAAAATTATATTGAGTAATATATATATATATACATTTCATAAAGTATTTAATTATATTCATACCATCAAATTTATCAGCTAGGTTATAACGATAATATATTTTGTGATTCTTTTAAGCTCGATGTTGCGTGTCGAATAGGCTATCAAACACAATATTATTCTTGTAAAATTTTAGGGTGTTATGTCCTCCAAAACTTTAATAAATTTTATCATCAAAATTTAAACTTTATAATGTTAATTAATGGTTTTACAATTTAAAATATCTTTCTTGAAGTCCCACATTGTAGAAAGGGATAATAAAACTTTCTTTTGATATGAGAGAAAATTAAGTACGAAGGTTATGTGGAATAAAAAATAATAGGTTTCCAAATATGAGAACATTGGTGGGAAGTGAATATTTTTACATGGTAGAAAATTTTTCTACCCAAATAATTATGGATATTGAAATAGATCATTGATCACAATAAAGTGAAAGATCCTGAGAATGTCAAAATCTACAAAACCATAAACCAAGGAGGTGTGAAAAAGTCGATCATTTCATCAGAAATGAACAAAATAGGATAAAATTTTCATTTTCAAGATCATTTTCCTAGGGTTTAGAAATTACATTCCATATATAATAAGAAAATATGGAAATACAATTACATGATAATTTTAATTTCATCCTTTAATCAATTTCCACCACAAGATCATATATTTATTTTAATGATGGGTATTCAATTCTTTTAATGATTGAAGCATTAAAATAAAATTTTAAAGGATAAAATAATCATAAAAGTATAAAAAAACATTCCTACTTTATTTAGAAATTAACCAAAACAAAAATGGTTAGAAAAAGGTAATATTATTCCCAAAATTAATAAAAATTTATATAATGAAATACAACATTAATATCCAAGGCTTCAACAACAACATCCAAAGTTTATCTTAGATAATTTTATAAATAAATATCATTAAAATTCTATAAAATATTCCTCACTAAGATTGAAATCCAAAAATAAGAAGGGTTTGATCACATATTCATTTGAGATTGATTTAACATTTATCTCTAACAAACCAATCACTTTTGAAGTCTCATAACAAAAATTTTATATGCCTTAATCATATAATATCCAAGATATAATAATAATTTCTATAAATAACTTAAATTACCACAATTCCATAGTAAAAATATAATTGAACCTTTATTCATCAAATAAAATAGCATAATTTTTTATTTACCTTAATCATATGAGGTTTCCAAAATCACGAACTTATTCCAAAATAAAATTAATCAAATCTTCACCAAATCACTTTTCAATCCCTTGGTTATCTATATGATAAGACATATACTCCCAAAATCAACTTAATCATTATATATCAAACCATTTGAGAGAAAAAATGATGTTATACTAACTAGTACAACACATAGGCCAGTGGTTGGTGTTACACCCTTGTATCCCTTCAGTTATGGGTTTAAGTCCCACAACCTTGATTAATGTGACACACTATCCCTTTTTAAAAAATATACTAACAAAATTATTATAACATTCCTATAAATATGGTAAAAATAATAAAAAATAATCTTAAAAATAAAAGATCATATAAACCATAATGGTTTAAATTATTTTAAACTTATGTCCACAAAATGAAAAGCGAATTCACCCTCAATTAACATCTTAACATTTTAAAATTAATGTTTTATATACCATAAACATATATCAAAACTCAATAAATGTATCCAAAATTACTCCCATCACATAAAACACGAAAAGAGTGTTAATTCATTTAAACTTATGATTATCTTTAAATCTACCTCTATATCATAACTCTTGAATACCTTGATGTAGACACCTTAATCACTCAACATTATTTATAATAAATTAACCATTATTTTACATATTATTCCTTAATACTTCTTTTCTGCAAACACAAATATGAATCATTTCCTAGGATTCAAAAATTTCAAAACATAAGCCAGGATATAATACATACCATTCATATGTCATATTTAGTTACATCGTCTTCAACAATAGAAGAATTTAAAATTTCTAGGAATTTATTTGTATAGTCTTGTTGATCATATTCTTGAGATTTTCTCCTTGGAAATTTATTTTCATAATTCCCAAACTCCCCACATTTAAAACATTCAATTTATACCTTGGGAAGAATTTTATTCCCTATCACTATGTTAACTAAATGCTTCCTTTTTCCCAAGAAAATTATTGATTTATGAACCACTTTACAACATGGAAAAAATACTTTAGTTCTCATAAAAAATTTTCTTGGGCGTTTATTTCTACATTCTTGACATATAGGTCATTTAATGTTTTTACCTTAGTGATATTTATCACCTAAACATCTATATAAGTCCATTTTTCTCTTTTTTGGTGTTCTAGGAATCTCACCTAGGTCAAAATTGTCAACAATAACTCATGATAGCTGGTTAAGAATAAACAAAAGAGTTTTCATATAGATCCCATTATATTCAGTTGCTCATTCATACAACCACTACATTTTCCTTCCTATCCATTATTAATTTGGTTTCTATTGGATCCAACCATTTAAAAAAATAAAAAATGTTAGTATGAGTATATCAAATAAACTATAATAAACCATATTACATGGAGGATAAATTCTAAGATATTCTTTACCAGGTCATTATATATTCAAATATTTCTATTTATCCAAAATAACCATAATCATCCTTAGCATACTAACCTTTGTGGTTATAGATTATTTTTACCTTAATATAAAATAACATCCTAACCTATAAATTTATCTAAACTATTGCTATGATACCAAATATAAGGACCCAACCTTAAGAATTAAATATTATAGTGTCTTTAGACTAAAATTTACTTTCTTTTCACAAATATATTTTAGGCTTATAGTATTAGATATTTAGTTCATCACTCATACATAAAAAAACCATATACATAGTGGGAACTTTTAATCAGTATTCATATTTCCCATAATATAAAACTTTTAAAAAGATTTTTTTTATTTTCATGAATTATCTACATAATTTTAATCTTGATTTCTTCCTTGTCTTTACTCATCCATAAAACCATGTGAGAAATATTTTAAAAATGCAGGATGGGCACCAAAATCTCAATAAAGGAAATAAAAGAAAATAAAGAAGCCCATTAGTCCCTGAATACATATAAAAATTTTCCTTTTCAAAGTAAACTTTGGGCTTAAAATAATCATTTTCACAACTAATAAATATTCTTCTCTGTCTAATTATTTTCATAAAACACTTCATAAAAAATACTTAATGGAAAAATAAAACTCATAAATATTTCTTTGAAAACATGATAAACTCATGATTTTTTTCACAAAGTTATACTTTTCACCTTTAAGATGTAGTAAATAATTTCTTTTAAAAAATAAGATCATTTTTCACCTTTTTATAAATAATAGGATTACCATAAAAACTCATAAAAATCATATATAAAACATATTGGTATCTTGGGACATCACTTTCCATATCACTATTGAAAATTTAATAACCATAAGTTTAAATCCCATACCCAATGCATTAGAGGTATATCATGAAGCCACCCATACTTGGTTTATAACATTACCACATACCCTTGGATTATTACATAATCACCCATCCTTGGTTAATAATGTAACCTCATATCATTGGTTTATAATAGAATTAAACATCATCATAAATAGTTTCCAATAACCATAACATAACCATAACACATTAAATATTTAAATTTTCAACATTACACTCATAAAATAGTCTTTTCACCCATAAGAAAACATTTCTAAAAATTAAAATATACCTCCCATTTAAAAAACCATATTCAATACCAAAATACAATGAAAAGAGGAAATATGTTTTTCCTTTTAAGAAAAAATGAAATCTTGTAAAGTAATATAAAATTAAAATGGAAGTTACATCAAAGAGAAACTTACTTGTCACCTTATATGTTAAAATAAATCATTCCATTTGTATTTTGTAAATAAAGTCAACATTCTGTAAAAAGATTCATTTTTAAAACCTTTGAATGAATGTAAAAAAGTTTCTTAAAATTATATTTAAAACTAATTTATGTCTATATAAAAACATCCATAAAATAATTTTAATAATATTGATATGGAAGATAAATATATTTAAAATAAATCTTTAAAACATTTACAATATGGTTTTTAGTTAAAGAGTCCCTTACATAAAACCTTTAAAAGATTTATTCTTTTTTAAAAACATTTTAAAGAAAGAAAAATATGTTAATAAATGACCTTTATCATCTATTTAAATATAAATAATAATTTTCTTGAAACATTTATAATAATCTAGAAGAAAAATATTTATAAATTAAATCCTTTAAACTTTTTAAAATGAGGTATTAAGTAAAAGGGTCCCTTACCTCTAGTCTGGTTCATCACATACATTCTTTATCTTTCTGAATAATAAACTTATGTTAATTATTTAATTCTTAATAATATTTTTCAAGTTTATTATTCCTTTATTTAATTTATTACCATTTTATATATAATTACTTAAATAATTAATTTTATGTTGGATGTTTTGATGATATTTGGATTATATGTCCAAAATAACATCAGTAGGTTGACTATGGTCAAAGTGGTTATTATTTGAACATATAAAGAATAATAATCATGAAATAATTTTAATTTTTATACATAAATTATACATTTAAAACCAATAATGAATCTTTGTTATGAAAAATTAACTACGATACAATCATGGAGATGGTAGGTCGTACGTACACATGAGTAACATTTCCATTTCTCAACGATCATTATGAAAAGAAGGTAAGTACTATTTTAAATTTATAGAATGATAAAAATATAATTAATAAAACATTATTTATTTAAATATAATTTTATATACCATCCATGTGATGTGGTGATGAAAAAATAATCGCATCGCTTTGTAGAGGCAGTAGTCCACATGTACACACGAACGACATTATCATTTTTCAGTGAGTGAAAAGGTAAGAAATAAAATGGTATATTATATTTTATGATTGATAAATATGAAGTTAATATAACAATTATTTCATATATATCTAATATATTCACTAAATTTATCCTTATTACCTTCCATGTGAAGCATTATTGAAAATGGAATCACATCGCTTCGCGAGACGGTAGTCTGTCGTACACACAAGCGACGTTATCATACCCCCCAAAGAAAATAAAGTAAGAAGGTATATATGATATAATAATTTAAAAATTATAATTATGTTAAAAATATCATATATTTATACTTTAAATACATCATTATAAAAATTATTGAGAGTTGATGATAAAAAAAGAATTACATCAGTTCATGGGGCGGTAGTCCTCCGTACGTACAAATGATGATTTTGTTTCCAATTTGATAGAAGAGGAGATGAATTTTAGTTATACCATAAAAATAATGACATATAATTTTATTATATATTTTTTTGTTAATATGTCTTCATAATTTAAAAATATATGAAGGAGGAATAAGAAGAAATAAAATAAAAATGCTTGGTTAAGCACGATACCTCTTCTTCGGAAAACCTCTATAGGTTAGCACCAAAAGCCTTATTAGGATAGATTATTGATCAAAACATGGGATATGAGTTTTATTTAGGGAAGTAATTAAGGTATTTGGGTAGGTATATTTTAAACCAAAAGGCTTTGAAGGTGTGAATAGGAGAGAAGAGAGGGTTTCCTTTTATAAGTGGGGGAGATGACACACTTGGAATTTTTTAAAATAAAAAGTTATA
Organism: Viscum album; assembly: GCA_963277665.1. NCBI lineage: Eukaryota > Viridiplantae > Streptophyta > Magnoliopsida > Santalales > Viscaceae > Viscum > Viscum album. Next base: position 826,672,707 of record OY728133.1, on the reverse strand, counting down.
CCCATGCTTTTATCATTCCAAAAGAATAAAAAATGGGCTATTATCTATAATTAGATTATATAAGGTATAAATATTAATAATAAATATAATTATACATGTTTTTTTCATTTTAAACCTTTTATTTTTAGTTAAACCCCCTAATAAACCTATTTTTACCTCAACCTTGATAAAATATTTTTACCGTATTCACTATTAATTAGAACAAAAAATTAATTTTAACTTATTATATAATATAAATTATTCTGATAAAAAAAATACTGAATTCATTTGACCAAATTCAATTCATAGAAGTTTCATAATTTATATTAAAATTAAACCTGTAGACATGATGAAAAAGTAGTTTTTCAAGAAGTATATTTTTCATACAAAAAATGATTTTATATTAACTCGATGACTAGTAATAATAACTATATAAATTTAAATTAATATATATATATATATATATAATTTAAACAATTCCTCTTTAGTGATCATTTTAATTAATTAAAATAGAGAAAAACTATGCACTTTAAAACAGTAAAAAAACGTTTTAAACCCAAAAATAAAATTATACTAAAATCCAGTATAAAGATAATTATAATGTAATTAGTTGGATTAAATATAACTAAATAATACTTATGTTAATTTAAAACAAATTTAAATAATAATGGGACTTTAAATTACATAATTTATTGAGTATAAAATTTATATATATATTTCATAAATATTTAATCATATTCATACCATACAATTTAAATTCTAGGTTATAATGATCATATATTTCATAGGTTATTTAAGCTCAGTGTTGCATGTCGAACACACTATCAAACATAATGTTCTTCTTTTGAAATCTCTGGGTGTTACACTTATTTTAGAAAGTAATTTAAAAAAACTATTAATAATATCTGTAGACACCTCCTAGTGTTTTTGGTTGGATCATAATACCATCCTAAGAATGATTTCGTATAAAACATAAGAGGTTGTCTAAAGAAGAGGTCTAGTTCTTAACTGAGTGTTTTTATTTTTATTTATTATTTTACCTCATTAAAAAATCTCTTAAACATTTTAATATAATTAAATAATTATCTAAAAAGTATTTAATAGTTATTATGTTTATGTTATTACCCTTTTTCATCTACTCATCCATCTAATGTAAAATAAAAACATCATTCTTAGATACATATGGACTACCACCTTACGAGACAATATATTTCATTTTTCCTCACCTCCTCTTAAATATTTTCATAATGATGGATCCAAAATGAAATAATATAAAATATATGATATAAATTTTATTTTATAATGGTAAATAAAAATTATACTTCTTTCTTTACCATCCAATGAAAAATAAAAAAATTGCTTGTGCATACATGCAGACTACCGCCTCTGGAACCGATGTATTTTATTTTTCATAACCACATCATAGGGTTGGTATATATAAATTTATTTAAATAAATAATATTATATTTATGATATAATAATAATTATATAAATATAAAATTATATATACCTTATTTCCATTATATTATTTGAAAATGAAAATGTTACTCATGCGTACATATGTACTACCTTCAGCATGATGTAATGTAATTAATTTTCATTGTCATAACCCAACCCACTATGACCCCTCCTGGGTTTCATGTAAGAAAAGGGTGAAATCCCAAGATCAAATTTAATAGTCTAGGTGCTGGAGACTATCACTGAGTAGGAATATCACTGAAATGGGAGATCTTATCCTAAAGTACGTGCACACACACACACACAACTTTTTCTATGCAACAGTACATAGTTAAATAAAAAACTAAAACATATAGAGTATAAAAAATGTATGAAACAACCTCTTGGAAATACATCAAAGTAAAAAAAGAGAATACAAATGATATAAAATATTAAAAATACATTCCCAACTATAAAAGATGTCCCAATCTAACAACTACTGGGAAAGGGGAAAACTAATGAGTTCTCGACTTACGATCCCCAAGGATGACCACCAAACACATTTAGTACCAAGAAACACTATGATCCACTGAAAACATATCCACCAAGGTCACCATTTATCTTCCAATCATCTATATAAGATAAAAAACTTGTTGGAATCACCCATGTAGGGGTGAGTATATACATACCTAGTAGGATGCCTCAAAAATCAAAAGGAAAAAAAGAAATAACAAAAATCAACTCAACCCATAAGAAAGGGGGTAAAGGAACCCAACATTAGATATTCTCCAAAGAAACCTAAGTGAAAAGATAATGATGATATCTATCTACATAACCATATAATAATGATGAGTCTTCCCATAATTCTAAATATCTCATCACTAATTCCAAACACCTTTAAAAACCTCATAAGATACAAAGTGGAGGACTTAATTCTTGATACTATATATCACATATGAGGGAGATCTATCTCCTAGTAAAAAATCACACATAACTTCTCAAGAATGGGTATTGAGGTCTTGCCCCTCACCACTACATAACACCACTGTGGGAGAACTATTAAAATGGAAAACCCACTCACCGCCAGAGCTCAATGAAGGGAAGTATACTCCACATATAGAGGAACCTACACCTCTATAATGTGGGGGATTTATATCTCTACCTATATATAGGATATGGGGGACCCACCACCCAAAGAGACATGGGATTATCAACCCCAAAAACACTCTGGTAAACACACCCAATAACTTCTATTGGATAAACATCCCAAAAAGAATAAAACTTCTCAAATTACCTCTTGTTGTACCTATGATGTTGAAAAAAAATGATATCATCATGTAAAACATGAAAAAAAAACTCAAGATAGGCTACTTATGGGCCCAAATTTGAGTCCTAAAGAAGGATATACACATGGTATATGTTCCTAGAAAAAGTACATAGCATGTACTTGTGGTCACATGGTGTGTGATATCTCATGGACACCGAGGAATTTACTCACCTAGATATGTCATAGATAGCCATGTAATATTGCACCACATGTACATGAGGTCACATGATGTGTATTTTCACCTAGGGTTATGGGTGTGTACACACGGTACAAAGCTCAGCTAGCAATGTACATCTACATAGTGTGTCCCTTATGGCCATGACATGTATACTTATATGGGGTATTGGGCACGTTGCTTTGGTATATGTCTTGGTTACCATGTAGGGTTACATGTCATGTGGGACTATCCACACAACATGTGATATTTAACATGGGATAATACCCTAGCCATCACGAGAACCTAAACTACACGATGTGTGTTCCTCCAGGATACATGATGTGCAGTCATTTTTTTCAAAGATAGTGAAACCTTTATTCACATGGATTCCATATATTCCATTACCTCCAATTATTCTACCATTTTAATTTCCTAAAATGGATGAAACTAAAGGGGAAAGCCTCTAATTATTAGTCCATATCCTCTGATGGATGGAAATCAGAACTCCAATCTCTCGTGGGGTAGCCAACACACCTCCCATCACCGTAAAGGGGTCCTGATCCATAATTACAACACCCTAATACCAAAACATGCCTCAATACATATGAAAAAAAATTATTCATATGGTGTTCACATACCCACCATTAATCTAGGGGTTTGATCATGCTCAAATTCATCTTGAAAAAGTTGAATTGCTGATCCCATGAGACAATAATGAAGAACACAAAGAACAGTGGTGGGAAAATCATAAGAACAAGGTAAGATGATCATTAGATGATGTTATCTAAAAAAACCATAAATTTTAAAATTTAGGTTCAATGAAGATAAATAATTTAGTTTAAGATCACCAAATAAAACCAGGCTCCTACGAAGAACATAAAGTGAAAAAAAACAAATAAGATAATAAATTTATGTTTTAAAATAAATTAAAGAGCTAAAATCCATAAAATAATGAGACCTGCATCAATAAAGGATTTATTTTTGGGGATGAACAAATCTACTATTGATGAAGGTGAAGATCACACTATGTTTTTCATATATCTCATGTTTCTCTTTGATCGTTCATCATTGACCCATGTTCCCAAGTCACTAACATAAATGAATATACCTTTCTTCTCTATAATATCGTAGGGTTATATAGATAACCCTATATATTTTTCATAATGTAATACTTATAGAGGGGGGGTTAGGGTTTTGGTCATATAATTAAAATAAATAAATAAATAAATAATTTAATTTACTTAATGTAACTACCGATGATTTCTTTAAATGAAATTACCAAAACTGACCAACTTTATAATATGCCTAGGGTAAACCTCACATTACGAAGATAACTATATCCTATTATTTCCCATATAAGGCCCCAAAAAATGTTAAAACCATTTATTACAAAAAATATCTATGCATGTGATTTAATATATAAAAATATTTTTAATAAATTAATTCTAAGTTTTTGAAACACTCAAAACACATCACCAACCTACTAGTAAAAAACCACATATATATTAATATTAAAAGGATCTAACTTAAAAAACTATATTTTTTTACATTATCCAATAATTAAAGGCTTTTCTCCATGAAAATCACAAGCTACACAAAAAGGTGGGTGTGCTGAGCCCACATATGGCTCTCACATTCCCTAGAGTTCCCTTGCACGGTCCTATGCTTCCAAAGAGATTGAACTAGAGGAATGGTCCATCCACACATGATCCTATGCTATTAGTCCATGATTTCCTATTATTACTCCAAGAAGGTGAATCTATCCTCAATGTGAATCTCTCTATATTTGATAATGTTCTATGGGTCAGGCATGTATTTAATCAGCTGTGACACATCTAATATGTTACAAACTTAGTCACACTATGGGTATAAGTCCAAGAGGTAATAAACCTCACTGACCCCACATATAAACTTTTACAACTCAAATAACCTCATGGAAAATATTACTCCCCAACCAAAGATCTATATTCCATATCACAGGGAGACTCACAAGAAGACATGGTCTCCCTACTCAAACTCCAAAGGTCTACAATGTCAGTCTGTGCAAGATTTATATCTACAATGAGCTATCCTGAAATTCACATTGATCACCTAAACCCTTATATGTCATTGCCTATAACATTTATGGACCAAAAAGAGAGGTACCACCAACCTCATACCGGGACAATGTAGATTTGTAGGGTCTATTGTATATTACCTCATATGGTGTTATGCTGATAGTGGAGTGATAAATATTATTATAATAAACCTACACTAATGGTAAGTGATCCACAAAACTCCATCTAAAAACCAACATTCTGGACTGCAACACATTTTTTTAAACTCGGATGGTCTTATTAGACAAGTCATCTTATGGAGGGAGGAAAATTTTGACCATCCTTAACTAATCCCTAAAATCATCATGCTATCCCCTCCAAAACCATGATGTATATTGAGAATCATGTTTAGAGATGAGAATTGTGGGTACCCATTAAAATTTATGGTCTCTTTCATGTATAAACCCTCCAAAATATCAACCGATCTATGACTTCAAATAACCAGGGAATGTGCTGACTTTGGTAAGTCAGTCAATAATCATCCAAATATAATCAAGGACTCTCAATTTATGTGTAATCCTCATCATAAAAACCATCGATATTCCATCCCACTTCCATTATTGGATCTCAAGAAGTTGAGTTGAACCTATTATAACCTGATGTTCATTCTTTAATTATTGATATATGAGGCATTGAGAGACAAAATAAGTAATGATATGCCTCATTCAATCCCTCCAAAACTACCACCAAAGTTATTTTTACATATTTTACACACCCATATGTACCACCAAGGGTGAGGTATGAAACTCCCTCAATACCTCCTCACATAATGTGACTAGAACTAGTGTCCTTCCTCAAAAAATGGATAACATTATCCCCTTAGAATATATATCTGGTGCATCACATAAGGATATATTATCACATAAAATGTTAAATTCGACATATCTCATCTAAGATTATCTCACACACTAATGAAGTGGTGGAGTCAATATCCCTGATTGAAGATAAGATACACCACTCACCTATTCAAGGGTCAACTTTAACAAAACCAACTGATCAGATGCCTCCAACACCAAGTGAGAATGTGATTTACTACTAAGGGTATATGCCATTATGTTTCCCTTCCCTGGAGTTTATATTATCTCAAAGTCATAGTCCTATAGTAAATATAACCAATGACTCTATCTTAGGTTAGGATCTATCTAGGGGAAGATATACCTAAGAATCCACTTGTCTGACTAAATAATGAAACAATCACCCAGAAGATAATGACTCCACATATCTAAGGATAAGTCCACAACTACCAAATATAATCTATGGTTCATGTAATTATTCTCATGGGGTATAAACTTCCTTTACTCATAAGTGATCATTGATGGACCATGCATCAACATGAATTCAATCTCAGCTTCAGAGACATCGCTAAATACCATGTACTCGTTACCCTCCACTGATTCCCTTCCAAACCAAAAACACTATACAAATTTTAAATATTATTTGGTGGATCCCAGTCAGTAAATTTATTAATATTTGTAATATCCACACATAAACCATGCTCATAGATGACATTCCCAAAAAATCTAACCTTTTGGATGTAAAACCGACACTTAGAGAGCTTACCATATAGTTGGTTCTCCTAAAGTAAGTATAGGGCCTTCCTTAAATACTATGCATGATCCTCCTTATATGTAGAGAATATGAGAATGTCATTGATAAAAAACTATAAACTGGTCTAAGTATGGATGGAATATTCAGTTCATAAGAGTCATAAACATAGTATGGGAACAAGTCACACTGAAAGGAATCACCAAGAACTCAATGTGTCCATAGTGACATCAAAACACAATCTTTAGAATATAATCATAAAGAACCCTAAAATGATGGTAACTAGAGCTGATATCGATCTCTGAAAACCAAATCAAACCTTTCAACTAGTCAAAAAGGTTATCAATCCCTAGAAATGGGTAATTTTTTTGATTGTTAACTAATTCAGACGATGATAAACAATGTAAAGCTTTAAGTTATCATCCACATTTTTCAAAAATAGCTCTATATATAATCGGGGGAACACACTGGGTATAATAAAACCCTTCTCATGAGGGTATTACCACTTCACCCTTGGATCCAAGAGCTATTTAGGGGCAATCTAATATGACACAGAAGATGTTAGTTCATTCTTAGGGTGCAAGTAGATGCATAAAGAAAACTCCATCCCACTTGGACACACCGAAAAAACATAACAGGGACTCATTACAACTATGGAAATATCCTATGATAGAATAACATATGAAAAGTGTGGTCATAAAAACTTCCTTATTAGGAGTATTTAGTTGCGAAGGTCAAGCTAAAGACACTAATGGAATATCCAGGTAAAGGAAAGGGATACTACAAGGAAGGAGTGACCTAAACCATCATCTAACAAAAGTAGAGAAGTAATGGGTTATATCACAGATCACCTCAACTTCTTCAAGTCATAATATTCCACTACCTAAATCTATCCTTATATTTTTCCATTGGATCCCCATGACCATGGTTCACAAAAACACCCTATTACATTCAATGCAACCTCAAACATAAAAATAAAAGAAACACTCCCACCATATCTTGACACTATAAACTTTGGGTGGCATTGACTCTCCCACATGATTTTAAATCAAATCATAAGAGAATGTGTCTTGATAGGGGAAGAATCCCTCTTCTTTTCATGCTTAAATCCATATCACATATCAGAAAAATAGAAATAAAGTATATTAAAAGGGATCAATACTAATGGAAAATAACTGAGGAAAAAGGATAAAAGGGATAAAGACCATAAGTTTTACCACATTTGGAGTCCCTAGATTTGAAGCCTCTACTATCTTCCCTCTCACTATAACATGATGGGTTGGGAAATCCTGATCAAGATAACCTTGCTCATCATAGGCATAACATCACCCATGCCTGAGATGTTGGGGTCTTATAAAAGACTTCCAAGATAAAGAACCTTCAAGATGGATAAGTCTACCACATGATCTTTATATTGTAAATCCACACATATGAGTCTAAGAATGAGTATGCTTCCTATACCATGACCTTGATGTCCAACACCTGCTAGATGCTACAGATGACTCAACTCTTTGATTCTTATTGCCAGATCTATCTTCCCAATTCTCCCTTTCTGTGAATCTCCCTATAGTATAATTCTTCTTAAGAAGATCCTATACCCTAAATGTGGGTTTGGTAGAAGGATAAAACTTGTTATGTAATAGGAACTCAAACTATACCCAAGAGAGTGTCCCCTTATAAAAACACTTGGTAAATAAACCCCACCAACCCATTTCCACCTCATGAAAGAGGCCAGTTTCAAGCATGAAAATCTCTTTGGGTGGTATTCACATAATATAAAAAACTCGAACTAAAGTCTCTAACCAACCATCTTCCAACTGAGGATATGTATCACCCTATAATTAGGTTTACCCTAATCCTATAGATCAAGAAGCACACTCAGTCTATGCACATCATATTCCTAAAAATATAGAACTAATAGATGGAAAAATTATTCAAAACACCAATGTAACCCAATTGTGGTGGGTTATATCTTTGATTTATGGGTAGAAACACTACTCATTATTAGTCTGGAGAAACCACCTCATGAACTAGATCCTAGTCTAGAGCCTCTATACTGAGCTGGTTGTCAAGGTGACCCTTTACTAGGGTGTCCTCACTCAACTGGTCATCATCACAACCCTATACATTCACCATAGAGATATCCTAAAAGTTAAAAAATGTACCATGGTTAATTTCTGGGGATATTACTTAATAAGGACATGAAATTCAAATACCCAATCCTATATGATGCATGAACCATTGGTTCCCCATAATTGATGCCTCAAAATGTTGAGTTGAAAATAGATAGTCAGAGTCCTAGTGTATGGATACGTCGACCACCACACCATCACCAGGTTCCTTAACTTGATAGACTAACTCAAGAAACTCTAACATAGCTACCCTATATTCCCAAACCCAACCCCATGACAAGTCTAACTCCAAACACTAATCTGATGAAAAAACACCTTTGATACCACTATGTCATGAAATGAACCACTGGGTCCCCTCTTATTCCATTAGTAAGCCAAGGGTGACACCCCAAGCTTTCCTTCAATAGGCTAGGGGCTAGATACTAGTATCGAGTATACCTATCACTAAAATGGATGGACTTATACTAAAGTACCTGTATGCATGCACACAACCAGATCCATGAAACATTGAAAATATAAAGGAAAAACTGAACATCTAGAGTATAAATAATGCATGAAAAAATCTCTAGGAAATATATCAAAGTATAGTAAGGGAATAAAAATGGTATAAAATATAAAAAATACATGCCCATCCAGAAAAGAGGTCCAACCTTACAACTACTGGGAAAGGGGAAAATTGAAGAGAGCCCAAATCACTACCCCCAAGGCCAACCAACAAACATGGTTAATACCTAGAACTACTATGATCCACTGAAATCAGTTCTACAAAGTTGATTGTTGATTTCAAGCCCAGGGTAAACCTCATATTCTAGAGACAACCATGGTCTCAGATTTCCCATCCAAGTTTTTGAAAAATGGAGAAAATATTTATTCTAAAAATATTCATGTACATGATTTAATTTATATTAATATTTTTAATATATTAATTCTTGGGTTTCACAACACCCAAAACACATAAAAAAACTCCATGTAAAAATATATATACTTATATATAAATATTCAAATATTCAAACTTGGAAAATCAAATCCATTACATTAATGAACACCCAACATGGTTGGTTATAAAAGTATAATCATTTTTTAAAAATTATAATTATAAAATTATCAATATTCTATAAATGATATACTCATGATTAATTTGACCATAGTAAACCTACCAAACTCATTTTGGACATATGATCCAAATATCCTTAAAATGTTTGACATAAAATTCATCTACTAAGTAATTGAATATGAAATTGGAAAAAGTTAAACAAAAGGAATAATAAAATTTAAAAATATTATTAAGAAGTAAATAATTAACATAATTTTTTTATTCAAGAATAAAAATAGGATATGTGACGATTCAGGCTTGTGGTAAGATATTTCTAGTCTCAATTTACTTTATTTGAGAGTTAATCTATTTTTCACCACATATTTGATTTTGTTTAGTGTATAAAGTAAATTATTTATGTATTTTATCACTATTCTCTAAAAATTAATTTATTTAAAAAACCAATAAAATTTCATTCCATCAATGTTTCAATGGTTCCAAAGTTGTCAAGTTGTAAGGGATTTTCTTTATAATCCGTTTAAATGTTTTTTAAGTTTCCTTTAAAACTATTTTTATTTGATATACATATTTTATTTTAAATTTGTTAATTATAATATATTATTTACTCATAAATTTTTATTAAAGAATTTTTATTGTATCTTTGAATTTCATTCAAGGTTTAACATGGAATATTCATGTTGTTTTCTGAATTAGGTACTTTTATTGAAGGTGTGAAAGGAATAATTGTTTTAACTTTTACAACATGAAAAAAATTTCCCACCATCATTAATTTTTATTTATTTGAATCTTAATTTACAATTTCCATGTTTATTTTCGAATAAAACATTTTCATTAATATTTATGGAATTTTTCATTTTAATGATTTTTAAAAAGAAAGGGATATTTAACCTTTTATATGAAAATTAAAAATTATTTTTTCATTTGGATTTAAATGTTTTTTTCAAGGTATTTATGATTAAAAGGTGTAAGTATAAAAAAATATTTTATCTATGATATAGTATTTGAGAATTATCAATGATGAAGGGTGAACCTAATACATCTTATATAATGGGCGATCCCTATACAAATTATATGGTGGGTGAGCATGATATAGTTCTCCAATGAATTGGGTAATATTCCTTTTCTTTAAAGAAAAGGAAGGAATTAACTGGGTATTTTTTCCCTATGGATTTATCTAGGCTCCAGTTATTTCTAACATGAGTGAACACATGTTATAAATATAATACTCTAATATTTCTATGAGGGTATCTATTTTATTGAAATTGGTTTTTAAGGTTTTTTTTTCAGAAAATATGATTTTATAATTTGGATATGTTTTATTTATATAATAAATTCTTATTTTTGAAAAATTAAATAATTTTATGGTCTTTCTCGTTTTTCACTAGACTAATGGATTTCTTTGCATTATATCTCTTATAGATATTTTATTCTCATACTAAGGTTTCAAATGTTTTTTTGTAGGACCTAAGGATGAAAGTGAACTATTATGAAGTCTAACATAGAATAAATGAAATTGGTCCTGAACTAAGTAAGTGTTCCATGAGTGAAAATTGGATTGTGAACTCATAAATCCTATTTTTTTTTGTAGAAAAATGGACACCGTGTGTTAGTGTTCTATATGTAATATAATGGTTTTCCTAAATATCCCAAAATCTGAACCTAAAATATCATGAGAATATGAGAAAGTGAAACCCTTGTTCTTAAACACATAATTATGTGTTGAATAAAATATGAGTCCTTATATATGAGGAAGGCCCGATCATTTTATCTTTTATCTACAAAGGATCATATCCCATGGGAAACCAGGGTAGAATGCCTAATGTCTCCCAAAGTATAATGTCAATAGTCCCACTAAAATCCATGCCTTGAAGTCAAAGAAGAATGCCTGAGGAGTCATAAGATATGAAACATTCACACTATTTATCTTTTTAATTCTACCAACCTAAACCATAGTGGGGAACTTAGATCTCACTATGGTATGCACATCAATTGAGGGAGTACCGCACCCTACCACTAATAACCATTATTCCACTAGTCTAGAATCATATAGGGGAACCCACACCTCATCTATTAATAGATATCAATCAATTTAGTACTAACCCCACAACTACCCAACCATGTGAAGACCTACATGCTTCAAATAATTTTTAGTGGAGGACCCATGCCTCATCGAGTTTAACATGTTAGATTATGAGGCACATAATTCTATGGATAGATGACTCACACCTCAAGTTATTGGGGGGAGTTCCCAATTCTATCAGTCATGTGGGGGACCCACACCTTTTCATGTCCAAGAGATTAATAACCCTATGAAAAATCTTGAGGACCCACACCCCAAGAATATGGGGGAGTATCAAAACATGGGAAGAATGTGGGGGCCTATATATTGTCATTAATGTGTCTCTAGGAGAGTTACTAACCCCATTTATGGTCTTATTACCTCACCTATACTCATTCATCGATCTTATTGAGCTAAGGAAAACTAAAATCCCCAAACCACATCATTTTTCACCTATGGTGCTGAAGTGGGACATATAATCATATTATGTATAGAAAAATGATTAGGATTGACTAATAATGTGGCCAAATTTAAGCTCTGATCAAGAATATATGAAAATCCCCAAGGTTGGAAAAGGTACACGTCATGTACCTTAAGGGGTCATGGTATGTATCCCTTCAGAAAAAGTTTGGTCATATACTACCTCTAACCTTCCATGTGGAAGGTTAACCTAAAAGGAATATTTTATAGTGTACACAACTTATGGGACATGTGGGGGTACTTGGTGTGAGTTTTTAGGTTCCCAAGACATGTAGTCCCAGTCTACATGACAAGTATTTGTGGACACACAAAAAATGGTCCAAAAAGGTCACTTTAAGCATATACAAAAACCCATTTCATGCCTCATAGTTCGTACATGGAATTAAAATTAATTACATGCCATGTGTACCCAATGAGATAACTAAGAATGTATTCGATTGAATCCCAAGTCATGTTGTCTTATGCATACATGGATTTTACTCCTTCACACATGACATGTGTGGCCAAAATGGGCTATCCAGGTCATGTACTCATATAAATGAAAATACACTCAACCCATACCTATAAAACATGTGTATCGAAGTCACATGTTGTGAGATATTTATAATGAATCAATACCCTAGTTTCATATCCCATGACCTTACACAATTTTTGATTTCTTTAATTAAATTTTATGTAGTTATATTCTTCATCCATATTTGAGATCTAATTTCCTTGATACCATTGATATAGTCATGAATAATTATAATTGGGGTCCTTCTTAGAACTCCAATAATTTCCACCTTCACTCCAAGATCACCAATCCATAACCAATTTTCTATTTGAAACTCTTAGCCAAATATTTTCACTAATTTCCTTCACTTTAGGATCCCAAATCACACAACCCCTCACCATGAACCCGTGTGGTCCACCTTTACTACTAATAAGATTGTTTTTTCATTGTTCCCATCCCTTAATCATTTTCATATGATCCTAAATAATCCTCATTGAAATTAAATCTATGGAAAAGGATGATGGTGATCATTATCAGGATAAATAAAAAACATGGAAGAAACAATGAGTATTTTCTAGCTAAAATTTTTCTCTGACCCCTATTCAAAGATCACATAATCAATATTCAATGAATAACAAAAAAGTTCAAGGAAATTTATCATGAATTATTTTCATATATTTTATAAAAATTAAAGGGATGATAAAATTTTTAACAATATGTCACAACAATCCATGAGGATAATAAAAATAGTATAAAATAAGTTCTCAAATTTTGACATCAAGAATGAGGAATAATTCAAAATTAAAGACCCAACTCATGGAATTAAATGCCATTACTTCAATAAATTTTGTCGATATCATGTGATCCAATCCTCATCATCATTTAAAATATGAAATACATCCCAATGTTGATCCCTTTTTGATCCATTTTTGGATCACCTCATAGGGGGTTCAACAAAATATCTGGGGTTCCATCACTGGTAGAAATGGATAAACCTAAAGGAAATCCCAAAAATATGAATTTATATTTTTTAATTAGGTTAATTTTTTTAATTAAAGATCTAAAATTTATTGATCTAGGGATTGGCACCCAATCTTGAAAATTATACCTCTTGTAACACCCTCAGTTTGAGGTATTCCATATTTTCTATTTTTGTTTATATTTGGAGTTGTTAGTTTAGTATATGAAAGGGTTCAAAAGAGTAATAGAAGGAAGATAATATATTTTTGATGTTGTAAAATATATAGGAATAATTTAAACCATAAATTTTGGTTTTACAATGTAAAAATTTTCGGTTAGATATTGTAAGAAAATTCAAAGAAAAAATGATTTTACCATTTAAGGTATAAAAACCATTTACGTCGTAAAATACGATTTTTTTCCATAAAAGTGGTTTTTCTAGAAAAATAAACCTAGGCATCAGTTCTTGGTGTAATTTTACCCGTAATGAATTTACAAAATAAATTAACAATTTACATCATAAACTAGGTTGAGCCTAGTTTTTTTAGTACGTCCAATGGTTGTAATCCATTTTACATGGATATTTATTTTGATTGACTTTTAGGGAACCTATAGGTGATTTTTAGGGACCTTCAATGCCCAAAATCCTTTGATGAAGAATATTTGAGAATCTATTTGTGGAATCATAGGGTATGATAAGAGGAATCATGATTCATGGAATTGTCTTAGATCCCTTATTCCAAATAATTTAATTTTATGTAGGTGGATTCTATCTTATATACACTATTCTATAACTTGATAGATTAGTTTTGATTAATTTTTTTCTTGAAATCATTGTGAAATCCTTACGTGGTTCTTAAAGGTAACCCCTTTGGTTTTGGCTTAGGAAATGTGGTAAATTGGATGGCTTTAGGAAAGCCCTCTTTTTTTATAATTGTAAAATGTAATTTTAAAAAACATGGTATTGATTTTAATGAACACAATTTTTTTTGATGAAATGTTTTCAATAAAGAATTGGTTTTATGTGAAATAGAAATTATCATGGAAATTAGAATACATGGTTGGCGTGGGTTAATTTGTAGATGTGACCCTGAGGAAGGGGCCTGTGCCATTATGGAACTTGGATATTGGAAACCTTGTGATAAATTTATAGATCAATGATAGAACACTAATGAGTATGGAATTTCCACTTGGCATACATGGGAATGTGTGTGTGTGTGGAGATATAGGAATGGTAATTCCAAAGGATGATAAATGGTTTTAAAACTTGTTTATTGTGTTCCATGGGAATTTTTCATGGTTTTGATATAATTTTTTTTAAATTCTTATAAATTATTTTAATTAAATGTGATAATTGGTTCTTTCCCTAGTGGCATGTGTTGGGAATTCTTTAGGTAATGCCTACTGAGTTTATTATCACCCCCTTCTTGGGAACTTTGGTACATTTTCATATGACATTTACCAAGATATAAGAAAAGATAAGATTTCTTATTTCTCTAGTGATGTACCTTGGTTATTAGGCATGGTTGGTGGTGTTGGATCTTGGAGTTAGTATTAATGATGTCTGGGTTGATACCACTTTGGTTTCATGAGTCATGATTTATAATTTTTATATTTGTTAGTAATTATACCATGTTAAGTTTTTACTATGATATTGTTAAACCATTGGTTAAATTTTTGGTTTGTATTATTTTATTAATGAATCTTATAGTGGTGGGATATTTATATTGTGGGTTATTATGTTGTTTTCTATTATAGGAAAAATCATCCCCCAACCTTCCCTTAATCCATGGGCATTTATTTCCAGCCTTTGGTGTCTTGGGAATATCACATAAGGTTAGTAACACATCTATCACTTATCAAACTAATGAGTAGGGAAGAGATGTTACTAATGATATCAATATTGGCTTGTCCTTTTATCTCTTGGGTTGGTAGAAAGGAGATATGAATTTTAGAACATGAAATATAAAGCTTAAAAAGATAATGTTAACCTTTTTATGATGAAATTAAAGTTACTAGGGTGTTTGGGTACAAAATTGTCATAGGAAAATTCTAGTTGTGTTTTCATATCATTGTCATGGGTTTATCCAATGAGTGTTGTATATCATTGCTTTTTAGTGAGACATCCTACTAGGACTGCATTGTTCATCTATTGTTAAATTATTTTTGGAAATGGTTAAAATGGTTTATTTTAGAAAGAATGGCTATTACTCATTGATTTTGGTAATTTTTAATTTTACGAATCCCTCAGTTTCTAGAGATAGTGCGAGAACTAAGTGATGTTTTTTCTAGATATAGAAAATGGTACTAGGTAGATGATATAGTAATTAGCAAGAAGATGGCATGGAGTGTAGTTCCCCAACCCTAGAATCCCAAAGTCGGTGCATTATTTCATTACATTGGCATGATTACAAGCAAGTGATATACCAAAGGACCAAATAGTTTAGTAGTTTTGGAAAACAAAATTCATACATAGGCCCAACATTAAAACTTGAAATGAAAAACAACATATATGTTTTATGGGAATATCCACAACTCTAAGTTTATCCCTACAATTCATTCATAATACACCTCTTCGCATCCTAGGAAAAAATAAAACATAAGAAAAGGGTTGAGCTCAGATGCTTAGTAAGGGAAAACAATATAGTAGAAGATATCATAAACATAAACATTAGGCATGGTGAATAACTAAAAACACATGACTTTAAAAATAAACTTAAACACATTATGATAGGAATAAGAGCTGAATAAATAATGATATAATAAAGCATAATCATAGGTATTCTACTCATCGAATAACCACATGTACTTTCAATAACTAGTTCCATAATTAAGGAATTCATAATGTGGGACATCATAACCATACCATCAAGGCCTTGTGCCAAGACCATAAATATCCATTTTGTTAAGGCCTTGTGCCAAGACCATAGTTTGTCCCATGAGACCTACCGATGCACCGATGGTATATAGCAGGCCCCACCCGACACTTAATAATTTCAATTAATTTCTATTATGAATGAGGATAAACATAAACAACATATACATTCATATTGAAACTAACATATGAAATTTAAATAACTTTCCCCGTATATTAAACATAAACACCAACCATTCGAAGTAAATTGGTGAATGGTATAAAGATAGAACACCAACATTCAAACTAATCAAAAAAACTTTAAAAAAATATTATATATGATATCATAAGATATAAAAATCTATGAAATACATGACTCATCAAAGTATGTTAACATAAATAAAGATAATTTTAAAAGAGACCATTGAGAAATTATTAAGGAAATAATCCTTAAACATTCCAAAGTGTCCCATACCACCTTGAAAAATTCAAATAATAATCCTTTAGAATATCATGAGAATAAGGGTACTCAAGATATGATATTACAAGGGGAACAAAATACACCACATTTATGGAATAAGTGGTGAACAAGTCATATATCTCATAAAATTTAAAGTGAGGTGAGAAAAATCTATTTTACTTTGGAAAGAAGAGTTATTTTAGAAAATCATTTTCATTTTTCATAAATCTAGTTTTAAACATGTATATCCCAGAAAAGAAAAGGGAAGGAAATTGAGATTACATTTTAGGCCTAAATGATGTCCTACTATAGTGAAATCATGTAAAAAGTGTTTTTAAAGAAGCTTTAGAATTAAAACATTTTAGTGAGGTTTAAGGAATTCATTAAAAAGATTTTAAAGTGAAAAGGAATATTAGCTTTAATAAAAATATAAATGAACCACAATAGATTTTTAATGTTAAAATTATTGATTTTAGAAAGATAAATCTGGCTTAAAATAGATTGTAGAGTGAACTTCAAAATAGGTAAGAATTCGAGAAGTTCCTTGAATTGGGTTTTCATTTTAAAAGAATTTTTGAAAGATTGTTTTAAAACATGTAAATCCACATTAAAAAAGAATGATTATGATTGGTACATATTTATAGAACATTAAAACAGAATTTATTATGAGTACATAATAATATATAATAACTTAAATGAGGTGAGTAGAGAATAAGAGCAACCTGAATGAAAATGGAGGTTCTGGTAGAAAATACTTGCAACTTTGTAATCAATTGAATAATATGACCCAAAATTAATAATCATAAAATGATAAATTTAATATCATGAAAATAAATATACTAATGATATGAAACATCAATGGGAAATATACATAAAATATACAAAAGTAATAGTAGCGAATAAAAAATAGCTCACAAAAATGGATGTGAAATGAAGAAACACTTACCTTAAGTCTGAAGGTGTTATCCACTTGATCTTAATGACCTAAAAAATAAAATTTAGGTTTATTAATTAATAATTACATAACCTCATATTCATTTAATTGATTTATTATAACCTTATTAAGTTTATTCATGGACTTTTTGATGGGTTAAGAGGTTCAATTTCATTATTTGGGTCAGTTTGTTTCATGATCAATATATTTATATACATGAAAGAAGAATCATGTAAAATGGGGATGGTTGTACAGAATTGAAGTTATATGTTATCAGTGAAAATCTATAAGGTTAAATGGTTTTAAATTTAATTTGGTTACTTGTAGTGAAGATGGATCATTATATAAATTATTTAATGATAACCATTTGGGTTAATTAGCAGTTTTTGAACAGAACGAACTCATTTTTCTTTATAAATAAAAACCATGTGTACAAAAAAGATTATAGAACCATATATGAGACATAATACATATATTATAGTATATTTCAACCATAATAACGGTTTCATGACCAGAATTGAATATGGTAATAGAAATTCAAAACCCATCGTCCTTGAATGTGGTAAATTAGCACATATCAGATGATGATTTTCACTACAAGCATAAAAGAAGGATAAAGGAGAGATGATAATAAATTATTCCATAATAATAAAAAAATTAAATTACATTTACTGTACTAGATTTTTCTTAAAATTTGGGTGAGGAGAGGTGAGGATAGAAAAGAAAACAAAGGAACTTGAAAAGAAAGTAAATGAATTGAAAAGATGAATTTACCTCTTGAATTAATATTCATTGAGAGCCTCTTTAGGGGAGATGATTTGGTTTTTTTATGAGACCAAAGACTTATAAACGTGGGGGAGGAGCTTGGAAGGAGATTTGGGTAGAATTTAGACAAGACACAAGGCTTGAGAGGAGTTAAGAGAAGAGGTATGGAGGTGTGGTATTTATAGTGGAGGAGAGGAGGGTTTTCTCATTATTTTAATCATTAGTTTAATATTTTTGCTCAATACTATGAATAGTATTGATTCACGTGACCAAAAACAGTAACAAGTTCATGTGAGTTCAAACAAAGTGTGCCTACATCTACCTTACATAACCTATGACTCAGTAAACCATTTACTTAGCATTTATCGTAAATTATCGTATTTTACTATTCATAAAAAATTAATGTATTTTAGAAAAATCCCAAAAATTCACCCAAACCATTTTTGGTATGTATAATCAAAAAATGGACTCCATTTTATCAAAATATTTTTCCAAATATGTGAAATTTAATTTTTAAATAAAATCATTATTTACTTGAAAAATACTAATTTTATATTTAAAACCTATTTTATAATACTTTCAAAAATTAACTATGGTCTCATAAAATTATCCTAAAATCATAGTACAAAAAATTATTTATTTAGGAACCCATTTTATGAAAATTAATTAATTTATTAATTTAAAATTATATTTAAATATTTATCACTTATAAAAATATGAATACTTAATTAATAATTAATAAAATATCATACTTCATTTATAAGGTGCCTAAATTTTATTTATACTTTCATGGGTGAGGTTACTATTCATAAGAGTCATATCACTATTCATAAGGGTAGCATTATGATTCATAAGGGTATATTACTATTTATAATGGTATATTACTATCCATAAGAGTAACATTACTATTCATAAGTGTATATTACTATTCATAAGGGTAGGTTACTATTTATAAGGGTATATTATTATTCATAAGGGTAAGGTACTATTCATAAGGGTATGTTAATATTGACCAAAAATTAAGTTTGTTCTATTAGACTCCAAAAATCACCCTGAACGCAACGGTGTATGTCAGATTTTCAAAATTCAAATCACAGAAGTGGAAAAATTATGTTTTTTGTCTCGGTTATAATAAAGTGTTGTTTTGTAGAGACTCAGTGTTTCATGCATTCAATATTAAATTTATTTTTAAATCCTTAGGGTGTTACATGGAGAATGTGGTTGCACCTGAGACACAGTTTAACCAAAAACTTTTACCGAGTATCATAAAATATTTTAAATCTATTAACAAAGGAAATCAAAATGATAAAGTAAGGAAAGTGGATCATCCAGTACAGTTTTAGAAATAGAGTCTACCTATTTTTTATAGGGGATTATAAACCTGAAAAAATATAAGTTTCCCACACAATTAGGATAACAAGGACAACCGACTTTTCAGGAAAAAGTAGGAGAATATATCAATGATAGAATATACATATATGTTTATGAACTTATTATACTTTAATTTGGAATTTTCTACTAGTGCTTCCTTAAAGGAACACATCTTGGAGTCTGTATTACGATCACAGATTCACTCTAAGATAGTTGTTCTGTGGATTAAAAACTATATGGAAATGGTGAATAGAGTTATGGTAGCTAAAAGAGACATTTCCATAAATTCATATGGTGTAAGTTTTTTTTATCACTATAGAAATAAGTGGAAACTCCAAAGATGGGAATAAATTGAAGAGGGACACATACTTCCAAAGTGGTGGTATATCTCAGAATCAAACCAATAGGATCAGTCAACTTCCCTCCTTGACCTAAAACTAAGTAGGGATGTTTCCAATGTGGCTCCTTCAATCCTATTAAGAAATATTATATGAAACCACAAAAATCATGTCACAATTTTATCAGATAGTTCATCTATATTGTTATTTTTATAATTCTACAAAGTCTAATGCTAGGGATCTATCTCATGTTTCCCAAACATCATATGATTTAATATTGAGATATCATCGTAATAATTATCATCCTCAGAACTGAGTGATCTAAGGTGATTTTAAGAATACCATGACTCCTTAGGTTATGCAACCTCATAAAGGAAGCAAGGATAATGGAAGATCAAGTAAGTAGATTTATGGTACTAAGTAGATGATCATGGATGATCAATATGGTCTTTTGATGATGCGAGGTATGATTCTTTTGAATTCCACCCTTATACTAGCTTTACTTGATACATGAGCATCCAAATATTTTATTTCTTCTCTTATAATTGATCATATGGGTTTACATGTGGAGATGGTGCTTTATATTTTGAAATTGAAAACACCTCTGGGATAATAAGTGTGTCGAGCCTTTAAGTGTGTAGCATGTTATATAATGATCAATGGGGCAGAGTTGGTTTGGTATATCATAATTACAGACATGGTTATCCATGAATTTATTTTGGTGATGGATTGGTTGACCTCATCCAAGGCCTATATAGACTATTAGGCTAGGTAAGTCAGTTTCACATCATATGATGGTGTTAAGTATCTCTTTAGAGGAGATTAGGATGAAAAAGAAAGTAGAAAAGGTCCTTTGGTATTTATTATTAGAACTATATCTTATTATTTGGAATTGGTTACCATGGAATCTATATATGAGATTGAAAATAGGGATTTTCCAACCATCATTTACCTATTTTTGGATTTTTCCTAATAATTTCTCTTGGTTTCCACCCAAAAGAGAAGTGGAATTTATGATTGATATCTTACCATGTACTAATTATATTTTACTCCTATCTTATAGGATGAAACTAATGGAATTAAAAGTCCAATTAGAAGAGTTGGAAAGCAAAGGGTTCATTCAATCAAGCATGTCTATGTGGGAAGAACCAATTCTTTTTATAAATAAGGTGGATGAAACTCTTAGGATTTGTGTGGATTATCATAAGCTAAACCAAGTTATGATAAATAATCAGTATCATCTTCCACAAATTGATGTGTTTTTTTATCAATTGAGGGGATTCCAGTGGTTCTCAAAAATTGACTTATGATATGGACATCACTAACTATCAGTTCATAAGGAGGATATTATAAAGATATCTTTAAAGAGTTGATATGGTGATTAAAAATATATGTTTATGCCCTTTTTTATATTTAATGTACCTATGGTGTTTATTGAATTAATGAATCAAATATTTTAATGGTATCTTGATTCCTTTATAGTGGTGTTATTTGATGATATTCTGGTGTATTATAGAACTAATGTGGATCACAAGGAACACTTTACTATAGTGCGAAGTATCTTTTAGAAATATAACCTTTATGCTAAGATTTAAAAGTGTGATTTCTAGATTCAAGAGGTACATTTTATTCATATTTTAATTTCTAAAAAATGGAGTTTTAGTAGACCTTGAAAAGATAGAGGTAGATATCTCTTGGAACCCACCAAATATTTTCTTTGAGACGTGCAGTTTCTTCATCTTAATAGTTTATTTTTTGATGCTTTGTTCTTGATTTTTCTTTTCATGCCTCACTGATGATATATTTTTTAAGAAAATGTGTTCCTTTTCCAATAGAATGATGAGTGCTATAAATATTTCCAAGAACTTAAGGTTTATCTTACATCAACACCAATCCTAACATTTTCAAATTTAAGATAGGGGTACATGGTCTATTATAATGCATCCGGATCTCGGTTGGGTTGTGTCCTCATGTAGGGATATCATTTTATTGGTTATAGATCATAATAGTTATGGGTGAATGAGAAGAACTACCCAACACATTATTTTGAATTGGAAGATTTAGTTCATATTTTAAAGGCCTATTACCTTTTGGTGAGAAATTTATAGTGTTCATGGATCATAAGAGATTGAATTTTTTTTTCTAAAAAATATATTTGAATCTAAAGAAGCTTAGATGGATCAAATATCCATAGATGTTTGAATTCAACTTGATGTATACATTGAGTAAAGGGAATATACTGGTATATGCATTAAGAAATAATTTATATAATCAGTTGGTTAAAGATATTCAGATGTGTGGTAGATGATGTTGGTTATAGTAGATATGCACCTAGATTTTATCAACTAGAGTTATATTATAGTTTTATTTCTGGTTTCTTTCATTCATGATTTGGTTGATAAGTTCAGAGATGCCCAAACATCTAAACCTGAATGTTTAACCATGAGGTCAAAAATAAAAAGTGGTGAGACCATTGAGGGATGGGTTCTAGATGGAATATTAGTGCTATGTTTGAGATATCAAATCATCACACCTTTGGATTATCAAAAAAAACTTCTATATACCCACCTCAATTTGAGATGGGATATTCATCCAGGAATCCATAAGATGTATAAAGAACCAAGAACACAATTTGGTTGGGCTGAAATTAATAGGAAAGTGGATGAGTTTTCTTTAATATGCCTTGTCTATTAGAAGGTTAAAGAAAAGAACCAATTTCTAGTTGTTATTTTTAACTCTTTACTGATTCCCATGTTGAAATGGGGACATCTAGTTATTGATTTTGTGACAATCCTACCAAGAATGGTTTAGAAACATGATTTCATATAGGTGATCATCTATTGGATCATTAATTTGGATTACTTCATCCCTATTCAGGAATCCCATGTGCTATAATACTTGTCTAGAATTTACATTCAAGAAATTATAAAGATGCACAACATTCCATTTTCAATAATTTCTAACCATGAACCAAAGTTTACATCCCAGTTTTAGAAATACTTACTACAAGAAATCAGAACAAAATTGACCATGAGACCAACTTATCATCCTCAAATGGATGGAAAATCTGAACAAACAATACAAAAAATGAAAGAAAAATTGCGAGATTTCATGATGGATTTTGGAGTCTTGTGATAGAAGCATCTATCATTATTAGAGTTATCATATAATAAAAATTATTAGGACTCAATACACAAGGATCATTTCGAAGCATCATATGGACTTCGTTATCATTTTACACTTGGTTGGGTGGAAAAAGGTGAAACTTAACTTATCAGACAAATACTAGTAAATGAGACAACATAGAATATTTATATGATCAGAAAGAGAATATAGATAGCTTATAGTCTTCAGAAATCATATATGGATAATTTTTTATAACCATTATTATTTGAGGTGGCTGATCATGCATTTTTAGAATCCTTCCAAGACTAGGGAATCAATATTTTAGTAAAAAATGCATGTTTTCTCCTCGATACATTAGCCCTTTTTAGATACTTTAATGAGTGAGTGATATGGATTATTAGTTGGATTTTTCACCAAAGTTTAATTCCTTACATAGTGTGTTTCATGAATCTCAATTGAAGAAGCATCATATTGATCCTGACCATGTGATTCTATGGGACCATGTTGACCATGA
Source organism: Viscum album (assembly GCA_963277665.1). Taxonomy (NCBI): domain Eukaryota; kingdom Viridiplantae; phylum Streptophyta; class Magnoliopsida; order Santalales; family Viscaceae; genus Viscum; species Viscum album. The sequence continues at coordinate 826,648,626 of OY728133.1, read as the reverse complement.
ACCATATTCTATGTTGGTTCATGTGCCAGTACATATTATGGATAGGAAATAGAGGATCTTGTATGGGAAAAAAATCAGTTCAATGTAGTTTTTATGGTGGCATGGTTAGATTTAGAGGATATGTGGGAGTATGAAAATGAAATAAAGGAGTAATAGCCCGAGGTCTTCCAAAGAAATTTTGGCATTATACTTTTTGAGGAAGGAAAGACCAATGGTGGGGAGAATGTAACACCCTTGGTTTGAGGTATTTCATATTTTGTGATCTTTTTTATACTTGTAGTTGTATTATTAGTCTTTAAAAGGGTTCATAAGGGAAATATGAAGAAGATACTTGTAACATACTAACTTGGGAGCCACTAAAATGGCTCCCTAATCCGTTTGGTCATATGGACTAAAGCGTGCTTACCTGTATGCCAGAGGCTGTCGACTAGCAGTGAGGGTCTAATGATGGTATTGTGGGGAGACTATACTCTTATGATCATAGTAACATGAAATTTTAATAATAAATAAATTTACCAACAACTATAGTAATACAAATAAAAAAAATCAAAAAATAGAGAAAAATTATAACAGATAAAATGGCCAACAAAAAATATACTATAATGAATGTACATGTGACTATAATATAAAAATAGGATAGATACAATAGGTAATGAATTAATAGTATATAAAGGAAATAAAAAAGAACCATGGTCTATCACCATGAGTGTCCCAAGCTTCAGCTCAGTCCTATGATCTTATGATCCCAAGTAAAAAGGTCACAACACAAGTATAATCCATAATCCTAAACCTAACAAAGGGAGGTCTATTTGGGTACCCCAGTGAAATGGAATCTAGAATAGGATGTGAGATATACTAAGTAGGCCACTACCAATGGTGTCTAATTATATCTATTATGTGAATATAAAATACAATAATTTATAGGTAAAAAAATAATGAACAAAACTAAAAGATGAAAACAGGTGAGCTCCGGTTCCCAAGGGAGTCCTGGCAGACACTACTTTCTTCAGCCTAAGTCAGGATGCCTATGAGTATGAATATATATATATATATATATATATATATATATGTATATATATAAAATATATATAGTAATTTTTATATCCATAATTATATAGATATATATTATTATCCAGGACCCAAGGTGTAACTTCAGTGTCTATGCATAATACTACTCATAATAAGAGTCTTATAAAATAAATAAGGGTCATCATGCCCAATGATAAAAATAAACATAAGCCACCATCCATAGTAACAAAATCAATAAAGATGAGGGTCATAACCAACCTCCAGATAAAGGGAGAGGGGAATGTAATTCCTAAAATCTCAAGTGATGGGAACATCATGCCAACATCATTAATTAAGGGGGTGTGACACATTATGGACAAGGACCCTACTCAAGGCATATTTAGTTATAAATCACCATTAAGTAAAGAATTTTTCCTTGGATCCCTAAGACCAACATTTGGTATAAATGAAAACAACATAGATCAAGGTGAATTGGATCCTTTTAAATATACTTCATTTAACATCGATTAACAGGACATGTAACCCTTCAAGAAAGTAACACTATTTAATTAGATATTGTAATAACCAGACCCCAGTTACCCAAAGTTGGTGCATTATTACATAAAATTGTAATGATCACAAGGGATCAAATTCCAAAATACCTATAAGTTTAGTATCCTTAGAAGTACTAGATACATACATAAGTTTTACATTACATTATAAAATGAAAAAAACAACAACATTGTCTCCTTTGAACACATTCATATCTCTTATACTATCCCTACAGTTCAGTCATAATATACTTTTTCGCATCATAGGAAAAATAAAACATAGAAAGGGGTGAGCTCAGGTGGTCGGTAATGATAACAATATAGCAGAAACTTTCATAAATAACCATAAACATTTAAGGCAATGTATAAGAATAAAAAAAGCCTTTTAAACATAAACTTCAGAATAATATGGAAAAGATAAATCAAATCATGCAATTTATTTATTCACATGGATATTCTACTAGTCAAATAATCACGTGTAATATCAATATCCAATTTCATAATGATGGAATGCATAATGCCGGACACCATAACCACATAGTCAAGGCCTCGTGCCAAGAATAAAAATAATATTTTGTCAAGGCCTTGGGCCAAGACTCTAGTTTGTCTCATGGGACCTACCGATGTATTGAGGAGCTATAGTGGGCTTCACCCGTCACTTACTAAGTCCAATGCATTCCTCATATGAAAAGGTTGAAACATAACATAAACATTCATATTAAAACTAGCATAAAAAATGTTAATACTTTAACCATAAACCATCAACGGTATAAAAATAACACATCCACAATCAAACATATCACAAAACCTTCAATACAATATGGAATATTTTATCATAATAAATCAACTTCAAATAAGTGTAAATCCATCAAAGGATGTTGACATAGATGGAATCAAAACTATTGGAGAGAAATATCTCTTTCTATTTTGAAATAATTTAAAAGTAAAATAATTATAAAAGAAAATATTTATTTTAAAAATATTATTATAATCTTGTAAAGGAATCTTAGAAGGTGTTATAATGGCAGAAAATATCCGTACTCGCCGTATAAGTTAAAAAATAGATTCTTTCCTTAATTTTGTCGAAAAGGTCGTAAAGAACCTTGTTTGGAAAATGACAGAAAGATTCCATTATAATTTTTTTTAAAAGTCAAACAAGGGTATAAATAACTTTAACCCATAGTCTATAAAATATTAAAAATGTTTTGAAATACATTTTTAAGAAACACAGATGTGGATGATAAAGAGGTCTTAGTAGATACTCAAGTATAAACAACCTTGGATAATGAAGATATTTTAGAATTAACCCTTACCTTGTAATTTTCCTTGATCGAGAGTATGTTAAAATCCTGTATAATAGTTAAATAATTGTTATTAAATTATACAATAAACACATACATAAATATGATATCATATATGATCTTCTAATATTTCTTTGTTAATAATATTTCAGTAGTATCATTGTTTCGGGTGTTAAATCATTCATTTTAATTTATATGTTTTGTTATGTAAGTCATGTTTGATATGTATAGAATGTATTTGATTCATATAAAGAATTATATTAAGTTCTTAAACATTATTTTTAATCATAAAATAAAAATTATTCTTGAATTATTACGATGGGGAATGACTCTCATCCCGTTCATGGAGACGATAATCAGTACGTACGCACGGGAGAAAATATAGTTATATTGATGGTGAAATAGTATGTAATTGGATGGTATATCATATATAAAGAATCATTAACATGTTATATTTATTATTCACATCAATTATACTCATTATTATACCCATCCAAATAATGACGTGTTGAATAACAAACTACACCACGACGTGGAGACGGTAAGCCGTACGTACGCACGTATGATGACTTTGTCATTCATAGGATGGATAGAATATTGAATATGGTTGTACCATATTTATAATAACATAATAGTATGTATAAGGTACTGTATTTATTATTTTTTTATGGAAACAACAAAGAAAGAGGAATTGGAAGAAGAAAAGAACTTCGAAAGAGGTGATGAAATTATTACCTCTTCTTCGAGTGATTCCTTTTGATTTGATCAAAAGGGATCCTTAGATTGGATTTATGATCAATTTAAGGACTCTAGGTTGAATTTAGGGTATTTGGGAGGATATTTTATCAGGTTTTGGCCAATCCAAATGGCTTTGGAGGTGTGATTTTTAGAGAAGGGGGAAGTACCCTTTTATAAGAGGGGTGAGGGTCACTTTAGGAAAAGATTGAAATATTATTTTATTATACAATCATATTCGGTTTATAATGGCTAAAAAAGAATTTATTTCGAGGATAAGGTGGTTATGGGTATAAAAGCTCTCATACAATAGGTTTTAGACGGGTTTAGGTCACCATATTAACCTTATCTTTTAGATTTAACTCTTAGTTTAATAGTTTAACTTTTACCATGTATTCTTATATTATTATAATAAATGGTTACTAAACTTAATATAAAAATCCAAGAGAACCCCAAGTGGTTAATTATTGATATATATATCCTTATATAAGGCATTTGGACAAGAATTATATTTTTATAAATATTATATCATTTAATAATATAGTATTTTTTTTAAAAACTCATTTATGTCAATTTTGACACTCTTTGGAATTTTGTTTTTGTGAAAGTCATAAAAACTTTATAACTTAGAAAAAAATTTATTTAATCAAACCTAACATGTAATATTAACCTATAAAATTAGTGTAATATATAAAAAGTCTCAATTTACATTTATTTGGATATTTATAATATCAATTATTTTAATCTCTCATTAATAAGGTACTTACTACATCATCATTGTGTCATAAATAAATTTAATTATTTAATGTCTAAAAATTATAAATAAAATACCATTATGTAGGAAATATTTTTATCTTTATAATTAATATTTATAGTCTAATTTATCTTATGTATAACCCTATATAAAAAATGTTTTAGTTATTAAAATTTGAATTCAACACTTTTAACTCTTCTTTAAATAAAATAATAATAAATGTCCTAATCTAAACCAAGTAGAGAAAAAGGATCATATTTTATTCCTAAGGTTTATTTTGGTCGAAAAAACTAATCCAATAGAATTAGGACATGTGTTAGGGTAATTATAATATCATTTTTACCTTTAATTACCCTATTTACTTTTAACCGTTGTAAATAAAATTCAAAAGTTACTATTCACCAAAAATTATTTTCATCCTATTGAATAAAATTTTACTTAATGACGTCAACAATGTCTCTATAATTTTTTAAATTCAATTAAAAAAATTGGTAAAATTACGTTTTATGCAAATTTTCTAACTTGCCTAGAGGGTGGGTAAAAGACGGTAAAAAGTTCAATAAAATTTTATATATCTAATATTATTATAAAATGAATATAATGAATTAAATTGAATATATATAGGTATTATATACATATTTGTACCTAAAATAAATTTAAATAAATTAACTTATTATTTAAATAAAAATTCAGTTTTAGACAATAATGTAGTGTTTTTCACTATTCATCAAAAAATAGAAAGTTTTCATAAAAATACAAAAATTCACTCCAAGCTAATTTTGATATCCCGAATCCAAAAATGAAGTCCATTTTGAAAAATAAAATCTATAAAATTTCAAAAAGTGAGTATTATTATTTATAAAAGCTAGTTTGATTGGTTGTGGTGTGTTATAACTCAAAGTTGCGTACAACACAAGCTATTATATTATTCAAAGAGAAAAATACCGTGGAAGCTTGGGGTTTTACATAAATATTTTTGAAGGTATTGTACATAAGAATTCTATATAATAAATGAATCATAAAATAATATGTAGGCCATATCCATAACATGCCATTATAAATATGTTTCATTATAATTATTCAATACAACCTAGCATAATAAAAAATTAAGTCCATGTCCATGATAATGCTATTTTACTATTTCCTTTATCTCCATTTTATCACCCAATTTTATTAAATAAGACATCTCACCTCAGTGGTGATTTTATTATTAAACAGAGCATGTTTGTCATTCCAATTTATTTAATTCAATTTAAACATATCTTGAACTATAATTAAACAAGAACCTTCAAAGGTGTATAAAACATAGGAGGAGAATTATAAATGTAAAATTTTAAGCTTCACTAGAAGGGGTCATTTAATTTCCTAAAAGAGGCATAAGTCAAGGAAATTGACTAACACACCCAAAGGGGTGGTTTGGGTTGAAGTGAAAATTATTTAATGGTTTAAACTAAAGCATAATGACAATTTAAATTAAAGGATTAGGCTTTAAAAAAATTATTTTCACATTTTTAGGGAAACACATGGAGAATCCGACATACAAAAAATGACATAATTTATAAATTAGCTAGAATTTAAGGAAAAATAAATAGACCACATACCTCATGATTAGGATCATATAATTGTCCAATATTGATCCTTTAATTAAGTTTGAGAGAAATCAAAGAAATAGTCAAACACCCAAAAAATAGGGATAATTATCTCACATGAATATAGTTCAAAATATGATGAGAGAAACAAATAAAGGATGAATGAGGAGTAGAATAGTCATCAATATTCTTATAACGTGACGAAGGAAACTCAAAAGAGAGGTTGGATGGTGAATATATCTCCATTCTTAGAGGAGAATCTTCATGGGAGGACTACTATTTTTGGGTTAGAGGAGAATAAAGGGGGAAATAAATTAGATGGATAGAGGGGAGAAATGGGTATTTCACCCCCTTTAATGAGGTACACGGTTTGGACACATGGTTTTCCAAATCGTGTTCTACCATTGTATAGGCTACTTCCTATACATGGGGCATGCAGAATTCATGTGCATGGTTTGAGAAACTATGTGAAAATTGTACATTTATCCTGTATGAAGAGGTAACCACACATCCATGTGGCATGTGCACATAGTAAGACCAAACCGTGAAACAACCCCAGCCTCACTGAGCAGGCCACACAATTTCTCTTGGTGGGCCACAAGGTTTTAGAGAATCTGTATGCCTCCTCCATCTTCTCACAAAATTGAGTTTTAGAGCCTAATTATCCTGAAACATAATAGAACACTCTAGGAACATCTCAATCCTTTAACCAAGTATAAAAATAACAAATTTAAGAGTTTCTACACTTGGAATTACATTCTAAAACTCAAATTATATAGTAGCTCATCCACTAAATGGAAAAATTCAAATTCTAATGAAAATATTACATGGCCCAAAACATAAGACATTACAACATCCCCAACTTATGAATTATCATCCCTAATAATCCTTGGGGAACAATAGGATCACTACTTGACCTACTCAGGTCATGAAGTTTTATAAAAAAGGTCACATTGCATTTCCAAACACCCAAAACACCTTCAAACATCACTTTAACTACATAACACATAAGCCATTAAAACTCAATCCAACACTCGTATTCAAAACTAAAACATAGATATGATGCTTAACCAAGCCCATATTACTTGAGAAATGATTATATAATTGTCTCTTTAACCATTGGTCCTATGGATCTCCCCACAAAAGGTTCTATAATTTTATGGCCAATTATGAGTCATGGTATCTCCACTATCAGAATTGTCTATTTCAGAATTCCCCTAGAATTCTAACTGTTCTATTAGAATGATACTTAGATTAAATGAATAGTAAACCCCCAATCAAAATCATTTATCTTGGACGAGCTATATTTTCCTGAAAATTCCTAGTTGACCCACACTAAACTCACCTAAACCCTATGATGTGCTATGAATAGTTCCTCACTAACCGCATTTAATGAAATAATAGGAAATATGTCAAGCCACTTCTGGATGAATATTCTAAAAAATACTTAGATTATATGTCTAGACTATCAAATCCTAAAACATGATGCCTTATCCTAAGGTGTATCAAATTTACTTTGAGCACTTCCACTTAAGCCTGTATCCGACCTTCATTGACATCTCAAGCCGCAATGCCCATTTATGTTGTCGTGTCTGTCATGGACATGGGTGTATATATGATCAATCACTATTGGACATTCACCATTAAAAATCTCACATGAGAAAGAAGGAATTCTAGGGTAACCTCAAAATCATAAACTAGAGTCCAAGGAGATCATCCAAGGTATTACATACTTTGGTGTTTACAAGTGAGATGTTGATACATAGCCAAAACTTCCATGCATCAATAGACTGAATGAGTCCAATAATAGTCAAGTCAAACATTGACTTGTGCCTGTGAGTCCTCCCAAGGTGTTCCTACTCAAGAACCCAAGTATCACTCAGAACTAACCATGCCTCTCTAAACAAACACTCTTCCGGAGTAAAACTCACACATAGTCTATTTATAAAAAAATGGAATTTTAATTTTTATCTCATCATATAACCAATGCTCTCTCAGTGTATCCTCGATGATATCAAGATTAGGGGCATGATCGTTACTATGTAAAGAGTAAAGTAAGAGGGTGTGAAGAATTAACAGGTAGACTATAAACACTTTTGTTATATCCAAGACAAAGTGCTCAATATAGTTTTGAACCAACCATATCCCACAATATTTAAGAATAACATTTGATCCACTACCAGTCAATTTCTTTTGAAAGAGCTTGGCTTCACCTACCAACATATCTTCTTTAACTGAACTTGGAATCCTTACATCATGATATAATTTTGTGATCACTCAAGAATAACCACCAGAGTTCCTCCCCAACCAATAGTTTTTTTGAAGTTTGCGTAAACAACCAACCACATCATCATCGAGCTTCCTCACAAGCATCAACACGTTTCCTATTTCCTAGCCCCATAGGCATTCAAAAATATTGATCACCATATCCAAATGGTCCTCCTCAGTTGTTATCCTTATAGTTTTAAGGAAATTTATTTTCCATGATCAAAGCGATGATACCCAACTTGGGACTATCCTTGACATCATATTTATTGAAAATTGGATCTTATCCCACAACACACACTCTTTTGACCCCTGGCTATGGGTCTTGGAGATGGATGAAATCTTTTAAAAAGAGTTAATATAATAATAGAGGGAAACTAGTGACATAAATGTGAACTAGAATAGATTTATCTTATAAATATGTGTGATTATCCTCTTATACCAGCTAACACATGTCATTGTAATAAGATATAAAAGAAAAACCAAACTGATTTATAGTGTCACAACACCTGATCCTTTTTACAACATCATCCCCCGACACTAGGATAACACAACATCTTGAAATCCAGGCCACTCTACTCTGAATATGACCTATGAATAAAGAGAAACATCTCAAATATTAAATGAGTACCCCCAAACTTATACGATTTAATTTACATTTTTAAATTCTCAATGGGTACCACATATATTAATGTATACTACCCCAAGATTTCATCCAAAAAATGGTACATCCTTGACACTATCCATTAGATTATCATCCCTATGAATTACAGTATTTGATGGCTTGTAAAAATATTTAATCCCAGATTCATATCCTCCCATATGACTCTTATCCCAATTAAATATGTTCTGAGATGTCCAATACTAAAGAAAAAGGAAGAGGGGTCACACAACCCACTCAACAGTTGACCATGAACTAGGCATGTATAACCTGGTGAGACTGAGTATTTATTTATATTCATGCCTATAAAAAGGATAAAATAATTAAATGATTACCCATCAAAACAAGGGTGTCATTTTAGAAACTAAGATTCCTACTAGGGACAAACAAAACCTGAATATTACCTCGCATCTGAAATGGTTCACAAGAATCTAGCAAGGCTTTAAATTTTTAAGGGAGTTAAATTCCTTAGTAAAGCCCCATTCCAAAAAATATCAAACCTATATCTAGGTCATGCTAATGTTTTCACTAAGCTCTAACAACTATCATTAAGGTTCAACACACCCTAATAAAATTTAATCATGATCAACAGGAAGAATCCATGCTCCCAACCCAAACATTCAACAAGGAACAGGGTAAGTATAAATCACACATAGGGGTTCAAGATAAAAACAACACATTAAGGTTTCATTTAAGACACTTTAATTTATTAACAATTTATCTTGAAACATTTTAAGCTTAATTTAAACATCAAGTACCAGTTATAAGGAAAACATTAGTTAAAAAATTTATTTAACTAATGCCATAAGGCACACATGGAAGTTTTATCAAACTTCCTTTCGTGAATTATTTATTTAACTAACATACTAACATAGTTCGTCAATTTATCACATAAATTCCTTTTATCCATAAACTTCCACAACTTGATTTGTTAAAGAAAAAGTCAATTAAAGTCTAATGAGGAAAACACCCTTTATGTTGTAATTAGTATTTTAATTAGCTAAAGGCTCATACGAGTACCACTAAAAAGTAGATAACAAATCTATTATAAATTTAATTGGTGACTCATTAAGTAAGATTCCACCATACATTTATATGTGAACCTATAAAAGTAGTTACAAACACTTTAAATCACCATCGCTATATAATATAAGTATACCTTGATGAGGTTAAATACTAATAAATACCAAAAAAGGTGACCTATAAAGATCTTGTTATATCTACCCTAAGTCTATAAACCACAATAGTTGATTTAATTATTAAAGTTTCAAATACCCTTAGTAGCTTATCTCATAAGAAACATACCCCAACTAACCTACTTGGGTCTAGTTGTTCATTTAGTAATTTATCCATATGAGTCATCATTTCCAAGTGTAGAGGTATAAGAATTCATATAGGAAAATAATTCCAATAATAATTTACATTTTAGTATACACATATAAGAACCATTGTTAGGTTAAATTAATTAACATTCCCAAGATATAAAGGTATTTTACCTTATAAATTACAATTGACATTCATATAACTACAACCAATTTTTTCCTTTTATATTTCAAAATATAATAAATTAGAATATGATGTTTTGATTATATGGGTTACCCTTCCAAATTTATATAGGCCCATACACCTTATAAATTTCTATTAGTTCCATATTTAATCACAAACATAAATGTTTCAGCCCATGCGAACAGTGGTCCATGGATAAAACATGTCCAAATTAGTTGGTTAGATAGAACATCACCATAAATATATGTAGGAGAACATCGATTAGATTGATGCAAAAATTTTATTCAACCCAAAATTTATTACGATTATAATAAGTCATGCTATAGAAAATATAAAATACAAGGAAACATGGAAATTAATTTCTTAATCATGATAAGACACTACCTAAAAAAGAAATAAAAGAAGCATGTAATATAGGTAAAAATGCTAAAAATGGAAAAATAATCACTGGAACATTTTTTAAAAACAAACATTCCAATAAAATATACATCATGTTACATAATAATCATGTGAAATAAATTTCACAAGTAACATCTATCAATTCTACTACAAGGCTTATCATATGCATGGAATGTGAATCTCTTTGCACCTATAATGATGCATATAATGATAATTCCTTACCATATCAGGTCAAGGGTAAAATTAAATAAATCTCATAAATCAATTATTATCATAATAAAACCATTAACTCAAGGTTAAATCATAATCAACTGTAACAATGAACAACTCAAACAATAGTCCCATCCCTGAAAACTTATACTTTTCCCCATGTGTGGGTTGATTGCTCCCATAAAAAACTATTTACCAAGCACCAACACATTCTTAGTCTCCTATCTACCAACCTAAGAAATTAATATATTGAAAATAAACCTCTATAATACCACTTTGTAACATCCTAACCTAGGAGCCATTGAAATGGTGCCCGGAACTAGTCAGTCACATGGCCTCAACCGCACCTGCCCGTATGCCTGAGGCTGCCAACTAGTAGTGAGGGTCTAATGATGGTTTTGTGGGAAGACTATACCCTCATGATCAAATTATCATAATATTTTAATAATAAATAAATATATCAATAACAAAAGTAGTATGAATGAAAGACAGATCATCGAAGGAAAATTATAACTGATAAAATAGCCAATGCCAAATATAATACAATGTATGCCCATGTTACTACAATATAAAAACATGATAAATACAATAATTAATGAACAAATAGTATATAAAGTAAAGAAAAAAATCCCCACAATCTATCCCCATAAGAATCTTGATCTTCGTTTAAGTCCTGTGCTCTTATACCCCCATGTTCAAAGGTCACGACACAAGAAGAATCCATAATCTTGAACCTACAAACAAGAGATCTATTTAGGTACCCTAGTGAAATAGAAGACTGAAAAGGGTATGGGATATACTTAGTAGGTCACCATCAATGGTGTCTAATTCTATAAAGTCTGTGAATATAAAATATAGCAGTGTACATGTATAACAAATAATTAACAAAATTGAAAGCTGAAAACAGGTCAGCTTAGGTTCCCAAGGGACACCTGGCTAATACAACTGCTTCAACCTAAGCCAAGATACCTCTGAGTATGAATATATATATATATTGACTATATATATAGCAACATTTATAGCCATAAATATATAGATATATTGTATTATCCATGAATCGAGGTGTAACTTTAGTGTCTATGCATAATACTACTCATAATAAGATTCTCATAAAATAAATAAGGGTATTCATACTAAAGGATCATAATCAATATAGGCTACTATGCTGAGTATCAAAATCAATAATAAGGAGGGTTGTACCCAACTTCTAGATCAAGGGGGCAGGGAATTTCATGCCCATGAACCCAAGTAATGTGGATGTCATGCCAATATAATCGACCAAGGGAGCATGAAACATCATGGACAATGACCATACTCAATGCCCATTTAGTCATAAAGAACCATTAGGTAACCCAATTTTCCTATGATACCTTATCCTAACATTTTTTAAAGAGGTAAACATCATCTCTCAGGGTATAATGGATCCTTTTTAATATAATTCATTTAATAATTATTAACAATCTATATAATCCTTCAAGCCACTAACATCATTTAATAATAAATAATATTAGAGTTTATGTCCATAATCATGTCATATCATAACTAAATCATAAAATATTAAATAGTCCACATACATAACATTCCATTATGAATATGATTCATTAGTACCATTCAATACAACCTAGAATAATAAAAAATCATGTCCATATCCATGATTATTCCATTTTATTATCTCCATTATCACTATTTTATTTCCCCATTTTATTGGAGAAGATAGTGCACCTCAATGGTGATTTTATTACTAAACAGATCATGGTTGTCATTACAATTTATTTAATTCAATTTAAACACCCATTGTACTAGAATTAAACAATCACCTTTAAAGGTGTCTAAAACACAGGAGGAGTATTATAGATTTAACATTTGAAGCATCACTAGAAAGGGTGATTAAATTTCCTAGAAGAGGAATAATTCATGGAACATGAGTAAGACACCCAAATGGGTGGTTCAGGATAAAGTTTTAATCCTTAAATGTTTTAAATTAAATCATAAGAAAAATTTAAATTAAGGCATTAGGTTTTACAAAAAAATAGTTTCACATTTTAAGGGAAATACATTGAGAATCTAGTGTGCGACACAATGGTGTAATTTATAAATGAAATAGACTTTAATGGAAAATATATAGAACACCTACCTCATGATTAATATGGTCAACTCATACAATATCAGGCCTTAAATTTAATTGGTTTGTGAGAAATCAAAGAAACATACAAACGATATAAAAATAGGTTGAATTAGCTTGCATGGAGATATCACAAAATATAGTGAGAGAAACTTATTAAGGAGGAATTAGGAGTCATATAATCACTAATAAACTTCCAATGTGATGAATAAAACTAAAAAAAGAGTCTGGATGGTGAATATATCCCCATGACTAGAGAAGGATATGGGGAGCTCCATGGGGGGGGGGCTACTACATGAGGGTAAAAGGAGAATAAAGGGGAAAAATTTATAAGTATAGGGGGGAAATTGGGTATTTAAAACCCTTTAATTAGTTTCATGGTTTTTCCACATGGTTGGCCAAACTATGTACTAATCATGCATATGCTACTACCTATGCATGGTTCTCACACGGTTCATGATCACGATTTGAGAAACCATGCACAAAACATGCATTTATTCAATGTGAAGAGTTATACAACAGTTTTATGGATGAGTTTACCAGTGAACATGGTTAGAAAAAACCATTAAACACCCTCATACTCACTAAACATGCCACATGGTTTCTCTTGGTGGGCCTCAAATTTTTTCAGAAAAACTATGCACCTCTGCCAGATTCTCTTGAAATTGAGTTTTCGAAGACCAAAGCTCTTAAAACTCAATGAAACAGTCAAGGAACATCTCAAGAATTTAAAAAGTATAAAATCCCATTTAAGTGTCCCAACACTTGGAATTATCTTTAAAAACTCAAATTAATGAATGAAAAATCCACCAATTGGTAAAATTCAAATTCCCTTAGAAATTTTACCCAGTCCAAAACATGAAATGTTACAATAATAGAGTATGGATATTGAAAGGTATAAAAGAATAATTTATGACATAAATTGTGGTTTTATTATTTAAAAATTTTAGTTATATTTTGTTAGAAAATTAAAATCCTAAATGGATTTCTCATTCTGAGGAAAAACCATTTTTGTCGTAAAATAGGATTTATATCATAAAAGTGGGTTTTCTAGAAAAATAAACTGATGAATTGTGTTTTTTTCGGTTCAAAGTTACCCTTGAATAATTTATGATTTTAATTAATTATTTACATCATAAATTATACTATTCCCAACTGGCTTTTGTATAACTAGTAGTTTTAATCCCTCTTACATGGTTATTAATTCCTCCTGACTTCCATGGTACCCATAAGAAATTTTAAGTGACCTTTGATGTACAGAATCCTTTTATGATGAATCCCTAAGTTTTTTTGTGGAATCAAAGGGTATGTGATAAATAAGTGTGGTCCATGAAATTTCATTAGATCCCTTGTGCCATACTATCAAATTTTAGGTAGGTGTCTTCTATCTCATCCCCTACATTATAGAACTTGAATTATTAGTTTTCAATAAATGTTTTCATTGAAATTGTTGTGAAAAACATGAATTATTCATTAAGGAAACCACTTTGGTTATAGTTTGAGAAATTTGGGAAATTTAATGGATTTTTTAAAAACATATTATTTTATAAATTTAAGTGATAGTTTAATAATTATTATATTGTTTTGTTGCACACATTTTGTTTGATGAAATGTTTACAAGAAGTAATTTTTTTTTTGTGAAATGAAAATTGGCATGGAATTTTGTATACAAGGTTGGTGTGGAATCATTTATGGATGTGACCTTGAGGAAGGGGCATGTTCCATTGGGGAACCTAGATATTGGTTACCTTGGGATGACTTAGTGGATCAATGAGAGACCGATCATGAGTATGGAACAATCACATGGAATGCATGGGTGTATGTGTGTGGGAACATATGAATGGGAATACCAAAGGATGAGAAATGGATTAATTTTTTTATTGTGTCCCATGGGAATTTTTTATGATTTTGATATAAACTATTTTAACTTCTTATAAACCATTTTATATAAAATGTTCTAACCAGTTCTTATCTTAGTGGAATGTGTTGGGTTGTATTTGGGGAATTATTATTGAGTTTATTCTCACCCCCTACTTAGGAACTTTGGTTAATTTATAGATTTCATCTACTAGGATATAGGAAAAAGAATTATTTCTTAATTCCCTAGAGATTCACCTTGATTCTTGGGAATGACAGATGGTGTTAGAGCTTGGAGCTAGTGCAAGTGATGTATGGGGTGATAACACTTCATTGTCTTAAGTCATGTTGTATTCTTTTTTGGATTTGTTGGTTACTATACCATGTTCCTTTTTAATTTGATATTTTTATACCATTGTTTAAATTTTGGTTTTTGTTGTTTTATTCATGCATCATATAGTGGTCAGATTCTTATATTATGGGTTGTTAGGATGTTTTCTTTTATTGGGAAAATCATCCCCCGACCATATTTTAATCCATTGGAATTTATTACTATCCTTCGGTGTAGTGGGGATTTCACTTAAGGATAGTATCACACCCAATACTTCTAAATACAATGAGGAGGTGTGGGATATTATACCTCTCTTAGGGGAAACACCCTGTTTCATACACAACCATGATGTCAAAATTTCAATTCAAGCTTCTATTTTGGAGATATCAATGTATGTACTCATAGTATAACTAATTAATTATTTAGTTTATATTAAAAATTACACAAAATTAATTATGCTAAATAATTCACCAAAACTCATCTCAGGGGTAAAAATCATGCCTCGACATCAATAGAACCCGTAGAAAACATTTATGAGGTTGTCTGCTTGGGAAAATTTATTATTTTTTCTCTATGGTTCGATTAGAAAAAATTTGGGTCACTACACCCATCCACCTTTAAACCTTCTTATTCATGAAAATAAAACAACTAGAGATATTAAATAATAAATCTCACCGAACAACCCCATACAGAAATACAATCCACCATTAAAAATGCTTCCTTCTCCTTTTGAGGCCCGCACTTCAAGAAAACTCGATACAAAACCATATAAAAAGAGAAAAACCTAATTCATCAATAGATCTATTGGCTCTGTTATTTTTAAATGAACACCTCATCAAAATTTAAGATCAATTTATGTGAGTTTTTTCAAGTATCATAACTCGATACCTTTTCTTACCCTAAAGGTCACCCAACTACATGAGATGATGTGAAACCACAAACCACTGACATCCACCATTGATTATTTCATCTTAAAGGTTAAATATAACAGCAGAATCATAATCCCAATCCTTAAATATATTTACTAATGAATTCTTCATGGAAATGATCTATTTTTGTAGAAATAAACTACTGATCACATTGTAAGGATCTTACACAATCTCTAGAAGGGATGTGATGTAGCTTTCTCTTTAGGGTCTGCAAAAGATTATTCATTATCTCCCACCAATAAGTCACGACCACCAATGTCACATGATTAAGGAATAAATACAACATGAACATTTTTACTTAATCTATACTAAAAAATCTATGAGGAATTTCAATCCATACATCAAACTCCAAAAAAGATTTCACCCACCTCTAAAGAAAACATGGTTGTGTTATTGTCACTTCTTGATGAAATATCCTAATGATCATAGCATGAAAAGGAACCATAATCCTCAAACTTACCAAAAATATACCATAGATTTTATATGGTATAATTCACCATAATCTAAGTCATGTGATCCTAACCATTCATATAATCCTACTCTTCCATCTCTAGACCCCAGGATAATGATGGGTTATGTGGGATCATCTCATGATCAATGCAGTGGAAGAACCCTAATTTAAATCTCAATCCATCACCATTAAATCAATATGATATGATGAATTAAAAACATAAACATGCATAACTTTATCATATAATGCTCTATATCCATCAATATAGATGAAACACATTTTTTGAAGATCACCAAGAGACAATCAAAGGACTCTTGACTCCACAAAAAATTACACTGACCATTAGAATACCTATAAACTAGGATTGGATACCTTATAATCCAAAGGTATGATAAATCATTCTCCATGAATAGGAATTAAAAATAAATTGAAATAGATAGAGTAATCTATGTAAATAAAAAATCACACACCCATAATATGAGGATCCCAAACCTTTATGTAGGCTCCTATCATGCATTGAAGGAGGTTGAGTATTAGATGCTAACACATGGGAACAAACATGCGTTACCCATAACACTTGACCATTAGGATAGTATAATAATTTGAAAATTTGAAAGAATAATAATAATTTTGGGAATCCTTAAATCAATAATCTTAATGATCCACAACTGAATGAAACTGAGCATAATATATATTATTTTCCATGAACCCATATTATCATTAACTAACCTAGTATAAAACCTAAAATAGAAACCCTAGATGAACTAAAAAAATACCTAATGGGTGTTCTTATTCTGAAAAATCTGATAAAAAGTTTCATGGAAATCATGATACAATCATTGGGTATGATTTATCTCAATAAATAAATAATAAGAACGAAATTCCACTCAGAATCCCAGCATAGACAAGCTGTAAATTTGAGTTCCATGCACAGAAACATAACCCAAAAAAGAAACTAAAAACAATCCAAAAAGGAAATAAAAAAATAGATTTCCAACTGATCATAAATAAAATAACATAAAAAATATCTAGATAAAAAATAAAAAATTGGATGATATAACTGCAATACAAAAGAAAGAAACCCAAAATCCCAAACATCATCTTTGTGTAACCTTTGAGGTCACCATCTATATGTAAGACCAACCTACTACAAGAGAAATCAACAATAAAAACTAGAACCTGCAACATAGTTTAGTTCCATTGATGATGACTGTCATAAGTAAGTTGTGATCATAAAAAAACTTATTAGGTTAGCACAACAAAATCAGTACATTTCCTTTCCCAAAATATACCAAAAACACTAGTTTGAAAATACAGGTAGAAAATAGGTTTTAATCATTTAAAAAAACAACCACAAGCTTTCTATAAACCAATATTTAAAAATTGAAGCATGTTTCAAATAATTATTTTAAAATGATTTCATAAACCATTCTTTTTTAAATTCCATTTTAAAATCATATTTCAAAACAAAACCCAACACACACTAAAGTAACACAAGTGAGATTAAAGATAGAATGAAATATAAAAATGAATCTAGATTCATATCATAAAAAACATAAATAAGTGGATAAATAGTGAAACCAAAATCAATATACATGAAATGGAAAGATATACATAATCATGGTAAATCCCTAAACATCATATGAGGATACCCTATATGTACTCGGGTAGGAATTATCTATAGGCCTAGTCGATGAACCTAAGTTTATAACCACATGGTGTCCCTCCACAAGCCTCACACGTGGTACTCCCCCATGTTCTAGGCACATATATCCCCACATGGTATCTATTCCTTCACATCAGTACTAGATAGTAATGTTTATCATCCTTTACTAAGACTCTTAGGTTCCCATGATAATAATATAAATGGGATATGAGTTAGCCAATTCCCATAAAACATATCAATAATGAATCAAAATAATATAACATACATTTTAAGACCACATTGTGACACTATCCGTGAAAACCAATCTGTAAAAGGGGGAGGGATTCTATGAGGGTGAACACATTTCAAGGTGATAATCGAGCCTTTTCATTTGTAACTAATAATATATTTATATGAAAATTTTTCTTTTTATAAAATTTATTTCAAAACCCAAGGAAAATTTCAAACCATTTCTCAAAGTTCCAAACAACCCCTTAAAACATTCTTTGGAAAAAAATTTGAAACCTCATTTATAGATCCATTTAGAAACCAAGATACCATTTGATAATATAAAGTCTTTAAAGAAAAAATTCCATAGAATTTACATTTATAAATATGTAAAAATCTATATATACATATACATGTATATATAAATATGTATATATTAAACAGACAGACACATACACACATGTATATATAAACATCCATCGGAATTACAGGGGTTTAAATGAAGGATCATGAATCAAATGTCATGTAAACACATAATAATTTTTTAGATAAAACCATTAAAACCTATAAAATGTATACAATTCAAGTAAAATAAAAATAACTCTTAATAACCAACTAAAATAATTTTATTTAAGGAAACCCATCATTTAAAACACTAAAAATATTTTAAATAGACTCTTCAACATTCTATGAAACACCTATCCTATATATATTTTCAATGCAAGGAATAAAAATTTGAAATTATTGGAAAATAATTTTTATAAATAAAATCTAGTTCACAATGAATTTAATATCCTTTTATAAATCTAAAAAAATAATTTTAATTAAATAAAATTTAGAAATCTAAAAACATCACGTGACATGTTATATAAAAGAAATGGATGGAAACACTTACCCAAAGAATGTGTAGATGAAAAAAAACCATATAATATGGAAGGAACCAAGCCTTAAAAACAATCTAAACACCCTAAGAATCAAAGTTTCAAGGTTTTAAGGCTAAAACCTCACCTAGGGTTTGACCAACATGAACACTAGACATAGTAGGAATAAATAATAAGAGATAAGGGAGAAGGAATGATGAATAAAGGCTTACCCAAAAAGGATCCACCAAAAATTAAATAATAGGGCACCAAAAATCTAAGAGAGAAGGTGGGAATAAGGATTGGGGAGGTTTCACACAAAATGAGAGGGAAGGAGGCCATTTGAGGGTCTTAATTTGAATGGAAATAAAGTTAAATACTAACTTTTTTAAAGTTCTAGGAAAGTCACATGGTTTGGCCATAGTTTATCAAACCATGCACCAACCATGTTCCCTCCATTGGATAAACATACCATCCTCACAAGGTTCAACCACAAAATTTAGAAACTGTAGACCAACCATGAAAAATTCGTTTATTAAAATTATAGACATTATTATACTCTTTCCACATAGTTTCTACTAACAATGTGTTAAGCGGTGTGCCAGCTCTCAGACACACCAAGTCCTTGCATAGTTTCCCCTAGTTTTCTTATGGTTTGGACACAACCATTACCAACCCATAAAGAATAAACTATGCAAGAAAACAATGAACTGAATACAACCCCTATGTAAATGTATTCTCATAGTTTCCATTAAATCATGCACACTAACCATGAATAGAGGTAAAAATTACCTGAAAACTCTAAAAATAAATTTTTTTCATGGGAATTCAACATGAAACCAGGAAAAAGATCAAAGATCATAAAATAAATATAATTATAAGGAATATAAAATTTAGGGCATGAAAATTCTCCCCATTATAACACTTTCTACCCTAAAAAGTCACAAAATTTAAGATAAACTGAGAAAATAATTGCTCTTATACCAGAAACAAGAACTTCCCAAATGAAAACCTCTAAACCAATCCAAAACCAAATGAAGATACTAATCACAATGTCATTATTAACTTTAAAATATTACTAGCTTAAGAGAGAATCAATATCTGATACCCAAATTGGATCACCCCAACATTTATAAATATATTAATATGGTGGTTCTACTAGATGAAGCTATCAAGGGGACCACCACCAATAAAACTCAAATGGGGATACCTAATCCAAACATGATTCATAAATTCCATAACACACTTACCTCTATAATAAATAATGGTGTAAAAAATCACCCAAAAACAACATATAGATCAACAAAAAATAGGAAAAAGGAAGATAGAAAAGAAAGAAGTTATTAAAGGTCACCTTGATAGATTAAACATGAGTGCTATCAAGATTTCAAAACCAAGAAGGATTTATTTTTCATCAATCTATATCATGACCTAAAGAATATTTATAGATTCTCTATTAGATCATAATGGTGTAAATTATTTAGATAATTAAGGAAATATGGATTAGAAATCTTGAAATGACCACACTGTAATCACACATGTGAATGCTTCATTTTAGGAGAAGAAACAACAAAATAAGGAGACTCCTACAAAATGGATTTTTCTAACTTGAACATCTCACCAAATGGGGAACCTTATTTAGTTTATAGGGGGAAGGGTTTCCACCCATCATGGGATGGACTCTAGAAAACAAATATAATCGATATGATTCGTGCAAAAATTATTTAAATGATATTATCCTAGATGATAAAACATGATCACTGAGATTTTTCTAAAGACCCTTCATAAAAAATAATGATCCTTATAGGAGTCACCTGATACAATCTCAGAAGAAAATGGGGAAATCTCATTGAAGTGGTAAAAATATTCCTTCACTATTTTCTAAACCTGTTTAATTACCTAAATCTCCACTTATTTCCTTCACCTCCTCAAGAAGAATACACTTAATAAAAGTCACATTAAAGAACCCCCACATAATTTTATCCTACAATGGGGATGAAAAGAACAAATTCCACTGATCTAAACCTATCCCCTCAAACATACCTAAGAAATTCTTACTCTCATGGATTTTGGAGTTCCCAGTGAATTGTAGATCTTTTTGAATTCCACTAACCACTTAATTCCTAAAACAAAATCCCTTGTTATCATTTTTCAGAACCAAACCACCTTTCTTTGAAACCTACCCACACCAACCAAAATTAGACTAATAACATCAAATAACACTAAAATATTATTTGAATAAGAACTGTTGTTTTTTCATAAATCGTTCACATAGTTTATTAGACCATGTTACAATGATGCAACTACTATTGGAAGTCATACAGAACTAGGTACTTAGGATCTATATAGTTTTCTAGGATATGAGAACTCATTGTTTTACACTGGTTAAACTCCCATTTTTACCCATAAAAACATATAAATCCATTAAATAATCAAAAATACCCAAAAACAAACCAAAATATATAACGAATCATAATTCATGACTCAAAACCCAACAACCCATTCCATTTCGAGGCTCAGGGTGAGTAAGAGGTCATGACACTCTTCCTACAACTACCTCCCAAGTTTTGATAATACTAATCTAATCCACTAGATAACCCAAATATAAACGTGTAGATTTGATACCATTTTTCATGACCAAACTGAGATAACTCTTGAACTAGGCACTTGATGCAACCCAAGAAATACCAAGGGGCATCCCCAATTCTGATGACTGACAAAAAGTGTAATTGACATTATAGAAAAATCATTGGGTATGATTTCACCCAATAAATAAATAATAAGTACATAGTTTTTCCTAGAATTATAGCCTGGCCAAACTATACATTAGAGTTCCATTCCTATAAACATAAACATAAATAGAAGCTAAAAATAATCCCAGAAAAGCCTAAGGAAAATAGAAACCTAGTAGCTCATAAACAAAGGAATAGTAATAATATTGATATATAAAAGGATAAAACAAAAGATATAACTACAATAAAAAATAAATAAACCCTAAATCCTAAACATAATCACCATGCGACATTCGAGGCAACCCTCTATCCATAAGACTAACCTACTATGAGAGTGATCAAGAACCAGAACCAAAACTATCAAAACAACTCAGCTACCAACTTTTATTTTCACAAGTAGAGTGTGATAATAAAACAACTTAGTAGGTAAGCACAAAAAAATACATATATTTACTTTCCTAAATTTGATTATAGACCCTGGTTTGAAAATATAGGTAGAAAATAGGGTTTCATCAATTCAAAGAAACAAACTGAATATTTCTAGAAACCAATCATTAAAACACAAAACATTTTTTTAAAGAATTATTTAAAAATGATTTTATAAAATATTAATTTATCAAATACCCCTTTTAATCTCCTATTTCAAATAAAACTCTATCTTACACTAAATAAATGTCAGTGAGATCAAATTTAGAGTGAAATATAAAAATGAAACTAGAGTAATATCATAAATAACCACAAATCAATGGACAAAATTTGAAAGTAAAATTAAAGAATAGGAAACAACGTGATATAAATAATAATGGAAAATTCTTAAAAAACATTTGAGGTGACCCTAAATGTTCTTGGGTTAGAATCATCTTTCATCTTATTTTATGACCCTAATTCTATTACCAATCGAATGACCTCAACTTGCCTCACCAGTGGAACTCCACCATAGCCTAGGTAAATATATCCCCATGGGGGATCTATTTTGTCTCATTATGACTAGATAAAAACATATCTCAAACCTCACTAAGACACCTAGGATCCCATGATGATAATAGAAATTGGAGTTTATGTTTTTAATGAATATATCAAAATTCAATAATGGATCAACATAAGTCAGCATATATGGTAATCCTACCTCCCAACACCATTCATGTGAAACCCATATTTAAAAGAGGGATGGATTCCATGAGGATGAATAGGTTTCAAAGAAAACCATTTAAGGTTCCAATTGGTACTTTTCTTTTGGAACTTATAATAGATTTATAATAAAAATTTCTTTTCTTTAAAATTCATTCCAAAACCCAAGGACAATGTCAAACAATTTTTTCATCCATCCAAACTTAATAATTTCATTAAAATAGAGAAAGGATCTTAAGGGATCAATGGGGGATAAATTAATGTAACTCTAGGGAATCCACACTTAAAATATCATCATAACCTCAAGGAAGGGATCCGTTACTAATAAAAAACAATAATCACCCATAATATCCCATGAAGTGAGAAAGTCAGTAGATTTATTCCCTTCATGCCATGTGTGAAGTAGTTCCAACCAATTATCAATAAGGAACTTGGATCTATGATTCTGATAGGTGATGGAACAAGGGGTGGAGATCTAATCTTGGAGAGAGTTTTGGATAATAGAGGTGTTAATTTAAACTAAAGTCAAATAATTTTTTCAGAAGAAAATATCAATCCCATTTAACATGGTATATTACTCTGTGAGGAGTGAGTCACCCTATATATAGTAGGCACTAAATGCTAAAATAATGGATCCCATAGGGTAATGAATAATACTTCCCCCTCCCACATGATTCCAATGCTTCAAGACCCATCAACATAAAACTATTTCTCAAAGTTCCAAACAAGACCTTAAAACTTGATTTGGAAAACACACATTTGAAACCTCCTTTAGAAAACCGTTTATTAACCAAGATATAATTTGAGAAAACCATGGTTTTAAATAATTATTTCCATGTAATTTCCATTTATATACATGTAAAAAAATATATGTACACATCCATGTAAATATATATATGTAAATAGTACACTTATAAATATATATATATATATATATGAACTTCTATAGGAATTCCAAGGGTTCAAATGAAGGAGCATAAATCCTATGTTATATTAGAGTATAAGAATATTCTAGCTAAAATCATTAAAACATAAAAAATATTAATAATCCAAAAAATAAAAAATAAATATTAATAATCAACTCAAATAATTTTATTAAAGTCCATCCATCATTTAGAACTCCAGAAATCCCTTAAAATATCCTCTTGGAAATTTTTTTCAAACACTTAACATACATATATTTTCAATACAAGGCATAAGAATTTTGAATTATAGGGAAAACCCTTTTTTAAACAAAACAGTAGTTAAAAAGGATTTAAAAATCCATTTATAAATATAAAAATATGATAATTTAAATTAAAATTAATTTATAAATCTACAATCATTACATGGTGTGTTTTATAAAGGAAAGGGATGAAAACACTTACCTCAGACATATGATGAAACCATTGAATATAACAGAAACCAATCCAAAAGAAAAATTTTCACACCCTAAGATTCAAAATTAAATGTTTTTTGGACTGAAACATCACACATGTTTTATCCAACATGAACCCTAGACATAAGAGGAAGAAATAATAAAAGAAAATGGAGGAGGTAGGAGGAAGAAAGGCTTGCCCAAGAAGAATCCAGAAAAAATCAAAAGAGAGGGCACTAAAAATCCAAGAGATGAGGATGGGAGATGGATTGAAGACCCCTAAAGTAGGAATAAAAAAACCATAGGGAAGGATACCATTTTATTTTCTTAATTAGAAAGTTAAAAAAATAAATTCCAACTTTTTATAGTTTTGGATAAGTCGTACAGTTTTGATGAATGTTTTACCAAACCATGTTCCAATTGCGTGCCCTTCACTGGATAAAAAATCCAACCTCACATGGTTTGGGAAGGATATTTTGGAAACAATATTACTACCATGAAAAATATGTGTATTAAAATTACATAAAATCTCTCATATTTTACAAACATTTTTTAATAACCATGCACAAGTCATGCTCTATCTCCCATACACACTAATCCATCACATGATTTTCCTTAGGTTTTATATTGTTTGGAAACAACAATGCACTAACCATGTTAAATAAATCATGAAAAAACAAAATTAACTAAAAAAACTCTCTATGTAAAGGTAGTTTTAACACCCCTAGATTTTAAAATAACATTATATTTGATAGCATATACAACACACAACACCAAGCCCAAACGAACCACAAAATATTATTATTTAAATATGACCATTATAACCAATCCAATGAATTGGTAGGTATGAATTTTATTAAATAAATTATTAAATATATAAAAAAATTACCTAATCAATAAAAATTCATTGGTTAATGTTTAGGAAATAAGTATTCGATTTTTAGTAGAGTTATTTTATGCTTTAGAAATACATTTTCTTCAAAAATGATTTTTATAAAAAAAATTAAAATTAATTTTTGGAACTTACATAAATTTTATTTTATAAAACATATTTAATTTTAAATTATAATATAAAAATTATATTAGGCTGAATTTTTTATATTTTTATGAAAAGATTGATTTTCTAGTGAATAGTGAAAAATAATAATTTTTATTGAAAACTGTATTTTTGTTTCAAGGATTTAAAAACTTTCATATTGATTTAAAATGATTTAAAACTAAAATTAGTTCTATTATATTATTAATAATTCAATTATCTCATTTAAATCAAATTTATGATTGAATTTGGTATAGAAACATTTCTATACATAAAGGCATTTTTCTGGAAAACTGCTTTTCATTGTGTTTTTCATTTTCATTTAAAATTAATTTATTCGACTTATAGTTATTGAATTTGATAAATTTATTTAATATTTGTTATTATGAGGATAAAATTTGGAAAATATAACACTTTTAGTTTCAGTTAATATGAAAGGTAACCGTGGTAGAATTTATCACCTCGATAAAGGGTAAATCGGGTTAATCTAGGTTAAAACTAAGTGGTAAGGTTATAATATTCATATTAATAATTATTAATGAATAAAATTCAACCATTATAACCTTAGTATATAAATTTTTATGTTTAGTGGACACTTATCCATGAAAACTAAAAATATAATATTTAAATCAAAGAAATTTACAAAATGTCACTCTCTTAGATTTAAAAATTAATTATGTGTCCACATGGGGAGAAAATAAAGTTATGAATGGATATAAATGTCAATTTCTTGAATAATGAAATTATATTCATGATGGTAAATCGATTATATAATTACCTTAAATGCTTTCGCAACACTAATACAATATTTATCCAATTAATAGAAAAATCATATAAATGATATTAAAAATACTAAAAGTGTTATAATTTGAGTGATTTATAGTGTTAAAATATTTTTTTAGATTAATATTACATATTAGAGATGTTTAAATAAATTATATTCTAAATAAAACTTTTTCTTGATATACTTGAAATCAAATTAAATGAATAGTTTCAAAATTGACATTAATGATAATTTATCAAATTTACATTTTATAAAATTATTTAAAAATCATTAAAATATTTAAATAGGAAAAGGGGATAATATACGATCTAAAATTTCATCTATTTACCATTTATGAGTCAATAGTTACCTTATATGTAAAATTATAACCCTTTAAGAGTGAAAAAATATGTTACTATAGTTAATGTTAAAATAGGTTAACTAAGGGGTTAAACCAAAATATAAGTTTTAAAATACCTCTTAAACCTATAAAAATTTCACTGGTTGATGATATTTCAACCATATACTACCTTATCTTTGAATCTATGTCCATTTATAGGTATTTGGGCAAGAAAATGACTTTATTATATTTTAATATTTTAATAAACTCCAAGAGTCCCCCTCCCCTCAATTATAAAATGGTACCCCTTTTTTCACTTCTTTTCACCACTTTGAGCCATATAAATTGAACATACCATAACCATTTTTAATACCCTATTATTTTAAGAAATATATATTTTTTCAAATAAATTTAATTTCTTCGATAACTTGCGTTAAACACAACATCAAGTTTAGATGATCTGTGTAACATTATTAAATTATTATGTGTCTATTATATCCTAGCCATTATATTTTTGATTAATAATAATAAATAAATAAGTTATAAAAAATATACATTCTATACATTAATAAAATTAATTCATTAGATTATAATTGAAATACAAAAAAATATTTGGAAATAATAGTGATTTATTTTATAAAAAAATTGTTTTTATGCATGCAATATATTTTTTTAATCCTTATTAGTGAATTTTTTTAATTAAATTTATATATTATTTAACTGATAAATTTTTTTAAAAAATTTAAAAATATTTTCACAGGCATAGGATACGAATAAATTTAGTTTTATGCTTAAAAATGTATTTTTTTCTAAAAATTTGTTTTTATCGCATTTTGTGAAATTAAATTAAAATTATTTCCTAACATTTATAGATATTTAATTAGATAAAATTAATTACATATTTATAATTAAGAGCCTAAAATTTGGTAAATAGAACCCTTTTATTTTTGGTTAATATGAATAGTAACTGTAGTAAAATTTACGACCTTAGTAAAGGGAAAATTAGGTTAATCCAAATTAAAAATAAGTGACAAGGCTATAAGTTTTCATCCTAATTATTATTGGATAAATTAAATTTTCTCTTGAAAAATTATGTTAAATGGAAATTTGTCCATGAAAACGACTTATATATTATTTAAATCAAAGAAAGTTACAAAATGTCACTCACTTTGTATTTAATATCTATTATGTTCCACATAAGGAAAAAAGTAAGTTATGAATGAATATATGTGTCTATTTTAAGATTAATAAAATTATTTTAATTATATGAATTTACTTCTAATTTTTAGTAATTATTTAATTGCCTTAATTTCTTATGCAACACTGATACAACATTTCTCTATATAATAAAAAGAATACAATAAATGATTTTTACAATATTAAAAGTTATATAATTTGAATGATTTAATTTGAACCATGAATTTTATAGATATATAGGATATATTAGGGAGTTTTTAAATCATTCTACTTGAATTGATGTATTTAAAGTTAAATTAAATGAATAGTGTCAAAATTGACAATATTGATATTTTTTAAAAACAATATTTTATTAAATTATTAAAAAATTATAAAAATATTGAAATGAAACAAGGTGGATATTATATGGTCTAAAATTTCATAGTTTTTCAATTTATGTTTCAATTTTCATCTTATAAGTAAAACTTACAACTATTTAATATTTAAAAATTTGTTATTGTAGTTAAAATTAAAATTAATTAACTAAGGGATAATCAAAATGATAAGGTTTAAAATAAAACAAAAACTCTTATAAATTATATTTTTTGATGGTATTAAAACTATATCATACGTTATCCTCTTATCCATGTCCATTTTGAGGAATTTGGATTGAGAATGAATATATTATATTTTAATCTTTTGAGAAATTCCAAAAGTTCCACCACCTCAATTATAAAAGGACACCTATTCCCTCACATATTTACACCAACATAATCCTTATATATCAAAAATAATATACCTATTTATATTCTAAATTTATCTATAAAAATTATATAAGTGTTTTTCTTCCCAAAATACCAACCCTAGAGCCCTTTAGGGGAGATTTAAAGGAGTCATTTTAATGAAGAGGTAATTGCATTACCCGATCACTTCCTTTTATACTCATGTTCACTTACTATAAATATATGGTATTTACCATAGAATAATAACATAATAATTATAAATATAAATAAATGTTATTATTATTATTATGAAATCACCATTATACACCCTCTTTCTTATCAAATGTTAAGTGAAAGTAGTGCTCGTGCGTATGTACGACTTAACATCTCCACACAGCAATACAATTCATTTTTCATCACTATATTTTATGGATGTGTATTATGATAGGTTTAATGTTTATATATGATAATTATAAAATTATTATTTATTTGGAATCATGAAATCAAATATTTCTTCTTACAATCCATTCCATGGGGATATGATAACATCCTTCATTTGTACAAAGAACTATGGCCTCACGAAGTGATGTGATTCGTTTTTCACTTATGATTTACATAAAAGGAAATAAGGATAAATTTAATGAATATTTGTGATATATATGAAATAATAATTAATTTTTAAATGTTATATATTATTTAACTTCATTTATTTTAAATATTCAAGAGAAATCAAAACAACGTTTGTGCGTACGTACGACTTACCATCTATACGAACGATGTAATTCATTTTTCTATATATAAATATTTTAGATGAATATAAATATGTATATAATTAATATTATATATATATATATATCATTATTAATATTCTAGAAATAATTGAACCAAGATAAATGTATGAGGACCATAACTACTGAACTTAAATAATCATGATAAACGAAACAGTTAACACCCAAAAATAACAATTTTAATAAGGAATTATTGATAGAAGAGGGTATTAAAATGCTATAAAGAGATAATATATGATATTATAAGTATGAAAATTAATTTTTTATATAATTTTAAAAAATTTAAATTTATTATATAGGATTTTATAGTGCTTTCAAAGCAAGGTGAACTAGAGGTAAGGGATTTCTAGTCTCACTTTTATTTTTGGGAGACTTATGCCATATTCACTAGTAGTTTCTTTTGTGTGGTGTATATACAGAACATGAATTTATTCTATGATACTTATCAATAAAATCATGGGATATAAATATCAATCTAAGGTTATTTATTTCATGGGGCTTATGATTTAAAATTTACCAAAGTGGTAATCGTTTTAATTCACAATCTCATTAATATTCAGGATTGTTTATGTTTAAGTATCTACTAAGGAATATTTTTATTCCATATACATATTTTCTAAAAATATTTTAAATAAGGTTTTTATTATTATCCTATTATTTTTATGTTATTTTTACCCATTTTTTATTTTTTACAATATAGTTTGAAAGGAATCTTATTATCATTTTCCAAATGTGATATTTCATGAATTTTCTGATAAAAATATTAAAGGGATATTTTTTAACTTATTAAACATGAATGGAATTTATCTATTTCAACACTATTTTTTTATTTTTTTATTAATTTATATTTTCTTATTTTTATTTTTAAATAATTTTTTTATTTATAATTTCATATATTTCTAAAAAAAGAAGTGATTTTTAAATAGAAAGGTTATTTTCCTCAAGAATTGTTCCAAGTGATATTTAGAAATATTTTTCCATCTAAGATGACAAACTTTGATGTTACTTGATATTTAATGGGGATATGATCCAATGATACTATCTTTATTATTTCTTTGGAAGGTTTATGTTTATTGTGTAAAGATGAAATTTTTATGAAACCCATTTATTTTCCATGGGTTATATTATGATGAAATGTTTATAAAACCCATTTATTTTCATGGGTTTTGATATGATTAATGGTTTATGATCTTATGGAACAAATATGTATGATTTTAATTATATGATATATGAGACCTATATTTCCCTCTAATGTATTAGGTAAATATGGATAACTCATGAGGTAAATATGTTATGCGTTAAACTAATTACATGTTCACAATTTTACATGTGGACCTAGTTTTCATGTCAATAATTTTAAGAATGGGCTTGGATTTAATGTTCATAAGATTATTAATTTCATGTCTATATGTTTATGAAAGGTCCTGATTTCTTTTTCTTAACTTAATAAGTGAACCTGTTTCTATTTATACATGTTCAAAAAGTTATAAGTTTATGTGTATGTCATAATTATATGTCTTATTCGAGAATTATGCTCTCATGGCTCATGTTATTTGATTATTTTCTGATTTATGTATCATGAATTGTAAATC
The DNA here is from genome assembly GCA_963277665.1 of Viscum album. Lineage (NCBI taxonomy): Eukaryota > Viridiplantae > Streptophyta > Magnoliopsida > Santalales > Viscaceae > Viscum > Viscum album. The sequence continues at coordinate 826,617,590 of OY728133.1, read as the reverse complement.
TTTATGAAATGACTCAATATTATGATCTATGATATTTAGGTTGTATATTTAAAATGTTAATCTCATGTTTTAAGACCCTTATGATCACGTTATGATTATTTGGTCATTGATATCTCCCTTTTTTACCCTTACTAAGAATCTGAGATCACCCTCTCTTAGGTTTCCTTTACCTAGGTTATGAGGAAATGTTTTATAAATGATATATCTTAGAAGGTTTATAGTTATGAATAAATTAATATGACATGATATAGATCATTTATGAACTTGTTGTTTATGTGTCCAAGTTTCCAAAGGCACTAGACCTATACGATTCTAGAACATATAATTATATTATGTAAATAATATTCATATATTTAGATGTAATATTTATGTATGAAAATTATGGGTCACTATAGTTAGTGTTATAAAATCATTTAGTTAGCCTTTAGAAAATAGGATGAGGACACTTTATTAATAAACCCAGGGATACATATATGTATAGGATAACATCCTAAAGTTCTGGTAATGATCATAGATGACCTAGTTTTAACCTAAGGATTCATATATTGAAAAAAAATGTGTCTTGATTTTAACATATAATGAATATTGTTTCATGATTATATTATCTTCCTCTATGATTATCGTTTCTCACACTATTATTTTTTTTGTTTTAGTTTATGGCTGGAACCCAAAGTAATCATGTGAACAATGAATGTGATGGGAAATAAAATGACTATACTCATGATAAACTAAATTTATTAAGAGATGGGATGTAATATATTGTGACTATTCTCACCTAAATATTTCAAGACATTAGTGGTAAAAAAATATCATGTTGAACTTCTGAATGAACTAAGTAGCGAGACAAACTTTATTGAATATTTTATATGACAACGACCACCATTATTATATGAAAATTTTGATTAACTAGTTACTAAGAAATGTATTAATGATATGAAAAGATATTTTCCATTTTTCAATGATCAGTTCCTGAAATAATTATTCCAGTTTTTTATCATTTTGAAGGAGAAGTAGATCAATTGTGCAATCTTATTAAGAATATTAAAAAAGAGGAAGAAATTATCTATATGTAATGGGATGCGTTTAAGTAAATATTTTTTTGTAAGTAATTCCATCATATTATATAAAAAAATAGAGAATAAATTTCTTGATCTTTATCATAAGAATGATGAATCCATTGGTACTTATGAGAAAAAATTTACAGGACTTACAAGGTATGATTCAGGTTTAATCATCATCCCTGAAAGAAAAATTGACCAATTATTTAGTGGTTTGAAATGAATTATTAGAAAGGCATTATCCATCAGGGACTTTGGAATATAAAATAAATCATTTGATGTGCACTAAAAGTAGAAATGTAAGATGGAAACCATAAAGGTTATAATGATAATAAAAGGAAGATAGAACTTAATGGAATCTCTAGTGGGATTTCAAATGGAGGGAAGAAAAAGTATTATCCTCCTACATGCCAAAAATGCAGAAAAGAGCACTTAGTGAATGCTATAAAGGAACATAAAATGTTTCAAGTGTGGGAAGCCTATCCATTGAGAAAAATAATTCCAGAATAATGTATAGAGGAAAATTAATGAAATAAATGGGGAGAGGAATAAAAAACACACACCACCAACACTGTAGTGTTTCAAATGAAACTTGTTTTGGAATTATATAAATCAATGCCCTAATATAAGGGATAATAAGGAAAGTATTCCACAAAAATATCATAAGATAAAGGATAAAGGGAAATATTATGAAATCATAGATACTGAAGTGAATCATGATAATTAAGGAATAATTATACTCTACTCTATATTTGGGAATTTTATGTTGGAGTTTTTCTGAATAAACCCTATGAAAATATTATTGTTTATCTGTTAGTGAAAATTTATTTGATTCTAAATATTAACGATCTCCCTAAACATGGATTCTAAAAAAATCACATTTGATATTCTATCAGTTCTAGGATAAACCTAGGATTCCAATAGAGATGCGTTTTTATAAGATAAGATCTTATTTAAGGAATAAAGGGTGAATTATCTTTCGAAAGTGTATATGTCTCCATGTAATATTAACTTAATAGTTATATATACCATCATTAGTTTATGAGTTTAATGTCGAGAATGTGTTTGAAGTCATAGAAACACCTCTTGAGGTTTTATGTGATGGGATTTTATCATGATTAAGGATATTTTGGGAGACAGTTATGCCAATACAACCCTTTGGTTTTGTATATGTTTTAGTGAAAATATTTTTTTAGGATGAATGCCTTTACATATTGTGGACATAAGATTAAAGGGATTGGTAACATTTAGTGTTCATATTATCTTTGATTTTGAGGTAATTATGGGTTATTTAAATTTGTGTATGTTTCAAGAATTATATTAATATATTTTGGAAAAAGGACAACCCACATGTCAGGTGATAACTCGTCACATCTGAAAAGGCTGCAGGGATTGAACCCACAACCAAAGGGTGATAAGTGTATATTGCCTACCATTAGCCAACATGAAAGAGTATTTATGGTGGGAAAAAATGAAGAGAGATATTTCTAAGTATGTATCTCATTTATTAGTATGTTAGTAAGTTAAGGGTAATAGATAAAGGTCAAAAAGGATGTTATAACCATTATCTATACTAGAATGAAAATGAGAAAACACCACTATGGATTTTATCTTAAGAAAGATCTAGATTTTAAAGATGATGATATTGTATTTCTATAAATATATACCTGGAATAGGGTGATGATATTTTGAAATAAGGGAAATATAATAGCTAGGTATATTGTCCGTTTTGAAATTCTTGATCATATCCAGATGGTAGCTTATCGATTGACACTTCTACTGAATCTCTCTCAAGTTAATGATGTGTTCGATGTATCTCCGTCAAGGAAGTACATACCTAATAATTTACATGTACTAAAATCATAGGTCTTACCACTGGAGTATGATATTTCTTATTAAAAAAATTAGTAAATATTTTAGATCATAGATATAAAGTGTTACAAAAGAAGACCACTCACCAAGTCAAAGTTTGGTGCAAAACCACCAATTTAAGGAAGCTGTGTGGGTACATGAAAATGTGATGATGAAAAAGCATAATATATTTTTTGTATATTTGTGATTAATTTATAAGGTTAAATTAATTTTAATTTGGGTATAATGTAACACCCTTATATTTAAAAAAATATATTTTTAAAATAAATTTAATTTCCTTGATAGATTGCGTTACTCGCAACACCGAGTTTAGACAAACCAAATAACATTATAAAATTATTATTCTTCCATTATCAAATATAAATTTTATTTTTGGGTATTAAAATTAATAACTTGATTATGAAAAATATATGGTCTACATATTTATAAAATGAATTCATTAGATTAGAATTGAAAAAATGGAAATAAAAGTGATGTTTTTCTCTGAAAAATTGTTTTTATACACGTAATATATTTTTTAATCCCTATTGGTGAATTATTTTAATTAAATTTATATATTAGTTACTTGATAAAATGTTTTAAACATTCAAAAATTATTTTTATAGGCATTGGATAAGAATAAATTCAGTTTTATTCTTGAAAATGTATTTTTTCATAAAAAATAGTTTTTATCACATTTTGTGAACTTACATTAAAATTAATTTATAAAATTTTTATGTATTGAATTAGATAAAATTAATTATATATTTATAATTATGAGGTTCAAAATTTTAAATCATCCCCTTTTATTTTTGGTCAATATGATTAGTAACCGTAATAAAACTTATCACCTTTGTAAAGGATAAATCAGGTTAATCTAGATTAAAAATAAGGGATAAGGCAATAATTTTAAATCCTAATTATTATTGGATCAATGGAATTATACCCTTAATAACTTAGGTGTAAAATTTAGTTTTTTAATGGACACTTTCCCATAAAAAGAAATTATATATTATTTAAATCAAAGAATGCTATAAAATATCACTCTCTTTGTTGGGATAAAAATAATTTATGAAAAAATATAAGTTTATATTTTTATATTAATAAAACTATTTTCATGATATATATATATATATTATTTTTTATTAATTGTATAATGGCCATAATTTCTTATGCAACACCAATGCAATATTTCTCCATTTAATAAACAAATATAATAAATGATTTTAAAAATAGAAAAAGTGATATCATTTTAATGAGTTATTGTGAAACAAATATTTTATAGATTTATAGTACATATTATACAGTTTTTAGTTAATTATATTAAAATTAACCCTTTCTCTTGATGTATTTAAAGTTAAATTAAATGAATAGTGTCAAAATTGACAATATTGATATTTAATAAAAATAATATTTTATTAAATTATTTAACAATTATAAAAATATTTAAATAAGACAACATGGATTTTATATGGTCTAAAATATCATAAATATTCCATTTATGTTCCAGTTTTCAACTTATAAGTAGAAATTATAACCATTAATATTAAAAAAGTTGTTACAGTAACTAAAATTAAAATTGGTTAACTAAGTGTTAATCAAAATTATTTGGTTTAAAATAAACAAAAAACTTGTATAAATTATATTTTTTGATGGGATTAAAACCATATAAAATATTTTATTATAATCCATTTCCAGTTGGAGGCATTTTTATTTAGAATTAATTTATTATAATTTAATCTTTTGAGAAATTCCAAAAGTCCCTCTCAACTCAATTATAAAAGGGAACCTCCTAACTCCCTTATTTACACCACCTAAAGCCTTATATATCGACCATAATATAAATATTTATCTTCTAAAATTATCTATGGAAATTATAGATGTGAGGGTATTCCCAAAAGACCAACCCTAGATCCCTTTATAGGATATTTAAAAGAGTCATTTCAAATAAGAGGTAACCGCCTTACCCGATCACTTTATTTTCTACTCATCTTTACCTATTATAAATATATGAAATTTATCATAGAATAATATATTTATTATAATAAATATTCTGAAATTTTATTATGATTTCTAAATCACCATTATACACCCTCTTTCTCATCAAACAAGAATTGAAAGTATCACCCAGGCGTATGTATGACTTACCATCTCCATGAAGCGATACAATTCATTTTTCATAACCATATTTTAAGGATGAATATTATGATGAATTTTATATTTATATATTATCATAATTACATAATTATTCTTATCAAATCATTATATCACATATTCCTTTTACTTTCTATTCCGCGAGGATATGATAAAATCACTCATGTGTAAGGCAGACTACCGCCTCGCGGAGCGATGTGATTCATATTTCACTTATGATTTACATAGAAGGTAATAAGGATAAAATTATTGAATATATGTGTTATATATTAAATCATAAATAATATTTAATGTTTATGTACTATTTTCCTTCCTTTCTTTCAATCCTTTAAGAAAAACTAAAACAACATTTATGCGTACGTACGACCTACTATCTCCATGAATGGTGTAATTCATTTTTCTATCTCTAAATTTTATGGATTAATATAAATATGTATATAATTAATATATATGATATTTATATAATTATTAAGATTTTTCGGATGAGTTAATAAGATAAATTTATGAGGAATGGAACTATTAAACTAAAATACTCTTGATAAACTAAATAGTTAACACTTGAAAACAAAAATTTTAATAATGAATTATTGATAAAAGAGGGTGGTGAAATTATATAGTGGGAACATATATGATATTATAATTGTTAAAATTTTTCTATTATAGAATTATAATAAATTTAAATTTTTTATACATGAGGTTATATTACTTTCTAAGCAAGGAAAACTCGAGGTAAGAGATTTCTAGTCTCACTTTTATTTTTGGGAGACTTAAGCCATATTCACCACTCATTTATTTTGTGTGGTGCATATAATACCCATGAATTTATTTTATGATTATTATAATTAAAATTTTGGGACATACATATCCATATAAGGTTATTTATTTCATTGGGATTATGATTCAAAAGTTACCAAAGTGGTAAGAGTTTTAATTCACAATCTTATCAATATTCAGGATTTTCTACGTTTAAGTCTCTATTGGAGAATATTTTAATTCCATATAAATATTTTATAAAAATATTTTAAATAGGGTTTTTAATATTATCATTTTATTTTTTGAATTAATTTTGAATCTGGTTTTAATTTTTATGAAATGGTTTGAAAGGAATATTCTTGTCGATTTCCAAACAAGGTATTTTGTGACTTTTCTAAAAAAAATATTTAATGAATATTTTTCTAACATATATAGAATGAAAAAAATATATATAACTCTTGATTTTTTTTCTTTGAATATTTATTTAAAATTTTACATGGTTATTTTCAAGTAAAATGGTTTCCTTTATAATTTCCCAATTAAAAAAAGTGATTTCAAAATAGAAAGGTTATTTTCCCCAAGAATTATTCCAAATGTCTTTTAAAACCATTTTCCATATAGGCTGAAATACTTTGATGTTAATTAATATTTAATGGAGATATGATCCAATTATACCATATTTATTATTTCTTTGGATGGTTTATGTTTATAAAACCCATTTATTTTCCATGGGTTATTCTATAATGAAATGTTTATAAAACCCATTTCTTTTCATGGGTTATTATATGAAGAATGTTTTATGATATTATGAAACATATATGTATGATTTTAATTATGTGATGGTTAGGAATTATATATACCTCCAATGCATTGGGTAAATATGGATAAATCCTGAGGTAAACATGTTACGCTTGAACATTATTTCATATTCACAATTTTTTGATTGGACCTAGTTTTTTTGTCCATAAGTTTATGTGTGGACATAGATTTAATGTCCCTAATATTATGTGTGGAATTTTTTTACTATCCATAAGTTTATGTGAGGTATTATTTTATGTCCTTAAATTAATAAGTGACCCTCTTTCTATTTAAACATGTTTAAAAATTTATAATTTTATGTGTATGGAATAATTCTATTTCTTATTCCAATATTATGCTCTTATAGCTCATGTTATTGATTATTTTATGATTCATGTATTATTAATTTCCATGATTTATTCCATAAATAAATATTATTGTCTATAATATACAGGATTTATATTTAAATTGTTAAGCTCATGTTCTCACCCCTTATGCTCATGTTATTCTTATATGATCATTGATATCTCCCTTTTTTACCCTTACTGAGCATTTGAGCTCACCCTTTCTTATGATTATTTTCACCAGGTCACAAAGAATTTTTTTTGAAATGATATATCTAATAAGGATGATAATAATTAATAACTTAGTGGGAGATGATATATATCTTTTATGAACCAGTTTTTTGTGTCCAAGTTTCCAAAGGTACTAGATCTGTACAATTCTGGTGTGGCTCATAATGATATGTAAAGAATATTTATTTATTTAGTTATAATATTTATGTATTTAATGCATATGTATATATATAATTCCTCTTATAAACATATTATCCAAGTTTTATAGTTTCTTTTCATTCCAAAATACCTAATCTAATTCCCTTAAGAGGATATATAAAGCAAGTCTACTGAAGAATAGGTAATCATCTTTACCAAGTCCTTCAAGTTTATTTCCTCTTCTAATTACTCTAAAATTTATTTACCCATACTAATATAATATATTAAATACGATTAATATAATTATATTTTATTGTTATTATAGAAAAACTATATTCCATATCTATTCCATGTTATGAAAAGTGAAAACATCACTCATGTGTATATACAACATACCATCTCCCTGAAAGGTGTAGTTTATTTTTCTATTTATATCTTTTATGGATTAAAATAATAACATATATAAAGAATATATATAAAATTTATATCAAGTTTAACATTTTTTAGATAATGGAACATTTTAATATAAAAGGACCAAAACTACCAAACTAAAACATACATGAAAAAAGAAGCAGTTATTACTCAGAATAGTTAGTTTAACAAATAAATGTTAATAAATGGGTGATAAAATGTTAAAAATAAATAATATATGGTATGATATATATTAATATGGTTCTAGAATATATTTATTATAAATATACATTTATTATACAGGAGGTTCAAACACATATAAAAGAAGTCAAGCTTGAAGTAAGAGATTTCATCTCAATTTCCATTCATTTAGGCATATTTTATTGTTATACTCCAAATTTATTTTATATTGTATATATAACACCCCTTTTAAATTTTATATAATTATTATCCTTATTTTCATCATATTTAAATTTAAATTTAAATTTATTCTTTCATGAGGCTTAAGATTCAAAAGTTACCAAAGTGGTAAGGGTTTAATTCAAAATCTCATCATTATTCATGATGGTTCATGTTTAAGTCTCCATTGAGGGAATTATTTGATATTTATATCTTAAAAATAATTTATTTTTCTTATACTATAATTATTTATATAAATTAAATGTTTTTCTTCTATTTTCCTCCCTTTAAGTACTCCATATACCGAAATAATTTTTTAAGGAAACAAGCTTTGTTTTTTACTCAAGGGGGATATTTCTCTTCCATATCTATAGTTTCTTTAATATTTTGAATTATATTTTTACTATTCTAAAATTATTTATTAATTATATTTTTACCATTGTTTTAATGTTTAAAAAATTGTTCAAAATGAATTTTATTTTCATTTCCTGAATAGGGTACTTTTTGAATTTTACCAAAAGTGTAAAAGGAATATTTTTAACTTATACAACATTAATAGAATTCCCCTCCATCATGAAAAATAAATTATTTGAAGATTAATTTATAAGTTTAATATTTTATTTTAAGTGAAAATACTTTCATTATTATGTGAAAAGTTTTTATATTTTTTTCAAAATGATTTTCAAAGTAAAAAAGGTATTTTTCTCAAGAAATATTCATCTAATATCATTAAAGAATTTTCGTATATATCAAAATAATTTATTGAATATTAATTTGAGGATGTAATCTAATGATACCATTCACCTTATTTCATAGGATGATTTATGATTAGTTTGACTAAGGAAAGTATTGATATTCCTTATGACTAGTTCTTCTAATATAGACAGTTGTTGATTTTTTAATACATATTGATTATGTTGTATTGTTTATTAATATGTGGAATGAATTAGACTTATTAAGTGATGGGAATGGAAAACTATAACTCTTTGATGAATCAGTATGTCTCATGAGACAAACTAGAATGGGTTTTGTCTGAGGCCTTACCCATTTATTTTTAGATGTCTTGGCACAAGACATTAATGATGTTTTTTGATGTTTTGTCCAAGGCCTAAATAGTAAGTTTCAAATGTCAAGCATTATGTATTACCTATTTATGAAATCATTTATTGATTTTCATGCAATTAGTTGATTCATTATGATATCCATGGATGAGTTTTTATTCCATTTTATTAATTATATGGAATTATTTTGACCATCATTTATTTTATCCATATTATTCATGACTTATTATCTTCTACTGTATACATACCCTTAATAATTATCTGATATCACTCATTTATTTGTTTTCTTTTCCTTGAGAAATGAATAAGGTAATTATATATAACATTTAGGATTAATAAATTATTTTATTTTATGTATTTTATATTTCCAATGTAATATTGGAATCATTTTTATATAGGGTTGTTAAATACTAATAAACTATTAAGTCCTTTGGGATGTGATTACTTGTGTCTCGTGATAATATAATAATATAACGACTAGATCTAGGCCATAAGAGTTAGAGTATTTATAGTTGGTATCAGATAAAGTTTTGTAGAAACCTTGGGAACTAGATTTAGGAAAACATAGATTAGGGAACATAACCCTATAACATACTTTAAGAATATTCCCAAAGAAACCAAGATTATGATTTTGAGATTAGTCGTACATAAATTTTCAATTTATGTTACATGTTTCCCTAGTATTTAAATTATTTATTACGATTCATAATGTTATGATCTAATTTTGTCTATTTGATTATTTAGAAATGGAACCTCATGGAAGGAATAAAATCCCTATCAAGGCATGTAATCCATATAGGTATTTACCTCCTAGACAACATAGTAAGTTGGAGTTTGAGTTATAGTTAGTGATGAATAAATAATAACTATACTGGGGTACCAGATTTTGGTTATGACCAATAACCCAACTTTCATGTATCATCCTGTAGATTTATTGTGCAGTGTAACAATGTTAAACAAATTGATTCATGAACAACCTTCACCATTAAATAGAACTAAGAATCCATTTGTATATGATCAAACAATAAGTTTCTTCGAGAATATATTTCTCACTTTGGGATGTAATGAAAGATAGAATGTTTAAATGGATGTTTATTAACTCTTGAGGATGTGGATCCATGGTGGTCATTGATTCAAAACACTAAGGATGGGGAGGAAATAATGAGATTGGAATTAAAGGATTTTATATAAATTTTCTAGGAAAAAGTATTTTACTCATGAAAAATGAGAAGATATGGAAATAAAATTATTTATTTAGAGACAAAAGGAAGATAAAAATAATTCTAAGTATGAATCCACCTTTACAAGTTTTAAAAGGAATACTTCAAATTACATATATAAACTAAAGAGTAATATTGATCATTTATTTGATGTGTTAAATCCATTCCTTTGAAGGGAACTAGTATCCCAAACATTCTCATCATATGAGGGTATATTCTCATGAGATTTAAATATATAGAAATAATATAAAAGTCTTATGTATTTGAATGAAAACAATAGAAGAAGAGAACAATAGAGAAAAAATATACAATGGGAATAAGGGAAAGAAAGATTTTACTATAAGTGATAATTATAGAAATAAATAACCTGATAATTTCTTGAAGGGAACGAGGGTTTTATTAAACTGTGGAGATAAATTCCATCAGGTGCATGAATGTATGGGTAATAATGAAAACAATAATGTTCAGTATTTTAACTATAAGTATATGTGGAAATACATAAACAAATTCCCTAAGAATCAAGGTAATATACTTTAGAAGTATCTAAGGGATCAAGGTCAAGCATATACTATTACTACATCCAAAGTGTAATGATTAAATAAATTGTTTATTAGGATTCAAGAATTATATTTTAGAATTAAATTTTTGGTTATAAGAATCATGAAATGTATAATGATTGTACAATAGTATAATGATTGTACACTATTATTTTTGCTAAAAGGATATGAAATCATATGTTGAATGGCATCGATAACCAAGAAAAGTGATTTTGTGGTATAATGATAATGTTTAATTGGGATAAAAATATTAATGACATTGATGGAGTAAATGTGATAGTATTGGTGACCCCGAAGTGAGTTAGTGATTTGATGGAAAATTAATTTTGGTTGTATTTGATAATGTTTATTTGAATGTGAATTTATTTTTGGAATAAGTATTATGGAATTATATATGTTTTTGTGTGAAGATAACTTATGATTCATGGATACCATCATGGGTTTATTGTTTTAGGGTATCAAGAACCCTTTTAATGTTTTAAGTGATATGATTTTGAGGTGATTTGAAACCTTTATTGGGTTTCAAGAATAATACTCTATTATGGATTAAATAACCATTTGAGCTAGTATATGATTTGATGTTAAATTAATTATGGTTTATTAGATAGTGAGAAATGGAAAATTCTTATGGTTTAAAAGTGATTAAATGATAATGAATTATATTTAGAGATATTTATATTCAAGATAAGGATTATCTTTAAGGTTACCATCTAAATTAAATTCACGAGATTTTAGAGAAGTTCACTTTATAATAAGATTATTATGGTGATTAATGAAATTTTGAGAGATGTTTCATTGGGTTGAGGTAAATGTAACCCTTCAGTTTAACATGTGATTTAACATAAAAGATTATTTAGGTTGAATAAAATTAAAATTTTGGGATGTATTTTGAAAGGTATAGATTACCTTTGAGGTTAAAAACATTATTTAATGTTTAGTTTATTGTTGTTATGAAAATTATGGACTTGAATAGGTAGGTTTATAGAATTTGGATATTATCTTACCTTGTACTAAACATTCAGTTTTTGTTAATGTTTAAATATAGTAGGAATAAATTATTATATTTTTTTGGATTATGTGATCTATTATAAGTTTATTTTAGTTCTTCAGGCATACAAAATTCATTTTAAATACTCATAGTTTAGAAAATATGAGATTGTGGTAAGAATTGATTAAAGGATGAAATTATACTTTTCAATTAAGTATATTTCCTTAGTTTGTCAATCTATATGGTAAAGTAATTCATATATTCTAGGGAAAGGATCTTGAAACAAAAATATTATCTAATTACCTTCATGGTTTTGTGGTCAATAAATTTATAATTATCATTCACTTTATTGTGATCAATGATATTTTTCAATATCCATAATTTTTTGGAAATTATTATTTTCTTACATATCCATATTTTCACTTCCAACTAATTTTCTACTTTTTGGAAAACTTATTATGTGTTATTATAGATGACCATCATATTTTACTTTCCCTCTTTTCATGGGAAAGATTTATTAATAATTTTTATGATGTGGGTTTTCAACAAAGGAATTTTAAGATTTCAAACACATAATTACCGAGCATAAGTTCATATTTTAAAGATTAAATTTATTTAAGGGGGATGAATGTAACACCCTAGTAATTTAAAATACCACTATATTAAATAACATATACAACAAGCAACACTGAGCCTAAACGAACAATGAAATATTACTATTTCAATATGACCATTATAACCTAGCCATTGAATTGGTAGGTATAAATAATATTAAATGAATTATGAAATATATATAAAAATGAAATACTCAATAAAAATTTATTTATTAATTCTTATGAAATTACTACTTAATTTTTCAGTAGAGTTATTTTGTGCTTCATAAATATTATTTCTTCAAAAATGTTTTTATTATTTTTTTGTGAGAAAATATTAAAATTTATTTCTTAAAAATTTATAAATTGAATTTTATAAAAATAATATAATTTTAAAAATTATCATATCAAAATTATATTAGGTTTAATTTTTTGGATTTTTCTGAAAAGATTTATTTTCCAGTGAATAGTGAAAAATATTAATTTCTATTGAAAACTATATTTTAGTTTCAAGAATTTAAAATGTTTCATTTTGATTTAAAATGATTTAAAAATAAAATTAGTTCTCTTATATTATGAAAAATTTAATTAATTTCATTAGAATCATTTTATTTATTTATTTTTTATAAAAACATTTTCATACAAAGAAGGAATTTTTTATGAAAAAACAGGTTTTTGTTGCATTTATCATTTAATATTTTAAATTAATTTCTTGAATTTATTGTTGTGAAATTTGATAAAATGGATTCCATATTTAAAATTAGGTGGTTCAAAATTTTAAAATAATCCCCTTTTAATTTTGGCCAATATGAATAGTAATCATGGTAAAATTTATCACATCAGTAATGGATAAATCAGGTTAATCTAGGTTTAAAAATATGACATGGTCATAATATTTTATATTAATTCTTATTTTATGAAGGTAATTCTACCATTATCACATTGGTCACTAAATTAATAATTTTAATGGACAAATTTCCATGAAGATGACCAATATAATATTTAAATCCAAGAAAGTTACAAAATGTCACTTTTTTAGTTTTAAATATTTATTATGTGTCCACATAGAGAAAAAATAAAGTTATGAATAAATATAAAGGTCAATTTTTGTAAATAATGAAATTATATTCATGATGATAATTTATTTATAAATTTTATTATTAATATAATTATCTTAAATTCTTACACAATGCTAATACAATATTTATTCAATTAATAGAAAAATAAAATAAATGATACTAAAAATATTAAAAGTGATATAATTTGATTTATTTATATTTTTACATAAATTTTTTAGATTATTATGACATATTTGTTATGTTTAAGTGAATTATATTCTAAATAAATCTTTGTATTGATGTATTTGAAGTCAAATTAAATGAATAGTGTCAAAATTGACATGAATGATAATTTATCAAAATAATATTTTATTAAATTATTTATAAGTCACCAAAATTTTAAAAGAGGACAAGGGGGAAATATATGGTCTAAAATTTATTAAAATATTTATTTATGGGTAAATAAATACATTATATGTAAAATTATAACCCTTTAATATTGAAAAATACGTCACCACATTTAATATTAAAATATGTTAACTAAGGGGTTAAACCAAAATATAAGTTTTAAAATACCTCTTAAACCTATCCAAATTTTATTTATTGATGATATTTCAACCATATACTTCCTTATATTAGAATCTATGGCTATAGGGAGTCATTTTTTCTAGATAATGACTTTATTATACTTTAATATTTTAAGAAATTCTAAGAGTACCCCTCCCCTCAATTATAAAAGTGCTACCCTTACTTCACATTTTTAAACCACATTGAACCATCTAGATCTACCAAACAATGACCATTAATCTTATAAAAATACTAATAAAAAATATATAGGTTCTTTTCATTAAAAAATACCTACTCTAAGTCTCTTAAGAAGAGGTTTAAATAAAGGCTACTGAAGAAAAGGTTATCATATTTACCAAGTCCTTCAAGATTATTTCTTCTTATACTTTCTATAAAAGTGTTGCACCCATACTAAGATAATATATAAAAAATAATTAATATAATTATTTATTATTATGATTATGGGACAACCATATTACATCTATGTTTCATCCTACAAATAGAGAAAACATCTCTCATGTGTATGTAAGACTTATTATCTCCCTGAATGGTTTAATTCATTTTTCAATATACATATTTCATGGATTACTCTAAATACATATACAATGAATATATATGAAATTTATAACAAGTATAAAATTTTAGAGATGATAGAACCCTGATAAATTTAAAGTAACCAAAACTACTAAGGCCTAACAATGTGAACCTATGGGCCTTTATAACATCAAAAATAAAAATTAATTCCATATTTCATAGATGTAAGAAAAGAGTAGCCTCTTGTAAAATATGAGTGCTACTCAAGATGTAAAGGTTCCTAGTGTAATCCCAATAAAACATACTCATATCTCTATATGAACATGTCCACCATAAGTTCTATCATTTTCAATATATATATATAATCAAGTTTTATATTACATTGAGTGAACACTAGACATGGAACATGTCAATCTAGTGTAGGATAACTCATACATTCAGGATTATC
The DNA here is from genome assembly GCA_963277665.1 of Viscum album. Taxonomy (NCBI): domain Eukaryota; kingdom Viridiplantae; phylum Streptophyta; class Magnoliopsida; order Santalales; family Viscaceae; genus Viscum; species Viscum album. The sequence goes on along the minus strand of OY728133.1, from coordinate 826,602,427 downwards.
TAAAATATATTAAATAATATGAATAAATTTAACTTTTTTATTCATCAATATATTTTAGTACATCACATTTCACTCAAATAATAATAACATAAATTTACTTAGTGTTAATACATCAAAGGCCCCAAATATATTTTCCTTCCATATAAGTGGAAAAATCTCATAGCGATTAAGCTCTAATAAATTAATGATCAATAACATACCCATACACCCATAATTAGATAATCCTAAATGATTTTTTATTAAAGGTATTAATTTTATAAGGTTCTATGATAGGTATATTACTAGAATCAAGAAATGTAAATTCATAATAATTATACTCCCATAAGTATATGAATGATCTCATGATATTAAATGTGATATAACTTGGTAATATAGTCCATATAATCTGTATCAAATTATTATATCATGTTTTTATTTTTCTTATATCACATACGAATCATTGTATTACACAAAATATTTCACTCATGGTAACCTTAACATATTATCGCAACACATAATATTCCATGATGATCATAGATTAGATACAAATCAAATTCATAATTTTTTTGGGATATTATCGTTCCACTTGTAATTTCCTGGAATTTCCATATAATTTTTTTATAGAATTATTTTGAGACCAAGAACTAAGATGACGTGTGATTCTAATGCCCCAAGTTCTCAGAATGGCCCATCGAAAAATGTTAAGCTTTAAATGGCACACGAGAGTGATTTTCTTAAAAAAGTGGAATAACTCTTAAATGGGTGCCTCAATAATAAATATGAGGGCACCATTGCCTTCAGGATGGTGGGTTTACCCTAGGTGTGACTTAAGTTTAGTTAGCACAGGCCTCCGGTGAGAAAACACAAAAATGGCATAACTGTAAATAAAATTAGTAAATAAAATTATTTCATTTTTCAAATGCTTATAACTCACAAATGGTGACTTAGACTAAAAATCTGAGACCACCACTGATCTTGCGAGGGTATGATTTCCTTAGTCAAATCCTAATATTGACTAGCGTGGGACAATAATGGAAGTTAGTTTTTGGCCGTAAATAAAATAATTAAGTCACAATTATTTTATTTTCAAATTTTTATTACTCATAAATGGTAACTAAGATTGGAAATATGAGAGTACCATTGATCTCATGAGTGCATGTTCCCCTTAGGCGGAGCCTAAACTCGAATAAAACAGGTTGAGGGTGAAAGTTAATTTTTGAACTTTTTTTAGGTTCATTTAAATAAACGTGCGAGCTGGTCTTTTCTAACTTTTGAACCAGTGCTCGGATCAAAAATACAAGGGCACCGTTGAACTTGTAATGCTGGGATTCACCTAGAAATGACATAACTTCAGTCGGAAAGGTAAAAGTGGAGAATTTATTTTTCAGAATTCTCAAAAAAAATAATAAAATAATTTTAAAGAATTATTTTATTTCTTTTCTTAGCGTTGAGTGGCGGATGGTGATGCTGCGGTGCAATAATGAGGTGGCGATGAGTTGCATTAATGAGGGTCAATAATGGATCCTTTAATACCGCAATGTTGTTATCTTAATGACTCATTTAATGTGGATCATTAAATGTGGCTCATTTAATGAGAACCATTAATGGGTGCAACATCACTGTTCTTTTTATTTCTTTTATTAAGTCCAATGCGTTGGAGTTTGGGAATTAAAAAATTCATGGAAATATCTAAATAACCACCAGTGGAATCCCTCTCCAATGAAGAACGAAGAACAAAGCGACGAACGCCAGTGAGACTTCATCGTCTTCGACGTGCCTCGAAGAACGAAGCCAGAATCAACCATCAAATTCTTGAAACCTTGAGGAAGAATGCTTCAACATCAAAAGTCAATGAGGTTGAAGTTTATACATTCTATGTTTTTGATGAATTCTTCATCATTCATGGAAATTAATGATGAATGAAGATCAACTGACTAACTGGTTAATCTGAGAATCACTCATTCTTTCTAGTGGATATTGTGTGGGGATTTTATTTGGGGGTTTTCAACCTATGTGGTTATAATCATGTTTATCCAAATGATTAATCTATAATGCATAGGGCATGGGCTGACACGAATAAGGCCCATTCCCTCCTCTATAGTTGTTCTTGGTGCATTCTTTGAAGTAAATCGGTCAACTTCTCAACAAGGAGAATTCGAAGGCTTCATAGTGAAGGTGTTATCCAATAGAGCTTATAGATGCAAGCAGTTCAAGAAAAAGACCACTAGAGCAACTCTGGTGGCCTGCAGCAACGACAGTGGGCAGAGGATGACGGCTTTCCCATCGGTGTGCCATGGCAGCAGGACGTCACGTGGTGATGCGACGCCTGGTGGCTGTCTCATGGAGAGGTTGGACCGTGTTCAGGCCACTTGGGTGCACTGAGATGTAGCTGTTTGACCAGGGGGAGAGGAAGGCCCCACACTATGTGGGGCCAACAGAGGCTAGATTCCACTGGATTCCGTGTCCCAAGAGCACCCCACTGGCCGGTCTTTGACTAGAGGGTCATTCCCCAACTAGTGGTCTGGGTCAGACCCACACTGGTGGGTTGGAGCTGCACCCAGGGGGCCAATACCCCACTAAAAGGGCAGAATCGCGCCCTTCGAGCAGGGCCGGATGAGACCAGGTCGCTGGGCGACCCGACAGGATGGACCCTCAGCCAAACTGGGCTAGGTCCAGCGAGGCCCATTTGGATTGGCCCACTGGCCAGGATGTACTAGACCAACCCCTACCTGAACTGAGTTTGGAAAGTATTTATAATTGAATCGGGGTATGTGGGACTCCCAGGCCGGGTGGGTCGGGTCGATCTGACCGAGTCAGATCAGGCCCAGACACAACCGACCCCCTGGTTACTAGAACACCCGTATCTCTCAAACCAGGTGTCCGATTGATGCACTGTCAGTGGTGTTGGGACCCTTGAAACGAGGAGGTCCTTCTAAGATAATCTACGCGAGTTTTAGAGGACATTGACATATGACTGGGTTGGATCGGTCTCAAATCCAACCATGCCCTTTTTACTAAAAGCCTATAACTTACAGATTGGGCGTCTGAACGACACGCCATCTATTGCTTTGGGATGCTTACGACCAAACCATCTTTTGGGGTTACTCTATGTGGGACTTCGTGATAGTTGAGGTATGAACAATGGCTTGAGGAGATGATTCTCCAAAAATCAAGCGTGATAAGTGCGAGAATCCAATGGCTGACTATAACGTGAAGAAAGAATAACAATCCTATGTGGGTTAGCACCTAACTATCCTAAGTGGGTCACCACCTAGAGATCCTGTGTGGGTCAGCACCTAGAGATCCTCTATGAGTCACCACCCAGTGATCCTCTGGGGTTCAAAACCTAGCGACCTTGTGCGGAACAGCAATAGAGCCTCTTAATAGAATAATATGATCTATCTTTATGACTAATAATATTTAATTTAGTACAGATGTTATACATGGTGTGAGTTGAATCTTTTACTTCGTTCTAAGTGTTTGAGATCATTATTTATAGTATTACCTCTATGGTATTTTCCTTTGTGGTGTTTTCCTTCATGGATTACTGAGAGACCTTCAGGTATCTCCGGGTCCCTATTGAGTATAGTTATACTCACCCCTGCATGAGATTCGCCTGCACCTATTGTGTCTTGTCTAGAAGACTGAGGACTTGAATGTAATTTGGAAAGCCAGGACTAGACAGTGCTCAGAGGTGATAGATAGATGTGGTGTGCTGCAGTGATGTCCGACAGAGAGTTGTACCTACCCTTCAGGTAGGATCCTTGACGTATGACTTTCAGAGATTTTATTTATTTTCCAGTTCTTTCCTTTTAGTTGGGATTGTATTTTGACCCATTTCTTTTAGTTTACACACTTTAATATCAGTGTTGGTACTTTTTGGTGGTTTCATTTCTTTTCTTTACTTCATGGATAACTTTTTGCAGTTTACCCTCTCTGTGTGTGTACAGGTTTAAAGGCAATGACTTCCCTTTTTGGGATATGCCTTTCCAGTGCTATTCACCTGCCCCTGGCCTACGAAAGACGAGCTTGGGGTAGTCACGGCACGATCCCCATGGGACGGGTCATGAAAAAGTGGTATCAAAGGGCGGTCAGTTCTACCAGAAGAACTAAGAGTCCATACTTTAAATTAGGGTAATAGTATTAAGTGTCTTGAGGTCAAGTTTTAGTTCGGGGAGTCCAGTGTTGGTGTGGCGACCAACATATCCATACACCAAGTCCCTGAAGTTTTTTTTGACTCGGTACATGAAAACACAGATTTAATGTGTTTTGGAAATGTTTTTCTCTTGATCTCTTTTGAGTCAGCTCACCAGGTATAACATATTGACTATAGTTAATATTTATTCTCTTTCAAGATGCCTCCACACATCCATCCATCCAGGATTCCAGTGCGTGACAATGAGGATGGTCCACTGAGTGATGAGGCTTTGGTACATGGACCATTGCCTGATATGGTACCTTCAGGTAGTGTCCCTGCGATACCACTACCCGTTGGTCAACAGTTACTACTGATGAAACCGGTAGAGGAAACATATAGGATTAGTGCCTTACATGAGTTTTAGTGATAGAGACCCCTCAGGTTATAAGGAAGGCCTGAATCATAGGTAGCTAATGACTGGATTGAGGTGGCGACCGAGTTTCCATCAATCTAGGGCACCAATTGATCATATGGAAGTCCTGGTAGTGATCCTTCTATGTCGCTCAGCAGGGTGATGGGAGGGTTTATATTTCCCCTATATTACGATGATGTGACTTTTCCATGGAAAAATATTTAGAACCTTTTTCATAGAAGGGGTATCTTTCTATAAAAATCTAAGTGGTATGTGTTCCCAATATCTTCTACAACTTCGGCAGAAATACATGTTAGTAAATAAGTATTCATCGAGGGGTACTGACCATTCTAGGTACTTGATGAATATGATATGTCCAGTTCTTTAGGACTCAGACCTCTGAGCGGGATGTGTTTAGGGACATCCAAGCTAGCACTATTCCTCTGTACATTCCTACTTATGTTAGGGTTCTAGAGAGGACCTTTGTGGTTGAAAGTTATTTTTCTGAGAAGATACAGTCAGTGAATTTCAGTAGTGGGAAAACAAAAAACTGAAATTAGTCTCAGTGAATTGGATGTGTAAAATTTTATGGGAAGAGTAAGTGATAGGGTTAGATGAATCTGAAGGGCAATTGATGTGGAAGAGGAGCTAGGAGAGTAGTAGGTGGTGGAATAAATTTCGACATGTTACAAACACCACCCCAATGTGTTCCCCACCAAGCTTAGGGAGCTGGGGGATAGGGGAAGCGAGTAGCTACATGTGTTCAAGGAGTATGACCCAAGGGCTCTAGGAATTAATTGAGATATGGTCTTTTTCTAATACTAGCTATCGTATTAATAGACATAGGTACTAATCATTCCTTCTTATCACGAATCTTGTTCGAGACCTAGAGTTTTCTGTTAAACCATTGACTTGATCCTTATGTCTAGAGATACCTATGAGAGGAGACTTGATAATCACACTTATACCAACAGTGTGATATGACCCTTGAAGAGAGAGTTTCGGTTGGAACCTCTTGGTGGAAGTGTCAAGGCCTTACGACGTTAGTTTGGGTATGGATTGGTAATCCACAGTTCATGCTTAGATTAATTGTTTTATGAAAAAAAGTGTGGTATATCTGCAGTGTTGGAATCAGGTTTTCCTTTGTTGGAGAAAAAAGAAACTCAAGCAGCACGGGATAAACTCATGCATATGGGGCTGCAGCCGATCACTCTTGAGTCATCCATCCTTACTCGCGTGGAAACATGTGTTTTGAGTTTTTAGTTCCCAACATTAGTGGTAGAGTGTGGGAACATCTTTTCAAAATATGTTTCCAAGATTACCTGCCCACAGGGAGAGGGACTTCAGCATTGACTTGTACCGGGGGACACAACCGATATCTACCCCTACATATTAGATGGATCCCACGGAGTTCTAGGAGCTGAGAGTATAGTTGGGGGAATTTTAGAGGAAGGTCTTAGTATGACCCAGTGTTCGAGGTTATGTGTGAATTACTATTACTTTAACCAAGTGGCCATGGATAAAGAGTACCCACTACCAAAGGGTTGATGGGAACATCAATCAGTTAAAGGGGGTAGCATTTTCGTGTATAAGGAAAGGTGAACATAAGATTTTTAGCTATTGATATAGAAGTTATGGACAGAGTTCTCCTAGACTATGACTTTGAGATAGTATATACTCTTGGGAAGGGGAACATGGTGGCTGACGCACTCATTAGAAGGTCTGGTTTGCAGATGCAGAGTAAGGCGATGAAGTATCTAGCCACGATGCTGATATCCTTCATGGATAATGATGGAGCATCTTACCTTCATTCTATGATTGTCACTCCCCCACTCCTTCAACGATTTAGGGAGGCACAACTTGTGTATGTTGACTGTGAGGCCCAACATGCTCAGTTATCCCCATGAGAAGATCTTGATGGATTTTTGATAGGTGGATAGAACATCATACTTTTCAGAGGATGCACAGTGGTACTAGTGACGTTGTCAGAGGAGGTGTTGAGAGAGTTCCATACACACCATTTGGCAGTACATCCTAGTGTAGTGAAGATGTACTATGAGCTCTGACATCAGTACCAGTGGTCAGAGATGAAGAAAGTGGTGGCAGAGTTTGTTTCATGATGCCTCACTTGTCAGCAAGTGAAGGCTGGGCATCAGGTTCCAGCAAGTTTGGCCCAGTCACTTTAGGTACCAAAGTGAAAGTGGAATGATATATCAATGGAATTCATGAAGGGATTACCATGCATGTCCAGGGGCCACGATTTTATCTGGGTGATCTTGGACCAACTCACCAAGTCGACTAACTTCCTACCCATCCGGGAGCAAGGATCAGTAGAGGGATTGGGACACCTTTATGTCTAGGAGATAGTGTAGCTACACATGGTTCCTTTAAAGATCATCTCAGATCGTGATGAAATATTTTCATCCCGGTCATGGAAGGGGTTGCAATAGGCGTTTGGGACTCAGCTGCACTTGAGATCAGCTTTTCACCCCCAGACAGATGGCCAGACAAAGAAAACAATATAGACCTTGGAAGACATGATTCATGCTTGTGTCTTGGATTTTGTTCATAGTTTTGAGGACCAACTACCACTGGTGGAGTTTGCGTACAACAATAACTATCACTCCACCATTAGCATGACACTATTTGAGGCCTTGTATGGGCATCCAGGCAGATCACCTCTATGATGGACAGACCCACGAGAGTTAGAACTCATGGTTCCAGAGTTGGTACAAGCTACCAATGAGAAGGTGTATATCATCTAGGAGGAGATGAGGACTATACAGAGTAGACATAAGTCTTATGCTGACAGGAGATGAAGACCCTTGGAGTTCAAGGATGGAGACAATGTTTTCCTTCAGGTCTCACCCTGATGGGGATTACGAAGATTTGGCTGGGGTGGAAATCTATATCCGAGGTTCTTGGGACCTTTTCAGATTCTCTATAGAGTTGGTGAAGTGGATTACCTCATATCCCTTCCCCCAAAGACACCCCATGTGCATGATTTTTTTACGTGTCACATCTGAGGAGGTACGTGAATGATCGATCACATGTCATCGACTAGGGTGAGATTGATATTGACATTAGGGTGATGTTTGTGGAGTTCCTGGTGGAGATAAAGGATCGATAGGAGAAAGTAATTCATGGAAAATTTATTTCTCTAGTGTGAATTCGATGGAAGTATGAGAATCTCCAAGAGAGCACATTGGAGCGGGAGGCTCAGATTAATTCTTAGTACCCCCACTTGTTTGATTACTCTTTGTTTTGAATTTTGGGGACATAAAGAATTAAGGTGGAGAGAATGTAATATCCTAGAATTTATGTATAATTTTTTTTATATGGAATTATTTCGAGACCAGGCACTGAGACAGTGTGCAATTCCAAGGTTCGAAGTGCCCAGAATGACCTGTCAAAAACTGTTAATCTTTAAATAGCACGCACAAGTGGTTTTTCTAAAAAAGTGTAATAACTCTTAAATGGTACCTAGATCAGAAATCCAAGAGAACCATTGTGTTTATAATGACGGGTTTACCCTAAGATTGACTTAAGTTTAGTCGACATAGGCCTCTGGTGAGAAAACCCAAAAATGTTATAACCGTAAATAAAATAATTAAATAAAATTATTTTATTTTTCAAATGCTTATAACTCACGAACCATGACTCAAATTAAAAATTTGATACCACCGCTGAGCTCATGAGGGTATGATTTCCTTAGGCAGATCCTAACATTGGCTATCGTGAGCTAATAGTGGAAGTTAGTTATTGGATGTAAATAAAATAATTAAGTAATAATTATTTCATTGTTATATCCTTATAACTTCTAAAAGGTAACTCAGATTGGAAGTCCTAGGGTACCGTTGAGGTCATGAATGTGTTTTCTCCTTATGTGGAGCCTAACATCTACAGACACAGGTCGAGGGTGAAAGTTAATTTTTGAACTTTTTTTAGCTTCATTTAAATAAATGTGAGAGCGGTTTTTTCTAACTTTTGAACTAGTGCTTAGATAAAAATATGAGGGCACCATTGAACTCAGATCATTGGGGTTCACCTAGAAATGAGTTAGCTTCAGCAGGAAAGGGCCGAGCAGAAAAGTTATTTTTTGGACTTTTCAAGAAAAATAATAAAATAATTTAAAATAAATATTTTATTTATTTTCTCACCATTGAGTGGTGGACGACGACGCTATTTTGAAACAATGAGGTAGCAACTAGGCGCATTAATGGAGGGTCAATAATGGCTCATTTGAAACTATGATGTTGTTATCTTAATATCTCATTAAATGTGTCTCATTAAATGTGGATCATTTAATGAGCATCATTACTAGTCCCAACAGCGCTGTGCTTTTTATTTCTTTTATTAAATACAACGTGTTGGAGTTTGGGAATTAACAAATGCAGGGATATATCTGACGAACCACCGATGGAATCCGTCTCCAACAAAGTGATGAACGCCTCATGGAAGCGATTTTTCCTCATGGAAGAGATGAATGCCGGCAAGACTTCGTCATCTTCAACGTTCCTCGAAGAACAAAGCTTGAAGTGAAGTCAATTTCTTGAAACCTTTAGGATTAATTCTTCGACATAGAATGTCAACATGGTAGGGGTTTATATGTTCTACGTTTTTGATGAATTCTTCCTCATTATTGAAAATTAATGACGAACACAGATCAACTGACTAACGGGTTGATCTGAGAATCACTCATTCTTATGGTTGGATATTGTGTGGGGATTTGATTGGGGGTTTTCAAGCAATGTGGTTATCATCATATTTATTTCCATGATTAAACACTAACGTAGAGGGCGCCGACCAACCTGAAAAAGGCTCGGTCTCTCCTCCATAGTTGTTCATTGTGCCTTCTTCTAAGTAGATCATTAAACTTGTCAGTAAAGAAAATTAAAATGATTCGCATTAAAGGAGGAATGAAATGGAGCTTGTGGATGCAAGAGGTTCGAGAAACGGACCACTGGAGAAACTCTATTGGCCCGTCAAAGGTACCACTGGTGTGCCAGTGGTGGCCGCGAGCAGAGGACGGAGGCATGAGGTCGTGGCTGATTGGCCGCAGAAGCTGTGGGGTGACGCGGTGCTAGGTGGGTTCCACATCGAGAGGGTGTACCACATTCGGGCCAATCAGGCATGCTGATCCGCGGTCATTTGACCACAGTGGGAGGAAGGCCCCACACTGCGCTGGGCTAGCGGAGACCAGATACGGCTGGATGCGGCATCCCAGGAGCACCCCACCGGCCGAACTGCGTGACCGCTCTTTGGTTGGCGGGCCGTGTTCTATCCAGCAGGCCAGATCGGCACCCAGTAGGCTAGACCCACGTTGGCAGGCCAGACTCGTACCCTTCGGGCTAGGCCGGGAGACCCGGCAGGCTGGACGCTTAGCCAAACCGGGCCGAGTCTAGCGAGGCTCATTGGGCATGGCCCACTAGCCAGGCCAGAACAGACTGACCCCAACCCAACCCAAACCAGTTCAAGCCATGTATGTCTAATTGAAATGGGGTATGTGTGACCCCCTGGTCGAGTTGGTCAAGTCAATCCGATTGGGTCGGACTGGGCCCAGACACAACCAGCCCCTGGTTACTAAAACACCAGTATCTCTCAAACTAGGAATCCGATTGATGTTACGTCAGTGGATTTGGGACCCTTGTAATGAGGAGGTTATTTTGAGAAACTCTATGTGAGTTTTGGTGAAAGTTGGCGTAAAACCGGGTCGGATCGGACTCGAATCCAACCGAACCCTTTTTACTAAAAGGCCAATAACTTATAGACCAGGCGTCCGAACGATGCACCGTCTACTGCATTGGGACCCTTACAGAGAGATGGCACTTTGGAGTTAATCTATGTGGTAATTCATAGCAGTTGTGGTACAAATGATTTCTTGAGGAGAAGATCCTTAGGTAATCAAGTGTGCTAAGTGAAATAATCCAGTGGCTGGCTGTGACGTGAAGAAAGAATAAGGATCCTAAGTGGGCCAACACCTAGTGATCCTGTGTGGGTAAGAACCTAGAGATCGTCTTTAGGTCAGCACCTAAAGATCCTTTATGGGTTAGCACCTAGCGATCCTCTGTGGGTCTGCACCTAGTGATCCTCTATGGGTCAGGACCTATCGATCCTATCTAGGTCAGCACCTAGAAACCCTGTGTGGATCAGCAGCAGAGCCTCTCAACATAATAAGATGATCTATCTTTACGATTGATCATATTTTACTTCCATACTTAAGTTATACTTGGTGTAAGATGCGTCATTTAATTTCTTCTAAGTGTTTGAGATCTTGCTTAGTGATATTACCTCTATGGTATTTTCCTTTGTGGTGTTTTCCTTCGTGGATTACCAAGAGACCTTCTGGGGTCTTGGGGTCCCTAATGAGTAATTTTTTACTCACCCCTGAATGGGATTCACCCACACCTATTATGTCTTTTTCATATGGAATATAACCATGACTGGACTTTGGGGATCCAGGACTAGACAGTGCTTGGAGGTGATCGATAGACGTGTTGTGCTGCAGTGATGTCCAACAGAGAGTTATACCTACCCTTCAGGTAGGATCCTAGAAGAACAACTTCCAAAGATGGAACTTATTTTGATGTTCTTTCCTTTCAGTTTGTCTTTTATTCTATCCCTTACTGTCAGTTTACACACATTACTCTCAGTGGTGGTACTTTGTGGTGGTTGCATTACTTTTCTTTCCTTTGTGTTTAGCATTGTACAGTTTACCCTATCTGTGTGTGTATAGGTTTAAAGGCAATTCTTTCCCTTTTTTGGGATATTTCTTTCTGGTTCTAGTCTCCAGCCCTTGGACTATGGAAGGCGGGCTTGGGGTAGTCACGACACAGGCTCCAAGGGATGGGTTGTGACACCACTATTCATGTAATATAAATGCGGCATACATGAATGTATACTAAATAGAGACTACCATGATTATAAAACCATGATAAAATTTAAATCCATTAAATCGAATATCTCATTTATCTAATGCTTGGAGATTCATCGTGAACCTTATGACTATGATTCACTAATGGTTTCTTCAAAGGATATACTATATTTTAATTTTTATCCACCCAACAGATCTTTACATAACTTGTCTCAGTGATCACTCGAATGAGATGATATTTGAGAAGGTTGTATTTGGTTCCTTGGTGAGACTTAGGTTCCTTGGAATGATAAATACCTTTATTAATTTCACATCAAAAATTAATTACTCCATCAATTATAGAAACCATCCTAAGCTTAGTAATGAACTTCTTGATCCAAATAGATTCCTTCACAACATCGGATGCTGCGCTGTTCTCGGCATATTTTGTTGAGTTTTCTATAATGGTTTGTTTATAAAATTTCCAATTGATATATTAACCATTAAAGAAAAATGAAAAACTAAATTGAGATCTAATATCATCATTATCAAATTAAAAAATAGAATCAGTGTAACTACTTTTAATGAGATCTTCCTCGAAGGTTTTGGGGTAAACAAAAGTGGTTGGGATCATTCTGAATTTTTTTTTCAAATATTTCTTTAGATTAAATCCTAAAAAATAGATAAACACAACTCTAGAACATTAAAAGAGAGGATATTTTCACATATAATATATAATTAATATATAATTAATTTATAAATTAGAAATATATCATCTTGATAATTCTTTCTTCATAAATGAATATGATTGGAATTCTTGTCATAGAATATTTGCGACGAAGAATAAAAAATATAATTCCTCTAGATATATCCACATGTTCTCCAAAAATCTCATAATGTCATCATTGAAAATTTAGGTTCTAACAGAGAGGTACCAATATTCTTTCACTGGTCACCATTGTTCACAATAATAATTCCTTCAATCTGGAAGAATTTTGTTTCTTATTCTCTTAGTCTAGAGAGGGCAGAGTAGGATATTATATCATTCTTGATAGATTTATTTAGGGAGTTATATCTAGTATGGATAGATTTATCTTGAGAGAAATGTTGTGAACAATAATTCACTTAACCCTAGAAATGATATAGATGAAATTATATACTTAGGGTTAGAAAATTAGTAATCACATAGAGTCCTTTGACTAATTTATTTATTCTATGTAATCATTACATATAATAATAATAATAACATTATTATTATTATTATTGTATTACATGATATTAATTGACTCAAATATATTTAAACACCAATTATAAAATAAATAAATCAATATATATTTAAATTATATTAAATAAAATATATAATTTCATTTGGTCCCTTAATTTGACTTGTTAATACCTCAAAAAATTATAGAACCTTGAATAATAAAAATTTATTTAAATAAATAAAAATATTTATATTATCCATTAAATAAGTAAAAAATATTATATTCACTCTCTAGTGATGAATTATTTATTTTAATAGTTGTATAAGTAAATAAATTATTATTTAATAAATAAATATTTATCCATTCCCTTGAATACAATAAGAAATAGATAAATAAATATTATATTTTCTATTTTTAAAATAATATCTATTTAATATTCAAATCATATAAATTCTAAACTAAATAAAAATTTATTGAATTTATGTTATCAATATAACCTGAATAAATTTTATTCCTTGGTTTGGGGTGAAATATATAGTCCAAATATTAAATTTTGATAGAATATAAGTGAGATTATTGACCATATTAGTGTGTGACCCTCTAGGAATATATCTCAATAACATCAAACAAGCTATCCTAAAGTCCAAATTTAGCATCTAACAACATGTCAAGGCACCCATAGAGAAAGATGTTAATATTTCGATGACCACAATCTCATATAGATTCTTATTGTGTAATATAATCCCTTTGTATTGTCATCTCATCAACTAGGTTTTATACTTGTGTCATTAACCTATATGCTTGATATATATTTATTTTACTACATGAAATGAACTCTTCAATGAATCACTATGGATATGGATTTAATCAAAAAAATTTATTTTAATGAAAGGGACTAAGATATCTACTTCCATTAATATGGAATGGAAAAATCCTTTTTTACTTATTCATTAAAATTTATCACTCATGACACACCCAACATATCCTAACTGACTATGAGAATAAATTATTGTTGTTTTCATCAAAGAATAAAAGTACATGATTCATGATACATATTAATAATAATCTAAATTTTAAGTACCAATACACACATATGTAGATATGAATATCCAATGAATCATATAAAATTTAGAATTATTATTGATAGAACTATTCTTATAACCACCTCTCTTGGAGATTACCAAGTGTGAAATTCATAAAAAAGTCTCAATATCTTATAAGACACATGAAACTAATGATCAAAAATCATATGTATCCCTTAAAATAGGTATCATCTAACCATAACATATATTTAAAAATATTATCATAGAACTTCATGGTTCTCATTATAATGGGGAACTACTGTAACATTTTGATGTAGAATATTCTATAAAGACACTATCAAATGAAATTTAAGTAAAATAATAACTATTATATGATAAATTATTTGTTAATATTCAAGTGTTTGAATATTTGGGTAATCCAAAGTACAAAGTCATTTGTTTCTAGGGAACCAACTCCAATAGATTCCCACTTACAACTAATAAAACTGCTAACTAACTAGTTAGATATCACATGTTAAACCTGTTTCCATTTAGTATGGTTATAGTTATTGGGCCTACTATGTAATTGTTTCTGAACTACTTACCATGAATCTACCCCCTTTGAGAAAATACCTCAACAATTGATTTTATCGAGTATTAATTTTTTTCCTCTTTCAGAGACTTGATATCCCAGGTAAATCCATAGCCTAGAATAAAACCATTGCTAAACAACTTCTTAAGAAACATCATAAGATGAAATTTACTCGATCTATGTAGATATAGTAACCATGGACTATAATAATTTTTCCTTTCATATTACCTTAGCCTTACAATGATACCAGATAAAATTTATTTGAAGTAAAACTAGTTTTATGTTCCCTTGAAAAATAGTATTCCCAATTCTCTAATAACCATGAACTCATCGATTTATACTTTTTCAAGTATTTTTGAATAGTTCTAATTGCAAGTATATGCACTTCACTTAGTTCTGTTTGATATTCACCACCTATGATTTATGAATAAGCAATTTAAATCCATATTACACATCCAGGAATGTGAGATAGATTCCAAAGTACGCTTATTTATATGTAGTCTATTCATCATAAGAATCTCCTCATCTATTTTCATATATTAACTTGGAGAGATTTCAAGCCATGTGATATAGGGAATGATTCAGTCTTGATTATTTCATGCTTTGATTTTTTCTAATAATTTGTCAAATTAAAAACTATGACTTATTTTTAGAAAACTCAGATATATATATCTTTAGATCTTATTTCCTAAAACATGTATGTTTACTTTAGGTCATTAAATAAAAAGAATCCTTATCCTTAATTTATCTATAGACCAATCACATGTATTCTATATGTTATCAATATATTTGTTTGGAAAAAAAATAATACTCCTACTAATATATTTTATAAATATGATTTTTTATTAATAAAACCTTACTTTATGGTGGTTTCATTAAATTAATATTCAATAATCACGATGCTCACTTTAATCCACAAATGATTTTTTTGTGACTCATATACCTTATTAGCATTATTTGGTGTTACAAATCCTTATGGCTGTGTCATGTAGACATATTTTATGAGGTTTACTGAAAGGAAGATATCCTTGAAACCCAATTCCTAGTATAATGATCACATAATATTTCAATAACAAGTATAATTCTAATGGACTTTTGGAGCATCTTATGGACCCACATTCCCTCATCTCGCTCTGCTCTCCCACTTACTTCACCCTCTTGGAATCTAGGTTTTTCTCCTAGAATATCCTCTCCATTCAGGATTCCTTGCCTCTCTTCATCCCCCCATATTTCTCCATCTTCTTCCATGTATTCTCTTAGGGTTCTTTCCCCTGCTACCTTTCATGGATGGTCATTACTGGTTTTATCCTTGGTCCCCTCCTTCATTCTTTGATTTGGTGGAGGTAATTTGATCTTACCATAGTTCATTGTTCCACGCTCTGACCTCAAGTTCCAATACTCTTCTCTAGGTTAAATATGGGAGTTAAATACGCAGAGGTTTTGGGATGAGGATTAGTGGTTTTGGGTTCTCCCGACATCTGCTTGCCTTCTATTTTCGGGTTTGTTCCCATATTTTTCTTTCTTTGGTCTCAGTTTTGGATTCCTTTAGGGCTTTATCCCAATTTTATATTTTCCCATTTTTTATTTGTGCTCATTAGCAGTGTTCTTTGTTATTTTTTGGGTGATTTGGTTTTAGTTTTTTGGGTCTATTTATGGGGGGTCTTATAGACGATCTCTTTCGAGGTCTTCTTCGACCTGTTTCTATGCTCTCTAGGCCTCCACCACTCTCTCTAAGGTGGATTTTCATGGGGGTCTTCTTGGTGATTTGGGATGAGAGGTTGGGAGGTCTTGAATTGTGGTGGTTTCATCTTCATTGGACCTAAGAGGATAGAGGTGTTGTCTTCTAGTTTATTGTTCATATTTTCTGTGATATGACCTTCTGCTTTGGTTTCCAACGACGACACTTCATTTGTAATGGAAACAAGGAAAATGATGCGAGGTCTTGTGATAGATGCAGAGTCCCAACATCTTTTTTGGGAGGTATGTTCTGGATATCATGGTAATTGGTGCTTTAGTGGTGGTCTATTATGTTCTTATGGTGACGATGAGGGACTCCAGAGAATGGTTTTTCTATGGTGTACTAGTGTGATGATTGGTCACTGATAGAGATAATGATAATTATGATAGGTTTATGAAAACAAGAGAGGCGACTGATGATGGTAGGTAATGCAAGTTTAATTGAAAAGGGTAGCCCATGGATCGAGGTCTCCTTAGTTTATGCATTCAAAATTCGAAATTTGAAATGGATTTTGTTTATTGTATCCCACATGTGGTTACTGCTTAACCAAAATGCACCATTATGAAAATAAAATATAATAATTACCATTCTAATGGATTTTAGCATGATGACTGGTGTAATGATTTTTCATATACTATTTCTAAACATTACTTGAACCTTCAATAATTATTCAAGATTTATTGTACCATATTTTACCAGAAATTTTTATTTTATCTTGAATACACAACAATATATTTACTTCAATTGGAGAAACTACCATAATGAAGAATGGATTTTGGTACATAGAAGACATCAAAGAATTCATATGAACTCATCAATCATAAATAATTTCCATTTACTTATTTTTCTATCAGATTTATTATTATTATCGAAATATATCACTTTTATTAGTGAATATATAAAAATAAATATTTGGTTTTAACTTCACTATATATTATATTTATTTGAAACAAATCCTCCCACTGAAACTAGTACAATCTAGTATTTATTTACCAAATCATGTGCATCTAGAGCCTTAATATCATACAATTCAATTATGATACCACTAACTCAAAATAACTGTTATTATCTGTTATATAAATATAGTTAGTCTATATGTAACGTCCCAGTTCTGGGTTCCACTCAACAGGTGACCCGAACCCAGTTTTACACGTGACCTCAAGCGCATTTC
This sequence comes from Viscum album, assembly GCA_963277665.1. Lineage (NCBI taxonomy): Eukaryota > Viridiplantae > Streptophyta > Magnoliopsida > Santalales > Viscaceae > Viscum > Viscum album. The sequence continues at coordinate 826,585,317 of OY728133.1, read as the reverse complement.
CCCAAATGCCAGAGGATGCTGACTAGAAGCGAGAGCCCATGTCTGATAGTGGGGAAACTATGCCCTCATTTGTCAAAGTGTAGCATAGCAGAAAATATAATAGCATACAACAAGCAGAAGCAGAAAACAATAAATATATAACTGAAATGGATAATTGATGTAAAAGGAAACCAACAGTCATATATATAAAGATGCATCATCTCACTATTCTATAAAAACAACCAAAACATGTTACACTACAATACAATATAACTAAAGTACAGGTACAGAAAAGAAAAACAGAATGGCTGATAGCATCGTGAGCTTGAGCTCGGTCCCATGCTCCCCTAAACATCAGCAACACTCATGTACCTATATAGGGACCCCTTCCATTATCCATACCTGCAGAAATATAGTCTATTTGGGTCGAAGACATGACCGAAACAGGGTGTGAGAAATGAATCCCAGTAGGCACCCACCAAAGATCCATGCCCAACTGTCAGTGTAAATGTGCAACAACAGTGTGCAGTAGTAAATGCAATAAACTAAGCAGTACTCAAAAGTATAAACTTTACCAGTTATAATGCCATTTAATTATTACGTATCACCTTCAATCTTGTGCTTCGGCTTGGAAGGTATTCATAGGAAATAACCTCAGTGAATATTCTAAATATCCGTGTCCTCAGACATACTATCCTTACCCTCAGGTAATCAGAGTCCCAACCCATAGGTAATTTCCCTCAGGCATAACAGATATTGCCCTCAGGCGTATGAAGTGTCGCCCTCAGGCACAGAATCTACTACCCTCAAGCATGGAAGGAGTTTCCCTCAGGCTAAACAGAACACCACTCTCAGGCTAAAATGAACACTTCCCTCAGGCTAAACAGAACACTGCCCTCAGGCGCAAGTAACCAGGCTGAGCCCAACAGATATGCAAGCAGTTATTTAAAATTCCTCTCAAGGCAATTTAAAGCCTGCTAAAATTTTTGGTATACCCTCTAGTAACCTGGCCAAACGGCTAAACAAGGGAATGCACCACCAGGGATGGTCCTGGATCCAAGCAGTGATCCCAAACAACATTTATACATGTTCATTAAACTACCTATGAAATTCTAGGTATTTAATTATGCAAGGCCTCAGATATACGATACCCCATTCATGGGTGCGTATAATAATGGTACACAAATTGACCAAATAAGTTGGAAATAAATACTAGACCACCTACCTCGATTACCCCTGATCAATATACATGAACGACGCTCCTCAAAACGCCTAAGAATGACATAGATATGAGTAAAATAATTACCGTTCAAACGTAAATAACTCCCTTTAGAGGAATAATTGGCAAGATCTACACAAAGAGAAGGAAGAACTCACCCGTGCGGTTCTAACGAGATTGACTGAGGCGGAATCGGATTCTTGGTGCTCGATTGGGTGATCTCCAAAGCTCCGGCCATCCCTCCCGAGTTATCCTCCAGTTATAACCCTTCCCTGTAAACAGGGTAGGCTACTGCCCATTTTAAGAGAAAAAATAGACTACACAGTGTGTACTATTGGGTACACGACGTTTAGTTTTCATTTTTTAACTTTTCTTTCGACAGATTCTTGCTAGCGTGGAACTATTCATCTATCGACATGAGTATATGAAATGTAATACCTGAGTACACGGCGTTTAATATCGCTCAGCTGGCCACCACCTTACTATTTTCCTGTCGACTGACTACACGACATGTAAAACCCACTACACGACATGTATGGTTTAATTTACACCCATCATCATCGACCGGACTACATTCCCTAGGTACTCATTCCACATGACCAAAGTACATGGCATGTGGAAAATTACAGGGTGTGTAGTCACAAAATTTAAGATTTTCTCTTATTTTCCATATTTTCTCAAAAAAATTAAGGAAAAAAAAGAAAAAAAGAAACCCGTACCTCAAGAATAAGAACCGGGTTCTTACAAAATTCCCCACTTAAAGAAATTAATCCCCGAATTGCCCTTCCAAGGGTGGCATAGATAAATCTCAGAACAACTCTGGACACTGAGCACGTACGTCGGTCTCCCGCTCCCAAGTTTCGTCCTGTACTCGGCCATGCTGCCATAACACCTGTACAAGAGGAACTAAACGACCTCGGAGAACCTTCGTGCTCCTATCAACAATACGAATCAGATGCTTCTCGAAGGATGCATCTATCTAAAGCTCAACCACCTCTGGCTAAAAGATGTGAGATGAGTCTGAATGATAGCAGCACAACTGAGATACATGGAAGACGCCGTGCATGGCTTGATACCTCTGTTGTAACTTCAACCAATAGGCAACCGGCCCGACTCTCTCCAGAATCTCAAATGGACCCACATACCTCGGTGAAAGTTTACCCTGTATCCTGATCTTCCTGTGTCCCAACCTCGGTGAAAAACACAAGAAAACTTGATCCCCGACTACGAACTCTAAGGGTCGTCTGTGACGATCAACATAAGATTTCTGATGAGACTGTGAAGTATCCATCCGCTTCTAAATCAACTGGACCTATTCAGAAGTCTCCTACACGAGACATGGTCCCAGTAAATCTACCTCACCTGCCTCCATCTAGCACAAAGGTGATCGGCATGGACTACCATATAAATCCTCATAAGGTTCCATCTCAATAATTGCCTAAAAAATATTATTATAGGCAAACTCGACTAGGGGTATATGCTTATCCCAGGAGCCCCCAAAGTCTAGGACGCATGCGCACAACATGTACTCTAGCACCTGTATCGTACGCTCTGACTGGACTTCGGTCTGAGGGTGGTAAGCTGTGCTCAGAAGAACCTGTGTACCCAGTGCCCTCTGAAAACTCATCCAGAAACGAGACATAAAACGGGCGTCCGTATTTGAAATGATAGAATGAAGGACCCCATGAAAACGTACAACCTCTCAGATATACAGCTTTCCAAGATCACCAACATCAAAAGTATCCTTGATCATCAAAAAGTGATATACCTTCATGAGTCTGTCCATAACAACCCACACGACATCATTGCCTCGAGGTGACCTCAGCAACCCAGTCACAAAGTCTATCGCGACATCATCCCATTTCCACTCTGGAATGGGTAACTGCTATAACAGTCTGACTGGACTCTGATGCTCTGCCTTCACCTGCTGACAGGTGGAACACCTCATAAAAAACCAGCTACTTCTCTTTTCATACCCGGCCACCAGTACTGACGTCTCAAGTCACGGTACATCTTGGTAACTTTGGGATGAACTTCCCAAGCTGAAGCATGAAACTACTGCATCAACTCCTCACGTATATCCCCTGGAACCCACACTCATCCATGGAAACACAATACCTCATCATCGCCTATCATCCACTCAGGAGGAGTATAGAATCCTTCCTTTTTGTCACATAAACTTTCATTACATTATACAAGACTGAGGATCTTTAAGGTTTAGTGTCTTGGAAACCAGGAACTTAATACATGAAACAAAAAAAAAACATTCATCTTAAACACTTGAAAGACTTCTCTTTATGTTTATCCTAGGTTCATTACTGCATCTCATAACCTAGGTAGATACATCAAAAGAAAGGGTGAGCAAAAGGCCCTGTAAGGGAAACAAGGGAAGCATTTAACATGTGAACTTGAGATACACCAATAAAGTCATGAAAATAACTTTAAGGCATGAGAATGAAATCATGAGGCATATCATTATAAAAATAACCTTTTTCATAACTTGAAGATGTGGCCACAACATTTAATATTGACAATAATTTCGTTTCACCAAGGTCCATCCCCAAGGTGTCATTAAAAATTACCAAGGTTATTCACCAAGGTATCAGTCTAAAAGGTCATCTCTAGAGATTAAGTCTTTACCCAATGCGTTGGAGCGCTATCTGGGCGCACCCTTAAAATGTCTTTATTTTCATGTGAGACACATATATATCATCATAAATCATTTCATAAACAAACAATATAGCATAAAAGAAATGGGTTTCATTTCATAATCATAACGTTTTAAAAACTGCTTTAAAGACACGATCTTTATGTCACTTTAAACCCACAGAAAGGGAAAGAGAGTTTCATGTATGTAAATACCAGAATTTAAAATATAACATTTTGATATATATGTGAATAACCCTGTAGAAATAATATCTTTGAGTATTCAATTAATAACATAAAATAATTGTGAGAAAAGAGAGAGGCATTTTGAGACGAAAATTCTGCAGCATAACGGCTGCGTTAGAGGGTTTTAGAAAACATTGAAAAGAGAGGGGACATGGGTCACCCACTCATAAATGATCTATAAAAATAGAATAGGGAAAGAATATAAAGGATATGAATCATGGTAATGAAATTTTAAGTACATACCATTTGAAATGAAAAACATGGAAGTAAGAAAAAAATAAGATTTCTCTTATAAATAATTTGGCAGCCTAACGGCGTCACTTAAACATTAAAAAATGAATTGACAAGATCAAAATAGGGTCTCTAATAATATGAAAATAAAATATCAGTATGATTGATATAGAGATAATACCCCAACATAATAAAAAGTAACTTGAAATAATTTATATGAAAGTAGAACTTGAAAATGAGAAGGGTGAAAGAACCACCTAAAAATTCGGCAGCCTAACGACGCCACTTAAAACATCAAAATACTGAATTGAAGAGATAAAATAGGGTATCTCATCATATGATAATAAAATATTAGTATGATATATATAGATATAATACCCCAACATAATAAAAAGGAACTTGAAAGAATTTATATGAAAGTAGAACTTGAAAACGAGAAGGGTGAAAGAACCACTTAAAAATTCGGCAGCCTAACAGCGCCACTTAAAACTTCAAAATACTGAATCAAATGGGGTTTATAATAATATGATCATAAAATATCAGTATGATAGATATAGAGATCATACCCCAACATAATAAAAATGAACTTTAAATAATTGATATGACAGTAGAACTTGAAAACGAGAAGGGTGAAAGAACCACTTAAACATTCGGCAGCCTAACGACGCCACTTAAAACTTAAAAATACTAAATTGAAGAGATAAAATGGGGTATCTAATAATATGAACATAAGATTTAAGTATGATATTTATATAGATCATACCCCAACAAAATAAAAATAAACTTGAAAGACTTGACATGAATGTAGAACTTTGAAAAATGAGAAAGGTGAACGAATCCCTTAAAATTTCGGCAGCCTAACGACGCCACTTAAACTTTCTTAAAATGAAATGATGAGAGAAATAGGGGGTCTCTCATCATATGAACATGAAAAAGGAAATATGACGAATATAAAAGAACATCCTCCAACATAAGATCATGGAGCATAAAAGAAATGACATAAAATAGATTACTTGAAAAGAAAGAGGGAGGTAGGATCCCTTACCTTAAACGTAACTCTTAAAACTCAAAGGTTGGGACCTTGAGGGATTGGGGGAACCTTGGGAGGACTCATTTGGAGGTAAGGAGACCAGAACTTAGTTGAGGATGATCTTGGAGTCGAATGGATGAGAGGATGGCTTGGTATTTATAGGGAAAGTGAGGGGACAAGGCATTAATGGCCAAGGGACATCTCATTGGTGGTTTTGAAAAAACCATGGGCTTTCCCATGGTATTTTCTCATGGTATTGGCCAATTGGGACACCTCATACCTTATATTACTATTAATAAGTCGACCATATTGATTACATACTTAATACATCATTTAATGATGTCATTAAACACTCATAACTTAAAAACTGTATTTTCACTATTCATCAAAAATTCAACTTTCTCAGAAAAATCCCAAAATTTCTCCTTAACCAAATATCGATGCTCTGATTTCAAAAATGAACTCCATTTTATAAAAATAATTTTCTAAATATTTTCAATTTAATTTTTAAATAAATACACTATTCACTGAAAATTCATTTTTTTCAGAAAAATCCCCAAAAATTACCTTAACACAATATCGATGCTCTGAGTTCAAAAATGAAATCGATTTTATAAAAATAATTTTCTAAATATTTTTAATTTAATTTTTAATTAAAAACACTATTCAACTGAAAAAACTAATACTTGATTAATAATTTATGAAACCGTTATTTAACCATTTTATTGAATCACATTACTTAATCAAGGTGCCTAGATTATATTAATGCTTTATTTAAGTGAGATTACTAATCCATTTGGTCACATTACTAATCCTAAACATAAAATCACTATTCATAATTTACTATTCATCAACAATTAAATTGATCTTATTAGACTCTAAATTTTTTACTGAACATAATTGTAGAAGACCATTTTTTGAAAATCATTACACATTTTTTATTATTTAAGGTTTACATAAACATTTTTTTAAAATATCCTTTCTCTAAAATTTACCAAAAATATGCATACTATATTTATCCGAGCATTTGAAAATTCACAAACTTCATCATAAGAAGAAATCAACATTTTTATTTAAAATAAAGGATTACACAAGGCAGTTACGGTCTCCTTACATAGCCCCTTATCACACAAGCATAGGACCTAAGTGTAAGGTGTGCTAAGGTAAGAGAATCCGAGGGAGGCTCGGCCAACATCGCATGAGTAGTAATTTCTATCAGTTTGAACTTCTCGCGAAGGCCGTTCTAGCTTCATATGATGAAGTTCAGCTTGGTTTTGGTCCAGAGAAAATCCCATTGGTGCTACCTCCTTCCCAAGTTCTGTTAGATGGGATTCGATCGGTCCAAGACTACTGGGTGAGGCCATCAAATATTCTTTCTATATTAATTAACCAAGATCACTAGTATTTAGAGACAAATATCGAAATTTTTAGTTTCCAGCGTTCATATTGACCAATGGTCATATAACAGTCAAAATCCAACAGTCTCATTTTAATTATACTCATGTTATCCAATGAAACAATTTTGTTGAGTATATAAAAAAAATATAAAATAACACACAAAATTAGGAAACAAGATTTATTCAAAATTTCGGGTCATTACAATCTTCCCCCCTTAAGAAATTACATCCTCACAATTTTTAAAACTAGGTTTTGAAATTTCATTGAAAGTCCCACACCGTAAAAGGACTTAGTAAAACTATTACTTTAAAAGAAATAAAGGGAAGTAAAAAAGGTCACCCGAGTTAACCCATACTAGGATTCCATGTAGGAAAACATGGACATGGAGGAAAAAAACAAAGGTTCACGTTCTAAGGGAGAGTGATAGAAAGCATGATTAGGAGAAAGTTAACAATAAGAAAATCACAAACTTATGATGGGTCAAACGGTATTTGATTTCCTAGTAGGAAATGTTAACAGACAATGTTTTTGTTTTACGTTACTTTTCATAGTTTTAAGGAATTAATTTACTACATAGAATAAAACACATGGAAATATACCTACCTTCAAGTAGAGTTTCATCCTTTAATAAGTTTCTACCAAAACTAATCTTTTCTCCAAATGATGAGCATTCAAAACTACTTGGTCTCATCAAAGTACAAGAATCATCTTCTAGATAATCACATAATCCACCAAGGATTAACTATCTATTTCTTCTATTATCCCAAAAATAGAAAGGGTAAGATAAAACAACTCTTCAAAAAGGAATAATCCCATAGGAAGGGAAACTTCTTTAAATCTTCAAAATTCCACGATACTACCCAAAGTTCATCATAGACCATTCCATAATTAACTGTCCTTAAAATTACACAAAATAAACCAAACTAAGATTGAAACCCAAATACAAGAAGGATTTGTTAACATAGTCTTCCAAAATAAACTTCATCATTCATCTCCAAACAACATCAACCACTCCTAACATCTTATAACAAAAGTAGCTAACCTAAACATATTTTCCCCAAGATAGGTTAATCATTTCCATAAGTAAACTAAATTACTATAAGTCCACCTTAAATTCATCGATTCTTCAAAATATAATTCAACCTTTACTCCTCAAATAAAATACCGTATTAATCTATTTACCACGATCAAATAGTGTTCCCAAAATAGTGAACATATTCCAAAATAATAATCATCTTTTAATCCCCTAATCACCTTTTTTTAAGAATAACAGCTTCACTACATAAACATGTGGTACATAACAATAGATTTTTTTCCTTAATGATATAAAATCATCTTAGGTAGTGACTCGATGATCTTAGAAAACATAAAAGATATTCTCATAGAGAACGAACCCAAATACAGCATGACATAGACAATTATTGCGAAGAAGTTACATGTACTTTAGTCATTATGATCCATCTCAGCATAGGACTTGCATTGTTCCCTTGTCCTCTAAGATTTTTGATGATCATCATGCTTCTCACCCATTACAAGAGAGCATTGCCTTGGATAAGGTCTAACTTCTCCACATTTATGACATCGAAAAGTATAAGGTACATTAGATCGAACCTTATCTACATTCATCACATCATCCATTTTTAATGAAATTGGATACTTTATGCCCTATCTTCCCACACTCAAAACATCTCCCGGTTCCTTTGTGACATTCTCCTTGGTGCCTCTTCCCACACTTTTTGCAAAACAGAAATTGGGTCTTCTTTCCCTTATTAACTTTATCAGATGAACATCCTTGAGACTTTGTCTTCTTCTTCCTTGATGAATTTGGGCATTCAACTAGGTGCCAATTATTAATTGTAATTTTTGATAGCTGGTTTGGCATAATCACAATATGTTCAACGTGATCTCTCATCATCTCTGTCACATTAATAGGGCAATCATCACATTTCCTATCACATTGGTTGTTGGGATATGCTCTTCCATTTACCACCATTAACTAAGAAAAGAACGCATAATTAGGGGGCTTAAATACTTAACCAATAATCATGAAAAGGAAACTTTAAGCATAACAAGATAAATTTGTAGAAGAAAAGTATATCCTAACTTGTGATCCCCTAGGTTCCAATCTAGGTTATTCATGATCATATATTCTTATGTGAATCATTATTTTATCTTTGTTCCTTTAATAATGGTTCATACTAAGATTATGAATTTACCAAAGCATATCCCCCATAAGTTTCATAACCAAGAGTGCAGCAAGGCCCATTGTCGTGTACTAGTTCCTGTTCGAGTCTAGATCAAAGCGGTGTTTTCGGGTTTTACCCCTATGTACATCTGTGCCAGAGCCACCTCTACCTGCTCGTATCTAGACATGGATGTATTTGCTTGGCAACCCATTACTCAATACTCACCAAAATACCAGGAAGATTTCCTCTATTTAAACTTTTCTATAGGGTTCTTCCTAGAGATTTCATATCCTAATTTCCACAAATAACTAAACCATCCTTTGATACCAATTATAGAATCCCGCCTTTTGTCACATAAACTTTCATTACATTATACAAAAATAAGGATCTTTAAGGTTTAGTGTCTTGGAAACCAGGAACTTAATACATGAAACAAAAAAAAACATTCTTCTTAAACACTTGAAAGGATTCTCCTTATGTTTATCCTAGGTTCATTACTGCATCTCATAACCTGGGTACATACATCAAAATAAAGGGTGAGCAGAAGGCCCAGTAAGGGAAACAAGGGAAAGATTTAACATGTGAACTTGAGATACACCAATAAAGTCATGAAAAGAACTTTAAGGAATGAGAATGAAATCATGAGGCATATCATAATAAAAATAACCTTTTTCATAACTTGAAGATGTGGCTACAAAATTTAATATTGAAAATAATTTCTTTTCACCAAGGTCCATCCCCAAGGTGTCTTAAAAAATTACCAAGGTTATTCACCAAGGTATCAGTCTAAGAGGTCATCTCTAGAGATTAAGTCTTTACCCAATGCATTGGAGCACTATCTGGACGCACCCTTGACATGTATTTATTATCATGTGAGCCACATATATATCATAATAAATCATTTCATAAACAACCCATATAGAATAAAAGAAATGGGTTTCATTTCATAATCATAACGTTTTAAAAACAGCTTTAAAGACATGATCTTTATGTAACTTTAAACCCACGGAAAGGGAAAGAGGGTTTCATGTATGTAAATCCCAGAATTTAAAATAGAAAATTTTGATATATATGTGACTACCCATGTATAAATAAGATCTTTGAGTATTCACTTAATAACATAAAATAATTTTGAGAAAAGATAGAGGAATTTTGAGACGAAAATTATGCAGCATAACGACTACGTTACAGGGTTTTAGAAAACATTGAAAAGAGAGGGGACATGGGTCACCCACTCATAAATGATCTATAAAAACAGTATAGGGACAGAATATAAAGGATATGAATCATGGTAATGAAATTTTAAGGACATACCATTTGAAATGAAAAACATGGAAGTAAGACAAAAATAAGATTTCTCTTATAAAAAATTCGGCAGCCTAACGACGTCACTTAAACTGCAAAAAATGAATTGACGAGATCAAAATAGGGTCTCTCATCATATGAACATATAATATCCGTATGATTTATATGGAGATAATACCCCAATATAATAAAAAGTAACTTGAAATAATTGATATGAAAGTAGAACTTGAAAACGAGATGGGTGAAAGAACCACTTAAAAATTCGGCAGTCTAACGACGCCACTTAAAACATCAAAATACTGAATTGAAGAGATCAAAGGGGGTATCTCATCATATTATCACAAAATATCAGCATGATAGATATAGATATCATACCCCAAAATAATAAAAAGGAACTTGAAATAATTGATATGAAAGTAGAACTTGAAAATGAGAAGGGTGAAAGAACCACTTAAAAATTCGGCAGCCTAATGACGCCACTTAAAACTTAAAAATAATAAATTGAAGAGATAAAATGGGGTACCTCATAATATGATCATAAAAGATAAGTATTATAGATATAGAAATCATACCCCAAAATAATAAAAAGTAACTTGAAAGAATTGATATGAAAGTAGAACTTGAAAACGAGAAGGGTGAAAGAACCACTTAAAAATTCGGCAGCCTAACGACACCACTTAAAACTTCAAAATACTGAATTGAAGAGATAAAATGGGGTCTATCATCATATGAACATAAGAGTTCAGTATTATAGTTATAGAGATCATACCCCAAAAAAATAAAAAGGAACTTGAAAGACTTTACATGAAAGTAGAACTTTGAAAAATGAGAAAGGTGAACGAATCCCTTAAAATTTCGGTAGCCTAACAGCGCCACTTAAACATTCTTAAAATGAAATGATGAGAGAAAGAGGGGGTCTCTCATCATATGAACATGAAAAAGGCAGTAGGATGAATATAAAAGAACATCCTCCAACATAAGATCATGGAGCATAAAAGAAATGACATAAAAGAGATTACTTGAAAAGAAAGAGGGAGTTAGGATCCCTTACCTTAAACGTAACTCTTAAAACTCAAAGGTTGGGACCTTGAGGGCTTGGGGGCACCTTGGGAGGACTCCTTGGGAGGTAAGGAGACTATAACTTCGTTGATAATGATCTTGGAGTCGAATGGATGAGAGGATGTCTTGGTATTTATAGGGAAAGTGAGGGGACAAGACATTAATGGCCAAGGGACACCTCATTGGTGGTTTTGGCAAAACCATGGGCTTGCCCATGGTATTTTCCCATGGTATTGGCCACTTGGGACACCTCATACCTTATCTTAATATTCACAAGTCTACCATATTGATTACATACTTAATACATCATTTAATGATGTCATTAAACACCCGTAACTTAAAAACCATATTTTCACTATTCATCAAAAATTCAACTTTCTCAGAAAAATCCCAAAATTTACCATTAACCAAATATCGATGATCTGATTTAAAAAATGAACTCCATTTTATAAAAATAATTTTCTAAATATTTTTAATTTTATTTTTAAATAAATACACTATTCACCGAAAATTCATTTTTTCAGAAAAATCCCCAAAAATTACCTTAACATAATATCGATGCTCTGAGTTCAAAAAAAAAATCCATTTTATAAAAATAATTTTCTAAATAATTTTAATTTAATTTTTAATTAAAAAACACTATTCACCCGAAAAAAATAATACTTGATTAATAATTTATGAAACCATCATTTAACCATTTTATTGAATCACATTACTTAATCAAGGTGCCTAGATTATATTAATGCTTTATTTAAGTGATATTACTAATACATTTGGTCACATTACTAATCCTAGGCATAAAATCACTATTCATAGTTTACTATTCATCAAAAATTAAGTTGATCTTATTAGACTCTAAATTTCGTACTGAACATAATTGTAGAAGACCATTTTTTGAAAATCATTACATATTTTTAATTATTTAAGGTTTACATAAACATTTTTTTTAAAATATCCTTTCTCTAAAATTCACCAAAAATATGCATACTATATTTATCCAGGCATTTGAAAATTCACAAACTTCATCATAAGAAGAAATCAAAATTTTTATTTAAAACAAATGATTACGCAAGGCAGTTACAGTCTCCTTACATAGCCCCTTATCACACCAGCATAGGACCTAACTGTAAGGTGTGCTAAGGTGAGAGAATCTGAGGGTGGCTCGACCAAAATCGCACGAGTAGTAATTTCTATTAGTTTGAACTTATCGCAAAGGAGATTCCGTTCTAGCTTCATACGATGAAGTTCATCTTGGGTTTGGTCCAGATCAAAGACCATTGGTGCTAACTCCTTCCCAAGTTCTGTTAGATGGGCTTCGATCGGTCAAGACTACTGGGTGAGGCCATCAAATCTTCTTTCTATATTAATTAACCAAGATCACTAGTATTTAGAGACAAATATCGAAATGTTTAGTTTCCAACAGTCATATTGATCAATGGTTATATAAAAGTAAAAACCCAACAGTCTCATTTTAATTATACTCATGTTATCCAATGAAATGGTTTTGTTGAGTATATAAAAAAATATAAAATAACACAAAAAATTAGGAAACAAGATTTATTCAAAATTTTGTATCGTTACAAGTAGGGTCCTTACTTTCCACTAAATCCCATAGAACTAGGCCTTCTGAATCAGATAGCTATCTCATCCTCACTCTACCCAGGAGGGTAGAAGTCACAACTGAAGATGAAAGATAGGTTTTCCCCTGACTATCATACACCTCCAAATGAATCTCAGAGAACAAAGCTATAAGCTGCCACTCACCACTGGCCTCATGAACCGCCTATGTCTGAGTCTTGCTGCTCAGTGCATCAGCAACTGCATTACCCTTACCAGGTGTATAGTCAAGCTCAAAATCAAAGGAGTGAAGGTATTAAACCCACCTTCATTGCCTCAGATTCCAGTCACATTGAGTAAAGATATACTTGAGACTTCTGTGGTTGGTGAAAACCAGAAAATGCTCTCCCAAGAGATAATGTCTCCAACAATATAACGCATGAACAACTATAGCTAACTCGAGAAAATGCTTCAGGTAATTCCTCTCATGTGGCCTCAAATTCCGAGACCCGTACGCAACAAATCGATCTCCCTGCATCAACACAGCTCCAAACCCAATACCTGATGAATCACAGTAAACTGTATAGATCTTTCCTTTCTCTAGAAGTATTAGGATTGGTGCTGATGTCAACTTTCCATTCAACTCCTAAAAGTTTGTCTCGCAAACTTCAGTCCAAACGAACTTCACACCCTTCTTAGTCAAACCCGTCAACGGTGCTGCTAAGTGGGAGAAGTCCTGGATGAAGCGCCTGTAGTAACCAACCAACCCAGGAAACTACTGCTCTCACCTTCTATGGGTCTACTGAAACTCCTACCTCTGAAATGATATGACCCAGGATGTGAATCTGGTCCATCCAAAAGTGGAACTTTGAGAGCTTAGCATATAGCCGATACTCTCTCAGTGTACTCAACATGATCTCAAGATGGGTGGCATGGTCGTGTCGAGTGTGAGAGTAAACCAAGATTTTTTCCACGAATTCTACCACAAAATAATATAGATAAGGATGGAACACATGATTCATGAGAGACATGAAAACTGCTAGTGTGTTCATGAGTCTGAACGACATAACCAAGTACTCATATAGGCCATACCTACTTATGAAGGTTGTGAGAGGTATATGAGAGGGTCTAACGCGCAACTGATGATATCCGAATCTCAATTCAATCTTCAAGAACACTCGTGCACCTCTATGTTGATCAAAAAGATCATCTATCCTTGGAAAGGGATATTGGTTCTTGACCGTTAACTGGTTAAGTTTCCGATAATCCCCACAGAGTCTGAGGGTACCGTCCGCATTCTTCGCAAAAAGGACTAGAGAACCCCAAGGAGAAGTACTGGGTTGGATAAAACCCTTTGACTGTAACTCCTCTAACTATATCTTGAGCTCCTGTAACTCAGGTGTAGCCATCCTATAAGGAGGAATGGATACCGGTGCCGCTCCTGGCACAAGCTCAATAGAGAAATCCATCTCACGCTCAAGAGGTAGACCTGAAAAGTCATCTGGGAAGACATACCTGAAATGATCAACCACTAGAGGGAAGTCCTTCTGGAAAGTCCCCTGATCATAAAGATATAAACTCGCAATATAGGCTGTGACTCCACCTCTCCCATGATGCTCGGGTCCAGCTCGAATGTACTGAACATCCCACTCGCCCTTGTATAGAAACTCTTCACCCTATGGTGATGTGAAATACACCCTACGATAATAGCAGTTTACAAAGGCTCGAAAGGGAACCAACTTGTCCATCCTGAGAATGAAATCATAGCTCGTCATCTCCAAGACATAGAGGTCCCAAAGGAAGTGACACCCACCAACCTCAAGGGGGCACTCCCTGAACTAATGAACACTAGCCGTTTTAGTCCCCGACAGAGTGTCTAACATCATAACATCAGAAGAAGAAGAAACACAGAGACCAAGGCTCTCTACAAGAGGCATAAATACAAAGCTATGTGTAGCACCCGTATTGAAAAGTACTGAAGATAAGACAGAAGCTACTAGAATAGTACCTATGATAGTAAAAGGTCCGAGATCTAGCTTTTGTTGGGTCTGTTGCACGACATATGCCTGCCCAATGTCGTGGCCCTACGACACAGCCTGGCTACCCTGAGCTGTCCAGCCTTACTACCTCTGAGATCCTGGTGTCTGGCTACCACGACCATGACCACCATCTATACCTGCACGACCTTACGTATTCCAGTTTCCTGATTGGTAAGAAGCTGCTAGTCGCACTCCCTCACACGGAGTTTTCACAGAACCCCTCTCACTAGCCACTGGGGGAAATGCCTTGAAAAAGTGCTGCAGATGCCCCATATTTCCGCAATCTTGGCACTCCACTAGGTCATGTGGACGCTACGATCTCTTGTGTCCCTCCTTACCACAATGGTAGCACCTGATCTGGCCACCTAAAACATTCTTCTGGCTGATACTGCCACCGTGAGAGAATCCCATCTGTTTCTTCCTCTTACCGGTAGAAATAGTACAAGAAACTGGTGTCGAACCGCCCTGGCCCACACCACTAGATTCCCGCAGGTTCCTCTTGGTAATCAGTGACTGGTTCACAATAGCATGTACAATAAGCAACCTGAAAACATTCACCAGTGCGTGGATGTGGTATAGAAGACCATCATCAAAGTTTCTAGCCCTCAACGTCTCATCACCCACCAGAATGGGTGCAAAACGCTGAAGCTCGGTGAAATGAACAGAATAATCTATCACCGACATAGCGCCCAACTGCAGATTCATGAAATCTCAATCTCTATCTACCCTCAACGTCTCTGGGAAGAAGAAGTCATAGAAAGCTATCTGAAAATCTTCCCATGCTATGTCTCTGTGATGCTCTAACTGGGTGGTAACATCCCACCACCTCTTTGCGGAATCACGCAGCATATAAGTCACGAGCTTGGCCCTCTACCCTGGAGGTGTCTCAAGATTCTCAAAAATAGTTTGCAATGAATCCAACCAAGACTCTACAGCCTATGGTCTGCCATCTCCCGAAAATGTAGGCGGATGATACTACTGGAAGATACGTGTCAGCTCAGCCATAGATGTGGCAGCCGGCGGGGCTCCCTGAAAGGTCTGCATGAACCGCATGAAGCCTTCACGGAACTGCGCATCCGCACCTGTGTCCGGTGTAACGGCTTGCGCCACATCTGGCTCTTCTGGAGGATCCACTAGTATCCCATGGCCTACCATCTTTGGAGTATAATCGTTGCCTCTCTTCTAGATAACAATGCATGGTCGTCTCAGCGACATGACTCTACATGGTCAAACACACACCTTAGATCAAGATTATCAAAGACCATAAACAAAGATACAGAGAAGAAAAGTTTTCAAAATTTACTAAACTTGACTACATGGTGTGTATAAAACTACATGGTGTGTTCTCGAAAGTCATTCACATGGGCGTGTACCCCAGCTTAAACTGGCCATGTAACACCCCAAACGCATAGCATGCCTTCTAAATACATGGCGTGTACTTAAATCCTCCTTCCCTACCCGAGTCCCTCTACACGGCTAAGCCACACGAATCACTTGAATAAGACTACACGACGTGTATGGAATATACATGATGTGTATGGTTTAATTTCCAACTTCCCATGTCATTCGTGACATGGCCAACTACTCGGCTGAAACCACACGACATGTTACACCCGCACATGGTGTTTACACCACCCCGTTTCCCAGCCACACAACCAAGTCCACAAAGTCACCCACTGGTAAGGACTACACGGCATGTCCCTTAGGTACACGTCATGTTCAAGAAGAGCTAACACTGACTCGTGTTTGTTAGCTACACGACTGAGTCCCCAGGTCAGACTACACGACATGTTCCACAGTGGACACGGTGTGTATGTCTTAAGGTTTCCTCGCCCGTGTTGTAAGTTACACGGCATACATTGGGTCAACACTACACGGCATGTACAACCAGTACACAGCGTGTTCTCCCCAAGCTATTCCCTACCCCGTGTCCCCACCCACACGGTCTATGACACGAAAAGAGACTACACGGCGTGTACTTAAAAAGATTCCATTTCTTCCCAAACAGAAGAACACACGGTGTGTTTCTGAGGAACTACACAGTGTGTATCTTGGGTTTTCCAGATAGTAAGCCTCAGATACTACTCCGGTACCCAGAAAATACCGAAAAACAACACCTAAGTGCCAAATTCCGATCCTTGAGGGCCCATACTCCCCGTGAATCAAAGTTTGGCATCTTATAAATGTTATCTACAAGTAAACAAGTCAATGATCCTCCAAATTCTGGTCATTGAGGGCCCATACTCTCCAAAAACCAAAGTTTGGCATCCATCTTATCAACATGTTCACACACAAAAATACCCTATCACATAGTAGGTATTTATTAAAGCATCTAGCACAACAACATGCTTTTCTAGCACAAAAACTATCACAACATCATGCAATTTCTAATGCGCCTACATGGCATGGAACTATGCATGGCATGTGATTTCTAGTATGTGCCTAAATGATGCATGAGATGGCATACATTAATCTCATCAGGTTTCAAATAAATAGAACCCATGAATAACATATAAACGACACAATCACAAGTGCGTCACCCAATAGTGAAAATCAGATCGACTGTAAATTGAAAAAATCAATAAAATTGAAACACGAGGTAAATTGAATTTTCCCTGTACACGGGTTAGCTACTCCCAGGCACAACTTATTACCAACTACCATTTCTATCCTATCCCTGAATAAGGCTCCAAATATTAAGTCAAAGAAAAGAAAATCCCTCTGATACCACTTTGTAATGTCCTGGTTCTGGGTGCTACTCAACAGGTGCCCTGAACCCGGTTTTCCACATGACCTCTAGCGCATTTCCCCAAACGCCAGAGGCTACCGACTTGTAGTGGGGGCCCATGTCTAATAGTGGGGAAACAATTCCCTCATTTGTTAAAGTGTAGAGCAGCGGAAAAGATAAATAGCATACAAAAAGCGGAAGTAGTAAACAATAAATATATAACTGTAATCGATAACTGATGTAAAAGGAAACCATCAGTCATATATATAAAGATGAAGCATGTCACTATTATATAAAAACAGCCAAAACATGTTACACTTCAATACAATATAACTGAAGTACAAGTACAGAAAATCAAAATAGAATGGCCGGCAGCATCGCGATCCTGAGCTTGGTCCCATGCTCCCCTACACCTCAACAACACTCATCTACTTGTATAGGGACCCTTGCCCTTATCCATACCTGCAGAAATATAGTCTGTTTGAGCTGAAGACATGACCCAAACAGGGTGTGAGAAAAGAATCACAATAGGCACCCACCAAAGATCCATGCCCAACTGTCAGTGTAAATGTGCAACAACAGTGTGTAGTCGTAAATGCAATAAAGTAAGTAGTAATAAAAAGTAATTAACTTTACTAGTTATAATGTCATTTAATTATTACTTATCACCTCCAATATTGTGCTTCATCTTGACAGGTATTCATAGAAAATCACCTCAGTAAATATTCTAAATATCCATGTCCTCAGACATACTATCCTCACCCTCAGGTAATCAGAGTCCCAACCCGCAGGTAATTTCCCTTAGGCATAACAGATATTTCCCTCAGGCGTATGAAGTGTCACCCTTAGGCACAAAATCTACTTCCCTCAGGCATGGAAGGAGTTTCCCTCAGGCTAAAAAGAACACTGCCCTCAGGCTAAAATGAACACTGCCCTTAGGCTAAATAGAAAACTGCCCTCAGGCACAATTAACCGGGCCGAGACCAATAGATAAGCAAGCGGTTATTAAAATTCCTCTCAAGGAAATTTAAAGCATGTTAAATTTCATGGTATAACCTCTGGTAACCTGGCCAAATAGCTAAACAGAGGAACGCACCCCCATGGAAGGTCCTGGATCCAAGCAGCGATCCCAAACACTAATTATACATGTTCATTAAACTAACTATACAATTCTAGGTATTTAATTATGCAATGCCTCATCCATAAGATACCCCATTCATGGGTGCGTATCACAACGGTACACAAATTCACCACAACAGTTGGAAATAAACACTAGACCACCTACCTCGATCACCCTTGATCGATATACATGAACGAAGCTCCTCGAAACGCCTAAGAATGACATAGATATGAGGTAAAATAATTACCGTTCAAATGTAAATAACTCCCTTTAGAGGAAGAATTGGAAAGAGCTACGCAAGGAGAAGGAATAACTCACTCGTGCAGTTCCAACGAGATCAACAGAGGTGGAATCGGATTTCTGGTGCTCGATTGGGTGATCTCCAAAGCTCCGACCGTCCACCCCGAGTTCTCCTCCGGTTCTAAGCCTTCCCTAT
This sequence comes from Viscum album, assembly GCA_963277665.1. NCBI lineage: Eukaryota > Viridiplantae > Streptophyta > Magnoliopsida > Santalales > Viscaceae > Viscum > Viscum album. Next base: position 826,566,138 of record OY728133.1, on the reverse strand, counting down.
GAGCAGGGGAGGCTACTGCACATTTTAAGCAAAAAAAAATAGACTACACGGCGTGTACTATTGGGTACACGACATGTAGTTTTCATTTTTTAACTATTCCTTTGGCAGTTTCTCGCCAGCGTGGCACTATTCATCTGTCGACATGAGTACACGCCGTGTAATACCTGAGTACATGGCATGTACTATCGCTCAACTGGCCACCACCTTACTGTTTTCCTGCCGACTGACTACACGACCTGTAAAATCCACTACATGGCGTGTATGGTTTAATTTACACCCATTATCGTCGACCGAACTACACATCCTATGTACTCATTCCACACAGCCAAAGTACATGGTGTGTGGAAAATTACACGGCGTGTAGTCACAAAATTTAGTATTTTCTCCCATTTTCCTTATTTTCTCAAAACACTTAAGGAAAAAAATAAAAGAAGAAACTCGTACCTCAAAAAGAATAACTGGGTTCTTACACTATATGAATACATTTTTATTTAGTAATATAAATATGATGAGTAATTATAATATAATAAAATATGTCGTATTTAGTGTTTTCCTCGATTTACATTTGTAGCTGAAGTTAGATTTTAACAAACTGTTCTCATCAAAACACATTAATTTATGAAATAATGGATTTCTTTCACATAAAAACCTATATGGAACCATTAGTGAATAATGATAACATATGGTTACTAAAAGTGAGGATTCAATCAGGTTACCTCAATCAATAATTTCCCCTTATTAATGCATCACATTAGTAACCACATGGTTGTATTATAAAAAGTTTATGCTAAGTTCAAACTATCACTTTGGTTATTTTTCTTGTTAAGATAGAGTTAATAGTATGGATTTTTTTTTGAAAAATTGAAATTAAAAAATAAAATAAAAATCTATGTTATAAGTTAGAGACGAGACATGCTGAAAAGAGATGTGAAAGTAGAATTGTGATTGCGACTATGGGAATGTTTTCACCTTTAGAAACTCCATTATTCATTGTATAAAAATTATTTCCAATTTAATTGCTCAATGGATACCTAAATACATCAAATAATAAACCTAAATTTCCTAGAAACCATATAGATAACTCAAATATTGGTTCTGATCCCCTAATAAAATTTATTTGATTACCAAAGTCCTTTGAGCAACGAAAACTAACTGAACTTACCATGCTCAATGAAGAGACTTAACAAAATAAGTTTAAATATAAAGAATGATACATTTAATTCCATATGTTTAAAAAATATCCATAATTTTTTTGAATAAAATTAACCCAATAAATAAAAATACATTTGTAAATAATGAAAATAGATTCCAAAATCATTCAAAAGAGTGTTTACAAGACATATAGAAAAACTCAGACAAATAATATACTTATATCTCCACCACCACCACAACATTTAGTTTATAACTTCATGTATATATTAATCCATTTTCAATAATCTCTCCTATATCATGATTCTCTACCTAGATATGGTATCCCTCTAACCAATCTCTTTAAAAGGAAGTGATGATGTAAATTTATGATGGAAAGGTGAGGTAAAATTTATCTCCATTTTATATCCATCGAATGTTGAAACTACTTGGTCAATTAACTAGATAAATATTTAAAATTACCATTCTTTAAAGTTTTTATACTATTTATTTCTCATGATCCCTCCAAATATCAGCTTCTTCTGGCATGTGTAGCCAAAGTTATGAGTTTTTTATTTTTTAAAATATTTTTAGATGAAGAGATTATTTAGATTCCTATATTTTAATGCTTGCATCAGATGGATTAATGAGGAATTTTCTCCATAAAATTTAATTTAAAAGTGTGTCTCCAAGTACTTTTTCTTTTAAAACAATAATAACCTTATTTGGATTTATTTATCTCTATATATGGCTCATTTATGGAGTAGTGTTCAAATCTATCTGAAAATTTTTATTCCACATATAATGATTTATTTGAACCTATTAGAGATTAAATAATAACTTGGTATACTTGATGAAATTTAATCCCACTAAATAGACAATCCTAAAAAATTAATTTTTAAATTTGGATGAATTTATAAAAATTTATACCTAAAATACCAAAGGGATATTTTTTTTAAATTCAAAAATTAATCCACTTTCAAATTTAAGCTCAAAATTCAATTAAATTACAAAAAATGATGTAATTTAACTTTAAAAGGAAAATTAGTGGGGATTAAATAATTTAAATACATATAAAATTTATTGAAAATATATTATCCATTAATTCCCCCATACTTATCACTTGGAATCTTAAACAAGTAAGCATCAAAATCATATCAAAGAAAATTAAAAAAAATGACCATGAGATCCACTAATTTAACAAAAAGAAAAAAAACGTTATGATGCATCATCAGAAACAATTATTTAAAGTTCTCCATTTATTTTTTTTCGAATCATTCCCACTTCATTTCTCCTCAAATGATCATAAAAAAGTTACCTCATATGAATTTCCCTCATCATACACATGTAGATATTCAATAAATATTTTCTATTCCAAACACATGAAAGGGTCACCATAGGCTTGATACATTCCTAAATATCCGATCATCATGAGTCAAGTATATGTTTTTATCATAAGGAATTATTAAGGTTGTTCAGTGGGTATGGGATGGTAGGTTTTTTCTATAAAAAAAATTCTAAGATAGAATAAGGAGGTTTTGGATATTTTAGAAGAAAAAATGAATGATTATGACATATAATCAAGTATGGTCTTATCTTTACTTGACTATGTATAAAATCAGATACAATAATCTTTGAAAATTCATGGAAATTTAATACCATTCAATATTTTAATATAATAATGATATACACTCATCTTCCTTAAATGGAATTAAATTTTTGATTAATATTTTAAAATTATGTACAACTTGATTTTTGAAGGAAGTGAAGGATTATTTGAATTTAAAATATTTATTGTGTCTTCAATCCCTTCTTTAGGATGATAATATAAATTTTAATCATCAAAATCATGATTTTTTATTTTTCCTATAGCTTCATTTCAATGTTTTTTTCCAAAATATTTTTTCAGAAATTATTTTCAGAATACTAGTAGTATAATCACATTTCCATCCCCAAAATAAACTTATCACCCTTTCATTTTCTTCCCAAAGTAGCCTAAAAAGATAAAACACATCACAACACCACTCTAAGCATATTTAAATTTAACCACATCATGTATTTTCAATTACAATGTAGGGTGGATAGGGAAAAGTTGTTTGTAATATGGTTTAATAAACAAGTCATTCATGGATACGAATGGATCACAATGATTAAATGAAAGGATAAGGAAAATATTAAATGTATTTCTTTAAAATGTGGCTTTTAGATATAAATAAATTCCTCAATCATATTGTACAAAAGTGCCTGTAACCCTCATGTTTTTATTGAAGTAAATCAAATTATGGTTAAAGAGGAATGATTTGGATCTCTCAAGAAATGATCTGAATGTAAAGAATATGTCAAAAGGGTTCATAATCTATACAATAAGGCTATTTTTAAAGTAATAAAATTATTTTTATAATGAGATTCAAAATTCATAAGTCTTTTCAAAAAAATTATAAAAGTTTTAAACATAAAACAAATCCATTTCAGCATTCATTAAAGATTAGTTTCATGGTCAATTTAGTTCACTCATTGACATGTGTTTCAAAAATGTTAAGGATAATAATTTGAGTTCACAAGTTTCAAAAAGGATAATTTTTAAAGAAAAATACATAGAAAAAAAATGAAAAAAAATTAAATTGAAAGAGAAAAAAATACAAGCTAAAGATCTTACCCCCCACAATTAATTTGTGAAATGTCATCATTTTAACATTATTTATATGATAAGTGATAATCAAGAAGTTTATAAATGATAAAAAACAAGTGTGAAGAAAAGAAAAAAACTGGTTTATTTAAGTAGATGATTCCTAGAGTAAGTTACTTGACCACTGAAATCTTAAAACCTATAAGAAAAAGAAGAAACATAACATAAAAAATTTATTTAAATAATGTAAATTAAAAGAAAAATAAAGATATAAATTAAAATAATATTGGTTTGAACCATAAAGTGGGTTCTAGGATTTTACTTCCCCAAGTAAGGAAGTTGTATCTGGTCATACCCAATTTGTTATTGGGAGTGTTTTTTTTCTCTAAACCCCAAAAAATTATTAGTTCCAATCTTCTTTAACTTGTAAAAATTATAGAATAACCTATAAAAATATTCATTTAGTTTAAATTACATTAATTTGTGGTCTTAATGGAGTATAAGAGGATGGAAAAAATATAGAGAAACGTTTATGACACATGACCTTCAAAAATCTATCCACCGGTTGCTGAAATTTAATTACAAGATTTGGTTAATCATCAATTTCATCTTGAAAAATGATCTCTTATTTGAAATTTTTTTGGTATAATCATCCTCACATAAACTAGTGTACTCTTCAATCAAGGACTCCATTTTTTCTTCAATTTTAAACTTCACATAATCATATTTTTAAAAATAATTCCACTCAAAAAATTAGAAGTAATAAAATATACGCATGAATGAGTAGTTAACAATTTATTGTTAAAAAAATATATAAAAAATGTATCAAAATTTGTGACGTCTACTAATTACTTCTCAGGTGGAAAATCTATTTTGGAATGGAAAACGTGTGTATTGAATATAAAAATCAACTCAATTTCCTAAAAATATTCTACAAAAATGAATTTAATATCACATCTTCATTATCTAAAAATTGATACAAATGTTATGAATTTTCAGCTTCAAAAGTTAGGGCTTCACATGGAATTTTATTGTCAACAAAATTAGAACAATATTTTTATAGTGAATTTTTATTTCCTAAAGTAACATCAATTTGTAAATAAATGAAAAATTATTTTTTTGTGTTCAAGAAAGAAAATTCCAAATCATTTTTAACTCACCCAAACAAGGTTATTCAATATAAAATGTTGATGGGATATGATTTTATTTTTATTGAACTTATTTTTGATTGAAAAAAACTTCTAAATATTCTAAATAAGCATCAAGAAGTTCTATTTATTTAATTTATTCTTGAATAATGAAATCATTTTTTGATTAATTAGAGAATTATATTCCATTTTTTGTTTTAAAAAATCTACAATTTTTTGATAGTCATGACAAGTATAGAAGTAGTTACCACGAAAACCCACTTTTTTCAAAAGTTTTAAATTAATAGTTAATATATTAGTGGTGAAAAACACATTATAAAAAAACATATGAACCACCCCCAACAACGGTCCCAATTGATAGTGGGGATTTATTCATGTTACCTCAATCAATTATTTCCCCTTAAAAATGCAGCACAATGGAAACTATAGGGTTGTTTCCTGGGAACTTTGTAGGGTGATTTCAAACCGTCACATTGGATAATTTTTTTTATATAGAGTTAATATTGGGGAATTTATTGGTTTTAAAAAAAGTTAAATTAAAAAAATAATATACAAATATATATTATAATTTAGAGATGAGACACACTAAAAATAGATGGGAAAGAATAATTAAAATAGAGGTTGTGGAAATTCTTTGACCTTTCGACATTCCCTTCTTCATTTTCTAAAAAAAATTCCCAATTGAATTATTCAATGTATACTTAATGAACTCAAAGTATACATTGAAATATCCTAAACACTATATCAAGAACTAAAATGTGTGTGTTAATCCCCTTATGAAATTGATTCAGTTACCCAATGTCCTCCAAGAAACTGAAACTAACTGAACCCATTGTTCTCAATGATAAGACCTCACCAATGATGTTTAGAAATAATGAAAAATTATTTCACTTACATAATTTGAAAAAATATATAGACAAAATTAGAATAAAATCAATTAAATAAAGAAAAAAAATACCCTTTTAATTCATGAAAATATTGTTTAGAATAATTCAAAATAGAGTTTATAAATAATTATATAAAAATTAGAGGAAGAATATCCTCATATCTATACCACTATATCCATATAAAAAATAGGCCTAGGTTGACCTAAAACATCACCCAATCCATCTCACCACAAGGCCTCAAGAATGCCTCCCTTTATTCCAGAGGATACATACTAGTAGTGAAGATCTAAAATATAAATCAGAGAGAATATGAACTATTTCAAGACTTTAATAACAAAAAAAATAAACCAAACTCATACACATCCCTAAAAATCAGAGTACACAATATAAATAAATGAAACAGAAGAATGCTGTAATAAAATGGAATGTGAAATACAATAATTTCGACTCATAATCATGCTGAAACAGACAACTGATCACCCACCAGGCCAATCACACATATAGAATAAAATAAAACTAAAAATAAATAAACTAGTATCAATTACCAACTATGAATCATATTTCATACCCAATCTCCTCAACTATCCAAATGCAATAACCCGATCCTAAGACTACACATGAGTCACCCTTCTCGATCATTCAATAATGGGCCTCCACCTGATCTACTACACAACATTTTATCTAACCTAAAAGTAGATATACGATCTGCATACACACCAAGGTGTATATATGGGGGGTGAGAAATAAATATTAGTAGGCCACCCCCAAACATGAACCAATAATTTTCTATCTTATATAAGGGAACACACAGGTGATATTCCCATCATAGTAAAAAAAATATTTGGAATAAAATAAAAAATTATATAAGATAAAGGGGAAAAAATAAGTCAAGGGAAAAAACCATATGTGAGCTCTAACCTGACACTCGAGGCAAATATACCCCAACTCTGGCCTATACTAGAGGATTTGGAACACATTTATCACCCATCAACACAACATCATTCATATTTTACAGATCTAAATAGGAGATCCTAGACATCCAGAATGAAATAGTCATGAATTATAGACCTAAGGGAATAACTATAGGTTTCAACCCTAGGAAACACAATGATACTAAGCTCTTGGACTCCAACGACATGATTTGAATGGGTGGAATGAACTCTACTAACATTGAGATAAACTTTACAAAGCATGATAGTCTTGAATAACTAATTGTATCTATAAAATATAAATTAAGAGAATATAATATCCTAAAAACTAGGTCTATCAACATGTTTGGGACCATGATCACCCAAAACCTAGTTGGGTATGTATCCACTAGCCTAGGGGAGGGGTTAACTCCTCCAAATCATCCATTAGCTCCCTATGATTGTCTAACAACCACTAAAAAATAAAGGATAAAACTATATGAATCTAAGGGTTAAAAACCAGTACAAATATATCCCAAAGGTATTATCTTATATAAATGTCCTTAAAAGATACTTCCTCTAACATCCTCGACCATATGCCACTAAAGAAAGTTTTGATCAACTCTCGAACCCATAATCCAGTTGCTAAAACACCATTACTAACCATCTCATGGTAAACAAATATAGAATATCCCATGGTCACCTAAAAAATCATGAAATCTACTAGGGATGTCATTGTCAGTCTTTAAGCCATAATGGGACACATGATGTTGTTAATGATAAGAAAGCATAGACCCCTCACTGGGTCAACCAAAACATGGGGATCCCTCTATCCCCTTGGATCACATCCATCTCAAACCATAAGCCACACCTGATACATAAAAGCTCAATGGTGACTAGAAACCCAACCCAATAATGAAAAAAATTATCTCAAAGGAATCCATGAAGATAGGAAAGGACACCTTATAAGGGAATCCTATATCTTATCTAACGCGTAGGATAATCCTAACATGAGAAACATTCTCAAACAAACCTTAGTGACCCAACACTAACCCTTGATCAACTACATGCAAATAAGGGAATCCAAGTAAATCAATACACCAATAAGGGTGTTCAAAATGTTCCTTGTAACCTCATAAAGGGAAGAAAACCCTATAAGGGGTCCTATAATACAAGTGAAACCTTGGGAAAAGACTATCACAAGAAGACCTTATCTAAAATTCCCAACATAAAACCCATCCTTGTATATTATCAAACCCATAAGGGAATCCATAATAGGTTCCATAGACCTATATCAATACCATTTCAATGTCTCCCAGCTATACTCGATACCCCGTAGTGTCAACCAAGCCCAAAGTCTCCAAAAGAACCAACCCTCAAACAATGAATCTAAAACCTCATGCGAGCAGTCTAGAACTTCAATCACTCAAAACACAAGAAAAAGGGATAAAAAGACTCTCCCAAGCCATTACAAGGTCCGATATTTAGGGACCATACAAAATAACTTTAAATAGAGAGGCTCGGTATAATCAAGTAGGTTCGTCATAAAATCAAAACCCTCACTCAAGCCTTGCATCTCACAACCCAACCCAAATGAGGATTCCAAATCCAAAAACCCAAAGGAAACCTCCCTAGAACACCCAAACAATCCAAAACACCATTCATATGGAATATAAACACTAAAAGGATTCAATAATTATGATATTTGTGAAACAAATCCCAAAATATACCACTCACATGTCCAATTCTCACTCTAGGGTGAGAAAAATAGGCGAAACACCTCTAAGGATGGAGCACATGAAGTGTACCTCTAGAATCCCTATTTGGACATGTGCCACACCCCACTCTATGTGAAAACCCCCAAAATACAATCGATTCACCAAAAAAACCTAACACAATGGTCACACGGGGTACCTATTCATTTACCTCACATTGGGTAAGGCCAAGTACCATACACAACCATCGATCTCATGCCTCAGACTGGGTTTGGCTTTGTACTCCACATGAACATGTGTCATAACATGAGTTGACTGGACATGAATTAGGCTACACACCAAGTCACCCCATATGTAATGTCCTAAACACACACACACACACACAAACACACACTATCAAACCCCATATTCCTCACCTCCCCTGAATGGAAGAACACACAATGTGTTTTTTCTGAACCACACAACATGTAGATGGGTTTTCCAGAACAAAAAACCATACAATCAGACAAAAACCACCAATTTATCTGAAAACCCATAGATTAACCCTAAAGGGGTCTCCAATAACTACAAAAAACTTTAAATCCTAAAAAATACAGATCTAAAAGGATCATGGTAAAAAAAATCAAACCATCCTACCATTAGGTATAAAACTCTGAAGCTTCGCTCTCGGATCTGCACTGTGCAACCATTGAGATCTGATATAGGTATCGAAAAGCTCCTCAGGGAAAATATCCTCTCCCTATCCCTCCATTTCCTCTCAGAAGAAGGATAAATATGGGAGGATTCTCTTAGGAATTATCAATAAGAAACAATTGAGGAAATAAATAAAATGGAAGCAAACAAAAAGAAAGAAAAATAAAAATAAAAATAAAATGAAAAGAAAAAGAGTCCCAACCCTAACCTCAAGGCTCATGATGAGTTTGTATCTCACCCAAAAAAAACTCACATTAAAAAACCAATAGTGGAGTTTAGTTATAAATCCAAATATATGTTCAAAAGATATCACTGAATGAACACAAACAAACAAATTAATATTTAATTAATTAAATATAAATATTTTGTGAAAATTCAATTCATTTTATTTTTCAAAAAAACTTATTCCTAGGGTAAACACCATATTTCAGGGTCAATGAAGTGGTCAAAAAATTATTCGGCATTATATCATAAAATAAATTAACAATTTTCACCTCAAAACAACCTCGGAATAAAAGGTTCAAATTCCTCATTACTTTCTCAACCTATAATGACATGAATCATTAAAAAATTCCCCACAAAAATGATTCTCACACCAAAAAAGCTTTAGTTTTCTACGAAAAATCATCCCATCACCCTGAGAATCAATATAAACAGTGCTATCTTGACCTTCCTCTGACCAGTCCCATAACACCCAAAACTCTCCCAATAGTAGATACATTCAACCATGATAGATATGATTCTACCCACTATATGAGTATCCTTATCATCTCATAAAAACTAAAAAATTAAAATAAATGTCCAACACTCAAACACCTACTGAATATAAAGACTATATTTGGCTAACTCATTCACACTAGAGGACCAACACAAAATAGTAATCATCAACAATCACCATCTCACCAGTAATGACAACCTATATGCTCAAAAAACCACTTAAAATGATGATTACATCCTCCAATAGACTATGGTGTTACCCCCACCATAAGGTTTTACTTACAACACTCCTCAATATCTAACCTCGACAGGTCCACCATAGCTACTCCACAGAAGTTTCCTAAAAACTCAAACAAACAAAACAAACCCACACACCACCCAACCAACATTATGCATAACTGAGATTTTGGATACACTTAGTGTGTGTCCCTCTAAGACACTATCATAGTGGAATTAGGAAATATTTATTAATCTTCATGATTAGTGTCTATAAAATGTTAAATCACCCATAGATAAAGAAGTTAATGTCCTAATAACAAAAACCTCATACAAACTCTTATTGTGTAATAAAAAACCCCTTTATCTCAATATTATAAAAAGAAAGTTTCATACTAGTTTAATCAACCTATATGCTTCATATATCTTTCTTTAATATCCTAAAATAAACTCATTAATGTATTACCTTGGATTTAATTATATATTTCCATTTCAATCAAAGGGTGTGTGATATCTACTTCTATTATTATGGAAGGGAAAAAAAATCCTTTCTTGAATTATTCATTAACATATATCACTTATGATACAAACAACATATCATACCTCACCACAAGCATATTTTGTCATGATTTTTATCAATACATAAAAGTACATGATTCATGATAAAAATTAATAATAATACCATGTCTAAGGATCAATACACATATCCACAAATAGAAATATAAAATGACACATATAAAATGTATAATTCCCATTGGAGTGTCTATTTTCATAACCTCCTCTCTTGGAGATTACCAAACATGAACTCAATGAGAAGAAGTATTAATATCTTATGATACCATTACACCTAATGATCACACACCATATGTGTTTGTTCATATAGATGTCATATGACAAAAAAATATTTAATAATATTTTCATAATAATTTAATTTTTTCATTATATTAGAGAACTACTATAACCTTTAAATTCAACAGGTACTCTGAGAAAATTATAACATTAATGCTATTGTATCTCTTAGGAATGTGTGGTGTCTCGGGTTTATGACACAAGGTACCCAATACATATAATGATTTATCTATTCTTTCATTACATTCCTTCACACCAGTTTTACCATTTTTTTTGTTTATGAGGGTTGATTTTTGGTGTTCAAGTATAGTTGTACAATAATTCACTCATGGTTCACAATTTTCATCTCTTAGAAACAGCCAATAGCTCCCACATCCATTATAAGGTATAAAAATTATTTCCAATGGTAGGTAGTCATTTGGAATTTCAGACCTAATGACACTTAAGAACTCACAATGGTAGAGAGGAAGGTAGTTCAAGATCATCCAACCTTTTGTGGGGAATCATTACCTATTAAGAGACTCTCTTATACATTTAAGATATGTTCTAGGATATCTTCTTAATCCAGATACATGATTGGTTACACTATTTAAATGATTAGGTGTTTAATCTTTTTCACACAATAGGGGTATCAATTAATCAGACCATCTATGTGTATCTGAGGTTATTCATCCATTTCCCATTATTTATTATAAATGAGTAGATTATTATATTTTAAATATATATAACCCAGAACTATGGTGTTTTTCTACCATCCAAGGAAGTGATTTATGTTTTGAGGATGGGATTGAACCTTTATAAGGCATCCTATGTATCTTGTATATAGTAGGAATCAAAACCCACAAAGATTTTTTAAATCATGTAGTTTAACATGAGGAAGAAAGGATATATAAGATTGAAATTAGGTTCCAGGTATTAAGATCATGTATTAAAAAGGAATCCGTCATATACTACTTATAATAGGAATAAGAGTTATCATTGTTTGATCTACCCCCAACCCTATGATGGGTGGTGACTGATAGTTTATACCCATGAGGGTTATTTACCTATGGATTACCAATATGGGAATGCCTTCAGTACATAATCTGAGGTGAGTTCACTTGTATGAGGGTGATCGTATCATGTCCCTATATGTGTATTACACACTGAGGTTTACCTATCAAGGGAAGATTTATTTTGTGAGTGATATGATTGTTTCAAATCCCTATCCTACAAAAACCATGCTCAGTGTGATAGACAAGGGATAAAAAGCAATCTGACTCACTAAATATGGATATGGGACATACTGGGGAGTCCTTAATGAAGAATTTGATATGAAGTTTGGACCTTAAGAAGGTGTTCCATGTATCCTTTTTATAGAAAGAATTAGATATTTCATTTTTCAATTAACATCTCAATCCATTGATGGATGAGGAAGAATAATGAACCCATAGGAGAGTTTAGGTCGCACATGTTATATTATCTAAGACATTGAGGGACTTACATCGAGGTGGATTCCAATTTGAGCTTGGTATTTAGGAAGGCATCCCACATATCATGTTTATAGTATAAATTAGAGTTTTTTTAGTTCAGTTTGGGGTTTTTCCAAATATGTCTAAAAGATAAGGTTATCATGTCTCAGGGTGTCTGCCTGACATGAAATGAGTTTCTTTAGGATAAGGATGACATGTCTTAGGGTACTTTATATGATTGAAGCAGATATGTCAGAGGTATATAGAATGATCTGGATGACATGCCTAGAAGACTGTCACATTACTCGATTGACACATCTGAGGGTCTTCGTCTGATCAAAACATACATGTCAAAAGGTGTCTCATGATCTTGGTTGATATGTCAGAAGGCTATTGAATGACTTCAGAAGCATGTCTAGAGGACTTCTCTTGACCTGGATGATATGTATGGAGGAGTTCATAAGAATTGGGTGACATATTCAGAGGACTTCGCAAGACTTGCGGGACATTTATAGAGGAATTTTCAAGAATTGTGTGACATGTCGATAGGAGTTCACAAGACTAAGGGGACATGTTCAGAGGACTTTAAAAGAATTGGGTAACATGCCTAAAGGACTACTAAATACTTGTTTGACACATCCTGGCACCATCGTATGATCTGGATGGGTGATGAAAAGCATGTGATTCCTTTGAATGAACATTATGATATCCGTCTTTTGATAAGTATTTCATATTTTTCAGTCTTTATTGTATATCTTCATCAAGTTTTATCAAGAATTAGCTTGTTTATTTTTCTTATGACTAAGTCAATGTGTGGAAAATATTTTTTATAATATAGACGGCCCACCAGAAGTCCTTTGAGTGGTCTATAGAGTGATCATATGAAGTTCATATTCATACCATGTGATCCCTTAGTTAATTCATCAAATTTTACCTGGTGGAAGACCCTTATGATGACATGTATTTACACTCAGAGAAGTCTACTCTTTTGTGCTCCCTTGGTTATGCCCTACATACCACCTTTTGTTTTATTGTTTTGAGAGAGTGTAATTTATAGGAATTTCCACCCTGGTTATACACTTCCTTTCATGAAACATGTATAAAAAATCTGATCTAGTTTCAGTGGAGGGAGTATCATCTCACATGATTTTCATTATCTTTCCATGGGTTATTCATGGCGTCACATGATAAATAAATTCCACAAGAACACTACATAATTTCTATATTTATTGTAACCCTGGATTATGAAATGGATTATTTATAATCATGTTGACATGTCACATGGTCTTTACACCATTGAGATGACATTTCCGACAACCTTAGTGAGATCAAGACACCCGTAGAAAGGTTCTCGCATGATTGAAGAAGACTTGTTTGGGGTCCCCTGTGAAACTATGAATACTTATTAGAGGCCTTTAATGTGATCAATATGGCTTATCAGGGGACTCTTGTGAGATCAATCCTGAATTATAGAGGCCTTTCATGAGATCAATATGGTCTATCAGGGGCCTCTTGTGAGATCATGCCATCATGTCAAAGGATCTTCATGTGATCAATGGAGATCACTTGAAGCACCTAACCAATTCAAATAAAAATCAAATCATCTTCCCTTTGTGATATGATTACAACTTTTTCAACCTTTTATTTCCTATTTCATAAGACTTCAAGACTTTTCCCATTGGTTTTTTTTTCAGGGCATCACATGATTAGAAGAGGATCTCACAATGATATTCGAGATTTTCCATATACAATCAATCTATTTGTTAGGGATTCATTTCATGATCAATACTGGATATCATGATGGTATTTTAGAAATATCATGAAAAATCCCTCCACTTGTATATGAAGACAAATGTGAATCACATGGTCAAATGGATGTGTCCAAGGTCCTTCAAAAGATGAAGGTGATACACCGACAGGCTCTCATGGGATAAGGTTAACATATTTACAGGGGGATTCATAGGGTCTTGCGATTCACATAATCATTTCACATGAAAATAAACATAAATTTCCATCACATGAAGCTTCCTAATTTTAAAAATTTATTTTATAAAGGAAATTGGGTGATTTTCAGGCATCTATCGATTGAAAAGTTTCATGATCATAGGAACTCTCCTGGTAGCCTTTGCATGATCATTAATGATTTTTTGGAAACCTTCACAAGAATAGGGGGTTTGTCAGAGGGGATTCACATGATCATAAAAATATCATACACATTTCATTATTTATTCACATGACATTACCAATTTCATGCAATCGTGTTTCCTTCTAGAGGTCACACGATCTGCATGATTTGGCCTCCTGGACTTCATGTAGTTATATTAATCCTTCCATTATTTTTTGGAGAAAATGATTCAATTATTTCTTCGATCCAATAATTTCCAATTATAATTCAGAAGGGATCAAAAAATTCACCCCCCTCAGGGGTGAGGTCTTTAGGGACAAAAAATCCATTCTGAAGAGAGAAAATTCCCACCTAAGTCTTTACAGATTATAATGACCGATTTCTCAGATGACATTTGGTATTCCATGTTACCTTTGGTATTCCACAAAGCATCATATAAATAGTGGAGTGAGGGTGAAACTAATTCCAAAAGTGAATTATAACTCTTGATCTCTTTCAATTTATCACATCATATAATTTCTTTGTAAGAACTCATCACAAGAACCATTTTACAAGACCTCACTGCAATAACTGATCACAAGGCCTCTTTAAGAGATTGATTCATGAGATTCAATCATGTGTTAATGCCATATGAATATTTTTTCTCATAAATTGTTCAAATGAATCATGAAATAATTTGGGAAATTTACTTGAACATTAACCTATGTCCCCAAACACATTGATTTCTTATAGGTTTCACATGATCCATCAGTTCACTCACATGATTACTTGATCATTATGTGGTTAAAGTGACCATAATAAGGTCATGAAATCACAAGTGTTATGATATATCACATGGTTGAGAGATCAAATATGGGTAATATGATTCACAAGACCCATATCAAGTCATGCGATAATGAATCGATTAATGGTTCACGCGGTCCACATGATGATGTATGAGTTATGCACTCTGGAATATTTCTTCACCCATCTAACATATGATAATTGTTTTCATATAGATGGAAAGTTCTTAGAAATATTATAACATGTCTGGATAGAGGGCCATGATTGATTTGAATAAAAATATTTATCCTCGGTATCATGTGTTCTCCGAAAATGATGCTTTGAGGGGGCTTCTCCAGTATGAACTTCAAAGCTATCCCATGTCACAATGAATTCATTTGTATGGATTCATCTTGTTGGATAATGTTGTAATTCCTTAACCTAATTATCATATTACATCTTATTGGATATAATATTACTTTTACTATATTAAAATGATAATCTCTATGATGGTCAATTGGTTTCCACAACACAACATGGATTATCTCATATATTGGAAAACTAGCCTCAGGGTCTATATGATTGCAATATTTCCCACCACCCAATTTCTAAATATTATTTGAGAATATATATATCTTAATTGAATAATCTAAGAAGAAGTTGGATCCATAATTAGGAATTATTACTAAAAGGTAACTTATATAATGAATGGTTAGTGACATTCTAAGATAGGTAAACATCCTCAGAATTCCCCAACCAGCTACACGCTATTCACCTTTACGAGGCAGCATGGATTTCTTAGTTCACCATGTATCATCAGTTAAAAATTATTAAAGATATAATTTTACATTTTTGTATTGACACTAAATCCTTCCATTTGTATCATGGTGATATATGGATCATTATTTGGGGAATTTACTGGTTGGGAGTGATATATCCTATTAAAGAGATGTTTGATGAGTTTTTTCCTTCCACAGACATTTGTGATGAACCTATGAAAATTAAAATCTTGGAAGAGAAAATGCTTACCATCATGAAGGATAAGTAATGGAAGGATAAAAACCTATGATCGATCATTTCCTTTAAGTACTAGATAAATATATTCCTCTTCCATAGTGGGAATCAGCCACCCGCTATACATCCTCATCGATTCCCTTCATGAAAGGTTCCTGAAAACATGAGATATTATTGGTAAATACATAAGGCTAGGGAGTATGCTGCATGGTTTTACCGAGTGATACTAGTGGTATTCCCAATCCTTTGACTAGAATATTTTTTAACCATGTTTTTGAATAGATTATTTTTCCTGACGGTGGATGCATGCCTATGAATTTGAGCAGGCACATTGGTGATGGTAGATTGATTAAAAGAGGGGGTACCTCTTAATCTAGTCATGCCAACCCATGATTTCATTTATCATATAATAGGTCATATAAAATGAGGAAAAATCCCTTAAAATATTTTTGGTCCCTTCCAGTTATTATTTATCTAGATAGAAGATAATTTTCAGTTTTACAAATATAACAACACTACTAGGGTACATGATGATCAATTCCATCCTAAGATGCTGAATGTTTTTTGGGATGAGGTGATGCCTCTAGGTTCCGACGAGGTTATTAACATGTTGATATATAATGATCATTTCAAATTCATGCCATATCCTACATGAACCAAGATAATGTTTTATAATAATAGTGGCTCTTTCAATGAGCCGTCATATAAATTCTATCTTTAGTATGGGGTTATTAGGGCCCATGTATACTAGATGATTATCTGTGATCCAGATGACCCTTTTCATTTTTCTCACCAATTTGGATAAATTCAAAGGGTTTCTCATATCCCTTCAGATATAATGTAAGGAAAACAACATACTAGGCTTATCTGCCAATTTTGGATTATGTTATCATATGAAGGATAAAATTCTAGGATTATTCCTCCTCCTATTGGTGCCCATGTCTTCCTATCCTATGACCATGAAAATTCTTGGATGGATGCCTACCTTGGTAGTGTTATGAATGGTTTGATCCATCAGGTGAAAAAATAATGTTCTTCACCAAACCCCTTATCTGTTGTAGCAATGGAGTTGATTTAGGACTTGGGAGAGCCTATAAGGAAGTGTTCTCATCATAGTGATGAAAATCCAATTAATGGGAAATAATTTCTTGAGGAGGATGGTCCTTCAATATTAGAGATGGACTATAAGTCACTTGAGATAAGATAATATAGTTTTTTTATCTCTATTATTCTTTATTTTAGCCGACCATTCCACCTTTGAACATGCCTACACCAATTGTTACAGAGACACAAGTATCATGAAGGAAAAAATGGAAGGAAATACATTCCCTAATTACTAGGTCTCATGAATATTAGAGTTCCTTTATTGTATGAAGCATATAACTCTTATTAGTAGGTTATAGGACCTTACTAATGGGACTATAGGGATTACGTTAATTGTCAAATAAATGGGACCCACACTCTTTTCTAAGGGCCATGGGTGATTTTTTGAAGATAATATTGGTGGTTGGTAAAAAATATTAGGGAAGCCGAATCCACTGGGATAGTTGAAATATTGGTTGTGTAAATCACTTGTCCAGGAGATTAAATTGATGAATATGGAATGTGGAAGACATACTGGGGATGACCCAAAACACCCTAAGTTACCAAGTTCCACCATGGTTTTACTAAGGATCATGAGGATTAGAGTTCCTTTCAGGTAAGGTGACGATTCCTCTAGTTGGTATGTTAGAAGCCCATATGCATGGACCCATAGGGATTAGATGCATGGTCAGGTAAAGGGGATCCCCACTATCTTACAAGGGACATAGAGGATTTATGAGGACTCAAACATCTGGACAATGAAGTGGTACATGAAGAAAAGAGCTATTCAAGAAGGGTTTTGGCACCCCAGTGTAGTTTAGATTTTAGTTGGGAAGCTTGGGACCTGTTCCATGAATTTTTTAGTTGTGTGGTATGGGCCATCAAAAGATTCAGGAATGGAGTTTCAAATTCCTACTTTGAGAAAGGGTACAATACACGATGACCTGATATTGATGATTTTGAATCCAATTGAATAGTCTGGTTATGTGAATTGTAAATCATAGTCTAGGAATATCTAAGTTAACTAGGGGTGGGAACCGGTGGATAAATATCAAACATTTGTAA
Source organism: Viscum album (assembly GCA_963277665.1). NCBI lineage: Eukaryota > Viridiplantae > Streptophyta > Magnoliopsida > Santalales > Viscaceae > Viscum > Viscum album. The sequence goes on along the minus strand of OY728133.1, from coordinate 826,547,751 downwards.
TTGTATAAGCCTATAATGTTCCACATGAGTGAGATAATAACTCTTGAATTTAAGGGGACCTTCTTGGGACTAAAGGGTGCATTTATAAGAACTAGTAATTGATACCAGTTTTATAGAGGGAAGAGCTAAGAGTAAGGAAGCCCAAGGTCCACGGTGTTCCAAGAGATGGGTATCAACTCAAGGAACTGGTTGTTTCATCTCAGATTTCAAAGTTATGAAGGTATTTTATGAGAAGTGTAAGATTCAAGAAGGTTTCGAGCACCCTAAAAGGTGTTTCTCTAGCTAGTGATCACATTATTGCATCGAGGAGATGTAGAAAATATTTACTCTAAATTCTTATTGGACTGGGGGTATAGAGAGCATGGATTATATTTTACAAGGGACACAAAATGGGCCCTATAAGATTTATTCCTTGTTTATTAATACTTTTAATTTTTTCTAAACTCTAGAGTTGTAGAGTTTAGTGAGAGAAGACTTGATTTTTTCTTGGGCCACCCTTTTCAGATTTTAAACCTGATAAGTTTTATATCTCTTTAATTAGTAGTTTTAGGTTCTTTTAATTTGGACCATCAAAGGCTAAAGTTTAATGTCGTACAAATTTGACCAACATGCATACATTTTAAGGTCATGATGCATGTGGACCTTTAATGGGAGAAATACTATACAATAACCAAATTAGGATACCTAGGGTCAAGTTTAATCCACCATCCTTTTGATAGGGAAATAAAAATTTTGTAAATCATGGCTCAAGGTTCTCATGCCATGAGTAATGGTTTGGGACAATCATGTTGAGGATGACCCAAAACACCCTATGGTGTGGAGTTTTTCCATGGTGACATCAAGATCACAGGGATAAGAAATAAATTCATATAGGAATATAATTTCACTAGTTGGTAGACCAAATCCCCTATATAGATCCACATCTTGAATGGTCAAATATAGAGATATCTTTTCCTTTATAGGGGCTATAAAACATTTTTGGAAATCAGAGGTACTCAAGATATAAAGTGTGATTTATGATTTTAGGTGATTAAAAGACTTCAAAAGAACCCCATAATCTGGTTTATTGGGATTAGGTTCTTTCATTCCTTGGATAAGGAATGATGATGGGTGATGGCTTGCACATTTTGACATCATGTAGTGGTTAAGTATTTGTTTTTAAGTTTAACATCATTTGACAATGATGTTTTCCTTGTAGTTTAACATTATATAGTAATGAAATTTTCCTTGTAATTTAACATCACATGGTAAAGATGCAGGGAATGATGTGATATTTTTAAAGATATCCTTGGGGAAACATTAAAATAGCCAGTGGAATTATTGATACATGAACAATTTTTATATTTTTACAATATTATTTGTGGGTATCCATATAACGGAGCCATTCTTGTGCTAATTTATCTTATGAAAAAGAAGGATATATATAGACATGAATCATGTGTAGGTAGATATATCTTGTATGAATTATCTCTATTTAAATAAGGGTATATTTAATTTTCATTGCTGGGATTACCTATTCATACTATAAGGGTAGGAATAATTCCATAATCATCTCCTTTATGGAGATTAATCTATGTAGATCTGACTCATATGTTGGGGATATGATTGGGAGTTATATTTAATCATGGATTGGACCAAAATAGAGGATCCATTCAGGACTATATATCCTATGATGAAAGGAATCAGGCCAAATGTAGTTCTCAAATAGATACTTATATAGGTCCAACCTATATGCAAGAGGGGTTCATGAAAGATCCCTACGATGGTATAACCCATACATAGGGAGGGGGAAATTTTATATTGAAACTAGACCTAGGATTAGAGATCTAGGTATCACTGGGTATCTTGTGATGTTAGGAATCTGGCTACATGTAGTGGTTGAATAGGAAACTCTCAATGCAGGTCAGACCCATATGTAGAGGGGACATTGTTCCCATTGATTATCGTGGATGGACCTAGTATTAGAGATCTGGACATCACTATGTATACTATGATGATAGGAATTAAGACAAACATAGTTTTTGAATTGAGTTGTGGTGGGATACCAACCACAAGGATTGTGCTCCTCTCAATTGAGGCCCATACTATGTACAATTTTATTTCATGCAAGAGATATCAACCATGTAGTTTAAGGTCTTGTGGTAAGGATGTGTGATTTTACTTTAAAGGTCTTACATTTAGGACCATGCTAACCATGTTGTGAATTGGTATTTCTTGATCATGTAGGGAATACCTTACCAAAATTTCTCATCCCACATAAGCTACAATTGGTGTGAGAAATATGGAAAGGAAAATATTTCTTTCACCACACTAAATAAATTAAAAGAAGGGATAGGAAAATTATTTATCATGTGGGAGATAATACCAGATATAAGATATATACAACTCTAAATATATCATTGGAATGAGAATAAATTGAAATGTCGTACTAAGAAACCATGTATTTTAACGTCATGTGGTAAGGACTTCATTCAGGAAGTTTAATGTCATGTGGTAAGGAAGTAGAAAAGGCATTTGTATATTTATTCTAAACCCATGATTTTGGATTAAGGCATCAATACATATCATATGATACTAGAGATCAAACCACACATAGTTCTTGAATGGGAACTCTCCACGCAGGTCTAACCCATATACAGAGGGGGACATTTTTCCAATTTATTATTGTGATTGGACTCCTAATTAGAGATTTAGGTGTCACTAAATATATTTTAATGGTAGGAATAAAACCACATGTAGTTATTGGATGAGAATATTACCTATATGGATCTGAATCACACACCAGGATAAGGGAACTTCATTTCTATTTCTCACAGATCTAGCTCATATGAAGTGAATCATCCATGAAGTGATGTTATCAATGTAGTTTAACATCATGTGGTAAGAAAGCATCTGTTGCATAGTTTAACATCATAAGATAAGGAAAATTTCCTTGTATTTTATCATAACATGTCTAGTATGTATTACTTTTAGGTTAACGTCATGCATCCATGACGTATTGTATAGTTTAATGTCATTAAACTTAAACAAATTATATAGTTTAATTTCATGTGTCTAGGATGTATCATATAGTTTAACATCATGAGAATAGTATGTTAGTTTCTTGATGATAGTTATGAAAATTATTTCTTAAGAAACCTCTCATTGGTGGGGGGAATGACACATTCCCCATCCATTAGAGACAATAAGTAGTATCCATTAGAATAGAACTTATGTATGATGTAAGTGTTGGAACCTCCTTATTTTAATGAAAAAAAATCATGTTTATTATATTTATAATGATAATAATATTTTATGATATTATATCATTTTATAATCAAAATTGTCTAAGTATAGAACTGTTGACACCATTAGTTCAAATATGCTACCACCAGAGTTCTTCCACCATCAAAACTATACCACCATTAGTTCAACCATTCCACTGTCATCTATGTGTCACTGGTAGAGTTATTACACTGTCAGGTGTGGTACTTCCAGACGTGCAACCATTAGACATGCTATCATCAAGCATCTTATTTCTAAATGAGCTACTAATAGATGTGATACAGTTAGTTCTATTCTACTAATTAAGTTGTGATACTATTAGTTCAGTACTACTACTACTGGAGTTGTGCTACCATTAGTTCAGTCCTACTACCATAGTCTTGTGCTACCATCAGGCTTTTTCTACCATCAGTCATGCTACCATTGTTTTTTTTCCTTTATTCAAATCTAATACTTCCAACAAATAGTTTATAGGAGTTAATGCATATAGCCTCATTAGATTTATTTATGGTTATTACTAAAACATTCCTCAAATAAATTAAACACTAAGTCATAGGTTTCATGTTTAACTAATATTTATGAGGGTTCATAAAATATTTATTATTATTCTTCAATAGATAATTTAGATCTACATATCTATATATTCTAGAGGACTCCCTCATACGTGTGACTTCTTTCTATAGTTGTGTGGTTGGATTCATATATGTTGGTTAGAAATTATGTAAAATATAGAAGATCAAGAACCTTTAATATACTAAATAAATATAAGGTTTTTTGGAATATTTATAGAAAAAAATGATAACCTTACAATACCCTATTTTCTTGTAATTTCAATGAAACTTGTTTTAGTTCCTCATCAAGTAAAATACGTGGACCCTGAAGTATCTGAAGATATTCAGACCAAGAAACACCATATCTTTCATCCCTACTCCTTTTATAAACCTATTTCATAATTTTTATTTGAGAAGTGTGTTGTATTTATTTGTTTATCTATACATATTGACTCATAAACTTTAACTGGAGTGTTCTAGGATCACTCTCTCAATATTTCACTATTTTTTATACCCAAAAAGCTATGGAATAGGTTCTATATGGCCTGTGTTGTTTTTCTTCCCATGTATAACTTTTGAAGATTATTTTATCTTGGATATATTGTGTGATGTTGTTTCTATACTTGATCTAGATTTTGGATATGATTATTTAAATAATGATCTAATTGGAAGTGGGTGATTTCCAAGTGGAAAGGATTAAATCTCAGATTTAGACTGAATGTCTTGCTTATTTTTCTATGTGATCTTTTAGTTTTTTTTTTCTACTTTTCAAATTTAAAATTACACGTTTTTAATCTTTAAAAAAAACATATACTTTTATAGTTATTCTTAATATGTGTTTATATAAAAGATTTGATTAATTAAATAAGTTTCAATAGTTAAAGTGATTTCAAACATTGTTTTAACTAAAACCTAATCCCTCTTTGAGAAATATTTTGATAGATATAACTTTTATTATTTTAAAATCTTGATTAAATAGGTTGTTTTTAATTAAATTGGTGGATTTCATTTTAAAGATTTTTTAACAGAATTTTTTATAGGTAACTCAATTCACCCCATCTTGAGTTACTCACTCTGACCAAGATTTGGTATCAAAGGAATTTAAAATAACTTTTCAACTGGGATTTTTTTGTCTTTTAAAAATATTAATTATTTATTTCTAAATTTAGTTCTTTATGGATAATAATTTAAAAGAGGGTTCATCTACCAAGTTACCTTCTTATTTTAATAGAAAAAACTATGCTCAGTGGAAAATTAAAATGAAAATATATATTGAAATCGTGGGTTTTGAAATATAGACTGTCATTGAAGAAAAATATGAATTACCCCAAACACCAGAGTTACTTAGAGTGATACAACTAAATTATCTTATAATAATATTTTTAAATCCATGAATTCTTTATACCATGCTTTGGGTGATGAAGAATTTAATAGAATATATGTCTATATAATTGCTTTTGAAATTTGGGATACCTTTTCTATTTCTCGTGAAGGAACATCTAATATCAATGAAATATTCTTATATACTTATACTATTAAATATGATACTTATAAAATGAAACCTAGTGAACCTATTTATGATATGTATCTTAAGTTTAATTAGATCATAAAAAAAATTCTTTCTTTTGGGAAACCTATTTTTAAAAAAGATGATGTGATGCTACTATTAAGGTATTTACTAGATAGATGGAGAGGAACTTCTATGTCAATATGAGAGTCATGTGAAGTTATAAAGTTAACTATTAAGAGAATTATTGGAATGATTATTCTGTATGAGGATTAAGTGAAAGTAAATAGATAAGAAGAGGATAAACCAAAGTGGAAATTATTAGCCTTTAAAACCATTTCTTCAAAATAAAAGGGAGAAATAAAAGCTGTTAGTTAAAGTGATGAGGAGTCACATGATGATAGTGATGATGAAATAGACTACTTGGACCAAAGATTAAAAACTTTTTACAATAGGATTAAGTTATTAAGTAAAACCATTTATAAAGGAAATCATGAAAAGATAGGAAACTAGAGAAAGGAATGGAATATGTATGATACTATAATTAAAATAATCTGTTATGAGTGCAAAAGGAATGGTCATGTCAAAGATGGAATCTTTAAGTTATGATTTAAGAAGAAGTATGATGATAAGGATATGAAGTAAAATAAATCCATGAGAGAAACCTGGAGTTTTTTTGAAGATAGATCAAGTGTTTAAAACTCAATCCAAGAGGATAAGCATGATATATCTAACATGTGTTTTATGAAAAACACATCTAAGGTATCCAATGTTTTTCGTACTTATCCTATTCATATTTATAATTATTATAGATATGAAAATAGTGATTAGAAAACGTATAATTAAGAGACTTTATTGTAATATAATATGATGGAATATATTTTTAATGAGCTCAAAGAAAAATATCAGATTGTAATGAAGCAACATGCCAAGACTGCTTGTTTTAAAACAGATCTTAGTATTGAGAAATATAAAATTTAACAATTATTAAAGGATAAAAATGAGTTAAAATTTTCAAATGAAAAATTAAATAAAGATCTATAAATATTTATGAAATGGATAAATACTCTTACTTATATTATTGGAAAGAAAACTACTCCTAAATACACTACTATAATAGACTATCAACTTGGAAAAAAGAGAATCATTAAAAATAGATTTATTCCTAGTTATAGTTACTTAATTTCTGATACTATTTTTTTGTTATAGCAAAAATTATTTATTTATAAAATTTTAAAATCTTATTATAGGAAACTTTTTAAGAAATTATGTGTTTGTAAATCTTCAATTACTAACATTTTTGGACCCAACAAGGTTTGGGTACCAAAGTTGTTTTTGGTGTATAATTTGTTTTATAAGAACCCTACTTGAAAATATATAGTAATAACTTATGGTTCCTAGATAGTGGTTGTTCCATACACATGACTTGATACTATTCATGTTTCAAGATCCTGATTAAGGTGGATGGTGGGCATGTCACTATGGGTGATAATTCCAAAGTAAAAATTATTGGACTTTGAAAAATTGGCAATTCTAACATTGTTTTAATTTAAAAAGTTTTATTTATAGATGTATTAAAGTATAATATTTTTAGAATATCATATTTATGTGATGATGGTTTTCATGTTAAGTTTTAGAATAATGTAGGAAACCTTTTTTATTCTAAAGATTATTTAGTTTTTACTATGTTAAGAAATGATAATGTTTATGCTGTTAATTTATATTCATTATTTAATCAAAAAAATTACTATTTAATTGTCTTTAAAAATTAATCATATATTTCATAAAGGATAATAATACTTTGAAATATTCATTTAATTAGAAATATCACTAGAAAAGGGTTAGTTAGAGATCTACCTAAACTATAATTCTAAAATGATAAAGTCTACAACCCATGATAAAAAGGGAAAGAACACTAAATCTATTTCAAATTAAAGAAATAAGTTTCAACTTCTCAACACCTAGAGCTTTTTCAATGGAATTTCTCAGACCATCTATAGTTTCTATCCTAAATGGAAAGAACTATTTTTATGTTCATGTAGATGAATTTTCAAGATATACTTGGGTATTGTTTTCTCACAAAAGTGAATCCTATTCTTATTTTACCAAGTATGTTAAATATATTGAAAATATTAGTAGATTTATAATTAAGACCTTAAGAAGTGATCATGGAAATGATTTTTAAAATCAAGACTTAGAATATTTTTTCTCACAAAATGGATATAATCATAACTCTTCTACCCATAGGATCCTGCAATAGAATGGTGTTGTAGAAAGGATAAATTGGACCCTTCAATAAATTTCACGGACTATGATCAATGAGTATGACTTAGCTATTTAATTTTGGATAGAAGCTATAAATAAAACTTTTTATAGAATCAATAAAATTTTAATTAGACCCATATTAAAGGAAACTCCTTATACATTATAGAATAAATTAAAAAAAGGTTAATTACATTAGATTTTTTAGTTTCAAGGTCTTTATTCTTAATACTATTTATAATCTTGAAAAATTAACCTCTGAGAGAGATGAAGGAATTTTTCTTAGTTATTCATCTTCTAGTAAATCATATAGGGTGTTTAATAAAAGAAAAAGGATTGTGGAAGGATTTGTTTAGGTCAAATTTGATGAAACATATCTACATAATCCTAAGTCTCATTTAGAAAACCTTGAAAATGATATTTAAAATATTAAAATAAATTCCAAACTTTCTGAAAATTATGTGAAATAGGAAAAAAAATAATCTAGTTCTAATGAATAATATGAACCTGAACCTGTAGAACATAATGATATTTTCTGCCCTTCTATTCATGGAACTGTTAAGACTCATGGATACCATCCTTTATATGTTTTAATTAGAGACTTAAATAGAGGTATAAAAACTATAGCTTCTCTTAGAAATCAGGTTAATTATCGATCATTCTTTTCATAATTTGAAATTAATAATATCAATGATTCAATTAATGATGAATTTTGGGTGATCAAAATTCAATACTAATTTAATAAGTTTTAAAGAAATAGAGTTTGAGAACTAGTAGATAGAAATAAAGACACTCAGACTATTGGAACTAAGTGGGTGTTTAGAAACAAAGTTGATGATCTAGGAACAATAGTCAGAAATAAAGTTAGATTGGTTGCATAAGGATATAGTCAGGAAGATGGTATTAACTATGAGGAAGCCTTTGCACCAGTTTCTATATTTGAATCCATTAGAATATTGATTTCCTATATAGCACACTTTTATTCTAAACTATATCAAATGGGTGTAAAGGGTGAATTATTAAATGGTTATATAGTTGAGGATGTTTTTATTGAACTACCCCTTGGATTTAAAAAAATAATCATTTTCAAAATCATGTTATTAAATTATCAAAATCATTATATGGTTTGAAATAATCTCTTGGAGCTTGGTATGATTGGACAAACTCTTTTCTAATTTCTAAATTTTTTTCAAAAAGAACAGATGATCCTACTATTTTTATAAAAATAATTTTGAGATATCTTTTAGATGTTCAAATTTATGTTGATGATATTATTTTTGGATATATTAAAAATTATTTGTGTATTGATTTTTCAAAAATGATGCAATGTGAATTTGAATTGAGTTGAATGAGAGAATTTAAATTCTTTCTTGGTTTTAAAAATTAAAAAATGAAATTATTTCAAATCAAAGTAAGTACACTAAAGACCTTCTAAAATGTTTTGGTTTGGATAGTACTAAAAGTAGTGATACTCCCATGAGTACCACCTGCAAGTTGGATCTTAATTAAATTGGAAAGCTAGTGGATCAAAATAGTTATAGATGTATGATTGGAAGATTGATATACTTATTTACTATCTAACCAGATATTATGTTTAGTGTGTATATTTGTGATATTTTTCCAGAACATACTAAAGAATCACATTAACTTTATATTAAAATAATTTTAAAATACTTCAAATATAAAACCAATTTATTACTGTACTATCCTATAGGAAAATAATTTGACTTAGTAAGTTATTCAGATGAAATTTTTTGTAGTTTCACATTGGATAGAAAAATAAAATCTAGAAAATGTCACCTTTTGGGAATGTCTCTAGTATCTTGGTGTTGTAAAAAAGATTTTTTTGCACAATCTACTGATGAATACGAATATATTACTCCAATAAGTTGATGTTAATATATTCTATGGATGATAAAAACATTTCTAGACTATTCATATTAATTAAGATATGTTCCTATAAATTGTGATAACAACAATAAAATGAATATTTACAAGAATCCTATGTCTCATTCTAGGAATAATCATATTAACGCATGACGTTATATTTTGGGAGATCATTTCCAAAAGGTTGAAATAATTCTTGAATTCATAGTAACTTAACATCATCTTGCAGATATTTTTACAAAGACCTTGAATTCTAAGAGATTAATACATATAAAACATGAATTAGGAATGATAAATTTTTGTTAATCATCAACCTTTGGTGATCCACCATTGGGAGAGACACCATTGGGAGAGACACTATTTTTGATCCACCATTGGGTGAGCCACTATTGGTTATCCACCATTGGAATGATCCACCATTGGAATGATCCACCATTAAGTGATCTACCGATCTCTGTTTCTATTTTTCTACTAGTCCTAATTTTCTAATTAAATTTTTATTTGATTTATTTGTTTATTTTTTATTATATTTTAAATTTCAAATACCTAAATGATAAAATTCATACTAAAATCCTATTTTGAGTCACAATCAAACCCACCCACCCTTTGAATCATTTAATCTTCCATTCTCTCTTTACCTTCAAACTTCCTTGTGTCCTTAACTCAACTTTTGTTTTGGTACAATGGTGAGAGTTAAGAGACCTTTAGTGTCATATCCATAAGAATTGGAACATTCTAAGAGATCTCATGAAGAACCAAGCTATTCTTTAGTCAAACTAAAAAATCCACAGCTTTCAAATCATGTAGTTGTTATAGATAAATTAGTATATGTGGAATGGTTGTTTTTAGGAAATCAATCAGTGCTCAAGGTGATTCAGGACTAGGAATGGATAGATTGTTTATCCATAAATAATCAACTTTTCATCCTAGGTTGTTTCATCACTTTGACCAATATGAAAAGTATAGATTTGGAGAAAAGAAAGATATCATCTGGATGTGATAGATGGAAAAGAGGTTAATTTTTCTTCAAAGAAATTGGATAAGTTCTAAATGTACTTCATCAAGGTATATCTGATGACTATCAAGGTTATATACCAAGTGATAGTGAGTTATTTAATTATGATAATGCACTTCTAGAGTTAACATAGAATGGTACCATGATAAGGCCTACTTTTATGGAGCTATATGGTGAGTGTGGACTTATTTTCAAATTCATTCAGTATATTCCATGTCTTGGGAAATGGGATTTTAGAATAATGAGGTACTAGGATATTTATCTTTTATTCTATAAGAAAATAAGGGATAAAATAAATCTTTATAGATAAATTATGGTGCATATTATGGGGATTATAAAGTCCTATTCTATTTCAAACTCACTGATTTATCCTAATATGATCTCAAATATGCTGGAATTGAAGGACTTATTTGATGAAGGAGAAGAACTAGAGGTATGTTTTGGTGGGTTTTTAAGAAACCAATACATGTAAAAGAATGAAAGTGAATTGTAATCCCTTGATGAAGAAGTGGGTTGAAGATAATGACAAGATCTATAAGGATTTTAATCTTATGGAACACCATACCAGATCCAAGAATGTTTTCGAACATATCTTAGATATATATGGTATTGTGATATAATCACATGATGATGATTTGGAAGAATAAGTGGTAGGATTTGAAGAGGTTTCCGGTTCTTTTAAAGAAGGTATTGATCTTGAAACTAAAAGTCCTATTGTATCTTATAGAGTTTCAAGTCCACATACATATCTCCCTACTATAGGGAGTCTCTTAAGTGAAAGAGAAGATGAAGAGATTAAAGTATCTAGAGAATAAAATATTCAGAGTTATTCTGATACCTAAAAGGAATATGTTTAAGTTTAATATGGCTCTGATGATGATGAGGATGGTACTGGTGATGTACATGATGATGGCGATGTTGAGGGTGTTGATAGGGATAAATTTCACCAATATCTTGTTGGTTCCATTTCTATTATGTGTGTGGAGAGACAATGTTTTGTCTAGGATATTGATGATGGTACATCTGTTAGAGGTGAGCCCATAACAACTGTTGAGTGGGATAAATCTCCGAGTTTTTCTAGCCAAAAGTTAGTCCAAAGGTATGAGACTTCTTTATTTTCTAAGGATGGAGTTGCATTCAATAGGGACCCCACACCATGTTCCCAATTTATTAGACTTTATTATCCCAAGTCAGATGAGGATGGTGATAGTGATTCTAATAACAATAGACCACCAGAGCATGTTGAACATGCTATCTTGATTATTGGATCAAATCTAAAGGGATATTTAGTTGAGTATATTTTTGATGTTCATCAACTTTAGGATTTTCCTTATGATACTCTAGATACAAGATTATAGCATGTTGAGGATGTCATTCCTGGTCTTTAGAGAGTCCCTTAACCTCTACCTACTACTGACTTTGCACCTTCAGATTATGTTACAAGATCTAATTTGGATGCATTTATAGAGAGATTGATTTTTTATTTTATTTGTATTCTGATATCCCAGGATCCTCTAATTACTTAGTATAGAGAATCTGATACCAATTTTTTTTGAGCTAGTTATTTTCTATATTTAACCTAAGATGATTTTGAAGGTTCAAGAAGTTGAAATTTAGAATAGAAGATTGGACAATGAGATGGAAGCTATTAAGTATTTTATAAACGAGATGAGGAATTTTTTTCTTCTAGTCAGTCTATACTTTTGGAGAGGTTTGAGATATCACCATAAGTTTTTTCTTCTACATCCACTAATCCACATCCTTCTTCCTCAGTTGATGGTGATATGATCAAAGCCATAGTTAGATAAGAGTTTTATTCTGTTATGGGAGATATCTATACATCTCATTAGGGGGAAATTTAGTAAATAATATATCATAGTGAGAATATATATAAATTAGTAATAGAATGTATTAATGAAGTCTAATGTAATTGGGAAACCATTATTAAGGCTATAAAATACTATATTTCCATAATAAATAAAAACCATGGGTTGAGTTATCACTTATAGTATTTAGCCGAGAAATTAAGAATGGCACCTATCACTAGGGAATTCAAGGAATATGTAGACCAAATTAAATTCTTATCTCTTATACTAAAGTTTTTCATAGAATAAAGGAAGGACTTATTTAGTGCTATGGAGAGTTGGAAATATAATAATGAAATTTGTGAACCTCATGAAACCTTTCTTGTATGTATTTGGGGATAGTAGTTGCTACACTTGAGGCCATTCCTAGGTCTTCCTCCACTGCCATACCATATTCTTCACCTCTTCTGCCTCATTTTCATCCATTCAGTATGTCTCCAGATGAATCTGTTCAACATCACAGACCAGTGGTGATTCAGGATCTACCTACCTCTACCTCTTCCCCTCTCATATTCTACCTCAGTGCCTCCTACCTATAGAAAAGGAAACGGGATAATTGATACTATATTCTATAGATATAAGAGTGACTCTAATTATTATTGGTCTTTTATAGGGGTTTTCTTGTACTTTATATTGTATTTCTTTTCAAGGATGTAATATTTTGACTGATCTTTTTGTTCCAGTTCATCTTTTAATCCTTCATATTTTGACTGAATTTCATTTTATTATCTTTTTGAAAATCCCAAAAGGGAGATAATATTTTTATAGAATTTATGTTTAACTTTTAAAAAGTCTAATATTAAGAATTTATGTTTATATTTTTATTCCATTTCAAAATTTCTCACAATATAACTTTGACATGTTAAACAAATATCATTACTTTTCAAATTCATTTACTTATGCCTATATTTGTTTTATACATGGTTTATAAAATTCCATGATTTGTGATCATAAAAAAGGGGGAGATTATTGGAACCAACTAATTTTATGACCCAAAATCATGTTTCTTATGTTTATAATGTGATTACTATTTTATGATAGTATATCATTTTATAAATAAAATTGTCTAAGTATAGATATGGTGCCACTGTTAGTTCAAATATACTACCGTTATAGTTCTTCCACCCTAAAAAATGTGTCACCATTAGTTCACTTATTCCACCGCTATCCATGTTCCACCACCAAAGTTATTCCATCATGAGGTGTGCTACCTATAGATGTTCCAACATCATACATGCTACCATTAGTTATGATACCACCAGATGAGCTATCTATAGATGTGCTACCATTAGTTCAGTTCTACTACCAATGGATTTGTACTACCATTAGTTCCATTCTACTACTGATAGAGTTATGATACTATTAGTTTAGTCCTACTATAGTTGTCTTATTCTACCATTATGTTTTTTATACCGTTATTCATGCTACCATTTTTGTTCTTCCATTTATTCAAATTTAATACATCCAATAACTAGTTTATGGAAGTTAATGTTAACAAACTCACATGGATTTTTTATGATTATTTATAAACCACTCCAAGGATGCATTAAATACTAAGTAAGATGTTTACTGATTTTATAAATAGAATGATGATTCAAAAAATATTTATTATTATTCTTTAAAGGGAAATTTGGATATACAAAGCTACATATTCTTGGGTACTCCCTCGTGCTTGTGGCTTCTTGTTGCAATTTTCTGGTTGGATTCATAAATGCAAGTGTGAAAGTGTGGAACATATAGAAGATCAAGAACATTTCATACACTAAATAAGAAGAAGTTTTTTAGAGAATTAAAAATAGAAAACATAACCTTATGATACTCTATTTGACTTTAATTTCAGGTAAGATAGTTTGAGTTCCTCATCAAGTAAAATACAAGGAACCTCAATTATATAAAACTATTCAGACTGAGTAATAACACATATTTTATATTTAATTATTTTCTATCTCTATTTTATGATTTACATTTCATATATGTGTTGTTTTTCTCTATTTATCTATATACACAGACTCCTTCACTTTAATTGGAATGTTCTAAACACACTCCCTCAATGTTTCTCTATTTTTTATACAAAAAAACTATGGAAGAGGTCCATTGTGGCCTATGATATTTTTATTCCCATGTATAACAATGTAAGAGGCTTTGATCTTGAACAACCTATATGTTGTTGTTTGTATATCCAATCTAGGTTGTGGATCTAATCATTGATTTAACAATCTTTTTAGAAGAGGGTGGTTTCCAATAAGAGGGGATTAAGTCTCATTTGAAGACTGAAAATATTGTTTATTATGCTATGAAAACTTTTAGTATTGTTTTTTATTTTCAAATTTAAAATTCCATATTTTTTTAAATATATAAACAAAAATTATACTTTAATAGTTAGTTTTAATCTATTTTTATATAAATTATTTGATTAAGTAAATAAATTTAAAAATTTAAAGTGATTTTAGACATTCTATTAACTGACTCCTAATCCCACTTTGAGAAATATTTTTAAAGATAAAAATTATATTATTCTACTATTTTGATTAATTATATGATATTTAATTAAATTTGGGTATTTAGTTTTAATTTTTTAATTATATTTTTTTGGGAACTCAATTAACCCCCTCTTGAGTTAATCACCCCGACCAACTATAAGGCCCTTCCCATTTGGGTTATATCTTTGGAAGTTTCTTCCCTGGTATCATTGGGGTTTTGAGAGCCAATACCACTTATCCTTGAATGAATAAGTAGAGGTGAACCTTTTTATTAAAGGATCATTTGATATGATTCTGATGGACTTCAAGACTGTGTAGTGTATGCATCCTTTTCCTATTAATCTTTTCCTACTCATCCAACCTATTTTTCAATTTCTAATCATTTGATATTTGTCCATAGATAGCTATTCAAGTCAGTGGAAACTAGAATTCTGTAGACAACACTACCTCAGATATGTTCACCAATGAATATCTAGTTTCTTGTGTAGTAGTGATCATGGTGGTATGGTAGGCCCATAAAGCATGGAAGAGCTTGTTCGGCTAGGAATTCTTGTCCTTATCCACCCTCTTATAGAGTATATTTTGTAGAGTCAGATTGAAGGCATCTATTTTCTACTTTTTCCCACATGGTTTTAGGATGAATGGTTGGACTCAATGTTTTATTCTTGGTATAATTTCTTGAACTTTGTTGAATGGAATTTGGTTTTGTTTTTTGTTAATATCATGCAAGGGACTCTAAATCTATGATAATATTTGATTTTATTAATTTAATGATATTATTCATCCTTAATTTCTCGATTGGTATTTCCTCATACGATTTGGAAAATAATTCAGTAGCAGTAAATATTTACTTAAACTACGTAGTTGTGGCTGAGGGATATATCCCCACAACATCTATTCCCCACATGAAAAATAGAACAAAATATCTAGATGTATGTATAAATTATAGGGGTCTATGGATGAAGTTTTCTGGTGAACTCCATGTAGTCATGTATCATTATTTTCTAGTAGTTTCCAATCCTCATGTTTTTATGGGAGAGTCTTGTCCCAAATTGATGGGAATCATATGGTTCTTCATAAACTCCTTCTATGACAACATTCATCTCTCTTTTTGATATATATATTAGGGGGATACCATAATAACTTCATTTATTAAGGGTTTTTTCTCATTTGGACCATCCTGAAGGGTAAAGTATGCTTCTCAGTGTTATGTATATTCCCTTATAGCTCAGTTTAATGGGAGAGTCCCATTTTGGTGGTAATTGACTATTTGATCCATCAATTCAAGGGTGTATATCATTTTATCACACTCTAGGGAAGTGTTGTTCTGATTGATTTTCCCTATGACATATATGATGATTGATGATACCATCCTTCGTTGCATGATGTAGAAGACCACCTCATCCTAAATAAGATCTTCCAAAACTGTAGCTGCATTATCCAATGCATCAACATAATAATATTTTGGGTTTGACATTAGTAGGATTACACAATTATTTTCTGGGTTTACCTCGATGCCACAATGGCATACCACATACCAATTAATTTCCGTGATGTTACATTGAAAGTGTATTTTAGTAGAATTATATTCAAACTATGCTACCACAACTTGTTAAAGATTGTTTGAAGATCCTTGAGGTGATAACATCACTGTTGATATTGGATTACTAGGTTATCAACATAACATTCTATTATTCATTCTTAGAAGCTAGTGGTTTCATTGATCAAGAGTCCTATGATTAGAAAGGGGGAATAATTATTTGGGTAGTTTTGATCATATATTCTAAAAATGATGTCGACTCTGATTTTCCCATTCCTTTTCTTGATAGGGATGATGTTGGTGATCCATTTTGGGTATTTCACTTCCTGGATAAAGTTGGATCTAATCAATTTTCAATATTCAGATTCTACATTAGTAGCATGGGAGGGGTGAATACTCTTGGATCCCTACTTTAAACCTCTATAGACATAGATTAATACAAGATGGATCATAGTCACATTTGGGTTTAGTGTGGGCATTTCCATATAATTCCAAGAAAACACATATCAATGTTGATTTAAAAATGAAAAATGCATCTTCTCATCCTTGCGAGGCATGGTGGAACTAACCAATGTAGGCCAAGGGTCTTATTCTAATCCCAATATTCACCTTTCGGTGATCATCAATGGTGGTGGATATGCCTTCCTAAAATGTAGGAGGTGCTTTTCTAAGGTCACCCTCTTTTTATTCCACCTTTGAGTCTATAAATTAATTTTCAGAAATGGTTGGTAATTCAGGGGAATCTATTTCATTGTTGGTATAAGAGAGTCCATGGGAAGAGAGATTGTCACCCTAAACTAACACAATCATTAAAGAGAGTTTCTAGATTTTATTTTTTCTTTCATGTTATCACTGGGGATAAAAGTTGGTTGGGCATCTAGGATTAATTATACTACCTCAATCAGGTTTTTGGGTAGCACCTAATCACTATCGAGCATAATCTAGGGATTCACAGGGGTAGTACCCAAGACATTGGGTGATAAAAACTACATATTATCATCCACCGTTAGCTATTTTACCTCCCTTTTGTAGAAGCCTGCCTCAGCATATAAAACTTCCAAGGACTCTAAGGGAGCACTGTCACTATGTAGTATGTCAACCTTCCATTTGATTGGGTATTTAAAACACCGATGAGACGTTTAAGGTACCAATACATGGCTATTAATCCAAGTTATTTCTAGTGAGACATTATTTTTTGTGTCTTCTGGATAACCATGAACTCAGTGTTATATTTAATATCCCTGAATTACGCCATTAACTTGATCTTCTTGAGAGGCCCTTTATCACTCTTATTATACCCTTTAATGGTTATCTTTTTAGGAGATAAATCCACCTTTCCATATCCCAAATTTTTAAGGGTCTGAATTGGGATGAGTTTGATCCCAAAACTATTATTATTCAGAGACATTTATTTGTCAATTTTATTGAGCTTTCCCAAAATATATATGTCACACTGGGTTTCTCATGTCTTGGTTTTGATTCAGTTTTTTTGAAATCCCAATCCTTTTCATGGGTTTTAAGTGAGATGAATGTTGAGTTTTGAATTGAAATCCATGTCTAATCTTGATACCATGGGTGACCCATAGCTTGTTTGGGATTTTTTGGAGAAAAGGCTAGTTACTTCAAGATTTGGGCCAAACTATGAGCCCATTTCCAAATTTAACAACAATTTTTTTTTTCATTTATAATTCCTTAGTTTTTTAACATTTTTCACTCATTCTATTTTTTCACATGGCCTAACCTAACCTATTCAAACAACCATATTCATTTTTACCCCTTAGGAACTGATAATCATGGTGGATTTGGGTTATTTATTAAGGTATTAGGCCAGCCCGTGATCCCATTTCCATTTAAAAAAAATACTTTGTTTCTTTTATATATTATTCATTTTTTATATTTTTCTTTAATTACACCTCTAAATTGAGACCAAAAACCCAAGACTCACCATCATGTTCCATTTTACCTATTTGAATCACATATTCACTAGGTATTAGGGAAAACTTCTTCAAGGTTTCTCAAAACATTCAGATTTGAATAGGTAATTTGTTTCTTTCATAAATAATTCTTTTTTTACTCTTTTTTCCACTAAATATTCTTTCATTAGTTCTTCCATGCCCAAGGATGTTTTCCATTTAGATACAAGACATTAAATCTCCTATAAGGGAGTGAGTCTAAGGGAATATGAAGAGTTCTGTAGTTATCAAGGTGAGTTTCCTTGTCATTTCTCACTCTTCCTCATCCTTGTCCCATTATTTATTACCTCTGTAACACCCCAAGCTTCTATGGTACGCTTCTCTTTGAATAATGTGATAGTGTGTGTTGTATGCAACATCGAGTTCTAACACACCACAACCAATAAAACTAGCCGTTATGAATAGTAATACATACTTTTTGAAATTATATATATTTTATATTTTAAAATGGACTTCATTTTTGGTTTCAGAATATCGAAATTATCCTAAGATGAATTTTTGGTATTTTTCTGAGAACTTCCAATTTTTATGAATAGTGAAAAATACTTAAAAACAACTTTTTTAATCAAAATAATTTATAGTGATAAATTATATTATTGAGTGGTTTTAAAGTATAATTAGAATATATTTTTACCATTTTATCCAATGGTGTTCATTATAATTAATTTCACTTTGAAATTGGACCTACAAAATTGTCAATCTTTTGGTATATATTGTTTCTTAAAAACACGCTATTTGTTGTGACAGCGGAAATTAATTATAAAATTAATTAATGAAACTTATATTTTTGGAACTTTTTAAAATAGAAATCATTTTTTAATTCAGAATATCAATTATAGATTAGGGTTAAATTTTGGCATTGTTCTGAAAAACTTCAATTTTTGATGAATAGTGAAACTATTAAGTGGTAGTTAAAAAACTGAATTTTTCATAAAACTTAATTTTACCGCTTCTGTGAATGGAATTTCAAAAATCTGAGACACACGGTTAATATCAAGAAGTAAAATGTGGTTCAATGAGATGAAAATAATTTTTGGTGAATAGTAACTTTTTTCTTTTATTTACCACGGTTAAAAGTAAATAGGGTAATTAATGGTAAAAATGATAGTAATATTACCCTAAAACATGTCCTAATTATATTGGACAAGTGTATGTCGACCAAAAACAACCTTAGAAATAAAATATTATCATTTAGATCCACTTGGATTATATTAGAACATTTATTATTATTTAATTCAAAGAAGAGTTAAAAGAGTTAAAATCAATGTTTATTTACTAAACAATTTTTAATATAAGGTTATACATCAGATAAATTCGATTGTAAATATTCATTAGAAAGATAAAAATATTTACTACATAATGATTTTTTATTTATAATTTTTAGACATTAAATAATTTAATTTATTTATGACACAATGATGATGCAGTAATTACCATAATAGTGAAAAATTAAAATAATTGATATTATAAATACCCAAATAAATATAATTTGAGACTTTTAATGAATTAAAATAAATTTTTAGGATATTATGACATATTAGGATTGATTTAATTAACTTTTTTCTAAGTAATCATTCTGTTATAAGTTTCACAAAAATCAACTATTGAATAGTGTCAAAATTGACATAAAAGAGTTTTTAAAACAAATATTATATTATGATTTGATATTGAATTCCTAAAAATATAAGGTTCGTAAAAGAGACTTATATCATGATAGATTCATCATTAATGGACCACTTGGGGGTCTCTTGGATGTATATAGTATGTTTATTAACTATATAATATAAAAATACAAAGTGACATGGTAAATGTCAAACTAATTAACTAAGAGTTAAAACTAAAAGATAAGGTTAACATAGTAACCCAAACCTATCTAAATTCTATTAGTTGAATGGTTTTCGACCTATCCCCACCTTAAAATTTTAATAATCAACTTTGGAGCCATTATAAACTGAATATGAATTTATTATAAATTAATATTTCTAGCTTTTCCAAAGGTGCCCCTCACCCCTCTTATAAAAGGGCACTCCCCCTTCTCATTACTTCACACCTTCAAAGCCTTTTGGTTCGGCCAAACTCTGCCCATATACTCTCTCAACTTCCCTCACTACAACCTAGAGGCCTTAGTTTGATCAGAAATCCAACCTAAAGAGCCCTTTTGATCAAATCAAAAGGAAGAACCCGAAGAAGAGGTAATGTTTTCACCACCCTTTTTCAAATTCATTTCTTCTTCCACTTCTTATTTCTTTGTTATTACCATTCTAAAATAATAACTCCAGTATCTTATATATACTGTGATGTTATTATAAATATGGTACAACCATATTCAGTATTCTATCCACCCTTTGAATAACATGTCACCATACGTGCGTACGTACGGCTTACCGTCTCCACGTCGTGGTGTAATTGTTATTCATTATATTATTATTTGGATGGGTATAATAATGATGTGTAACTCATGTAAATAATAAATATAACATGACAATGATTCTGTATATATGATATACTATCCAATTATATATTATTTTAATATCAAAATAATGATATTGTCGCTCGTGCGTACGTACGGACTACCGTCTCCACGAACGTGATGAGATTCATTCTCCATCGTATCCATTCAAGTATAATTATCATTTGATGATTTAAAAATAATGTTTAAGGACTTTATATAATTCTGGATATGAATAAGATACAACCTATCCATGATAAACATGGCTTACGTAACAAAACATATAAAAGAAAACGAGTAAGTTAACACCCGAAACGACGATAATACTAAGATATTATTAACAAATAAATGTTAAAAGATCATATATGATATCATATTAATATATATGATTCTTGTATAATTTAATAATAATAATTTCACCATTATAAAGGAGGTTAACCTACCCTCAAACAAGTAAAAGTACAAGGTAAGGTTTTATTTCGCAATCTCTTCATTATCCGAGGTTGTTTATACGTAATAATATATTGGGATCTCTTTGTCATCCACATCCATGTTTCTTAAAAATGTATTTCAAAACATTTTTACTATTTACTAGAATATGAGTTAAAGTCATTTATACCCTTGTTTGAATTTTTATAAGAGGTTTATAAAGGAATCTTTCCATCATTTTCCAAACAAGGTGCTTTTTAACCTTTTCGACAGAATTAAGGTAAGAATGTTTTTTTAACTTATACGGCGGGTGCGACTATTTTCCGCCGTTATAAAATCTTCGAAGCTTCCCTTACAAGCTTATAAGAATATTTTCCAAGAAAATTTTTTATTTTATAAATATATGACTCTTAAATGATTTCAAAATACAAAGAGATATTTCTCTAAAAAGAGTTTTGATTTCATCTATGTCAACATCCTTTGATGGATTGTACACTTATTTGAAGTTGATTTATTATGATAAAAAACTTCTATATTGTATTGAATGTTTTGTGATATGTTTGACTATGGATGTGCTATTTTTATACCATTCATGGTTTATGGTGAAAGTATTCACATTTCGTATGCTAGTTTTAATACGAATGTTTATGTTATGTTTAAACCTTTTCATATGGGAATGCATTGGACTTAATATGTGATGGGTGGAGCCTACTATAGCTCCTCGATGCATCGGTAGGTCTCATGAGAAAAACTAGTGTCTTGGCACAAGGCCTTGGCAAAATATTATTTGTATTCTTGGCACGAGTCCTTGGCTATGTGGTTCTGATAGTCTGGCATTATGAATTCCATCATTATAAAAGTGGTTATTGATATTGCATGTGATTATTCGATTAGTAGAATATCCATGTGAATAAGTAAATGGAATTATTTCATTTTACTTTTTCCATAATATATTGAAGTTCAAGTTTAAAAGGATTTTTTTTAGTTATACATTGCCTTAAATTTTTATTCTTATTTATGAAAGTTTCCGCTATATTGTTATCATTACTGGGAATTTGAGCTCACCCCTTTTCTATGTTTTATTTTTCCCAGGATGTGAAGAAGTAATTTATGAATGACCTGAAGGGATAGTGTGAGGGGGTAAGAGTGTGGACTATGGAGACTATGTTGTTGTAGTTTTCATTTTGTGATGTAATGTAAACCTTATGAATATATCTAGTGTTTCCAAGGCTACTAAACCAATCGGTCTTTCGAGATTTGATCTTTCTTGTGATCATGCCAATGTTATGTAATAATGCACCGACTCTGGGTAACTAGGGTCAGGGCATTACAGTTGGTATCAGAGGAAGTTTAGTACAAACCTTGGAAGCTAGATTTAGATAAACTCTGATTAGAGCACATATATTTAAGATGGACTTTGAGGATTAGTATAAAAGAACTTCCTAGAATTTTGGTATTGTAGAGATTTTGTGAGTTTTCAGAGCAATACATCCCTGTCTGGATATGAGCAGGTAGATGCGGCTCTGGAAAAGATGTACCTAGGGGTAAAACCCCAAAACACCGCTTTGAGCTAGACTCGAACGGGAACTAGTGCATGACAACGGGCCTTGCTGTACTCTTGGTTACGACACTCCCGAGGGATATGCTTAGGATAACTCTCATTTTCTTTAAAAATCATTATGAAGGGTTTATGAGTATATACTTCTTCAAAGAAAACATTATTATGATTATGGATTATATCCATAAATAGTTCAATTTATGTTAAGTGTTTTGTAAGTATGGGATTATGTATTTTGATTCATAAACTGATCTAGTTTATACCATTGTTTAGAAATGGCGCCTAGTGGAAGAAATGGAAACTGTATCAATGCACTCAATCCATGTAGGGATTTCCCTCCTGCTCAAGTTAATTATAGTGGAGCCGGTGATGCAACTGGTGCCGATCAGCTAATCACCATATTGGGACAACTTACTCGGGTTATGAATAATAACCTTTCCCATATGGAGCACCCTGATCCACAGCGTGGAGGATCAATGTTAGATCGTTTCATGAGGAAAAAACCACCAACGTTAAATGGGAGTACAAATCCCTTAGTAGCTGAGCAATGGATAAATTCCCTAGAGAAAATATTTCAGGCTTTGGGGAGTAGTGAAAGGGAAAAAGTTATCATGGCAGTTTACCGCCTCACTGGAGATGCTGATCAACGGTGGTCATTTATTCAAAACACGAAGGAAGATGATGAAGTATAAAATATGGAATGGAGGGAGTTCAAAGATCCGTTTTTAGAAAAATACTTTCCTCGTGACCATCGAGCAGATATAGAAAGGCAATTTATGAGTCTGAGACAAAAGGAGGATGAGAATGTCGCAAAGTATGAGGCTAACTTTACAAGGTTAGCAAGGTATGCTGGAGATTATATACGTAACCCAAGAAGTAAGATTGAACATTTCTTTGATGGGTTTGTTATTTATAGTGATGCATCGAAAAAAGGTCTTGGTTGTGTACTTATGCAGAATGATAGGGTTATTGCCTATGCATCATGACAGTTGAAAATTCATGAGAAAAACTATCCTACTCATGATCTCGAGTTAGCAGCTGTGATCTTTGCTTTGAAGATATGGATGAACTACCTCTATGGTGAAATATGTGAGATTTATACTGATCACAAGAGTTTGAAGTATATTTTCTCACAAAAAGAACTCAACTTGAGGCAAAGGAGATGGCTTGAATTACTCAAGGATTATGATTGTACGATACACTACCACCTGGGGAAAGCAAACAAGGTGGTAGATGCTTTGAGAAGAAAAGGCCATTGAGTTTTGAACGTGATGAGAATTGAAAGGGATCCAATTTTCATAGATCTAGTGAAGATGGAAATGGGAATAACCAGGGAAGGTGAAACATCAATGCTTTTTCAAATGGTTGCCAAACCATATTTACTAGAAAGGATTAAGAGTTCTCAGACTAATGATGGAGAATTTCAAAAGAAGATTAAAGCTGTGAATGATGGGAGATTGAGAGATTTTGTGTATGAAAATGGAATTTTGAAATTCTGGAAGAGGCTTTGTGTTCCCAATATACTTGATCTAAAAAGGGAATTGTTGGATGATGCTCATAGTTCCAATTTCTCTATACACCCTGGGAGCACCAAAATGTATAGAGATTTGAAGGAACATTTTTGGTGGGACAACATGAAGAGGGAGATTGCCGATTTTGTGTCAAGATGTATGGTTTGTCAACCAGTGAAAGCTGGAAGGAAACAGCCTTGTGGAGTATTGCAACCTCTTCCCATACCAGAGTGGAAATGGGACAATATTACAATTGACTTTGTCATGGGGCTACCAAAGAATCCTAGAAGGAACGATGCAATATGGGTCATTGTTGATCGTCTTACCAAGTCAGCACATTTTCTTGCTATAAGAGAAGATCTACCACTGGAACGTCTAGCAAGACTATATATTGATGAAGTTGTGAGACTTCATGGAGTACCCCTATTGATTGTTTCTGATCATGATCCCCATTTTACTTCAAGATTCTGGAAAAGTCTTCAGAAATCCTTGGATAATGAACTTCATTTGAGCACTGCCTACCACCCTCAGACAGACGGACAATCAGAACAGACTATTCAAACCTTAGAAGACATGCTGAGATCTTGTTCACTTGACTTTCAGGGTATGTAGGATCAATATTTACCTTTGGTAGAATTTTCCTATAACATTAGCTTCCATTTGAGTATTCAGATGGCACCATATGAAGCGTTATAAAGAAAGAGATGTCGCACACCAACCTGCTGGGATGACATTGGTGAAAGAAAACCTGTAGGTCCAGAACTGGTGGAGGAAACAATGGTAAAGGTGAAGGTAATCCAAAATCACATCAAAGCAGCTCAAAGTAGGCAAAAGAGCTATGCCGATAATCGAAGGAAGGATTTGGAATTTCAAGTCGGTGATCATGTTTTTCTGAAGTTATCTCCAGGGAAGGGAGTCATACGTTTTGGTAAGAAATGTAAATTGAGTCCCAGGTACATCAGACCTTTTGAAATTCTAGAACAAATTAGGGCTGTAGCTTACCGATTGGCAATGCTGCCAAGTGTCTCCAAAGTTCACGATGTGTTCCACGTATCACTATTGAGGAAATACATGCCTGAACCAACACATGTACTCACCTATGAGGAATTATAACTGAAACCCGATTTGTCTTATTGCGAAGAGCCCATCAGAATTCATGATATAGGAGAACAAGTGCTGAGAAACCGAACGACGCATCTGGTAAAAGTTTTGTGGAGAAACCATAAGACGGAAGAGGCAACGTGGGAACCTGAGGAACTTATAATGAGAACCACCCGAGTATTTTCATGCGGTAGTATTCTGGAAATTTCGAGGACGAAATTATTTGAAGGAGGGGAGAATATAACACCCCAAGCTTCTACGGTACGCTTCTCTTTGAATAATGCGATAGTGTGTGTTGTATGCAACATCGAGTTCTAACACACCACAACCAATCAAACTAGCCCTTATGAATAGTAATACCTACTTTTTGAAATTATATATATTTTATATTTCAAAATGGACTTCATTTTTGGTTTCGAAATATCGAAATTATCCTAAGATGATTTTTTGGTATTTTTTGGAGAACTTCCAATTTTTATGAATAGTGAAAAATACTTAAAAACAACTTTTTTAATCAAGATAATTTATAGTGATAAATTATATTATTGAGTGGTTTTAAAGTATAATTAGAATATATTTTTACCATTTTTATCCAATTATGTTCATTATAATTAATTTCACTTTGAAATTGGACCTAAACAATTGTCAATCTTTTGGTATATATTGTTTCTTAAAAACACGCTATTTGTTGTGACATCGGGAATTAATTATAAAATTAATTAATGCAACTTATTTTTTTGTAATTTTTTAAAATAGACATCATTTTTGAATTCGGAATATCAATTATATCTTAGGGTGAAATTTTGGCATTGTTCTGAAAAACTTCAATTTTTGATGAATAGTGAAACTACTAAGTGGTAGTTAAAAAACTAAATTTTTCATAAAACTTAATTTTACAGCTTCTGTGAATGGAATTTCGAAAATCCGAGAGACACAGTTAATATCAATAAATAAAATTTGGTTCAATGAGATGAAAATAATTTTTGGTGAATAGTAACTTTTTACTTTTATTTACCACGGTTAAAAGTAAATAGGGTAATTAACGGTAAAAATGATATTAATATTACCCTAACACATGTCCTAATTCTATTGGACAAGTGTATCTCGACCAAAAAAACCTTAGGAATAAAATATTATCATTTATGTCCACTTGGATTAGATTAGGACATTTATTATTATTTAATTCAAAGAAGAGTTAAAAGAGTTAAAATCAAAGTTTATTTACTAAAACATTTTTAATATAGGGTTATACATAAGATAAATTAGATTGTAAATATTCATTAGAAATATAAAAATATTTCCTACATAATGATATTTTATTTATAATTTTTAGACATTAAATAATTTAATTTACTTATGACACAATGATGATGCAGTAATTACCATAATAGTGAAAAATTAAAATAATTGATATTATAAATACCCAAATAAATATAATTTGAGACTTTTAATGAATTAAACTAATTTTATAGGATATTATGACATATTAGGATTTATTTAATTAACTTTTTTCGAAGTAATCATTCTGTTATAAGTTTCACAAAAATCAACTATTGAATAGTGTCAAAATTGACATGAAAGAGTTTTTAAAACAAATATTATATTATTAATTGATATTAAATTCCTATAAATCTAAGGATCGGCCAAGAGACTTATATCATGATAGGTTCATCATTAATGGACCACTTGGGGGTCTCTTGGATGTATATAGTAAGTTTATTAACTATATAATATAAAAATACAAAGTGACTTGGTAAATGTCAAACTAATTAACTAAGAGTTAAAACTAAAAGATAAGTTTAATATAGTAACCCAAACCTGTCTAAATTCTATTGGTTGAATGTTTTTATACCTATCCCCACCTTAAACTTTGAATAATCAACTTTGCATCCATTAGAAACCGAATATGAATTTATTATAAATTAATATTTCTAGCTTTTCCAAAGGTGCCCCTCACCCCTCTTATAAAAGGGCACTCCCCCTTCTCATTACTTCACACCTTCAAAGACTTTTGGTTCGGCCAAACTCTACCCAAATACTCTCTAAACTTCCCTAACTACAACCTAGAGGCCTTATTTTGATCATAAAGCCAACCTAAGGATCCCTTTTGATCAAATCAAAAGGAAGAACCCGAAGAAGAGGTAATGTTTTCACCACCCTTTTTCAAATTCATTTCTTCTTCCACTTCTTCTTTCTTTGTTATTACTATTATAAAATAATAACTCCATTATCTTATATATACTGTGATTTTATTATAAATATGGTACAACCATATTTAGTATTCTATCCACCCTTTGAATAACATGTCACCATACGTACGTACGTACGGCTTACCGTCTCAACGTCGTGGTGTAATTGTTATTCAATATATTATTATTTGGATGGGTATAATAATGATGTGTAACTCATGTAAATAATAAATATAACATGATAATGATTCTGTATATATGATATAATATCCAATTATATATTATTTTAATATGAAAATAATGATATTGTTGCTCGTGCGTACGTACGGACTACCGTCTCCACGAACGTGATGAGATTCATTCTCCATCGTATCCATTAAAGTATAAATATCATTTGATGATTTAAAAATAATGTTTAAGGACTTGATATCATTCTGGATATGAATAAGATACAACCTATCCATGACAAACATTCCTTATGTAACAAAACATATAAAAGAAAATGAGTAAGTTAACACCCGAAACGACGATAATACTAAGATATTATTAACAAAGCAATGTTAAAAGATCATATATGATATCATATTAATATATATTATTCTTGTATTATTTAATAAAAATTATTTCACCATTATACAGGAAGTTAACCTACCCTCAACCAAGGAAAAGTACAAGGTAAGGGTTTATTTCGCAATCTCTTCATTATCCGAGGTTGTTTATACGTAATAATATACTGGGATCTCTTTATCATCCACATCCATGTTTCTTAAAAATGTATTTCAAAACATTTTTACTATTTACTAGAATATGGGTTAAAGTCATTTATACCCTTGTTTTAATTTTTATAAGAGGTTTATAAAGGAATATTTCCATCGTTTTCCAAACAAGGTGCTTTTTAACCTTTTCGACAGAATTAAGGTAAGAATGTTTTTTTTAACTTATACGGCGGGTGCTGCTATTTTTCGCCGTTATAAAATCTTCGAAGCTTCCCTTACAAGCTTATAAGAATATTTCCAAAGAAAATGTTTTATTTTATAAATATATTACTCTTAAATGATTTCAAAATAGAAAGAGATATTTCTCTAAAAAGAGTTTGGATTTCATCTATGTCAATATCCTTTGATGGATTTTACACTTATTTGAAGTTGATTTATTATGATACAAAACATCTATATTGTATTGAAGGTTTTTTTGATATGTTTGACTATGGATGTGCTATTTTTATACCATTCATGGTTTATGGTGAAAGTATTGACATTTCATATGCTAGTTTTAATACGAATGTTTATGTTATGTTTAAACCTTTTCATATGGGAATGCATTGGACTTAATATGTGATGGGTGGAGCCCGCTATAGCTCCACGATGAATCAGTAGGTCTCATGAGACAAACTAGTGTCTTGGCACAAGGCCTTGGCAAAATCTTATTTTTAGTCTTGGCACGAGGCCTTGGCTATGTGGTTATGATAGTTTGGCATTATGCATTCCATCATTATGAAAGTGGTTATTGATATTGCATGTGATTATTTGATTAGTAGAATATCCATGTGAATAAGTAAATGGAATTATTTCATTTTACTTTTTCCATACTATGTTGAAGTTCAAGTTTAAAAGGCTTTTGTTTTAGTTATACATTTCCTTAAATGTTTATTCTTATTTATGAAAGTTTCCGCTGTATTGTTATACTTACTGGGCATTTGAGCTCACCCCTTTTCTATGTTTTATTTTTCCCAGGATGTGAAGAAGTAATTTATGAATGACCTACAGAGATAGTGTGAGGGGATAAGAGTGTGGACTATGGAGACTATGTTGTTGTAGTTTTCATTTTGTGATTTAATGTAAACCTTATGAATATATCTAGTGTTTCCAAGGATACTAAACCAATCGGTCTTTCGAGATTTGATCTTTCTTGTGATCATGCCAATGTTATGTAATAATGCACCGACTCTGGGTAACTGGGGTCAGGGCGTTAGAGCCTCTACCTTACTCCTTGGTCATTAAATACCTAGGTTTATGTTATCAAATGATTTTTATGGGTTTTTGGCTTGTTTTAGGCTGGTACTCATAGTTTTAGGGTTTATAAAACCTTAGAAGGTGTTATCGGGTGTGCGTTTCCATTCTGCCAAGGATTTGAAGTAGGTTTCCCATTGCACATGTACTTTTTATTTAAGATTAATATTTTTCATGGTATATTTACCCTCTAAAAATAATTATTATTGTTTTATAATCCTTCAATAATTTTATTTGGTATGAAAAGTGGTTTTTATACCTTGTTTTGTGAAATAGTGTGGTTCAGTTATAAAATTGCTCACCAAGTGTTTGTTTAAATGTTCCATTATCTTTCACACCTATTTTGTGATGTTTAGAACTTGTTTTATTAATTGAAATAAATTTTGGTCATGAAAATTTAGTTTTTTTACCTTTTCAGTTTTAAATAGAATTATTTTCATTAAATGTTGCATGCCACATTTTCAAGAAAGTGCATGGTTGGATTTTGTGTGATCAAGGTGGTATAAAATGATAATTTTGGAATAAAAAAATATTTCCAGCATGTGAATAAAGGTTTTTGGGGTCCTTATATGGATTTAAAATTTGTATTTTATTTTATAAATAAATTAGTTTTGGTTTATGACATGTTTTGTCCCATGTTTTTGGAAGATGGTCTGTTTGGAATCCGTATAAAAATGGTTGACCATTGAATGTGTAACACAATTGTTTTAAAGGGATTATGTAAATGTTTTGATACTTCTAATGGTGGGTTTACAAGACTTTATGAAAGGTGAAAATTTTCTCTTTGATATACGTTGTTTGAGTAAAATTCTTAAAGGCTCGTTTAGCATTTTTCTTAAGAAAAGAGTTTTCATGTGTGCTCCATGTGGGGTCGTTTTATTATTTATGAAATTGTTTTATTAAATAGTTTTGGGGATTCAAAATCTGTTTGTATATGGTATTGTTGGGAATTTGGATTTTAAATAGAATCTTTTAATGGATTTTATGTGCAAAGCCTTGTTATACTTCTTGAAATTATTTTATGAATGTTTTAAGTAGTTTACTGATTTATGAAAGAGATGTGGAACATGTTTGCAGGCTGTTTTGTGTGTGTATTATTTAGAAGTAGAATTTTCATGTGAAAATTGTATTAAATAACATGTGGAACTTGATTGACCACAAATAGGGAATCCCAAGTATCTAGATGGGTAGACGTGTACTAGTATTCTAGTGATCCGAAGTGGTTTCGTCCCTATTTCACGTAGCAAGTTTGAAGACTACAACACTAAATAAACTATGATGATGATGTTGGGTACCAGTTGGTTATGGGTATTGTTACCTACTAGTGTCTTGTGCATGATAATGAATATTTGTTATGGTTACTTTTACACCGAGATATGAGGTACCTGGGTCCCACAACAAACTAGTGCCTAGGGGTGTTCCCCTTACTAGTGCTTATTGGATATTTTGTACTCACTGTTGGAATACGATGTGTTTGGTTGGTAAATTCAGCAGTGTGTGTTCTATTTAAAAGTGTACATTCTTTAGAGAATTCCTCTTGAAATATGTTTTCATTTTAATGTTTCATCTCTTGAAATTGGTTACTTGCATTTCCTGCTTATGAAAACTGGCAAGAATTTTACTTTATAAATTTTATAGCAAGGGACCTTGTTTGAAAAAAACTTTTATATATTTCATTTCAAACTTTAAATTGATGGTTCTTTTATTTTAAGGGAAGTTATTTTGGAATATAATTTTGGGCTAGCCTACTAATTTTTAATATTCACGCCTATAGTCTTATTCTATTTTTAGCCCTTGTGTTGGTTTCATCTTGAGTTTGATCACTTTGGAAAAAATGTGATCATTTTGTTGGAGAGTGACCAGTAGGTTCATATAGATTTTGTTGGTTTTTCGATTTGGTCGGTTGAGTTTTCTGATTTAGTTGTACTTTCTTTTTCATGTACAAATGATGTTCAATTCAATTTTATATATATGTATATTGGGATGTACACTTCATTTCGATGATTATTTAATTATTTATATTTGGGAGATATTATTACCATGTCACTCTATTGATTCCCTTAGTGCTTTTTTCCATCCTGGAAGGATTGGGAATGCCTCTCAGGACTTATCACGGGTAGCCTAGGTGACAAGTTTAGGGTCAACTCAGGCTGTTTTGTGATAAAATGGTATCAGAGGAGGTCACATCTTATCATACCTTGTTTTTTAGAGTGCCCATGTTATTTAGGGGATGTCAAGGTAGATGAAGTAGGATTTTTTGGACTTGAGGGGTAGGTGAGGGAAGAGCATTGTAAACTCTTTCTTGTTCCGATCCTCAGGTTTCCTTGGAAATTCCAGTTTTATTAGTATCTTTGGTTCCTATTTATTGTTTGGTGTTGGGGTACAACAACGGGAGTTGGACTAGTGGTCTCTGTCAGCTCATAGGGCCTGGAAAGCTATGTAGAGCTAGGGCATGGTCCTAATAAGGCTCCCTATGTTGTGGTGTGTTTGACATATGGATGCCAACCATATGGTCAAGTCACCCACGAACACTACTTCACTTTTTTGGGTCTCTTAGACCTTTATTGAATTCTGAATTATGTTTTGAAAATCCTTGTGTGAGAATTTTTAAAATGGAATTTTAAGGAATTTTTAGCTCTTAAGAAGTGGAAAATGGTTTTTCAAAATTTAATAGAAGAAGGGTTTTGGAATTTTTTGTTTTTTGAAAAAATATTGGGGATAAAGTGAAAATGATTTAATGAGATTGAATTTCCTTAATCTAAACTTATTCTTTGTTGAAACAAAAATGTTTGAAAAAATTAGATTATTTTAAAGTGATTCTCAAACATTGTTTTAAAATGGGTGTTTTGGGCTGTTCAAAAGCATTTTAATATGATGAATTGGTTTTGGAAATTGGTGTAGAGAATTTGGCATTTTTCTAAAAATGTTTTTGGCCTTTGTGGTTGTTAGATCATGAAAAGAGACCTTGCTGAATTTTTGAAAATATGAAAGGGTTGTTCGAATGGAATGTTTGTTTTGGAAGTTGTATTAAATGAAATGGAATTGGTTTTTAACCAAGTGGTCCTTATTAATGCGTGAGATGGTTTTTGAAATATAAAAATGGTTTTTTTACTTGGTGGTTAGTATTCCTTGGTAAGGTGCATGATTTTTGAAATGGGTTGAATAATCTGTCTTGGAATGATGTTGTTTTTTCAGCCTTTAGTGGTTTCATAGGTTCTAACATGCATAGTTTTATGGATATATGGATAGATTTCTGGTATGGCATGGTGGTTGAGTGCTTGGGGTTGCACATAAATTTGAATGGAGTGAGACTTGATCAAACTCCATTAGTGAATGTGAAAATCCATCGAGTTTGATTATTTTTCAAAAGTGTTTTGAGTGGAATTATTTGGATTTTTTTATAAACCAATGGTTATGTGACTAGTTTTTCCTATTTCTTTGAAGTGTTGTTTATTAGTTATTCTTCTTTGTGATATGGGAGTCATACCCTTGTTGTGTCTTGATATGGGATCTTGTTGGTGGCTTGGTTTTGGAACAATGCTTAGTGAGTTTCTAAAGATGTGTTTGATGTTGTGATATGGCCACTGATAGTTCTCTATTTAAAATATTTCTATTTGATCAACCTATGGATTCTTTCCCATGTTTAAAAATCTAGATCCACCTATTTGAATAATTCCTCATCCTATTTTTTGAAATAAAGAGTTGTTTGGGATTGATTTAGAGTTCCTTCCTATTATGACGATTCTCTCAGTTATAGCGGTTGTGTTCGGTGATTCTTGGTGTGTTTCCCCATGTTACTTGTTCATTTCACTCCTCATTTTATGTAAGTTAGAATGGTGGTGTGTATACCTCAGTATCTGTTGGGTATTGGTGTTTTTTGAGGTAGTATATTTCGTGAGGTGTTGTGATTTGTAGCTTCTGACTACAGTGCAACAGATGCTTCCAACATTAGGTCTCCAGCCATAGGAATTAGAGTGAATCTTTTCATGCAGTCAAGAAATCACTAGAGGTGTAGGGAGCTCAACAAATCTCCTTCCTCCACCATTGTGGTGAGGCAGTTTCTATGTTTCTATTGTGGTTCCTCATCACTATGAACTTCCTCTTATCGTAAAGAGTGTGGTGTGATTACCCCTCATGTAGTATCTATAGTTATGCCTTCTCAGATGTGGATTTCGGATAAATGTCCCTATGTCGACCACTAATGTGAATCAGGTGTGGTATTTTTTTTACCTATTCATAGGTGGATAGTTTTAGGTGGTTCCTCTATTTCTTTTGTGGTTTCAATGGACAAATGATTGGGTCATCTTCCCTCCCTGCCCTGAGTGGTGGGTGTTTTGATCTGTGTCAAAAGTGTGGGCCCAGTTCTTGTACCCTCCATTTGGGAGTGAGTGGTTTAAATGTTCATGTTGTAACCCTATTAACTTTTTAGGTTATTGTGTGAGATTTTTGGTGGGCCTATGTGGGTGAGGACTGATTCTAGTTCATGTTGAATTTTTTTTTGTTCATTTCTAGTTGGTCTCTAATGGTGGGTAGAACCATTGCGGGTCTCAAAGATATTTCCTTTAAGGATTTGTTGGATGGTAGTTGTTATTTAATAATGGGGATCCCACCCCCCCAAATCATTTGACTTCATGAGTGAACTTTGGTTTGTGTGATCATTGGGTTCATTGGGAGAGTGCCCAACAATCTGGTTCTCAACTTGGTTGTGGAGGTGGTGGCTTGATCTTTCTGTTGATTCTCAGGAATTGGTTTTGAGTTGGTGTTTTCAATGAGAAAGAGGATTAAGTTACATTGGTGGTGGATTATATTTACCTGGTTTGAGAGGATGGAATGTGTTGATAAGTAATCCTTAGGTGTTTTTGTTTTAGCTGGAAAGTGTTATGGATTTCCGGGGGTGGAAATCTTTAATGGTAGAAAGAATTGTCACACTCGGTTTTTCATGTCTTGGTTTTGATCCAGTTCGTTAGAAATACAGATCATTTTCATTGGTTTTGGGTGATATTAATGTTGAGTTTTGAAGTTAAATCTATGTCTAATCATGCTACCATAGGTTCCCCATATCTTGTTTGGGATTTTTTGGATAAAAGGGTGGTTAATTCAAGATTTGGTCCAAACCATGAGCCCATTTCCAGATTTAAAAACAATTTTTTTTTCTTTTATAACTCATTAGTTTTTCAAAAAAATTTCACTTATTACACTTTCAACATAGACACCCATGACCTATTAAAACCACAATATCCATTTTGACCCCTTAGGAAGTCAAAATCAGGGTATGTTTAGGTTACTTATTCAGTTATTGGGCCTGCCCATGAGCCCATTTACAGTTTAAAAAAATATTTTTTCTTTTATATATTATTCAATTTTTAATATTTTTATGTTATTATACCTCTCACTCGATCCCAAAAACCATAGGCGCACCCTCATGTTCCATTTTCCCTCATTAGAGATTATATTCATCAGGGATTAGGGCGAACTTCCTCAGGGTTTCTTAAATCATCTAGATTTGAAGAGGTAATTTGTTTTTTTTCATAAATTATTCTTTTTTTACTCTTTTCCCCCAAATATTATTTCCCTAGTATATCCATACCTAAGGAGCCTCTCCATTTATTTCCAAGCCATTACCTCTCCTCTAAGTATGTGGATCTAAGGGAAGATGAAGAGTTCTCTAGTAATCAAGGCGAGTTTCCTTCGCCTTTCTCCTTTTTCCTCCTCCTCCTTCCATTATTTCGTGGACATATCTTCCAATATATTAATGAAGTACCTAGGGTTTTGTTATCCCATAATTTTTTATGGGTTTCCTGCTTGTTTGGGGATGATATTCATAGTTTTAGAGTTTATAATCCCTCAGAAGGTGTTATCGGGTGTGCGTTTCCATTCCGCCAAGGATTTGTGGTAGGTTCCCCATTGAACATGTACTTTTTATTTAAGATTTATTTTTTCATGGTATTTTCACCCTCTAAAAATTATGATTATTTTTTTCTAATCCTTCTATAATTTTATTTGGTGTGAAAATTGGTGTTTATACAGTGTTTTGTGAAAAATAATGTGGTTTTGTTATAAAATTGCACACCAAGTGTTTTTTTAAAATTTACATTATCTTTAACACCTGATTTGTGATGTTTAGAATTTGTTTTAGATATTTAAATAAAACTTTCTCATGGAAATTTGTTTTTATGACATTTTTAGTGTAAAATAGAAATGGTTTCATTGAATATTGCATGCCACGTTTTCGGGAAAGTGCCCGGTTGACTTTTGTGTGCTCATGGTGGTATAAAATGATTATTTTGGAATAAAAAATATATATTCATAATGTTAATAATGGTTTATGGGGTCCTTATTTGTATTTTTAATGTGGATGTTGTTTTATAAACAAATGGGTTTTGGTTTATGACATGTTTTGGCATCATTTTCCGAAAAATGGCCCGTTTGGAAACCCTATAAAAATGGTTGATCATTGAATGTGTAACCCAAATGTTTTAAAGGGTTTATGTAAATGTTTTTCTTCTTATAATGGTGAGTTTACACCACTTTATGAAAGGTGAAATTTGTCTCTTTGATATACATTGGTTGGTTAAAATGCTTAAAGTCCCATTTTGGAATTTTTCTTAAGAAAAGGGTTTTCATGTGTATTCCTCATGGAACTATGTGGGGTCATTTTATGATTTAGGAAATTATTTTATGAAATATTTTTGGGGATGAAAAATAGGGTTTTATATGGTATTGGTAGGATTTTGTATTTTAAAGTGCATCTTTGAATGGATTTAATGTGAAAAGCCTCGTTATAATTCTGGAAATTGTTTTATGAAAGTTTTAAGTGGTTTATTGATTTTTGAACGGGATGTGGAACATGATTGTAGGATGTTTTGTGTGTGTATGATTTGAAAATGGAATTTTCATGTGAAAATTTTATTTTATGACATGTGGAACTTGATTAAGCACAAATAGGGAATCCCAAGTATCTAGGTGTGTGGACGTATACTAGTATGGTAGTGATCCGGAGTGGTTTCATCCATGTTTCATATAGAAAGTTTGATGATGAAAACAGTAAGTAAGCTATGATGATGATTTTTGGGACCACTAGGTTATGGGTATTGTTCCCTACTAGTGGCTTGTGAAAGAGAAGAAATATTTTTATGGTTACTTTTACACCGAGATACGAGGTACCTGGTGCCCACAACAAACTAGTGCCTAGGGGTGTTCCTCTAACTAGTTCTCATTGGATATTTTGTACTCACCATCAGAATATGGTGTGTGTTTTTGGTAATTACAATTGATTTTTTTTTCTATTTAATAGTCTACATTCTATAAATCATCCCTCTTGAAAACTGTTTTCATTTTGAAGTTTCATCTCTTGAATCTGCTTACTAGCATTTCCTGTTTATGAAAACTTGCAGGAATTTTAATTTATAATATTTAAAGCAAGGAACCTTGTTTAGAAAAAAAAACTTTTATATATATCATTTCAAACTTGAAATTTATATTTCTTTTATTTTAGAAGAAGTGATTTGGAATAAAATATCGGGCTAGCCTACTGAGTTTTAATACTCATGCCTATTGTCTTCTTCTATTTTTAGAAATTATGTTGGTTTCATCTTGAGTTTGATCACCTTGGGAGACATGTGATTGTTGTGTTGGAGAGTGACTAGTGGGGTCACATGGAGGTGTTTGGTTGTCATTTTTGGTCAATTGAGTTGTGTGATTTAGTTTTACTTTCATTTTCATGTACAAATGATTTTTCGTTCAATTTTATATAAATTGATATTTGGTTGTTAATTTCTTTATGTTGTTTATTTAACTGTTTATATTTGGGAGAAATCCTTCTCTTTTTAGTTTATTGATGCCCTCAGTGCTTGTGGCCATCCTGGGAGGATTTGGAACACCCCTCAGGACTTGTTGCTAGCTGGTCTAGGAGACCGATTTAGGGTCGACTTGAGTTGGTTTGTGACAATATAGGGGTATGATATGTCCCTATAGAAATTCTTCCTAATATTGATTTTTAAATGATATGGAGACATGTAATTCAAATAGAATAGTCTCCACTTGGTAAAACTCATCTATAATGACCTCTATCTCGAAATCCTTTTGGCTCTGGAGGGCCTCAATGAGCTCCTCTATGAATTCTTTTGACAGATAGAGAGAATATAGGATTTAGAGTTTATCTAGGAAAACCACTAACTATTTCATACTATCATACTTTTATGCCAAAGTACTACACTTCCCAATTTGGGGTTGTTAATTATTATGAGGCTCAAGATTTGAGGTATTTTTGGTGGACAAGACTGGTGGTTTGATAAAAGGTCTAAAGAGATTTTTTTTTCAAGTGGTGTAGGTCATTCTGATCTCCCCCTTTGTCTTAAAATATTAGAAAATCACACCCCCACTAGTTGGTCATGTAATATGTCTAGGATTGGACGACTTCTAGAGGAATATGAGGCATATCCATGTTTCTATTGGGATTTCTAGAGTGATCACCCATGGTTCTTCACTTCAAATGTGGATTCTTTGGGGATTTAATTGGAATATTGGGTGTGCCCTTGCCCACATTTATCCATATACCCTCAACTCCCATGACTTAAGCCTCTATCTCCCTAGTCAGGTATGGGGGACTCATAATTGGATGTGTATCCATCATTAGAGAAGGGGTCCATTAATTGTATTACATTAACATAACTAAATATGAGATCTTCATCTAATGAGGGTTCTATTTTGGGGGTGGTACTATTCTCTAGATATTTTAGGAAAGAAAAATTCAAGAGTCACAGCTTATGTGAGAGTAGAATATGAATCTTCCTCTTCTTCCTCAACATGTATATAATGATTACGCCCACAACTGAGAGGTGAATTCAATGTCACTTCCCTAGGTGATGGGATCATTATGGGGTTTTTAAATTTGTTCTCTTAGGGAGCCATGGTATTAGTCAACTATCATTTGAGACATCCAGTTTTCAAACTTCTATCCATTCTTGGCCAAAAATTATTTCTAGTCACCCTCTTATTTTGGCTGGGTGATAGTTACACAAGTAACCTATACCAGGTAATTATCTAGAATCACTTGTCCAGAATCAACCATGTTTTGGAGAATGTCATTAAAGATGAAGCAATCATGGATGGTGTGACCCAACCTACTATAGAAAGGGTTATAGTGAGGAAGATCAGTTAGGTTAACCTCATTGGGTTTCTTAGACTCTGGTATCTTGAGTAGATTACTTTCCATGGCTCCATGGAAATAATCAGGGACCCAATAATTTAAAAATGTGTACACTTTATTCATAAATTCCATAAATATTGGGAAACCATGGGATCCTTTTGCTTCTGGTCGAGGGAGATTTTTTTACTGTTGTCGCTCGATGTGAGGCGTCAGGTGATTCAAAACCTACCTTGGTTATTGAATGGGAATTGTTAATGGTTTGAGGGAAACAATAGCAGTATCCACCTTACTAATCCTTCCCCCCTATACCATAGGCATGGAATAAAACTTAGATTAGGTCTGCTGGATGACATCTTCAAGGCATTGTTCCATTTCTACAAACTCAAAGAATTCGTATGAATATTTCATCAGTATCAAAGGTGTTTTCAGGTCATCCCAAATATTTTTAGAATAGAGTTCCATTAGTAGTTCTTGTGAGAGAGGGAACTTGAGTGAATATGATAAACCTTTCTATCTAGTGATGAAGTTAGAAACCCAATAATTTTCATGTTGTTTTTTGTTTTTGAGGTTTAAAATTGTTCTTTTCCTTAGTGTCAAGCTAAACTGATAAAGGAATTGAGGAATTAGGTATTCTCATCATGCAATAGATCATTCTGAAATACTATTGTACCAAATGAAGGTTGGACCAATCAGATCCCATACGAAACATCTCATATCGGTAACCTCCTACTGGCCTTAAGGGCCCATCATTTGGCCGTATCAGGACACAAAGTTCTTGAGATACTGTTCTAGATATCCCATTGCATTAAATCACGGATTCCTAAAATTGGATGGGGAAAAGTGTCATCTGCCCATTTGAGATATGTCTTGTTTTTGGGAAGCACAGGTGTGCATCACTATTCCAAGGCTTCAATTCAGGTATCCAAGGATTCAATGACATTGAGCAGTTATGGAGGTACCGCTATTTGGACCGCCTCCCATCTATAGGAAGTGGGAAAATCATGATGAGGTCTCCCCATTTTCATATCCCACTTATTCTTGATCAATTATAGGAATAAATGATCACCCTAATGGGGAATAAATTATCACCATAGTGGAGGAAAGTTGAGATCATCTTCAACTACCACATTTACATAGACTAGATTCCTAGATCTAGAGCTATCCTGACTCTCAGATACTAATCTTATAGGTGAATCATCTATTTCATAATGTGTGGGAGGAGGTATGTTTTCCTCTATGTGAATAAAATACATAGTAGGAATTTTTCCTCTGAGTAGCTTCTCATTGAGTTATTTGAGATTTTGTATCTCATTCTCATATCATGTCAACCTATTCTCTATGGAGGTAACACTAGATCTTCTAGGTGGTGATGTGAATGTATCCACACCTTTCCCTGTATCCTTGATGATTTTCCTCAATAGAGGTGGAAACTCATTGTTCGGGGGTGAAAAATTCTAGATCCTCCACTAATTCTGCATACGTGGAGCCTCAATTGGTATATCCAGGTCACCCTTCTCTTGAGGTATGTTTTTTCATTGCTTTCCTCTGTATTTTCATCTTTCTTAACATCATGGTTTTGTGTTTATGGTGATAATATTCACTAAAATGTATCAGGAAATGGTAGTTGTCCGATAAATCTTAACGTAATAGGCTGATTCTGCACCACTTACTCATCCTTAGAGGGTTACATTAGGGTCATTTTCCTAACCCTTTTCAATATTGGACCATTTAAGATTATGAAACTTATAGGATTTGATTCCCATTACCATATGTTTCTCTTATCTTACTATGATAATGGTGACCTTGAGGGAATTTTTGGTAATGTTTAACGCACATGACCTGAATAAAATTTTTTTTTCTTGTGGTGGGAGGAATAAATGAGATTCCCATTACCATATGTTCCTACTATATCAACATGTTAATAGTGACCTTAAGGGTGTTTCTGGTAATGTTTGACACAGAATACCTGAATAGAAATGGTTTTTCTTGTAGTGGGAAGAACAAATGAGATTCCCATCATTGATATTTACCTCCCAACATGGATAAGAATAATTCCTTTTGATTTGATTATAGTGATGAAAATTCCTCTATCCCTATTGGATGGGGATGATTTGGAGCCACTATTAGAACTTATTGATCCTATTGTTGAGGACTTGATGATTCTAGTCAAGGATTTGATGACTCTTGATATGAAAATTGAGATATAAATGCCACCATCCCTACGGGATGGGGTTGATCTAGAACCACTATTGATTTTCCTGGACCCTCTTGGGGTTTAATGAACCTAGTGATGGATATTAAGATAAAAATTCCTCCATATATATAGGATGGGGTTGGTTTGTAGCTACAACTAATATTTCCAAGATCTTCTCATAAATTTATGACCTAAGGGGTGAAGGTGGTGGTAAATATTCCTCCATTACTATGGACTAGGTTCACTCCTGTATGAATTCTATGTTAGATGATACTATTATCCATCTACATTCATACAATTGTTCTTGTTTATAAGCTATTTATAATGGAAGGCCATGATGGGAGTTATTTTCTACCAAAAGTTTTCAAGTTTTCAACAATTTTATTTTCCATGTTTGAAATTCATTTCCATTATTTCGAGGGGTTCAACTTAAAGGTATGTTGGAAAAACTCTCCCTCCATTTGTGATGCCTTTGAATATTTAAAGAAGGGGTATTTTATTTTATTTACCAACTAGCATGGGAATTACCCTATCCCCTAATCTCTCCCGAGTCTTTGACATTATAAGATGCCATATCCGGGGGGCTTTTCTATTATGGGGACATAGTGAAGTGAAATAATCCATATTTTACCCATCATCAGATACATACATCTGATAGGGACTTGGAAATTAGTTGATAGAGAGTTATCATGATATGAATACAAATAATACAAAATCATTTTTCATGAACTTCCATCCTTGGGTTCTAGGATATGGAGAATACGACCATGTCTAGACGACAACATAGTGTATTTATGGTATAAAGGTGACCCTTATATCATAGATAATGGAGGTGTCTATCCTTTTAGTACTGATGAGTTTCCCACATATTTTGGCCTATCTGGGATATGTACTCCTTATATAGCTCATATGGGATCTCATATTCAGAAGTGGTGAGAGTCCAAAACATGTTTGGGAGGTTTTTTCTAGCTAAATCTATCCATATATCCAAGTCATCATCCTATTAATAAGATTTATATGCCTCCAACTAGTCATAACATATAATTTTCTTCTCTAGGTCACTTATTAATCATGGTGAAGTGTTTTTTATAGTTTATGGGGCACTATGGTGTTTCATGCACCTATATATATGAAGGTGTTTGAGTTTTGATAACCCATCTATAAAGATGTGTCTAGGAGGGGGGGGGGGATTTTCTTGTATGAGATAGATAACACTATATAGTGGTTGAAAAAATTAGATATTAGGAGTAGAGTCCCTGTGATCCGTCTCTACACAACCTCGAAGAGGTCTATTGAGGAAATGATCACCTTCTTCTTCGACTAAAGAGTCAACAGAACCTTGAGGTGTTGCAGATATGCATCAAATAACCTCAAAGACACTAGCATTGAGAAGATTAGGGATATGAGGTTCATTCTATGTCATGTATAGAATATCCCTTTTGGGACTAAGTAGGGATATGAGAATGATTTATGATGGATTCCAAAATATATTAATTAGCATTTTGTGATCCCAGAATATGATCCAACTTCTAAGAAGCTCTTGGAGTATGATGGTGAGCTTCTGTAATATTGGTAGGAATATGAGCCTACCTATGGGTGGTTACTGAAATATTCTGGTAAATCCTAAACAAGGAAGGTATATGATTCCAATTAAAATATGCATTCACCATCATAATATACTAGTAGACCTATGAAATGGGAGAAGTTATATGAGCCTCATCCTGTATAGCCTCTGAAGGATGCTGGTGATGTTTTTCATCAATATAAGTAGGGATATGAGCCTAGATCCCGTGAGTTGATGGAGTATTCTTATGAGCTACACTCATAGTAATATGAGCTTTTCCTAAGACCTATTTTTTGGGACCAAGTTGGATGGAGAAGGAAGTTTGAAGATTTAGCTTTTACAGAGTGTTGTCTTTTGTTGTCAAAGAAGACAAATCAATTCACTTTGTAAAGGACTTGAAAATAGAAGATACTTTACTGCTATGTATTTCAAAAATATCATAAGTTAGGAGAACTTGTGATGCAAGCCTTATTAAGGAAAGGGGGATAAATGATGATGCTAGTCATATACAGTTTTTATTGGAAGGAATGATGCTACTGGAAGATTGGAAAGTTTCAGTACTTCCCATTATAACTATGACGATGCTTAATCTGATCTATCAAAGAATATATATCACGATAGTGGAGTTTATTATGAAAGATGAAGAATGGTTATGGGACGTAGTGAAGAGATAAATGACAAAGGAACGGACAATCTGAAGGTGGCACAAAAGAACAGTTTAAGGTGGTGCTGTTTTCCTGTGTTTGCCAAATTTTAGAGCCTAAAAATTGGGAGATGAACAAATGTGTTTTGAATAATGGATGATGCACGCAAGATTGAAGATGGTTTATATTTTTGCGCGCAAGGTATGATTTAATTTCAGAACATTGAAAAAAGTAAAAGGCATGCAGTGCGTGAAAAATTGGGCAGAGTGCGCGAAAAAATAAAGGTTGCGTGAAATATTTGCGGGATGCATGAAATATCAGCGGGATGAGTGAAAAAATAAATCACTACATGAAATATTAGTAGGATGCGTGAAAAATAAAGCAGTTCATGAAATAAAGAAATGAAGTTTTTCATGCAAGAGGTGTTTCGAGATATGAAGCTCAAAAAATAGAAAAGGCATGAGGTGCTCCAAAAATTAGAGCATTGCGCGAAATATGATTTCATGTGAAAGAGTTTTAATGCGCACGAAGGGGGGTTTTATGCATGAATTAGTGTTTTTTTCACGGAGTTAAAAATACCTATAAATACGAGGTGACCCCCTCTCATTATGTTATGATCAAAACTTAGAAGAAATCCCAAGCTCTGGTGCGCGAAAAATTATACGCTAAGTGAGTTGTGCGAAAAGAAATGAGTTTTCATGAAAAAAAGGACAACTACATGAAAAGAGAAAAAATTTTATGAAAAAGGGAAGTTACATGAAAATATAGAAGTTACATGAAAAGAGAAAAATTTGCACG
This sequence comes from Viscum album, assembly GCA_963277665.1. Taxonomy (NCBI): domain Eukaryota; kingdom Viridiplantae; phylum Streptophyta; class Magnoliopsida; order Santalales; family Viscaceae; genus Viscum; species Viscum album. The sequence continues at coordinate 826,503,813 of OY728133.1, read as the reverse complement.
AAAAAGGGAAGTTGCGTGAAAAAGTTTTTCGTGCCTAAACAGAATTTTTATACGCAATCCATTTGAATTCCGTGCAAGATATCTTAAAGGTTGCACAAAAAATTTGGAGTCTTCGCACATATTTAGTTGTGCATATGGGAGTTCTTACAATATTCTGGGTAGGAAAGTGAAGTTTTTTACTTCATAGAATACAAATGTTCAATTGTAAAGAAGCACTGAAATACTATAATTCCCTATTTGTGCTAAGAGGGTGCACACACACACACTTGAGGATTAATTTCCAAGTGTTACACGAGTGTAAGGGTATACCCTACTCTTTGTATTCCACATCAAAGGATTGTTTTATAGTGGACTGTGTGGTACTGGATTGTTTCCATACCATACCAAGGACTTAGCTACTCTTTTTGAGTCGTGAACCATGTAAATCTTGTGTTCCTGTGGTTGTACGAGTTCAGCAGGGAAGAAACTCTTTAACAGGAGGCGAAGTTTGTTTCAAAAATAAAGAAACATAAAAAGAAAAAGATATCACCGATTCACCCCCTCCCCCTCTCAGTGATACTTAAATCCTGACCGGGAACTTCACTGTTCCTATATTACTTCGTTAGATCTAATAGGAACATGATTATAATATCAATCATTTTCATTTAGAGGATTCCAATAGTATTTTTTGATAGGAATACGAGCCTATCCCAAGAAATGTGACACTCTCACTTAGTGATCCCCAGTAAAAATGGGGTTATGAGACTGGTCTTATGCCTTTGGAGTATGTCGATGGTTTTTTTCAACAGGAATATGAGCCTTTTATAAGGCATGTGTTTCTCTAACTTTGTGTGCCACGGTAGGAATATGGATATGAGCCTAGTCCTTTTTCATTGGATTATACCCCCTGTATTTTTAGACCAGAATGTGCGCATAACCCAAGGCATGTATAGGACTCACTTGGAGATCCTTGGTCAAAATGAGAATATAATTCTGATGATGTGACTCATCCTTTACCAGAATATGATGATAAATCCTCCTAAATGAGATTAAGAATGTTCCCTTATTCCAGAGTAGCTACCTTTACATACTGATTATTGTGATTTGATACTCTATCTATTTGGATAGTAATATCTTCTTATCAATGTATCTATTCTAGTGATAAAATATATTGGAAGAGTTCATCAAATATTTCTAGAATGTAGTGACACTTTATCAAAGTGTGTTCAAGAATGTAGGACTTCACATTTTCATTCTCCAATATGTAGTAGAATATATTTTTTATTGAAGTGGGGACATAAGACCACTCTTATCCTCTTTGTACCATCAAAATATGATAATGGGATTCATTCATGGGGGTATAGATATGTGACTCCCCCATACTTTTTTAGGAATATGTGTGAAGACTTGATCTGAGTGGGAAATAATATGAGTCTTTCTAGTTGCTACCATTGGAATATACCTATGGTATTTGTCATTGGAATTAATGATATGAGCTCACTCCCATTTATCCATATATTTTCGTTCCTTACAAAACTTCCTTGGTACCCATATGTGGGCATCTAGGTTGGTAATTTGTCAGGTGGTTCGCCTAGTAGGTGACTGAGGGGCACTAGAGGGATGATGCTGGTGATGGAGATTAATAGGACCCCTCCATGGTGGCTCCTAAACTAGAGTGGAGCTATAGTCTACTCCTTGATCTACCTTCCTCATATATGGAAGGTACTGATTTTCATGCTTGAGTGATAAACTTATGAAGCGATTGGAAGTGGAAACAAGAACCATTGGTTTCACTGTATCTTTCTTTGGATGAGGTATACTCATTGGATTCAGTGTCTAGAGACCCTAACGTACAACCTTGAGGGTTAGGATCATACCATTCCAGTGGTATTTCCAAATCATTTTGTTCACCACCCGAAGCTAATGGTTTTAGGTGGGTGAGGTTTTTTTGTAACCCATAGGGGTTTCAGCCATAGATAATGTTCCATAGAATTCACTAGATGAAGACATGATCCTGATTTTGGGTGGTTTTTATGAGAGTATTATTTGGTATCACAAATATAATAAAGAAAAAGTTCACTGATTCGTGAAATATTTTACGTATGAAGCATGATCAATTAGATATGCATAGGTAGAATAATTTTCCTTTCTTATTTTCAATTTGGCCATTTTTCTTGCATGGTCTTGTCACAGTGAGAATGGAATTATTTCATGGAAACCCTGGTCACATAGGATTTCACATTGGGTGTACCATTTCTGTATACATAGGATATGCAAAACTAAATGGACAAATATATGATATGCTACCGTTTTCATCATTTGAGAGTTTCACACTAGGTTCACCATTTTTATTTCACTCAGAAATGCATGGTGTACTAGGTTTAGAAGATAAGGTATCAAACACCTATAATGATTTAGTTATTTAGTCATTACATGTCTTTACACCAGGTTTACCATTATTTCTTCTTTTTTTAGGGTTGATTCTTGGGGTTCAATCATGGTTGCACAATCATTTACTCCCGATTCACCATTTTAATCTCTTAGAAACTACAAATGGCTCCCACATCCATAATAAGGTAGAAACCTGATTTCCATTGGAAGGTGGAAATTTGGAGTTTTAGACACAATCGTACTTAGGAACTCACATTGGTCAATAGGATGGGAGTTTGGGCTCATCACACCCCTTTGGGGGGAATTGTTTAATCTTCCAGGACTATCTTATAGACTAAATATATGTTTTAGAATCTCTTCATAATCCCAATACATGACTATCTACCCTAATGAAATGATTGGTTTTATAATCCTTTACATGAAACCGGGGGGGGGGGGGGGGGTTAAAATAATGAGACCATTTGTGTATATCCAAGGTTATTTGTATGTTTCTTGCTATTTTTTAGCAATGGGTAGCTGCTTATATTTTAAATCCATATAACCCAGAACTCTAGGGTTTTAATTCCATATAGGGAGGTGATTGATTTTTTGAGGATATGATTGAAAATTTATGAGGCATCCTACATATCCTGTTTATAAAATTAATCAAAACCAACATAGTTCATTTAAACCATACAATTTAAAATCATGTGCAAAGGAAATATATGAGGGAACATAGGCCCTAGGTATTGAGCTAGATCTTTTTAAAACTGTCCTATGTATCTTTCCTATTACTGGAATTAGAGTCATTATAGTTTGATCTTCCCATAACTGGATAATGGGCAGTGAATTATAATTAATACACATGAGGGTTTTTTTCCCCATATCTTTGCAATATAGTAATTCCTTTGGGACTTACATCAATGTGATTACCCTTGTATGGGGGTGATCGTATCATGTCACTGAATGGGGATTACACACTGAGGTTACCCTAGCTAGAGAATATTTATTATGTGAGTTATATGATCATTGAAAATCCATAATCCCATGTGATCCATTCTTAGTGTGAGAAATAAGGGATAAAAAGTGACCAGACTCACTGCATATGGATGTGAGACTTACACTCAAGGGAATCCTTAACGAGGTGTTTGATTTGGAGCATGGACATTAAGAAGGTGTCCTATATATCCTATTTATATTAGGAGTAAAAGTTTTATAGTTAAATTAACTTCTTAATCCACTTATGGATGAGGAAAAATTATGACCCCATAGTAGAGTTTGGATCCCATAGGTTATAGTGACCAATCCAAGGAAATACTTACATTGAGGTGGATTCCTGTTGGAGCTTGGGTCTTATGAAGGCATCCCACATATCATATTTATAACATGAATCAAATTTCTCATAGTTCAGATCAGAGTATATATGAATATGTATAATATAAAAGTTTATTATGTCCTGGGGTGTATTCCTAACATGTCCTAAGTGATTTTATTACATTCCATATGTGTCCATCTGGAAAGGCTGACATGTCTTAGGGTGCTTCACATGATTGAAGCAGACATGTCAGAGGCCTATCACATGATTTGGCTAGAATGCATGAAAGAGTGTCACATGAATTAGTTGACATGCATGAGTGTCTTCGCATGATAAATGTAGGAATTTCTAAGGGATTAACATGATCTAAGATGATAGGTCAGAAGGATGTTGTGGGACTTATCCCACATGTCTGGAGGACTTTGCATGACCTGGTTGATATGACTAAAGGACTTTGCAAGACTTGGGAGACATACATAGAGGAATTCAAAATATTTGGGTGACATGCCTAGAGGACTTCTCAAGAAATTTGGTACATGTACCTAGGACTTATAACAACTTAGGATAAATGCCTAAAAGACTTCCCAATAATAGGGAGACATGTTTGAAGGACTTCTCATGACTTCGGTGACATGTTTGGAGCACTTAAAAAGACTTGGTTGACATGTTCCAATACTATAGAATGATTTGGATGGGTCATGTGAAGAACATGAATCCCTTTCATGAAATTTATTGTATTCATATTCACATAAATATTCAATAAATTTTCTCTCCTTATTATATGTGTTTCTTAAGATTCATTAAGCATTAACTTGTTTAGGTTTCACATGACCATGTCGACATGTGGAAACTCCTTAACATAATCTAGTTTTCCAGCCAAAATTCCTTCATGTGATCTATATATCAATCATGAGAAGAATATATTCATTCTTCATGCTCCATTAGGTAATTACCTAGGTTCTGCCTGGTGGAATACCCTTGCGATGATGTAGATTTTTACTTTGATAAGTCCACTCTTCTACACTCCCATGGGCATGCCTTGCATCTCAATTTTTTCCCTTTTATCAAGGGGTGAATTTATAGGCCTCCATAACTCATCTATATGCTACCTTTAATGGTGTATTTATTGAATATGATAGATGTAGTTGGTGGAGGGATTATCACATCATGTGGTTCTCATGATATTATCATTAGTCATTCATGATGTCGCATAATAAGTAGTAACCATGAGAGAACTTGGTCATCACCATATTTATTGGACCCATGGATTATCAAAGGTATTTTACATAATAATGTTGATATGTGACATGGTATTTTCACTATTTAAATGACATGTATTATAGCCTTCATAAGATCAAGACTCATGCATAAATACTCTTGTGTGATCAAATAATGCTTGTCTGGGGTCCCTCGTGAGATTAAGAAGGCCTGATAGAGGCCTTTCATGAGATCATGGTAGCTTTTCAAGAGCCTATCATGAGATTAATCTAGCATGTTGGAGGCCTTTTGTGAGATCAAGATGGCTTATCAAGGGCCTCTCATGAGATAAAGCTATCTTGATGAAGGTTCTTCATGTGATCAATGGAAACCACATGAGGTGCATAACCCCTTCACATGAAAATCAATATATCTTCCATTCTTCAGAGGATTCCTCCTTTTTGAACATTTTATTCCTTATTTTAAAATAATTTCAGGATTTTCCCATTGATTTTAATCAAGTAATAACATGATCAATAGAGGATCTCATAATGGTGTGTGGTTGTTGTCATGGTTAGTCACACTTCTTATTTGTGATGTGTCACGTGACCAAGGATGGATCTCATGATGGTTTGTGAGAGTTATAATGAAAAATAAATTTACTTTTATATGGATAAAAATAGTTATAAGATGGTTTAATTTATGTGTCTAATGTCCTTATCATGATTAAGCTGATATGCCAACATTATCTCACATTACGTGGTCGGCATGTCACGAGGGGGCTTCACAGGGTCTTATGAGTCACATAAGAACATCATATGAAAATTAACCTTGTTAGGACCTGACCCTAGTTTCTTGGAGCTAGGGCCTTATTTTTTTACATCGGAATAAAAATAATGAATATTCATCCCAAAGGACCGAGTATTTTGGTAGATTTTTAAACAAGATACATACATAAGTTCAACATTACAACATGAAAGGAAAAACAACATATAAGCTTAATTGGGAACATCCACAAATATAAGTTTATAACTACTGTTCACTCATAATAAAATCCTTCACATCCTGAGAAAATGAAACCTAAGAAATGGGTGAGCTCAAATTCTCAGTAAGGGTAAGAAACATAGTGAATGATATCATAAACATAAATATTGGGCATTATTAATAACTAAAAACACATGTCTTTAAAAATAAACTTGAACACATTATGGTAGGAATAAGAGAAGAATAAATAATTCCCTAATAAAGAATAATCATAGATATTCTACAAGTAAAATAACCACATGAACTATCAATACTCTTTACATAATGATAGAATGCAAAATTCGGGACATCAAAACCATACCGTCAGGGTCTCATGCAAAGACCAAAGTTTCCATTTTGTCAAGGCCTCATGCCAAGACCATAGTTTGTCTCATGTGACCTACCAATGCACCAAGGGTCTATAGAGGTCCCTGCCCGAAACATAATAATTCCAATTAATTCATCATAAGAATGAGGATAAATATAAACAACATATACATTCATATTGAAACTAATGTATGAAATGTAAATAACTTTCACCAAACATTAAGTGTAAACACAAACCATTCAGAGTAAATTGGTGAATGGTTTTAAGATAGAACATCCATAATAAAACTAATAATAAACAATTAAATTAAATATGGTATATGATATCATAAAATATTAATTCCAATAATACCAAAGAATCAACAAGAGTGTTGAAATAGATTAAGATACTCTTATAAAATCATCGAGTAATTCTTGAGACAAATACTCTTTTACTTTGAAAAGAATATTTATTTTGAAAAAAATATTTGTATAACACTAGAAGTGAATTAATATAGTATTTTAATAATAAAATTATTTATTTTATAAATATAATGGTTTCCAAAAACAGATTATAGATTTCCCTAGAAAATACGTAAGAATTAGAGAAATTCCCTTGAATCAAGATTGTATTTCAGGAATTTTTTTTAAAAGATCCTTTTAAAACATATAAATATCCATAAATGAAAGTAGGATTCTAGTTGGTACATATATATAGAACATTATAATCTAATATATGAATATTACATGTGAATAAATAAAAATTTAATTTAGGTATGTAGAAAATACGAGTAACCCAAATGAAAATGGAGGTTCAGGTAGAAAACCCTTACCTTAAGTTCGAAGGTGTTCTTAAATTGATATTAATGACCTGAATAATTAAAATTTAGGTTCATAAAATAATTATTATAGAGCCTAATCTATATTTAATTGATTTATTATAACCTTATTATGTTCATTCGTGGCCTTTTGATGGGTTAAAAGATTCAATTTTATTGTTTGGGAGTGTTTTCTTCCTTGGTTTTCAGGATCGGTTTACTTATCTTCATGTATGGATAAACATGTACAATGAGAATGGTTTTACAGAATAAAATTTGTATGTTATTAGTGAAAAACCATAATATTACATGTTCAAATTTTTTTTTGGTTATTGGTATTGAATATGAATCATTATATAAAACTTTAATGAAAATTATTTGGGTTATTTGGTGGTTCTTGATCACAATAAAATCATTTTTATTTATAAATTAATATCATGAATACGAAAGGATTAAAAAACATTAAATAAGTTAAAATACATATATTATATTCTATTTCAACCATAAAAATGGTTTCGAGACAAGAATTGAATATGTTAATAGAAATTGAATACCCATCCTCTTTGAATGTGATAAATTAACACTTCTCGGATGATGTTTTCATTTTTAGTATAAAATAATAGGAAAGGAGAGATGTTGAAGAATTATTACTTTATAATAAAAACATTTCAGTACATTTATGTTAATGGATTCATCAAATCATTTGGATTAATGGAGGTAATTATAGAAAAATAAGATAAAGGAACTTGAAATAAAAGAAATGAAAAGAGGAATTTACCTCTTGAATTATTCTTCATTGAGAGCCTCCTTAGGGGAGAGGTTTTGGCCTTTTTATGAGAAAAAAGGTTTATGGACGTGAGGGAGGAGTTTGGGAGGATATTTAAGATTAATTTCGACTTTGAAAAAGGCTTTAGAGGAGTGAAGAGAAGAGGGGGTGAGTGAGGTTTTTATAGTGGAGGGGAAGAGGGTTTTCCCATTATTTTATTATTTTTCCAAAGACAAATAATAGTGTTGATTATTGTGACCAAATATAGTAATAAGTTAATGTGAGTTTTAAACAATGGTCATTTAAATCATCCATTACTCAATCATGATGTATAAATTCACCTATTTAGCATATTTTGTAAATTATAGAATTTCACTATTCACCAAAAAATCAAGTATTTCAAAAAAATCCAAAAAATTCACCCTAACAATTTTTTGACATGAATAATTCAAAAATGAACTCCATTTTTTGAATTTTTTTTTATAAATTCTTTAAATTTATTTTATAAATAAAATCATTATTTATTCAAAAAACAACATTTAAACTATAACTCGTTTTATAACACCTTGAAAAATCATTAAAGGTCCCATAAAATTATCTTATAACCATAAGACAATAAAATAAAAATTTATGATTACATTTTATGAAAATATATTTCCATTTTAAATTATTAAATTAATCTTAAAATTTTAATTAAAATATTTATAACATAAAAATACCAATACTTATACTATGATCATTTTTCACTTATAAGATGTCAAAATTGTATTTATACAATCATGGATGAAGTTTTTATTTTTTTGGCTGACTTACTATTCATTACTATTCATTACTATTTATAAGGGTATGTTACTATTCATAAAAAAACTAACTTGATTCTATCAAACTCTAAATATCATACTGAATACAACCGTGTATGTCAATTTTTCAAAATTCCAATCACAGAGGTGGTAAAACTATGTTTACTAGCTAGTTTATAACAATGTGGTGTTTTGTAGAGACTCAGTGTTTCATGCTTTAAATATTAAATTTATTTGAAAATTCCTGGGGTGTTACATATTCCCATCGTTACAAAAATTTCATCCTCAAAATTCAAAAAATGTTACCTCATTAAAATATTTTGGTAGTTCTTCATCATAAGATCCTCAGGCTCCCATGTTGCCTCTTTGATTTTATGATTTTCCGAAATTATATTTACTAGTTGAGTCATCTGATTCCGAAACACCTATTATTTAGTGTCCAAAATTTTAATAGACTCTTCATAGTAAGATAGGTTAGGTTCTAATTCTATACCTTTATAAGTGAGGACATGTGTTGGGTTCGGCATGTACTTTCTTAGCAATGAGACTTGGAACACATTTTGTACTTTAGATAGGCTAGATGGTATAGCCAAACAATATGTAACAACTCCAATTATCTCTATAATTTCAAAAGGGCCTATGTACCTAGAGATCAGTTTCCCTTTCTTCCTAAATCTTATAACACCCTTCCATGGAGATACTTTTAAGAAAACAGGATCTCCCACTTGAAATTACAAATCCTTCCTTTGAATATCAACATATATTTTTTTCTTATTTAATATTCTTTGATATGGCCTTGAATAGTATTTACTATCACTTTTGTTTTCTCTACAAGCTTAGGGCCCACAAGTTTCCTTTCTCCAACTTCATCCCAACAAGTTGGTGTATGACATCTCTTTCTATATAATGCTTCATAGGTTTCTATTTGAATACTTTAATGGAAACTATTTTTACATGAAAACTCCATTAAAGGTAAATATTGATCCCACATACCTTGAAAGTCAAGTGAACATGATCTCAACATGTTCTCTAAGGTTTGTATCATTCTTTCTGATTTTCTATCAGTTTGTGGATGATAAACAATACTCAAACGAAGCTGAATATCCAAATATTTCTGAAGACTTTTCTAGAATTTTGATGTAAATCGAGGATCGTGATCAGACTCTATATAAAGAGGTACTCTATTAAGTCTTAAAACTTCATTAATATAGAGTCTTTCAAGCCACTCTAGTTGAAAATCCTCTCTTATAGTGAAAAAATGTGCAGATTTAGTAAGTCGATCAATAATTACCCATATTACATCATTCTTCCTTGGAGTTTTGGGTAATATAGTGACAAAATGATTGGTTATGTCATCCCATTTCCATGTAGTAATAAGTCGAGGTTTCATGACTCTTCTAGGATGTTGTTGTTCGACCTTCACTTGTTGATAGACTAACCATCCTAATACATAATCAACAAATTCCTGCTTCATGTTGTCCCACCAGAAATGTTCCTTCAAATATCTATACATTTTAGTGCTACTAGGGTTTATGGATAAATTAGAGCTATTGGAATCATCCAATAACTCCCTTTTCAGCCCAGGTATATAGGGAACACATATCCTCTTCCCAAATTTCATAATTCTATCTTCACATTTGAAGTCATCCAACTTCCCATCTTTTACAACATTAATTTTTTAGAAGGTTCTCATCATATAGCTGAGAGATTTTAATCCTTTCTAACAAAGATAGTTGGGAAACCAATTGAAAAAGTAATTATGTTTCACCTTCTTGGATAATTCCCATGTCCATCCTTATTAGATCCATGAACACAGGATCTCTTTCAATCCTCATTTTGTTTAAAACTCCATGATCCTTCCTTTTCAATGCATGAGCTACCTTATTTTTCTTTCCTAGGTGGTAGTGTATAGAACAATAATAATTCTTGAGTAGTTCAAACCATCTATGTTTCCTCATGTTGAGTTATTTCTGTGATAAGATATACTTCAGACTCTTTTGATCCCTATATATCTCACATCCTTCACCATAGAGATAGTGTCTCCATATTTTTGGAGAAAAGATTAAAATAGATAACTCAAGATCATGACTAGGATAGTTTTGTTCAAGAATTTTTAATTTCCTTGATGTATAGGAAATAACTCTATCATTAGGCATAGATACACAACCAAGTCCATTTTTTGATGCATCTATATAGATCAAAAACCCATCATTCCTCGATGGTAGAGTTAGGATCAAAGAATTCACTAATATCCACTTAAATTACTCAAAATCATTCCTCACATTATTTTTTCCATACAAACTTAACCCCTTTACGTGTAATCTTGGTCATTGGGTTGGCTAAATAGGTGAAGTTCTGAACAAAATTCCGATAATAACCTACTAAACCAACAAAACTATGTACCTCAGTTACATTCATTGGAGTAGTCCATTATTGAACAGACTTTGTCTTCACATGATCAATGAATTTTCCATCCTTATGGAAAATTTGTCTAAGAAATCAAACTGATTGAAGCCAAAATTCACACTTTCTAAACTTCCCATATAATTTATTTCTTCTAAGTGACTTCAGAATAGTGCGCAAGTAATTTTAATGATCTGCATAGTTTTTGGAGTATACCAAGATATCATCAATAAATACCACAAAAAATTCATCAAGATATTACTTGAAAACATTATTCATTAGATCCATGAAAACAAAGGGTGCATTATTATGTCCAAAAGGTATTACTGTAAACTCGTAATGCCCATACCAGATTCGAAACGCTATCTTTGGAATGTCTTCCTTTCTTACTAGAAACTGATGATATCTAGATTGAATTTAAATCTTTGAAAAATGCTTCACTCAATGAAGTTGATCAAATAAATAATCAATGAAAGGTAAGGGATACTTTTTATTTATTATTATTGCATTGATCTCTCATTAGTCAATGCAGAACCTCATAGATCCATGTTTCTTCTTAACAAAAAGGACAGGGGCTCCCTATAGAGAAACACTAGGGAGTATGAATCCTTTATCAATCAATTACTCTAGTTGTTTCTTAATTTCTACTAATTCCATAGTGTCTATTCTATATGGGGTCTTTGATATGGTCCTTTAATTAGATATTAAGTCAATGGAAAACTCAATTTCTCACTCTGGAGGATGTCCATGTAAATCCTTTTGAAAGATATCAACATATTCTTGAACAATAGGCACACACTCTATTTGAAAATTCTTTTCCTCACCCATAGTTATTGCATTACCTTCCTCCCCAATAATTTAATTCATTAGAGCTACTAGGGGTGTATATAGATAAGAATCATCAGGCGAGGTTTCTTCTCCAAAGAAAAGGGATTCAACACCATTCACAAAAATAATAACTTCCCTCTTATTATAATAGATATTCTCATAATAATGTGAAATAAAACTCATACCAATGATTATATAAAATTATATCATGGGTATGATTATATGGTTAGAAACTAAAGCACATTTATGTTTCATGAGTGAGACTGATCGACACATATTTGTTCTAATGATACATCCCCTAGGAGTTTTGACTCACAACTCCTTTATTAAATCAAATTGAACATGTATATTTTTTTTGGAAAACCGAGGAGATATAAAAGAATATGATGATTCATAATCAAATAAAGCATTGTATAAGTTTGAGGAAACAATTAAAGTAACTATCACCTCATTGTTAGAAAATTCAACCTCAGTAATTGTGACCACATAAGCTTGGCCTTGCTCCCTTAGCCTTCTTTGGGGAATGTTTCCCTAATGCTTAGGAAATTCATTTACATAATTTACCATCTATTTACAACTATAGAATTGAACATTTGCTGTTTCTTTCTTCCCATTTCAATCATGATATTAGTGGCCTTTTTCTCTGTACTTGTAACAAACTCCCATTCCCTTCAGGAAAGTGCCAGGGTGTTTCTTCCCACAATTAATACAGGGTGGAAGGTCAAATCTTCCATTATTCCCCATTTACTTATTTCCTTTTACAGATATTTCAGTAGTCCACTTCTTATATAACCTTAATTTAAAGTCCTAAGACATAGAAAATTATTTTTATATCTTGATAGAGCTTGAGACTATATATTCATATGATGATAAATTCGGGGAGACTAGTGCCATTCAGAGGAATGGTTTTAAACCGTGAAAAAATAAATCAATCTTTATCCTTGGATAATTTATGTAGTCCATGTAATACCTTACTAACCTTGTAAAGTTAGCTTCATACTTTGCAACATTATCATCCTCTTCTTGCTTTAGATTCAGAAACTTTCTTTCCATATCTGCTCGATGTTCACGAGGGAAGTATTTTTCTTGGAAAATTTTCTTAAAATCCATTCATTCCATGTCTTATATTTCTTCCTCATCTTTTGTGTTTTAGATAAATTACCAAAACTAATCTTCATCTACCAATATACGATAAGCTTACATGACAACCTTCTCTCTTTTGTTACATCCCATAGTAAGAAATATCTTCTCTATGTAACTTATCAACTGATTAGATACAAATGGGTTTTTAGTCCCATTGAATGATGGAGGTTATTGTCTCATAAAGAGTTATAACATATCTCCTCCACGTTTTGGATATAGATGATCCATACGGATAAGGTTATTGTTCATAACCCGAGTCAGCTATCCCAGTTTTGTTATAATCTGATCAGCACTAGTCGTAGGTCTATAACCAATATCATTGTCTCTAATAAGAAGGAAATTCCTACATGGGACACATGCAATCATGCGGTTACCATTCCTTCCACTAGGAACTATTTTTAAATAATTTAATACACCAAATTAGGTTATGAATCATAATGTATAATTTCAACATAGAAAAATACTTAGCATAAATTGAAATTCTATACATAGAAAATCTCAGCATCATAACATGATTTATTTGAGGTAAGATTTACATTTAAATCCTTCATAATGGCTTGTAAATAAAATTTGAATTATCCTAAGACTATACCCCAGGAGTGTAAAACCAGGTGTGCAGTAAAGACTATTGTCATGTGCCAGGATACCCTGGGTCAAGCCCGAAACTCCTTTTCAGAGTTTTAACTCCTAGGTACATCTGTTTCAGAACCACGTGCACTGGTAGTATCCAGAAAGAGATGTATTTTCTAGAAATATCCACACAATATATCATTTTCCAAGATTATAGGGTGTTCTTGTATGTTTATCCCCAAATAAAATCTTAGGATTTTGTTCCCCAATCTACTTTTTCTAAATATAATTTCCATGTTTTCTACTAAAATTCCTCTAATACCAATTGTAAGGACCCAACCCTAGTTGCATAGAGTTGGTTCCTTATTTTATTACATTGGAATATAAAAAAGAAATATGAATCCTGAAGGACCGAGTAGTTTAGTAGATTTGGGAATAAGATACATACATAAGTTCAATATTACAACTTGAAAGGAAAACAACATATATGTTTTATTGGGAACATACAAAATGATAAGTTTATTCATATAAGTCACTCATAATAAACTCCTTCATGTCCTAAGAAAATGAAAAAGAAGAAAGGGGTGTGCTAAAATGATCAGTAATTGTAATCAATACATCAGAGTATATCATAAACATAAAAATTTGGCATGGTGACTGACTAAACACACATGCCTTTAAAAACAAACATGAACATATTATTGCAGGAATAAGATTTGAATAAAAAATTCCATAATAAAGTATAATCATGGGAATTATACTAGTCGAATAACCAATTGAACTATCAATACTATTTTCATAATGTGAGAATGCATAATTTAGGACATCATAACCATGCTTTCAAGGCCTTGTTCCAAGAACATAGTTTCCATTTTGTCAAGGCCTCATGCCAAGACCATAGTTTGTCTCTTGAGACCTACCGATGCACCGAGGGGCTATAGTAAGCCCCACCAGACACATACTAAGTCCAATGCATTCCTAATATGAACAAGGATAAACATAAACAACATATACCTTCATATTGAATCTGATGTATGAAATACAAATAAACTTCCCTCAACATTAAGCATAAACACTAACCATTCAGAGTAAATTGATGAATGGTTTTAAGATAACACATCCATAATCAAAATAATAATTATCCATTAAATTAAATATAGTAGATGATATCATAAAATATTAATCACTTCAATAAATAATAATGAATAGGAGTGTTTAAATATATGAAGATACTCTTATAAAATCAACGAGTAATTCTTGAGATAAATACTCGTTTACTTTGAAAAGAAGAGTTCTTTTGAAAAAATCATCGATAAAACCAGAAGTGAATTAAGATATAATTTTCATAATAAAATGATTAATTTTATAAAGATATTGGTTTCTAAAAACATATTTTAGAGTGCCATGGAAAATAGGTAAGAATTAGAAAAATTCCCTTGAATCAAGCTTGTATTTCTAGAAGAATTTTTGAAATGTCATTTTAAAAAATATAACCCACATTAAATAAAAGTAGGATTATGGTTAGGTAAACATATATAGAAAATTATAATATAATATATGAGGAGTAACTATGAATAAATAATAATTTAATTGAGGTATGTAGAAAATAAGAGTAACCCAAATGAAAATGGAGGTTCAGGAAGAAAACACTTACCTTAAGTCCAAAGGTGTTTCTAAATTGATCTTAATGACCTGAATAATAAAATTTAGGTTCATAAATTAATGATTCAAAAACATAATATACATTTAATTTATTTTTTATAACCTTATTAGGTTAATTCATGTCCTTTTTATGGGTTAAGAGTTTCAATTTCATTGTTTGGGAGTGTTTTCTTCCTTGGTTTTCATGATCGATTTAATTATCTTCATGTACGGATAAACATGTAGAATGAGAATGGTTGTCTATAATAGAAGTTGTGTGTTATTATTGAACAACCGTAATATTACTTGGTCAAAAATTTGTTTTTTATTGGGATTGAAGATAAATCATTATATAAAACTTTAATGACAATTGTTTGGGTTAATTGGCAGTTCTTGATCAAAATGAACTCATTTTGATTTATAAATTAATATCATGTGTAAAAAAGTATTATAGAAACTTAAATAAGTTATAATACATATATTATAGTATGTTCAAACATAAAAATGGTTTCATGACCAGTTTTAAGATGGTAATATAAATTGAAAACCCATCGTCCTTGAATGTGATAAATTAACACAACCAGGATAGTGTTTTCATTTTTAGTATAAAATAATGGGAAATGAGAGATGATGAAGAATTATTACTTTATCATAAAAAAATTTCCATATATGTAAGGTACTAGATTCATCACAAAATTTGGATGAAAGTAGGCGAGTAAAGAAAAATAAAAGAAATGAACTTGGAATAAAAGAAATGAAAAGAGGAATTTAGCTTTTGAAGTAATATTCCTTAAGAGCCTCTTTAGGGGAGATTTTTTGGTATTTTTACAAGAAAAAAGGATACTAGACATGGGGTAGGAGCTTGGGAGGATATTTAAGCAGAATTTAGACTATGAATAAGGCTTGAGATGAGTGAAGAGAAGGAGTGAGGGGTGTTTTATATTGGAGAGGAGGGGTTTCCCAATAATTTAATCAATATTTTATTATTTTTCGAAATACAAAAAATAGTATTGATGATTATGAGAAAAAATAGTAATTATTTCATGTGAGTTCGATCCAATGCTCATTTACATCAGCCATGACTCAAGCATGATGCAGAAATTCACCTATTTTTCATATTTTGTAAATTATCGAATTTCACTATTCAATAAAAATTCAAGTATTTTAGAAAAATAACAAAAATTAACCCTAACTATTTTTCAACATATAGAATTCAAAAAATTAACTCCATTTTTTTAATATAATTTTCTAAATATTTTTAACTTAATTTTTATATAAAGTCATAATTTATTTGAAAAAACATCATTAAAACTACAACTCATTTTATAACACATTAAAAAATTAATCAAGGTCCCATAAAATTATATTATAACCATACGAAAATAAAATAACAATTTATGATTAAATTTTTTGTAAATATATTTCCCATTTGAATTATTAAATTAATCATAAAATTGTAGCTAAAATATTTATGACATAAAAATATACCAATACTTATACTATGATCATTTTGTCACTTATAAGATCTCTAAATTGTATTTATTCATTCATGGATGAAGTATCTATTTTTTTGGCTAATTTACTATTCATTACTATTCATTAGGGTATGTTACTATTCATCAAACACTAACTTGATTCTATTAGAGTCTAAATATCATACTAAACACAACTGTGTATGTCAGTTTTTAAAAATTCCAATTATAGAGGTGGTAAAACTATGTTTACTGGCTAGGTTATAACAAAGTGGTGTTTTATAGAGGCTCATTGTTTCATGCATTAAATATTAAATTTATTTACAAAGTCTTGGGGTGTTAAAAACATAACGTTCCACTGTATTAGAACTATGAATTTTTCTATATTTATTTTATAAAAGTATTTAGGTGATTATTATGAGTCTATCGATGAAAAACTCACACGACTTGATGAACTAATTTGGAAGCCTTCACATGATCATTAACACTTGTCTGTACACCATCACAAGAACCTGAGTTTTTTTTCAGATGGGATTTTTGTGATCATAAATAGAATATTCACAACTCATGATCTATTCTCAGGAACTTCTTAGGGTCATGTGACCACTTTTATTTCTAGAGGTTACGTGATCTGTATGATTCAGATTTCTGGACTTTATATAGTCTTGATACTCCTATGTTTTTCATAGAAAATAATACCCATGCATCAGGTATTTCTTCAATACAAGAATTTAAATTTTTATTTAGTGGGAATCAATGGTTACACAGAAGAAAAATCATTATGTCATAAGATATTTATTAATATTTACGTCTTTGAATATTCAGTTAATTTAAAGTAAAAAGTCTATAGGATCTAGGGAACCAACTCCAATGATCCTCTCCTCTAATGACTAAGAACATATCATTATTTCATCTTAATTAATTAAGGATGTTATTTATAGTAATATCATGACTCTCACTATAATTTTATTTGTTTCTACTTGTAATTATAAAATCATAAGTGACATCAGGATAAGTACACAATAAAACAAACATGATATATCTTATGATAAACACATAAGGAATATTTTACTCCACCCATTTATTTCAATGATTTTTTTTCACAATTATATATTTAAATAATATAAATTCCAAACATAATTTTCAGTAATAAGAATGTCATCCACATAAAATATCAGAAATACCACAACAATTCCAAAAACCTTATATTATACAAAAGAATCATATGTGATCTCTATGAAACTAAATGCTTTGATTTCATCATCAAACCAGATATTCTGACTTTGAGAAACATTCCTCAATCCATAAATGGACAATTTCAACATAAAATCCATTATAGACTCATTATTAACATTAAAACCTTTGGGTTGTATTATATACACAACCTATAATAGATTCCCATTAAGGAAAATAGTTTAGACATCCATATGATATATCTCATAATCATAATGATAAACTATGGAAAGTAATATCAAAATGGAATTTATCATTATAGATAGATAAAATGTTTCTTCATAGTCAATAGCATGAATTTATTTGAATCCTTTAGTGATCAAAAAAATTTATAGGTATACCCTCTACTATCAATGTTAGTTTTCTTTCAAAAAAACCCACATGTATCTTGTAGATCTCACCCCTTCAGGTGAATTCATCAAGTTCCAAAATTTATTAGTTTATATAGATTTCATATCATATTTCATTGAATTTATCCATTTTTTTGAACTATAACCCTTGACAGCCTCTCATTAAGTTGTATGTTCATAATCTAGGAAAATTAATTCCTCATCATTAGCTATAATAAATACATATCTCATAGGATCCTGAAAAATTCTTCCAAACCATTAAGATTCTTTTTTAACATAAGTTGGTTCTTCTTTCACAACTCTTTATAGAACTAGGTAAATTTTATTCCCAGGAACACTTCCTATTTGATGTTTTTGAATTTATCCCCTTTTAATCCTCAGTTAATATATTCATTATCAAGAAATATACTAGTTTAGGCTACAAAAACATTATACCTAATAGGATTATAGAAATACTATCCCTTAGTTTCTTTAAGACAACCAATAAATAATCATATTTCTGATTTAGAGAATAGTTTTCCAGAAGAAATAAAGTTATATATATGCTTAAAAACCCAAAATACTTATAAAATACATATTGATATTTTTCTATATCTATATCTTATATGGTGTCTTTATGAATTCTTGTTATGGAACATAATTAAGTAGTAATGTAGAAGTTTCTAGAGAATATCCCCAAAATGATATAAGAAGGTGACACTAACTCATTATTGATCAAAACTTGTCAAAAGGGGTACAATTCCACCTCACAAAAACACTATTCCACTATGTTCTTTTAGTAGGAGTGATTTGTGAAACAATTACATACTTTCTCAAATGATCGGTGAATTCACGACTTAAATATTCACCCCTAGTCCGATCAGATAATCTTAATACTTTTTCCTAGTTGATATTGTATTTCATTTTGAAAATATTTAAACTTTTCAAAAGTTTGAAAATTTGTCTCATTAGAAACACATAACCATACTGAATAAATTGATCAATAAATATTATGAATTATCTATAACCATCATTATCTAGAGTACTCATTGGTACACATAAATCACTATATATAAGATTCAAACTTCAACTAGAAATTTCACAATTTCCATTAAAATTTCTTTTGTAATTTTACCTAATAAAATATATTCATATTTATTGAATGATGCAAAATTTAATGATTCCAATAATCTGTCTTTATAGAGTTTTTGAATGATTTTCTCATTTATATGTCCATGGTGAAAATTCCAAAGGTAAGTGAGATTATAATTAGTCTTTTGAATATATTGGATTTTACATGTCCAAAATATATAAACCATTAACTATTTTACCAATTACAAAAAAAAATTCATTCATATATATAAAATAAATATTATCAATTATAATGAATGAAAATACCATATTTTACAAACAAGATACACAAATCATTTTTTTTATTGAAGGAACATGATAACCATTTTCTAATTCTATAACTAATCCACTTGATAGAAATATATCATAAGTGTCAACCTATAATGAAAAAACTCTTAATCTATTTATTATATATAGGTTTACACCACCTTTATTAAACTATATCCTATCCGAAAGTCTATGTTTGTTAATAAAAATATGTAATGCACACCTATTATTTGATAACCATAAGTCAGAGTTGGAGAGATTTATTTCTATGACATTCACATATATATACTCATAATTATTCTTTTTGAGAAAAATCCTCAACCTTAGATACCTATCTAGAATAGTTTTTAGGTCATATCTATAAGATACCTGCAATTAATAAACATAATACATTCCATAATAAAAAAATACATATATGTAACGCCCTGACCCCAGTTACCCAGAGTCGGTGAATTATTGCGTAACATTGGAATGATCACAAAAGATCAAGTCTCGAAAGACCGATTAGTTTAGTAGCCTTGGAAACAATAGATATATTCATAAGTCTTACATTAAATCATAAAGTAAAACAAAACTACAACTAAATCTTGTCTTCATATCCCCTCATACTATCCCTTCAGGTCATTCATAATATACTTCTTCACATCCTGGAAAAATTAAAACATTGGAAGGGGTGATCTCAGATGCTCAGTAAGGATAAAAATATATCGGAAGCGTTCATAAATAAACATTAACATTTAAGGCAATGTATAACTAAAACAAAATCCTTTTAAACTTTAACTTCAGTATAATATGGAAAAAATAAAATGAAATAATTCCATTTAATTATTCACATGGATATTCTACTAGTCGAATAATCACATGAAATATCAATAACCACTTTCATAATGATGGAATGCATAATGCCAAACTATCATAACCACTTAGCCAAGGCCTCGTACCAAGACTACAAATAAGATTTTGTCAAGGCCTCGTGCCAAGACACTAGTTTGTCTCATGAGACCTGCTGATGCATCGAGGAGCTATAGCGGGCTCCACCCGTCACTTATTAAGTCCAATGCATTCCTTATATGAAAAGGTTTAAACATATCATAAACCATAACATAATCATATCACATAAAACATGCATAAAGGAAACATAACATTTCCACATTTCAATCACAAGACATCAATACAACACATTGATATAAAAAAACACTTTCAAAACCATTTTCAATACCAAAATAAAAGAAAATTAAAACTTTGTAATTATTTTTCATTTAAAAAAGTTATGACTTGTAGAGGAAGCCAAAACTCAAATAATGGTCACGGCAGCGGAGAAGTCGTTGTCACCGCATACGTATGACAAAAACACCATTCCCTTTTGTCCTTTAGTAAAATAATTCGTATAAAAAATATTCCTCTTGAATAAATGTAAAATTCAGGGGGGTTTATACACCGTATAAAATAAAGTTGTATATAAAACAAAATATGCCTCAATGAAAGGAGATTGAGATGAAGTCCCTTACAAAGATCATTTTTTTAAAATAAAATAAATCTATTATGTGTATTCACTATAAGTACACATAAAGAAAGTAAAAAATACAAGATAGGACATAATAATATCATGACATAATTTGAAAGTAGGAGATTAACCCAAAGAATATAAATTAGGTTAAGAAGTTCCCTTACCTCGTGTCCGACTTGACTCGACCGTTATTTAACTCCTGAATAATAAACTAGAGTTAATTTCAACTTTCTTAAGAACCTTTTTCAAGTTCATTATTCTTTTTATATCACTTATTACCATGTTATGAATGGAAATCCGTATAAGGAGTCCAAGTCCTCTGAGTGGCATCTCTTCGCACTTCTGCGACAGCTAGGGTTTCCCATCGATTCTCCGTCCCCTTCCCCCTCTGGCTTGGATCGACTCGTAGCTCCATCTGGACTCATATTATTGTAGGTGTGGTTTGGCATCGGGGATGTGCATCTGCATCTGGTGGGGTTCATTCTTCGGCTCCTGTTCACGGCGTCGTCGCTCGACTCGAAGTGTCGCTTCCAAATCTCAGGCATCCATCCCGGCGTGGCTGCTATTGACGTCGTGGATCAACGTGGTCTCAGTTAGGAACATCTCAGATTTCAGTGCTGATGGTGGATTCGGTTCGATGAGTCCTTCATGACCTAGCCACGCATTTGGATGGTTCCTTGTGTTGCTCGACGTTGATTCTGTGTACCTAGAGGGGGAGGCTTTGGACTTCGGATTCAGTGAGCTTTTGCAGGTTCTTCGTTTTAGTGGTTTTGGATATTTCTGGTGTTTCGGGTTTTCGTCGATTGGTTTTGAATCTAGTGGATTTTTGTGGATTTCTGTCACTGGTTCCTCTGGTGTATTTCTGTCGCTGGTTTCCCCATCACCGGAATCCCATTCTTGGTTGTCTACGGCTCTGCTTCTCGGTTCTCGGCGAGATTGCAGCGTACTTCTCCTGATGTGATGACGAGAGGCTCGATTTCATCTTTCAGCAACGCTCAAGGTTTCAGAACTTTGGTTTTGAGGGTTCGTGGGTACTCTGGAGGTGTCGTGGGTTATAGCCAACAATGGGCTTCTGCGGCATCGAAGACTCACATCTTCGGTGGGATCGGTTTCCTTGTGGCGTGGTGGAATATGTGGTCGAGAGGCGTTTTGATGCGGTCAGAGGTTGCAGCCGCGTCTCATTTGAGTTTTTTGGGTGGATCTGCAGGCTCCTCGAGCGATGGTGGAGATGGGTTTGGTTCGGTATATTTGTGGTGGTCGTATTCCAGTGTGGATCTACGCTTGTGGTGATGGTTTTCTTTATCTTTGTTTTCATGCTTGGCTTTCAGTTCTCTCCTTGCTGTGTCTTCTGGAATGGCTTGTTGTGGAGGTTCTGCGCTACCATTTCTTTGGCTTCCAGATCCAATATACCTTCCAGGTCGGTCGAGTGTCTTGGTTCAGCGGAGGTTTTGGGTTGGTGTGAGCGGAAGGGTTTCCAGGAATCTCCGGGAGATGCAACAGTAGAGGGGGATGGCAGTGGCACTTGTGGAGTTCGTGGAAGTGGATGAATCTCTTGGTTCGATGGTGGATTTCGGTGGAGCTCAGTGGAGTTCTGGTGTGTGACTTGAGGCAGGGAGGTACTCGTTTCCCATGAAGGTTGATGTTGTCTGAATTTTTGAATCTGGATTTGTGGATTTTGGAAAGTGACAGCGGCAGTAGGATTGTGGAAGGTGGATTTTGGTTTTTGTTGTTTCAATTTTATATGTTGTATGTTGATGATCCAAGCTGGCTGGACTCGACCATATGGATCAGGCCCCAAGGAGGATTTTGAGCTGACGGTTCATCTTGTATAGATTTTCAGACTTGGATGTTTGAGAGGGTATGGCTTCAGCCATCAGATCGGGCCTGTGCTTCGACACAGGACACTGTCTTGCTGATTAGCCTTGCAATGATGGAGTGCTTCATCACGATTACATACTGGGGAGGGGTGTTTCATGTGCCAGTTTGGTTTTTTTCAGATCATGTTATGTATTTAAGTTCATGAAGTCTGTTGGGTTTTCCCCTTATTTCCATAAAAGGGGGTTTTATTATAATAAAAATATTAAAGGCCTTTGGGCTGTTGGATGGTACCATGTTATGAACATTATGTAATTATGTAAGTTAATAATGGTCATTTTGTCGATCTTTGGTACTTGAGTCAAAAATAAACTTCTTATAATTACAAGTTGTTCATGTGGTAAAATATCCATTATATCCAGAATTATATTAATGATGTAGATATCATATATATCATACATATCCATTATATACATTCATTTATAATATTACATAACATTTAGAGGTAAGAAATAAAATGCACCGTTCATGGAGACGGTAAGTCGTACGTACGCATGAACGCTACTTTCATTTCTATTTCATATTTAATGGAATGAAATCACAATGATATAAAGGTATATTAAAATTAATGTATAATATCATATATAATATCATTTAATCCATCCTTTACACGTCCCACATATGGCATTAATGATTCAAATAACTTTGAGGGGGGCGGTAGTCCGCACTTCCTAAAATGAAATTATCGCGTTTACCCATAATGGAAATCATAAAGGTATGACATAAATGAAAAATACAGAAGCATAAGGAAAGCATAAAAATAATATATATCATATATAAATATAGTTACATCTTAATGGCCACCATGAGAGGTGTTAAAAGATTATTGAATAATCATCGTTTCGTGAGGCAAAAAATCGTCAATCACATAAATAGTATGTTATTTAACCATTAGAAGAAGGTGTGTGTAAGTGTAAATCAAATAATTCTCATAAAAATATCCTAGTATATTGAAGATACTGGGGTTTTTACAAAATAAATGAATAAAAAGAGTTTAAGGGGTTGGATAAGCAAAATAAAAAAATAACATAAGAGAAGACATTACCTTAAAATCGGGTAACTCTTTTTGATTTGAGACAAAGGATTCCTTGGGAAGAATTATGCCCAAATTGAGGAATCTAGGAGTAATATAGGTAAGTTGAGAGAGTATTTGGGCAGAGGTTGGCTGAGAAAAATGGCTTTGAAGGTGTGAATAAGGTGGTAGTGGTGGGGGACTTTTATAAGAGGAGAGGAGGGGCACTCTTGGAAACTGATAAAATGTTACATTATTATGAAATTATTTTTGAATTATAAAGGTCCCACAATGATATATTTTAAGTATAAGGTGATAAGGGTTCTAAATATTCCCATCCAATAGGTTTTAGACAAGTTTAAGCCTCAGATTTTACATTGTCGTTTCATTTTATTTAAATCGTTAATTAATGAGGTAATCGCTGTATCATCATGGTGTCATAAAAAATTTAATTTATTTAATGTCTAAAAATTATAAAAAAAATATCATGATGTATAAAATCTTTTTATATTTCTAATGAATATTTATAGTCGAAAGGTTAACTTATATAACCCCATGTAATAATTATTTTAGTAAAACAACACATGTTTGTGACAATTTTATTTTTACTTTAAATAAAAAGTTATTAATGTCATTTTATTACCCAAGTGGATCCATGGGGTCCAAAAGTTGACCCATGGATTGTATTGGTCGGACATGACTCATACAATAAGTATTGGACAAGTGTAAAGGTAATTTAATATTATTTCAACATTATATTTACCTTAAGGTACACTAATTACCTTTAATCGCGATTAATAAAACTTAAAAGTTACTATTCACCAAAAATTATTTTAATCCCATTGAACCAAATTTTACATCCTAATGACAATGAATTATGTCAGATTTTGGAAATTCAAATCACAGAGGTGGTAAAATTTCATTTAAATGAAAAATCAGTTTTTTAACTACCACTTAGTGGTTTCACTATTCATCAAAAATCGAAGTTTTTCAGAACAACACCAAAAATTAACCATAAGATATATTTGATATTCCTAATTCAAAAATGATGTCTATTTTACAAAATTAAAATCTTATAATTTGAATTAATTAATTTAATAATTAATTCCTGCTGTCACAACAAATAGCGTGTTTTTAAGAAAGAATATCAATCAAAAGATTGACAATTATTTATGTCCAACTTCAAAGTGAAATTAATTATAATGACCACCATTGGATAAAATGGTAAAAATATATTCTAATTACACTTTATAACCACTCAATTTTATAATTTATCACTATAAATTATTTTTATTAAAAAAGTTGTTTTTAATTATTTTTCACTATTCATCAAAAATTGGAAGTTCTCAGAATAATACCAAAAATTCAACATAGGCTAATTTTGATATTACGAATCCAAAAATGAAGTCCATTTTGAAATATAAAATTTATATAATTTCAAAAAGTGGGTATTAATATTCATAAATGCTACTTTTATTGGTCGCGGTGTGTTAGAACTCGAGGTTGCATACAACACACGCTACTCTATTATTCAAAGAGGAGCGTACCATGGAAGCTTAGGGTGTTACATTATCACCTGCTTTAATAAATTGTGTCCTCACAATTTGAAATTGTTCTTCAAAAATAAAAGGTTGAAAATAGAAAATACCTTTTTGGAAAACCCACATCAGAAATAGGGTTAATAAAAATATAACTTTAAAAGAAAGAAAGAGAAGTACAAAGGTCACCTGAGATAGCCCATACTAGGATTCTATGAAAATATGGATATGGAAGAAAAACAAACCATCAAGGTCTGGTGGAGAGTTGTAGAAAACAGGATTAGGAGAAAGTTAACCACAAGAAAATCACAAACTTTTGATTGGTTAAACGGTCATTGAATCCCCAGTTGGAAAAGTTAACCGGCAACATTTTTGTTTTAAGTTACCTTTCATAAATTTGAGGAATTTATTTAAGAGATTTACTAAGAATGTAATGAAATATACTTACTTTTCATGTAGACTTTCATTCTTTAATAAATTTTTACCACAAACCCATCTTTCACTCCAAAAGGTAATAGAATTCAAAAATATTATATTTATCCTAATCATACAAGGTTACAAATATTAACACATACCATTTAGGTTAGGAAAACTATTTTGTAATAACCAGGGACTTCCTGTAGGCTAGTGGTAGGTAATAAAGGCCTATCGCACTATGGTTGTGGGTTCGATTCCTGCAGCTTTGTCCGACGCGACAGGTTATCCCCCAACCAGCAGGTTGTCCCTTTCCTAAAACTATATTATTATAATATTCCAAAAATAATCTTCAAATTTTTTTTAACCTTAAACAATTTTATCCAAAGTTCAACTTAATCCATTCCAACCTTTATAATTATCCAAAATACCTCTGTCCAGACTTTCTCTAAAAGGTCTCTAAATTCCAAAATCAATTGTAACATCAGATTCCCCAAACAAAGTAAAGTTTCTCTTATTGTCACATACTAAAAATATGATTACCTTCATCCTATTAAAACCTTAATGAAAACAACAAGTAATGCAGTACAATCCCTATATATATCACATTTTTCCTATAATCAGAATACAGTCCTTGAGTCCAAAAGCACCAATACATTAATTATTCCACTTCAACTGTAGTAACAACATAAGATTGTCATTATTCCCTTGTCCTTTTTGGAGGTAAGTTTTCCTGATGCTTAGAAAATTCATTTGAATAATGCCCTATTTCCCTATAATTTTAGAATTCAACATTGATAGCCTCTTTCTTTCCCTTACAATCATGAGCCTGGTGACCTTTTTCTCTACATTTATAACAAACTCCCATTCCTTTTAGGAAAGTACCAGGGTGATTATTCCCACAATTATCGCATAATGGAAAATACTTCTTTCCCTTTTTCCCATTATCTATATCTTGTTCCACCATTATCTTATTCTCTTGCTTTACTTTATTGTCATAAGACTTAGATAATTCCTTTTCTGTCTTGATAGCACATGAGATAATGTCTTCATACGACGGGAAGGATTGTTACACTAATGCTCGACGAAGAAATGGTTTTAACCCATCAAATAAACGATCAATCTTACTTCTTAGGTTACGTATATAATCTACAGTATGCCTCGCTAACCCTGTAAAGTTGGCCTCATACTTTGCCACATTCTCATCCTCCTTTTGTCTCAGACTTAGAAATTGTATTTCCATATCTTCTCGATGGTCACGAGGATAGTATTTTTTTTAAGAAAATCTCTTTAAACTCCCTCAATTCCATATTTTATACTTCATCATCTTCCTTTAAGTTTTGAATCAATGACCACCATTGATCGGCATCTCCAGTGAGGCGGTAAACTGCCATGACAACCTTCTCCCTTTCGCTACTCCCCAAGGCATGGAATATTTTCTCTAAGGATTTTATCCATTGCTCAGCTACTAATGGATTTGTACCCCCATTAAATGTTGGTGGTTGTTTCCTCATGAAGCGGTCTAACATTGATCCTCCATGTTGCGGATCAAGGTGCTCCATACGAGTAAGGTTATTATTCATAACCTGAGTGAGTTTCCCCAGTATGGTGATAAGCTGATTAGCACCAGTTGTATCACCAACTCCATTATAATTATCTTGAGCAGGAGGGAAATCCCTACATGGAGTGCGTGCATTGATACGGTTTCCATTCCTTCCACTAGGCACCATTTCTAAACAATGGCATAAACTAGATTAGTTTATGAATCAAAATACATAATTCCATACTTGTAAAACACTTAACATAAATTTAACTATTTATGGATATAATCCATAATCATAAAAATGTTTTCTTTGAGGAAGTATATACACATAACCCTTCATAGTGGTTTATAAAGAAAATGAGAATTATCCTAAGCATATCTCCCAGGAGTGTCGTAACCAAGAGTGCAGCAAGGCCCGTTGTCGTGCACCAGTTCCCGTTCGAGTTTAGCTCAAAGCAGTGTTTTCGTATTCTACCCCTTGGTACATCTGTGCCAGATCCGCCTCTACCTTCTTGTATCCAGATAGGGAAGTATTGCTCGGAAAACTCACAAAATCTCTATAATACCAAAATTCTAGGAAGTTCTTCTATACTAATCCTCAAATTTTATCTTAGGTTTATGTGCTCTAATCAGAGTTTATCTAAATATAGCTTCCAAGGTTAGTACTAAACTGTCTCTGATACCAACTGTAATACCCCGACCCTAGTTACCCAGAGTCGGTGCATTATTGTGTAACATTGGCATGATCACAAAAGATCAAGTCTTGAAAGACTGATTAGTTTAGTAGCCTTGGAAACACTGGATACATTCATAAGTCTTACATTAAATCATAAAGTAAAACAAAACTACAACAACATATTGTCTTCATATCCCCTCATACTATCCCTGCAGGTCATTCATAATATACTTCTTCACATCCTGGAAAAATTAAAACATTGGAAGGGGTGAGCTCAGATGCTCAGTAAGGATAAAAATATAGCGGAAGCTTTCATAAATAAACATTAACATTTAAGGCAATGTATAACTAAAACAAAATCCTTTTAAACTTGAACTTGAGCATAATATGGAAAAAATAAAATAAAATAATGAAATTTACTTATTCACATGGATATTCTACTAGTCGAATAATCACATTCAATATTAATAACCACTTTCCTAATGATGGAATGCATAATACCAGACTATCATAACCACTTAGCCAAGGCCTCGTGCCAAGACTACAAATAATATTTTGTCAAGGACTCGTTCCAAGACAATAGTTTGTCTCATGATACCTACCGATGCATCGAGGAGCTATAGCGGGCTCCACCCGTCACTTATTAAGTCCAATGCCTTCGTTATATGAAAATGTTTAAACATATCATAAACCATAACATAATCATATCACATAAAACATGCATAAAGGAAACATAACATTTCCACATTTCAATCAGAAGACATCAATACAACACATTGATATAAAAAACACTTTAAAAACCATTTTCAATACCAAAATAAAAGAAAATTAAAACTTTGTAATTATTTTTCATTTAAAAAAGTTATGGCTTGTAGAGGAAGCCGAAACTCAAATAATGGTCACAACGGCAGAGAAGTCGTTGTCGCCGCATACGTACGACAAAAAAAACATTCCCTTTTGTTGTTTAGTAAAATGATTCATATAAAAAAGATTCCTCTTGAATAAACGTAAAAGTCAAAGGGGTTTATACACCGTATAAAAGAAAATTGTGTATAAAACAAAATATGCCTCAATAAAATGAGATTGAGATGAAGTCCCTTACAAAGATCATTTTTTTAAAATAAAATAAATATATTATGTGTATTCAATATAAGTAAACATAAATAATGTACAAATAAAATATAGGACATAATAATATCATCACATAATTTGAAAGTAGGAGATTAACCCAAATAATAGAAATTGGGTTAAGAAGTTCCCTTACCTCGTGTCCGACTTGACTCGACCGTTCTTTAAACTACTGAATAATAAACTAGAGTTAATTTCAACTTTCTTAAGAACCTTTTTCAAGTTAATTATTCCTTTTATATCACTTAATACGATGTTATGAACATTATTTAATTATTTAAGTTAATAACGGTCGTTTTGTCGATCTTTGGTACTTGAGTCCAAAATAAACTTCTTATAATTACAAGTTGTTCATGTGGTAAAATATCCATTATATCTAGAATTATATTCATGATATAGATATTATATATATCATACATATCCATTATATACATTCATTTATAATATTACATAACATATAGAGGTAAGAAATGAAATGCACCGTTCATGGAGATGATAAGCCGTACGTACGCATGAATGCTACTTTCATTTATATTTCATATTTAATGGAATGAAATCACAATTATATAAAGGTATATTATAATTACTTTATAATATCATATATAATATCATATATAATATCATTTACTCCATCCTTTACACGTCCCACATATGGCATTAATGATTCAAATCACTTTGAGGGGGCGGTAGTCCGCACTTCCTAAAATGAAATTATCGCGTTTACCCATAATAGAAATCATAAAGGTATGAAATAAATGAGAAATACATAAGCATAAGGAAAACATAAACATAATATATATCATATATAAATATAGTTACATCTTAATGGCCACCATTAGAGGTGTTAAAAGAAGATTGAATAATCATCGTTTTGTGAGGCAGAAATTCGCCAACCACAGAAACAGTATGTTCTTTAACCATTAGAAGAAGGTGTGTGTAAGTGTAAATAAAATAATTCTCATTAAAACATACTAGTATATTGAATATACTTCTTTTTTTAAAAAGGAAATTAATTAAAAGAGTTTAAGGGGTTGGAGAATCAAAATAAAACAAAATAACATAAGAGAAGACATTACCTTAAAATCGGGTAACTCTTTTTGATTTGAGACAAAGGCTTCCTTGGGAAGAATTATGACCAAAGTGAGTCATCTAGGAGTAAGATAGGAAAGTTTAGAGAGTATTTGGGCAGAGTTTGGCCGATAAAAAAGGCTTTGAAGGTGTGAATAAGGTGGTAGTGGTGGGGGCCTTTTATAAGAGGAGAGGAGGGGCACTCTTGGAAACTGATGAAATGTTACATTATTATGAATTTCTTTTTTGGATTATAAAGGTCCCAAAATGATATATTTAGAGGATAAGGTGATAAGGGTTCTAAATATTCCCATCCAACTGGTTTTATACAAGTGTAAGCCTCAGATTTTACATTATCTTTTCATTTTATTTAAATCATTAATTAATGAGGTAATCGCTGCATCATCATGGTGTCATAAAAAATTTAATTTATTTAATGTCTAAAAATTATAAAAAAAATATCATGATGTAGGAAATATTTTTATATTTACAATTAATATTTATAGTTGAAAATTTAATTTATATAACCCCATGTAATAATTGTTTTAGTAAAACAACACATGTTTGTGACAATTTTATTTTTTACTTTGAATAAAAAGTTATTAATGTCATTTTCTTACCCAAGTTGCTCCACGGGGTCCCCAAGTTGACCCATGGATTGTCTTGGTCGGCCATGACTCTTCCAATAAGTTTAGGACAAGTGTAAAGGTAATTTCATATTATTATAACATTATATTTACCTTAAGTTACACTAATTAACTTTAATCGCGATTAATAGAACTTAAAAGTTACTATTCACCATAAATTATTTTAATACCATTGAACCACATTTTAATTCCTAATGAAAATGAAGTATGTCGGATTTTGGAAATTCAAATCACAGAGGTGGTAAAATTTATTTAAACGAAAAATCAGTTTTTTTAACTACCACTTAGTGGTTTCACTATTCATAAAAAAACGAAGTTTTTTAGAACAACACCAAAAATTAACCCTAAGATATATTTGATATTAATAATTCAAAAATGATTTTGATTTTAAAAAATTTAAATCATATACGTTTAATTAATTAATTTAATAATTAATTCCCGCTGTCACAACAAATAGCGTGTTTTTAAGAAAGAATATCAATCAAAATATTGATAATTGTTTATGTCCAATTTCAAAGTGAAATTAATTATAATGAAAACCATTGGATAAAATGGTAAAAATATATTCTAATTACCCTTTATAACTACTCAATTGTATAATTTATCACTATAAATTATTTTTATTTAAAAAGTTGTTTTTTAAGTATTTTTCACTATTCATCAAAAATTGGAAGTTCTCAGAAAAATACAAAAAATTCGACAGAAGATAATTTCAATATTCTGAATCCAAAAATGAAGTCCATTTTGAAATATAAAATTTATATAATTTTAAAAAGTGGGTATTACTATTCATAACGACTACTTTTATTGGTCACGGTGTTTTAGAACTCAAGGTTGCGTACAACACACGCTGCTCTATTATTCAAAGAGGAGCGTACCATGGAAGCTTGGGGTGTTACATATATGTGGGAGGGTATAATATTTTATATATTCTCATAAAGGATATTTAATAAAAACACTATAATTTAAATGATTATACCATACATTATTACCATTAATGGTCCAGTACCCATATTTCACTATTCTCTGGGTAACATTGGCATTTATCCCATCACATATATATTTGGATAGGCAAGCATGCCAATCATATCACATATTAATATAAGATATTTGAGTATAAACCACTTTTTTCAAAAAAATCATATAGAAAAGCTCAACTACATTCCTATGGAATCCTAATACTATTTGGGTTTCTAATATAATTGTAACCCAAATATCATAGTTGAATATAGGTTCCTAATCATATTAACGTCACTCATACCCAACATTCCTTACATAAGATAACCATGGGCACCGAAATTTGGAATAACATACCCAATTAGATAATGGATTTCTTGAAATTTGTCTTCTTTATAAGGAACCTCAAACTTATTATTTGGGTGGGTTTCATTTAAATTATCACTAATTTGATATAAATTACATGAATATTAAATCCATAAATATTGCATCACATGATATTTTTTTATGTATTCATGATTATAAAAACTTAGTTTTAAAGTCCATATTATATTGACCAAATAAAGATGTTCAAATAAAATTAATATGTAACAATTAATATAGATAATAGTTTGTGTTACTCACTTAAAAAATAGAATCAAAACATATTTATACATATATAAATGTATCATATGTATAATTTACATGAAACTATTTTCATGGATAGGTTTAGAGTAATATGAAATTTAAAATCTCCACATCAGTAAACTTAGATCCATAGATATACAACACCACTTTTCTAGTATATGGATATTTCCAATACACCCCTACATCTGCACATTTTGATTCCATGTAGACCTTATTTACAAAGGTCAGTAGTCCCTAAGACATTACCAATGAAACTTTGGGATTCACATTGTCTGAGAGGATAAGGGTCGAGATCACCACACCCTTTGGTGAGGGGATTCGTTCCTACTATGTGAAATTATTATTGAAGTAAAACACATTTTTGAATCCTTTCTAGTATGAATAATAGTTAACCTTAAGAAATTAATTGACTGAAAAAATGAATTTAAGAGGACACTACACATGGGAATTATACTTTATCTCATTTGAACCAAATATAAAACTACATTATATCTTTAATATACAAAGGTTTTCACTCTGGAGTTTATCACAATCTAGAGAGTCATTGGGATCCTGTGAAATGAGGCATCAGGTATTGTGATGTTTGAATTGATCCCATGAAAGGGGTTACTTATGTATCCATTTGAGGGGAATCAAAACCCATATAGTTTTGTGTTTAGACATGTTGTTCCCCTTTTAAGGTTGTGTGATAAGGATCATAGTGGTTCCTTTTAAGGTTGTGAATCCACGAATGCTTCCAAGTAGTTTTAAATAATATCGATTCAATTTTTATGTGAAAGGTACTTATAAATGGTTTTTGTGGGACCTACATATTATTATCCACTTATGGTTCATCACACCTATTGGTAACTAAAAAGGAGAGGGTATGATTTGGTGCTTACACCTGGTTGGGTCCCTTTTATCTTCCACATGTTAGACCAAAAGGTAATATTATGATCATCACATAAAGAAATGAGAGATGGATTATCTTATTCTATTCACATAATTAATATTATAATAATTAAATAATTAAGAATATATCATCCCATGATCATCACATATGTCACCTTAATGCCATCACATAAGGTGGTATGGGTTTATTATGATATCAACCTAATAATACTGGTACAATTTAGGAGATACCACCTCCCAAGAGGAAATGATATAGTTATGGTTTTGGGATTGAACCTTTGGGATGTGTCATACAAATCTTATTGAAAAATGAATCAAAAACCATGTATTTCATGTTGTGTAGTTTAACATCATATGTCAGGACTGGACCATGCAGTTTAACATCAAGTAGTAAGGACACTAGTATCATGAACGGTGTGGAAATAAGATATTGAGTAGGAATTACACATGATCAACCCTTTGTGAATCATTCTATTTGTTAGTAACTAAATAGGAGAAGGAATATTTTGGGTCTACACCTAGTAGGTGGCCCATATATGGATTTCCAAATCTATTATATTAGTATCTACATGAGAAAGGGAGACTAGAAATGGTCATGGATTACACCTAGTAGGAGGACCATACTAGTTTAATATATAATGTGAGATGAGTGAAGGCATTTTTGGGAAATAATGAGGAGAATATAAACAAAATTCACTTAAAGAAACCAAAATGATAATATAAAATCATGTAATATTAGAAAATAAATAGGATTAAATGGAGTCAAGGTATATGAGGTAGGGATGGTAGCCCATTCAAGAGGCTTAAGAGAAGTTGGAGCCCAAGATGGGGGCTAGGGTGGAGTGACACTCTAGCAAAAGCCATAGGTGAAGTGGTTCCTAAGTATAAGGCTTGGGTAATGTATCACTAAAGTTGGAGACCTAGTAAAATTGGCACCTATTTATGAGTCTTGGGTGATGTGAAACCTAGGTATGAGGCCTAGGAAAAGTGGAACCAAGGTTGGTGTCCTGAGAAAATTAGGTCCTAAGTGTGAGACCCAGGTGAATTAGAACCCATGTAGGTGACATGGAAGAATTGGAACTTAGTTAGGAGGCCTAGGTGAATTGGTACCCAGGTAGGAGTCATGAGAGAATGGTAACCCATGAAGGTGTCCTTAGTGAAGTTCACCCTAGTATGGAGGCCTGAGTGAATGATCACTTGGGTATCATAGTGATCAGATGCATTGGTGTTCAAGTTTCCTTATTCCAAAGTGTTTGATATCATAAGAAAGGGTAAATTAAAAGGAACTAATAACAAAACTTTTTTCCCTTATCCTTAGGTTTAGATTCATAAATCACCTGAAGGAGTATTTAGTCACTCAAGTGTTTTGGCAGTTATATCTTTTTGGCATACAATTGGTCCACCCATGTGTGGTGTCAAAAATAATAAGAAAAGTGGTTCCTTTTATAGGAAGTCAAAAACATGGAATGTAACCACCTCATGAACACATTTATGGGTTTTGATCATGCATGACTATATCTGAGTGCACACATGTAGGTTTATTAGGGAACACAGTAGTCGGGAATGTGGAGTAGGGAACTTGGGAAAGAGCACATGAGAAATGGTGCTTGAGGGGCTAATCAAACAGAGATAAGTGTACAAGGATGAGTATATGAGGTTGTGCATGTGGATTAGGGTGTAAGTGAACATATATATTTTTCCTTGGCATAAATTGAATAAAATATAAAAAAATACTTCAACCATCAATAAATTTAGATAAAGGTGTCCATTTTGGATCCATGAGTAATTAAATTGATTCCTGAAAAATGAACTATGATCTTAATTATAATATTGATTTATAGAATGTCTTTTAAAAGGAAAAAAATTTCCAAAAGAACCTGAAAAATGGTTTTATATTTTTGACAACCTTTTTTTTAGAAATAGATAAAACACATATCCTACTCTTAATGGGAGGTTCTAACCACCACATCACTAAAATAGGAAATGTTTTATAGGGTATCTGGCCCTTGGTGTGTGAGTAGTCATGTATCATATGGGGATCCCATTTTTACCATCGTTGAGAATAGAGATACATTTTTTTCTTCACTTGAGTTATGTTATTTGAGTGAGGACTATATCACGACTTCCATGGAAAAGTTCATGACATACATTTTCTGGTGCAAAAAAAGTACCCCTTATAATTTGATTCATTGAAACCAAAAAGAATATGTTTGTAAGGAAATATAGGTAACCTTTAATCATTTCTTGAACATTTGTTAGGATTGTATATTTGAATAACTAATGACAGGACTTTCACTAAGAGGAGGATTTCAACTCAATAATTCTTTGGTACCAAGAGGAGAAATTCTAATAAAGGTATTTTTATTTTCAAGAGGAATAATTGACTAAAGTATTTTGTTTTTTCCAAGATTAATTATCATTTCAATTCTTTTAAAATCCTAGAACAAGGTTAATGGATGAAATATTGACTATAATGTAAAAGCGAAATATATGATTTGGGTTTGCATAAGTGATCTAGAAAATACTATGTATCCTATGATAATATGAATCAACACCCATATTTTTATTGAATAAGGGGTCTTTGTGCAGACCATGCTTATGTGTAGGAAAAATTATATTGATTTCATCTAAATGATGGGTTATTAGTGAATAATATACCTAAATTGGTAAACCCATTACCTGGGAACTCTTACATAGATTTCTATCATACATAAGGTAACAAGGTCATATATAATTGACCATTATATAGTTTCAGGTCTTTATAGGATGGGCTATTGATTCATGTAGTTTAAGGTAATGTGATGAGGAACATGTATCCAATAATAATTTTCCAAGAGGTGAATCTCAACCCAATAATTTGGGATTCCCAAGGGGAGTATCTTAAATCAAGGCACTTTTTTCTTCACAAAATATGCATACCTAGATATGAATGCGTATGAGAATAGGATTTTGTAAACTTTTTTTAATAATGGGTATGATTAAAAAAAGTGTAAAAATAATGGTATTTGAATCCAATTGAATAGTTTGGTTATGGAAAGGGTAAATCATAGCAGAAGAATGTATGAGTCAATGAGAAAGTGATATTGATGGGAAAAGGAAATCTATTAGCAAGGGGAGGACCACCCTCCCAGAGTCTAAAAATAGTGCATGGGTTTAAGGGGGACCTTTCCTCCAAGACCGAAAACATCCAAAGGGTTTCTTAGTCGATTAAAGGAAACTACTGTATTCACCATTAAAGGGGGGGTATATACATTTTAATCAAAAAACATGTTATGAATTATTATAAAAGTGGTAACTAAGAGGATTCAATCAAGGTCATGGGTTTCCAAGATGATTATCTATATGAAAAGATTTTAATTGGTGGTGATTAAGACATCAAAGGTATAGAGTTTGTTCATGTAGAAAGGGG
Source organism: Viscum album (assembly GCA_963277665.1). Classification (NCBI taxonomy): domain Eukaryota; kingdom Viridiplantae; phylum Streptophyta; class Magnoliopsida; order Santalales; family Viscaceae; genus Viscum; species Viscum album. Next base: position 826,466,930 of record OY728133.1, on the reverse strand, counting down.
TATTCAAGAATGGTTCAAGTACCATAATGTTTACTTCACTATTTATTAAAAACATTATTAGGGTAAAGGGATATGACACAAAATTTATTGGGTAAATGATCATCTTAATGGAAGGGATTTCTCAATGGAAAGTAGCATCCTTATCAAGAACAAAAATGTACCCATGTTACAATTTAATATTAATTTTTGGGGTAATAAAGATATGATACAACCTTTTCCTAGACTAGGGGGTCTAGTGAGCAGATATTTAATTTTTATAATTCTATTTTTCAGTCACTAAAATCATTATTCCCTTTTAATTTTGTTTTATAACTTTTTTTAATCCATGAAAGAGGAAGTATCAGCAAACATAGACTTGAATTACTCCCTTTAATATTTTTAAACCAAAAAAATAATTTGTGTCTCTTTAATTTTTAATTTAAGGATTTTATAATTCATATTTAAATCATGTTACTAAATTTTAAGGTCATACAACATTTAACAAAAATAAAAAAAGTTTAATGTCATAAAACATTGACCAAAGGTTAGGATGTATATATAAAAGCAATGAAAAGGAACTCTTGATGTGAATTGGAGAGCCCAATACTGATATAGAAAATCTCATGGATAATTTCACATATTTTTATTCCATGATTATTTGATTGAATGAGACATAAAAGTTTACTTGGTCCTAGGATTGGTGGTCTAGATATTTATATATATCCCATGATAATGTGAATCAAGACACACATAGTTCTGATAATGGGTATTTTTTTTAATAGGTGAACCATGATATTAGGGTAAGTATATGTCTCTATATCCATTATAATATATTTGGAAAGAGAAATTTTAAATATATCAAGATCTTATGTAAGGGGTAATTTTTCAATTCGAGGTAACATGGAATAGACTACTCTAAGCAGTTTTTAGTCACCTGGGATAGACTATTCACTACCCAATTTAAAGTCATATGGTACAGACCTCATGTTATATAGTTTTGGGTCATGAGATAAAGACCTATTATCATCTAGTTTAATGTTATATGATTTGGATAATCTCTAACCAAAATTTGAGAAATGTAGAATAAACTTTATTCCATTCAGTTTAACATTATTTGACAAGGACGATGTGCTATACATTTTATAATCATGAATCCCACAGATCAATCACTAGACGTGTTACATTAGTCATGATTATTTTTTATTATAGTGAGAATGAATCTTATGAATGTCACACAATTCTCAAGATCCTCTAATTTTATAAGGACTTAAACTATTTTATTCTAGAGGAAACCCTTAAATATGATGCATCCTTTGATTATATATCCCAAAAGCTGGTGGTAGGGCTAATAATTTGGATTATACCATATAATTACCGCATTGGGTGTATTTATCTTTAGAATCTCAAGAATTTTATTCTCTAATTAATACATGAATTACACATCCAAGTTGTCAAACATAAAGGAATAGACCTTGTTTCATCTATCATAAAAATATAGATAACCCTTATTCATTCATACAATTTTTATTCTTTTCTCAGGGAACTTACATAGATGAAGTGAATATTTTGGAGTCACTAACTCTATTATCACTTCACCAATCTATCTATGAATAAAATCTTTAAAGTTGAATTATCTATTTATTATATACCTTGAAAATTGATGTTATGGGCATTAATTGGAATGGTCTCTCAAATATACCTCATAAGGTATCTTTCACCTTGAGAGAGCAATCAAATTATTCTCCAAGGAAGAGGATAAATACCTAGAAATTTGTTTTAGTTATAAGGAATATACCCTAATTTATCTATCATTAAGAGAATATTGACAACACCGCTTCCCATTTATGCCACATATGGTTTGATCCCTATAGGAAAATGATTGAATTTGATACTTGTGCTATGATAAATTAATTATGATTAATATAGAGGTATATTTAAAATATATTTATGAATAATAAATCGATGGATCCAACCATAGAGTGTATAACTATGACTATATTTGAGACTAATTAGTGATTACTGAGGTTGAATGATGTCTAGAATGCACCAAACATGGGGTGAATAATATAAAAATTCACCCATCCCTATAGGATGGTTTAATTTATAGTAAGGAGGTCCTCTGAAGTAGTATTATAGAACTTCACTAGGGTTTAAACATCCCTAAAGTTACTATGCAGCTATTTTTACATAGATCTTTATTTTCTTCCTATAAATGGGTGATCTATTCTTCAATAGATATGGCCTCATCGAATTTAGGGGGATGAAATTTAGGGGATAAGATGAAACCATTGAATTTCCTAATGTAAATAAGGGTGGATAATTATGGGATTATAAGCATGGGTGGTTAAAGATGGGAGTTTGGGTGTGGGCCATAGTGACTTGCTCTTCCACTAATATCAAGAACATTCTCTTTGAATAGTGTGTTCTGAGGCATCAATAGGATTGAAGATGCCTTGTTTATTGGGAAGCAGGGTATCACCAAGATCTTATTCACCAATGTTAGGAGTATTGTATAGGAAAAACCATTTAGTTTGAGTTAAATATATAAGTGTACAATAATCTCTTTCAATCTTGTATGCATCAGGATTAGGTGAAAATATTTTACAAATGTTTGATACCATGTTGATGGAAACAATGGTTCCCATTTTATAAAACGTATCTTTCATAGTGATCTTGTTTATCAATTGAATAAATTTCATTGAGTTGAAATGGTTATCCTTATCAAAACAGTGTCTCATTTTTGTGGGGAGGTTCCCATTGTCTCATTTAGTGGTATGACACCCATTCACTCATTTGGTGGGAGGGTTCACATTATATCATTTTAATAAGACTATTCTTATTTACTTATTTGGTGGAATGGATCCCATTGTCCCAATATTGGTTCATGAAGTTCATATGAATCTATAATGGTCCCTAAATCCTTGGGGACCCCTAGTTCTCTTGGTCTCACACATAATGATTATATCATATCTTTAGAGGTAAGGTTGTAAAAAGTGTTGTAGTTAGATATATATATATGAAATTGGAGTCATATTCAGTTGATTTAGTCATTCTATGATGATAACATGTGTATGATCCATTAATTTTTAGATCATCCATTCATCAAACATTCACATATCCTTATATGGGGCCTTCTCCCGTTCTTCTTCTTCTTATTCTTCAAGGATAATATCCAATACATATATCATAGGAACCTTAGAGTTTCCTAATGGAACTTGAAAATTATCAATCATATTTTATAGTAGTCTCTTGAATATGAAGAATTATTGGATCATGTGACCTAAAATAAAATGTCAATGGAAGTAATTTGGGTGATTATTCTTCCATGATTTATCAAGATTCTTATTTTTTTGGAAATGTGTTCTCATTTCTTTTGAAGGAAGAGATGAATTGACCTAGAACCTGGTCCTTATGGGAGGAATAAATTTTATTCTTCCTAATTCCAAGGTCATGTCACCTCATCCTAGACATCTTGGGGGTGAAAGAATTTGTTTCTACTATCCTTTACTTCATTATCGGTGATGGTGATTCTTGGTGATATCTTTCCTTGGTTTCACAGATTGTATATTCTAGATGTTGTTCTATAGATACAAACTATCAAAATCCACCAGGATATTTTAGGGGGTGATATTAGAAACTCATCTTGTTGGTTATCCACATATATCTCTATTAATTTTTATTGGGAAAGATGAATTTCCAAGGGGGATGTCAAAACCACCCATATTCTAATAAAATACATGAATCTCTCATTCTCTTACAACTTGAAATTAGAGAGGTTAAGGATAATTATTATCCTCTACACAGAGCTTAATTGGTGGAGGAATTGATAATAGAGATATTCCCAAATTTCAATAGACCCATCTGTAAGGTTTTTGTACCAAACAAATTAAAACATTCTAAAGTTTGAATGAATAATCTGAGTTTGAAATCCACTTGTTGTTTTGGGGTTCCCAACATTAGTCCACATTAGGAATAAAAGTGCGTGAGATGCTACTTTGTATGTTAAATTACATAAATTTTTGAAAAATTGGAATTCTAGATGTTGGGTAGAGGATAATTCCAATCCAAACACTTGGTATATAACATCCTTTTCATTTTTATTGGTGTAAATCAACCATACAGAGCATACATCTAAGAAGTAAGAGCATATAGTAATTATTGGGATACTATTTTTGGAGCTAACACTTGAGTTAGAATATCTACCAGAGTTTGGTATTTCAAAACCATTTGAACTGGTGATTTTTGAATCATGTGATTTAGCCTCCAATGACTTACATTAACTAGCAGACAGTGGTTACCAAGTAGCCTAAACTTTTGATAATAATCTAATATTGTACTCAAATGATCTATTTGATATGATATAATGTTTATGGGTTGGATTTATTTTAACTTTTTGGGTCAACCAATCTATTATCATTGAAGAGGTATAGCTAGAGGTTTCATAGTAACTTTAACTTGAGTATAATACTAAGTGGTTTTATTTCCATAGAGAAATCTAGTATTGATCTACTCATGATTTTATATTCTGGGTAGAATTCCTATTAGGATAATATTCCTCCATTAAGAGGGGGGGGTAAATTAGTGGAGGGCATTTTTTACAATTTATTTATATAAAAAACCCATATGAATTGTTAAACTATGATCCACTCAAAAGTAAATAAAAAAACCTCACATGATAATGAATATAATAAAGTATAAGGGGAAAATATTTTATAGGGTTCAAATGTAGTGTGGAACCCTAGTCCTTACCACAGATGGCTTCTCCTCCCAACCAAATATTCTTCTCACTATATCCCCAAGTAAAACTCACTTATAATAAATCATGTGGTATCCCACTACTCATGCTTGGATTCACACCCAAAAAACACAACTTATCATTTCAATACAAAATATGATTATAATAACTGAATAAGATCACTTCAAAACAAGTCTGATACATAAATAAAGAATATAGATCTACTTAAAAAATCCTCAAGAATATGAAAGGAAATAATTCTTACAATTAAAAAATGAAATTACTGCACATATATTGTCCGAAACCTCAAGTTTCATAAAGATTCTATATTCAACAGATGTTGATCACTGAATAACCATATTACATTGGGTTCAAAATAACACCTTTTTTATCTCTCACTATTAATACTACCCCATGTATAATCAGGGTCTATTATTTATCTCTAACTCATCCCACATTTCTCATCGATAGTTTTTTCAGAATCAACTCTCTACCTTGAGTCAATAGCATCCACACATTTGTATCTATAAAAATACATAAACATTAAGGCCCAACAATATTTATAACTATTGTCAACTATCACATCAAAATCATGGAATATAAAACTGATGCCTAATATTATTGGAGAATATATAATAATAAATGACAATAAAAATCCAAAAAATACATTAATTCTGAAACCCCACATAGAAACAATCCAAATGTTGCATATATTCAGAATCAGTTATTTGGAACAAACAAGTATGTGGATCTCAAAACAAATTGGATACATTGATCAATTGGATATGTGAATCAATCAACTATATAACATATTAACCTCCATGATTTGACATTTTTCTATGTTGGAAAATGGATACATTGGTCACATATCAAAATAGCTAAGTGAATCAATCAACTATATATTATATTTTCCTATGTGATTTTGACATTCATTTATGAAACAAAATGAACACATCATTCACATCTAGAAATGACTACATGGATGGAATGGTTTTGTGATTCTCTTATGTAGCTACATTGGCTATGAAAATCACTTACATATATAAAAATCTATTTGAATTTCTCACAAGAATGTTCCTTTTCCAATTCAACTATATAGATCAAATGACTATGTGATTCATCCCCTTTATAAGAATGACTACATATTTCTAGAAACCTCTCAAACATAAAAAAATGATTCTACCAATATCTATCCCTTTTCAACAAAAAAATCTATCATTATGGAACTCCCTTCCTTGATTTTTAATTCCATATAAACTAGATTCAGTACCAGTTGATTTAAAGAATTAAAGATAATATTTTCAATAAATACAACAACCTAAACTCACCAATAACCATGGGATCTTCAAGATTTTCAAGATAGACCACAATTCAGGTAGTTTTTTCAATATATCCTTTGTATTTATTAACATAAGTTATAAATTATTGGGATTTCCAAACCATACATGTATTCTTAGATCTCAAAGAAAAAAAAACTATTTCGTTATCTCTCATGGGGAAAATTTAAATACTTCTACTACAACCCATGAAATTAGTCTCACCTATCTCACTATGATGTGTGAATACTTATTTGGGATATCATTAAATGTTGAAAAATGAAATTAATATTCCTTCACCATCATTGATGAGGATTATTTTAAGACTTTAACATGACTTTCGCAACTCACAACGCCTTCCTTTTTTCTCTCATCACAAATTGATCTTAGGATTTATCATCATGAGAAAACATCTTTAGAATCATTAAATGTACTATAGTTTACACTCCCCCTACATCACAGAATTATCTGCCCCTTTGGAAACATAATCCAAAGAACTGTGTGGGTTGGGTTTCTCAAAGATACATAACTTCAAGTGTGCGGGTTGGGATGGACATGCATTTTAACCTCAATTCCAAGAATCTCTAATGCAACATAAAATTGGTGAAGATTCTTGTAAGCTTCTCTTGAGAGAAAATATATAAAAGTTTGATTTCACCTAAATCTAATTTATTCATGATTATATGATAATGAATATCATTGTTTTCATATTGAGAGTGTTGAAATGGAATTTTTGATAGATCAATAAAACTTTTATTGTTATGAAGAATCTTCAATAGTCTTTGGATATTAACCCTCAAATCTACTAGTTGAACTTGCATCTATATGGCCTATGTAACTACATGTGTGTACACTACACACTTAATTTAGTTTTACTCAGTGAAATAAAACTCGTCTCTTTTACTATACTAGATAATGCATCCATTGACAACAAGAAACACACCCCTTTATGGTGATTCATGATCTATATAGTAACCTTCCCAATCCATATTAGTGTATGTAATAAAATCTAAATCCCAAAAACATCTATATAATAACCCATAATTTATTTCAAATTTTACATATCTAATATTTATTTTAATTTTAAGCATGTGTGAGTCCTTTAGTTCACTTTGATACCTTGAACATAGAGTCACCGTATAGGTAGTGTATGGTATGGATGTTATGAGATACAACAGGATTCAAATCATACTTATGAAAATATTATGATCATCCATGTTTCCATATTAATCATTTAATAACCTTGTTCTAATTGATATCGGTGTATAAAAATATTTTTTATCTTCCATTCCAAACATTTTCAGAATTTATTTGGCATATTATTATTAATAAGTAAAAGAATAATTCAAATTCTATTTAATTTTCAACCAAGAAAGTAACTTAATTCCACAAGTATTGAAATCTTTAACTCCTTCTATATTTATGTATAAAATTCCTCCCATAAGAAACTATCATAACTAGAAAAAATTATGTCATCCACATAAATTATCACAAATAGTATATCTGAGTAATCCTTTTCAAATATAAGTTTCTCTCAATAGTACCTTTGGGAAAACCTATTTTTACCAACCAAACATCAAATTTAGAATACTATTCCCTTGGATCATGCTTTAAACCATACAATTCCTTTTTCAATCTACAAAAAATTCTTCCATCATTGTCAATAATGAAACATTATGTTTGTTTGATAAAGACTTCTTCTTCAAGATCACTATTTTAAAATGATTTCTTTACATAAATTTGACACACTTTTCAATTATTATGAGCTTCCACTCCCATAAAATACTTATTATATAAAGTCTGGAAACTAGCATTAATTAACTTCAATATCTATACCTTCTATTTGAGAGTATCCTTTGCAAACAAGTCTAGAAATATTCCATATGATTTCATATTTCTCATTCATTTTGTTCTAGAAAAAATATTTTACACTTATCAAATTATTAGTTTTTTATTTAGAAACAAGTTAAAATGTAGAGTTCTCTTCAATTTAGTTGAGTTATTCATTAATGATTTTTACCCATTCAACATTATCAATACACTCTGTCATGGTTGAAGGATTAACCTGTGATACAAGACCTATTTTATTTTCTAATCTTAGCCTTTTTCTAATTTGAATTTTTTCATTATAATTCCCAATGATATTCTATATATAAATATGATTCTTTAATATCTAGAACTGATTTGTTTTACCACCATCACCTTTTGAGTTTAAATAATTTATTTCCCATCTTATTTTATCAACTTCCTTAGTCACTTACTTAGAGATATGTTAGATGTTTTCTATAGAACACTCAAAATCTAATTTAATATGATGACCCATTTTTCCCAAATTTTCATCAATGTTTACATCTGAACAATATATAATTCAATTAAAATTTTTATTCTAGCATCTGTATCATTTTCCATTTGATAAATACTCTACAAATACACCATCATCAGCCTTTTATTAAAACTTTCATATCATGTTCCCTTTGATTTTAATATAATAAATAATTCCAAATTTATTGAAATATTATATTATAGGATTATTTTTGTAACATATTTCATAGGGTTTGGAATGTGTATCATGTATCAAGATACATCTATTAAGAATGTGCACTTTTGTATACACTACTTCTCTCCATAAGTGTTATGAAACATCATTTTCATCCAACATTATTTAGTCCATTTTCTATTTATTTAGAACATCCTAAAAACTTCATATTTGTTATTAATGAAAATAACATTAGTTATCCATTTGAATTAATCTATAAATTCAATAAAATAATGATAAAATCAGATATAAATTTGTCTCATGGGTCCACAAAGATATGTGTGGACTAATTACAATTGTATTATGGATGAAATATCTACCTTCTTGAGAGCCATCTATGTTATCCTACCCTTTTGGCATTTTCCAAAAACTATATCTTCATCTCTATTCAAATTATGAAAATATATTATGAATTCATGTTCTAAAATATTTCTTGGGATTCATTTTTCGAGATTATAAAGCCTTCTATGCCATATCTAGTTATCATCTTTCCTGATTAAGTATCATATATTGGTTAGGTCACCAATCAAGAATAAGTTTCCATTTTTTCTATTACCTTCGAAAATAGTTCTTCCATAACCTATTCTTTTAATGATGTATGTATTTTTATTGAATGTTACCTCATTCCCATTTTTAAAAATTTGGATAACACTTAAAAAATTGTGTTTTATCCCTTCAATATATATAATGTCATATAATATCAATTTACCATTTTCAATATAATTCATTTCAATACCTTTGATTTTCAGGTAGTCATTACCATGTATTATTGACCCTACATCATGTTTCTCAATATTCTTAATAATTTTGGAACCACCAGTCATGTGGGAGGAACACCCACTATCAAGAATTCAATAATTTGTTTTCTTTCTTTCCCTAAAATCCACTTCTTCCAAGAATGGATTTTTTTCATTGAATAATTGAATTTTATTTATTTATCTTTGAGAGAGAATTGACTGGGTAATATATTCATAAACTTAAATCATCTATAGAACTTTTGATCACACAAACCATATAACTCTTTAAGAAAGTCAATTATATTTTCTGTTATCATCTTGCGACTGGTTTCCTTCTCTTCTAGGATTCTTACAGAATTTATTTCCTTCTCATTAGAACTAATCACCATGGGTTATTTACTACTACATAGTAAATAAATGTGTTACAAAATTTTATAAGATTTATACCAAATCATTCCAAAACACAAACAATAACCCTGAAATCTTTGGTTCCTTGAGAAACCAAGGTTATATCTAGAAATATTATATCCTGAATTTGACGTTTGTTGTACCACTTAGGACTGATTTTGCATCTGATTTTGAAAAGAAAATTCCTTAAATATTATTCTATAATCTAGATATTTTATAGGTAATTTTTATTTATTATTCCTAGTAAAATATTTCCAGATTTAGGACTAAAACTTTCAATTCCAGTATTAATAGTTCTGGAAACATATTTTTCAGATGAGAATTTACTGAGAATTTTACCATCATCTTTGGAGGATTATCCCTTGAATTTGATATAGATTTTTAATTACTTCTTGATATTTAAAAGATATTTATTATCATAAATACATTTTTATTATGTCATTAACAATTTTTCATCCTTCAAAGATATATTTTCTTTGAGATATTTGATCAATTTCTCATTTTTTATAGCCTTCAATCTGAGGTTTTTATTTTCTTCTATAATAATTGTATCCCTTTTGGCATATTCACATTTTTCATCAAATAGTTTCCTATTATCTCTTAAAAGAATCATTTTCTCTTTCTTGATCATTATATTTTACTCATTACATGCCTCATGTTCATATTTTAGCATGTATTCATAATAAGTTAGTCCATAATCATCTTTATCACCGCTAGATGAATAAATAAACTTATGAACACAAGTCATAATTTTTTTAAATATATCTTGTGTATCTTCATAATAATCACTACATATGCAAGATCATCCTACTCTTATTTTCTCATTAGATTTACCCTTTTGGTTCTTTGAAATATTTCATTTTTTCATCGACCCTTGAAGTTTATTTTTAATTTTTATTCCACTTATTTCTTTCATTTTTTTAATCATCTTCAGATTTATAGTATGACCTTTCTTCTTTAGTTAATTAATTACATAATTTTCTCGACCATTTCATTTGTAACAGCTACTAGAAAACATGCCTATATTATGTACTTTTACTTTTTGAAACCTTTTAGAAATAAATGAAAGAACTCTTTGATATTCTTCTTCATTCTCAGAATCACTCATGTCAGGAACATGTTCATCAGTTATAATGTTCTCATTTTCATGGATTCAAAGTAAATTTATTCTTTCAACTTCTTTTAGAATGTTGGATGTTTTTTTATTTCATAATAAATGCAAATATTATGTAGTTCAATAATAGAAATATATTCTCTATCTTCAAGTGTTAAAATTTTAGAATCAAATCTATTTAGAAAATTTCTCATCAATTTATTAACAATCATGGTGTAATAAATATTCCTACCAAAGACTCAAATATTAATCAAAATATCATTTAATCAAGTAAATAATTCATCAACACATTCATCCTGTACTATTTTAATGTCTTCAAATTTTCTTATCCATATTTGTAGCTCTCCTTATTTGACCTTCAAATTTCCCTCATAATTACATTACAAATTATCTCAAATTTATTTTGAAGTTTTTAGACCCATATATTTCATTTAAAAGTTATCTAATAATGACATGAGAATAGTATTTTGAGATTTTCCATATATATCCATGTTTCTCTTATTAACAAACACCATCTGACCATCATTCGCAAATGGTGGAAAACCCACTATCACAGCATCACAGACATCCAGACCCAAAGTTGAAAGATATTAAAAATTTGATTCTTACAGTTGTGTAAATTTTTCTATAAAATTTAGGTATACCTATAATGTTAACTGATTTGATATTATCCATGGATCATAGGAAAATTAATTGTATCCTACAAAGGGAACCTAGCTCTAATACCAATTAAAGTGCCTATTAGGATCAATTTCTTCCACTGAGAGGGTGGGGGGTTGAATCTGTGGGGGGTAGTTTTTTAAATTTATATTGAATATTGAAACCTATTAATCTTTTTAGAGTACAATAGACTCAAAATTAAATAACACAACCGCACACGATCATGAAGAAAATAAAGAGAAATGGGAATGTAGATTTTATAAGGTTCAGATCCAATGTAGAATCCTACTCCATGTCATGACTAGTTAATCCCTCTAAAAAGAATTATTTTCACTAAATCCACAAGTGAAATTTACTTATAAGAAATAATATATCATCCCACCACACATTTCAAGATTAAAACCCAACAACAAAGCCTCCCATTGTAATAAAAATATGATTAATAAAAATTGAATAAGATCATAAGAAAACTAGGTTTCTTTAGTAAGTAAGAACACGTATCACCTTACATGAGCCTCAATAATATGAAAGGAAGTACTTCCCCCAATATAGTCAGTAAATTTATACACACATATTTTCAAAACACCAATTATCTTAAAGATGTGGGATTCGATGGATGTTGATCACTGAATAACCAGATTACCTCAGCTTTATACTCACTCCATATTATGTATCTCTCACCGTCAACTCTACCCTATGCATTAATAAGGTATATTATTTTATTTTTCTTGGAAAATGTTACTCATAGATATTTTTTTATAATAAACTCTCTACATTACTTCAATAACATCCACCCATTTTTATGAAAAAAATATAAACTTTAAATCCCCATGATATCCATGACTACAGTTAGCTACCATGTCTCTATAATGGAATAAAAAACTAAAAAAATAATATTATAGAGGCATGAAGAACCATCCATGATAATAAAAATCCTCATAATACATTTATTTTTAATCCATACTGAAAAAAATTCAAAATTTAGTATAGATTCAGAATGCTTTGTGGAAAAAATAGCTACATGGATCTCAACATTACTCGACTATGTAGATTAATTAGAACATGAATCAATAAGGTACATAGCATATTCACCTCCATTATTTAACATTGAGATACTTTAAAAAATGGCTATGTTGTTCACATGTAAAAATCGGTATGTGAATCAATTAGGTGAAAAACATATTCACCTTCATGATTATATATTCAGCTACATCACAAAATGACTATGTTGTTTGCATCTAAACATGAATATGTGGATTAAATGTTTTTGTGATTCCCTTATGTATCTAAAATGGCAATGTGAATCACTTACATAGCTAAAATGAATATGTGAATTTCAAAAATGAAGTTTAATTTACCAATTCATCTATGTATATCAAACAAATACATTATTCATCCCCTTTATGAAAATAGCTTATTTATCTAGAAACCACTCGAAATAAATCAAAACTACTTCAAATGATCTCTATACCTTTTTAAAACACTTTCTAGAATCATGGAATTACCTTACATGATATACAAATCTATACAAACCTATTCAAGCACCATCATACTTAAATAATAACTTATATAATGTTGTTAATACATAAAACAACCTAAACTCAGCAAGAACCATGGGATCTTAAATATTTTCAAACCAGTATAAAATTCCATGGGGTTCTTCACAGAACTTAAGATGGTAAATCTATTATTATGCTAATACAGTCTCACTATCTCATGGTGGTGTAGGTGGACACACCTTTTCCACTTTCAACGAAAATTGATCGTTGAGTAGAAGTACCTATAAATGCCTCCTTTTTTATTTTTTTATAGTGTCATGTTATAAAGAATTATTTGGGTCAATATTTATGAAATTTATTGATGAGAAACATGTAATAAGAAACACATATTCCCTTGGATAAGGAATATCCATAATATGGGTTTATTTATTTCTAATGGATGACACTGGACATGGATGTGGAGGTAATAATGCCTCCATACCTATGGGTTAATGTTTTAGATTATATATTTTTGTTATAGATACAAATTTACATTCTTCTAGGGTAGATATTATATAGGGTTATAAATGAGGTGGGATACTACTATAAGGAAATCTATATGGGTTAATTCCATTCTATATTGGTGAGGGGTCTATTGAAGTAGTCACCAAGGTTATATTTGATTATATCTGAAGATTTGAGATAATGGTGATCTATAATTGGCTCTGGGACACAATCAAGAAATGTGGAAATGTTCCAAGGGTGTTGGAAGTTTCAGGAATGTGGGCATGCTCTTGATTTTAGTGGTTGGATTCCTTTAGCAGTCTCTCCTTTTGGATGAATGATTTTTGATGACCATGTATGACACAACTTCCTATGGATTTTCTCATATAATTGATGTTTTACAATGGTTATAATGATCATATTGAACAGAATATCACCCAAGTAGCTCTTGGGTGGTTTGATAGATACAATGTATGTCTTCTAAACTTCCATAAGATAATAAAGGTATAAATTTTTGTGATCCAAGGATAGTATCTCAAAATAGATGGATATGAGAATTAGAGACACATACTTACCTAGGGTTTATTAATATTATGGACCATAGTTACTCATCTCCTAAAGGCATGCATGATATGTCTGTAGATTTAGGATAAATTAGTTGAGATAATACTCTCATACTTGGGTGTTCACTAGTTGTTGTGGGAGATGGGTTTGTGAAAACATAAATGAATTCCTCAGATATGAGGTAGATGTTGCAATGATAACAATATAGAATCAATTTCCATTGACCGATGATTAATGGAAACACTTATGATCATGTAGATTTCATTGGACCGGGTAGAGGGCCTGAACCGACATGGTTTGTTCATCACAGATTCCATTTGGATTCTCAATGAGAATAAGAAACCCATTATTCGACTATCACCAATAAGAATACTTGTTTGATAAACTTCTATTATAATAAAGGATTCACATTAATATTATCATTATATATCTCACACACCACCACATCCATGCATTTTTAGTTATTGAAAACCTACTTTCCAAAGGACGATGGTCCCTGGAACTTTACCAGTAAAACATTGAGTTGTGAATTGGTCAATAGGATAGAAGTTTAGGATCACTTAAACCTTTTGGGGGTGATTATTGGACACTTATGGATTCTCTTGTCGAATGAAGACATGTTTAGGAATTGTTCTAATAAATAATAAAAATCACACTTATGAAATTGATTGAATGACCAGATGAATTTAATAGGACATTGAACATGGGAAGTATACCATATCTCTTTTGAACCAAAAATGGATATTATGCAGTTTAAATACATATAGGTTGGAACTATGGAGCTTATCACCATCTAGGGAGTCATTCAGATCCCCATTTAAGGAGGTAGGTGGTGTTTTGGAGTTGGGATTGGGCATATGAAAGGGTATTCATATATATCCCTATAAACGAAAGTATAACCCACTTAGTTCGGTTTTGGGACAAATCATAACCTTTTAAGGTTGTGTGATAGGGACCATAGTTATGTAATTTAATTTTGTGCATCTATGACTATATCCAAGAAGTTTAATGTCATGTATAATGGAATATTAAGTGAAAAGAACCTAGAATTGGTTTGTGTGGGAATTACACATGATAATCCCTTTCTAGTTCATCTTGTATATTTCTAACTAAATAGGATAGGGTGTGATCAGGGATAATATCTCATAGGTGGCCCTTTTATATTCCTCGCATTAGGCCATGGGGGAGTCTTATTATTTTCACATATGGAAATGAGAGTTGGTTAATCTTATTATCATCATAAAAGGCATCTAATGCTCATCACATAAGGAAGAATCTGTCATCCTATTCTCAAAAAACACGCTGATATTGGTTTATTATCTCATCATATAATAAAATTGTTAATGTTTGGGAGATACCACCTCCCAATAGGGATATGAGACCACAATGGTTCTAGGATTGAACCTTAGGGAGGCATCCAGTGTATCATATTTTTATAGTAATCAAAACCCATATAGTTAGAGTTTTACAGTTTAAATTCATATGTGAGGACTTTTCCATGAATTTTAGAATCATGTAGATGATTATTTTATAATAGGGGTCAGAAAATAGATTGAGTGGGGATTATAATTGGGAATCACTTTTTGGTCCATCTTGTTTGTCGATAACTAAATAGGATAAGGAATGGTTAGGGATTACACATATTTGGAGGCCCATATATGGATTTACACCTCATGTATTTTAGTAACTAGATGATGAATGGAGACTATGAAAGGTTGAGGATTACACCTAATAAGAGGCTTATACTAGTTTACTCTAGAAATTGATCTAGGTTAAGGTATTTTTAGGAAATAGTGAGAATGATCTTGTCACAGTGAACTCCAAGAAACCAAGAGAAGAATATTGACTTGTGGAATATGAGAAAACCAAGAGGGTTAACTCAAGTAAGGGTGTTTGAGGTAGGTATGGATGCCAATTAACGAGTCCTAGGAGAATTGGGAACCTAGGAAAAGGGCCTAGGGGAATTGTTTGTCTAGTAGGATCCTTGGGTGAAGTGGTTCCTCAGTGTGAGGCTTGAGCAAAGTGATTCCCAGGTAGGTGACCTAGGGAATTGGAGCCTCGGTACATGGATCAGATGAAGTGGTGATAAGTTATAAGTCCTGGAAAAGGGGTGTCATGGTATGTGTCTTGGGAGAATTGGAACCCATGTATGATTCCAAGGTGAAGTGGAAAAAAATTAGGTTACCTAGGTGTCCTCAAACACAAGAGGATGGTGCCTAGGTGAATTGGTTCCCATGGCACAACTATAACTAGAAGGTTTTGGGCTTGTATTTTTTATCCCTTATCTTCAAGTTTAGATTTGAAAATCACATGATGTAGGGTTTTGTTTACTCATGTTCTTCAATTCTCATGTCTTCCATCCATGTATTTGTTCTATCAGAGAGTAGTTTTGAAAATAAGAGTCAAATGTTTCTAATCTATTATAACAATCCATAATTTTATCAATGTAATTTCCCTTCTATTTATATAAATATACGTTATTTAGTAAGGCACATAAACCATAGATAAAACCAAGAAAATTTTATTATATTAATTTAAAATTTATATATATATAATAAAAATTTATATAAAAAATTTATTGTATTATAATGAGAAAAATATTAAAAATAAGATAATAATAATAGGAAAATTTGGATCTAGTCGATCCCCCTGAATAAAAACACTGAGGAATAACATTGTAGAAATGAAGTAGAATGTTGGTATGAAATATGGATTTTGAAATTGAAACTATATATATATATATATATATATATTTGATATAGAATATAATTGAATGAAAAATTAATAAAATATGAAGTATTTATATAAATTAGGGATCCCATATGACTGTTACAATTATGACAATTAGAATAGTAATCCTTCTGTTGAAATAGTAACCTGATATTTGGAATAGTATTATAACTATTGTAAATAGTAAGATAACTATTAGAATAATATCTTCACCAATAGAAGTATAAAATAATATTTAGGTACAATATAAAATGAAAATATGAAAAATTTATATCATGGTACAAGTAAATATATATTTTTTAAATGATAAATTTAGTGTTTCTATTTTTGTAAAAAATAAATGTTTTAATTGCTTATTTATAATAAATATAATTATTTTAAATAGAGTTTATTTTAATAAAATTAATTTGTTAATTAATATAAAGTTTTATTGTATTTGTAAAATAATTTTATGATACCTTAAGTAATTTTTCAAAAGGGTGGGGAAATTGACCATATTATTAAAATTTTTATTTTTCAAATCAATGATGATTTTGTTTAAAAAATATATTTTATATATTTATTAATATATTTTTAGAAAATATAATTCATTTTTATAATATAAATGTCTGAAAATTGTTAGGTTTAATTTTTCATATATTTATAAAATAGATTAGTTTTTGGTGAATAGTGAAATATGACAAAATATGATATTTAATATTATATACTAAATACATAATTTTTTGAGTCATAGATGATGTAAGAACCAATTATAAAGAAATAAAATGAAAATTTTACTATATATAGTCACAATAATCTATACTATTGGTTTTCTTGATACAAAATAATAAAATGATTATAATAATATTAAAAAACAGCCCTCTCAACCCCCGATAAATACCGCCCCTCACAACCCCTTATCCTCACAGATTCTAAGACTTGGAGCTTGACACATTTCTACCCAATTACCTTCCTAATCCTCTCATACACATATTATTTCTTTTGGTATCATCAAAATATCATTTCAAGGATTCTTAATGTGTATCTTAAGAGGATACAACCAAAGGAAGAGATAAAATTCTTGACTTACCTCTTTCAATTTTATTCTTCTTATACCACTCACTTATGTTTTCCATACACATAGTAACAGTAAAATAAATATACTAAATATACTGATATTCTATTATTATGGTTTAATTTCCATATTCTACCTCCCTTCCTTATATTCCAAAATAAAAACGTCGTCTATAATATGGTTGGTTCACCGCCTCTATGAACAACACAATTTGTTTTTTTCTACCACCTTCAAGGATGGTTATAAATATATTATTAAGGATAAATATGATTATAATAAGTATTTTATAACTTATCAAAATATATTTAGTGTTTTAATAATCATTTTATTAAATAAAACAAATCTATTGCATAGTGATCAGTAAAATGACCTAAATTAACTAACCATATAAAATTAACATTTTTACTAAATAGATTATCCCTATATAGGGTCACAAAAGGATATTTAGGTCCATTTGAACTTATAAAAGTACATGAATACCATTTCATTTCACTTTGGGAGTTTTAGTCCCAATTTATAAGAACTTCAATAGTTATCCACATGTGATCTTACCTTGGAACCATGTAACGAACACCCTCATAACAACAAATTAGTCATTATAAATCATTGAAATGGTTATAAATGAACATAATAAAATTATCATAAATAAAATATATATTGATTATTTAATTTAGTAATTAATTAATATCATTTTATTATCTTATATGTTAAGTTCATGGGAAATATTATTTTGGAACCTAAGCTAAGGGGTCTCTCAGAACCACCTTTTTTCTTCAGTTATGGACTTTATCTATCAAAATAAATTTCTATATATATTTAATGTCATGTAATTATTAAAAATTATATATATATATATATGTATCTTACATAATCATAGATATCTTATACTCCTTTATTTTTATGGGTAAATACACGCCTTAACTTCATTTCTCAAATGCATTATTTAAAATCAAACCAGATTAAGGGGAACTTTTCAACCCCTTAATACTTTTATGTAATTTTGGTTTAATGTATTTATTCCAAAATGAACCCCATATTTTGTGACCTATGTTTATTTTCTTATAATGAACATACATAATACATAATTATTCTTCTCTTTTTAATATTTACAAAATATCCCTTAAGTATGATATGAGACAATATTATGAAACCAATTTATTTCTATGGGTAGTTATTATTTTTATGAATTATGATAGATTTAATTTTGTGGCACACATACGAATGTGCATGGTATGATGTGAACACCCTAATAGTACTCCAATGTATTGGGTAATGTTTTGGTCTTATGATATGGTATGGATGGGATTAGGGAGTAAACCCAATCCACAATGGGACTCTAACCACCATATGATTTTGCCTTAGTATTTGGCCTTATATTATACTTATATCATGTTTTATGTTGCTTCAACATTCCTATATTTACATTATATTTTTATTCTATGTTCTTATGTTATTATACCATGTGATTATTCATGAGCCTTATATTTTATGATATCATGTTATGTTTTTTGAATCACATGTTATGCTTTGTTATCATGTTTATTCCCTTACTGGGATTTATAGATCAACCCTTTCTTTTACGTATTCCATAGGTTATCCTTTTTAGTTTTAGGATATCAACGAGGTTTATGAAATCATTATGATCAATAAAATAAAGATTTTATGTTATAGTTTTCTTTTGATGTATTATTAACCTATTCTTCTAAATACACTAGGTCTCATGATCCTTAGGTTGTATTCAATGCATATTTATGTTAAAAATCATGTAATAATATATGTAAAAGTATTCGGTCTCTATATCTGGTATTAGATAAAGTTATAAATAATTTTTTAGATTAGGACTAGAATAATTTTATGAGAACCCTAGAGACATGTATAAGTATAGAAGAATATCGTTAAATTGTGGGGAAGTATAGAGTGAGTGGTTTCCAAGAAATTACATTTATATCTAGATGCTACAAGTGGATGTATATCTAGAACAATTTTACCTAGGGGTAATAACCTCAAAAAGGTGTATTGGATATCAACACAATTATGACATAGTGCACAAAAGTTAGGTCTTTTTGCACACTTGGTTTGACACTACTGGGGGATATGATTTTGAAAAATCAAAAAATATTTATGAACCATTATGAAGGACTTTAATATATTGTTAGTTTAGGCAAAATAATATGAAAATTTACCATAGATAACCTAGATTGAAACCTAAATATTCATTAGTTAGGATATAATTGTCTTTTATAAGTTATTCCTTCTAACTTCATAGTTCTACTTTTATATGAATATTAGTTTAAGTATTCTCATTAGTTTATTTTTTATTTTAGTTAATGATAGGAAATAGGATAAATTATTCCAAAAAATATCATGATAGGAAATGTGATGATTTACCAAATAATGCTCCTAACCTAATGAGAGTTGGATATGGGAACTTCATGGAAGTACTAGATTTACTAACTCATTCCATGAATAATAACTAGAATCATGTAGAATAAATTTTTTCTCCTAAGAAAGTTATTTTTTAAAATAATTTATGTGATACAATCCTCCCACATTTAGTGGATATTCTAATTCCCTCATCATGAAATAATGGATAAACTTCATTAAGAAGATATTTTATGTCATATAATGCTCATAATAAGAAAAATTCACACTTTTTATATATCATATTAACAGGGAAGATGATTAGTGGTGGAAATTGATCAAGAACCAAAATTCCAAAGAGGAAATTGGTTCCATGGAATGGGAAGTATTAAATAAAAAAATTCAATAAATATTTCCTATTAATATCCATCTTAAAATAAAGAGGGATTCCCACAAACTGAAGAAAAATAAAGATGATTCTATCAAGGTGTATGGGTCAAACTTCTAAATGATTATGTATTAATCCTACAATTTCATCATTAACACCAAAAGTAAGGTGGATCATTTCATTAGTAGGTTAATGTTGATTCTATGAAAATATTTAGAAATTTGATAATTTTTACAATTATGGAGAGATTGTATGTTGTTCCCTCAAGGTCAATTTAGATATTGGTGACTCTAAAATTTCTCATGGGCCTTAAAAAAGGAAAAAAATATATTTTCTTCAGTAGGGTCAATAGATAAATCTCACGGAGGAAATAAATCCCAACTTCCCACTAGTCAAAAGTGTAGGAAAAAGAATCCTAGAAATTATTTTAAGGGAACCATGAGATGCTTCAAGTATGGAAAGAGGGTCCATATTATAATTATTGTTGAAGGTATATGAAGGATCTCACTAATATGATAAAGTAATAGAAGGTTCAAACTAACACGTATCCTGTTGGGAAATTTTTCAATTTTAAGGAACAATACCATTATATAAACCAATTACCTAATCCAATGGTTGTTAGAGATAATCAGTGATAAAAAAAATATAATCCCTAGAGAAAAAGTGAGGGTATATAATATTATTACTACTAAGGTGGATCCAAAAAAATTATGTGGTGACATGTACACTGGTTATTCATTCATGAATAATAAACATACATTTTTATTTTGGTTCTACCCATTATTTCATATCATAAAGTTTAGAAGAACTATTCAAAACCACCTAAAAATATGGGGTTTGATCTATATGTGAGAAAAAAAATTATTACTTCCCAAGTATATAACTCCCCCTACCAATGTTTTTATAATGAACTTCCAAGAAAATATTGTGCTACTTACTTTAGTTGAGTTTGATGCTATATTAGGAATGGATTAGTTGTACCTATATAAATCCAACATCAACTGTCAGGAGAGGGATATCACTCTTCTCATTATGAGTCATCTTATGATTCTGTATAATTTTTAGGTAGAGGATGAATCACATTTGGAATATTTTTCTCAAGTGTGAATATTATTAACTGATGAGAAAGTTTATTTAGTTAAAATTATTGAAAAGAGGATATAATCATTCTTTAATACCTACCCATTGTGAGGGATTATATTGATATATTCCCTAAAGATTTACTTGGTCTTAATCTTGACCAATAGTTTGAGTTCTCAATAAAACTTACACCTGGATCTATACCCTTATTCATAACTCCTTATATAATGGACACTGTTGAGTTGGAAGAACTGAAGAAAAAGTTACAATAGAAACTAGAAAAGGGTTTTATGTTAACAAGTTCTTCATTGGGGGGGGGGGTAAATCATTCATCTTCATCAAGAGGAAGGATGGGTCAATGCATTACTGCATTGATTTTCTTGTCTCAACAAAATCAGGATAAAGAAAAATTATCCCTACCCTTGATAGATTACATATTATATTAACTATGTGGAGAATAATATTTCTATAAGGTGGACCAACGGTCTAGATATCACCAATTAAATATGAATAAGGATGATATTCCCAAGAATTCATTTTGAACTAGGTACAGACACTATGAGTTCATACCGATTCCCTTAAGACTCCCTAATGCTCCAACAATCTTTATAAACATAATCAATAGAGTTTTTTGATATTACCTCAAACAATTTGTAGTAGTATTTATAGATGATATTATGTTATACTCTAAGATGAATGTGGATCATGAGTATCATTTGAATATTGTGATAGACTTTTAGAAAAGAGAATATATACACAAAGAATAGTAAATACAAGTTTGAGATAGAGGAAGTACAAACCTTGGGGAATTTTATCACTTACAAAGGGATATATATGGAACCTTGTAAGACATAAGTGATCGAGGAGTGCCCCCAAAAAACATTTTTAATAGAATATCTATTGTTTACTTGGACTATATGGGTATTACTGATGATTTATGTAAAACTTATCATGATTATAAAACTATCTAACTAAGATGACTCAGAAGGGTGTAAAGTTTTTATAGACTAATGAACGTGAAGAGGGACTCAAGGAATTAAAAATATTCTTATCACTGCACCATTAGTCATGATACCCTCAATTGGGGAACTTCTCATTGAATACATAGATTCTTAAAATATGGGATTTTGATATGTACAAAAGAAAAATGACAAAGTGATAACCTACACCTCAAGGCTGTTGAAAGTTAATGAGAAGAAATATCCAACACATTATTTGTAGTTGGATGCTATGATATTTTTTTTTAAAATTTATCAAAAACATCCTTATGGGGGTAATTGATAAATATATACAGATCATAAGAGCCTTAAGTATATATTCGCATAGATTAAGCATAATATGTACCCACGAAGATGGTTAGATATGATTAAGGACTATGACTGTTTAATCCACTACCATATTGGGAAAGTAAATAATGTGGAAAATACTCTAAGTATAAAGGATCTTATGACCTTATAAAAAATTATAATTTATAAGGATCCAATATTCTAAGACTTGTAATGGATATAAATAGAATCCATAAAAGAAGGAACATCATTATTATTTTCTCAAATGATTTATCAACCATCCCTTAGGGAGGGGAAAAATGATTCTCAAAGAGATTGTGTGGAAATAAAAAATAAATTGGAAGATATTAGAAATTATAAACCCTTAGAGTTCAATATTAATGAAGGAGGAGTTTTAATATTTTGGACATGACTGTGTGTATCATAAAATCCTGAGATAAACAATCCATTAAATGATGCACATAAGTCGACCTTCTCCATCCAAAAAGGGAGCATAATAATGTATTGAGATCCCTTAGAGCACTATTTGTGGTACAATATGAAGAAGGAGATCATGTAATATGCATCAATATTCCTAGTATGTCAGAAAGTGAAGGATGAAATGAAAATGACTAAGGAGATGATGTAACCATTACCCATATCTATATAGAAATGGGAAAATATCACCGTAAAATTTTTCATTGGTCTTATGAAGAGTTCCAAATGAAATAATTATCTATGGTTTATGGTGGATAACCATATAAAGACTTCAAATTTTATTGAAATTTATGAGGTCCTCTCACTCGATCAACATGTAAGTATATACAATAGATAAGTGGTGAGGATATATGAAAAAAATACCGATTGTATATAATAAAGACTCGGTATTTACCTAAAAGTTATAGAAAGGGACCAAAATTATCTAGATAATTTATTTAATTTTTGTATGGATTATCAGACCCAAACTAATGGAAAATATGAGTGGGATATCCAAACACTAGAAGAGATGTTGAGAGTATGCTCGATGGACTTCAAAGGAGGATGGTCTCAACATATTCCTCTAGTATAGCTATTATACAATAATATCTTTCACTCAATAATATAAATGGATCCATATGAATTCCTTTATGGGAATATATTTATAAAAAATTCTTACTGGGATGGAGTGGGTGAAAAAAAATAGTTTGGTCCTGAAATAGTTGAGGAAATGGTAGGAAAAGTCCATACTATTCATCAGTACATCATAGATACTCAAAGTTAACAAAATATCTATGATTGAAAAAATTCATGTGGATTGGAGTTTGAAATAAGAGATAAGTCATTCCTCTATATATTCCCATGGAAGAGAGTCCTAATATTTGGGAATAAGAAAAAGCTAATTCCTAGGTACATCAACCCCTTTGAGATTCTCAATCACATCTGAGCTTCAGCATATTTAATACCACTCTCAAAACCCTATATCAAGTACATGATATATTCCATGTATCCATCTTAAGGAAGTACATACCAGATTCCTCACATTCACTGAATTAAAAGGTTGTACAGCTAGAAAATGATATCTATTATGAGGATTAGTCAGTGGAGATCTTGTACTATAGTGATAAAGTTCTACACAACAAGACAACTCACTTAGTAAAAGTATTATGGTAAAACCATAAGTAAGAGGAATCAACGTGGGAGCTCTTGGAAGAAATGAAGCATAAGTACCCTAAAAAATTTCACCTTTTTTTATAAAATGAAATTTCAAGTGTGAAATTTTTTACAGGGGAAGAATGTAATGACCCAAAATTTTATCAATGGAATTTTCCATTTGATTATATAAATGTGTCATATTTAGTAATGTAAAAACACCACATGATAAAACCAAAAAAAAAATTATTATATTAATTTATAAATTATATTTAGATAATTAACATGTCCATATGAATTAAAAGTATTATAATGGGACAAAAAAAATATAAAACATGATAATAATAATAATAGGAAAAGTTGGATTTACTCGATCCCCTAGAATAAGCACACTCACAGAAAACACTGATCAAATGAAGTATAATGTTAGTAATGAAAAGTGAATTTTGAAAATGATAGTATATATATATATATTTATTAGGGGGTATAAGTGAATGAATAATGAATGAAATAGTAGGTATTTATAGAAATTAGGGATCCCATATGACCATTAAAAATCTAACCATTGGAATAGTAATATATCCATTAGAATAGTAACCTAACCATTGGAATTGTAATCTAACCATTGGGAATAGTAACTAGACCATCCGAATTATATCCAAACTTATGTAATTTTAAAAAAATATTTACATTTCTTATAAAATGAAAATATAATATATTTATATCATGGTACAAGTAAATAAATGTTTTAAAAATTATAAATTTAGTGTTTCTATTTTTATAAAACAAAAATGTTTTAATTTAACTTTTATAATAAAATTAATCATTTAAAATAATGTTTACTTTCATAAAATAGATTTATAAATTAATATTAAGTTTTATTATAATGATAATATAATTATATGAGATGTTAAGTAATTTTTCAAAGTGTCATAAAATTGATCATAATATTAAAATGGGTATTTTTCAAATAAATGAGGATTTTATTTAAAATATTATTTTCAATTTTTTTGAAAATAATTTTTATAATATGTAATTAATTTTAGGAATCTAAAAATTATAAAATTTTTGGGTGATTTTGTTTGTATTTTCTTAAAATAGTGTACTTTTTGGTGAATAGTGAAATACAGAAAAATGCGATATTTAACATTATAAGCTAAATAAATAATTTTTTTGAGTCATGAATGATTTAAAAACCCATTATTTTAAAATCACATGAAATATTTAAATTATATAGTCACTATAATCAACACTTTTGGTAGTCATGAGCCAAAATAATAAAATGATTATTATAATATTAAAAAAACCTCTCTCATCCCATTATAAATAACACCCCTCACAACCCATTATCCTAAAAACTTATAAGACTTGGAGATTAAAAAATGTTAGTAAAATTCCCTTACCAATACCCCCCCCTTCTTAGTCCTATTATTACCATCCAAATAATATTTCACAGATTCTTAAGGGTTATCCTAAGAGGAGACAACCAAAGGAAGAGGTAAAATTCTCAACTAACCTCTTTCAATTTTATTCTTCTTCTACCAACCCATTATGTTTTACAAAAACCAATAAATAGTAACATAATTATCCATAATATACTTATATTATATTATTATTATTCTATATACATCTTATACAATCCCATATTTAGATTCTAAGATGAAAATGTTCTTTATAATATGGCTAGTTCACCACCTCCAAGAACAACATACTACAGTTTTCTAGACTACCTCATGACAGATTATAAAAAAATTATTATGGTAAAATATGAATCTAATAAGTATTTTATAACTTATTTAGAGATTTTTAATGTTTTAATAATCATTTAATTAAACAAAAATGAATCTAGATTTTGATGGTTCGTAAAATAGCCTAAATGAATTAACCACATAACATTAACATTTTTATTAAAAACATCATCCCTAAGTTAGAACACAAAGGGATATTTGGGAAAATTTTAATTTATATAATTAAATTAATACCATTTAATTTTACTTTTATAGTTTTAATACCATTTTACAAGAACAACAATAATTATCCACATGTGATCTGACCTTGGAACCGTGAAATAAATACCATTAGGACAATGAAATTAATCATTTTATCTCATTAAAATGGTCCTAAATAAACATAATAAAATTATAGTAAATAATAAATATATATCAGAGGTTATTAATTTCATAATTAATGATTTTAATTTAATTATATAGGATGTTAAGTGCAAGTTAAGAATGATTCTAAAACCTATGTTTAGGGATCTCTCTGAACCACCCTGTTTCTTTGGTTATGACCTTTATCTCTATTGTAGGATCGAAATATGAATGTAGATGCTAAATTAAAAGAGGGGGGTGGGGGTGAATTGTAATTTTAAAAACTTTCGTTTTTAACCTTAAGGAAAACTATGTTTAACAAGGTTAAATAAGGTAAATTTACAAGACCTATTTTAGTTCAACAAACTTGCTAGGTTCCAGAAATGTGGTTCCAGAAATGAAACTTAATAAAAGTTTACAAAGGAAAGACTATACCTTAAAGCATATAGAATCTTATTAATCAGAGTACATAAAAGAAAAATAGAGTATAAGAAAGTTATACTTTATTCTTTTTTCAAAATATGAAGGAATATAAACTTGAAACAAAACAAGTAACAAGTTTGAAGTCTTTTAACCCAAAGAGTAGGGTAGCCAAAAACCATGGATAAAGGTCCCTTAATTTATATTTTCAAGAAATCCTGTCTTACCCACACCAGGGTAAGCCCTTGATAAGAATATCAGATTCTATCTTGCTATCCTCGCAAGCCCTCAAACTTCAAGGTAGTCGGAACCTCTGTCTTCCTAATCAAGGACGTCCTCAAACTTTAAGGTAGTCAGCACCTCTGAATTCCAATCCTTGGAAGTCCTCGATTGTACATAGAAAAAATTGGAGTCTCATGAAGTAAGTATAACAAGATGTTCAGTACACACAAGGAATGAGAGTCTATCTCTATAGAAATAACACTAGCATCATGTAATCTCTAGAGTTATGGATCAGTAATGAGATTGTTCAAATGAGCTCCAATTTATAGGAATTTCTCCAACGGTCAACTCCCTCCTCCAATGGTCTGATTTTTCCATGAATCTCGAAGGGACATGTACATGTGTCACTCAAAAAATGGTTAGTTAGAAACAGAATGTACGACATCATTTCATAACTAAAACAAGTGTAAGAAAAATACGGTTTCTTAACCAAATATTTTTTTCAGAGTCTAAGGAAAAATAAAAGTTCTGATTTTAAGCATGTAATAATTTAGAGACTATAAATCATGGAAATTCAGATTCTATTTTCAAAATAATTTGGAACCCGAATTCTATATACTTCAGAATCTAAATTCTAATGAATTCAGAATCTAAATTCTTAGAAATTCAGAGTCGGAATTTCATAGAATACAGAGTCTGAATTTCATAGAATTCAGAGTCTAAATTTTAGAGAATTCGGAGTATTAATTTCAGAGAATTCAGAGTCTAAATTTCAAAGAATTCAGAGTTTTAATTTCAGAGAATTCAGAGTATGAATTTCAGAGAATTTGGATCCTGAATTTTAGAGAATTCGAAGTCTACATTTTAGGGAATTTGGATTCTAAATTTCAGAGAATTCAGAGTCTGAATTCGAAACCTGAAATCATATCCTGAAAACAAAATGCTCTAAAACTAATGATTTATAGGATTCTGAGGTTTGCGATATGAAACCGAAATTAACCCTTTAGAAATAAAAGAGTTAGATTTATATAAACTATAAAATGAATAATGAAAAAAATAGGTAAAGATAAAATTTTCTTGAGGAAGGAAAATTTTCCTTATTAGGATAATTCTTAGGGAAAATATAATGTGCCTTGAGATAGAGTGTTTGTGATTTTCAAAATATAGAAGAATGGAAAAATCATACGGAAACCTTTTTGAATAAACATCTATAACTCACTACATATCTCTATTTAATGTTATGGAATTATTATAAATTATATATATGTATCTTATATATGTATATATACTTATCT
The DNA here is from genome assembly GCA_963277665.1 of Viscum album. NCBI lineage: Eukaryota > Viridiplantae > Streptophyta > Magnoliopsida > Santalales > Viscaceae > Viscum > Viscum album. The sequence goes on along the minus strand of OY728133.1, from coordinate 826,438,365 downwards.
TATTATCTCTTCCTTTTATGGGGTGATACATGCCTTAACTCCATTTCTCAAATGCCTTATTTAAAATTGAACCAGATTAATAGGAAATTGTATATCCATTAATCAATTTATGTAATGCTCATTTAAAGTATTTATTCCTAGATAAACATCATATTTATATAAATTTTATTATTTAATCATATATGAATTTGTATAACACTTAATTCCGTATTCTCTTTGTAATATTTATGAAATCCCCTTTGATTATGATATGAAGAAATATTACGCAGCCCATTTAATTACATGGGAATTATTTTTTTTTTCTAATAATTTATTTCATTTTTTCATACACATAATCATATAAAAGTTATTATGGGTGTTCCCAGATAGTTCTCCAATTCATTGGGTAATTTTTTTGTCTCATGAGATGGTATGTATAATATTAGAGAGTAAACATAATCCATGATGGGACTCTACCCACTAGGTGATGTTTTCATGGTTTTTAGCCATGGATTATGCTTTTGTCATGTTTTGTGTTTCTACCAATTTCCTACATTTACATTATCATATAGTAACAAGTTTTTATGTTATGCTCATATGTGATTATTCACAATCCTTCTCTTTTAAGATATCGTTTTATTTCATTTTACTCACATGTTATACTTCGTTATCATGTTTATTACCTTATTGGGATTTATAGATCTCCCATTTACTTTATATATTCCCTAGGATATCCTATTTAGTTTTAAGAGATCAAATGGATTTAGGAGATCATTATGGAAAATAAAATAAATATGTTATTGTTTTGTTTCGTTTTGATGTATTATGAGCCTAGTTATCTAAATACACTAAGACTCAAAATCATTAGGTTGTATCTATTGGATGTTCATGTTAAAACAATTTAATAAAAAAATTAAATTTCTTGGGTATCTATATTCATATTCATCCCCCAATTATGGGATCATAATTTCCTTGTGCATATATGTATGGGTTCTGGGTGCACATACCCTGGTTTATTAAGGTGTATGGTAGTAGGGAACATAGAGTATGGTTGTTGAAGAAGGAAAAAAATCTAGGAAACTCATGGATTTAGGTGTGCAGATATGATAATGAAAGAATGAATGTTTTTGGATTCATGATTGGATTAGGGAATGTGATCATGTAAGTATTTCACTTAGTCATGAATTGACTACCACTAGGTAAAACTTCTTCTAACTTAAAATGACCATAACTTTTCATATGGGTGTTCATTTTTTATATCTAATTAATGAAATTGAATCATAAAAAGGATACATATCCTTACATATAGGGTTTTCTAATAAAAGGTGTTTTATAAGGCCACAAATTATCTATAAGACCCTCAAAATGGGTTTTATGGTTTCAAATATCCTTTTTTGAATAATGGTTGAAACACATGGATTGCTCTTGGTGGGAGGTTAACAACACCGCACCACTGAAATGAGAAATTTTTTCAAGGGTATACACCCCTTGTTGTGTGAGAAGTCACACAATACATAGAGATACCATTTTAATCTTCTTCAGGAATAGATATACTTTTATGTATGTACTCGACTCAGGTTATTTGATTGAGGACTCTATCATGGATTCTATTGAAATGTTTTCTGAAGAAACAAATGGTATAAGACTTAGGGGCCATGAAAAGTTAGAATAAAAGTCTCTCTAAACAACGATAATTTACTCAAGTGATATTCCAATTTCATCATAACACTATCACCTAATATGTATAAACTATATTAAACCTTTAAATCCAAGATAATAACTATAATACAAACTGAGGATAAGTTAATTGAAAACAAAATATTACATCGTTGTACCTAGCATGTTATTCCTAGAATGAAAATTTTATAAGAATAAATTTATTATATAAATTCAATCACACATAATATTCACATTTTATAAAAAAATTATAAAGATGAATATTTATATAGAATAAATTAATAAATAGACATTTCATTTATTTGATTAACATGAGATATTTGTATGAATGATTCATATTTAATTTATGAACCAAAATATTCAATTTTTGTTCCTAATAAATAGATATTATAAACTTATTATAAACCATACGATTATATGCTAAAATATTACATTTTATAACATAATAAGGATATATCATATTTGATAATATATCATGTCCATTATCATAATCATCCTTGACTAGATTCAATACTAATGGTTAGTGATAATATTAAGTGGTGATCACTTTATATTATATGAGTACATATATTCATTATGTTGGTATTATATTCACATAAAATTTCTTTCACCACACCCTATCATAATACATAATGAGAATCAACACTTATTGTAAGCACTATCATAGGGTGTCAATCATATTTTATGATATATTCCAAATCACTAATATGAAAGAATTCTATATTTTGTGAAACTTGGGGTTTAAGCTGAAATATAGTATATAACATATCACGTCTTATGACATAAATAACTATGTATTTTGATTTATTATACTTTTCAATATAGATTAGTCATTCCTAATGACTAATAAAAATCAGAATCACACATTACAATATACTATATCATAAGTCTAGGTAAATTAACCCAAATAATGATGATCTACCATGCCATATCATATGTTATGAAATCACCTCAAACACCTTAAAATATGCATGTTCTTTAATAAATCGGTATAAAAACATGTTTAGTCAATGTTGAAGGTGGATTTGATACCACAGATGGTTTTGTGGGATCATATCATGAACAATATAGTAGAAGAAAAAAAATTTAATTCTTGATCTATAATCATATAATAAATATTAAATGAATAATGCAGAACATAAATAGGCATAACTATATCACAAAAATAATATATCTCTTTTGATCATGAATGAACATGTTTGATAGAGATCACCATGTGATAATGAAAGGATTATCACCTTCATAGAAAATACACTATCCATTAGAATCCTCAAACACTATATGAGGATCCATTGAATTTAAAAGTCATTTTAGCATCTTCTTCATCAAGATGAATAGATAATAAGGAGGAAGTAGGATCAACATCTATGATAGGATATAATTTCACACCAAAAATAGTAGGTTCCCTATTATTTATATAATCTTCTTTCATTCATTAAAGGTGGTCAAACTTCGACTGCTAACTCTTTTTAGTTAACATACATTACCCACAAAACAAAACCATTTGGAGTGTATAATAATTTAAACATTTCAAATGATTATAATTAGTTTTTGAAGGCATAAATGATTTATATCAATGATTCATAAATGAAGGAAACTGAGTGGAAGATATGGTAGTATCCATGATCCCATAAATTAATCCCATCACACACTATGATAGAGGAAATTCATTCCCATTATGATATTACAAAATCATAGAATATGTTGTGAATCATATTAATATAAATTCCAATGATATATAATAATGATAAAATAATATTGGACTAATTTTGGTGCACATTCAATATATAACACATTCTAGAACCTGAGCTACCCAAAAAATAACATATAGGGGAACATCCTTTACCACATAATAGAAGATAAGATGCAATGTGAAAGTCTAAAGATGGTTTTCTATACATAAAACATTGATAAACAAGATTAATTATGTTGGGAATCACATATAATGTTAACTTTGGCATTTAATACAAATCATTAAGGGAAAATAAATATCATCCTGGAGAAGTGGGTGATGTGATCCCCACCTTCAAGGAAGAACTTTAGGTACATGTCCTAAAAATATCAGGTAATGAAAGACCACTTAACCAATATCATGACTATGGGACTCTCTCATTTGAAGGGAAGGTGTGAGTCCACTACCATTGATTGAGGGTGAATAATATCTCACTATCCAAATAAGGATAATTTTATAAAATTACAATCATTTGAGAACCTCCTCCATCAACAAAACATGTTACTCCAATCAAATTCATCATTCACTACACTATAACTATTCCACTATGATCTCATCATTTATCACTACTTCAATGATTACAAATTATGTCCACTACTTCATTCCCAAAATCAAGTTGACTTATAGAAAATACTTCATGAGTCCTGAACACCACAAAACAAAATAAGTAAGGGTTTTTTTCTAGGTGTCTCATGAACATAACAAGGTCACTCATAATCCTAAAAAACAACACCTAAATTCAAAATCTAGAATGAAATAAAATTAATATTTATCCCCCCCCCATTAGAGTAAAAATCATGGGTTACCCTCTGGAAATAATTTTCACATTCCTTCATAATAAAAGGAATATAATTATCAACTGCTCATATAGTTCATAGATCCTTTAAAACATTCGATGGATAACTAGACTGAAACTTACTGAGGGTTGTCTCTTCTTACCATACCTAAGGTTCCTACTCACCACTTAAGTAAATTCTCTATTCAATTGTTCAAATACATAATAATTCAATGTTAACAATGGATAACCAATCCAAAACAAGGATGATATCATTGTGTATCATATATTCCATGAATAAATCCCATAAAAGACTTTTCTTTCCTCTGACAAGGATAATATCACTACATCCAGTGGTTAGAGTGAAGGATGGTCACCATTAGTAGATATTATCTAGAAAATAAGACCTGGAAAGGGGTTAAAATAGAAAATACTACTCTAAAAATGATATAGGAATGATATATCTCATCTATTTCAATAATAATGAGTATTCATGATGAGAGTACATAATTAATACTTTAAACTAATATAGGTAAAAAACTTCACATATCCATCTATTATGCACATAAACCCAAAAATCTAATTGTTACTATTCCATGATTAATAATAATTAACTAAATGTGGTGATAGTGTGAGTAGATCATAACGTCATATATCCATAACTATTCCTATACCACCAAATTCTCAATCAAAACCCTCTTTATCTAGCTACTATGATTAGTACATGGAGGTGATTGATCTCAATTCAACATTTAACATGGAAGCATTTATATGGAACCACTCTGGATACTCTTAGTAAAAAATGCTGGCCAACTCAAAAAACTAGGGTGCATCTCTATGAGAAAATAATTTAGCATCAATGCATAATTGAGGATTCCAACGCCGGTGGGTCTATATAGAAGATCATACTGATACTGAATCCTCTCTTTGAAAGCTTCACTAGAACTACCAAACTTGAAAAACCCACTATAAATCATGTACATGAGGTACCTTGTGAGGACCCCAAACTTCAATGTGTACTCATATATGGTTGTGTTAATGTATATAATGTATAGTATCTCTAAATATTAATAAATCCTCAATATCTATTTATATAACACTATTATAAAAAAGGGATCATGCCCCAACCAAGATAGAGTAGTCCCGTCATGAATTTTAGGGATACATCATCCACTGAGGACTCATTTTACCCTTTAGGAAAAAAATATAAGAGTATCTATAGAGATAGTGGGTAACCTAAAAAAAATACTGAATAAGGAAGTCACGAACTCTAATCAATCCTCTACCAGATATAGATAGGGGTTACATTGGAATCGAGGGAGTCTCCACTACTAGAATCATGCACTACACTTAGCCTACATCTAGTCTTGTCTAGCCCAACATGGACACCCCAACATTCTATAAGAAGGCCCACACTATGAAAAAAGGGTAGAAAATCTAACTCAAAACACAGAGAAATGATATCCCTCAATATAGTCTCTAAATATACTCCTCATCACTCAACTGACTAGTTGACAGAGGCTCAAGTACTAGCATAGGCTCATAAATATTTTTCCTCTGAATACAAGATGGTTATATATAGGTGACATAATTTATTTGATATGATGAACCCAAAAACATTAGATCATATATGGATGAGATGACATCATAAGGACATGAAGGACTATAATAAAATATTACATGATGCATGTACCATCATGATTATACCCTATAAGTGTTTTGAAAGTGGGTTCCCTAGACCTAACTTTTGTACCTCTTTTTAATCACCATATCATGTATACAAATTTTTATTCTAAATAAATTATTACCATAATTGTATTGATACTTATGCATTCACTATTTACATGGTAATTTACATAGATTATTTATTATATTGGAAGGTTATATCAGTTACTAACTATAATAATAATATCAATATACTATGAAAATAATCTTAAATATACCTTATATGGTCTAGATACATCATGATATGAAAAAATCAGGTCCGGCAGGGTTATAAGCACTAAGAATTCTTCTCATGAAGTTTTCACTTGGTGATCTTGTGTGGAGGAGATCATGAGGACTTTCCTACCAATTGGAATACCACATGATATAAGTGTCATTGCATATTATTATCTGTGAACATGTGTATTGATCTCTCTAATTGATATTATTATTAATGTGTATTAGTTGGTCACATAATTTGATGCAAAATGAAAAACCATAACATTTGTTTTATGGGAAGGTAGTTAGCATTGGGTGTGTCATTATTGGTATGTCACTGATTGAATGATCAAGACATAATTTACCACTTTTAAAAAGAATATATATCGCAAGCTCTATTGAAAAGGATTATAATACCTTTACTAAATCCATGTCCATGGAAGAATAAGGTAATCCATCCCAGTAAGTCCTGAAATTAAAAATCAATGAAGGATGATGATGAAAAGTGTGTGTCTTTCTTTATGTAAGACCATGAGGCAATAATATTATATTGCATGACACATGTTCATAAGAATTAGTCATAAATATGACTTATTCTTATCTCCTTAGGGACCATAATGTGATAATAGATACCACTATTGGTCTATGAGTATGAATAACTACTATTTAAATAAGGTCTTAGAGGGTCACAAAAAAAGTGTATCCACAGGTTCCATGTATTCATATGAATATGAGTTTATGATGAAGTGGTCTCCACGCATAGGTGTTGGAAAACGTTTGATTGTGAATGATCATAAGTAAAATAATTTAATTATATTATTTTATTTTATAATAATACTAATCAAATAAATTTATTATGGGTTTTAGAATTTATTCTAAGTATAAAAGTGAATATGAGAAAATATTTTTTTTAATTAATGGTATGCGTTTAATGTTTGTTTTGTAATTATGGGTGAAACAAGCTAAGTTAATGGTTTTTATGGGATCACATGATATGTTAAAGTGTTACAAGTGAGTGAAAAAATATTCATGGAATTTATGATATGTTTTATGAAGACATAAGTGTGTGGAAGTGTCTAAAATGATGGTTATAACTTTCAAGGGACAAAAGTTAAATTTTGGGAAGTATATCCATAGTAAATAAATGAAATTTAGACTCATGAATATTGAAATTCATTATTTTCATGAATTTAAAGAGTTTCTATCTCATCTCCTCACCTATCTCATGTTATAATAATAGAAATCAATAGATGTACAATCATGAATAGATCTCGATATATTGGATTGATTCCGTGTTCATCACATAATTAAAGGGATGTCATAAAACACTTTGATATCCAATATTATCAACTGATAATTGAAGAATTATGATTTAGGAGATATGGTATATATGTAGATGATCTATATAATGCATCAATTAGAACCTTCAAGCTACAACATGCTGAAAAAAAGTAGGTCAAGTTTTCATTAATGAACAAAGAACGTTCCATTTATGGTTATGTTGGATTTTTTTTCATGATTAAATTAAATTTCATATTATCTATGGAAGCTTCGAAGAACTGATATACTATATTAGTTGTTACAACACAAATCCAAATGTTTTGTTTTGAAAATATCAGTATCCCATGCTTCCACAGAGCCAAATTTTTATTAATTGGTATCAAATTGATCATGCAATTATTCATGTTAAGGTTTCGATAAAATTTAATAAAATTTAGAAATAGGGTTTCAATAAGGTCTCATCACTACTCATAGTGTGTCAATCAGAGTTTTCTTGATCAAGTTATGATAGATAAAAGATCAAGAAGTCATGGAAATCAAATATTATATCTAATGTTTGTGTTTATGGCCACCTTTATGATTTCAATGTTGTGGGGAAGGCCCTTGAATAACCTTGGTAGGACATGCATGTAAAATTTAAAATATAATTATATATATATATATGACCATATATAAATTCCACTAGGGGAAAATGTAGTTCTATAGGGGTTCCCTAGTTAGTGGTGGTTGGGATAAGAAAAATCATCAAAAAAATTATATATATATATATATGTGGGTGAATGTTTAAACTTTATTTGAATAAAATGGCCCCCTCATTGATTATGGGGGAGTATGTTCTAAAGAACCTAGATAGGTGGATTCTAATATTTTAAATAGATAATTATATTTTTTTTATTTTGGTTGAAATGTGGATCCCTAAAGGGGGAAATCTTCTTCACCCATGCATACCTCATGTGAGGCACACAACCCAGACATAACCTGACAAAAATATTGGTCACCTCGATTCGGGTTGTGATGGGTCAGTTTAGATCCAACCTTCCTGACCGGATAGGCCCATTGCATGAAGGATTTTAAAATGGGGGGGGGGGGTGTTTGGTGTCTAAATGGACCTAAAAATTATAATAAAATTTAATTCTACTGAATTTAAAAAAAATTATTTTTCATACCATGAGACATATCGATAATTAATTAAAATTAATTTATTGTGGGTTTAATTAATTAAAATATTCCTCGAGTTTAATTTTAGAAATTTTGAATTTTCATTATACAATTTAATTTTATATTTAATGTCACACTCGGGTATGGGAAACCAACTATGGATCCCATTATGTTTTTTTTAGTTTTTTGTGTCACTCACAAGCTGGGAGAAGGACTTTTGGAATTTGGTGGAATCAGCAGGCCATCAGCTAGCTAGTGCTAGATGGTACAAATCCCTCAAGTGCTACTAGCCAACTAATGGAGTCCAGCAGGTACATGATCTCTACTTGTAGTCTTCAGCTAGCTAGTGTCATCAATGGATATGTTTATTAGTAAGGGAAACATTATATGTTTCACACAATTTTTTTCCTAATCTCCATATTCTAACTATTCTACCCTAATATGTTTTATATTGATTTATGATGCTCCTTGGTGACTTTTTTCTCACCCCTATCTTTTGTTGAATCATTATAAAAATTGAAGGTTTAGATCTCCATTATTAATAATTTGATAAGTGGAAAACTTATAATACGTTTTATCCTATATTTTTTCATGTTTTTTATGTACCATGATTCGAGATCATTAGATCTAGTATTAAATAGGATAACTAATCTTATTTTCATCAGATGTTGGTTCTAGAGGATCTGATTTCCTTGTTCCTCTTCCCCAGTTTTGAAGATGCAACATTGTTTTATCATCCTCGTGAAAGGTGTCTCTATCCTATGATTTAACTCGTATAATTCCATACATTATTTGAGAATTTTTTTTTGTTTTTATTATGAAATTTATTGATAAAAATGAATTTTATCTTTAGGGTGTGTGAAAGGTATTTCCAAAAATGTTTTTTCTTTTGAAATTCGATTTTATTCACTATATGTGTTGAACAAAATGACTCAAAGAATCATTAAAAGATGGAAATGGGTTTTCAATAATGGGAGTGGTTTGGTATCACTGAATAAAATGATTTAGGAAATGTTTCTTGTATTTGAAATGTATTATGGATTAGAAAATGTTCTTGAAACAGTTTTTATTTACCTTGAATGTAATGACAATGTAATAGCCCACTTGGGAGACTTGAGGCCATGGAGAAAAAAATAAAAAAATACTATCTGTAGTGAAGTTAAATATCAACATAGGATGTTCCCTTGATGTCATGTATACTAATGAGTTGCCTTTCCAAGGGACCAAGGTCCCGTGACATTAAGAGTCAGATATACTGACTAGTGTCCCTTTGAGTATGTCTAAGAATTTTGGTTATGTACACCTTCATGTCATAGATTTCCTACTTGGTTACTTGTGATTATGTTACATACATGATCTTTTGATATTATTATATTCCCAATTTTTTATTATGTGGATATTAATAATTTAAAAATGTTCATTTATTTGTTTATTCCAATGAAAATATAAAATTTCATATTTCTTTACTTTATTGATCATGACCTGATTATGAAATTAATGGAATGATTTTGAAAAGAAATCAAAATAATGATTTTTATGTGGAAAATGTTTCATTTGTAATGTGTTTTAAAATTCTATATTATTAAGGAACTAATGGATGCATATGGTAATAAATTTTGTAGATTCTTGGTGGTATCCTACTGGGCTTTTGATCTCACGTTCTACTTTTTCTACATGCATTTTTAGCCTTAGTTTTATAGGATAATAGTAAAGGGAAGACTGTGATGTAGAGGTTGAATATCCTTTCTCATGTTTCCTTATAGTGGGTTGGGATAGAGGAGACTTATGGTCACATAGATATGGGACCATGGGTTAATTTAGGTTCCATGTTGTTTAAAGTATTCTTTTTTTTCATTAAGACTATAACGCCTCGAGCCCGCTTTTCCAGTCTCAGTGATTAAAATTACTCTGTAATTATTTTAAAAAAATAATCTAAAAAATTACACAACAGATTACAAAAACAAGGAACTTTTATCGGTCTAGGTTTTGGAGGATTAAACAAAACCATACATTTATCAGAGTTGAAAAAAATAAAGTAATTGACCACTCCTCTTTCCCACGTGCTAACTCCAAAAGTAATGAAATATATAATTGAACTTATAAGATAATTGAAAAAATCATTTAAAACAAAGGGTGAGCATTCAATTTCCCAGTAAGAGGTTTTTAAATCGTTGATATACTTTTTATAAAAACCTTCTTTGAAAATAACATTGAGAAATTCTTTCAAAACTCCATAAATAATAACAATACATTTCAAAATAACCTCTAAAAACTTAATGGAAATTACTTATGTTGAAAATAATATACCAATTTTAAAATTACTTATGTACAAAAATTGTTTTAAAATTAATCCAGTGATCTTTGAAAAAAACTCCAAAAGCTTTTGAAAAAAAATATTATAGAAAATTAGAAAAATGAAGGTTATCTTGGGCTTACCCACTTATTGATGGATTGGGTTTACTCCCCAATTACCTACCATATTCACAACGTTCAAGTACTGTATTTTAAAAAAAAATTATTTTAAATATTGCTTGACATATTTATACATTTTCACTAGAGTTTTAGTTTTAAATATGTATAAGCATACCTGAAATAAAAAATTTCACCAGTATTTATATATAATTATGTAGATACTAATATTTATTGATAAATACATGTTAGACTTGGAAAAACCAAATATTATGATACATAAACTTTACTTAACCACATGTAATCTTAATTATCATTCACGTACTTCAAATTTCAATTAAATATTTGTTGAATTTATATTATTCCTGAAATAATGACATGAAGGTGTAAACTAATAGCAATAGTGAACATATAATTTTGTCTTCTTAAAATTTATCATAAGTGACAAATAATTATGTGTCATGAACAAAATTATCAAAGTAGAATTTATTTAAAAAATACAATAATTCTTTCATGTTTGTATATATATATATAGATATATATATATGTACTTACGTTTTAAGAAACATAACTTTTAGAAGTAAATATATATACATAATCATAGAACTGAATTAGAAACCAATGAACTTGAACATTAAATAAATTATTATTTTATATAAGTTTTATTAGCATATACACATGTATATCACATCCATAATTAGATACTTTTATGGTTTAATTGTAGTGTAAAAAATAACACTTCAATATATATATATATATATATCATGCATAAAAATTTAAATTTATATATGTTCATATATATATATCATGCATGAACAAAACACAGACATATTCAATTTGTGAGTTCAAATTATATATTTGGTCTTCATAGAAGTATAAAACATGGAATCGAAATACATAAATAATTATAAAACAACAAAAATAAGGATTATAATTTGAAAGGAACAAAATCCCCTTAAACAAACATAAAATTATATCTTGAAAATAATTAAAAGGTGAATAATAAAATATATAATCTAGTTTCATATCATAATACACAAATCATTATAATAAAATGATTCCATTACTATAATTTATCAGAGTTTAAAAAGTGAAAACATGCTGATTTTTATTTGAAGAACCCATGGAAGAAATAAAATTCCCTTACATAATTATAATTTGAGAAGAAAATAATTAAAAAAAAGTATAATAAATCCCTTAAGAAAAATATTCAAGAACTAAATTCTAAAAACAATTTTAATAAAATCTATAAATAAAATAACCAATCTCCCATATCAACTCATAAATCACATAAGTAGTTTTTTTTAAAATTAAACCCACTTTGTAGAGAAATTATAACACAATTAAAATCATATCCAAATATAAATTCCAAAATAGAATTATTTATAATAAAAAAATTTGCTTTATAAAACTAAAACCTTACCTTAAAGAGTAGTATACTATTGATGTTTTAGGAAGAAGGTGTTTTTCGAACATTGAATACACTAAAAAAGTAATGAATCTCCCAGTCACTCAAATTCTCAGAAGTGGAAAGGAAGAAAACAAGGGCTACAACCCTTTGTCTTGCTCAACCATGACTCACTTAAATGTATATGAAATTAATGATGAGGAACAACTTATATATCAATTTCAAAGATTGTGGATAAACTAAAATAAATATTTATCATACCTATCATACCCCCAAAAAATTACATAGAAGTAACAATTCAGAAATTGACAAATCAAACAAAATTTAAAGAATGAAAAATAAAAATTATATTCTATTATGCGCAAGACAGAATACCCAAAATGAAAGCAACTAATAAACATGAACACTAATTTCAAATAAAATTGTCAAAGACACAAAAAACTTCATCCATTGAAAAAAATGATCCAAAACAGATCAGAAAATGATTATTCAGGTAAGATTAACTCAAATAGATGGCCGAAAGTGATTGTGAGTAACATTGAAATACAAAAAACAAAATTTAGATACAATTAATACAATTAACCATTTAATACCAACAATAACATATCATAGAGATTTTTGGCAGAACAAGAAAATGGTGATGAAAGTGTGGATTGAAATCCTAAAATGATCGTAGAAGAATTTGGATGCCTAATAATATACTTACCTTCCATCATGATCAATATTTTCCTTCTGAGACAGAAATCATTCCATGATTTGAAACCCTAAATCTCACTCGAGAACTCTTCATTTGAACCCTAGATAGAGATCAGACATCAAACGATGGTCGAAGAAGCCTTGTCTAAACTCAAAATCACGGTTTGCGACTCTCCTCTTGGTCTTGGCCTCAGCTCTTGAAGATGAAGATGAATGTGATCTCAGCCTCATCGAACTTTGCTCGACTTCTCCTCTATGTTGAGTTCTCTATGCGCTCAGTTCTCTCCCCTAAAAGAAAAAGTCAATCGCAATTTTATGTTTCCATTTCATTTTTTATTATATTTTTGAACTATTCATATATTATTATTATCATCATATTATAAAAATTCTTTAACATAATTTATAATTCTATTATATATTATTTAAAAGTTAAAATTTTAAAGGTAAAATATTTTCTATTAATTATAAATTTATTTTTTAAGTAATTATATATATTTTTATAATAAAATCAGATATTTTTTTATAGTTATTTTAATATCATTAAATTAATGAAGTTACCTTGTAATTAATCTTATAAAATAATTACTTTTACATGTTTTAAACATAACTTTATCATTAGATATAAAATATTAATCAAAATTATAAATTTTGTATAAAATTTACTATTAAAGTTAATAAAATGTCATTTTATTTTATGTGTTGAATTTTAATTTCTTTAATATATTTATTAAAAAAATTTAATTCAAGTTAAAAATATCATTCATATATGTATAATTTTAACATTTTATTAAAATAGTTATATTATATAAGAATAATTTTATTAAACAAAATTCTTAATATTAAAAATTTTATAAAACATTAATCTCTTCAAAATTTATAATTTAAAACTCAAAATTATATATATATATATATATCATATTTTGGAAAATAAAACCAAGTCAGATTTATAATAACATAATTATTCAAATGTTAGATTACATAATTATTAGCATATATTAAAAGGTGAAAATTAATAGTGAAAATATATTCATAACATGATTCAATAATTATAATAGTCAATTTATTTAAAATATTTTGTTAAATATATTATTGATAAAAAATTTCATCTTTATTATTCAAATAGATATAATAGATTTAATTAAATTAATTAAAATACTTAATTTTGGTTATTATTTTTAAAGAAAATTATTATAATAAAAACATTTTTAGTTTGATTTAACTATAAATTAGTCCAGTTAATATAATATTTATACTAGGTGTCGGATTTCTGGGCTGTTAAATTATTCCCCCTCAAAATAATTGCATCCTCGCAATTCGTTTTGTCAGACTAAAAATAATTCAGAATTTCCAGGTTTAGAATTAAGAAACACTAGGAATACTAAATCTCTAAACTCGACAACATTTAATCTCCAAATTTGTCTAGATCATTCCTATCATACCAATTATAACACCTCATTCCCAATCTTATGGACTCAGTGCTTAAAATTGATGTGTAATTGTTTTAAAATAAACCATACAATTACACAATAGATTACACAAACGAGGAACTTTTACCAGTACAGGTTCTAGAGGATTAGAAAAAACCTTAAATTTAATAGAGTTGAACAAAAATAAAGAAACTAACCACTACACTTCCGCATGTAATAACTCCAAAAGTGGTGAAATTTATAATTGAATTACTAAGATACCTGAAAATCATTTAAAGCAAAGGGTGAGCATTCAATTTCTCAATAAGTGGTTTTGAAATAATTAATATAATATTTAGAAATGCATTGTTTGAAAATAACTTTGAGAAATGCTTTAAAAAACTCCTTAAATAATAACAATACATTTCAAAATACCATTTGAAAACTTAATGAAAATTACTTAAGTTGAAAAATAATATACCACTTTTGAAATTATTTACATAAAAAAATATTTTAAAAGTAATATAGTGATCTTTCAAAAATACTACGAAATCTTTTGAAAACAAAATATTTCCGAAACATAGAACATTTAAGGCTATATTGGGCCTACCCACTTGTTGAGGGATTTAGTTCACTCCCCAATTCCCTACCATCTTCCCAATGTTTAAGTACTACCTTTTAAAAAAATCATTTTTAAGATAGCTTTATATATATATATACATTTTCACTAGAGTTTTAGTTTCAAATATATATTATCATACATGAAATAAGCATGTTCACTTTTAATTAATATAATAATATAAATACTAATATTTAATAAAAATTACATGTTAGACTTGGTACAACCAAATATTATGATACATATAATTTTCATTACCACATAAGATATTAATTGTCATTCACATACTTAAAATTTCATATACATATTTATTTAATTTTTTTATGCATGAAATAATGACATGAAGGTATAAAATAATACCAATAGAGAACATATAATTTTGTCTTCTTAAAATTAATCCTAATAAATAGATAATTATGTGTCATGCACTAAATTATCAAATTAGAATTTCTTTACAAAATACAATCATCATTTCATTTTGTATATATATATTCACCTAAGTTGTAAGGAACATAAATTTAAGAAGTACATATATATATAATAATATAACTGAAATTGGAAACCAATGATCTTGAATGTTTAATAAATTGTTTTTATATATGTGTTTTATTAGAATATACACATGTATCTCACACCCATAACTAGATACTTGTATGGTTTAATCGAAGTGTGAAAAATAACACTTTAATATATATATATATATATATATATATACCATGCATAAAAATGAAAATTTATATATGTTTATATATATATATATCATGCCTGAAAAAAATACACACATATTCAATTTTTGAGTTCAAATTATAAATATGGACTTCATAGAAGTATAAAACATGGAATTAAAATAATTAAATGATTAGAAAACCACAAAAATAGGAATTATAATTTGAAAGGAACAAACTCACCTTAAACAAACATAAAATTATATATTGAAAATAATTAAAAGTTGAATACTGAAATATAGAATCTGGTTTCATATCATAATGCACAAGTTATTTTAATAAAATGATCCCTTACTATAATTTATCAGAGTTTTAAAAGTTCAAAACATGTTTATTTTGATTTGAAGAAACCATGGAAGAAATAAATTTCCCTTACACAATAATACTTTTTGAAGAAAATAATTAACAAAAAATATAAGAAATCCCTTAAAATATTTATCAATAACAAAAATCTAAAAACAATTTTAATAAAATATATAAATAAAATTACTAATCTCTCATATCAACTCATAAATCACATATGTAGTATTTTTAAAATTAACCCCACTTGGTAGAGAAATTTTAACACAATTAAAATTATAACCAAATATAAATTTTAAAATATAATTATTTATAATAAAAAAATTGCTTTATGAAACTAAACCCTTACCTTAAAGAGCAGTCTACTGTCGATTTTTTTGGGAAGAAGGTGTTTTATGATCATTGAATACACTAAACAAGTAATGAATCTCCTAGTCACTAAAATTCTCATATGGGGAAAGGAAGAAAACAAGGGCTATATCCCTTTGTCTTGCTCAACCATGACTCACCTGAATGCCTATGAAATTAATGTCTAGTAACTTCTTATATAGTTATTTCAAAGACTATGGATAAACTAAAATAAATATTTATCATACTTATCATACCCCAAATACGTCCATAGAAGAAATAGTTTAGAAATTGAAAAATCAGACCAAATTGAAAGAATGGAAAAAAAATATTTTCTTCTATTATGTGCAAGATAAAATACCCAAAATGAAGGCAATTGATAAACAAGACAACTAATTTCAAAAACAAAATCAAAGATTCAACAAACTTTAGCCACACAAAAAATGATCCAAAATAGACCAAAAACTGGTTGTATGGGAACGATTGACTCAAATAGATGGTTGAAAGCGATGGGTAGTAACATTGACATACAAAAATCAAATCCAGATATAATTTATACAGTTACCGATTTAATACCAACAATAACATATCATAGAAATTTTGGGCAGAAGAAAAAAATAGTGACAAAAGTGTGGATTGAAATCCAAAAATGACTGTAGAAGAATTCAGACACATAACACCATACATACCTGATATATTTCAAAATAAATTGCCATTGGATCTATATTGCGATCAATATTTTCTTTCTGCAATAGAAATCCTTCTATGATTTGAACGCCTGTATCTTGCTTGGGACCTCTTCATTTGAACCCTCTATGGAGCTCAGATATCAAAAAAGGTCAAAGAATCCTAATCGGAACTCAAACTCATGGTCCATGACTTATCTCTCATTCTTGGACTTGTCTTGTGAAGATGAAGACAAACACGTTCTCAGCCTCATCGAACCTCGCTTGACTTCTCCTCTATGTCGAGCTCTCTGTGTGCTCAGTTATCTCCCCCAAAATAAAACGTCAATCCTAATTTCATGTATTCATTTCCATTTTTTCTTTATTATTTTTTTGAATTATTCATATATTATTATTATCATCATCTTATAAAAATTCATTAACATAATTTATATTTATATTATATATTATTTTCATGTTAAAATTTTAAATGTAAAATATTTTATATAAATTATAAATTTATTTTTTAAGGAATTATATATATATTTTTTATAATAAAATCACATATATATTTTTTATATTTATATTCATATCATTTATATTAATGAAGTTACCTTGTAATTAATCTTATACAATAATTACTTTTACATGTTTTAAACATAACAATATCATTAAGTATAAAATATTAATCAAAATTATAAATCTTGTATAAAATTAACACTTAAAGTTAATAAAATGTATCGTTTCATTTTAAGTGTTGAATTTTAATACCTTTAATCTATTTATTAAAACAAATTTTAATTCAAGTTAAAAATATCATTCATATATGTATAATATTAACATTCTATTAAAATAGTTATATTATATAATTATAATTTTATTAAACAAAATTCATAATATTAAATTTTTTACAAAAAATTAATCTAGTCAAAATTTTTAATTTAAAACTAATTATTATAATTATATATATATATATATCACATTTTTAAAAACAAAACCAAGTCAATTGTATAGTAACATAATTATTAAAATGTCAAATTACATAATTATTAGAATATATTAAAAGGTGAACATTAATAGTGAAAATATATTCATAACATAATTCAATAATTATAATAGTCAATTCATTTAAAATATTTTATTAAATATATTCTTGATAGAAAATTTCACCTTTCAAATTCAAATAGATATAATAATTTTAATTAAGTTAACTAAAATACTTAATTTTGGTTATTATTGTCAAAGAAAATTATTATAATAAATACATTTTTAGTTTGTTTTAATTATAAATTAGTCTAGTTAATATAATATTTATACTAGGTATGAGATTTATATGCTGTTATAGTGGCATTTTTATCCTGATGATGGGATGTAACCTTTATGGTTCTTATTTTACATAGGATATACTCTGATTATCCACTATTTTACTATGTTTTTTCTTTAATATCATATGTATGTTGGGGGTGAAATCATTCCCACCTTCACTTGTATGATACCATAGTGCTTTTCACCAGCCCAATGGGATCACGAATAGACTTTGGGCCTTATGTAAGGCCAATTTGGGTGAATTTATGGGTTTACCTAGTTTGGTATATTAAAAATTGGTATCAGATCCCTAAGGTTATGTTAAATCCTATGATCATTATTTCGCATCACCCTCTTGGGTATGGGGATTGTCGATAGACTAGATATAGGGATGGAGGAACATGATAGGTAGTGTGGGAGTGTTATTAGCCATATCATTTTCATGAGAAGAATTGAGTTATGATGGGAAGTCTAGGGTTTTCTAGTTACTTGTCTAAGGTTTTATTGTTTTTATAATTTTGTTATTTAAATTCATTTTATGTTAAAGGAATCCATTTTTTTCAAAAAAAATTGTATCCTCATGTTTTATAGATTACGGATCCTCCAAGAAGAGTACTCAGGATTTCCAGAGACGAGGCTATTGATAAATCCCCATATGTGAATTCTCCAGTTAAACCAGTTCTACTAGAAATTATGATTTATATAATCAAAACCGTGGTATAGTCCCCCAATTTTGAACCAAAATTAAAGGTCAATAATTCTTCAGAATTTACTAATATTTCATTGTGATAAGGGTACATAATATTTTTAGGAATTCATCAAAAGTATTGAGATAATTTCCACTTTTTTAAAACTCAATAAGACACTATGGTTATCTTGACCAATTATATTCTTGAAGGGTCAAAGAGTAAGTGATGGGAATTTATCATGAAAGGAATGTTGAAAAAATATATCACTTAGATTAACTTCAAGAAAACCTTTAAATAATATTTCTATCATGATAATCTAAGGGTGTTAGAGGCAAGATAGTTTTTTACTTTGTTGTTGGCAGATTGTTTTGTTATGGAATATGATACTTAGTTTTCCAAGTTAGTGAACTTGTCCTCAGACTTTTTTCAATTGATTTCTAATGGCGTAGAGGTTTGAAATGGATTTGGGTGCATATATTTAATCTATGATGATTAATATGTGCCTACCCACCTATATAGAGGTTGTGGATAAGGAGTCTATGAAAGAGGTAGACATAACTAGGAAGAAAAGACTCTTTGTAGCATTAGTGATAGCGATAGGTAGACTGTGTTCACTTCCTAGTGAGAAAAAGAAGTGATATGACCAGCGTTGATGTAATATTATAATTTTTTAAAATGAAATACTATGTTCAATAATATACAATATACGCAACACCAATCTTAAATAAACAACAAATTATTATTATTATTTAAATATGACTGTTATAACCTAGCCATTAAATTAGTGGCAATTAATAGTATTAATCAGATTATGAAATATATATAATGGTACTTCTCATTGATAATGTGTTAATTCATTCTTTGAAATTGAGCACTTGATTTTTAGTAAATTAATTTTATTCTTTAAATATACTTTTTATACACAAATGGGGTTTCTTTTTTTATAAGAGAATATTATATTTAGTTCCTGTAAATTTTAGAAAATTCATTGAAAAAAATGAATTTAATTTTCTAATTCATAATTTAAAAATTATAGGATGAATTTCTGAAAATTTTATGAAAATATTTATTTTTCAATGAATAGTAAAAAATATTAATTTTTATAAAAAAATATATTTTCTTTTACATTTTTTTTCGAAATAAAATTCTATTTTGTATTAGTTTTAAAAATTTTATTTATTCCTTTTGATTTAAAATGATTCAATTTTGATTCTTAAATTAATTTTTCACTTTAATTTAGTATAAAAACATATTATATTTAAAAAGAACACTTTTTTGAAATAGTGTTTTTCATTGCCTCTTCTAATTTTAATTTTAAATTAAATTAATCCACTTTTTTGTTTTGGATTTTTAAAATAGGATTATATATTAAGAATTAATTGGTCTAAATTTAGAAAATGGTTCCATTTATTTTTTTTCAACGTGAATAGGAACCATAATAAATTTTGTTACCACGATAAAGGGTAAATCAAGTAATTAATGTTAAAAATAAGATGATATGGAATATAAAATGAACATAAAACATTACTTGATTTTATTGTGTGATTAAACTTTTCCCATAAGAATCAAATAATTAGTTATATGGATTTTTTATTTGTATTAGATTATGACTTTTAAAATATTTTATTTAATAAAAAGTAAACAATTTCATACTCTAGTTTTTCATAACAATAATATTTTTAACATGGGTATAACCAAGTGATATGTTCCACTATAAATATTAATTTGAAAGACAAAATATTGATATTCATTTTTGTAATTTATTTTTAATTTTCAGTTAAGAAATAATTATCTTAAATATTTACACAATGTAGAGACGATAATTATTCAATTAATGGAAAAATCAAATAAATAATATTAATAATATAAAAAAATAATATAATTTTAGATAATTAATATGATACATGAGTTTTATAGAAGAATATGAAATTTTAATGATGCATTAAAATAATTGGTTCTAATTTTACTTATTTTCTTGATTTTATTAAAATTAATGGAACGAATAGTTTTAAAAATTGAGAATAATGATATATTATAACAAATAATATTTTATTAAATAATATAAAATTAATAAAAATATTTTATTCAGACAAGTGAATATGATATATTTTTTAATATCAACAATGGTCCATTTATTGGATTGTTTTATATTTATTGTAACTATATTAACCCTCAAAGAGTAATTATATTTATTGTCACTATTGGAGTGAAAGTGGTGAATGAGGGGTTAAAACAAAATGATAAGGATCAAAATGTGACATAAAAATGTAAAAAATTAATTTATGAGATTTGTTATACCTGTAAGAATCATATATTTGAAATAAACAATTTTTATCCATCTAAAAAATGAAAATTAATTTATATTAATTTAATATTTTGAAGAATTCTTAGAGTACTCCTCCCTTCATTTATAAATGGGAAGCACTTCTTCTCATTTTTTCACACCTAAAAACAAAAAAAATTATACAATAACTAATAAAATACCTTTATATAATACTCCCCTCATTCTAGAGACCTTGTATTAGGAATAAAACCCACCTTATTGTTCTTAAGTTTTTGAGAAAAGGAGGTTGTTCAAAGAAGATGTATCATTTTTAATCGTGCGTTTTGGTTTTATTTATTCTTACACCTCATTAAAATATTATTAAACCATTAGAAAATAATGGTTCCAATATCTTAAAAATACTAATATGTTATTATGTTAATATCATAACCTATATCTATCTCCTCTCCCATCAAATTGGAAATGAAACCATCATTCATGTGTATAGAGGACTACCGCATTGCGAACCAATGTAATTTTTTTCCTCTAAATCTATCATGTATTTATTATAATAAATTAATTAATGTTTATATATGATATTCATGATATATTTATCTTTTTTAAAAGATAATATATCATTTAACTTTTTACTTTTCCATTCAATGAAAAATGATAATGTCGTTCATGCGTACGTGTGGACTACCACCTCTATGAAGCGACATCACATGGATTATATATATATATATAAGAATATTTATGATATAATTATCTTTATTTAAGGATAATATAACAATTACCCTCTTTATATAATGATATTTTAAAAATAGAAACGTTACTCATACGTATGTACAACCTATCGTCTCCATGATTGTAATATAGTTTATTTTTCATAACCATATTTAATAGTTGGTTTTAAATGTATAATTTATTTATAAAAATTATAATTATGTACTTATTATTATTATTTAGATGATTTAATAATGACCTATTTTACTATCTTAAATATATTGAAGTCATTTTTGACATATAAGATGAATATCGTCAAAATGCATGATGGGAATTTAAATGATTAAGTAATTGTATATAACATGATATGAAATGAAATAAAGGAATAAAGGACATGAAAAAGGTTATTAAGGAAGTATAAAATTAACATATTTTATCTATTATATAATATAATTAACATATGTGAGGAGTCATACTCAAGGTAAGAGACTTTATTTAATTTTTTAAAAGTTCTTCATTGAATTATTTTTATAAAAGTAAAAAATGAATGTATTTTTTTACATGTAAAATATGAATGGAATTTACCTATATCATGAACGATTAATGATTTTAATTTTAATTTATAAATTTAAAAGATTCTTTTCATTGAAAATGGTTTTTTATCATGTACATAGAATTTAGATTTTAAAATAAAAGTGTATTTTTATGTCTTTTGACTTTTTCCAAAGATATTCAAAAAGGAATATTTTTTTTGAATGTTTGAATTTCTTTTAGAAAATAAAAATGGAATATTATATTTAATCCTATATGAGTACAAATACTTTTCCCTAATACATAGCTATTATTTTAAGTTCAGACTTCTCTACAGGATTTCATGATTTATTCAAAGAAAAATCATCTTTCCCATTTTCTCAGTATTTTTGGTATTTAAAATTAGGTTTTAATAAGAAAGGGTATTTTGATATTTGATTTTTTTTCATAAGGGTTTAAAAGATATTTTCAGTTATTTTATTCATGATATATTCCTTTTACATTGTATATAAAGGGTTGAGCCTCATAATACCTCACAGGTAAACCCAATATAGCTTATACAATGGGTGCAACCAAGTAGTACTGGGTGAGCTTGTTACAACTTATACGATGGATACACCAAAATAGTGCTATAGAGTATTGGGTAATTATTATTATCTCTAGATAATTAGATTATAATTAAGTTGTATGGTTATCCCAGTTATTAGGGTTTTGTAAGGTCTTTAGGAAGATGATTTCTCAAGGCACCTATTTAACTTTTCTATGCATTCTTATGTGTTTCTAATAAAATAATTTAATTAAAAAAGCTATTATAATGATATTTTTAGAGGAAAAAATATTATTTTCATTGTTTTTTCAGAAAATGTTTTTCATAGGTTTTCATTTTTTTCACCAAACTAAATGATTTATTTTCCTTATGTCCATTACTGAGCTTTTTATGCTCATCCCACATTTTAAAAATGTTTTTATAGGGTTTTAAGGATGGGTAAAGAAAATAAAGGAGTAAATTTGATGTCATGATGATTTTAATGAAAATAAATCATATTTTATTTTAAATATTTTATATTTTGGTAAAAATGGATACCGACCGGAAGTGTCCATGTTGTAAAATAAGGTTATATTATGTAAGAGTTATGATCTAGTTATATAAAACTCTAAACCTAAAAGATCATTGGGAATATAAGAAGTTGAATTATAGTATAAATTAACTAGAATATTTTTTGTTTAAGGATGGGTCCTTGAAAATGTTATTAGAGTAGGGTTTATAAATATTAAGATGTTTGGATGTTATTTGAGTATAAGTTACAATTATTTATAACCATAATGGTTTTAGGTTAGGTAGAATCATAGTTATTTCAAATAAATTTAAAGAGTTTGAGATAAAATGAATAAGGAAATCAATGTGTTTATATTCCTCATAATATGGTATATTATTATTTTTTTGATATGCTCACATTAACTTTTTTGTTTTTTTTAAATGGATAGATCTAGCAAGAACCAAAGTGAAAATTGATGTGAAGGAAAATGTGGTGGTTTTTTGAATGATAAACCAAACGGAATGGGAGATATAGTGATACATATTATAGTTATTCTTAAATAAATATTAATATTAATGATTAATAACTTAAACCTAGTTGATTTTCCTAATTAATTAATTATAATTGAAATGAAGATCTCTGGATGTTCAGGTGATAATGATCACAAAGGTAAATATATTCAATGGCTCATGTGTCAAGAATATGGAAAAAACACCTAGTAAAATGTTTTAAAGGAATGGAAATATGTTTTATATGTGGTAAAGGTGGTTATAAAGAAATAATATACAAAAGAAAAAGGAAGCATTTAGTTAAATCCATGAAGGGAAAAAAAGTTCTTCTAGAGGTATCAATTGAATGTTTTAAATGTGGGGAGAATGGTAGTTATACAAATCTATGTCCTAAGGAGAAAGATCATGAATGTGATCAATATGACCATACATATAACTATTTAGAAATACCTAATTCCATTATAGTTTAATATGAGAAAACTATAAATGACATATGAAAGGTATAAATTATTTATTATCTAACTATTTTACATTAATAAATCCTAATATACGTTTTATTTTTTTTATAGGAAATAATTATTTTAGAATAATATTTAAATTAATGTTCAATGGATTAGGAGGAATGTTGAATGATTATGAATTCTATATCAAAGAGTTATGATGTAGTAGTAGATTTAAGGATGAAAATATGTTTTGAGACAATAATACTCTTTAGTGATGGGAGTACTTTGGGAGAATTTTATTGAGTTTTGATAGATGTCTTAGGTATATATAACCATTATGTTTTTCATGTGATTTTTTTAAAAAAATAATGATCTATTCATTTTATAAATATATTTTGAAATATATGTATAACTTTTAGGGTTTATATAGTCTTTTATTTTGAGGTAATTAAGAGTTATTGTTTTGGGATGCAAAATGAACAGTATAATATAACATTTGAGGTTAAACTTTTTTCTTTAATATTTAATATATTTATGTTATTTTTGAATATTTTTATCATTTGTTTAGTAATTTTATAAGTATTATATTTTATATAAAGGAAAACCCGCATCCTAGGAGACAAACTGTCAAATCTAGTATGACCATGAGTCTTTAAACCACAATTGAAGGGAAAAAAGGGTGCATCACCAACCTGCAGCCTATGTGATGTACTAGTTAGTATGAATTTTTTCCTTTATTTAAATGATCTAAAAATATAATTTATGTTCATTTTTTGGAATGTATTTTTTGTTGTATAGATAACCATGGGATTGAAAATTAATTTGGTTATGAAGTGAATAAATTTATTTCAGAAGGAGGTTAATATAATTTAGGGAGAATTATATAATAAAGGTGAAAATAATAAAATTGGATTCAATTTGATAAATAAAGGTTTAATTATCTTTTATAACAATATAATATTTTATTATGACTTTTGGTGATTCAAATTATTTATAGAAATGACAAGAATATCTTTGAGATTATGCAATTTGGGAAATTATATTTTTCGTTTGAGACTTTAAGAGAGATTAATGTTATTTTAGAAGATAAATATTGAATTTATATTAGAATAATATATGATAAAATTATTCTGATTTTGAATTTTGCATGTCAGACTTTTCTTAGGATGGATTTTTATAAATTTTAGGAAAATATTGATTTTTCAATGAATAGTGAAAATATTGATTTTTATTGAAAATAATATATTTTTTTAAATTATTTAAAAAGTAGATTTTATTATAGATTAGTTTCAAAATTACATTAGTTACTTTTTATTTAAAATTATCCAATAATGGGGTTTTTAAACAAATTCTAGACTTAAATTTAGTATAAAATCATTTTATATTTTAAAAGACATTTTTTGGAAAAATTATTTTTCTTTGCGTTTTTATGATTTAATTTTAAATTAAATGATGAAATTTATGTTTTTTGAATATGAAAAAATTTATTCCGTAATTAATATTATAAGATTAAAATTTATTAAATAGGTCCCTTTTATTTTTGGTTAATATGAATAGTAACCTTAAAAAATTGCATTCCCATGGTAAAGAGTAAATTGAGTAATTAAGGCTAAAAATAAAATGACTCTAACACATGAATTAGATTTACTCGATACATTTTTTTCCATATTCATCCCTGATTTGGTTTTATGTAATTTTTTGTCCATTTGGATGAGATAATGACTATTAAAATATTTTATTTAAAGAAAAGTAAAAAATGGCACACTCATGTTTTTCATAACAATAATATTTTTAACATGGGGATAACTAGGAATATGTTCAATTATAAACAATGATTTGAAATATAAAAAAAATAATATTTTACCAGGTAATTTATTTTTAATTTTTAGTGATGAACTAATTACCTTAAATATTTACACAACGCTAAAGAATTAATTATTCAATTAATATGAAAATAAAATAAATGATATTAAAAATATTATTTATAATATAACATAATTTAATAAGTATTATAGAAGAATTTAATAGATTAATGTGATATTTTAGGGATGTATTAAAATATTTGGCATATTTTTTACTTTTTTTTTATGTTATTAAAATCTATATAATAAATGGTTATAGAAATTGACATTAATTATATATTATCATAAATAATAGTTTATTAAATGATATAAAATTACTAAAAATAATATATTATGATAATTTAATAGTATATTGTTTAAAATATCAATCATGTTCTATTTATTGGTAGTTCTTACATTTATAGTTACTATATTAACCCTCAATGAGTAAAAATCTCTATTTTCACGGTAAGAGTGAAAGGGGTTACACCAAATGATAATGGTAATAATGGGATTTAAACATGTACAAAAATTATTTTATTATATAATTTATACCCATAAACACAATATATTATAAATTAACATGTATGGATCCATTTGGAATGAAAAATTAATTTTTATTAATTATATATTTTGTAGAATTCCAAGAGTTCCCCTCCCCTCTATTATAAAAGGGAAGAACCGGATCTCATTTATTCACACATAAAAACCAAATTGGTTCATAAAATAACTAAAACAATAACTTAAAATAATTCATACCCTAGTTATATAGGTATTGGTTTAGGTATAACACCAACTTTAGTGGACTTAAGGTGTTAATAAAATGAGGTTGTATGAAGAAGAGTTATTGTTTTTAATCAGATATTTTTTTCATTATTTCTTCTTAAACCTCCTTAAAATCTTATCCATACATGATTAAATAATAAATAAAGAATAATAAATATAATTATTTGTTATTTTTTTAATATCATAACTTATATCAATGTCATCTTCCATCAAATGGTAAACAAAACCATCATTTGTGTATACAACAGACTACCGCCTCGTGAACCGATCTAATTCGTTTTCCATCCCCGTTTCTCATGGATGGATTATAATGATAGAATTAATATTTATATGATATTAATCAAATATTTATCATTACTAAAATATAATATATCATTTAAATTCATTCTTTTCAATTCATTGATAGATGAAAATGTCGTTCGGGCGTACGTGTGGACTACCATCTCCACGAAGTGATGTGATTTTTTTTCACCACAACATCACATGGATGATAAATATATGTATATTTAAAGGATTAATATTATATTTATTATATTATTATTATTATTTAAATGTAATATAATATTTACCATCCTTCCATATTGATCTTTGAAAAAATGTAAACTTTACCCATGCATACGTACGACCCACCATCTCCATGATTGTAATGAAATCAATTTTTTATAACCATATATAATGGTTATATTTCAAAGTATAATTGATCTATAAAAATTATAATTATATCACAATTATTATTCTAGAGATTATGTAATAGTAATCTCTTTGACCATTGTCAACCTATCAAACTCATTTCTAATATATGATCTGAATATCATCAAAACACCCAACATGAATTTAATTGACTACGTAATTGTATATAACATGGAATTAAATGAAATAAATTAATAATGAACATTAAAAATGTTATTAAGAAATTAAAAAATTAAAATAATCTTGTTATTCAAGAAACTATAGAACGTACCTAATGATTCTGACTCAAGGTAAGAGACTTTCATTTAAAAATCATCTTTTAAAGTTACTCTTTCATCTCTTTTTACAAAAGTAAAAAAGAATGTATTTTTTTACATAAAATACAAGAAAATTATTTCCAACTATCATGATTCCTCAATTATTTTAAGTTTCCATTATAATTTTCTACGGTTCATTTCAAATAAAATGGATTATTTATTATGTGTACATTTTTTAGATTTTAAAAGAAAATGGGATTTTTTTCTCTTTTGAATTTTTTCAAAGATTTTAAAAATGAAATGTTTTTATGAAATGTTTTACATTCTTCACCAAAAGGAAAACTGAATGATATATTTTAACATATATATGGTGAATATGAATTTTCCCTACACCATAGACATTATTTGAAGTTTGGAAAGATTTCATGTTTTCTTCAAAGAAAAACCCTATTTCCCCTTTTATGGGTATTTTGGTATTAAAAATGGGTTTCTAAGAATAAAGGATATTTTTGATATATTATTTTTTTCAAATTGTTTTAATATAGTTTTTAAACAGATTCTTCATGATATTGTCCTTGGAAGTTTTTTATCAAGGGTTTATCCCCATTATAACTCACGAGTAAGAACAATATAGCTTATACAATGGGTGCACCCATATAGTGTTGAGTGATCCCATTATAAATTTTATAGTGGGTGAACCCAAAAATAAATAAAATGTATTGGGTAAATATAATGTTCTCCAAATAATTATATTTTAAGTTGACTATATAAGTATTTCAATTATAAGGGTTTTATAAGGGTTTTAAGATAATGATTTCCCAAGACACCTACATGACTTTTCCATGATTTGTAATGATTTTTCATGATTTTTTGTGATTTTAAATGGTAATATAATGGTATTTTTAAATGAAAACGACTCTCTTGGGAATAAATAATTTTTTTAAAATGTTTTTCATGTTTTTTCATGTTTTTCATTGGACGAGAAGATTTCTTTTCTTTATGTACCATACTAAGATTTTTTTGTTCATCCCACATTTTTAAAATGTTTTTCACAGGGTTTTAAGGATGAGTAAATAAAAGGTAGGAGTCAAGTTGAAGTCATGATTATTTTTTATGAAAATAAATAATATTTTGTTTTAAATATTTTATATTCTGGAAAAAATGGATACAAATCAGAAGGGTCCACTTTTTAATATATAGTTTTGTTATGTAAGATTTATGACCTCATTATATAAATTAATAAACCTCAAATATATTTAGGAAATTAAGAAATTGAATTATAGTGTAAATTCACTAGAATATATAATATTTAAGGACATGTCCTTATAGGCAAGGTTTAAGTGGGAGTGAATAATGGATATCAGGGTAGAGTCAGGTGGTTTGTTACTAGTGTGGAAAAATGGGACACCTCAAACCTAGTTGTTATCCATAACCCAGGGTGTGTCAAACTTGTTGAAAATGTGTTCATATTAATCATTTATATGAGAGAGAATACCAAGTTAGTATATATAGATCCACCTTTACCAAGGGATCTTATTTTATACAAGATGCAGAAAGGGGGGATATGAACCTGTGGTAAGGGAGATACTAGGTTAACAAATAAAGGGAAAGGTTAGGCTAGGCATCTATAAGTAGTGGATTATGATACATAAAAGATTGATGCAGTACCAGCTACCATGAGAGGTATGGTGTTCGTAACATATTCTATATTTATGGATTTGTTTATTACATGTGAAAATCATTCTTTTATATCTTAAAATATTATCAATATGTTGGGATTATTTTTTGAGCTCGTTAATTTCTTTATAATTCCTTCCAATCCAATAAGAAATAATAATGGTGAATTATTTAAATGTCCTATGTGTTGGGTAATGATTTTTTACCACAAAACTATTTGGTATTTTTTGGTTCTTGTCCTTGAAATATATGATATTGTCATTGGAATGGACTAGATGATTAATTGTAAAGCTAAAATTAGTTTATATCATTATTAGGTATAGGAAATCTCCCCTAGTGAATTCACTAAAGTTTTCTTGGGAAACTAGGATCTACGACCGAGGATATCTGGTCTCATTATTCCTAGTGATGAGTTTATCTCCTACCCATTGTTAGAGATGTTTCTTGATGTCATGGATCCATGTCTTAGTGTTCCTCCTCCAACTGTGGTGAGTGAGTATCCCAATATTTTTTCAGATGATTTATCTAGGTTAATACCCCATAGGGAAATTGAGTTCTCTATAGTCTAAATTATGAGGAGGATACCCATTTCAATACCTTTGTACTATATAGATCCCACTGAATTAAAATAATAAAGGCTCAACTTGAGGATCTTGAGGCTAAAGGACTTATTCATCCTAGTGTTTCAATTTGGGAATCACCTATACTCTTTACAGAGAAGGTAGATGTGATTATTTATCTTTTTATTAATTATTGGAAACTCAACTGGGTGATGGTAAAAAAGAAATATCTCTTATCTACGATCGATAACCTTTTAGACCAGGTTAAGGGGACATAGTGGTTTACAAAAATTGTTCTAATATTGGGGTACCATAAAATGAGGGTATGGTAGGATGATATTCCTAAGAATATGTTTTGGAGTAGGTATGGTCTCTCTGAGTATTTGGTTATTCAATTTATCCTTACTAACAAACTCATAGTGTTTATGACATCGATGAACATAATCTTTCATCAGTTATTGGATTTATTTGTGGTTATATTTTTGGATGATATTTTTGTTTACTATAGATCAAGATGGGATCATGATGAATATCTTAATATCATCTTTGAAATCTTGAGAGAATATCTTCTATTATGGATAAATTTCCAAATCATAGTTATGGATTTAATAATTGATGTTTTTGTGCCACGTAATTTTTGATATGGGTGTACCAATGGATCCTGAAATTATTTAAGTGATGATGTCTTGGTAGTGACCTAGAAACCTGTTTTAGATCTAGAGTTTCTTGGGATTAGCTGATTATTATAGGTGCTCTGTTCGAGACTTATCCATTTTTTCATCCCCGATTATATAGTTTACCCAAAAGGGTGTAAATTTTATTTTGAGTGAGTAATCTCAGTGTTCCTTTGTGGAGTTGAAAGTGAGATTAAATTTAGCTCTCGTATTTATTCATCTAGTGTTTGGTGATAGTTATGATGTCTACTACGATGTATCAAGTATGCAGTTGAGTTGTTTTATGATCTAGGGGATACATGTAGTAGCTTATGGCTTATATTAGTTATTCCCTCATGAGAACTATCCCACTTAGGATCATGAGTTGGCGGCAGTTATGCAAGGGATGAAGAATTTGAAAAAAATACCTTTTTGGGGATCAATTTACAGTGTATTAAGGCCATAAGAATATAAAGAATATCATTACCTATAGGTATCTCAACCTAGGACAGAGATACTAGGAGGAGTATCTTTAACCCTTGTAATTTGATATTGTTCAAACCCTAAGTAATGGGAATATGGGTGTATTCATTTTGAGTAGGAAATTATCAACATTGATAGTAAAGGAATCAATGGAAGAGTTGTGGTTGATGATCTTACTTTTTGATATTCATATGGATGAAATGAAATATTATGGATATGTATTCTTAGCTTGTAATTAGGAGGGATCACTCATAGATGATCATATTTTACTTGAACAAGATTAGGATGTCGAGTGTTATAATTTGAGCATGAATCTTTACAGTGGGGAGACTTTGGGTGAGTGTTCTTGGCCTCTCATTGGAGTTATGCTCTTTCAAGGTAGAATGGTTGTTTTACTGGACTTTAGGTAGATGTTTATGGATAATGTAAATCAATCGAGTTGGTTTATGCACTAAGGATATACCAAAATTTTCCATGACTTGAGATTCCATTACTGTTGGTTGGGTATGAGATGTTCAATTACAGTTTTGGTATCATGACTCCTCATAAGCCAGAAAACCAAGGAAGAAAATCCGAGATTTATGGGGTTATTTCAACCTTTTTACAATACAATGTAATGATGGTATGAGATATCCATTGATTTTGTGATTAGGATACAATTGAATCCTTCTGGTAAAGATACAATATGGGTAATTATTGATCAACTATAGAGATCAATGCATTTCCCACCAATAAAGGAGTTGAAAAAGGTAGAAGACCTTGGTTACTTGTATGTGATGGTAGTTTTTAGACTTAATGGTGTTCCATCAGATATAATTTTTGATAGATATCATCACTTTACACCCAGTTATAGAGTTTTTAATAGAAATAAATGGTTACTCAGTTGAATTTGTTCATGACTTTTCATCCACATATAGGTATACAGACTGAGTGGGCCATATAGATTCAGGAAAACAAGATCAGGGCATGGGTTCTTAACTTTAATGGATTATAGGAGAAGTATATTCCCTTAGTGTTGTCTTCCTAAAACAATAGTTATCAGTATTAAATCTATATAGCATAGTTTGAGCTATTTTATGGGAGGCCTTGTAGGTCTCTTATATGTTGGAAAGTGGTTAAAGAATGTTCATTGAATAGACTAAGTATCATTTAAAAGATGACAAATATCATACAGTTGATCTATAAGAGTTTAATGAAAACCCAATGCTTTTGTAAATATTATGATGATTGATGTTATAATCAATTGAAATTTGAGGTAGGTGAGTAGGTTTTTCTCAAAGTCTCACCTCTATTAGGATATAGGTTCTTGGGGAATCAAGGGTGAGTTGGCACCTCATTATATCATCCCATTAAAAAATTGTGGAGTGACTTAGGATCATGGATTTCCATCTATAATTACCTTCTCTTTTTACATCTATCCACGACGTGTTCCATTTTTTCCAACTAAATAAGTGTCTATCGGAATCGTCCTATATGCTCGAGTGGGTGGACATTGAGATTAAACCCAATGCCTCATTGGTTAAGAGACCTAATAAGATAGTGGACTAGAAGGATAAAGTGATTCATGTAAATACAATCCAATTGGTTCATGTGAGATAGCATTATAGTTGGGAGTACCACGAGAAATGGGAGCATGAGGACTTGATGATGCAACAATGTCCTTATCTTTTCTCAAGTTTATGATTATGTCTCTTTCTGGGGAAATAAATATTTTATGGTGGGGAGAATTTTCACACTAGTTTATGAGAAACCATGTATAAATCAATTTACATTTTTTTGTTTTTCAGGTCAGTTGTAGGCTGAGAGAAGGTCTTTTGGGAGTTGGTGGTAGCAGGAGGCCACCAACTAGCTAGTGGAGGGAACCAACTAGCTGGTGTTAGTTGGCGGAAAGCCTGTAGGTCTACAGGTTCCACCATCTAGCAGGTGGACTCCCAAGGGCTAGCTATTAGAGCCTAGTAGCTACATGATCTCTATCTATAACAACCAGTTAGCCATTTCCATCACTAGGGACACAAATTGGTAAGGGACTAATTGTATTTTTGATGTGAAATTATTTTGTAATCCCCATAAATCCAAATCTTCAACCACAATATGATTTATATTTATTTTTGAGGATCTATAGTTATTTTTTGGATCTCTCCCCCACTCTTTTGAAGAGTTGTTGGGTAGATTTAAGGCTTGCCTCTCGGGTCTTCATATTATAATAAGATAACTCCTTCTAATCTGGTTTCTCATCAATTTCTCCATGATTTTGATATCTCATGAGGCTGGATCCCTGTATAGTTCATTGAAATGGATAATTGATCTTTTTTTCATTAGATATAGGTTCTTGAGGATCTAATTTTATTTTTCCCTAGCACTGGACAAAAAGAGGAAATTTTGTTTCATCATTATCATAGTATTTGTCTCTATCCGACATTTTAAAACATGGATTACTTTGTGTTCTTTGATGATTTCCTCTAGTTTTAATTATGATATTGATTGATGAAAGTGGATTTGATCTTTGGGGGCCATGAAATGGGTTTTCTTTGGAAACCAAATTTTATGAACTTTACGTGTTAGATAGAATGTCAAAAAAGAATATTTAAAAAGGGAAATTATTTTTAAATAATGTGTAACATCCCAACCTGAAATCCACACACCGGTGCCCTGAGGTCATATGGTGTGATAATGGGGAGACTATGACCTCACACTAGAGTAAGAAAATAGTGGACATAACAAAGTCTCATACATAGTGTAAAGTACATAGAGTGCAGAAGAAATAAAAATCTAAAATAGAAAAATATGTAATAGTAAAATGCTATAAAACCCCCGAAAAACTATTCAATAAAATACAATACTAGTCACCCACTAGGATAACCATATAGATACAAGTAAAAAAATAAATTGAAACTAAAATTACAGGGCTCTACTACTAACTCTGATCCAACCCACGTACCTGATCTCCAGACACTATCGAACTGCACCAGGCTAATCAATAGAACCTCTTGAGCGGCTCCACTTGATCATGAAAACCTAGGCCATAGCCCTATCCACCATGCAACTCGTGATCAACCTGAAAAGTAGACATAAGGTCTACATGTACAATGAGGTGAATGCACAGGGGTGAGAAATAATCTCAGTAGGCCACCCCGAGAAGAAACCTATAATTGTGCTATTAAAAGTGTATACAACAACAACGTGCTCAGCCTAGTTGGAACACAATAAAAAGAAGTAAACTGAACGTGCAACCATAGTCAAACCCAGGGTCTGTAATCCCTATCAACTGGGTAATTTCCCCCGTGGATGTCCATATATATATATATACGTATAAATTTATAGTCCCATGCCTATAAAAATATACATAAATTTGAATATTCATGAGTATGTGAATCAAATAACAAGAAACCAAATCAGTAGTTGATCCTTGGGTCTGTAATCCCGATCGCCTAGACATCGTATGCAAGGTCATTGAGCTGGACATCTTGCAACTAAAGCTGTGTATCATTAAGTTGATCTCTAGGTCCATAATCCCATCAAAATGTACCTACTTCAGCCAAATCTAGAATTATATCTCTGAACAAGCTACATCACCACTGGGGGATGTTCATCTCATACCTGGGTTCACTTGTACTTGCATCCAATCACTAAAAAAGGATACCATATACCGACGGTCAATCCTATGAATTACGATTATAGTAAAAACATCTTAACATTTGGTGAGATTCCATTCTATACCCCTAGTGTCCCATAATTAATCTAGATGAACTTAATCATTCCAATCATATAACATCCATCCTATGAGCCTGTCCAAGGAATTCCTACATGGGAATACATATATAACTCAAGGCGTAGGATTCATTAACCCACTGAGCCTATCCGAGGCATCCCTAAATTAGATACAAGTGTCACTCATGGTACATAAGTCTATTACCCATTGATTCCCTCCTATACATCCCTCAACTAGATCCATGTATTACTCATGGTATAAACATATCCAACCAATGAGCCCATTCATGGGATCCCTCAATTGGATCCATGACTCACTCAAAGTTTAATTATATTCAACATTCCACTAAGCCCATCCAAGGCATTCCTACATTGAGAATCCATATATAACTCAGGGTACGTAAATAAATTGCCCAATGAATCGTCCAAGGAATTCCTAAAAGGGGAATCCATGTATCAATCAGGGCATACAGGTCAACACATAAGGATTAACATCTAAGCTCCAAGTAATGCCTATGGTACTATTAAAATATCTGAAATCACATGGCTTAGAAGCTGGATCCCAGGAGAGAACGTACATGCATCCCAAAAACCAAGAAAGATTCATCACTTCTGGATCAACAACCACTAGCCAAGAAACACCTATGGTAACACTACTGTATCAGCAAACTAAGTCAGATATAAACAAATGAGTTAGGGTGCCTTAGATTGTAACACCCCAAGATTTCATAGTGTGCTATTTCTTCAAAATAATTCAATAACTTGCACTACACGCAACACCGAGTTCAAGCACATCATGACTTACCAAACAATCCGTTAAAAAGAGGTTATGAATAGTATTAACTAAATTTTAAACTTTATATAATCCTTATAATTTTAGAATCCATATTATGAGTTTTTTAGACATAATGTAAGAACAAATTCATTTTCAGTATTGCACTTTTACCAACTTTTAATATTGAACCCTTTTTAAATACAATATATTAAACTTTTTGACTAAATGGGGACATCAAAAATTTAAAATGAAACATCCCAAGATTCTACGGTACACTTTCCTTTGAATAATACAATAGCATGTGTTGTACGCAACTTCGAGTTCTAACACTCACCACAACCAATCAAACTAGCTGTTATGAATAGTAATAAATACTTTTTGAAATTTTATAAATTTTATCTCTCAAAGTGGACTGCATTTTTGGATTCATAATGTCTAATTTAGCCTAGGGTAAAATTTTGGTACTTTTCGGATAACTTTTATATTTTGATGAATAGTGAAAATTACTAAATTTTAATTAAAAACAACTTTTTTAATAAAAATAATTAGTAGTGATAAATTATGAATTTTAGTGGTTTTAAAGTATATTTAGAATATATTTTTACCATTTAATACAATTTTGTTCATTGGACAAAAATTCACAATTAAACCGGATATAAACAGGTGTCAATCTTTTGATAGTTATTATCTCTTAAAAACACGCTTTTTGTTTTAACAACGGGAATTAATTTTAAATTAATTTTTGCCACTTCTGTGTTTTGAATTTGGAAAAATGGATTCTATATTTGTAATCAGGATGTTAAAATTGTGCAAATAGGTAACTTTTATTTTTAGACATTTTGAATAATTACTTCGATAAATATTTTATTCACCATGGTTAAGGGTAAATCCGGTAAATAATGGTTAAAAAAATAATATTATAATAATACTAAATTACCCTAAAACGTGTCTTAACCTTATTTGTGGATACATTTCCGACCATGGGCATCTTTGGGTCGATTTTGGGACCCCATGGAGCCACTTGTAGGTGATAGGGACACTTTATTTTAATTAAGTTAAAATAAGTACAAAAATGACATAAGCATATAACTTTTAGAACAACAATTTTTATATAGGGTTATATATATATGATGTTCAACTATAAATATTAATTAGAAAGATAAAATGATTTCCTATATAATGATATTTTATTTATAATTTTTATACATTAAATAATATAATTTATTTATGACACAATGATGATGCAGTAATTACCTAATTAATGAAAAATTAGAATAATTGATATTATAAATACCCAAATAAATATAATTTGAGACTTTTTATTAATTACACTAATTTTATAGGTTAATATGACATGTTAGGATTTCTTTAATTAACTTTTTTCGAAGTAATCATTCTGTTATGAGTTTTACAAAAATCAATTATTGAATAGTGTCAAAATTAACATAAAAGAGTTTTTAAAACAAATATTGTATTATTAATTGATATTAAATTTCTAAAAATCCAAGGATAGGCCAAGAGACTTATATCATGATAGGTTCATCATTAAGGGACCACTTGGGTGTCTCTTGGATGTATATGGTAAGTTTATTAACCATATAATATAAAAATACAAAGAGACATTGTAAAAGTGAAACTAATTAACTAAGAGTTAATACTTAAAGTTAAGGTTAATATAGTGACCCAAACCTGTCTAAATTCTATTGGTTGAGTGTTTTTCGACCCATACCCACCTTAACCTTTAAATAATCAACTTTTGAGCCATTATAAACCGAATATTAATTTATTATAAATTAATATTTCTATCTTTTCCAAAGGTGCCCCTCACCCCTCTTATAAAAGGGCACTCCCCCTTCTCATTAATTCACACCGTCAAAGCCTTTTGGTTCGGCCAACAACTTCCCAAATACTCTCTCAACTTCCCCCACTACAACCTAGATGCATTAGTTTGATCAGAAATCCAACCTAAGGAGCCCTTTTGATCAAATCAAAAGGAAGAACCCGAAGAAGAGGAGTTTAACCTACCCTCAACCAAGGAAAAGTACAAGGTAAGGGGTTTTCATCTTACTCCTTATTCTCGTGATATTCATGCCATATTTCTACTATTACATTTTGTTTGGTGTATGTACTGCCCATAATTATATTCTTTGTGTAATACACTTTAATTTATGTCTATTTACATATTCATTGTATGATACCTCTTTCATGGGTTGTACGTTTCGTAAGTTACCAAAATGGTAAGGGTTTATTTCAGAATCTCTTCATTATCCGAGGTTGTATATACGTAATAATCTACTGGGATCTCTTTATCAACCACATCCATGTTTCTTAAAAATTTATTTCAAAACATTTTTACTATTTACAAGAATATGGGTTAAGGACATTTATACCCTTGTTTGACTTTTTATAAGAGGTTTATAAAGGAATATTTCCGTCGTATTCCAAACAATGTCCTTTTTAACCTTTTGAAAAAATTAAGGTAAGAATGTCTTTTTTAACTTATACGAAGGGTGCGGTTATTCTCCGCCGTTATTACGCCTTTGAAGCTTCCTTCACAAGCTTATAATGATATTTTCAAAATAAAGGTTTTCTCTATAATTATGCGACATTTAAATGATTTAAAAAAAGAGATATTTCTCTCAAATAGTATTGATTTCATCTATGTCAACATCGTTTGATAAATTTTAAACTTTTTTCAATTTGATTTATTATGATACAAATCATCCATATTGTATTTAAGGTTTTGTGATATTTTTTACTATGGATGAGTTATTTTTGTGCCATTAATGGTTTATGATTAAAATTTTGACATTTTGTATGTTAGTTTTAATAAGAATGTTTATGTTATATTTCATCCTCCTCTTAAGATTAATGTGTTGGACTAGTAAGTTCCGGGTTGGGGACTGGTAAAATTAAGCCCTCCGGGTTGGTGTCCGGTTATTAGAGGCACTCCGTGTTGGTGTCCGGTTATTAGAGGCACTCCGGGTTGGTGTCCGGTTATTAGAGACACTCCGGGTTGGTGTCCGGTTATTAGAGGCACTCCGGGATGAAGTCCGGTTATAGAGGCTCCTCGGGTTGGGTTTCGGTTACAGTTATCCCTTAGGTCTGGGCACGAGGCCTCGACACATAAATTAAAGTTCGGCATCATGCATTCCATCATTATGAAAGCAGTTATTGATATTTCATGTGATTATTCGATTAGTAGAATATCCATGTGAATAAGTAAATGGAATTATTTCATTTTATTTTTTCCATACTATGTTGAAGTTCAAGTTTAAAATGCTTTTGTTTTAGTTATACACTGCCTTAAATGTTTATTATTATTTATGAAAGTTTCCACTATATTGTTATCCTTACTGGACATTTGACCTCACCCTTTTTCTATGTTATATTTTTTCCAGGATGTGAAGAAGTAAATTATGAATGACCTGTAGGGATATTATAAGAGGATATTAGTGTGGACTATGGAGACAATATGTTGTTGTAGTAGTTTTACACTTTATGATGTAATGAAAAACTTTATGAATATATCTAGTATTTCTAAAGCTACTAAAACAATCAGTATTTTGAGATTTGATCTTTCTTGTGATCATGCCAATGTTATGTAATAATGCACTGACTCTAGGTAACTGGGGTCGGGGCGTTACAGTTGGTATCAGAGGAAGTTTAGTACAAACCTTGGAAGCTATATTTAGATAAACTCTGATTAGATCACATAGATTTAAGATGGACTTTGAGGATTAGTATAGAAGAACTTCTTAGAATTTTGGTATTGTAGAGAATTTGTGAGTTTTCCGAGCAATACATCCCTGTCTGAATACGAGCAGGTAGAGGCGGCTCTGGCACAGATGTAACTAGGGGTAAAACCCGAAAACACCGCTTTGAGCTGGACTCGAACAGGAATTGGTGTATGACAACGGGCCTTGCTCCACTCTTGGTTACGACACTCCCGGGGGACATGCTTAGGATAATTTTCATTTTCTTTACAAACCATTATAAAGGGTTTATGAGTATATACTTCCTCAAAGGAGACATTTTTATGATTATGGATTATATCCATAAACTATTTAATTTATTTTATGTGTTTTACAAGTTTGGGATTAGGTATTGTTATTCATAAACTAATATAGTGTATGCCATTGTTTAGAAATGGCTCCCAGTAGAAGGAATGAGAACTGCAACAATGCTCATGATCCAAAGAGAAAAAAGTATCATATATTTCATGGTCTTAAGCCATAATTTATAATAGAAATAGTCTCCCTTGTATTATCATCATATGAATAAATAATATAATGTGTTGATAAGATAAGTAAAGAGTTTACTGAGTCCTATGAATTTGAAGGGAAGAAAGAGAATAAAAGGATGGAAGAGAGAAAGATGGATAAAGGGAAGAGGGAAAAGAAGAATTTTCCCATATGTGATAACTGTGGGAAGAAACACCCTGGAACTTGCCTGAAAGGATTGGGAGTTTGTTATAAGTGTGGAGGAAAAGGGCAAAAATTATGTGACTGCAAGGATAAGAAAATGGTTTCAGATATACAATGATTCATTTGCAAGGAGTTTGGACACTACGCGAACATATGTCCCAGTCATCAGACTATGCCACAAATGATGCTATTGGATAATAATCAAGTTATGATACTACCACAGATAAAGAGGAATGATTAGATTTCTTATGTTGATTGTGTCATTTGAGTGTTGTATCATCAATGTACTTGTTATAATAATTATGGAGTATATAAGGATTGTACTATAGTACTATTTCATTAAGGACTTGAGATTGTGTGGAACAAAGAAAAGTGACTCAATAGCAGGTTAAATTTCTGGAAAATATATGGTTGAGAGAATTATAAACCATAATATAGTTCTGATACCGAGGTAGTTGTTGGGTCGGAACAAACGAGGAAGAATGGCAAGAGGGGGGGTGAATTGCCTTTTAAAAAATTGATTAATAAATTAAAAATCAAAGTAAAGAATGCAGCGGAAAAAAAGAGGCAATCACACAAGAAATTGTTAACGGAGTTCGGCCAAAACCCGGCCTACGTCTCCGCTCCCAACTCAACCGTTGAGAGATTCCTACCGCTTGCTTTTCAATGGTTTTAGCAAGAAACCCACTAGGCTTTGAGGTAGCACTAGGACCTATTACAGCTTGCTTTTGTGGTTTAGCAAGAACCCACTTGCTTTTGATGGTTTAGCAAGAACCCACTATCCTTCTTACAGGTGAAGGATAGCTCACCTTTTTCTCAAGCTTTTTAAAGGAAAAGCTTGTGAACCTCTTCACACCTTAGAGGTGGTGTGAAACCCAAAAGAAAGGGGGATGAGAAAAGGGTTTGGGGTTTGTAGGCACAAACCCAATTTTAAAGCTCAAAAAAGATAAAACAATAAAAACCGTAATTGGGAGAAGCCTTGGGCGCCTTTGATGATTGGAGATGTTGAAGGCTGCTTCCAAGCTTCTTTGAAGGAGCTCCTTGGATGTGGAAGTTGTTGGAGCACTTGGGGTTCCCTTGGAGGAAGTCGCCGGAGGTTGGCCAATTGATGCAAAATATGTCCGTGGGCTTCACAATAGTTCCGGTTGATGTCCGGGGCTTCCTTGGCCTTTATTTATAGGCATGGAACCCATTGGGGGCCTTCGGAGCCGTTGGAGAGGCTAAAAGAGCCGTTGGGAGCCAAGTGGGCCAGCCTGGTCAAACTGCAACAGCTAGTTTGACTGGCTCCACCGGCTGGCCGGTACAGTCCCACCGGTTGGCCGGTGTTTGCAAAATGGCATAGGATTCCTGTCCAGGGGCCACCGGCTGACCGGTGCCAGAGCCACCGGTTGGCCGGTGCCTTGGTAGAGAAGAAGAGTCTTGATCCAGGCTCTACCGGTCGACCGGTGGAGGAGCCACCGGCTGGCCGGTGGCAAGACAGTAGCAAATACTATTTGGGCTGGGTGCCACAGGTTGACCGGTGACAGAGCCACCGGTCGACCGGTGGAACCTGGCAGTGGGCAATCCCTCTGCCAGTTCCACCGGCTGGCCGGTGCTATCACACCGGTTGGCCGGTGGACTGAATTTCAGTCCATTTCTTGTCCATTCTTGGGCCAATCCTTTGGCAATCTTTTGCCTATCATCCACAACACTTAAAAACAAAGTTAAACATATATGAAAGTGATTGTGATCATGAAAATCAAATAGTGTGGGGTACAACAATCTCCCCCTATTTTGATGATCACAATCACTTATCAAAGCAATGTAAAAACTTAAATGAAAGGCATGCCTAAATGATAAATTGAAAATAAATACTAAGCATGAGAGAAAAGATTCTCCCCCAATCAATCAAGAAATTCTCCCCCTTTGTGATTATCAAAATAGAATGGGGCATAAAACTTGATTGAGGGATATGTTTGAAAAACAATATTTTTAAATCAATTGGAATTTTTGAAAATTAAATTGAAAAATTTGAATAACAGTTTGAATTGAAAGTTTTGAATCAAAAACCAAATGAATTTTGAAATTTGAAACCAAGAGTTGAAATTGAAAGTTTGAATCGAAAGTTTTGAATAAAAAATTTGAAATGAGAATTTTGAATGAAAAAATTTTTAATTCACAAAAAGGCTTAAAAGAACCTAACTCCCCCTAAATAAAAACAATAAATCACCGGGGAGAGGGATTTTGAAAAGAGATGATTTTAGGCCCGTAGAGACTCGCCAAAAGGGATTTTTCAATCCACACTTGTCTCATGGCGGGTCTTCTCCTATAAAACTCATCGGAAAAGAAAAAAAGACTTGGGTTGGCCGTACCGGGCGTTTTTACAATTACATTCATAAATGAGGTGCCCGGGTTTTTTGCAATAATTACAAAATTTAAAACTAGAGCTCCCCCTTACAAAAACAGTGGGTGCATGGGAGGAGGAGGCTTTATTGGTATAGCCAAGTCCATGAGTGGTCCTAGAAACCCTTTGAGAACCCAGCAAATTTGAAAGATTTTGTTCCCCTTGGGTGAACTTAGCTAGGGTCTCCCTTAGGTCTTTGATGGTTGATTCCATAGAATCAACATTTGGAAAATTTTGGATTTTAAGGGTGAGTTCCTCCTTCTCTTTGAGAAGTTGGTCTTTTTCGGAGGAAAGTTTTTTGAAAGACTTTTTTAAAGCAACAAATTTTGAAGAGAGTTCATGAAAACCATTTCAAGTTGGTCTCTAGCATGTGAGAGTTCTTCATAAGATAAATGATTTAATGAATTGGAATTTGAAGAACAAGAGGAGGAGTCGGAAGATGTTACCTCATGGAATGCCATTAGGCATTTGTTACCGTTGTTGCTTGAGGAGGAGGAGGAGGAGGATGAGGAGGTGTCACTCCATGTCGCCTTGAGGACCTTTTTCTTTCCTTTCTCCTTTTGCGTGGCCCGTTTCTTGTTGAGTGGGCAATCGGGCTTGTAATTGCCCTTTTCACCGCACCCGTAGCATTTTACCTTGGGCTCGGATCTTGCGGTGGGTTCTTGCTTTCGCGCCTTGCGAGATTTCTTCTTCTTCTTGTGCTTCTTCATAAATTTGTGCATTTGGCGGGCGAGATTCTCC
This sequence comes from Viscum album, assembly GCA_963277665.1. Classification (NCBI taxonomy): domain Eukaryota; kingdom Viridiplantae; phylum Streptophyta; class Magnoliopsida; order Santalales; family Viscaceae; genus Viscum; species Viscum album. The sequence goes on along the minus strand of OY728133.1, from coordinate 826,394,780 downwards.
ATTTCCGAGTCGCCGCTTGAAGATGAAGAAGATGAGGAAGGAGATGAGTAAGAGGATGAGGAGGAGCTTACTTCCTTTTGTACCTTGAGGGCGATGTTCTTTGGAGTTTTGATAGGGGTGCCCTCCTTTTGTGCTTGCCTCCTCATGGTGATCTCGTACGTCATTAGAGATCCAATGAGCTCCTCTACCGGCATATTTTTGACGTCCTTAGCTTCTTGGATCGCCGTCACTTTAGGTGCCCATGAGCTCGGAAGGACCCATAAGATCTTCTTGACCATCGTCTCAGCTGAAACATCATCACCAAGGGACTTTCTCCCATTGCACACGTCAGTAAATCTAGTAAACATTTCAGAAATAGATTCATTTGGATGCATAGAAAAAGACTCAAAATCCTGACGGTACATGTCCAATCGAGTATCCTTTACTTTGTTGGTCCCCTCATGGGTAACCTCCAAAAGTTTCCAGATTTCATGTGCGGAGGTGCATGTAGACACTCGATTGAACTCATTTCTATCAAGGCCGCAATGGAGAGCGTTCATGGCTTTGCCATCAAGCTCAAAATTCTTTATATCGGCGGGGGTCCATTTGGATTCGTCGGGGGAGGAGAGGGTGTAACCTTGCATGACAATTTTATATATGGGATACCCTATACTTCTAAGAAAAGTAGTCATGCGGGTTTTCCAATAATTATAGTCGGTCCCATCAAAAAATGGAGCCCGACCCAATGAGTAGCCCTCGGGGGCGAAAGAGGTAGAAGCCATCAAAAAATAGGATCTTTAATTTGAAACCGTTTAAGGATTTATTAAAATACGTCCTCTGATACCAATTGTTGGGTCGGAACAAACAAGGAAGAATGGCAAGAGGGGGGGTGAATTGCCTTTTAAAAAATTGATTAATAAATTAAAAATCAAAGTAAAGAATGCAGCGGAAAAAAAGAGGCAATCACACAAGAAATTGTTAACGGAGTTCGGCCAAAACCCGGCCTACGTCTCCGCTCCCAACTCAACCGTTGAGAGATTCCTACCGCTTGCTTTTCAATGGTTTTAGCAAGAAACCCACTAGGCTTTGAGGTAGCACTAGGACCTATTACAGCTTGCTTTTGTGGTTTAGCAAGAACCCACTTGCTTTTGATGGTTTAGCAAGAACCCACTATCCTTCTTACAGGTGAAGGATAGCTCACCTTTTTCTCAAGCTTTTTAAAGGAAAAGCTTGTGAACCTCTTCACACCTTAGTGGTGGTGTGAAACCCAAAAGAAAGGGGGATGAGAAAAGGGTTTGGGGTTTGTAGGCACAAACCCAATTTTAAAGCTCAAAAAAGATAAAACAATAAAAACCGTAATTGGGAGAAGCCTTGGGCGCCTTTGATGATTGGAGATGTTGAAGGCTGCTTCCAAGCTTCTTTGAAGGAGCTCCTTGGATGTGGAAGTTGTTGGAGCACTTGGGGTTCCCTTGGAGGAAGTCGCCGGAGGTTGGCCAATTGATGCAAAATATGTCCGTGGGCTTCACAATAGTTCCGGTTGATGTCCGGGGCTTCCTTGGCCTTTATTTATAGGCATGGAACCCATTGGGGGCCTTCGGAGCCGTTGGAGAGGCTAAAAGAGCCGTTGGGAGCCAAGTGGGCCAGCCTGGTCAAACTGCAACGGCTAGTTTGACTGGCTCCACCGGCTGGCCGGTACAGTCCCACCGGTTGGCCGGTGTTTGCAAAATGGCATAGGATTCCTGTCCAGGGGCCACCGGCTGACCGGTGCCAGAGCCACCGGCTGGCCGGTGCCTTGGTAGAGAAGAAGAGTCTTGATCCAGGCTCTACCGGTCGACCGGTGGAGGAGCCACCGGCTGGCCGGTGGCAAGACAGTAGCAAATACTATTTGGGCTGGGTGCCACAGGTCGACCGGTGACAGAGCCACCGGTCGACCGGTGGAACCTGGCAGTGGGAAATCCCTCTGCCAGTTCCACCGGCTGGCCGGTGCTATCACACCGGTTGGCCGGTGGACTGAATTTCAGTCCATTTCTTGTCCATTTCTTGTCCATTCTTGGGCCAATCCTTTGGCAATCTTTTGCCTATCATCCACAACACTTAAAAACAAAGTTAAACATATATGAAAGTGATTGTGATCATGAAAATCAAATAGTGTGGGGTACAACAGTAGTGATTTTAGAATAATACATGATTGATTTGGATAAATTATATTGGATATTCTTGACTACCTTTAAACTAATTAATGATTTTTATATTCCATCATTGTTGGGGTTTAAAAAAAAATTGGATTGAAGGAGTATATTATTATTCTTTAAGGAATAAGGGATCATGAATGTAATCAATAAGGTTTTATGGTAATTCAGGATGTTGCAGTGTTTTAAAAGAATACATGATGAAGGTGTTCACATGTTATTACACAGAAAAAAGGATCATTATTGTGTTTACCTTCCTTATAAATTTTGGATTGAAGTATTTTGGATAGTTCTAGTTTGGATTATTTTGGATTGCCATAAAAGGAAAACCCGGAGGTCGGGCGACAACCTGTCGCATCCGGCAAGGCCGTGAGACTTGAACCCACAACCGAAAGGCGACAAGGGTGTATCACCTACCACTGACCCACGTGATGTCCTGGATTTAATACTATCATTTTTTTAATGGTTCTGCTATATGAATTGTAAATTCAATTTTTAACCCTATACGAATAGGATAAATATAATATTATTTTTATGTTCTATTATCTCTTAGAGTGAAAGATGAGTTTGTGGTAGAACTTAGTTAAAGGATGAGACTCTACTTGTCTGGTATATATTTTTATTCTTCTATTATTAAATGAAGAAATTAATTCTTATACTTTAGTGAAGGGATCTTAAAACAAAAAATGTGTTATCCTAATACCATATGTTTTGCTGAACCTATGGTATTTTAAATCATCATAGATTGATGAATTTAAGGCCCTCAATTTTACACTTGTTTTTGATTGATGACCTCAATAACTACCTATAAATATTTACATTTTTTCTCCATTTATATGTCTCTAATTGCCACCAATGTTCTGCTAATCGAGATCATAATTTGGTGGTAACCCTTTCATTTCTCTTTTCCTCATATTAAGACTAAATTTTAGTAACCCAATTTCTAATGTGGGTTTTCCCATAAAGATATTTTCTATTTTCAACCTTTTATTTTCAAAAAACAATTTAAAATTGCGAGGACGCAATTTATTGAAGGAGGGGAGAATGTAACACCCCAAGATTTCATAGTGTGTTATTTCTTCAAAATAATTCAATAACTTGCACTACACAAAACACCGAGTTCAAGCGCATCATGACTTACCAAATAATTTGTTCAAAAGAGGTTATGAATAGTATTAACTAAATTTTAAACTTTATATAATCCTTATAATTTTAGAATCCATATTATGAGTTTTTTAGACATAATGTAAGAACAAATTCATTTTCAGTATTGCACTTTTACGAAATTTTAATAGTGAACCCTTTTAAAATACAATATATTAAACTTTTTGGCTAAATGGGGACATCAAAAATTTAAAATGAAAAATCCCAAGCTTGCACGGTACGCTTTCCTTTGAATAATACAGTAGCATGTGTTGTACGCAACTTCGAGTTCTAACACACACCACAACAAATCAAACTAGCTGTTATGAATAGTTATAAATACTTTTTGAAATTTTATAAATTTTATCTCTCAAAATGGACTTCATTTTTGGATTCATAATGTCTAATTTAGCCTAGGGTAAAATTTTGGTACTTTTCGGATAACTTTTATATTTTGATGAATAGTGAAAATTACTAAATTTTAATTAAAAACAACTTTTTAAATCAAAATAATTAGTAGTGATAAATTATGAATTTGAGTGGTTTTAAAGTATATTTAGAATATATTTTTACCATTTAATACAATGTTGTTCATTGGACAAAACTTCACAATTAAACCGGATATAAACAGGTGTTAATCTTTTAATAGTTATTATCTCTTAAAAACACGCTTTTTGTTTTGACAACGGGAATTAATTTTAAATTTATTTCTGCCACTTCTGTGTTTTGAATTTGTAAAAATGGATTCCATATTTTTAATCAGGATGTTTAAATTGTGTAAATAGGTAACTTTTATTTTTAGACATTTTGAACAATTACTTCGGTAAATATTTTATTTACCATGGTTAAGGGTAATCCGGTAAATAAGGGTTAAACAAATAATATTATAATAATACTAAATTACCCTAAAACGTGTCCTAACCTTATTGGTGGATACATGTCCGACCATGGGCATCTTTGGGTAGATTTTTGGACCCCATGGAGCCACTTGTAGGTGATAGGGACACTTTATTTTAATTAAGTTAAAATAAGTACAAAAATGACATAAGCATATATCTTTTAGAACAACAATTTTTACGTAGGGTTATATATGTATGATGTTCGACTATAAATATTAACTAGAAAGATAAAATGATTTCCTACATAATGATATTTTATTTATAATTTTTAGACATTAAATAATATAATTTATTTATGACACAATGATGATGCAATAATTAACTAATTAATGAAAAATTAGAATAATTGATATTATAAATACCCAAATAAATATAACTTGAGACTTTTTATGAATTAAACTAATTTTCTAGGTTAATATGACATGTTAGGATTGCTTTAATTAACGTTTTTAGAAGTAATCATTCTGTTATGATTTTTACAAAAATCAATTATTGAATAGTGTCAAAATTGACATAAAATAGTTTTTAAAACAAATATTATATTATTAATTGATATTAAATTTCTAAAAATCTAAGGATAGGCCAAGAGACTTATATCATGATAGGTTCATAATTAAGAGACCACTTGGGGGTCTCTTGGATGTATATGGTAAGTTTATTAACCATATAATATAAAAATACAAAGAGACATTGTAAAAGTGAAACTAATTAACTAAGAGTTAATACTTAAAGTTAAGGTTAATATAGTGACCCAAACCTATCTAAATTCTATTGTTTGATTGTTTTTCGACCCATCCCTACCTTAACCTTTAAATAATAAACTTTGGAGCCATTAAAAACCGAATATGAATTTATTATAAATTAATATTTCTATCTTTTCCAAAGGTGCCCCTCACCCCTCTTATAAAAGGGCACTCCCCCTTCTCATTACTTCACACATTCAAAGCCTTTTGGTTTGGCCAAAACCAGCCCAAATACTCTCTTAACTTCCCTAACTACAACCTAGAGGCATTAGTTTGATCATAAATCCAACCTAAGGAGCCCTTTTGATCAAATCAAAAGGAAGAACCCAAAGAAGAGGAGTTTAACCTACCCTCAACCAAGGAAAAGTACAAGGTAAGCGGTTTTCATCTCACTCCTTATTCTCATGATATTCATTCCATATTGCCACTATTACATTTTTTTTGTATGTACTACCCATAATTATATTCTTTGTGTAATACACTTTAATTTATGTCTATTTACATATTCATTGTATGATACCTCTTTCATTGGTTGTACGTTTAGTAAGTTACCAAAATGGTAAGGGTTTATTTCGCAATCTCTTCATTATCCGAGGTTTTATATATGTAATAATCTACTGGGATCTCTTTATCATCCACATCCATGTTTCTTAAAAATTTATTTCAAAACAGTTTTACTATTTACAAGAATATGGGTTAAAGACATTTATACCCTTGTTTGACTTTTTATAAGAGGTTTATAAAGGAATCTTTCCGTCGTTTTCCAAACTAGGTCCTTTTTAATCTTTCGACAAAATTAAGGTAAGAATGTCTTTTTTAACTTATACGGTGGGTGCGGTTATTCTCCGCCGTTATTACACCTTTGAAGCTTCCTTCACAAGCTTACAAAGATATTTTCAAAATAAAGGTTTTCTCTATAATTATGCAACTTTTAAATGATTTCAAAAAAGAGATATTTCTCTCAAATAGTATTGATTTCATCTATGTCAAAATCCTTTGATAAATTTTAAACTTGTTTCAAGTTGATTTACTATAATACAAATTATCCATATTGTATTTAAGGTTTTGTGATATTTTTGACTATGGATGAGTTATTTTTATGCCATTAATGGTTTATGATTAAAATTTTGACATTTTGTATGTTAGTTTTAATACGAATGTTTATGTTATATTTCATCCTCTTCTTAAGATGAATGTGTTGGACTAGTATGTTCAGGGTTGGGGACCGGTAAAAGTAAGCCCTCCGGGTTGGTGTCCGGTTATTAGAGGCACTCCGGGTTGGTGTCTGGTTATTAGAGGCACTCCGGGTTGGTGTCCAGTTATTAGAGACACTCCGGGTTGGTGTCCGGTTGTTAGAGGAACTCCGGGTTGGTGTCCGGTTATTAGAGGCACTCTGGGATGGAGTCTGGTTACAGAGGCTCTCCGGGTTGGGTTCCGGTTACAGTTATCCCTTAGGTCTTGGCACGAGGCCTCGACACAGAAATTAAACTTCGGCATCATGCATTCCATCATTATGAAAGTGGTTATTGATATTGCATGTGATTGTTCGATTATTATAATATCCATGTGAATAAGTAAATGGAATTATTTCATTTTATTTTTTCCATACTATGTTGAAGTTCAAGTTTAAAATGCTTTTGTTTTAGTTATACACTACCTTAAATGTTTATTCTTATTTATGAAAGTTTTCGCTATATTTTTATCCTTACTGGGCATTTGAGCTCACACCTTTTCTATGTTTTATTTTTCCCAGGATGTGAAGAAGTAAATTATGAATGACCTGTGGGGATATTATAAGAGGATAATAGTGTGGACTATGGAGACAATATGTTGTTGTAGTAGTTTTTCACTTTATGATGTAATGAAAAACTTTATGAATATATCTAGTGTTTCCAAGGCTACTAAACCAATCGGTCTTTCGAGATTTGATCTTTCTTGTGATCATGACAATGTTATGTAATAATGCACCGACTCAAGGTAACTGGGGTCGGGGCATTACAGTTGGTATCAGAGGAATTTTAGTACAAACCTTGGAAGCTAGATTAAGATAAAATCTGATTAGAGCACATAGATTTAAGATAGACTTTGAGAATTAGTATAGAAGAACTTCCTAGAATTTTGGTATTGTAGAGAATTTGTGAGTTTTCCGAGCAATAAATCCCTATCTGAATACGAGCAGGTAGAGGCGGCTCTGGCACAGATGTACCTAGGGGTAAAACCCGAAAACACCGCTTTGAGTTGGACTCGAACGGGAACTAGTGCACGACAACGGGCCTTGCTGCACTCTTGGTTACGACACTCCTGGGGACATGCTTAGGATAATTCTCATTTTCTTTACAAACCATTGTGAAGGGTTTATGAGTATATACTTCCTCAAAGGAGACATTTTTATTATTATGGATTATATCCATAAACTATTTAATTTATGTTATGTGTTTTACAAGTTTGGGATTAGGTATTGTTATTCATAAACTAATCTAGTGTATGTCATTGTTTATTAATGGCGCCTAGTAGAAGTAATGAGAACTCCAGCAATGCACATGATCCAAAGAGAAAAAAGTATCATATCTTTCATGGTCTTAAGACAGAATTTATAAGAGAAATAGTCTCCCATGTATTATCATCATATGAAGAAATAATATCATGTGTTGATAAGATAAGTAAAGAGTTTACTGAGTCCTATGGATTTGAAGGGAAGTAAGAGAATAAAAGGATGGGAGAGAGAAAGATGGATAAAGGGAAGTGGGAAAAGAAGAATTTTCCCATATGTGATAACTGTGGGAAGAAACACCCTGGAACTTGCCTGAAAGGAATGGCAGTTTGTTATAAGTGTGGAGGAAAAGGGCACAAATTATGTGACTTCAAGGGTAAGAAAATGGTTTCAAATGTACAATGCTTCATTTGCAAGGAGTTTGGACACTACGTGAACCTATGTCTCAGTCATCAGACTATGCCACAAATGATGCTATTGGATAACATTCAAGTTATGATACTACCACAGATGAAGAGGAATGATTAGAGTTCTTATGTTGATTATGTCATTTGAGTGTTGTATCAACAATGTACCTGTTATAATAATTATGGAGTATATAAGGATTGTACTGCAGTACTATTTCATTAAGGACTTGATATTTTGTGGAACAAAGAAAAGTGACTCAATAGCAGGTTAAATTTTTGGAAAATATATGGTTGAGAGAATGATAAACCATAATATAGTTCTGATACCGAGGTAGTGATTTTAGAATAATACATGATTGATTTGGATAAATTATATTGGATATTCTTGACTACCTTTAAACTAATTAATTATTTGTATATTCCATCATTATTGGGGTTTAATAAAATTTTGGATTGAAGGAGTATATTTATTATTCTTTAAGGAATAAGGGATCATGAATGTAATCAATAAGATTTTATGGTAATTCAGGATGTTGTAGTGTTTTAAAAGAATACATGATGAAGGTGTTCTAATGTTATTACGCAGAAAAAAGGATCTTTATTGTGTTTACCTTCCTTATAAATTTTGGACTGAAGTATTTTGGATAGTTCTAGTTTGGATTATTTTGGATTGCCATAAAAGGACAACCCGGAGGTCGGGCGGCAAACAGTCGCGTTCGGCAAGGCTGTGAGACTTGAACCCACAACCGAAGGGCGACAAGGGTGTATCACCTACCACTGACCCACGTGATGTCCTGGATTGAATAATGTCATTTTTTTAATGGTTCTACTAGATGAATTATAAATTCATTTTTTAACCCTATACGAATAGGATAAATAGAATATTATTTTTATGTTCTATTATCTCTTAGAGTGAAAGATGAGTTTGTGGTAGAACTTAGTTAAAGGATGAGACTCTACTTATCAGGTATATAATTTTCTTCTTCTCTTATTAAATGAAGAAATTAATTCTTATACTTTAGTGAAGGGATCTTAAAACAAAAAATGTGATATCCTAATACCATATGTTTTGTTGAACTGATGGTATGTTAAATCATCATAGATTGATGAATTTAAGGCCCTCAATTTTACACTTTTTTGTGATTGATGACCTCAATCACTACCTATAAATATTTACATTTTTCCTCCAATTACATGTCTCTAATTTCCACCAATGTTCTGCTAATCGAGATCATAATTTGGTGTTGACCCTTTCATTTCTCTTTTCCTCATATTAAGACTAAATTTTCGTAACCCAATTTCCAATGTGAGTTTTCCCATAAAGATATTTTCTATTTTCAACCTTTTTTTTCGAATAAAAATTTCAAATTGCGAGGACGCAATTTATTGAATGAGGGGAGAATGTAACACCCCAAGATTTCATAGTGTGTTAATTCTTTAAAATAATTCAATAACATGTACTACACGCAACACCGAGTTCAAGCGCATCATGACTTACCAAACAATCTGTTCAAAAGAGTTTATGAATAGTATTAACTAAATTTTAAACTTTATATAATCCTTATAATTTTAGAATCCATATTATGAGTTTTTAGACATAATGTAAGAACAAATTCGTTTTCAGTATTGCACTTTTACCAACTTTTAATAGTGAACCCTTTTTAAATACAATATATTAAACTTTTTTACTAAATGGGGACATCAAAATTTTAAAATGAAACATCCCAAGCTTCCACGGTACATTTTCCTTTGAATAATACAGTAGCATGTGTTGTACGCAACTTTGAGTTCTAACACACACCACAACCAATCAAACTAGCTGTTATGAATAGTAATAAATAATTTTTGAAATTTTATAAATTTTATCTCTCAAAATGGACTTCATTTTTGGATTCATAATGTCTAATTTATCCTAGGGTAAAATTTTGGTACTTTTCGGATAACTTTTATATTTTGATGAATATTGAAAATTACTAAATTTTAATAAAAATTTTTTTTTAATCAATATAATTAGTAGTGATAAATTATGAATTTGATTGGTTTTAAAGTATATTTAGAATATATTTTTACCATTTAATACAATTTTGTTCATTGGACAAAACTTCACAATTAAACTGGATATAAACAGGTGTCAATCTTTTGATAGTTATTATCTCTTAAAAACACGCTTTTTGTTTTAACAACGGGAATTAATTTCAAATTAATTTCTGCCACTTCTGTGTTTTGAATTTGGGAAAATGGATTCCATATTTGGAATCAGGATGTTCAAATTGTGTAAATAGATAACTTTTATTTTTAGACATTTTGAATAATTACTTCGGTAAATATTTTATTTACCATGGTTAAGGGTAAATCCGGTAAATAATGGTTAAAAAAATAATATTATAATAATACTAAATTACCCTAAAACGGGACCTACCCTTATTTGTGGATACATTTCCAACCATGGGAATCTTTGGGTCGATTTTGGGACCCCATGGAGCCACTTTTAGGTGATAGGGACACTTTATTTTAATTAAGTTAAAATAAGTACAAAAATGACATAAGAATATATCTTTTAGAAAAACAATTTTTACGTAGGGTTATATATTCTGTATGTTCGACTATAAATATTCATTAGAAATATAAAATTATTTCCTACATAATTATATTTTATTTATAATTTTTAGACATTAAATAATTTAATTTATTTATGACACAATGATGATGCAGTAATTACCTAATTAATGAAAAATTAGAATAATTGATATTATAAATACCCAAATAAATATATCTTGAGATTTATTTATGAATTACACTAATTTTCTAGGTTAATATGACATGTTAGGATTGCTTTAATTAACTTTTTTCGAAATAATAATTCTGTTATGATTTTTAAAAAAATCAATTATTGAATAGTGTCAAAATTGACATAAAAGAGTTTTAAAACAAATATTATATTATTAATTGATATTAAATTCCTAAAAATCTAAGATTCGGCCAAGAGACTTGTATCATGATAGGTGAATCATCAATGGACCACTTGGGGGTATCTTGGGTGTATATGGTAAGTTTATTAACCATATAATATAAAACTATAAAGAGACATTGTAAAAGTGATACTAATTAACTAAGAGTTATACTTAAAGATAAGGTTAATATAAGGACCAAAACCTATCTAAATTCTATTGGTTGAGTGTTTTTCGACCCATCCCCACCTTAACCTTTAAATAATCAACTTTGGAGCCATTAGAAACCGAATATGAATTTATTATAAATTATTATTTCTATATTTTCCAAAGGTGCCCCCCACCCCTCTTATAAAAGGGCACTCCCCCTTCTCATTACTTCACACCTTAAAAGCCTTTTGGTTTGGCCAACCCCTGCCCAAATACTCTATAAAATTCCCTCACTACAACCTAGAGGCCTTAGTTTGATCAGAAAGCCAACCTAAGGAGCCCTTTTGATCAAATCAAAAGGAAGAACCCGAAGAAGAGGAGTTTAACCTACCCTCAACCAAGGAAAGGTATAAGGTAAGGGGTTTTCATCTCACTTATTATTCTCATGAGATTCATGCCATATTTCCACCATTACATTTTTTGTGGTGTATGTACTGCCCATAATTATATTCTTTGTGTAATACACTTTAATTTATGTGTATTTACATATTCATTGTATGATACCTCTTTCATGGGTTGTACGTTTTGTAAGTTACCAAAATGGTAAGGGTTTATTTCGCAATCTCTTCATTATCTGAGGTTGTATATATGTAATAATCTACTGGGATCTCTTTATCATCCACATCCATGTTTCTTAAAAATGTATTTCAAAACATTTTTACTATTTACAAGAATATGGGTTAAAGACATTTATACCCTTGTTTGACTTTTTATAAGAGGTTTATAAAGGAATCTTTCCATCTTTTTCCAAACAAGGTCCTTTTTAACCTTTTGACAAAATTAAGGTAAGAATGTCTTTTTTAACTTATACGGCGGGTGCATTTATTCTCCGCTATTATTACACCTTTGAAGCTTCCTTCACAAGCTTATAAAGATATTTTCAAAATAAAGGTTTTCTCTGTAATTATGCGACTTTTAAATGATTTCAAAAAAAGAGATATTTCTCTCAAATAGTATTGATTTAATCTATGTCAACATCCTTTGATAAATTTTAAACTTGTTTCAAGTTGATTTATTATGATACAAATCATCCATATTGTATTTAAGGTTTTGTGATATTTTTTACTATGGATGAGTTATTTTTATGCCATTAATGGTTTATGATTAAAATTTTGACATTTTGTATGTTAGTTTTAATACGAATGTTTATGTTATATTTCATCCTCTTCTTAAGATGAATGTGTTGGACTAGTATGTTCCGGGTTGGGGACCAGTAAAATTAAGCCCTCCGGGTTGGTTTCCGGTTATTAGAGGCACTCCGGGTTGGTGTCCGGTTATTAGAGGAACTCCGGGTTGGTGCCCGGTTATTAGAGGCACTCCGGGTTGGTGTCCGGTTATTAGAGGCACTCTGGGTTGGTGTCCGGTTATTTGAGGCACTCCGGGATGGAGTCCAGTTACAGAGGCTCTCCGGGTTGGGTTCCGATTACAGTTATCCCTTAGGTCTTGGCACGAGGTCTTGACACAAAAATTAAAGTTGGCATCATGCTTTTCATCATTATGAAAGTGGTTATTGATATTTAATGTGATTATTTGATTAGTAGAATATCCATGTGAATAAGTAAATGACATTATTTCATTTTATTTTTGCCATACTATGTTGAAGTTCAAGTTTAAAATGCTTTTTTTTAGTTATACACTGCCTTAAATGTTTATTCTTATTTATGAAAGTTTCCGCTATATTGCTATCCTTACTGGGCATTTGATCTCACCCCTTTTCTATGTTTTATTTTTCCCTGGATGTGAAGAAGTAAATTATGAATGACCTGCAGGGATATTATAAGAGGATAATAGTGTAGACTATGAAGACAATATGTTGTTGTAGTAGTTTTTCACTTTATGATGTAATGAAAAACTTTATGAATATGTCTAGTGTTTCCAAGGCTACTAAACCAATCGGTCTTTCGAGATTTGATCTTTCTTGTGATCATGCCAATGTTATGTAATAATGCACCAACTCTAGGTAACTGGGGTCGGGGCATTACATAGATTTCCAACCCAACACTAAATCCATAGCCCCATGGGATTACTAGTTCAGTACAGGTTCTAGGTGACATCCTAACACCATCTATACCGAAACCCGATGCAACAGATCATGATCAGTCAAACCACATGCACCGACTAGGTCCCTCAAGTCAAACACAAAGAGGCATCCTACTCAGAATCCTCAAGGTAAACATAATCTAAATAATCATACATGGATCCTTAGAGGATATAAAGGGATTAATACTACATGGGGTCCTAGAACAAAGAACAATAGAGGAATCTTATAATAGGGATCCTCTCAAAGGAAAATACGAGAGAGATCCTACAAGGGACTCCATAGGTGAACACATAAGAAAATGAATCCCTTATGGGATCCTTGGAAGTATCTGGTATCATGGCCTTGTAGGCAAGAGGGGCACATCTCAAAAGGGGAAAGTACTCAAAATCATAGGTCATAGGAGATAGATCATAGCTCATATCTGATCAAAGGTCTCAACTGGGTCGGTCCGAACACCCAACCGATCATCCACACCAAGTCTCACTATTAGGTGACAACTGAACTCGATAACTGAATGAAGAACCTCTCTATTTATATTGAACCCCCCCCCCCAAACCATTATATGACCTCTAAATTACAATAGGATTCCACCATTGTGATCTATGCAGAAAAACACTCAGAATGCACTACTCACTCCCCAAAACTGTCAACTAGTGAAAATGGTACTATTAACAATCCTGAGTGGTCCCTACACCTGATTTCATTTTTAGAACTGTAAATTAGTCTCTAAACATCTGCCTTTAATTATAGTTCATAACACCACTGATGGTGCATCAAATGGACATTAGACGCATAAGATACGTCTGATTCAATAATCGCCAAATAATAATAATTAAAATATTATTATTATTTGGATGTTTCATACAACTAAGAATCGTTTCCAACTACAAAAGTTCTCTAACTATCCTCAAAAGTTCCTTCTCAAAGTAAGGGTCATGTGGCTACAGACATCACGTGAAACGGACCCCAGGATTGCAACTTGTAGGGGTTTAAAGAACCCCTAGACGAAAACAGGCTATAAAAAGTACATGGCATGTACTCTAGAGTATATGGGGTCGTCCCATGTAAAATCACACAATGTCAAATTAACTATACATGGATTTTACTGTTCAAAAAACACCATCCCATGTGTTTTTTTACCCGGACACATGACCATATGCCACTATATGGCATGTACTGTTCAAAAACCACCATTCCAAGTTGTTTTTTCACACGTCTGACAACAAGGCCAACCACCATACAACATGTACTTAGAGTACACAACATTTAATTAAGAAAACTTCTTCTTCCAAAAATGGGAAGAAAACATGGTGTGTTCTCCTGGAATACACACCGTGCTACCTGTGTTTTCCGACGGGAAATCCCTCGGATCACTAAAAACACTAGTTTTCACCCCTGAAACAACAAACTAGGCCTTAAGAGGCCACAAGAAATCATAAAAAAGTCTTTAAAAACTTAAAAAACATGTTTAAAGGGTATCTATGTCAAAGACATAAATGGACCTACATTTAAGTGGAAACGTCCGAAGATTTGATTGATTTCACCATGGACAGATGTTGCACACCGAAAAAGGCATTGAAAAGCATGGGCCAACCTCTCCCAAACTGGTGTCCCTATAACAGAACAGAAATCAACCTACAAGGGTTCAATCCAAAACCAAGGGTCTTTAGGTCATCCACCTATCCCAATAGAACAAGCCTTAGAATTGGGTCACAAGTTCTAACCACCTATCCCAAAAGATCCAAACCTCTGAAAAGCAGGTAAGGTAAAAACACTTGTAATGGTCAAATAGAAAACACAACCTACAAGGTCCCTAATCCTCTCCGAGCATTCCTAGAAGGAACTGATCCCTGGAGGTCACAACCAAAGTAGAAGGGAAACACTGAACAGACATTCATTGGGTATCCATATATGACTACACCCCAAGGAGGTCCAATTAAAAAGACAATCCTCGGTATCTATTAGCATTGTACTCAATGATCCGACTAGATAACTATAGACCCGAGAAACAATACCCAACAAGAGGTTAAGTAGAAAGTCATAACATTATAGATTGACCGACTAGGGTCACTATATAGGAGGTGCATGAGGACCGAGTCATCAGCCTCTCAACAAAAACACCTCAATGTAGATCCACATAACCTACCATCAGAGTAAAAAGTATGTTTAAGAAGACCCAAATGTCTCAGTACTCAGAAAAAACACACATTAGTAGGCCTATATGTTGTGAACCCTACATACCAAATATGATGCATGAGATTCCTATTGCCTTGCCAACTAAGATTAAAAATCAATATTTGACCTCTTACCGATGTCTAAGATCCATAGATCCATAGTAAATCAAAAAAATCACATAGAAAATGTGTGTCACTCAAGGTGAAAATCATATACAGGTGTAACATCGCAAAATCAGAACAACAATCCCATACCATGGTAACCCGGACTTCCTACTAGAACAAGTGTTCCCGAAACACCATTCTGATATCAATAAAAAGTTCTGACACATTTATAATACTTCTATCTACCATATCCCAAATAGTAATGACCAAGAAAAGAAACTCATCTGATACCACTTTGTAACATCCTAACCTGGAAGCCACAAACCAGTGCTCTGACTCGATTCTTCACAAGGCCTCAAGAGCGCCTCCTTGTATGCCATAGGTTGCTGAATAGAAGTGAGGGCCTAGGGTGTGATATTAGGGACATTATGTCCTTATACTAGAGTAATAAAATTGCATAAATAACTAATTATCATACAAAGTAGAAATTAAAGAGAGTGTGGAAGCAATAAAAAATTGAAATAGATTAAGTTGAATTAGTAAAATGTTATAAAAGCTTGAATATCTATGAAATAAAATACGACACCGGTCACCCACTGGTCTGACCATATAAATACAAGTAAAAAAATAAATTTAAATTAAATGTACAAGGCTATACTACTAACTCTGAGACAACCCACATACTTTATCTCTATACACTGTCGAACTGAACCAATCATGAAACACAAGACCTCATCCCTATCCACCGTGTAACTCATGCTCAACCTGAAAAGCACACATAAGGTCTACACATACACGGAGGTGCATGTGAAGGGTTGATAAATAATCTCAATAGGGAAACCCAAAAAAAAAATCTATAATTGTGCTGCAAAAAGTGTATACAACAGTAACATGCTCAGTCTATCTAGAACACAACAAAATAAAGTAAACAAAATGTGAAACCATAGTCGAACCTAGTGTCTTTAATACCCATCTACTGGGAAAGTGACACCATGGATTTCCATATCTATATATGTATACATGTATAGTCTCATACCTACACACATATACATAAATATGAATATTCATGAGTATGTGAATCAAATAACAATAAACCACATCAATAGTCGATCCTTGGGTCCATAATCATGATCGCCTGGAAAACCTGTGCAAGGGAATTAAGATGAATGTCGTGCCACTCAAGATATGTATCATTAAGTCTATCTCTAGGTCCATAATCCCATTGACATGTACCATCTTGAGCCAAATTCGGAATTATATCTCTGGGAAAGCTACGTCACCATAGGGGGATGTTCGTCCTACTCTTGGATTCACTCGTACTCACCTCTAATCACTGAACAAGGATACCATATACCGAAAGTCAATCATAATAAGAAATATTCCAAGAAAAACATTAGGACATCTTTTGAGATTCTATGTTACACCCCTGGTGTCCCATAACTGATCTGGAAGAATGTAATCATTCTAATCATATAACATCTAGACTATGAGCCCTTCCAAGGAATTCCTACATTGGAATCCATATATCACTCAAGGAATAGGATTCATCAACCCACTAAACCCATCTGAGGCATCCCTCAACTAGATCCAATTTTCACTCTAGGTACATAAGTCTATCACTCATTGAGACCATCCATGGAATCCCTCAACTTTATCCATGTATCACCTAGGGTATAAACATATCCAACTAATGAGCATGTTCATGGAATCCCTCAACTGGATCCATGAATCACTCAAGGTTTAAATAAATTCAATAGTTCAATGAGCTCTTATAAGTCATTCCTATAGTGTGAATCCATGTATCACTCATGGTACATAAATAAACAACCGAGGGAGCCCATATAAGACATTCCTACAATGGGAATCCATGTATCACTCTAGGCATACAAGTCAACACATAATTCTTAATAGCTGAACCCCAAGTGATACATCTAGTACCAGTAAAATATAAAAAATCACATGACTTGGAAAAAGGATCCTAGGAGAGAATTTCTGGGCATCCCAACAAATAAGAAAGACACCATGTGTTAGGCTCAACAGCCACCAGCCAGGAAGCACCTTTGGTAAACACTACTATATCAGAAAAACCAATTCAGATATAAAAAAATGTGTGAGGGTGGCTCGAACACCCAACCCAACACCACATCCATATCCCCATGGAATTACTAGTTCGGAATAAGTTCTAGGTGACACCTGAACACCATCTCTACCCAAACCTGACGCAACAGATCAGGGTCGGTCAAACCACGGGCACCCACTGGGTCCCTCAAGTCAAACACAAAGAGGAATCCTACTTAGAATCCTCGAGGTAAACACGAGTGAAGGAATCATACATGTATCCTTAGTATAGATAAAGAGAGGAATAATACATGGAATCCTCAAACAAAGAACAATAGAGTAATCCTATAACAGGGATCCTCTCAAAGGAAAACATGAGAGAGATCCTACAAGGGAATCTCTAGGTCAGCACATAAGAACAATCATCCCTCAAGGGATCCTTGGAGCATCTGATCTCACAGCCTCGTAGTCCAGAAGGGAATGTCTCACAAGGGGAAAATCCTAAAAAGCATATGTCACGGTTGATAGCTCATGGATCATCTCAGATCAAAGGTCTCAATTAGGTTGGTCTGAACACCCAACCAATCATCCACGCCAAGTCTCACTCTCAGGTGACAACTGAACTCGATAAACAGAGGAAGAACCTATCCATTTATATTTAAACCCTAAAACACCATTTATGACCTCTAAATTTCAAGAGGATTTCACTATTGTGATCTATGCAGAAAAATGTTTAGAATGGACTGCTCACTCTCCCAAAACAGTCACCCGGTGAAAAAGGTACAATTCACCGTAATGATCCCCAGTGGGGCCCACATGAGATTTCAGTTTTATAACCTGAAATTATCTGCTAAACATATTGTTTTAATTTAGGGTTGCAACGCAGCTGACGGTGAGTCAAACAGATATCAGACGCAGAAGATACGTCCAGTTCAATAATCGCCAAATAATAATAATTAAAATATTATTCTTTTGTTTTGGACTTTTCGTACCATAGATCATCATTCCCTATAAAAAAGTTCTCAAACTTTCCTTAAAATGTATGCCTCAAATCAAAGGACTTGTGGCTATAGACGACACATGAAATGAACCCCAGTATTTCAACTTACATGGGTTTAAAGATCCCCCGAACCAAAACAGGCTGAACAAATTACATGGCATGTACTCTGGAGTACATGGGGTATGTCCTTGTAAAAGTACTCAGTGTGTAAGTTACTTTTCATGATTTTTACTATTCAAAAAACACCATCCCATGTTCTTTGTCACCTGGACACATTGCCCATGTTCCACTACATGGTGTGTACTCCTAGTACACGACGTGTACTATTCAAAAAACACCATTCTGGGTTCATTTTCCACACGACCAGACACATGACCAACCACCACACGATGTTTACTCAGAGTAAACGACATGTAATTAATAAAAAATCTTCTTCCCCAAATGGTAATAAAAAATTGCATGTTCCCCTAGAACAGACACCGTGTTACTTAGGTTTTCTGACGAGAAATCACTCGGATCGCTCGAAACACCTGTTTTCGCCCCTAAAACAGAAGATAGGACCATAAGAGGCCACAATAAAGCATAAAAAGGCATCAAAAACTTAAAAAAACATTCTAAAAGGGGTTATATGGAAAAAACATAATCATTCCTACCTTTGGGTGGAAACCGCCGAAGCATCGATTGATTTCACCATCCATGGATGTCGCACGCCGACTCAGCGCGTCAAGAGCTTTGAAACGGTACCTCTCTTACATTACATATCTATCTATCTTTCTCAATATCAGTTCCTCCAAAAAGGAAATTAATAAGGAGGAGAACATAGGAGGCATGCGCAAGGAGGAGGATGAAATAAGAAGAATAAGGATGAGAAAAGAAGAAAATAAAGAACAGAAAAAGCGGCATGGGTCGGCCCTGCCCCCCGACTTGAGTTTATGCCTCACCTTGGCTAAACTCCCCATTACAAACTCAACGGTGCAGACATAATCTCAATATGATGTTCCATTTAAACTTTATCACCAAAAGAATGGATGTGAATAATTTAATATTTAATTTAATAATATTAAATATTAAATATTCTGCTAAAATTCAAACATCTTAGATTTCCACCAAACTCCTATCCTAGGGTAAACACCCTATTTTGGGACAAAAAGAGTTTTCAGAAAAATTATCTGAGGTCATATGGTTAAGTTAAAAGACCATTTTACCCCTCATGATCATCCAATAATAAAATTCAAATTTCTTCTCAAATTTTTAGTCCGAAAAAACACAGGTCCTTACCTAATGGGAGTGTTTTAGTATCACTATTGAAATTGTTTTATGAAAGGTGGGATTGGATTTGAAAAGTACTATTCCTTGGAAAAAATGAATTTTTTCCCTTTGGATGTATTGTTAATTTAATAACAAAATTGGGAGACTTGTGGGTATGGATAAAATCTAAAAAAAGACAAGAACTATTGGATTTAGTTATTTCTAGGGTAGATTCCCTTGATGTCACGGTGATTGGGGGTTTCCTTTCTATGGGACCAAGGTCCTTGGATGTTAGCTGTAATGACCCAAAGCTTAAAAAATAGAAATTAACTTCTTATAATTATGTCATATAATCTCACAAAATCACAACACAATGAACTACTAAGTACTATGTGACCTTTAAACATAATATTGTCATTTCTGTGATTTGAATTTCAAAAATCTGACATTCACGGTGACGATCAGTAAGATGTTTGGAATCCAATAAGACAAACTTATTTTTTGGTTGTAGCGACTTGGATTTTTGGCCCTGTCAGACATTGGAATATTTCTAGGAATAATTCCAGAGCTAGGCGTAAAGACGACGTGCGATTCCGAGGCCCGATGTGCTTGGAATTAATTTTATAAAAATATTAAGTATTTGTATACTATGTACATGGAGGGGGTGTGATATCTCTTAAAAAGTAGCTTAGAACGGGAATTCGAGGGCATGGTTGCATCCGGAACGTGCCGTTTACCCTAGGCGAGGTGTAAACTTTGCTGGTGCGGGCCTGCGGTGAGAAACGCCACCAGGGGAATTTTCATAATTAAATGGAGAAGTTAGTGTGCGAGCGTCGGCTCAAATAACTTATGAACGGAGTCTCGGATTGAAAATTTGAGTCCGTCGTTGCGTTCAGAATGGCACATTTACCCTAGGGGTGACCTTACCTTTGTTCGCATCGGGCGTCGGGTCCGAGGTGGGTTTGGCGCCGGTGGGCGGCTGATATAAATATCAGCACCCCCCCCCCTTTATCGTTCCTCTCAACATTCTTCATAGTTCGTTGCCACCGATCCGCCGAATAAAGCAAACAAAGCGCCCAAGAGCTCGGAATTCGACGGCGGACGTTCCAGGAGCGTGCATCGGAAGCTCTGGATCGCGGATCTAAGGCAGAACGTCGGCGTTTCGCCCGCGAGGTAGGCAGATTTGAGTTTTAACCCCCGATCCCATTTTTTCTGCGTTTTTATGCAAATTGAAGCCGTAGCAGTGTAGATCGGGACTCGAGGGTCGCGCAGAAGTGTCTGGATCAAAAAACGGACCACCGGGGAGTTCCCGGCGGTTCGCGGAAGATCCATCGGCGCGGTGTCGGCACCGGCGGATGGCGGCCGACCACGGTGGGCTAGCCCGGTGAGGCGGCGGCGTGCCGCCCAGCGCGGCGATCCTGTGGCGGTGTGGGCCACGGGAGGGCGGAGGGCCACTGGATGGTGCGGGCCGCCGGCAGCGGCTGCCAGACCGGCTGGATCGGCCAGGTGGGGCCGGCCCGGTCCAAATTTGACCGAGGGTTCTAAAAACCCCCGTTTTGTGTAATCCAAAGGTCTGATTCGCGCGCCATCTGCGGCGACGCGACCCTGGGATTGAGACGGACCTATTGGAACAGTATTGGGTTTTTTAGGGCTCGGTCCATGACCCGGGGTCACAAAACGTCGAATAATAATAATATTTTTAACTATTATTCGCCTTTGACCGACCGTAACTTTTGCCTGGAATGTCCGTTTGATGTGCCGTCAGTGGCATTGTGACCCTGATGGTACGATGGAAATTTTGAGATGGGTTTCCGAGTGTTGGGACAAAGAACAGGGTGCGGGCCCCATGAGGTCAGGTTTTGGCGTTTGTGGAGAAACGCAGCTTTCGCACTAGGAGTCCGATTTTGACGGATGATTATTCGATCCTGTGTGTTTTTCTGAGAGGATTGCAATGGTGCGATCCATTCGGTGAGATTCGGAATCGAGGCGTGGGCCCCACCCGAGCTGGCTTTGGTGAATAATACCTTTTTCACCGAGTGTCCGTTTCAGACGAGCGACTAGTGGGTTCAGCTTGTTTTTTCAAGGGGATCGTCGTGGTATGATCCACTCGATGGGTTTTGGGATCGTTGTGTGGGCCCTGCCCGAGCTAGCTACAGTGAATAGTGCCTTTTTCACCAGTGCTCCGTTTCGGGCGAGTAAATAGCCTATCCTGCATGTTTTTCCGCGTAGATCGCGATGGTGGCCTCAGTATTGGCCTTGGATGTGCGCAATGTGGCGTCGTTGTGAGTCGCTCGGGTTAGCAACATTTTGGACCAGCAGTGGTTAAGGGTACTCCTTTGGTTCGTTTCCACGAGGGTTCGTGTGGCCTCACAACCTTCGGATAGGTTTGTGATCCTCTCGATGGGATGTTTAAATAGTTAGAGTTGTGGCATCCCTTCGGTGGGCCCAGAGCGGGATCCTCTGGCATCTTTTCCCTAGATCGGGTTCTTGGTATCACTGTGACCGGTTATTCACAGGCGGTGATCCCCTATCTTGATAGTTAACCCCGTTGGGTTTGTGGAATCATCAGGATTATGATCCCCTATATGGTGGTCCGTGCTCAGTAGGGTTGTGGCATCATTAGGTATACGATCCCCTACTCAGCATGAGGTGTATAGTAGGGTTGCGTTATCATTGGTTATGTGATCCCCTACTCAGCGCGTGGTTTCGGTAGGGTTGTGGCATCGTTGGTTCGATCCCCTATATCTCGAGGTATACTAGATAGGGTTCCGGTATCGTCGTGACCACCTTAATATGGGCGATGATCCTCTATCTGAGTGATGTGTTTCTGTCGAGTGCCAGATCAGGTTGTGGTATCTCCCAGCAGATCCTGGGTGTGATCCCCTATCTGTGAGAACTACGTATTCCAGATCAGGTCATGGTATCCCCCAATGGACCCTGAAAGTGATCCCCTATCTGTGAGATATTTGTATATCGGAGTGGGTTCTGGTATCCCCTAGCAGACCCTAGGAGCGATCCCCTATCCGAGGAGTTTGGTGGTTATGTTGTTTCAGCGAGGTTTCCTCAGTGATTCTATCCGACGAGCATGATCTCTCGGGTGAGCGTCTGAGAGGTTTTTGAGAAACCCGATGGAGTGTATCTCTCAGATGAGTGTCATCTGGGATGACAGTGTTCCTGTGGTGTACTCTCCTGGTTGTGGATAGTTTCTGGTGATGAGGTCGGTACCTCTTGTGGCTTGGTGCATGAGCTGGGTATATCTGGATTGTTCAAGGTGTATGTATGGGCATACACCTGAACTGAGCTGACTAGTTGTGTTTAGCCGAGGATGGTCACGAGATAGAGTTTCTCTCTCATCTGGGTTCCCTCTGGCTGGGATGAGCAGACTGTTGCCTTTCATTTGCTCTCTTTGGTTTTGGGTTTTTGGGGTTCCTACTGAGTATGTTTATACTCACCCCTACACGGGCTTTGTCCGCACATGTTTGTGTCTTGTGCAGACCACAGACCTTTCGATGGAGTCCCAGGAGGACCCGGAGCAGGCGGATCTGAGTGAGAGAGACTGACCGGGGTGTTTGCTGGTGTGGTGCCGAGGGAGCTTTCCGGTGGGTGTTTGTGGCAGCGTTCCCCTTCTTCAGAGCAGGTTGGATTCACTTGTAGTTTTCTTTTGGTGGGCCCTGTTTTTCCCTTTTGTACTTTTTCTATTGCACTCTGGTTTGGGATAGATTGTATGCATGTATTTACTTTTCAGTTTTCTATATCTCTACACTGTTTCATGGAGGTGTTTGTGGGTGAGTGTGTACAGGTACCTTAGGCTAATGCCTCCCATGTGTGTGATAGCCTACTCGGCGCTGGACGCCAGCCCCTGGCCTACTGGAGGTGGGCTTGCGAAGTCGCGGCTCGAGCCCCGGTGGGTTGGGTTGTGACAGAGTGGTATCAGAAGAGGTTCCACCTTTGGGATCTCAGAGCGTAGCTAGTCTAGCTATGAGTTTGGTTTGGGTTGCATAGCGGCGGTGTTAGGGTGTTTCGAGCTCGGCTTTCAGGCCAGAGACTCCAATGTTGGTGCAGTAGCCGACGTATCCATACACAAGGACTCTGATAACCTGCCTTTCGACTCGGGACATTCGTACACTTGTCATAGGGACATAATGGTACATGCATCATATAAGACTGGGTTTTTGGGTTTTTCCTAGTCCTTCTTGAGTCATCTCTCCAGATATACTCTTTGAATTTGGTTCATCTTGAATGTATTTCAGGATTCCTCCACGAAGACAGCCAGCGAGGGTTCCGCAGCAGGATTGTGGTGACGATCCTCCCCGTGCAGAGGCTGTGGACCAGGGCGCAGGTTCTGAGGCGGGACCTCCAGTTGGTCCACCAGTTGAGCCACCACCTGTTGACCAGCTGGTTGTGCCGGCAGTGTAGGATGAGGTTGCGCACAGGCTGAGTGCGCTGCACAAGTTCCAGAGGCAGTGACCTCTGAGGTTTCAGGGTGATCCAGACCCCTAGGTAGCTGATGACTGGATTGAGGCAGTCAACCATGTTTTCCGCCTGGTGAGGACACCTCCAGATCAGATGGTGGTCCTAGCGGTGAGCCTTATGCATGGTTTGGTCGGGCGATGGTGGAGCCTAGTGACGCAGTCCCATGATGAGGAGATGCTCACAAGGGTAGAGTTTGAGCGGCTCTTCAGGGAGGAGTTCTATCCAGTGATGCTGAGGTCAGTGTGGATTCAAGAGCTTCTACATCTTCGGCAGGAGGGCCAGACTGTGTTGGAGTACTCAACGAGGTTTACAGACCTGTCGCGCAACTCCCTAGATATGGTTCGAGACCCGTTCTTTAGGGCTCAGACTTTCGAGCAGGGCTTACGTAGGGACATCTGGGAAGGTGTGGTTTCTTTGTGCCAACCCACCTAGGCTAGAGTGTTGGAGCAAGCTTTGGTGGTGGAGAGCTTTCTGTCTGAGCAGATCCCACCTGTTAGTACTGGTCACTCGAGGGTTGAGACTTTGTCAGTCGGATCGGCATCTGGTAGCTGACGATAGACTCAGGGGGTCTGGACGTGGCCGACGTTTCAGGAGGCGACCCCAAGATGGAGGATTCGGGGCTCAGGGCTCCCAGGGCTCGCAGGATAGTTTTGGTCAGCTGCAGGAGAGGCGGTGTTACGCTTGCGATGGTCAGGGACATCTTGTTAGAGAGTGTCCGACCCGACGTGCTGCTGAGAGGGAGCCAGTCAATGGACCGTCTTGGCAGAGTTAGCATCTCGAGCAAGGAGGTCCGCAGGGCAGTGGACGTGGCAGCGGAGTGGGTGCAGCAGGAGGAGGTGGTAGGCGGTACTAGTTGCCACCACCCCCACCCCTAGGTGGTCCACGCCATGCTCAGGGAGCTGGTGGCTGAGGGCGAGGACAACTTCATGCCCTAGAGGCTGTTGACCTAGAGGCTCCGCGGTTTGAAAGAAGTACGCCTTGTGTCTTTTCTACTTTCTGTAGTAGTTTTATAGACACTGTTTAGTGGTACCCTTCCTTTTTGTTGCTTTCTTGAGTTTTGTTCAGGGCGTTGGTAAGACCCTGTGTGGGTGTTGTTCGGCATTCTTCAAATGCGTGAGGAAGAGAGATCCTTCCCCCACCGAGACGCGTTTTTGTGATGCGATTAAAACCATGCGGGCGAGTCAGTGCCGCCCAAAGCGGATAGTGTTGAGGTGTAGTGGATGAGTCCCTATGACTTATGTGTTCGGGCATGGTCGTTTGTAGTTGAACTCGCTGGTGTGTGAGACCTAGTTGAGAGTCCAGTCGCTTTCCTTGTGCTTAGGGACTTTCGGGGACAAAAAGTGCTAAGGGGGGGAGGATGTAGCGACTCGGGTTTTGGGCCCTGTCAGACTTTGGAATATTTCTAGAAATAATTCTAGAGCTAGGCGCGAAGACGGGGTGCAATTCCGAGGCCCGATGTGCCCGGAATTAATTTTATAAAAATATTAAGTATTTTTATACTATGCACATGGCGGGGGTGTGATATATTCTAAACGGTAGCTCAGAACTGTAATCCGAGGGCACGGTTACGTCCGGAACGTGAAATTTACCCTAGGTGAGGTGTAAACATTCCTGGCACGGGCCTGCGGTGAGAAACGCCACTAGGGGCGTTTTTGTAATTAAATGGAGAAGTTAGTGTGCAAGCGGCGGCTCGAATAACTTCTGAATGGAGTCTCGGATTAAAACTCTGAGTCTGCAGTTGCGTTCAGAACGGCGTGTTTACCCAAGGGGTGACCTTACCATTGTTCGCATCGGGCATCGGGTCTGAGGCGGGTTTGGCGCCGGTGGGCGGCTGATATAAATATCACCCCCCCCCCCCCTTTATCGTTCCTCTCGGCGTTCTTCACCGTTCTTCGCCACCGATCTGCCGAATCGAGAAAACAAAGCACCCACGAGCTCAGAATTCAACGACAGACGTTCCAATAGCGCGCAACGGAAGCTCTGGAGCATGGATCTAAGGCAGAACGTCGGTGTTTCGCCCGCGAGGTAGGCGGATTTGAGTTTTAACCCCCTATCCCGTTTTTGCTGCGTTTTTCTGCAAATTGAAGCCGTAGCAGTGTAGATCGGGTCCCGAGGGTCACGCAGCCGCCTTCGGATCGCAAAACGGACCCCCGGGGAGATCCCGACGGTCCGCAGAAGATCCACCGGCGCGACACCAGCACGACACCGGCATGGCACCGGCGCGACACCGGCACGACACCGGCGCGACACCGGCGCGGCGGCTCTGGCGCCGGCGGAGGGCGGCCGGCCCGGTGAGGCAGCGGCGGCCGCCCGGTGTGCGGCGGTGCGCCGCCCAGAGCGGCGGCGTGGGCCGTGGTACAGTGGAGGGCCGGCGGCCGGTGGCGGCCGGACCGGCCAGGGTGGGCCGGTTCGGGCCGGCCGGATCGGCCAGGTGGGGCCGATCTGGTCCAAATTTGATCGGGGGTTCTAAAAACCCTTGTTTTGTGTAATCCCAAGTTCCGATTCGCGCGCTGTCTGCAGCGACGCGATCCTGGGATTGAGACAGACCTATTGGGATATGTTTGTGTTTTTTCGGGCTGGGTCCATGACCCGGGGTCATGAAAAGTCGAATAATAATAATATTTTTAATTATTATTCGACTTTGACCGGCCGTAACTTTTGCCTGGAATGTCTGTTTGACATGCCATCAGTGGAGTTGTGACCCTGATGCTATGATGGAATTTTTGAGATGGGTTTCCGAGTGTTGGGACTGAGAATGGGGTGCGGGCCCCACGAGGTCGGCTTTTGGCGTTTGCGGAGAAACGCAGCTTTCGCACCAGGAGTCCGATTTTGACGGATGATTAGTCAATCCTGTGTGTTTTTCTGAGAGGATTGAAATGGTGTGATTCGTTTGGTGAGATACGGAATCGAGACGTGGCCCCCACCCAAGCTGGCTTCGGTGAATAGTACCTTTTTCACCGGGTGTCCGTTTCGGATGAGCGAGTAGTGGATTCCGCTTGTTTTTCCGAGGGGATCGTCATGGTATGATCTGGTCGATGGGTTTTGGGATCCTTGTGTGGGCCCCGCCCAAGCTAGCTACGGTGAATAGATCCTTTTCACCGGTGCTCCGTTTCGGGCGAGTAAACAGTCTATCCTGTGTGTTTTTCCGCGTAGATCGCGATGGTGGCCTCGGTATTGGCCTTGGATGTGTGTAGTGTGTCATTGTTGCGAGTTGCTCGGGTTAGGGACGTTTTGGACCAGCAGTGGTTGAGGGTACTCCCTTGGTTCGTTTCCACGAGGGTCCGTGTGGCATCACAACCTTCGTATAGGTTTGTGATCCTCTCGATAGGATGTTTAAACTGTTAGAGTTGTGGAATCTCTCTGGTGGGCCCAGATCTGGATCCTCTAGCATCTTTTCCCTAGATCGGGTTCTTGGTATCGCTGTGACCGCTTATTAACGGGCGACCATCCACTATCTAGCTTGTTAACCTCGTAGGGTTTGTGGAATCATCAGAATTATGATCCCCTATGCGGTGGGCCGTACTCAGTAGGGTTGTGGCATCATCGGGTATACGATCCCCTACTCAGCATGAGGTGTATAGTAGGGTTGCAGTATCATTGGTTATGTGATCCCCTACTCAGCGCGTGGTTTCGGTAGGGTTGTGGCATCGTCGGTTCGATCCCCTACATCGCGAGTTATACCAGATAGGGTTCTGGTATCATCGTGACCACCTTTATATGGGTGATGATCCTCTATCTGAGTGATGTGTTCTGTCAAGCTCCAGATCAGGTTGTGGTATCCCCCAGCAAATCCTGGGTGTGATCCCCTATCTGTGAGAACTACGTATGCCAGATCGGGTCATGGTATCCCCCAGCGGACCCTGGGAGTGATCCCCTATCTGTGAGATCTTTGTATACCGGAGTGGGTTCTGGTATCCCCTAGCGGACCCTAGGAGCGATCCCCTATCCGAGGAGTTTGGTGGTTATGTTGTTTCAGCGAGGTTTCCTCAGTGATGCTATCCGACGAGCATGGTCTCTCGGGTGAGCGTCTGAGAGGTTTGTGAGAAACCCGATGGAGTGTATATCTCGGATGAGTGTCATTTTGGATGACAGTGTTCCTGTGGTGTACTCTCCTGGTTGTGGACAGTTGCTGGTGATGAGGTCGGTACCTCTTGTGGCTTGGTGCGTGAGCTGGGTATATCTGGATTGTTCAAGGTGTATGTATGGGCATACACCTGAACTGAGCTGACTAGTTATGTTTAGTCGAGGATGGTCACGAGATGGAGTTTCTATCTCATCTGGGTTCCCTCTGTCTGGGATGAGCGGACTGTTGCCTTTCAGTTTCTCTCTTTGGTTTTGGGTTTTTGGGGTGCCTACTGAGTATGTTTATACTCACCGCTGCACGGGCCTTGCCCGCACATGTTTGTGTATTGTGTAGACCACAGGCCTTTCGACGGAGTCCCAGGAGGACCCGGAGCAGGAGGAGCTGAGTGAGCGAGACTGACCGGGGTGTTTTCCGGTGCGGTGCCGAGGGAGCTTTCCGGTGGGTGTTTGTGGCAGCGTTCCCCTTCTTCAGAGCAGGTTGGACGCGCTTGTAGTTTTCTTTTGGTGGGCCCTGTTTTTCCCTTTTGTACTTTTGTTGTTGCAGTTTGGTTCGGGATAGATTGTATGCATGTATTTACTTTTTAGTTTTCTATATCTCTGCACTATTTCATGGAGGTGTTTGTGGGTGTGTGTGTACAGGTACCTTAGGCTAATGCCTCTCATGTGTGTGATAGCCTACTCGGCGCTGGACGCCAGCCCCTGGCCTATTGGAGGCGGGTTTGGGGAGTCGCGGCTCGAGCCCCGTTGGGTCAGGTCGTGACATTGGTGAATAGTAATTCGCCCTTATGAATAGCAATGTTACCCTTATGAATAGTAATATGACCTTTATGAATAGTAAATCGACCAAGTAAATAGTAACCATGCCAATGAAAGTATAAATAAAATTTATTCATCTTATAAGTAACAATATGATAGTATTGATATTTTTATGACTCGCGTATATTTAATTAACAATTTATGAATAAATTAATAATTAAAAATATATATTTTCATAAAATGTATTAATAAATTATTGTTTTGATTTATTATTATTATAGGATAATTTTATGAGACCTTAGTAAATTTTTTCAAAGTATTATAAAATCAGTTATAATTTTAAAATATGTATTTTCAAGTAAATGATTATTTTACATTTAAAATTAAACTTCCCATATTTAGAAAATTATTTTCATAAAATGGAGTTAATTTTTGGATTCTAAACAATGTAAAATGGTTAGGGTGATTTTTTTTGTATTTTTCTGAAATGATATAATTGTTTATGAATAATAAAATACGATAATTTACGATATATGCTCAAACCTACATTTCTGCATCAATATTGTGTCATAGATGATGTAAAAGTCCATTGGATCGAACTCACATGAAATTATTACTATTTTGGGTCATGAAATCATCACTACCTCTTGTCTTATGGAGAAATAATAAACTAATTATTAAAATATTAAAAAAACCCTCCTCCTCTGTACTATAAAAACCACCCACATTCCCCTCTTCTCTTCACTCCTTTGAAGTATTGTTCCTTGCCTAAATTATAATAAAATATCTCCCAAGATCCTCCCACGTTTCCATAATCCTTTGGTCTCTTAAAAAGTTCAAATACTCTCACCCTAAGAGGCTCTCAAGGATGGTTAATTTAAGAGGTAAATTCCTCTTTTCAATACTTTTACTTTCCTTTCAAGTTCCATTGTTTTCTTTTATATCCTTACATCTCATAATCCATATTTTATGAAAACTACAATACCTTATATGTATTGTAATTTTATTATGGTAATGGAATAAGTTATTATCATCTCTCTTCTACCCTTCTTTTATACTAGTAGTAAAAACACAATCTGAGATGTGTTAATTTACCACATTCAAGGACGATGAGTTTTCAATTTCCATTACCATCTTAAATTCTTGTCATGAAACAATTATTATGGTTGAAAATGAATCTAATATATGTATTATGTCTCATATATGGTTTTATAATGTTTTTTTCATATGGTTTTGATATATAAAACAAAATGTGTTCGTTGTGATAAAAAACCACCAATTAATCCAAAAGGTTATCACTAATGGTTTATATAATGATTCATCTTAACTCAAAGTAACCATATGAAATTTACAACTATGTAACCATATAGATTTTAAATAAAAAAATATAACTCCAATTCTAGACAACCATCTTTATTTTACAAGGTTATCCATTCATGCATATAAGTAAACCAATCATGAAACAAACGAACCCAAACAACGAAATTGAACTTCATAACCAATCAAAAATGATATGACTGAACTCAAAAAGGTTATAAAAAATCAATTAAATGTTAAAAAGATTTTTTAATTATTAATTAATTAATCTAAATTTATTATTCATGCCATTAATATCAAGTGGAGAACACCATCAGACTTAAGGTAAGGGCTTCTACCTGAACCTCCATTATTCCTTTGTGTTATTCTTACTCTCTTTTTACCCAAATGAAATCCTATATTCTGTTTATGTACATATTCTAATTTATATTTATATGTACAAACTCATGTATCAAGTTCCATTCATCATTCTCTTTCTGGGATACACATTTTTTAAATGGTTCCCTCCTCAATACTTACCACCCGTTTTAAGGAAACTTCCTGAATTATTACTCAATATTAAGAGCACTATATAATCTGTTTTAAGCCACAATTATTATTATAAAACCACTATTTTTATCATGAAACCCTTATTGGTTCAATTTTGGTTTTATATAAAATATTATTCCCTTTTTTATTTTAAATTCTCTTTACTATTTTTCTTAAAAATGCACTAAAATGTTTTAATGCTAACATGTATTAAATACTATTCTTACATGTTGTAAATTATTTTTGGAATCAATTACCATGGAATATTATTATTTTACCTTATAAATTTCCATGTATATTTTAATTCCTTTCTTTCATGGACACTTGTATCATACAACCATTAATTATGCTTTATGAATAGATTATGATACCCATTTCCTTCCATGGGTTCGCTTATATTTATGTATGACTGATTATGTAAGATTATGTATGTGGAAATAATATTAATGAACATTTTATGATGGGTGAAACCAGATAGTTCTCCAATTCATTGGGTATAGTCGAGTCTAATGAGATGTTATGTGCAGCGGTCTTGGCGGTTAGCCTTGACTTGTGCTACTATGAGCAACAATCTTGGCGGTTAGCCTTGACTTATGCTACCACGTGAAATTATCTTGGTGGTTAACTTTGAATTGTTCTAATCTAAGTGAAATGAGCCATGACTCATGATAAATTCATATTTTAGGTTGCTTCCACATTACTACGATTCTATGTTAATATGATCCCAAGTTATACATGTAATGGTTTCATATGTTCAATTACATTATATTCCTTTTTATATAATTATGTCATGCTTCCTAACAAATGTGATAAATAATTATTCTTATAATTAATCCCTTATTTGGATTTTAGATCCTCCCTTTG
The DNA here is from genome assembly GCA_963277665.1 of Viscum album. Lineage (NCBI taxonomy): Eukaryota > Viridiplantae > Streptophyta > Magnoliopsida > Santalales > Viscaceae > Viscum > Viscum album. Next base: position 826,363,124 of record OY728133.1, on the reverse strand, counting down.
TTCATATTATACCCAGGTTATCCTATGCAGATGTATGAGCACAATGGAAGTTAGGATATCATTATAGAGATTAAATAAAATGATTTTTTTTATGATGTTTGATTATGTACCTAGTCTTTCAAGACACTAGAATTTATGATCCTTGGATTGTAATTTAATTTTTAATTTTTCATAAAATTATGTAATGATATATGTAAAAGGATAGGGTCACTGTAGTTGGTATCAGAGGATGGTCTAGTTTTATGGAGATTAAGAATAAAGCACCCTAGTAAGAACGTTAAGGATGAGACTAAGTATATAAAACATCCTTAAATTTTGGTATGTATAGAGTAAGTTTTTTATCAAGAAAATTCATCCATATCTAGATACAAATTGGTAGAGGTGGCTCTGACACAGATGTATCTAGGGGTAAAACCTAAAAATACCACTTTGAACTAAACTCAAACAGGAACTAGTGCATGACAATGGTTATTACTGCACTCTTGGTTTGACACTATTGGGGGATATATTTTGGTAAATTAATGATTTTGGTACAAAACATTATTAATGGAATAAAAAAAGATCCCATAAGAATATAAGTTAATAAATTGATCAAGGATAACCTATATTTTAACCTTGGGAATCACAAGTTAGGATATACTTCTCCTTTAAAAGTTTATCTTTTTATGATCATTGTTTCATTTTTATGCTTAATATCTAAGTATTCAAGACCTATAATGGTATGTTATTTTTCTTAGTTAATGGAGGGAAATAGAAGAACATGTTCCGACAATCAATGTGGTAGGGAATGTGAATATATACCTAATGATATGCCAAATATGATGGGAATGGGTGCTTAAAACTTCATGAAAGTACTTGTTTAGCTTACTCGAGTTATGAATAATAACTTGAATCACATGGAACACCCCCCCCCCAAGGAAATAAAAATTTGAATTTGAATCCTACATGAGGAAAATGCCTCCTAGGTTTAGTGGATCTTCTTATCCCCTCCTCATGGAACAGTGGATTAACTCCACTAAAAATATATTCTCTGTCCTCCAGTGCTTATAAGAAGAGAAATTCATATTGAAAATCTATAGTTTTGATGGGGAAGCTGACCAGTGGTGTAAAGTGATCAATAATACGATGTCCCAAAAGGAAATTGACTCCATGGATTGGGATGAATTTAAGAAAATGTTTTTCAATAAATATTTTCCTCAAACCCTCAACCTCAAGATGGAAATAGAGTTCCTCAGACTCAAGCAGAAGGATGATGAGTCCAATGGGGCGTATGAAGAAAACTTCACAAGGCTTACAAGATACACCTACAACTTTGTCACGAACCCCCAAAAAAAGGCGGATATCTTCTTTAGTAGACTAAAGCTGAGTATGCAAAAAGCATTGGGAATTTGAGACTTTAACAGTTATAAGGATATTCTCCATTGATCCCTCAAGGTTGAAATGGATATTGGAGACTCCCAGTGGTCTCATGGTCACAGTGACAAAAAGTGTAAGATGGAGTCTAATATGAGTGGTTCGACAAATAAATCCCATGATGGAAAGAAGATCGAACATCCCATATGTTAAAATTATGGGAAGAATCATACTAGGAACTGTCTAAAGGGAACCCAAAATTGCTTCAAATGTGGAATAATGGGACATATGGCTAAAAAGTCTTAAAGGGATATAAAGAATCCTGCTAATGTGTACGAATAAATGATGTTTTAGATAAACGTTCATATGTTGGTGTAGTGTTACAACATTAAGGAACATGGGAAATTATGTGAAAAATTTCCCTAATCCAAGGTTTGTCAGACGATATCAACAATAACCTCCAAGACAACAAGGAAGGGTTTGTGTGATCACTAGTTCTAGGGTGGAGCTAGACAATGATGTGGTGATAGGTATTCTAGTTATTCCTTCAAGAATAGTGAACATACTATTTGATTATGAATCTATGCATTCTTTAATATCTTTAAATTTTAGTAGAACTATTCAAACACCTCCTCAAAATTTAGAGGTTAAGTTATTTGTGAGAACAACGAATGGGTCAATTATTGTGTCCAAGGTTTATAACTCCTCCTTGGTAAATTTTTGTGTAATTAACCTCCAAAAAAATCTTATTATACTTCCTTTAGTGGGGTTAGATGTTATATTGGGCATGGATTGACTATCTTTATACAAAGAAAACATCAACTGTTGGGAAATGAAGATCACTCTTTACATCCCGAAGCATTCTCCAATTCTTTAAAAGTGTAAGGAAGAAGTTGAATATCCTTAAGAATCATTGTATAAAGTTTGGATATTACTAAATTATGAGAAATAATGTATATATCAAATGATTAATACAAAGGAGATGATACTTCTCAAATATATTCCCATCATGAGGGATTACACTAATGTATTCCTTGAAGAGTTTTCTGGTCTTCCTCCTGATAAAGAGATTAAATTATCAATTGATCTTATTCTTGTATCTCTTCCTATATCAAAGACACCTTATATAATGGAAATCATAGAGATGGAAGAGTTGAAAATGCAGTTATAGGAGAATATTGAGAAGGGTTTTATACACCTGAGTGCTTCACTATGGGGTACGCCCGTCCTCTTCATCAAGAATAAGGATGGATCAATGAACCTATGCATTGATTATCATGACCTCAATAATAACATTATAATGAAAATGTATCACCTTCCATGGATATATGAATTTTTTGATCAGCTTTATGGGACTAGTTATTTCTCTAAGGCAGACCTTCAATCGGGATATCACCAAGTAAAGGTGTGGAAGGAAGATATTCCCAAGAATTCCTTTATAATGGGGTATGGAAACTATGATTTTATATTGATTCCCTTTAGACTCACTAATTATCTAGAAATTTTCATGTATTTAATGAATAAAGACTTTAGATATCATGTCAACAAATTTGTGTTAGTATTTATTAATGATATTCTAATATACTCCAAGAGAAAGGAGGAACACAAGGAGCATTTGAATACTATACTAATGACTTTGTGAAGGGAGAAAATATATGCAAAAAAATATAAATGTGAGTTATGTGTGGATGAAGTATCATTCTTGTGGTATTTTATCACCAGAAAAGGGATATCTGTAGACCCTTACAAGACAAAGGCAATTTGAAGAGTGTCCCATGACAATATCTGTAATGAAGATCCAAATCGTCCTTCGTCTATCTGGGTATTACCGATGATTTGTGGAGAACTTTTCATTATTTTCAATATCAATTAACAAGATTACATGAAAGGGGGTGATGCTTTCCCAGACTCAAGAATGTGAATACTTTTTGAAGGAGTTGAAAAAGAGGCTTATCACTATTCCAATACTCACACTCCCAACAAGTGGAGAAATCTTTGTGGTGTACAAAGATTCTTAAAAGAAGTTATTAGGATGTGTGCTGGTGAAAAATGATAATGTAATATCCTAAACCTCATGGAAATAAAAATACATGATAAAAATTATCCTACACATGATTTGGATTTGGTAGCTGTGATATTTGTGTTGAAAATATGGAGACATTATCTCTATGGGGTGAAGTGTGAGATATTTACTGATCACAAGAGTATAAAATATATATTCACACTAAAATAGCTTAATATGAACCAGTTAAGATGGTTATAGGCCATCAAGGTTTATGAATACTCAATCAGATACCATCCTAGTAAGTAAAATCTGGTGGCAAATTCTCTAAGTAGAAAGGATCATGCATCTTTATCAATGATGAGAATTTAAAAGGATCCAATATTCTTAGATTTTTATAGGATTTACATGGGAATAATTAAGGTAGGAAAATCATAAAAACTTTCTCAAATTATTGGTCAACCATCCCCCATTGAGAAAATAAAAAATGATCAAATAAAAGATGTGGAAATTTAGAAAAGGGAGGAAGCCATTAGAAATGAGAAATCCACTGAGTTATAGATTTATGAGGAAGGAGTTGTAAGATTTTGGTCATGATTATGTGTACCATCTGATCCATAAATAAATAATGATATTTTTGAATGACACACATTTCTCAACCTTATCTATTCACCCTGGGAGTATAAAGATGTATCAAGATCTCTGAGGGAACTTTTAGTGGGACAATATGAAGAAGGATATTGTTGAGTATACATCAAAGTGACTGGTATGTTACCAAGTGAAGGTCAAAAGGAAATTGTCTAAGGGGATAATACATACACTACCCATATCAACATGGATGTGGGAGAATATCACCATATACATTTTCACAGGACTTCCAAGGACATCTAGAGGTAAAAATGCTACATGGGTAATTATGGATCGTCTTACTAAGACATGTCACCTTATCAAAATTGTAGAGGAATTATCATTGGATCAAATTTCAAATATATATATATATATATATATATATATCAAAGATATGTTAAGGATGCATGGAATACAATTATCTATTGTATACTATAGAGATATGAGATTCACCTCAAAGTTCTGGAAATGTCTCCAACATTCTCAAAGCACTGAACTAAAATTCAGTATGGCCTATCATCCTTAAACTGATGGAAAATTTAAGTAAACTATTTAGAAACTAGAAGACATGTTGATAGCATGTTCTATGTACTTCAAAGGATAGTGGGACCAAAATCTTCCACTAGTGGAATTATCCTACAACAATAGTTTCCACTCCAACATCTGAATAACACCATATGAATCCCTTTATGGGAAAAGGTTCAGAACACCCACATGTTGAGATGAAGTCGGTGAGAATAAGCTTCTAGGACTTTGAATGGTCCAAGAAATGGTGGAGAAGGTGAAAAAACATTCAACAGCACATCAAGGCAGGCCCAAAGGTGATAGAAGTGTTATAAAGGCAATCCTTGATGAGACCTTGAGTTTAAAGTTGGAGACATGTTATTCCTCTACATATCACCATGGAAGAAGGTCATGAGGTTTGGAAATATAAGAAAGCTAAGGCCTAGGTATATAGGCCCCTTAAAGATTCTTGATCGCGTGGGAGTTGTGGACTATCTACTATCACTTCCACCTACTTTGTCTAAAGTGCACGATGCCTTCCATGTATCCCTCTTAAGAAAGTACATACCCAATCCTTCACATGTACTGTCTTCAAAGGTGGTACAGTTGGACAATGTTATTTCTTACGAGGAGCAGCTAGTGAAGATCTTGGATCATAGAGATAAATTTCTACATAACAAGATTACTCACCTGGTAAAATTACTATGATAGAACCATAGGTATGAAGAGGCAACATCAGAACTGGAGGAGGAAATAAAGGAAAAGTACCGGCACTTTTTTACATCATAGAATGTAAAATGAAATTTAAAGGACGAAATTCCATAAGGGGGAAGAATGTAATGACCTAAAATTTAATCAATGGAAATTATCATCTTATAATTATGTCATATAATCAAATGAAATCACAACACATTGAACTATTAAGTACTATGTGACCTTTAAATATAATATTTTCACTTCTGTGATTTTAATTTCGAAAATCTGACACACACGATTAGGATTAGTATGATGTTTGGTGTCCAATAAGACAAAATTAATTTTTGGTGAATAGTAATCGACCCTTATGAATAGTAATATTACCCTTTATGAATAGTAATATGACCCTTATGAATAGTAAATTGGACAAGTAAATAGTAAAATTACCAATGAAAGTATAAATAAAATTTATCCATCTTATAAGTAAAAATATGACACTGTTGGTATTTTTATAAGTCATGGATATTTAATTAAAAAATTATGAATAATTTAATACTTAAAAAAGAAACTTTATTTTCATAAACTGTATTCATAAATTATTGTTTTTATTTCTTAGGAATCTGGGACACCCACTCTATTGTTTTTATTTCTTATGATTATAGGATAGTTTATAAGACCTCGTTTATTTTTTTCAAAGTATTATAAAATCAGTAATAATTTCAAAATATGTATTTTCCAAGTAAGTGATGATTTTATTTAAAAATTAAATTTCCCATATTTAGAAAATTATTTTCCTAAAATGGAGTTAAATTTTAAATCCTACACATAAAAAATGGTTAGGGTGAATTTTTTGTATTTTTTTGAAAAAATGGAATTTTTTATGAATATTAAAATAGGATAACTTATGATAATTGTTGCTACCTAAATTTCTACATCATTCTTGAGTTGTGGATGATGTAAATGGACATTAGTCCAAACTCACATGCAAGTATTACTATTTTAGGTCATTGAATGATCACTTTTTCTTGTCTTATGGATAAATAATATAGTAATGGTTAAAGTATTAAGAAAACCCTCCTACCCTCAACTATAAAAACCAACCACACTACCCTCTTCACTTCACTCTTCTAAATCCATGTTACTTGCCTAAATTATGTTCAAATATCTCCAAAATCTTCTCCCTCGCATCTATAAACCCTTTATATATTTAAAAGACACAATCCTCTCTCCTTAAGAGGCTCTCAAGGAAGGTTAATTTAAGAGGTAAATTCCTCTTTTCAATTCTTTTAATTTCTTTTCAAGATCCTTTTTTTATATTCTATCATTACCTATCCTCATAAAAATGTTATGAAATCTCTAGTACCTTATATTTACTAGAATATTTTTATGATAATGGAATAATATATTATCATCTCTTCTTTACCCTTCTTTTATACTATTAGTAAAAACACAATATGAGATGTGTTAATTTACCATATTCAAGGGCAATGGGTTTTTAATTTCAATTCACGTCTTAAATAATAGTCATAAAACCATTATAATGGTAGAAATAGACTATAATATATTTATTATGTCTCATATATGGTTCTAGAGTCTTTTTGTGCACATGGTTTGATTTATAAAACAAAATGTGTTCGTTGTGATCAAAAACCGCCAATTAACCCAAAAGGTTCTCACTAAAGTTTTATATAATGATTCATATTCATCCAATTAACTAAATAAAATATTCAAGAATATAACCTTATGGATTTTAAATAATAAAATATAAATTCAATTCAATAAAACCATCCTCATTTTACATTATTATCCATTCATGTATATAAGTAAACCGATCATGAAACAAATAGACCAAAACAATGAAATTGAACCTCATAACCAATCAAACAGGTTATTAATGAACTAAAAAAGGTTATAATAAATAAAATAAATGTAATATAGGTTAATTAATTATTAATTATTTAACCTAATTTTATTATTCATGTAATTAATATCAGGTGGAGAACACCATAAGACTTAAGGTTAGGGATTCTACCTAAACCTCCATTATTCCTTCATGTTATTCTTACTTTCTTTTTACCCAAATAAAATCATATACAATATTCATTTACATATTTTAATTTATGTTTATATGTCCAAAATCATTTATAAATTTCCATTAATAATTCTCTTTTGGGGATACACATGTTTTTAAATGGTTCCCTCCTCAATACTTCTTGAAAAGAAAACATGTTTTAAGGGAACTTCCCTAATTTTTACTCATTATCAAGAGCACTATATAATTTGTTTTATGCCACCATTACTTTTATAAAACCAAGATTTTTATCATTAAAAGCCTCTTAGTTCACTTTGGTTTTATATAAAATATTATTCCCTTTTCTATTTTAAATGCTCTTTAGAATTTTCCCAAAAACCACGCTAAAATGTTTTAAGGATAAAATTTATTAAATACACATATTACATGTTGTCACATATTTTTAAAATCACATACCATGATATATGATTATTTTCAATATATGTTTTAATTCCTTTACTTCATGGACACTTGTATGATACACCCATTAATTATGTTTTATGACATGATTATGATACCCATTTCTTTCCATGAGTTCCCTTATGTTTATGAATGATTGATTATATATGATCATATATATAGAAATAATATTAATGAACATTTTATGATGGGTGTTCCTAGTTATAACTCCAATTCATTGGGAAATTTTGAGTCTCATGAGAAGTTATGTGCAATGGTCTTGACAGTTAGTCATGACTTGTGCTACTATGTGAAATGATCTTGGCGGTTAGCCTTGAATTGTGTTACCAAGTGCAATAGTCTTGGTGGTTAACCACGAATTGTGGTCCTATAAGTTAAAAGAGACTTGAATCATGATAAATTCATGTTTTATATTTCTTACACATTACTATGATTCCATTTTTTATGATCCCAAGTTATACATGTTATGGATCCATAGGGTCAATTATGTTATATGAATTTTTATATCATTATGTCATGATTCCTAACCAGTGTGCTAAAGAATTATTATTGTATTTAATCCCTTACTGAGATTTTATATCATTCCTTTGTTCCTCTTATCCCCATTATATCCTATGCAGATGTATGAGCATAATGGAAGTTAGGATCTCATTATGGATATTAAATAAAAAGTTGTTTTTATGATGTTTGATTTTGTACCTAGTCTTATAAGAAAATGTAATTTACAAACCTTGGATTGTAATTTGATGTTTAATTATGAATAAAAGCATGTAATGATATATTTAAATGGATATGGTTTCTATATTAGGAGTCACATATTCCAGTTAGTGTTCTATTGGGTGTGTATTAGCAGTTTGGTTTTGTGCAACCTTATGGCATGGATTTTCCATTTGGTTTATTGTGATTATATTATGAGAATGATATTTATATATGACTATATAACTTATTATTTATTGTATGGATATTAATTATTAAAAAATATTTATTTATAATTTTATTCCATTGAAAATAAAAAATGTCATATTACTTTGTTTTATTTATTATGACATGATTCTGAAAGGAATAGAATAACTTTGAAAAGAAAACAAAAGGGTGATTTATATGTCGATAATGATTCATTTATAAAGTGTTTTATAAATCTATTTGATTAAATAAGTAATCAGTGCATGTGGTTAGATATTATATTGATTCTTGGTGGTATACTATGGGGATTTTGATATCACACATAAATTTTATCCTTTAAGAATTGTTTTCCATGGTTTTATAGTATAAAACTAATGGGAAGGGTTTCATGTAGAGGATGACTCTTCTTACTCATGTTACCTACTAGTGGGTTGGGATGGATGTTACTTATGGTCAAATGAAGATGGTTTCATGGGTTTATTTCGGTTCTATATTGTTTATGATCTTTTTTTGTTCTTTTAGACCTTGTTGTCTTCATGATTGGATGTAATCTTTATGGTTATTTTTTTCCATATGATATATTCTAGTTATACATAGTTTTACTATGTTTACTTGTTTTATATCATATTCCTTTTAAGGGTGAAATCATTCCCATATTCTCTTGTATAATACTTAGGTGCTTGTTGATAGCCCATGGTGATAGGGAACATTCTTTGGGCCTTATAGTAGGGTAATTTGGGTGAAGTTATGAGTTTAGCTAGGTTGGTATATTACAAATACTAATAATTAGTTGAGAAAGAACCATGTATGTTTAATTATTGTTTATTTAATATTGTTATAATGGTATTTTTTGTAATAATTAATTATTATATATCATTTTTAAATGATTTTCATATCATCCCTTCATTATTAAATGTATAAGGGATTATGTGTCCATATTTTGAAATAGGAAAAAGAATTCCCTCAACCTGAGTTCCCCTCACCTGTGTATGAGTTAACATTGTAAACAAAATATAATCATTTGTAATGATGCGGTTCGAGTCGAGATCCAACATGAAACAAAATAAGAAAAATGTTTTAGAGTTTTACATGTGCTATAATACAAGTTGGGAATAAACCCATAGCTACTTAGTTTATCCATAATTCACTTTATGGATTAACCATTAGAAAATATTATGATCATGTTAATTTTTTATTTATTTATTTATTCATGGTTAATTATTTTTTATATTTTTTAGTAGATACATAGTCACATAAAATAATAAATAATCATTCATATAGAAAATAAATATGTGTGTTGAATATTTTATCTAAAATCATGGATATGTTTGGAATTTGATAATATAGAGAAATCTTGATAAAAGAAATATATTTCATTCATTGAGAAAACTATAAAGACTCACAAAGAAAATATTAAGTCATTAACCCCTTCCAATAATTTAATTTTAATAAAAATGTCCACTTGAGGTAATAATCGGACCTAGTTGAGAGTGTCTCTTAGTATTGAGGAGTTCTTATGAAAGTGGTGGTTTGAGTTAACTAATATTGGAATTAAAGAAGCATCCATAACTTTTTTGTTTATAAATAATGGGAAAAATTTGAGTAAATAAACGTTATGATTTGTTGGAGATGAGACTCTACTCAACCTATTAAGGAACCATGAGTTAATGTGGTTGGCTAGCCATAAGTCTAACTTGAAACTGTCTATGTAGTGGGATAAGTGTGACTTTGAAAATGATGAAGGGATTTAAGGATCCATGCAACTAAAATTCAATAGTGACTGAGTATTCTAAATATTATAGTTGGGGGATACTATGATTTTATAAAATAGTTCGAGAAATTTAAGATCAATAAATTTATAATGTTTATAAAATATGTAATCAATATTAAAGAACTAATCTTCTAAATTTTGGTTTTATAGACAAATGGAATGTAATTCCACTAGTTTACCAGGATCAATTCATGATAATGAACATGTCTTAACTAACAATAATTTCCAAGAGTGTTACCGGTTCATATGCATAGTTCTACAATATGAAAGTAAATTGTATGCGCAAAATTCTAAACTAGCTATTGAGCCACCTCATGAAGAAAGTGTGGGTGAAGGTGAAGAAATAAATGAATTAGGTTAAAATTACACTAATCATATCTAAATTGAAAGATGGATTCATATTGAATCATTATTTATAAATAAATTTCAATATCTAATCCTTATCACCCAATTTATCCAATGTTATTGAGAATTATAAAATGAATTATATGGAGAAACTATTTCAATATATTTTGGGAATGGTTTAGAAAGATGATAAAAACTTTTAAAAATTATTTTTTCTTGTAGTGTACAATATGAAATTGGAAGTTAAATAACTCATGAATATTTAAAATTCACTAGATATTTTTCAATGTCATTTTTAGAAACCAAAGGTAAACTGTGATCACATTGAACAAGAGGCTCTTTGAATTTCATGTGGAAATATAGGTCAATGGAATAGAAACTATATTGAATTGATGTAGATGAAAACTGAGTATTGAACTTTACACACACACACACAGATATATATATATATATATTCATCACTGAATGTGATATTTATATTTAATTATTGGTATTAGATACAATATGTGTATTGAGTATTTGAATCCAAATATAGTAACCAGGTATGTTTAGAAACATGATATGATATAATGTGAATTCCACATGTAGCTAAGGAAAGGTTATTCCTATCACAGTATTAATAAGAACACATATTTCATTTTTCCAAGATGTCTGGTTCTAGTTATACTTTTATGAATATTTCCAAAACATTTATCTCATCAGTTCATTGTAAAAAAGGTATATTATTTCATTTTGTAATTAATGTTTTTGTGCATAAAATACTCACATAGTATTTCAATAATACTTGAATCCTTAAAAAATTAATGATGAATATAAAATGAAAGACTTAGTAATAAGTAATTGTGGTAAGATATATATTTATTATGTAAAACTAAATGTAGCTGTCAAGAATATAATCAGTATAGTATTTTGACTCCTTAGAGATAAAAAACATAAGTATTATTGAATTAATTATCATTTTTTACACAAAGAAACATTTTGGAATAAATATTATCTATAAATATTTTAGATAGAGTTCAAATTGATCATGTGAACTATTCTAAGAATAAGATAGAAGCAACTTTAAATACATCATAAGATTAATTTAAGATTTATGTAAAGTAATAGAAATGTAAGAAAAATGCATAGTTATACTATAATATTTTCCTTATACCTATGGTCCAAAGAATATATTAATCAAGCATTCATCAGTCGTGAAAACTTAGAGTGGATTTATTCCGAAACTGAAATTTCCTTACACACATAAGATCCATGATGTTACTAAATGGAAGATCGATGATGAGTCTTAAATTCATACATTTATCATTAAAATATAGAGTTTATTTATTTCTAAAATCACATTTCTTTACTCACATTATATCCATGATAAAAGAAGGTGAATCAATAATGGGTTTTATAAGTCATGTGAAGTCTTTCATTTTCTTTTCAAGACATCATTCAAAAATATGGGTGTTAACCCATAACCATATTCCAACTATAATGAGGAATGTATATCATGTAAGTTATAGTATGAAATAGATAAATTATGTAAACATATGTTTAAATTCATTTTTTCAAAATTTAATAAAAAACATACATTGATAAAAAAACAAAGTGAATCTTTGTTATTTTATTTGATTTTATATATGAAATTACATAAATATCTAAGATATAAATGTTATATTCTAGTGATATATTATAAAACTATAAATTTTTTACCTCTATATTTTATATACTATGATAAATATTAACTTTATATAGACAAGAAATGAGATGAAAATATTGTTGTCATATGAACAAGTTCCATAAGAGCTTAGGGAAAGAGAATATTCTAGTGACATATACATTATAGGAAAGATAAAACCAATGTTTGATTGGGTTTGAATTAATCAAAGTGGGTGATTTATTATTCATTATTAATAATAAATCCTATAATGAATAAATGAAAAGAAACATGCTATGATCGATAAGTTCATATGAATTCAAAAATGGATTCCATGTACCAAAATAAAGCTTGTATTTTGGTAGTTTCACTAATTGATGTAACTCCATTGGTGGGTACTCAAGAGAGTCTATTCATGGGTGGTAAAAATTGGTACCAATAAGGATTGATTGGTTATACCAAATAATCATGCTTAAATCCATTATAATTATAATTTTTTATATACTTTTTATGATCATTATTTTTGGGATTTGATGTAATGAGAACCTTTCTTGGAAGGTTTCTATACGATGCAGCCCAAAAGAGTTAGTAAGAATAATAGAATTATAATAAGGAATAAAAGTTGAAGATATCTATTTATGGATTAATAAAAGAATCATGATTATATAATATTCATGTGGAACAAATGTATTCCAAGTTTCTATAAGTGGTTAGTGGGAGAACCATAATTTTCTTGATAAATTATGTTGATAAAATATTGAAAATAGTTTTTATTATTAGTTTTAGATAGTACTATATTTAATGTAACATTCCATAGAATTAATTAAAGTAGTAACCAAAATTATTATGAAAAATATCGAATGAGGTAGATCTAATGGGTTACTTAGACCATGTCAAGGTACATATACTATCAAGGTATTGAAAAAATATAAGTCGGAACAATTCAGGAGTAATTTTTTACCAGTGTAACTTAGGATAAACATATTTAAGAATACATGCACGAGACATAAGGGATATTATAATGGTGAGCATAATTATATATGATTCATCAATATAACTATCAAATATTCCATGATATGAACTATATATGATATTTTCAACACATATATTATGTTAAGTAAAAAATCTGTTAAATTCAAGAGAGTTCCATGAGTAGCAATTAGAATGATTCAGTAGTAGCTAAGAAAGTAAAGAGGATATGTACCTAGGACATCGAGATAAAGGAAAACTTGTTTTTATAGAGACACAAACCAGTTTTCCTTTAGATCTTTTTTATATAAAATATAAATTAGACTGAGGTAATGAGAAAATGAATCTCAATAATGCCATTGGTAGCCATATCTACAAATATAATGTATGTTCTAGTTTCTAATGAACCTATTGAAGTAGTTTAAATATGAAACAATTTTTTTGATATTGGAATCATATCTATATATTAATGTATTACCATAATATAAATTATGATAAGCTCATTACATTATTACTATGCAAGATGTCAAGGTTATGACAAATGAAGAAAGGGATATACTTTGTGGTATCATCTCTTTAGAAATTTTTACTCAAGGAGGTGAATTCATAAATAGTATAGTAGGATTATAAGAAAATATGGTAGACATAATGAATAAATCCATCACTCAACAAAATCATTGTCATATCATGTGAGTGTTAACAGGTTGATAGTTAGAAAGTTGGATCTTATTTAAGTGGGAGTGTTGTGAATGTGGGATCCCTACACCCAACTTGTGTGGAACATTTTGATTACCATATCATGTATATATAGATTTATGCATGCTTAATTATTATCATAATTTTGTTTATACTTCAACAACAACTATTTATATAGTAATGTCCATGGATTATTTTTCATATCAAAAGGTTATAAAAGTTATTATCTATAATGATAACCTCAAGATACTATGATAGTAATCTTAAAACATATATTCTATGGTATATATACATTAAAATGATAGGAAACAAATGATTTTATACTATCAGGTGATGGGGATCAAAAGTATTGATATCTATTCTTAGTAAGTCAGTACTTATTGATCTCGGGTAGAAGAGATGATAACAACTAGACCTCCAATATGAACACCATATGTTACATGTATAAATGGTTTTTCCTATCTAAGAACATGTGTATTAGTACCTTATCAATATATAATTATCAATTTTTATCATTTGATCACATAATGTTATGAAATTTGAAAAATAATAGAATTTTTGTTTTGGTGAGGTAGCTTGAGTTGGGTGTGTTATTGGTGGTCTAACATTGATTGAATGATCAAGGTAATATTCTTCTCTTTTGAAAGTAAAATATAACTTGGGATTCATTTTCCAGGATAGTACTACCTTTAATAAATCCATGGCCTTGGTATAAGAATTTAATTCCATACAGTACGTTCATGAAATTATAAATCAAGGAAGGATGATTACATAAAGTGTGAATTATACATTATGAGATATCATGAGGAAAATAGATTATATTATGTGACACATGTTCACAACCGGTATTAATAAATTTTACTTATCATTATCTCTTTAGGGATCATGTTTTGTTTCTATATATCACTATTTTTTAAGAGTATGACTCACTTATATCAAGATAAGGTACTAGTGGGTCACACAAAAATTGCATTAACAAATCCCACCTATTCATATGAATAAGAGTTTAGGATGAATTGGGCTCCATGTGTGGTGGCTAGCGAATGTATGAGTTTGAATGATTGCAAGTAAAATAATTCAATTATTTTATTTTAGTTTATAATAAATATAATAGAATATATTTATCAAGGTATTCACAATTTATTTTAGTATAAAATTTTACATGAGAGAATATTAGTTTTCAAACATACTTTATGCATTCAAAGTTCTTTAAGTAATTACTGGTGGGATGAACGAAGTTAATGTATTGTATTTTATCACGTGAAATATCAAAGTGTTACATGGGAGTGATAAAACATTATTTATGTTTATGATAAGTTTAATTAAGTAATAAATGTGAAGAAGGGTCTAAAATGAAGGTTATAACTTTTTGGGGAGAAAATCTAAATTTTTCAAAGTATAACCTAAGTATATAATTGAATTTTAGACACATGAATAGTGAAACCCACCATTCACATGTATTTATAGATATTTTATCTCTTATACACCTATCAATCAAGTTTTAGTGAGAGAAAATTATGGAATAACATGTCCAAATTGATCCCTCTATCTTGGATTGAGTAAACATTCTTTACATGATCGAAGAGACGTCATAAAGATAATTAATTTTACTCACTAGAACCTTGGAACCAAATAAAAATGATCCAAGATATATAGTTAATGTTTTTATGATATATTGGATTCCCTCCTTGGTTCCTTTGAGGTATGACACACTGATAATGAGAATATCAAATTGGTGTCCACAAACAAACATTGTACCATTTATGGTTTCATTAATTTTTTATTTTTCATGGAAAAATTTAATTTCATGTGGTCCATGGGAGAATTAGATCACAAATATACTAGATTAAGTGTTATGACACAGAGTCAATTTTTTATAAAATACCTATATTCCATGATTCCACAGTGCTTAGGATCCTTTAATGGATGTTGCATTAGACTTCCAAGTCAATCAACATATTATCAGAGTCTAGGTGAAGGGATACATCTTCTACCACACCAATACTAGGTTCCTTAGTTTTATAATAAAACTAAAAAAATACTTAACATATTTTCCATAAATCTCTAAAACAACCATTACAATATTTATAACTCCAAACTTCATCCCAAGGAATCAATACCTTTGATCCCACTTTAACATGACCTAACCCACCAAGGACACTACCATGTGATTAGTAAGCCCAGTGTGCCACCAAAAACCCACATCCAATAGGCTAGGGGATGGATCATATAATTAGTAAGGCATAAAAATTCATGATAATACTTAATCTATATCAACATGAAATGGAAATACATATCTAATATGAAAAATAACCCAAAACACCAGTAGTATATGGATATAAAAAAATAACTCCATATAATTTATTCATGAGAGAGCACATGATAAATATATATTAACCTAGGAAAATACAATAGGAATTATATTAAAAAATTATTTGAACCCAATGGACATTAAATAAGGAAATGATCCTCCTCTCTGTATGAAATATTTGAATGATCTCCATCTACAATGGTCACTTCCACCATCATGAACCACCAAGAGCCAACAAGAATCACCAATAATTAGCTTTTAAAAAGTCACACTAACTCAAAATCCACAAAACCATCTCCAAACCATGTATTATATACAAAAACATAGCACATGTGTGAATTGAGACCATTTATGGGTGGGTATAAAAATACTTACTATGACACCTCAAAACCAAAAAGAAAAGGAAAATAAATATGAAATATCTAAGCATATAACATAAGGGGAACCAGATAAAAGATAAAAAAATCATGAGATACTCTACAACTATAAGTCTTTGGGACATGGGTAAGTCCAAATCATCTCAACTCATCTCCATGGAGGATTTTAAATATATTGAATGTATCCCAAATTTTAAAGTCAAAAACCACACTGCAAGTCATTCATTAATGGTAACTAATAATTATTTACAAGTCATAAGCCCATGAATATCCATACTTATTTACATTTTAATACTAAAACCTTAAACCAAAGTAGGGAACCTACACCATACTAAGGTGTGTGTATAATCCAAGGGATTACTACACCCCACCACTGACAAATACTACACCACTATTCTTGAATCATATAAGGTTAATCACACCTCATCTTGGAATAAATATTGTTTAAGGGATTACTAACCCTACCTTCTATAACTACATATCAATGTAAATTCCTACATAGTACCCAGAATATATAGTGGTGGAACAAAAACTTTTTGAGTGGAATATGTTGGATCATGGAGTACCTAAAACCATGTATAGAGGACCCGCACCCCATATATGTGGGGGAATTTTTAACTCTATATATCTTGTGGGGGTACACATGTATTTTTTGTGATAAGGTAATACCAACCCCATGTCCAATATGGAGGAACCATGCCCCAAACATGTGGGGGAGTACCAAACTCCTAGAAGAATTTAGGAGAATCATGCCCTAACATTAGCAGACCTCCATGAGAGTTCATTACCGCATGTTTACTCCGATCACCTCACTTTAACCTAGTCACAAATCCTACAAATATAAGGAAAACTAAATAGCATGAACCGACTCATATCTCACTGATGTTGAAGAGCGATGAACAATCATCTTCTATGCAGAAAAATAATTAGGATGGACTACTGATTTTCCTAAATTCAAGCCCTAGGAAAGAAGATATAAAAATACACAAGGCTACGAAAATTACATGCCATGTCCCATAATGTTACATGAAATTTATCTATTTGGTATAATTTTAGTCATGAACTACTTCCAGCTTTTCATGTGTAAGGTCAACCTATAAGTTATGTATCAAAAATTCATAACATAATATAAACATTCTATATTGTCATTTATATTTCCATTTAAACATTATAGCAAGATTTTTTATTTTAGATTGGTTTTATTAACTAAATTTTACTCTATAAATTATCTTTATTTACCAACACATCCTAAAATCCTATAAGATATAATATAATGTCACTTTTTTCTGGTACATAATGTAAATCATTATATTATCTTTACCAGTATTGAAAACTCTTTTAGTATATCAAGTGATATTCAATTTAAATTTTTATTTCCATAATATTTTATTTAATGTATTTGAACTTATCTATGTAAAAATATACTCTCATTATCCTCTTAATAAATATATTATCTTCAAAATATCATAAAAATAAAAAAAATTGTTTTTGTTAAAGTACTAACTCATATTTAATTTAGTGAAAATACTTAATAAATAAAAAATGTCCTATCATATCTTATATGGAATTATAATTATTTATATAATTATTCTAAAAATAATAATTAATTCTTAAAAATATTTCAATAATGGGTGGTGGGAACATTTCCTTTATAATTAAAAAATATTCTGGAAAAACTTATTTATCATAGTCAATAGTTTTTTATTTTTATATTTTTTTCAAAACAATTATGTAACATAATTAATCATAAACCATGGGTGTTTTAAAAAACATCTCATTTATTCATCAAACAACCATTTATCTAAAAAATCACTTATTATATAAGTGAAATCAAATGAAATTACAAATACACATATTTTATTAGAAATTTATCAAAGCTTTGAATTAATCCATAAAATAAAATTTCTTGATATAAAAACCCATTGATCCCTCACTTGAATGCATACTTGAATCTATATCAACAAAATCTTCATCGATTTTGAACTCTTTTATATTTGATACATTTTTAAAACATAAATTTGGTATCATGTGACCTTTAAAATCTAAGAAATGGTTTCTAGAACATAATACCAAATGAGGACCCTCCATTGGGTTTCTTTCAAACCTTTAGGTATTCTATACTATTCCTCCTCTAGTGACTAGGATTACCACAATGGAAATATTTACCTTCATTCATAACCCCAACATTAAGTTTTAAAAACATTAATTAGTTATTGGAATATGAACTGTTAGTATTTTCAACAAATATTTTATCATTACAATTTTAATACTTAACCCATTTTTACTATCAACATGACACTTAATACTACACCTCCCATGTCTAGTTCAATTATATTTAATGTATTTTGAAGCTTGGGTAAAATTTTATTCAATTGATTCATATTATAGTTTACAATAATTTTCCTTATTATTTCTAGTAAATATTAAAAAATGAAATTATTATCCATAACATGATCTAGTGGTGACCCAATCCACTCCAAGTAATTTACATACCCAATCATATTTTATACATGAGTAGATACTGAAGTAACTTCTATCATCCTACACTAAAAGTGTTCTTTAGTATATTTATATATTTCATGTCTTGATTTATCTTGATATAACATTTTCAGGATATCTATAATCTCATAAGAATCCATGGTTTCATGTTACTTCAGTATTTATGGCTTCATAGATGCAATAATCAATGTAGATATGTTAATATAACCCCTACTGTGTTTATAATAAACATTATTTTCCTCATGAGTAGTTTCTTTACAAGGATTTTCCTTGGTAATTGGTCTCTCTAACATATATAATTTTTCTTCTCTATTGATATCTATTTCTATGTTTCTATAACGATGTACTAATTTACATATATTGATCTTATTATTTTTTAGTATTGTTCTTATAGTCATGTTCGATGATGGTGATTCCATTAATCTATAAAAAATATTTTATCAGATGAGTATCATTGTATACATTTATTTAATAAAATATTTTATAAAATTTTATCCCACTAAAATTATATCCCCTTATAGAATCCCATCATACCAATTAGTGGGAAAATATCAATATTTCACTATGTAATATCCCCACTTTATCATGAACCTCATCACTTAGCTATATAGTAAATATATTATATAAATAATATCAAATTTGAATCTTTGATATTTGATTGTATAACACTTTTTTCAGAACCATCATATTGATAAATTCAACTTTATTCCTCTAGTATCCAAACTCTTTGAGTTTCCTAGATAAATGTATCCCAAATCTTATAATGGAATCTAGTTACCTTATTTGAGTTAGTTACCTATAAATAACTAATTTTTACATTTGATTACCTATATATTCATATTCATGAGTATTAATAAATGTATAATCATATATTGAATTCTATTTTAGGTTGATTTATTTAGATAATGTATTAAAGTATCGATCATATTGAAAAGGTCATAAGAGTTCCCTACTATGATGAGACCCTTGAATTTCTATGATGATATTCTTAAACATATATCCTAAGGTCTTGATAAAATGATATGATGGGACACATGGTATGTTTAATTTCAAGTGAAAGTACTCAAATATAGAAAATAGTTCATGTCATGAAGTTTTTACTTGATAATATCTAAGACTATGGAGTATGAGTATAAGTTTTCCATTAGGAAATCCACATGTTTACATGTCATTGTATATTTATATATGAAAATGTTTTTAATTATTATTAAAAATTAAGATTATTATTAATACATATAATGAGTTGCATGTTTAGATGTATTTACATACACCATAATAAAATATGTTCATGGTGAATTTGGTTATGTTGGGTGTGTCACAAATGATATATTATTAATGAATAAGTTAATAAAGGATATGAAACTTCCAAGATTATAGAAGTTGATATATTGGATGTTTTATTGGAGTGAAATTTTTGAACTAAATTCCTTGGCCCTGGAATATTGAAGAGTTTATTTTAGAAAGTCAAAGAAATATATATCAAGTATATTGGTTTTTGACATTAGTATGTAACCTTATTGATGAGATATCAAGACAAATGGATTATATTACATAGAGAGAATTCATATGTGGTTATTGGTGTTGTAGAATTAAATTATTCCTCTATGGGTTCCTTTATGTGTTGCTAGACACTGATATTAAACTTTAGGAAAACTCACCTAATGCCACTAGGAAGAGGACTAGAGGTCCACACACTTAGTGTTTCCTTTAATATAAGTTAAATTCTATTTGAATTTAATTATTGGAATAAATATTATTATGAAGATCAAGGAATAATATTTATTTAGTATTTTTTGATCTCATATATTCAATCACTATTTTATGTGAGTAGAATATAAAAAAATATTTATTCATAAGATTGTGAATATTATATTAATTTATTTAATAAATGATATTTATTATTCAAGGTTTGGTAAATGCTGATAAAGGTGGATTTTTTGATTTATGGAACTCGATAATGGAAATGATATAATAAATATCATTTAAATAAATATTAATTTATTTATTGATATTTATATTATCCATGAGACATGTTAGAATCAAATAATTAATAATAATAATAATATCATTTTTTTATAAGAATTAAAATATTGGATAATAGTAATTATACAGTTACCAATCCTCTAACACTTCCTCTATATATACCCAATTATATGATTTCTTTTGGGAAGGTTGGAAATTATTTGGCCATGCATAATTATTTAGTCTCTATATAATTCCCACTCAAAGAATTTATCTAGGGGTTTTATCTCAAGATCAAGAGAATATCATCAAATTAATTCCTCCTTCTCAAGAATAAAAAAACAAAAATCAATCCTTCAACCGAAAGGGTCATGTTTCAATTAATGGGGAGTGATTAAAGAAGACCTGTACCACAAAACTAGAACCTAGAGTACCATCAATAGTTCTTTGAGATCATAGATCATGTGTGTATCACCACTTAAGGGATTATACTTGGAATCATCTGGATGAAAATATTGTGTAACCCAAATAGATGATGAATAAATGGACAACTACATCAAATAAAGTACTCAAGATTAAGGAAAATTATTATCATTAAATTGATTATAAATTTAATATGAAAGACCCTTATCACAGTTATATGATTCTTTTGTTATTTTAATTCAGATATAGTCATCATATATGTTGTAATTTATTATTTTGTTATGATTTAATCATTGTATTCAATAAAAAACCATCATTTGGAATGATCTCAACTGGATTCTACTGTGCCTAGAGCCCTTATCTTGTATTATTTCTATCACATTAAAATTTAAAATTATTTGTCAGTTTTTGACCATTTTATGTATTTTTTGTAAGTTTTAATTTTCATTTTATTAATTATTTAATCTAAAAATTAAAATACCTTCTTCATTTAGATTCATATGAACAAGAATAGGATAAAAATATATGAATAACATTTTAAGAACTGATCTAGTGGTGTCTAGTATTCTAAATGTATAACAGGGAACCACATGAAGTTTATCTCATAGGTAAATGTAGTGTATCTAAGTTATTTTCACTAGGATGAGACTTTAATAAATTTGGATTGTTGTGGGAAGAAATCAACATGAAATTTATTTACACACTGCATGTTGGTTGGCCAAACTAGCACACATCTTATCAAACTACACAATATGTAGTAGGTGAACATGTCATGAAGTCTACATGTTTTTGTGGTGGAAACTATGTTGTCAAATACATGTCATTTATTTATTACATGATACTCTAAGACTAAAAACAATTAAACACATAGGTTAAATGTCAATTAGTTATTTTATACACTACGTACCTCATAAATGTCTATGGTAAAATACATATTGAGTCTATATGCACTTATTACAGACATACGAAAGGAGAAACACATAGTGTGTGGATATATTGTACATACCATGTATCTCTTTCCTATTTAAGAAGAAATAAAATAAATTAATTACACCATTAAACCTAATCAACACGTGTTAGTGTGTCATTAAATGATAGTACACACTGTCTTATAGGTTTTTTAAAAATATTAAATTCTAAATTAATTTCTATATAAAATTCATAACTACAAACTGTATATGATCCTTTTATGCCATGTATGGTCCTTACACATCATGTACTTTGTGTTCATAAAATAGATACATGCCTCTATGTAATTTATTGAAAGTAAAAACAATATAATTATGCGACACACTATGTACGCTATATGCCATGTGAGTACACATTACACAACAAAGATTATGATGATTAGTTCATATTTTTACATGTATTGTTTCCTCTAATTAAATACCATGTAATTAACTAATTTTAACTAATATTAAAAAAAATTAATTTAAAATTACATTGGATGAGAATCTAAAGGACTATTTGGGTGAACATAAGAAAAAATAAAGAATGAATTAATAATAAAATTAATTTAGTAATTTAGGAAATTTATCTAAATCAAGAATTATTGAAATGAATGATAGTTTATTAAATGTGTTTTCATTAAATGTATTTGACTGATAATGAGTTTTACCAACCAATGTATGTGTTCGATTTTGTTTTTAATTTAATGAATGGTTTTATTATTATTAAATTACAATGAAGTTCTACATGTCTTCCTATCCCCTTTATTATATAGGATTTACATTAAAAATATTTATTTTATGTATACCCCCTAAACATTATAATGGTTTCAATCACATGTGTGTGAGTAAACATAGGTAATGGATGGATCTCCAAGGAGAAAAGGTGGTTGAGGTTCTGATATGAGGTGAAATAAACCAATAAGATACATAGTTATATGGTTAAATATTACACCTCAAACCACCAACTCAAGGAGTTTATTACCCTAGTTACATTGGTTGATTTATTATTCTCTCAATAAATCATACATTATAAATATCATGATAATGTAATTTTATTTATTTTTCTTCTTTATAAGTAAATATTTTATTTTGTGGATACTTAATCTGGATTAGATAAATTAATGAATTAATGTTCATGATAGATAAAATTTAAAAAATGATTTTTCATAAATTGATTTTATAAGAACATAGTTAATTAATTATGTAAAATCAACATAATATTAAAATTACTTATTTATGTAT
The DNA here is from genome assembly GCA_963277665.1 of Viscum album. Classification (NCBI taxonomy): domain Eukaryota; kingdom Viridiplantae; phylum Streptophyta; class Magnoliopsida; order Santalales; family Viscaceae; genus Viscum; species Viscum album. The sequence goes on along the minus strand of OY728133.1, from coordinate 826,339,361 downwards.
AATAAAAAAATACTTGAAGAAAATATTAAGTCAATAATATTTCCATCATCTGACTTAAGATGCACCCATAGTTAAAGTGGCAGTCAGGAAAAATATAAGGGCATTTTCAATCATCAAGAATATTAATAAAGATAATTAGTCAACACAACCAAATTTGTATCGAGTGTAATGAAAAATTCTTATTATATAACTTTTATTGAAGTCAATTATTAGGAAATATTAGTTAGGATTTTAGGATTTTGGAGTATACTCATTGGATCATGGTGTTGTGAAGTGGAAATTGGAAATACCTCCCATGTAGATACCTTTGAATGAGTTATGAGAAGATAAATATGGATCCTTTCCAATAGAATAACAGTAGTATTAGACATTATGATTCTAATAGGTATTCCTATTAAGAATTTATAAAATAGTGACATACTAATAATAAAATAAAATTATTTCATCTCATATAATTTGGTAATCTAGAAAAAGTACTTATTTTTACTTTTATATTATTATATTAAAATTATAATTTCATCAACCAAATTATTATTGTGATAAATCATGGAGACATTAAATCTTATTACTGGTATTAACTTCTAGGAATGGTACATTTCCTTATGAATACATCTTGAATAAAGTCTTTACATGCGGGAATCCTTGGTTTTGGATTTTCTTACTAAGGAGTAAAATGATGAGGAGATCGATGCCTATGAAGAACACTTGGATGATGTACTAGATGTACATTATTATATTATTTCATCCATATTTTATGAACTCATGGTATATAATTAGATAAAGGATGCATATAACATTCCCAAGCATCTTTATGATCTTTATCAGTAGAGATATTGATAAGAGAAGTTTGAGATCTCCAAGGAATTATTTACTTGTAATCTTGGAGAGAGAGATCTATCTGGACCTATCATATTCAAAATGATTGAATACATTGAGTGTTTATATATTCTAGGGTTTAAACTACACAATTAATTATGTACCAATACCACTCTTTCTTCACTCCATCATATATTATGTAGAATTTTTTTAAATTTTAATATGAAAAACATAGATAATTCATTCCTATATATCCTTAATATACTTTTCCTGGTTGTAAAGGAAATAGATCATGAAAATACTTATGTTATTACCGTGGAAAATAGTATTGAAAAATAAAAAAATCCCCAAGACCTACATTAAGACTAATTTTTATTCTAAATTATAATCTAAGAGAAGGAATATTGAGGGGAAAGTAAGGGAACATGATATTGTATATTTTAAATGTGAAAATAAGGGACACTGGATGAAGAAAAAGCACCATAGAAAATAAGAAACAATAATCTTTAGGTGTGTTTGTTATCAAGTGAAAAATTTCAATTTCTACAAATTGGGTATCAGATATAAATTTTGGTGATATAAATTGTATCAAATTATAGGAAACATTAATATTTAAAAGAGTTATATGAGGTGAGGTGGATCTATTAGATAATAATAAATCTTATCTTATCATAGTAGTAATTTTAGACCACTACCTCACATTATCTATAGGGTTGATCTTGGTTATAAAGAACTGTTATTATGTTCCATCATTTACCAAAAACAATATATATATATCCTTTATTCACATGGATAGTTTTATTTTCAAATTTTGAAATAAAATTTTATTCTTATAAAAATATAACATATTTTATGGTATAGAATAACTAAATAATAGTATTTATGTGATGTATTACAGAAATAAAGTAATTAAAATCGATAAAGAATATAGTTCACATGAATCATATCACACCCAATTCTAGCATCACCACATAGGTCATATAAAATAAAATACCTTCAAAATATTATAAAAATATGTATATTCATATTATTTTGAAATAAAACTAATTGAAATATATCATTCTTGTTTTCAAGGATAAATGACCAAATCCCCATTTTTTGGAATATTTTAATGGGATATAAATCTTCTTTGATTGGTTTATACATATGTGTATGGATAGTTTCCAAATTAATAAAGGTGTAGATACTCACACTTTATAAATTTTATTGATAACTATATTAGATATAGAGAAATCCTACTTAATAAGATATAAGTTAGAATATTTTGAAAAATTCAAGAAATACAATAATGAATTTGATAAAAATCTTGGTTAGAAAACAAATAAACTTCACATAGACCATGGTGGATAATATCTTAACTATGAATTCATTGATAATATATGGATTCTTTTAATTTTATCCAAAATCACTACTTTGTATAAACCATAATGGAATGATGTAACTAATAGGGGAAGAAACACTTTGTTATACATGATGAGATCAATGATGAGTCATGCAAGTCTTCCATTATCCTTTTGGTGATACACATTATATAAAGAGACACACACTCAATAAATAGAGTGATAAATAATGTGTAAAATAATGTTTTATTTGAATTATAGAATAGAAAGAAAATCATGTTGTTAAATGTAAAATTATGGGTTTTCCAAATGTTTGTTAAGTCCATATATGGAAACAAATTTATACACCTAGAAAACAAGTGTATCTTTATAGGATATCTTGAGGAAACTAGAGATTAGTACCTATATGTACTATTATATAAGAAATTTTTGGTTAAACAAATACTGTATTTATTGAGAAGGATAACATATCTAAAAGAGATACTAAGAATGAGATAGACTTTGATGAAGTCATAGATCAAGATCATGAGTTGGAACTTAAATAGATTATATAAATCCCCATGGAAGAGGAAATTTCAAAGATACATGTACAATGTAGGAGTATAATATAGGTTAGTGAACCTAGGAGATATGGTTTTCTAGTCACCAAGGATGGTGATGCATTATTAGTTTATAGTAATGAAATTTTAACCTACAAAGAAGAAATAAGTGGAACATAAGCTGCCAAATGGAAAGAAGCCATTAATTTTGAAATGTATTCCATATACCAAATTCCTGACTAGATTTTTGTATATCCTCTAGTTTATTTAAAACACATAAAATGAAAATGATATTCAAGATGAAACCAGGGATGGATGGATAAATCATTACCTATAAGGAATGACTGGTTTCTAATGTTTTTAAACAACATCAGTTCCTAGAATATAATAAAGCTGTTTCACTAGTTTATATGTTTAAATATATCATTATTATACATTCTATAATAGAATAGCATGGCTATAAGACTTTTAAAATGGATTTAAAATTATATTTCCTTCATAGGAACCTATAAAAATATGTACATATGACACATTTATATGGGTTTGTGAATCTGAAGGATGACAACAAGGTATAAAAACTATAGAAATCCATTAATCGATTAAATCAATAATCTAGGTCACACATTGATGAATCCATTCCATAAATTGGTTTCATAAAAAATTAATTTGAGCCTTATGAAACTAATATGTTTAATGGGAGTGAAATAATTTTCTTTATTGTAAATGTTTATAACATACTACTTATTGTAAATAGTATTTCAGTATTGTAGTTAGTTAAGATATAGTTAAACATATACTTCACTATGAAATAAATAGGTGAAGAAACATACAATATTGAGTTCAATATCCATCAGGATAGATCCAAGTTGTTTATTATACTAAGTCAAGGTACATACATTAACAAGATACCAAATAGATTCAATATAGAAAAATCCAAGTGGGGATTGCTACCTTTTTTATATTACAGTCATCTCTCCAATAAATTTTTTCCTTAGATACATTAGGAGAGATAGAGAATAATAAGGACCACACACACTTCTATAATAAGTCCATTCTTGTATTCCATGCTATGTATCAGGATAGATGTTTCCTATTCCTTAAGCGTTATAGGGAAATATCAGGCTGATCTAGGGGACCACCATTAGATGACAATCAAGAATATCATAAAGTAACTTAGCCATACTAAATATGTGTTCTTGGTTTATGGAGTATATGAGGATCTAGTAATTTGGGTATATACAGATACTTCATTCCAAATAGATCAAGATAATTTAAAATTACAATCGAGATACAACATAATTCTCAGTGAAGGTGATGTGAGTTGAAAAAGCTCAATGAAAGTAGTGGTCACTAATTCTACAATATATTTTAAGTATAATAAGGCTTTTTATTTATCCAAGAAGGTAATATGGATTTGAAACATCATCCAAGTGCTCGATTATGTGCATAATAGTAAAGATCTTATAACACTATACTATGATAATACTAAAATGATTTATATTTCAAAGGATGAATGGTCACATCAGTAGAAGAAAAACATAATTAAAAAATATCAATTCTTGAGGTATTTTTATTATAAAGGGGAAGTCATAGTAAATAGAGTTTCTAAGGAAGACAATGTATCATACCCATTGACTAAATACATATCTCAATAGAAATATAAACATCATGTGAGAGCTAGAAGACTAAAATTCATTAACAGTTTGATCCAGAATAAGTGAGATTATATTATAGTATGTTTCCTAGAACAAACTAATTTTTACTTACTATTATAAGTATGTTAATAGAATTTAATTTTAATAATTTTCTCATCACATATTTATTTTTTATTCTATTTGAATTTAATGTGATAATGCCCAGAAGTATACATCACATTGGAAATGTTTTATTAGTACCATGATATGATGAGAATATTTAAGTGATATGGTGATATTCTTAAATTTATTTCATATTATTAGGATTATATTATATTATGGAACGCATATTATGTTTACTTCCTGGTGAGAGTACTCATAAGTGGATGAAACTTCATCTGATGAAGGCCACACTTCTTAATATGCATGACCAAAGATTATGAGGATATAACTAATAGTAGGAAATACATATGTTTTCATGTCTCTGGATATTACTATATCTGAACATGTGTAATGATCCTAAATCTTTATGATTATTATGAATACATACCATGAGTCACTTACTTATTTGTTTTAATGTAAACCATGATGAAATATGTTCATGGTGAAGTTAGGTACACTGGGTGAATATTGAATGATATTATATTAATAAATAATTAAAGGAATAATTTTTCTCCTCCATATTTATAAAGGTTGATATTTGAGCCCTTTGATTAGATTAAAACCTTTAAACTAAATTCTATGACCATAAAGTATTTTTGGATTTTTTTAGAAGTCAAAGAAAGATGTATCAAGAATATAGGTTGATGGAATGAGTATGAAACCTTCTTGATGATATATATATGGAAATGGATTATATTACCTAGTGGTAATTATTATATGGTTTTGGATATTTTTATATTAACTTTTTCGTATATTGATTCCATTATGTGTTATTAGATGCTAATATTGTAATTTAGGAAAAACCACCCAATTACACTATGGAAGAGGTTTATAGGGTCTCACAACTGTTGTTTCCTTTTATTTTAGCTAAATTATATTTGAATTTAATTGTTAGAATAAATATTATTCTCATGACTAAGTAATTATATTTATTTAGGATTTATAGATCATATATACTCAATCACTATTTTATGTGATTTGAATATTAGATAAATATTTATTTGGAAGACTGTGAATATTACATTAATTTATCAAATGGATAATATCTACTATAAGAGGTATGATAAATTTCGTGGAAGGTAAAAGGGACTAGTTATGGATCTTGGTAACAAAAATTACATTCAAAAAAATATTTAGAAAATATTAATTTATTTATTGATATTTATATTATCCACAAGACATTGATGCATCCAAGAAATAAAAATATTATTATTATTATATTTCGGGTTCACTAAGTATTAATATATTGGATAAGGGTATTTGTACAATTACCAATCCTCTATCCCCGTCTCTATATATATCGGATTATATCATTTTTTGTGGGGTGGGATAGAAATCATTTGGTTGTACACAATGATATCATCTCTAGAGAATTCCCTCTAAAAATAAATTCTCTATATTTTTTAAATCAAGGTCAAGAGAATCACTTGCACCTTCCTCCTACTCATGAATTGGAAAATAAGAATCAATACTTCAATATTGAAGGATTGTGTTGTAATTAAAATTGAGTGATGCAAGATTATTGTACCACAATGTTAGCACTATGACCACTATCTGTTACACTTCAGGATCAAGGTGCATGTGTGGATCACTGCTAGATAGATTATTCATTGGATCCTCTTGATGATATGATGGTGTAACCTAAATTGGAATTTATTCAGTAAAAATCTATTTCAAATAAATTACTCAAGCCCAAAGATTTTTTTTATTAAATTAAGTTATAAATAAACAATGAATGATATGCTCTTGTGGTTCAATAATTGTTTCATTATGTTTATTCGTATATAAGGATGAGATGTGTCATAATTTTTCATTTTTTATAAATTATTCATTATATTCAATAAAAAATCATCTTTGGTCATGTAATAAACTGACATCCACTAATACTAAAACCTTCATACCTAAATCTTAGTTTTATCCATTTCCACCATTCCTTATATGAGATCATCCATGGATACCCTACTTTGGAGTGATCCTACCCGGCTGAACAATTGAGGTCTTAAAATTTGTTTTATTTTCAAGTAATATAAAACTTAGTATTTTATAAGTGTTTTAATCTCACTATATTATCTCATTACATCTATTTTAATATTTGAATTCATTTTATGATTTAGTGCTTAATCTTATTCCTTCCACCAAATCTATATATTAAAATTGTATTGATGTGTAACTCTTTACACAACTGATATATTATGTTACTAATTAAAAATAAAAATAAAAGTATATCTACACATATCTAAATATATCCCATGGATATGGTGTATGTAACCCTTTCTTTTAGAGGATTAGTATCATATGAAAGCAATAATCCCCAAGAGATAGAATGGATTGACCAGTAGCAAAGAAACACTTTTTTACAAATCATAATCCACTGGTATAAGGACGATTTTGATCCAAATTATATTTACCTCTGGTTCTTTACTCAATGGATACTTTAATTCCATTACAATTATAAAAACTAATAAGTATAAAATATTATTAACTTCTTAATTCAATCTCATAACCGCATTGTAATCCAAATAAAATGTATAAAAATACTAAACCAGTTATCATACCAGGCATATAACTATTTGGATGCATGTATGATAATTAATAGAAGTAGTTTAACATCTTAAACTGATTCATACATCATAATTTATAATATAAAATTTACATTTATGAAAAATAAATCATATAATAACACTAAATTAATGAAAAATTCATAAATTCAAACATGAGATAAACATTTATAAACAATTCATATATAAATAATAAATACATTATAATTTTGGCATGAATAAACATGAACAATACATTATTATCTAAAATAAACTTTTCAAATTATTATTTATATTCTTTTAGTATGAAGTTATTCATATTTCAATAACATGAGACATTTTATGAATACTTTTATTAATAACCATTTCAGATTTTATGCAAATAATTTAGATAAATTAAATATCTAATATTTAATTTATTTTAAACTTTGATTCAATCATTAACAATTAATTTTTTATTGGATTAAATAACTACTATATAATTTCATTCAATATAAACATTATATATTTTCATTTATGAATAAATCATAAAATAATATAAACATGTATATTTGCCATTATTTTAAATTTATAGACGATTCATAAAGTATTCACTACATAAATCCAATTTAAACCTAGATCACATATAGAGAAGATTTTTTTGTATCGTTTAAATCCACTTTATAGATTCTATGTTTTTATGGAGGACCCATGTTAGTGAAGGTTTAGGAACAATTTAAGAAAAAAATATTTTTTGTATAAAATTCTGTCCAAAACAACTTAGACCATGGGCATTATTCATGCCATTTTAGGCTAAGGAAATTTCAAGAAATATTTTTTGCCTACTATTATGAGGATTTATAAAATTTTAGTATGGTCTTTATAATTCCAAAATAGATTTTCCTATTCCTTGGAAGTTCCTCATTTTGAAATCACCTTATCACAAATATTGACTAACAATGCCATAAAGCTTCATGTTATGATATTTTATCATTTGTGTTTTTCCTATGACACCCAAAAATATATTTTTATTCATTTTTGATAAGGTATTACAACATTTATATGAAAATTATCATTTCATATAACCACTATGCCACCATGATTTAATTTTAATAATTAGAATGGATGTTTTACATGGTTAATTTCAGGGTAATTAGAACATTCCATTTTCAGAATTCATCATTCATTTGAAAATGAAGCCAAATGTTGATAGATCTTCTTTAATACCACATTAGGGTTATAGAGGTACCAAAATAGTTCTAAAATATATATAATACAAATCTAAAATAGGATAAAATCTATAATCTATGTATATTTTTAGAATTAATAATAAAATAAAGAACAATGTAACTTACACCTTTGATGATCCATCCTATTGAATCTTGTCACATGAGTTTGAATGAGATCACCAAGAATTATGCAAAAGACTAATTAATCCTAGTTTTTCTATGGTTTTAATAAATCTCCTAAAAATTAATAATAAACACCTCCAAACCATATAATGATAGAACCTTTAGATTAAATGTTTAAAGGAAATGGGATATAGAGTATGATTCACCCAATGAATTTCTTTCAAAATTACAACACCAAGGATTAAAAATAGTACATTGTGATTGAAACAATATATATATATATATATATCCCTTTAAGAAACTAAAAAAATCATCCAATATTAATATTTATATTTCAAAAAATTCACAATTGTTTCAAGTCCTTTGAAACATGTGGTTTAATCCCCACATTTATTGTTTAACATTAAAATAATCATGTATGATGTTTATTATCCAAAAATTCATCATAAAATGACAAATAAATGAATATTATAGTTTTTTAAATGTAGGATAAAATTGGATAGAACATTATTTCATGTAATGATAATTCCATTCCTAAGAACCATGACACAGTGACCATGACTATGTTGTGAATATCCTTGGGACAAATCATGACATAGACTATGCCATTGCTGAACCCATTTTAGAGAACTTTATAAAAATTTTATCCAAATATTAATATAAAGTATACACCCAGGTTCTAATAAAAAATATTTTATTCCTTCATATTTAACCTCAATTATAATGAAATCAGTGTAGACCATTATGTGAGGGACATGAGGTTTGGTTTGTTGGTGATTCGATCCAACATAGAACATGTTTAGGTAGTGAGGAAATAGTTGGATAAGAGTTTTATATGATTGATATGTTAGGTATAAGTAGGATTTTATGGATACTAAATCATAGAAATTTGAAAATTATAAGGTTTGATATATTTTATCATAAAACATGGATATTTTGGAAGAAATTCTAAATTCAAAGACTGTAAGTCAAATTATACCCCTCTTATGGTAAATTAAAAATCACCCTTAAGTATTTTTCCTAGTAGTGAAATGGAAAGTATTGGAATGTATTGAATATTAGTTTCATCAATAGTAGTACACTTTATATATGTCATGATCAGTACTAGACCATGAATTTCATAACTAGTGGAAGTTATCTGTTGATACATGATATAATAAAGTCAATAATATTATATTAGAAATGGAAAGGTGAATTTTAAAAGTATAGATATGATTAATAATAAATATTAACATTAATTTTGAGATTATTAGAAACAAAAAAATGGAATAAATTAATATTGCAATGTGTAATAATTGATATGATTTTGTTTCCATGAAGACGAAAATGAATGCAATAAATTAATATTTTAATGTGTACTAATTGATATGATTTTCTTACCCATAGGTTTACCCAACTTTTTAATGTTTTTTCATGAAAATTTTTATTCCATTAATTTCATCTTTTTTATTTATATTCTTATTTTATGGGAATTCATTTTTTCATGATTACAATATTGATGGTATTGATGAAAATATTAAAACTTTTGTGATGGAATTGTATGTCCCAACACCATCAATAGATGATTATGTATCTTTCCAACCTATATCTCTTTCACATTAAACCTTATCAACTTATTTATCGTTTAAATAACTTATAAATACTTCAACACATACCACACATGTTGCGATACTCTTAGAAATCATAGATAAATATGTCTTGGTATTTTTATTATAAAATAACATATGTTTTTCAATTCAAGAATTTAATAGATTGAAAATATTGAATTATCTTCAGTAGGTTCAAAATTTAATCCAAAATCCTCATAAATTCACATCCCAAAGAATGATGCTTTTCATACTGAAAGTTTCATCAATTAAATTATTATATAGGTGGGTTTCATAATGATAGATAAACTTATAAATTATATGAAATAAATTGAAAATAGTATTAAATTTAAGAAAAATATGGAATTAATATCATTAAAATAAAATGATATTTGAGTTTAATTAACATTAGTAAATTTGAAATAAATTGAAAAAAAAATTATTTAAGTGTTGATTATAATCCAATATTTCACAAGAAATATGTTCCCTCACAATTTTACTATAGTCTAATCACTTACAAAACAAATTTTCTCTCATAATTTGAGTATACTTTGACTATACCAGATCTAACTCATTGAAGACCCAATAATTCAAGGATCACAACTAAATTGAGCATCCTGATAACCTATATGACAATAGTTTTTTATTATATAAATCAATATTCCATGAATTATTTTATTAGACTCATGTTATGTTAATCCATCACAAATATTGTAACAATTATTATTTAGGTTCTTAATTTATCAACATTCCTTTATCGTGCCTCTAAAATACATATCCATTAATAACCAAAAGAAACATTATATTCTAAATTGATATGAGTTGAAATTATGATAAAATCAATTAATGATAAAAATAAAGTTTAAATTTAGACAAAAAATTAATTTGAAATATGAAATAAACCTAACCAACTTAGAAAAAAATTAATATTTTGTTTAAATCTTAATAAAGAACAATTTAGAATGAAAATTTTCAATGGTAATAATTAAAAGGTTCAATTAATTAATTAAAATAAATAATAATAATAGTTATGGGATCATATATCATAATACATATTATTTTTTGAGATATTGTTCTTAGAAATATTTTTTATGGAATTGTTAAATATAAATTCCCTTTTACAATTAATTCAAATTCCCTTTTATAGTATTATAGAAAAATTATTGTTAGATTGACAAAAAATAATGTAGTTAAAAATATCATCTTTATAATTCCATTTGAGGTGTTCCATAATAATTAAATTAAGTTTATTATATGAACAAAAAAGATGATATTATTTTGGATATAGTATTCCTTGTTACATCTTCTAGTATTTTTGGGACATCTCAATTCAAATATTATATGGAGGAAAATAAGAATTCCATACCCAATATCCCAATGAGATAAAATGGTATAATAAACGATAAAACAATTATCCCTGAATACCTCACTATATTATATTTTTATATTTATTTGTATTGAGTTTTATCAACTTCCATTATTAAAAACCAATAGGTTATTTATTCCAAAAATATCCATTGGTTGCTAGAATCATCAAATGATTCAGGAAGACCTCATTTATCCAAATGTTGTGCTGGAATCTTATCTAAGAAAAATGGAGAATTGATATTTTGAGATAACTTCATATATGTTATAATAATATCTATATTATCCAATGGAGAGTTTTTACTCCTTTATATAGGATACTTGCAACAAATTTAAATTCTCATTGAATTTCATAATGTTATAGATGTAATGTAATGAAAAAAACTTTTTTGATTCCCATTTATTAATTAATATGAATGTTTAAACCCATTAAAATTTTAGTTTATGTCTACACATCATATTAAGATACATTAACATATAAATATAAATGACAATAACACCCAAAACAAAATGGTTGAATTATATCTCATTCCATTATCAGTTTTACTATGATGTGGTGTAATACACCAAGATAAAACATCCACCACAATGTGGTGACCATAAAAACTCCATGGACTACTATTTAGTGAATATTTTTCCACAACCTACCACTTACATTAAATCCTTATATACTCAATAAAAAAACTTCCCAACTCTTTACGAGTCTATCCATAGTATTTAAGATTTGATTATCATTATATTTCTCAAATTTTAGGTAAAAACTCCATGACAAAATAAATCATTATACTAGGGACTTATGTGTTCTCTTAAAGGAATTATTATCATTTGAAAATAATTATGAATTCCCCAATCCATAATGGTAAGAAAATAAAAGCCTATATAAAACCATCAATGTTACTCAAACTACAATTTTGTTTGACATGATCTCAATCAATCACACTAAAAACTTCATATAATGATTCCAATACAAGATATATTTTATACATCATATACATGTTTATATAATCCATTTATTTTGGACATTAAGTGAATACTAGACATAGACCATGTCAATCTAGTATAGGATATCCCTTATGTTTATGATTCTTCTAAATAGATCGACCAGTATAAATGAATACATCACATGTTATTAATCATAGTAGTTTAGCACGTCACATAACAATCAAATAATCATGGTCATGAATTTACTCAGCCTATTTCAATCATGGGTCATGATGTCTTACTTATGTGCAAGAGGATAAATCACATCTTAGTTAAACTCAATCGAAAACATGATCAACAACATAATAATCCATTTCTCATTGGATCATCCTCAAGGTTGACTTAAGTAAGGTGTCAAAATATGAATGCTCACATGCTATTTATCTTATCATCCTTAAGTAATAGGGATTAATATTAGGCATACATCCCTAAGTATATCAATTAATGTATGATATCCTATGTGATATAATTTTTTTGATTAGTCCATATTGTAAGTACCTACACATTATCTTATGAGTATAATATATATCATATATAAGATTAAGTCTATAATTTAATACATATAAAATTATACCTAACTAATATTAACATATTATAACAACCCAAAATAATCCATGATGATCATCAATGAGGGAAAACTCAAAGTTATACTTTGGGGGGTATTATTGTTCCAATGTTCATGTAATATATGAAACCCACATGAATGAATGGTAAATAAATAATTAAATCATGAAACCAAGATACACTTTATAATAATTACATATAATATCAAATTTATTTTATCCCAATATATCCATCATGGCATTTGTGTTATTATATTTTAATGTTTTTTCTGTAGATCTTCTATATTATCATCTATATGCACCTAATAGATCTTTATACCACCCCTTTAAATGATCTCATGAATTATTTGGTATCTTTAAAGGACTTGTTTAGTCCTTTTGTGTGATCTAGTTTCCTTTTATTATTAAATAAGTCCATTATTACCACAATAAAGCTCAATTTCTCCCTCAATGTGATGTACCACCCCAACTTCTATAATGAACTATTTGACCCAAACAACTTTCATCACAACATATGATGAAGCGATGTACTATGAATCTATTATTGATCCATCCATGGTGGATTATTTATAACTCCTAAAACTAATAATTCTACTATTTAAGAAAAAATTAAAAAAAGTTTATGGCCTCATAACATATTTTATAGATTTTAAACCAACATTAGTGAAACCCTTTATAACAAGATTATTCTCACCTCTAAATCCCAATAATATAACCTTGCTTATTCTTAAATATATAAAGATATTCTTGAGAGTAATCTCATGAATACCACCATGATTAGATTGGTATTCACCATCCCCGATTAAATCACAAGTGACATCAGGTTGATTACTTAACATGAAATACATGATAGATTCTTTGACATATCTATAAGGAATCATATCCATCCTTTAAAAATATTTAGAAGGATCTTGAATATTTCTATGATTCATACCATGAAGCACAAGAAAATACACCTCTATAGAGTTTTCCATGCTAAACCTCTTTATAAATTTAACAATATATGTGTTTTGACTCATTATAAGAAACATCTTTGATCCATATATATATATCTTCATGCCCAATTTTTTAGGTTGATTCACCCATGTATTTCACTAAGAATCACTTTCCTAGAAACACCTTTATAGAATTCGAATTCGGGACATCATTTATGATAAGTAATATATCATCCACATACAATATAAAAAAATAAAACAACACTCTCAATAACCAACTTTTGTACACAATAATCATAAACAATGTTTTATGAAACCAAAATATTTGATCACATCATCAAATTGGATATTCCAAATTTGAGAAGAAATATTTAATCTATAAATGGTCCTTTTATACTTGTAAACTTCAACATGCTGATTTAGTACCTTCAAGATTTTAGGCTATATTATATACACAACCACAACTATATTTTCATTAAGGAAAGAAGTATTGATATCTATTTAATATATATTATAATCTTAGTGAGCTACCATGAAAAAAATAGTTGAATGGACTATATCATCACAACTAAATAAAATGTATATTCATAGTAAATAATATGAATTTTTTTATAACCTTTATCCAAAATATGATATTTATAGGTAGATAATATACCATCAATTTCATTTTTTTACTATAAAATTACTTTTATTCTATAGGTATGACCCCTTTAGGTTCTTCCATCTAGTTATAACCATAGATAGTGTACATGGATTCCATTACATATTTCATGAAATTTTTTATTTTTTTGGAATCAGAACTCTTAATGTACTCTTAGTTGGTAGCAGTTTCCTTATCCATTCAAATTTCTTCATCACTATTCTCTATAATGAATCCACTCTACTAGGATCTTGATGAATAATACTAGACCTTATAAGTTATTGTGTAACCTGATTAGGTTCTTCTTCCATAACTCTTTGTGGAACCAAATCAACTTTCACCCTATGAACACTTCATTTTTATTTTACTTTAACTTATAAAACTTTAATTTTTCTCTGAAAAACACCTCAATTTATATATTACCTATCAATAAATATATTATTTTAGGACACAAACAATTTTTTCTTAATAGGTATAATGAAATAATATCACCTAATATCCATGGGATAATCAAAAAATAATCATTTTTATATTTAGGGATAATTTTTTTAGAAACCAAATGTCATACTTCTAATTCACAACCCCAAATCCTCATTGAATGGTTCTACTAGTTAATTGGTAGATTTATGGGGCCGTAGATGTTGTTATGGGTTTGTGATCTTGTATTATTTCATTAGGATAGTGGTTCTACTTCTTGCAGGTTCTACTAGGTTGGCGGCCTTTAATTAAGGATGGGTGTGCTAACACCCATAATCTAGCCATTTGTACTTCTTGTTTGATGGGTGGGTGCCATGATATTCTTTTTCAAAATGATTCTGGTCTTGAGTTGTGTCTCATCTGGATGAATTTTTGTGATTTCCTCACAATAATTATTGGGTGGGAGGCTCTAAAGAGAGATAGATGTGCTGGAATCTATCATACGATCACCCCTCTACATTTTATATATATGGGAGTGGTGCTCTACCTCATTGTGCTACCAAAAAGTTGAAACTTCTTAGAAGGGGTGGGGTGACACATTCTCTTTAACCAATTTCACTGCTACATTATCTTTCCAGGGGATATGAAACATTTTCCCTTTCTTCTCTTGAATTTTTTTCCCTTTGATCACTTTGGACCATTTTTCTCCCTTAGGAATAGCTTAACCATGACATTATTTCCATTATGTTTTGTAATGGGTTTCCTATTTTACCACTCTTCAAAAGTGGATAGTTTTATATTAATAAAGGGGTATTTTTCCTCATCTTTTATTAAAAAAAATATCCAATAAGGTATAATTTCTCCTCTCAAACACACCATTTAACTATAGTGTTTTAAGATAAGTAAGAAATAAAAAAATATAATATCTTAGGTGATCAGTAAAATTATGTCCTATGTATTCATCGCCTCAATTTGATTGATGAATCTTAATAATTTTACCTAGTTGAGTTTACACTTCATTTTTTAATTCCTTTAACTTTTAAATGGTTTAAAACTAGTTGCTCATAAGAAACACATAACTATTCCAACTAAAATAATTAATAAAAGTTACAAATTACATATTACCCATAGTAATGAAAACCTAAAATACATGGATATTACATTATTTTTTATGAATATTAAAAATATTACAAAAGTACATGCCTGAAGACCATAACCATTTATTTTCCTTGGAAACTTGTAAAAAAATATTCCAACTTAGTGAAAGATCTTAAATTTAGCCAGTAAAGATCTTAACCTTGAGTAATTCAACCTAAAACATTCCTTCATAACATGGGGAAATGAAACATATGAAAGGGGTGATCTCAAATGATCAGTAAGGGTAAATAATGGAAATGCATAAGCATAACATGAACATAAGGGTATGATAATGTGACCATAAAGTTTGAAGATCATAGACTGCATGTCAAAGAACATAATCATGAGACATGTCATAAATATTGTTTGTTAATAAGACATGAATCATAAGGAAATAAAATTCATAATACATGGAAGCATAATATATGAATAATATATGGAATTCTGGCATACACATCAACGTATTACGTCATTAACATATATAAGTAGAAATAGGTTCACACATTACATTAAGGACATGAAATCATGACCTCTCATATACTTATGGAAATGAAACTAGGTCCACATATAATGTTTTGAACATGGAATAAATTTCATGCATAACATTTTGAATATGTAATTAGGTTTATGCATAAACATATAGACATGAAACCAGGTCTATGCATAACATTGTGAACATGTAATCAGTTTCACGGATAACTTTATGAACATAAAATAAGGTTAACTCATAAAATTGTAAACATGAAATCAGGTTCATGTATAAAATTATTGACATGTAACCAGATCCATGCATAAATTTTTGAACATGTAATCAGGTTCACAAGTAACATTTTTAATCATGATTCATCAATTGTTACCCAATAAATTGGAGGGATATATAGGTCTGAACCATCTCATAATAAAATACTTCATACTTGTGCCACAATATAATTAAAGCTTTCATTATATAAAGATCCATAACAATAGATGGTTTTTATAAAAATCCATTCATAACCCATGAAATAAAATGGGTGTCATTAAAATTTCATTACATCATAAACAATATAAAAGGGATAGTTTTCATAATCATTTAACCAAAGCAATACCCATGATAAGAATATGGTTTTAAAATCATATAATCCATGGAATAAAAATAGGTGTCATAAGAATCATTCCATCGAAACATAAACCATTAAATAAAGGATATAAATGAAACCTTTGTATAATTTCCTAGAAGTGAATGAGTAACATCAAAGGATGTCATATTAGATGGAAAATAACTTGGAGAGATATTTTGAAATCATTTTTTGATAAAAATATCCTTTCTTCTATGGAAAGTATTTTTTAAAAATAAAACCTTTTGAAAACCATTTTCTTCAAAAATTAATTCAAAACATATAATGAAGGATTTAAATAATTTTGAAAAACATTTTACTTGAAAAATTATAAAATATGCTTGAAAATGTTTTGAAAAAAATTTCTTGTAAAATTTCTTTTAAAAAACGTTTTATTAAAAATAAAAGTTTTAAACAAGAAAATGAAGCTTTGTTGAAATGATGATGGATAAATCTGTACATGTCATACAAGGTAAAAATAACATTCATTTTTCATGGTAAAAATGTTAGAAAAATTCCATGATTGGAAAGATAAAAGAATATTACTTTGAAAATTTTGGTAAAATAAAAAAGTTTAAAATTTATTTTAATGATTATATAATAGTATAATGTTCTTGAAAACCATTTTTGAAAATATGGTTTTGAAGGAACAGATATTTTTGACCAAAGGGAGTGGTAAAGTCAGAATTTATTAGAAATTATTTCTTGACCATATTATGAACCAAAGAGTGAAAAAATGGTACCATTATTTGGATATAACATGAATATTTATTGGTTAATAAAAATAATAAGATTTATTGATATATAGATCATAATAGTTCTTCAATTGGAGCATAATCAGAAACAATCTCGATAAATGGTGAGATTTTAGGAATATATTTTTACTAATTTGGTAACCTTAGATCATAAATAAATAATAACATTAAATGAATCTTAACATATCATGAAAATAAGGTGAATTGTGACCAAAGGTATAATATACTTATCATGAAAAAAATATTGGTATAACAAGGAATGTGACTCAAAGAGGGACAATTGAGACAAAATCACTTTACTGATTTGGTAAGTTTTGAAACATAGCCACTATGATAGAAATACCATAAATGGATATTTATATACCAATAAATTAAATTATAAGAATCATATAATACAGACATGTTTGTTATACACACCACAAAAATTAAATGAGGGATGATTAAGGAATTAATCTCACAAAAATAAAAAGTGAGATGAAATACCCTTACCTTGTCTCTTGACTCTCATTGTACTCATACAAAACTCTAGTATAATAAAAATAATTTTATTATAAATCAATCACAAAAACATATTATTATACTTAATAATATATATGGTTTGATTATGACTTTATATTACCCTATTCTTGCCAATTCTATATTAAGGTTTCACTTCGGGTAATATTCTCTTTGTTCTTCACATGCGTCTTAATTTGTTTTATCTTTATCCATTATTATTATATCATGATTTCTAGAATTTATACGATGATATAAATATCATGTATATTAATTATATTTGTGTTATAATAATCTATATAATATTTAAGTATGAAATAGAATACACCATTCATGGAGATGGTAAGCCGTACGTATGCATGAATGATGTTTCCATTTTTATTATCATATTAAAAGAAATAAGGTAAATGAAAAATGTGTATACATATACACACATATATATAATTATTCCAATATAAATATTTTATCATATATATTATATAATTTTATTAATCCCATCCTTAATACATTCCATGTAGTTTATGAATGAATCAAATCGCTTTGAGGGGCGATAGTCCACAGTTCCTCAAACGAAATTATCGTATTAGCACAAAATGAAAATTATATAGATATATGTTTTAAAATGATTAAATATGATTAAATAAATAATAAAAATATTATATAACATATATAAATATAGTGTACATCATAATGTCCACCATGAGAGGCAGTAAGAAAAAATAAACAATCATCATTTTGTAATGCAGTAGTTCACCATCCACATAAATAGTGTGTTCATTACACATTAGATTGAGGTCTGTGTAAGTTTATATTGAGAACATTATATAAAAACATCCTAGTATAATTAAGATACTATTTTTTATACAATCATGTAATAAATAGCGTGTAGGGGTGGAGAAATAAAATAAAATAAAGCATCTTGAGAGAAGTCTTTACATCTAAATCAGGTAACTCCTTTTGATTTATTCCAAAAATATTCCTTTAATTTATTTAATAACAAGAGGAGTATTATAGAAATTATGGGGAGATTTTGGGAAGTTTATTTTTTAGATATTTTTTAAACCTAAGCGGTTTGAGAGGTGAGAAGAAGAGGGATAGTTGGTGGCCTTTTATAGGGAATGGAAATGAAACACTTGAAATTTTTGAAAACAAGGTAGGTTTACCCACATTTCTTCCTAAAAAAAGTCATACTAAAATAAAAATAATAAATCATGGAAGATTAATTTTTGAATAATGGAAATAAAACGGGTGTTGGACAAGTTTATAGGTTGTTTTGGGTCTTAAATGTAAGGATTGGTACTTTGTTAACCTAAATTTTCTCTTAATCATTGTAATTTATTTAAATCACTTTCAATAATATTTTTGGTCAATTTTTTTTTACCTTATTAGACATTATAAATAAATATTATTAAAAATATGGAATCCATTTTTCCAAATTCTAACCATATATATGGAATAAATTAATTTAAAAATAATCCTGTTGATGGGATAACACTGTGGGGTTTTAAAGTAAAAACCTACAAAAGATTTATATGTTTTTATACCCAATTTCAAAGAAAAATTAATTCCAATGTCCTTAATTATATTAATTTATTAAATTATTATCTAATTAAAATTTAAAACCAATTTAAAAGATAATTTAACCTTATAGATTAATTAGATGAAAAATGAGTATTGAATTAAAATTCAGCATTTTTAACTATTCATTAAAAAACAAAACCTTATAGAAAAATACCAAAAATTTATTCTACCCTAATTTTTATTCTTCTCTTTAAAATATGAATTTTATTTTGAAATATTAAATATAAAAAAGTTGTAAATTTTTTTATTTAAAATGGGTTCCCCATCAAAAGGCTATAAAATTACCATTATAAAAGTATATGTTTTTAAGAAAAAAAATTTGTCTATCTTTATCTTAGGTTTATAAAATCCACTGGATGAATATAAAAAAATCAGTTTGAATATATAAAATAAATATTTATATTACTCACTACTTTAATTTATTATGGTAAAATAACTTTAAGACCACAAAAATAATAATATTTCTCTTTATATTCAATCAGTTTTCATATTCATTTCTAATTAATTGGTAACCTATGAATTCCTTTTATATTTGTGTAAACCATATATTTTCATAAATTAGTTAATAATATTAATAACCACCAATTTAACATTATATGTTATATCTTATTATATTAAATGATAACATTTTACTAATATATTATTGTTCAGTAAACCTCGGTTATGTGTGTTACAAAATCCATCAAGGAAATCCATTGTTGCATGTAAAACAAGACAAAATCAATGTTTTGTGTTGAGAAGGATAAAATATATGTTTCATGTAGTGCATTATTAACTTGGTGTTGCATCTAAAAAAGACATAAAAAGTGATTTAATATAAAATAAACAATTTTCAGTGTTGCGTGAAATGAAAAATATCAAATATATTACATCAATTCAAAAACAATTCACAAAATCTCGGGGTATTACATTCAACCCCCCTTAAAATAAATTTAGACCTCAAAACTAATTTTGGTTATCAAAGGTTCAATATTTTAAAGAAACTTTCATAGAATCCCACATTGTAAAACCAAATCCTAAATCTTCATTTAAAAAGTGAATGTTGGAAACATAATGGTTATCCAAAGTAACATATAACTAGGTTTCCAAATAGGAGTATATAGGATAGGAGTGGATATTGTACATGTATGAGAAATAAAAATATCATGTTTTGGAGGAGAGTGATATAGAACATGGTCAAGAGAAAGTTAACAATCACAAAGTCATAAATATATGATGATCTAAGGGACCATTTGATTCATCAGAAAAGAAGGAACTAGGATAACCTTTTCAGGTTCACGATTCTTTCCCTAAGTTGAATAATTTTAAAGAGAATCTTTACTTTTATGATTTTATTCCCTTAAATAAGCACAATATCACCCATTTATTGTTCCTTGATAGATTTACACTTCATATCTTATACTGTGAAATGAATGAAATTTGTTTCATTCCTCAAGTACTAATAGATCACGAGATCCATGACAAGTCATCACATCCATCTATAATTACCGTCAATAAAAACAAGTTATCCAAAATGAATAAGTCAACATGTGGGGAGGTAATACATTAATTTCAAAAAAAAATTTGACTTAAAATTTCCATAAATTATTAACCTTATAACCCTTCCAAAATATAATTATCCCTTTCTTCCTTAAATATGATCTTATCTTATACAAAAAAACACTTTTATTGGATACTTGGGTCCATCCTTGCATCGATGAAACATTAAATGTGATTTTATTATTCCAAAATCCATATAGAGGGATATAATCTCATGAAACTTCACTAAAAAATGAAAAAAATATTATCATAAGTCTTATTCATAAAAAATCAAACATGAACTTCCAAAATAAGGGGGATAAGTTTTCCCATAATTTTCATTATTCACTTCATATATTATGATTGAATAATATTTCATTTTTTCATTTATCCTCAGAGGTTGTATTGTATTATCCTATATATTATCCCTTGGATTAGGGAATTTATTCACATATTTCTCAAACTTCATGTACTTGAAAAAACTAAAGCATGGTTGGTTGATTCTGTTGAACTTTTTATCCAACCATTTCATTGAATTTGCTCTTCTCATCGCTTATATATTATTTTTCTTAGTGTCCAATATTACCACACTTAAAACACTTTCTTTTTTCCATTCATGCACTCTCCAAACTGTTATTTCCCATAGTTTTGGAAAGTATGAGTTTGAAACATTTTCTTTCTCTATGGTTTTTAGATTCCCTTTTGAAATCCATATTCCTCTTCCTATTAAAACTATGATATTGATACATAACTCCAACCTCAATTTCAACATTTATTGCACAATTCAAAATATCTTCATAGATACTAAATTCTCTTATAGAAAATTTCATTATGAGACTTGGCTTTAAGCCACTAAAGAACCTATTAACTTTATTTTCGGGTTGAATGATAATACCAAAAGTTTTCCTCACAAATCTTCTGAAATTATACTCATAGGTACTGATAAATTCATCATCCTTCTACTTCAACTCAAGGAAATCCTTTTCCATATTTGTATAAAGAACATAAGTAAAATACTTATTGAAGAATAAGTTATTTATCTCATCATGATCCATGGATTCAATATCATATTTCTTCCTCGTATTCTTTATTAGAGTACACTACTAGTCCGCTTCACCTTTAACCAATAAATAGCCAGAATAAATTTCTCACGATCCAAACACTAGATAATAGAGACTAAATTCTAAGTAATACTGTTCTAGTGTTCAGAAATAGGTGAATCATAAAACATTCTTAAATAAGGTGGATGTTTCCTCATTAAGGACTGAACAAAACATTGTTCCCCCCTTTTCTCATTTGGAAGCTCAATATGATTCGTATCTTGAGAATGTTGTGAGAGTATAGTAACCAGGTTTGGTATACCAACACCTATATCATTTGGATCTTTAAGAGAACAATCATTTCATTATCCATAACAATCACCATTAATGCAGTTCCTTTGGGTTCCAACCATTGACTAAAATCAAAATCATAGAGTATGAAAAAATTATCCCAGGGAGGAGCCACATAATCATGAAAATTCACTTATAGGGCATCTAAATTGTGAAACTTTAGGTTTATCCTAGGTTATTCATATCCAACTTCTATTTAAATCCTTCATGGTGGTTCATGAATTTCCAAAACATATTTCCTGGGAGTCTCAAACCAAGTGTTAAACAAGTCTCATTATTGTGTACCAGATTCCATGATTCAAGCCTAGAACACCTTTTCAGAGTTGTTACTCCTAGGTACATCTGTACCAGATCCAAAAACACTTGTAGTATCTAGACAGGGATCTATTTCTAGTAAACCATCTACTCTATCCTTTACCAAAATTCGAGGACATTTTTCTATACTTTTCCTTATCCTTAGACTTATCCCTAAACATTTCTTTAGGGTTCTCACTAAGGTTTTCTCATACCATATTCCAAAGGTTGACTGAACCTTTCTTTGATACCAAATATAGAGACCCAGGAAACAAACAAGGATATTACATCATTTTTAATGAATATTCATTATATTACAAAAGTATATGCCCGAGGACTGTAATAATTTAGTGTCTTTCAAAACATAGAACAAAATATTCTTTCTTGGTGAAAGATCTTCAATGTATCTAGTAAATATGTTCCCATCTAGAAATTTTACATAAAACATTCATTCATATCCTTGGGAAAAGAATCATAATAAATGGGAGAGATGAAATTCATAGTAAGGATAAATAAGAAAAATGTGTAATCATAACATGAACATAAGGTTTTGAGAATGTGAGCAAAATGTTTGAAATTAATACCCTACCTATCAAAGAACATAATCATGAGACATGGAATAAATATTGGTAATTCATACGACATGAATTATAAGTATGTCAAGAGCAGAATCTATGTAATCCCAACATTTGAATAAGATATGGAATTATGGAATACACATCAATGTATAACATCATGAACATATATAAGTAGAAATAGGTTCACATATTATGTTAAGGAAATGAAATAATGTCCTCTCATAGAATTATAAAATCGAAACTAGGTCTATGCATAATGTTGTAAACATTAAATAGGGTTCACACATAATATTGTGAACATGTAATCATGTTCATGCATATGCTTATGGATATAAAATTAGGTCTATACATAATATTGTGAACATGTAATCAGATTCATGCATAAACTTATAGACATGAAACCAGGTCTATGCTTAACATTGTGAACATGTAATTAGGTTCACACATAACATTTATAATCATGAGTCATCCATCATTACACAAAACATTGTATGGGGATATAGATCCCACCAATGTCATAATAAAATCCTTCATACATGTTCCACAAGACAATTAAAACTTTTATTATATCATGACCCATAAAAAGAGATGGGTTTTATAAGCTTTATATCATAACCCATGAAATTAAATGGGTATCAATATCATTTCATCACATCTATCCTTTGAAAAAGAGATATGTTTGATAATAATTTTATAAAATAATAACTTGTGAAAATAAGCATTTTTCAAAAGCATATACCCCATGGAATCGAAAAGTGTTTCATTAGAATCATTCCTTCAAAACATAAACCATTCAATAAAGGATATAAATGAATCCTTTGGATCAATTCCTAGAAGGGAATGAGTGACCTAAAAGGATTTCATATTAGATGGTAAATAACTTGGAATATATTTTGAAAAAATTTCCTGATGAAAATATCCTTTCTTATTTGAAAATTATTTTTAAAACATAAAACCTTTATAAGACCATTTTCTTTTAAAATGAATTAAAAATTTAGAATAAAGGCTTTAAATCATTTTGAAAACCATTTTCCTTGAAAACTCATAAAAGATTATTGAAAATATTTTAAAAATTGTCTCTTTGAAAATTAATTTTAAAAAACATTTTCTTAAAAATTAACCTTTTAAACATGAAAAGGAATCTTTTCATAAATTATGGATAGTAAATCCATACATGTCATATGAGGTAAAAAGAACATTCCTTTTTCATGGTAAAAAGGATAGAAAAATTCCTTGATCATAAAGTGACAAAAATATTCATTTGAAAACATTGGTAAAAGATAAAAAGGGTAAAAATTTATTTTAATGATTATATAATAATATAATATTCTTGGAACCCCTTTTTGAAAATATGGTTTTGAAGGAACATAGATTTCTGACTGAAGGGAGAGGTAAAGTTGGACGTTCTTAAAAAAACATTCTCAACCATCTTATGTTCTAAAGATTGGAAAAAATGATACCATTACATGGATATAACATGAATAATTAGAGGTTAAGAAAAATTATATGATTTATTTAGATATGGATCATAATATTTTATCAGTGGGAGAATAATCATAAATAATCTTGATAAATGGTGAGATTGTAGCCATAAACCATTACCAAATTGGTAACCTTTGATCATTAAAAAATGGAAATAATAAAATTACATGAATCTTAACATATCATGAAAATAATTATATTCAAGATGAAATGTTTCAAAGGAATTATGTACACCACATTGAATTATATAGGTGAATAACATGGAATGTGTCTCAAAGAAGGAAAATTGAGACAAAATCACGATTTGGTGACTTTTGAAACAT
The DNA here is from genome assembly GCA_963277665.1 of Viscum album. Taxonomy (NCBI): domain Eukaryota; kingdom Viridiplantae; phylum Streptophyta; class Magnoliopsida; order Santalales; family Viscaceae; genus Viscum; species Viscum album. The sequence continues at coordinate 826,313,867 of OY728133.1, read as the reverse complement.
AGACCCTGTGATAGAAAGATATTTAAATGGATATGTAAATACAATTAAATTAAAGTATAATGATCAAATAATACATCCATGGTTAGTATAAAACCCACTCAAATGAAATGAGGGATGATTAAGTCATGTATCTCATGAAAATAAAAAGTGAGTTGAAATCCCCTAATCTTTTCTCTTGACTCTCATTGTACTCGTACAAACCTTCTATATAATAAATATATGTTGATTATAAATCTATAAAATAACCATAATATTATATACAATTCCTTAAATTATTTTGTTATGACTTTATATTACCCTCTTGTTAACAATACTATGTTAAGGTTTCCCTAATATTCAATTTGTTCTTCGCCTGGGTCTTAATTTGTTACATCTTTGGTCCTTATACATATATCATGATTTAAAGAATGTAAATAATGATATAAATATCATTTATATTCATTATATGTGTGTTATAATAATCTCTATAATATATAATTATGAAATGGAATACACCATTCATGGAGACAGTAATTCGTACGTACGCATGAAAGTTGTTTCCATTTTTATTGTCGTATTGAATGAAAAAAGGTAAATGACTTATGTGTATACATGTGTATGTATATATATATATATGTGTCTGTGTGTAATTATTAAAGTATAATTATTATATCATATATATAATATATGTAATGACCCATAATTTTTCATGTAATTTTTTTTAATTACTTGAAAATATTACGAGTCTGCGAAAATTTAGAACACATGATTTTGAGGCCCAGAGTGCCCGGAATGAATTTCCAAAATTTATTTAAGGTACGTTTAGTAAACATGTCAGTCCTAATTATTAACTTTTTAATCGTTGCTCATAATTGAAATCTGAGGACACCGTTTAACTCACAGTGTTGATTTTCGCTTAAGGAGGCCTTCACCTCGACCATAGTGGGTGGAGGGTGGAAGATGGAAGTCTCAGTTTTTGTAGAGGAATAAAAATAAAATAATAGTTTTAATTTAATTTGAAATATCTCCACCACTTTTTGAATTTGGTGGTGGGGACCACCCAACTTTGGAACCCCTGTTTTAATGTGGTGTAACTCTTGAAAACCCTCCCCCAATTAATGATCCATTATTAATTGAACAATTAATGAACTCTTAAACTTAATTTGGGGGATCAGATCCCCACTTCTCCTAGATTTGTGAATTGGTGGAAAATGATTTTTCTAGAGAAATATTTGTAGAATAACATCCTCCAATGAATAACCTCCTCCAAAGAAGAATGAATCTCCAGATCAAGAACATTGACCCAACATTGGAGCGTGGATCAGAAGCATATTGCTAGAGCGACGAACGCTAGAATCTCCTTCATCATCTTCATCTTCTTCCTCACGCCATCTATAATGAACGATTGTATTAGGGTTTTTTCTTGAATATTCTTCATCTATTTGTGTTGATTCAATATTCTTGAGTTTCATGCTATCGGTTGAACGCAGTGGGTGTGGGACAAACCAACATAGCCTGATCCCTCTGCTACTTCATTGTTTGATGTGTTCTTCATGGGTGAAACCTCAAGTTGATAAAAACTGGACCTTGATGGGATATATGCAAAGTCGATGTCCTGATACACACAATTATTCCATTTGATTGAAGAACGGGCCACCAGAGCACACCCAGTGACCCGCGGAAGTCCGTCGGCAACCGACACCGGCAGGGTACAGGTGGCGGCTGACACATCGGCCGACTGTGACGGTGGCGGCAGTGCAACCACACCGCCGAAGGAGGTTGTAGCCTGTCGGCCATGACGGAGGAGGTTGGCAGCCAACACATCATCCAGCCGCATGGAAGATGGGGCGGCACGCGTCTGCACCATCAGTTTTGGAGGTCGCTGCTTCCGAGCTGCGTGGGCGCGCCTAGAGGGAGGCCGACACCTGGTCGGCCGTGGAGGAAATAATAGTGAAAGCCAGTTCCACTAGAAGGGGAGCCATCCGAAAACCCTGATGGCCACGTCACGCTGAGTAGGACCTGCTCCGGTAGGACCCGCGTGCCAGTAGGCGGCACCACGTGGTGCCGCCATGTAGGCTAGAACCGAACAGCCCTCAGGTCGTTTAGGAATCCAGAGGGGCGCCTCCCCCAGGTGGTGGCTAGGTCAGGCCCCACCACAGCGGGCCACCCTGGTTGTGGGTTACACCGTGGGCCAGCCAGTGGGCCGCCCAGTGGGCCGGGCCTCCCCCTTTACGGGCTGGGACGGACCCAGGCCCATCTGGACCCAAATACACTTTTTTGGCTATATCTTGAAAATCGGGCATCTGTTTGACAAACCATCTGCGGCACCGAAATCCTTGGATTAAGGTGGTAATTTTGGTATACTCCACTTGAGTTTTGGATATAGTTGGAGTACAAATAGGTTGGATTGAACCCAAATCCAAATGGGCCCTTGAAAAAAAACACTAATAACTTACAGACCGGGCGTTCGATTGACACGATGTCTATCACGTTGGGTCCCTTATGACGTGACGGAAATTCGTGATACTTCTTCATGGGACTTCGTGGAAGTTGAAGTATCGACTGGTGTCTTGAGGAGCGGATCCTTTGGAAAACAAGCATGCTTAGTGTAGGAACCTTGTGGCTGGCTGTACTTGAATAATTTTCAGATCCTGTGTAGGTCATATTCGGATCATGTGTGGGTCATCATCTACCGATCATGTTTGGGTCATCTAAAAATCATGTTTGGGTCATCATCATATCATATGTGGGTCATCTTTAGACCCTGTGTGGGTCAGCATCTACGGATCCTGTGTGGGTCATCCTCAAATCATGTGCGGGTTATCTTCAATCATGTCTCGGTCAACAGTAGAGCATCTCAACGAAGTAAGATGATCTAGAAATACAGTTAATCATCTATACTTATGTACTTAAGTTATACCTGGTGTGAGCTAAGTATTTATCTTTGTGGTAATCTTCTGTGTGGTGCTACCTATGTGGTATTCCTTTCTTCATGGAACAGTTGTTTTTTGGCTGAAGAGTTGGGCTATGTGTTCCTATTGAATGAGTTGGGTTACTTGGTAACTTAGGTATAGGTATGGGCATATACCTAAGTAGGGTTTATTGTTGCTTTGTGCTTTTTAATTGTGGTCTTTCTATGTGGATTATACTCTGTGGATTCTGAGAGACATTTAGGGGTGTCGGGGTCCCTACTAAATATTATTATACTCACCCCTGCATAGGATATGCCTGCACCTTTTTGTGTCTTATGCAGACGATGAACAACACTGATCAAGGTTGATGGTGATAGGACTAAAGACTGCACGGAGGGGTACCATTAGATGAGACGAACCACAGAGATGACCATTTGAGAATTATACCTACCCTTCAGGTAGGATCTTTGGTGGGTTTTCACAGGAGTTGTTTTCAGTTTTACTTGTACTTTATAGTTGGGCTTTTATTCCGGCCCCTTTACTTACTGTACTCACCCTATTTACTATATAGTTTACTTTGTTCTTGTATCTTGTTGTGTGCTTGGATTGTGTGATTTTGCAGGTTAAAAGGAAATTCCTTCCCAGTTTAGGGATATTCCTTTCCAGTTCTAGTCGATATCCCCTGACCTATAAAAGGAAGGCTTGGGGTAGTCACGACATGGGCCCTAGGGGACAGGTCATGAAAAATTGGTATCAGAGAGATTAGTTCTAATAGAGAACTTGGAATCTCATATTTTGATTCGAAAATAGTTTTAAGTGTAATGATTGTGGTTTTCAGTTTGTAGAATCCAGTGTTGGTGCGAAGGCTGATGTATCCATGCACTAGGACACTGACTTATGATTTCTAACTCAGTGCACAAAAACATTGTCTGCATGTGTGTTTTAGAAAAGTTTCTTTACAGTCTCTTTGATCCAGCTCACCAGGTATAAATTATTGACAGCGGCACACCTGCTTCTTTTCAAGATGCCTCCACGCAGATAGACAGTCATGTTTCTAGATAGAGTATGCAATGATAGCCCACCGAGTGACGAGGCTTCGATGCAGAGCCCCCTTTTCAGCAGTTGTACCATCGGGTGGTGTACCACCAGCACCACTACCCATTGTGCAGCTGATGCCACCAGCCCTAGAATCAGAGTGTGCACAATGATTGAGCATGTTGCAAAAGTTCTATTGCTAGAGGCCACTGAGGTTCCAGGGCGAGATGAATCTATAGGCAGCTTAGAATTGGCTAGAGGTCGTGGTCAGAGTTTTCCGAGTGGTAGGGACACCAGTTGATCTTATGGTCATCCTTACTGCTAGTATTCTTTAGGTAGTAGCGGGGATATAGTGAAGCTTGATGCTATAGGTTCACAATTAGGTAACTCTCATCTGGGAAGACTTCAAGAACCTTTTCAGGGTAGAGTTTGTCCCAGCGACCTTATGCTCATTCGTATACAGGATATTCTCCACTTGCAGCAGGGCAGCATGGCCATGGATCAATATTCAATGAGGTTCACCGAACTCTCACGCTACTCCACTAACATGATGTGTGACCCTTTATTTAGGGCCTAGACCATCGATCACTAGATTAGACAAGAGATCAGAGATTCGATGGTATCTCCCAGCATCCCAACATAGGCTGGAGTGTTAGAGTGAGCCCTCTTGGAGGAGAGCATCCTTACTGAGCAGTCACTAGCAGCGAGACCCACCACCAGATGTCACGTAGCAGATTCATCTGCAACTAGAAGTATATAGATGACATAGAAGTTCAAGAGAACCAAAAATACAGGTGGATGACTTCATGATACAAGGTCGGTTGTACGGGGCTCTCGAGACATAGCATGATAGGCAAGGACCGACTAATGTTACTCGTGCGGCAGGTTGGGTCAAATGGCTCACAACTACTCGATCCGCCATACGGATGACCAGAAAATGGTTTAAGGACTGCCTAGGTAGAGTCAAAAATGTAATCAAGGAGGTCTGCAGGCAGCAGGAAGACATGGAAGAGGAGGTGCTCGTGCAACAGGTGGTGGGCGGCGATTCGAGGTTCTATCACCGCCACCTCCAGGTGGTCCACCCCAACCATAGAGAGCAGGTGGATAGGGACGAGATCAGCTCTAGGTAGATGAGTCCTACAACCACAGTTTTTAAGAGATGATTAGAGGTACTATCTATGTCAACTTTACCCTAGCTTCAGTACTTATAGACCCAGGTTCCATTTGTGCTTTTATTTCGACGACCATCGTTCGGATATCGTAGATTCTAGTAGAGTTGTTGGTTTGATCCTTACATCTAGAGACTCCTACAGGGGTGGATTTTATGATTACACACTATTTCCGATAGTGTGAGCTTACTCTAGGAGGCAAGATATTTGGTTGGGATCTTCTAGTAGTGGTGTTGAGGCCTTGCGACGTCGTCTTGGGTATAGACTGGTTATCCATAGTCCATGCTCAGATTAATTGTATTAGGTGAAAAGTGTTGTGTGTCCATATAGACAGGACAAAGTTTTCCTTCACCAGCAAGAAGGAAATTTTTTTTTGAATAGGATGGACTTACGCAAAGGAGGGTTCATCTGATTACTCATCAGTTGGCTAACCTTACCCTTAGAGCAATTGATGTGGAGAGTTCGAGATATTTTGTAGTGGTGGAACAGTATGATGATGTCCTTCCTAATGTTGTTCTAATACTACCTCCACACAGAGAGGTAGACTTTTACATCGACATGTATCTCATTACGACACCGATATCTACACCGGAAAATCAGATGGCTCTCGCAGATCTTCATGAGTTATGTTTATAATTGTAGGACTTGTAGGGAAAGGTGTTCATTAGGCCCAGTGTTTCTCCTTGGGAAGCCCCAATTTTGTTTGCCAAGAAAGAAGATAGGAGTTTGAGACTCTATGTGGACTATCGGTGCCTGAACTAGGTGACCGTGAATAACAAGTACCCACTTCTGAGGATTGAAGATATCTTGGATCAGTTGAAAGGAGGATGGTGATTTTTGAAGATAGACCTCAGATTAGGCTATCACCAGCTCAGGGTATGAGATGAGGATGTGCAGAAGATGACCTTCAGATGTCGGTATAACCAATATGAGTTCTTGGTTATGCCATTCGGTGTGACCAACACCCTAGCAGTGGTCATGGGACTCATGAACAGGATATTCAAACCATACTTTGATCGCTTTGTGGTAGTCTTCATCGACAACATTCTAGTATACTTAGCTATAGAGGGGGAGCATGCCTATCATCTGCAGATATTTCTAGACACACTCTGAGAGCACCAGCTTTATAGTAATCTCTCAAAGTGCCAATTATAGATATGAGAGGTTCACTTCTTAGGACGTGTCTTCTAGGAGGATAGAGTTGTGGGGGATCCAGTGAAGATTGAGGCAGTGATTTCTTAGGGGCCACCGAGAAGTGTGACAGAGGTGTGGAGTTTCCTGGGTATGGATGGTTACTACTGGAGGTTTGTGCCTAAAATTTCTAGTGTTTCGGAACCCTTATCAGTGTTGAAGAAGAAGGGGAAACCATTCGTGTGTTCAGAGAGATGCAAGTGGAGTTTCTAGGAGATGAGGTAGATACTGAAGAGTGCCCCCATATTGAGGCTACCAGAGGAGGGTTTTGGGTACATAGTCTAGTGCGACGCATCAGGGATCGGGCTCGGATGTGTCTAGATGCAGGAGCGAGTAGTGATCATGTATGGTTCTCGATAACTGACACAGCATGAGAAGAAATATTCTACCAACGACCTAGAGTTAGCAAAAGTGGTTTTTACCTTGAAGATGTGGAGACATTACTTGCTGGGTGAATGTTTTACAGTCTACTCTGATCACAAGAGTCTCATGAGTATCTTTACTTAGAAGGACCTGAACCTGAGATAGCGGCATTGGCTTTAGTTCCTCTAGGACTATGACTTCGAGATAGTCTATACTCTTGGAAAGGGGAACGTAGTAGCAGATGCACTCAGCAGGAGATCTGGTATATATTTTCTGAGTGAGACGATGGAATAGCTAGCCATTTTTCGGATATACTACGTGGACCGAGGTGGAGCAGCTTATCTTAAGTCTCATATAGTCACTCCCCCACTCCTTTAGCGAGTCAGGGAGTCACAGATTGGGGACACTGAATGTGATGTTTGATGTGCTCATATATCCATAGGACATGCACCTAATGGATTTTCTAAAGGTGGGGATAACATCATCCTCTTCATAGGATGTACTATGGTACCAGTGGCAGTATGGGAGGAAGTATTGAGGGAGTTCCATATGTCCCCTCTAGTGGTACATCCAAGAGTGGTGAAGATGTAACAGGACCTCTGATGTCAAGACTAGTGGTCAGGAATGAAGAAAGCAATAGCAGAGTTTGTCTCACGGTGCCTCACTTGTCAGCAAGTGAAGGCAGAGCATCAGGTTCCAATGGGTTAAGCTCATCCACTTGAGGAGCTAGAGTGTAAGTGGGATGGAATTACCATGTACTTCATGATAGGACTTCCACGCACATCCAAGGGACATAATTCCATCTGGGTGATAGTTGACTGACTCACCAAGTCAGCCCACTTCCTACCTATTAGAGATTAGGGATTAGTAGAGTGTTTGGGATGCCATTACATGCTGAATAATGTATGGCTTCATTGAGTTTCCTCAACGATTGTATATGATTGTGATGTACATTTTAATTTCAGGCTATATAAGGGGTTGCAGGAGGCATTCGGAACTCAGATTCAATTGAAAACTACATTTCATCCTCAGATGTATGGTCAGAAAGAGCGGACCATTCAGACACTGAAGGACATTCTACGTGCATGCGTCCTAGATTTTGGCCATATCGGGAGGATCACATACCCTTGGTGGAGTTCGTGTACAACAACAACTATCATTCCGCCATCGGTATGGTGCCATTTGAGGCATTGTACATTTGAACTTGTAGATCACCTCAGTGCTGGACTGACCCAGGGGAGTCATCACTCATGGGACAGGAGATGGTATGGGCTACCACGGAGAAGCTGTAGATCATCCAGGAGTAGATAATTACTGCACAGAGTAGGAAAAAGTCTTATGCTGATAAGAGATAGAGACCCCTAGAGTTCGATGATGGTGACCATGTCTTTCTATAGGTCTCACCTTGATGAGGTTTGATGTGATTTGGCTGGGTGGCAAGTTATCTCTGAGGTTCATAGAACCCTTTTAGGTCCTCAGTAGAGTTGCTGAGGTGGCATACCACCTATACCTTCCCCATCAGTTCCACTGGGTGCAAGACATTTTCATCATATCCCAGCTGAGGAGGTATGTGCATGATACTTCGTGCATCATTTACTGGGGTGAGTTGGACATTGAGGATGGGGCGACGTTTTCGGAGGTTCTAGTAGAGATTGAGGATCGACAGGAGAGAGTCCTTGTGGGTGATCGATACCTCTAGTGCACGTACGTTGGCACCACGGGAACCTCTAGGAGAGAACATGGGAGCAGGAGGCTTAGATTCGTGATCAGTACCCCACTTGTTTCCCTAGTTTATGTTGTGGATTTCAGGTACGTGAATCCCTAAGGTGGGGAGAATGTAAAGACCAAGAATTTTCCATGTAATTTTTTTAATTATATGGAAATATTACGAGTGTGTGAAAATTTACGGCACATGATTTCGAGGCCTAGAGTGCATGAATGAATTTCCAAACATTTTTTAAGGTGCGTTCAGTAAACGTGCCAGTGGTAATTCGTAACTTTTGAATCGGTACTCGGAATTGAAATCTAAGGACATCGTTCAACTCGCATCACCAATTTTCACTTAATGAGGCCTTCACATAGACTGTACTGGGTTGGGGGTGGAATCTTGAAATCTCGGTTTTTGCGGAGGAATAAAAATAAATCAATGGTTTTATTTTTATTTGAAATCTCTCCACCACTTATTGAATTTGGTGGTGGGGACACCCAACCTTGAAACCCCTCTTTTAATGTGGTGTAACTCTTAGAAACCCTCCCCCAATTAATGAGCCATTATTAATTGAACAATTAATGAAATATTAAACTTAATTTGGGGGATCGGATCCTCACTTCTCCTATAATTGAGAATTATTGGAAAACACTTTTGTTGGATAACTCTTGGTGGAAGAACATCCTCCAACAAAGAATGAATCTCTGGATTAAGAACATTGAACCAACGTTGGATCACTGATCAGAAGCATATTGTGGTAGCGATGAATGTCGGCATATCCTTTGTCGTCTTCATATTCTTCCTCCTGCCATTTCCAATGAATAATTTTGGTAGGTTTTGTTCTTGAATATTGTTCTTTGATTTACGTTGATTCAATCTTCTTGAGTCGCATGCTATCGGTCTAAAGTGGAGGGTGCGGCCCAAATGAACATGGCCCGATCCCTATACTACTTTGTTGTTTGACATTTTCTTCACAGGAGAAACCTTGGGTTGAGAAGAACTCAACCTTGATGGGATAGATGTAAAGGTGACATCCCGAGACACACAACGATTCCTTCAGATTGAAGAATGGGCCACCAAAGCTCACCCGGTGTCCTGCAGAACTTTGCCTACAACCGGCGTCGGTAGGGTACAGGCGGCATCTGGCACACCAGCTGGCCACGAAAGTGGTGATGGAACAACCACACCACCGAAGGAGGCCGTGACCCATCGGCCTCAACGGAGGAGGGTGGCAGTTGGTACACAGTTTGGTTGTGTGGTAGACGGGGTGGCACGTGTCCGCGCCACCGGTGTTAGAGGCCGCGGATGCCAAGTGGCGGTGGTGCACCTGGAGGGTGGCCAACACCTGGCCGGCTGCAGAGGAAACAACAGTGCACATCGGCATCGTTGAAAGGAGAGCCGAACGGCCGCATTATGCTGAGTAGGACCCACTCCGGAGGGTCCCGCATGCTAGCAGGTGACGCCACGTGGTGCTGCTGGGTTGGCTAGAACCGAACGGCCCTCGGGCCATTCGTGAATCTCAGGGGGTTCCTTCCTCAGGTGGCGGCGAGGGCGGGCCCTACCACGGCGAGCCACCCCGGTCACGGGCCGCCCAGCGGGCTGCACTATGGGCCGCCCCCTTTACGATCTGGTCCAGACCGTGGCCCAGGTGATCGGTTCAGGGTCGACTCGAGCCGGTTCATGAAATTTTAACTAAATTATTATATAAATAATAATCAGTGAAAACCCCTGATGTTTTGATGATCACATATCTTATATATGATTCTTATCCAGTTTACATTGGTGGTAAAGTGATTCCTACAAATCTTATAATTCTAACTCGGGATGAATTTGATGTTATATCAGGAATGGATTAGATTTATTTGTTTTAATCCCACATCAATTTTAAAGTAATGTAATTCACATTTAGTATTCCAAAACAACATATGATCATTTACCAATGTGACAATAAGTATGAAATTTCAATGGAGATAACATCCATTGTATGGTTTTTAATTACCATTCAGAAGGGGTGTTTATCAAAAATGGTTGGGGAGAAAAGTAACATGAATTATATACTTATTGTGTGGTAATTATTTGATGTCATTCTATAATATTTTCATATAGTTTCCCCAAAATGTGAATTTGAGTTTTCTATATAAATCATACCTGGTGTCATACCGATTTCAAATACTCCCTATAGAATGGGCCCAATTGAGTTGCTATATTTTATAAAGTAACTCTAGGAAAACATTGACAAGGGATTCATTCAGCCAAGTGTGTCACCTTGGGATACACCTGTTACTTTTATAAAAATAAAGGTGGATCAATTTTACTTTTCATTGATTATTCAGAGATGAAAAATATCACAATTTGAACAAGTATCCTCTTCCACATATTGATGACTTGTTTGATCAACTATGTGGAGATCAATAATTTTTTAAGATTGACTATAATTTTAGATATCATTAATTAAGGGTCAGGAAGGAGGATATATCCAAGATGGAATTATATAAAAGTTATAAAAATTATGAATACATAGTGATTACATTAAGTCTTATTAATTCCTTATTTATATTCATTGATTTAATGAATAGATTATATGGATATTACCTTGATCATTTTTATGGGAATATTTACAGATGATATTTTTATATATTAAAAGAGAAAGTAAGAGCATGAATACCACTTTATAATTTCACTAAAGGCCCTAAGGAATGATAAAATGTATGAAAATTTTAAAAATTGTGAATTTTGGTTGAATAATATTTCATTTTTGGGTCATATAATCAAAAGAGAGGCTATATCGGTAGATCCATTAAAGAAAGAGGATATTAAATGTTGGACCAGAACAACCACAGTGACTGAGATCCATAGTTTTCTTATTTTAGATAAATATTATCGATGGTATGTGGAGAAATTATAAGGACTATATAATCCCCTAACCAAGTTAACCTAGAAGGGATCCAAGTTTCTCTCAACAGATGAGTGTGAGGAAAATTTCAAGGAATTGAAGAGATGATTAGTCAGCACACCTATTCTTATATTACCCTATAATGGATAAAGTTTTTCAATCAATAGTGATGCATCCTAGAAGTTATTGGGATGTTTTATTATATATAATTACATGGTTACAGATTATGCCTTACAAAAAATGAAGATTTAGGAGAAATATTACCCAATTCATGATTTGGAGTTAGATGTAGTTATTTTTTCATTAAAGCTAGGGAGGTGTTATATTTATGAATAAAAGTGTGAGATATATACCAATCATAAAAGTTTAAGGTATATATTTACACAAAAGTATTTGAATATTCGATATAGAATATGGTTAGATATGATTAAAGATTATGACTACTCAATACATTACCACCATAGGAAAGCGAACAAGTTGACCAATTATTTATGTTTGAAAGATAATTCTATCTTATTCATGATGAGGATTAAAAATAATATAATATTTATAGATTTAAAAAGAATTCATATGGAAATATTAAAATAAGGGGACAAATGTTATCTTTCATAGTTGAATGTTGAATCATCAATCCATTTGAATATTTAAGTGGTGTATAAGGAAGAAGTGGAGAAGTAAAAGAAGGATACAAATGTTTCTGGTTTTTACGTTGATCATTATGGAATGATAATTTTAGAAATATTTATGAATTCCATCCATACATGAGTTGAAGGAGTTGTTAGAGGAATCTTATAGTTCTTTATATCTACCCATCTAGGAAGTACAATGTTTTTTTTATCAATTTGAAATAGTATTTATGGTGGGATGGAATGGAGATAGATATCACATAGTTTGTATCTTGGTGGTTGGTATATCCACAAGTTCAGGTTGAAAGAAAAAAGTACAAGGAGATGTTAAATACATTTCCCATGCCAAAATGGAAATGGGAAAACATGACCATTAATTTTGTTTTACACTCCCCAAAATGTCTAAAAGGTGTAATAACATATGGGTTGTAGTTGATAGGCTTAAAAATTTATCACACTTCATCACTATAAGATAAGAAATCTCTATGGACCAGATTTCTAGGATATACATTATAGAAGTGTTAAGGATTCATGGAGTACCACATTCCATTATGTCTAATTAGGATCTACGGTTTACCTCATTGTTTTGACAAAGTATTCAGAAAACTATTGATATAGAGTTGAGTTTTAGCATCACTTATCATCCTCAGATCGACTGTAATTCTAAGAGAATAGTTCAACCCCTAGAGGATATGTCGAGATCTTGTTATTTAGATTTAAAAGGTGGTTTGGATCAAAACCTTCCTCTAGTTGAGTTTTCTTAAAAAAATACATTTCACTTAAGCATTCATATAGTTCTTTATGAATCCCTATATGGAATGAAATATAGAGATATAATGTGTTGGAATAATGTTTGGGAAAGAAATCCATTAGGACCTAAGGTAACTAAAGAAATGAAAAAAAGGTTAGATGCATTCAACAACACATCAAGGAATATCAATGTTAGTAGAAAAGTTATTTTTCTAATCGACATCATGATTTAGAATTTTAAGTTGGTGATAAGATGTTTCTAAGAACTTCCCCATGGAAGAACGTTATGATATTAGAGATAAAATTGAAACTGTGCCCTAGGTATATCAGTCCCTTTGAAAATTTTAATCAAATCAAGATGGTACCCTATCATATGGTTCTTTCACCAAACCTCTCTCAACTCTACGATGGGTTCATATCGACAGTGAAGAAGTACATACTTGGATCTTCACATGTACTGAACTTAGATTTTGTACCCTTGGAGCATGAACTTTTTTATGAAGAATAAACGATGGAGATTTTGGATTATATAGAGAAATTTATAAAAAATGTGAACACTCAACTAGTCACAATTTTGTGATGAAACCACAAATTTTAGTAAGCTATGTGGGAACTTGAGGATTTGATGAGGCATAATTATACTAATTTTTTTATATCGAAGTGACAAATTTTGAGAGAAAATTCATTTTAAGGGGGGTAGAATGCAACACCCTGATTTTTGGGGAATTTTTATAATTTTTTATAAATTATTATTTTTTGGATATCTTTTGTTACACAAAACACCCATTTAATCTTGTACTACATGCAACACTAGACTAGATTACATTATAATGAACAATTAGTTTTAAAAAAACCATAATATATAACTAACATAGTTATTTAAACAAGGATATCGGATCATTTTTGTTAAAGGAAGTGATGTGAATAGTAACAAATACTTGTTAAATATTAATTATAATTTTTAGGTAAATAAAAAATATTAAAGAAGAACTTTATTTTTGATAATGACTTTATGTATTTTAAAAATACAATTTTCTAAAAAAATCCTTTTTATTTATTTTTATGAACATTAATAAAATTAAAATTTTACAATTTTAGGTAATTAATTTCATAAAATAAACTTTATTTTTGAACTCATAATGTTAAAAAAATTAGGCTGAATTTTTGTATTTTTTGGAAAAGTTTCATTTTTTTGATGAATTGTGAAAAATACTGTATTTTAATTGAAAGTTGACTTTTAATTTTTTTTACTTATAAATTTAAAATATAATATAAATTGGTTTCAAAGTAAAATTAGTTTAATTATATGTTTATTAATTCAATTTAAGTTATTGGAATAAATTTTATATTTAATTTCAATATAAAAATGTTTTAAACTTTTTAACATTTCTCTTAAAAAATCTGCTTTCACATCGCATCTGCGTCATTAATTTTAAATTAAAACTTTCCAATTATGTTAAAGAAATTTAGAAAAATGGATTATATATTTTGAATCAGAATAATTTATATTATATAATTATTCCAAACTAATTTTTGACCAAAATTAACAGTAAAAACAATAAAAATTATTTACATCGGTTAAGGTAAAAATGGATTTATTGGGGGTTAAACTAAAAAGATAGGGTTAAAATAACACAAATATTTTTGAAAAATAATTTATGGACCAATTTAGAGCTTATATCTAATATTATTGATAATTTTACATCATTGGATCCTTGATAAATGAAAAAAACATGCATGAAATTCTTTCTTTCAAAACATTTGAAGTGTGCCAGTCACATCTCTTATAAAAGGCCACCACTTTTCCTCTCCTATTTATAAATTCAAACCCTTTTGGTATAAAAAATCCATACCAAATTCCATTACCAAATTACCTCCTAAAATATTATAATCCTTATTTTGGAAGTAAGTCCATCCTAGGAAAAATTTTGGTGAAAACCTAAGGAGGATACCCAAAGAAGAGTTAACATTCATCAACAACCATTTTTGTTTTATTTCTTCCTGAACCTCATTAAATTTTTATTATACCATGATGATATAAAAAAAATTAGTATCTTATATATAATTATATTTTTTTATTGTATGTTAATGACTAAAAACCATATCCAATGTCATCAAATGCGTTACGAAATCATTGTTTGTGTGTACGGTGGATTGTTTCCTTACGAACTGATGTCATTTGTTTTTCCATTACCACCTTCCAAGGATGAATATAATGTTGCATTTGTTATTTATATATTATATTTAGGATATTATTATACTTTTTGAGTTATTATATCACACATACCTTCATAATCTCCCTTTTTTTGGGAAAATGATATCGTCACTCATGTGTACAGTGGACTACCGCCTCGTAAAGCGATGTAATTCGTTCACAATTCAAATAGGATGAAATAAATATTGGTTTAAGAAAAATATGTGATATATATGAAATAAAAATTATTATTCAATTATAATATTTCATTTACCTTTATCTATTTCAATCTTACAATAAAATGGAAACAATGTTCATGAATATGTACGGCCCACCGTCTCGATGAATGTTATATTTCATTTTCTATCACTAAATTTTATGGATTCCAATACATATATATATACAAAGTATATATGATATTTATATTGTGGTTAAAATTATTTCTATTATGAAACCATGATTGAATTAAGAGGACAAAAAATAACAAATCAAAACATATACGAAAAACAAAGCTTTTATTACCCGTAACGTAACTTTAAAATGGAATTGATAAAAAGTTGGTAATAAAATGTCATAAGAAAATAATATATGATATGATATATATAAATATTTTTATATAACATATGTATAACAAACTTATATTTATTTTATTTGAGGTTTGAACATGTACAACAGAATTCAAGACTTATAGTAAGAGATTTGTGTCTCAATTTACCTTCTTTGACATGTACGTTATGTTTTTCACCTATATTCATTCCTGATGTGTATATAACGACAATTGTACATGTAATATCATTAATTTATTTATCTTTAAGATATTTTACACTCTATTTTATGTTATTCCTTCATGGTTATTATGATTCAATGTTACCAAAGTGGTAATGATTTTATATTATAATCTCGTTGCTTATCTGGATTGTTTATGATTATGTTTGCAATGATAAAATATTTTGATCCATATCTCAATAAACTCATGAATTTTCTTATTCATTGGTTATTCAGGATATTTTTAGGTTATTTTACCATTTTAAACTCTTTTTTACTTAAAATAATTTATTTTTTTTAATGAAGACCCAACTTAATTTCTCTCTTCAGTTGGAAATACATTTTTTATAAAAAACATGTTTTATAAAAATTATTTCAATAATTTTTTATTATCCTCCTATGATTTTTAAAATAATTATTTACGTTTGTTTTATCTTTTTTTTGCAATTTTTTTAAATAAATCTTCATGTCATTTTCCAAACTATGATCGTTTTTATTTTACAAAAAACATGAAAGGAATAATTATTTTAATGTGTAAAAAATTATTTTCATTGAAGATTAATTTTTATGTTTTGATGTTTATTTAAAAATAAAAATAGTTTCAAAACTATTTATATTTTAAAAAGTTTTTTTCAAATTGGAAATGATATTTTCCTCAAGGCATTTTTTAAATAATATTCCAAAATCATTTTCAATGTAATATGAAATATATTGATAATTCCTATTCCTAATTAGGGATATGGTCCAATGATACCATTATTATTATTTCTTTGAATGTTTTATGGTTATGATGGGATTATTTTTATAAAACCCATTTCTCTTCCATGGGTTATACAGTGATAAAATTCTTATGAAACCCACTTATTTTCCCATGGATTATTCTATGATGAAATGATGAAATTATTATGAATCATATCTATTTTCTATAGGTATGATATAATGAAATTTTTATAAAACCTATTTAATTTCATGGGTTATGATATATGAATGTTTTATGATCTTACGGAACACATAAATATTTCATTCATTATGAGATGAGTGGTACCTATATCTCCCTCTAATGCATTGGGTAAATAATTTGTTTCTCATAGGATTGAAAATATTGAAATAAAGAGTGAACTCTATTTAGTAAGGGAATTTTTCCACTATTATGGTCTTATGAGTGAACCATGACTACTATGATGGTTTTGGGATTGAACCTATTATACTGTAATATCATTGGTAATAAACCCTAACTAATATGGAAATTATTCTCTATTCTTATATTATGACAAAAATCTATGTCTTATGCCAATTTTATGATCTCATTGATCATGTTCATTAATTCTATAATGATTTTTCCTTAAAAACATCCAATATTTATTCCATGACTCAATATTATTGTAGAGACCCGGTTTTTGGCCTAATAAGACTTTGAAATATTTCTAAGAATATTTCCAAAGTTGGGCGCTGAGATAGCGTGCAATTCCGAGGCCCGGTGTGCCCATAATTAATTTTATAAAGATATCAAGTGTTTTTATATTACGCACATGCAGTTAACTAAAAAAACGATATATCCCTTAAACAGTTGATCAGATCAGAAATCCAAGACCACGGTTGGGTCTGGAATGCAGTGTTTCCCCTAGGAACGTCATAAAATAAGTCGGTGCGGGATGTTCGGACCCCTCGCTCATTGGCGGTGTATTAAATGGGTAAATTAAATAATTAATTTATTCATTTAATAGCTCAAACCCAAATATCTCTAGAACATAGACTCATATAAAAAATCTAAGGCCTCCGATGAGCTTGGAAAGTAGGTTTTACCCTAAGAAAGTTATAACCTTTGTCCGCAACGGGTGTTTGGCATATACGCCATCACGAGAGAATAATTAAATAATTAAATAATTGTTTATTTAGTTATTTATTTTATTTATTTTAACCTAGCGAGAGGTTATAAATTCTTTTTTTAGAGGGGGTTGGCATCATAATTCAATTTTTCCAATGATGGTAAACCCTCCCTTCCTCTCCTCTCCTCCTCTCCTCGTTGATGAACGATGGACGAAGAACAACGAAGTCTCGGATCCAAGCAAATCGAAGAGCAACAAATGCAACATCTTCTTCTCATCGTTGTGCAAGTGTGATCCTCATCAACACCGAACGGATCTTGATAAATGTGATCTTTACAAACGATCGATCCAAACTTGAGGTAGGATTTATCTTTGTGGATTCCTTACCCCAGTTTAATTTCTCATGATGAACGTGAATTAAATAAATTAATTCGTGGATCGATAAAGAGTTGATTGAATAATTTTTTTCTTGTTTATCTTGACCTCGTGATTTTTAAAGCATGATAAATATTTAATTTCCAATTCCCCATGTTCTTGATTTTTGAAAATGATGGTTAAACTAACACGACTATCGATCCGCACTTTGACCGTGATCTTTCCTTATTCATTGTCCGCGCATTCTTCACGTGTTCTTCTTCACAAAATAATTAAGCGTGCTAGAAACACAATGTTTTGTTGAGAGCGACATATGAACGTGAAGGTCTCGACCCAAGGATTAAGGATCCACATTTTTCTCCTTTTTCCGAGTTAAATCGAAGCCGGAACGGCATGCAGAAGGATCTTATGGCACGGGTACGACGAGGGATTCAGCCGGACAACGCGGTAGGAGAATGGTGGTTCAGTGCGGCTGGTGCAGAGGCGGTGCAGCTGTGCTAGCGGGAGGCCGTGATGGTGGTAGGCTGGAGGTTTCATATCTGGCGGAGGAGGCAGCCCGCGTGAAGGCATGGCCGTAGGGTTTGTAGGAGAATAAAATGTGAAATTGCATGGGATAAGAGTTAGATTGGAGAGAGATTTGAAGGTGATGACATAATAAAGGAAATAAAAATAAAAAAAGATAAAGTCATGGAGGTTTGGGGCGTTCCGCATGGGGAGACGCTAATGTTGGTGTGTGGAATGAGTTTGTGGATATGAAATTTAAATAAATAAACAATTAATAATAATAATAATAATAAAATATTGTTATTATTAATTTTGTTGATAAAATACTTTTTGTCCGTAACTTCTTCGTGCGACCTCGGTTTCATGAAACGTCTGCGGAAGTGTGACCCAGATTACGAGACGGACATTCCGAGTCCAATATTGGATGTCTTTTTTTGGTTTTTTGAATCAAGTACCCAAAGCACTCGGAAAATAATAGATTTAATATTATTATTAAATCTTCGACCTACCATAACTCATGCATGTGACGTCTGATTGGCTTGCCGTCAGTGGCGATGTAATCCTGTCATTAATACGGTCGATTAAAGTCTAATGTTGGATACTAAATTATAGTTCATGTCTCGGGTCCATGAAACACCGAATAATATTATTATTATTATTATTACTAGATCTTGTATCCGACATATCTCCCTCATACGGTGTCAGAATGATGAACCGTCTGTGACATTGCGACCCTGAAATTAAGACAGATGTTTCAAGACCAATTTTGGATTTTTAAGTTGAGGTCAAGGTGCGGGCCTCATGAGGCCCGGTTCGCGTGTGTTGTAGTGAAATGCAACTTTTTCACCGGCTATCTGTTTTGGACAAATGGGAAGTCCATCTCGTGTGTTTTTTTCGTATGGATCACAACGGTGTGACCGGTTTGGTTAACTGGTGTCGTTTGAAGTATGGCTAGGTTAGATCGAACACGAATCCAACCGGGCCCTCAGCACTAAAATTCCTATAACTTACAGACTGGGCATCCGATTGACAAACTGTCTGTTGAGTTGGAACCATTATAACATGGAGGTCCTTCGGGTTACTTCCTTGTGGAACTTCATGGCGGTTGAGGTATGAATGATAACCTGAGGAGCAGAACTAGGATGTTTCTTGTAGTGAGAGTTAGGATGACTACTCCCTTGATGAATCAAGTCGCGAGTATTCCTTACTCCTCTGCTCCATTAGAGATGAGACTTTCCACCTCATGAGTGTGGGTTCGTTTTCCTCTGAGATGGTTTTCATATCCTTGGAGTTGGTACTTCATAACATGGCCAGACCAGGCCGGTTTCATGGGTCACCCTGTGTACCGATTACACGGGTTGGAGTACATGGGTTGAGACCATGTACGGGCACATGGCCAGCGTACATAGGGCGGACCCCTGGTACATTGACATGACGGGTGATCCTTTCTACATGATGTGTAGTTGCGTTTTACACAACCAGCCTTATGAAACATGCCATTGTACACGGGTAGTACCCAGGGTCAGAGATCACGACGTGTAACCTTTATACACGTCGTGTACTTTTCAGTACATGGCTTGATCCTCTTGTTTACCGTATCTTGGAAATATTTCGTTTGGGTTAGTGACCCTTATTCTCATTCCCCTGAAGGTCAGGAATCGTTTCCTTATACATGAGTATGATACCTTCAGTAGGACTTGCTGTGATAGAGTCGGCATCCCTCCGAGAGGCTCGGAGCGAGATCCTCTATCCATTCCTGACCGTAGGTAGAGTTAGATATCGACGTGACCAGATCTACCGGGCGTTGATCCTCTACATAGCTGGTGTATCACCTAACTGGTGAATCCGAATGAGTCTCGTTATCTTCCATGGCCCTGGAAGTGATCCTCATCTGTGTATCATGATCTTTCCCACTTAGGAGTGTGTCTCCTGTAATGAGTGATTCTATCTATCTTGATCTTCCCACTCAGGAGTGTGTCTCCCGTAATGAGTGTAACTACCTCTCGTGACGTTTCCCAATGAACATTACTTCTCGGATGGGCGTCATCAGAGCTATCAGACTCATGGAGTGTGTTCTCCTGGAACGAGTACTTCGTGGAAATCTTTGAACTGGATCACTAGTGTGGGTATGTAGTTGTGTAACTTGTCTCCAGAATACAGGTCTGAGTTACAAATATATCTATTTTCCCTGGGTATA
Organism: Viscum album; assembly: GCA_963277665.1. Classification (NCBI taxonomy): domain Eukaryota; kingdom Viridiplantae; phylum Streptophyta; class Magnoliopsida; order Santalales; family Viscaceae; genus Viscum; species Viscum album. The sequence goes on along the minus strand of OY728133.1, from coordinate 826,293,380 downwards.
TGTATGTGAATATACTTGGTGTAAGCTGTGAATGAAGATCCCCTTACTCTCTCATTTTGGTTTCTTTTAACGATCATATCTATTATTGTGTGGAGTTGTACAATTTTTGTTCACTCTTGTTGTAACTTGTTCTCTCTTACTGCTCTCCTCTTCAGTACCTCTATTGCTTCTCCCTTGAGGCTTCGGGGTATCCTACTGAGTACTTTTATACTCACCCCTTCTTGGGCTTTGCCCGCATTTGGTGTTCCCTTGCAGACGATAGACAGGTTGATCATGACTTCAGAAGAGCTTTGGGATATGGGGTGCTTGGACCGCATGTGGTGGTCATAGCTTGGGATTCAGGAGTGGGACTCTTCCAGCTGTTTTACTTTTTCACATGTTGCCGGGTTGTGGCACTTTTCTAATTGGGAGTGTCTTTTTCCCCTTTCCCTTTCAGCTTTACATTTCTTGTACTTGTACTTTTAGAGGTCGATGCATTTTTGTTTGGTTCCCTTTTTATAGTAGCGTGGAACCTTGTTTTCTTCTTCTTATCTGCACTTTTGCATTGAGTTAGATGTGCACGTGTGTGTGTGTGTATAGGTTCTTAGGAAAAGGCCTCCCCGAGTTTTTTGTGCCTTCGGCGCTAGTCGTCAGGCCTTGGCCTATGGAGACGGGCTTGGGGTAGTTGTGGTTCGATCCCTGGTATGGGTCGGGTCATGACAATTATGATATTTGATATATAAGGTATGCTTTGAAAATGTTATTCTCATGTTTTCATACACTTAAATTCATGTTTTTCTTAGGTTCTCCCTTGTTTACCCTTACTTAACATCTGAGCTCACACTTTATTATGTTTCCTTTACTTGGGTTATGAAGAAATGTATTACATATTATATTTATAGGAAGGGTTATAGTTATTAATATTATAGTGAGAGATTATGTAGTTTATATATGGGCCAGTTTTTTGTGTTTTCAAGTTTCTAAATATACTAAACTATTATTGTCATAAAGCACGTGACTGGGTAATATAATTAATATTCATAAAAAAATGATGCAATATATATGTATAATAATCCTGGGTCACTATAATGTGTCTCTATCATAGATTAAAATAATGTGGAAATTAAAGTATATATATCTAGTTAATAAAGAGAGTGGGTTTTAGAAGGATCAAGTAATGAGAATAAGTCAATATTAATTTTCTAATCATCTATAGGATATATTTGGAGGATGTTCCTAGATAGTTTACTATACAAAGGTATGTATGAACATGCTTCTAGGAAAATATCAAATGGACAATGAAAGTACAAAAAGGCTCATAGAAGAGGAAAATTAGATAACTCACTATTTAATTGGGTGGCTCTCAAATTCAAAAAGAGGAGTAAGTCATAGATTTTTGAGAGTGAGTACTCATTACATATAACTAAATATATCAAAATTCGAAATATAATTGAATATTAAAATATTTCTTCAGAAACTTTTAGAAATGAAATCTCTTTGAAGATCAAATGATTTTTTAGCAGAACTTTAACCATAAAAGTTGAAATGAGATATTGTATTGTTTATTTATGGGATCAAACATAATCAAATAAGTGTGAGCCATATTTTTGGGGAATTTAATGAATTTATCTTAAAAATTATTACCTTTCATAGTAATATAATAAAATATGAGAGTATCATCACATGCTAAAGAAAATTAGGAAATCTATTTCAGATTGGTGATCTAAGCAATTCCTACTACCTCGGTTCTAAAGAAAAAATAACATGTGCATTAGAGACATGGACATCTTGGAAATTATATTTTGTGGAATATATCAAAATAAAGAGGTGTGATTGATCTACCCAAATTATAAATATACTCAAATGTTTCTATATAATTTATTAAAAAGGTAAAATGATATAAGGAAATTATAAAAGAGTGAAAAACCAATAAAATTAGCCACTTTAACTAATCCACTCAGATTTATTTGGACCAATGAGGCATATATTCACTAGAGGTGAATTATAATTAATAATATTTGTAAATGATTTTACAATAATGAATAATTTATTGTTTAGTAAATTTAAGTCGTATATAGTGGTGATGTTTAAAATTTTCACAAGGAAAGATAAGAAAGATTTGGTAGTTTCTATCTAAAAATTTAGAATAGAAAATGTAATGGAGTTGAATAGGAATGATTTTTAATCCAATTTTTCTAAACCTGGAATCAAGCATCAATACAGTACTCCTTAAACACCCCAGTATAATTTTTTTCCCTAGATAAGGAATATAAATCTTGTAAAAATGGGAAGAACAATGCTTTCATAGTTCACTGGGTCAATGTTTTTCTAGAGAGAGGGTGTTTTCACTATTATTCATATTAAGAATGGGTATTTATTTATATTTCATTTTAACATGACATTATAAGAGATTTTGTGTAAATTAAAACCATATTAACCACTTCTGAATCTTTGAATGTTCTTATTTGATAAACATTTTAAACAAAAAACTAGGGAAGTTTATTGGGGAGGTCAAGGTGGTAATTTTCTTGGATACATATCCAATTTTAAATACTAAATACTCTAGAACAATAATATTAATAATTTTATTTAATGTTATAATGTTATGGTTATTTAAAATAAATCCAACATTAGTGGTCTAGATAAATCATATTTTTAAGACTTTGATGAAAATAGTGAGAATATTTCTGATAAATTCAATGAAGAATGGGTATATTATGAACAAAATGTTGCTGATATTGTCTATAATCTGACTAGTGATAATGAAGAGGCTGATGATATTGAAAAATAAATGTATAATAATCTAAATAATCATGTATAAGAAAAGATTATAAAAAAAATATTAGAGTAATCTAGTTTACACATCATGAATATTTTTTCTTGATAATCAAAAATATATTATATCAAAAATTGATCCACATTTATTTATTGAAGATATCAAACATAAAGAGTGGGTCAATTAAATGAGTGATAAAATATATCATATTGAGATAAATTACACTTGGGAACTTGTCCTTGGACAAAATGAATAAATTTTACTGGGACCAAGTGGCTATATAAAAATAAGTTGAATGGTAATAGGGAAGTATCAATAAATAAGGTCAAACTTATATATAAAATCTATTAATTGGTTAAAAAAGTTGAATTTTAAGAGACCCTTGTACATGTTTCTTTACTAGAATACACAACAATGTTCATAGTAGTTTCTTATCACAATGAGTGAAAAATATTTCAAATTGATGTGAAATATGCCTTATTGAATGGTGAGTTGAAAAAATAAGTCAAAATTTAGTAGTCTAATGGATTAATTTTATATATATATTGAACAAGTGTATAATAAATTAAAGAAATATCTCTATGGATAAGTAGGCTCGAAAACCCTAGTACTCAAAAATTTTATAGCAACTTAAGAAAGATGAAATTCAGAAAAGTAATGTTTGAAAAAACCCTGTATTCAAAGGAGATGGAAGTAGAAATTCTTATTGTAATTTTTTATGTTGATGATGTCATTTTTTATAGGTGACAAAGATAGTTATAATAAATAATTTTCTATAAAAATGATTAATTATTTTGAGATTTCTACGATGGGAGAAATGATATATTTTCTTGGATTTATAGTTTTTTAAAATAGAGAATTTTTTCATACAAAGAAAAGTATACTAGATTATTATTGAATAATTTTATCATGGAAGACTCTAAACCAGTGTCCTCACAAATATAGGTGTGGATAAATATTTTAAAGGATTTTTAATAAGAAGTTGTGAATTAAAATTAATTTAGAAAAATTATTGGAAGAATTATTTATCTCATTATATTTAGACCTGATATTTTCTATAAAATAACCCATTGTGAAAGGTATCAAAGTTATCTAGAGGAATATCATTTAATGACCACTAAAATATTTATTAGGTGAATCAAAGGAAACTTGAACTTTTGCATGATGTATAAAATAATTGAGAACCAACTTCTCTTTTTATTTATTGATATTGATAGGGTAGAAAATTATAATGGAAAAAATTATACTTCAAGTGATATATTTATTTTGGGAGTAAGTTGTGTTTTTAGGAACTATAAGAAAAAAAACATAGTTACATTAAGAATAACTAAAGTTGAATGTTTGGCTACTACATGTTCTTATACCAAGATGAATTGGATGAAAGAAAAGTTTGAATATTTGAGGGTGAAGATTGCAGGACCACTTAAAATGTAATTTGAGAACTAAAGTGAAATAGATCTCTATAAGAATAATGTAAAAAACTCTAGGTCTAAGAATATTGGAATTGTATTTCACTTAATAAAATAAAATTTTTATAATGGGGATATAATGATTTAATTCATTCCTACTAGAGATAAACTTGCTGACATCTTTAAAAAGGAAATTTCTAAGAAAAAAATTTAGTTTTTGAGGAAAAAACAAAGGTCTAGATCTTACTTCTTATATGCGGGTATTTGAGAATAAACCCCCTATTATTGGATTCAATTTTCAATGGGGGATAATTAATACTGTTTAAATTTTCCATTATTAATCTAGAGATAAAATTATGGGAAAAGGGAGAGAGAAAAGGTGATTGAGTGTTGGTATTTGTGGGGAAATATTTAAATCACTTTGAAAAATATTTCTTATTAGTGATGGATATAATTCTATAAAAACAATTTATCAAACTATGTGGTGTAAAACAATTTCTCCATGAGTGAGGTTTTCATTTTATGTTTATTTTAATGAGATTTATAGATTAAAAAAATATAAATGGATAGATTTAAAACTAAATGTAATTTCTGAATAATTTTTTACATTTTTTTCAACTATTTTTATTTAGAATTAGAGGAAATTATAGAAATTTTAGAAAAGAGGAAATCTTTTAACGTTACTGAGACATTTAAAATTATTTTTGGATGATTTGGATCAAATATAAAACTGTTAGATTAGTGGAAACTGCCTAATTATGAATTCTATAAGAGTTATTTTCTGACTGAGGAGTGTTAGAATTAGATAAAGGATAGAATACCCCTATGGATTTTAATAATAATTCTAGGATAATAAGGGTCTTTTAAGCTTTGTAACGGGAAATCAACATAGGAATGACTATTTTATATGATTCATTTTGATTGTGTAAGAATAATTTAGACTCTTTGTAAGTGTCATTGAGGTTGTGTATAAATAATTTGGACACTCTTTAAGAGTTATTGAAATTGTGTAGGAATCATTTGAATTTTCATAGGTGTCATTGAGTTTTCATGAAAATCATGATGATTTTTGTAATATTCATCTTATTCATATGATTTATCATTTTTAGTTCAAAATTGAACACAATAGGTAATAATAGAAAATACTATAAGATTCATCTTATTCTAATGAAAAGTTATCTTATGATATTTTTAAAACAATTTATGGTACAGGGAGTTATAGAAGATTAACTAGGAATTTCATGATCTCTTCATTCATGTTTTAAACATCATGAATATTCTAAATATTTATGATTCAAGATAATAATGAAGAATCAAATTGAGGTTTATTTTGGTAAGTGAGTGGTTATTGAGACATAAGGAGGTTTTCATGTTATAGAGCTCTATGTATTAACAAATTCATGCCAATTTGGAATGAATTTAATGTACCAATGGATTTAATATAACTTTTGAAGAATAAATATCCCATGTATCTTGGTGAATTATTTGGAGACATTGAATGAGTTTTTTGAAATATATTAAATGATATAAAAAAGGTTGATTATTATTTTAAATATTTTGAAGTATTAGAAGAAAAATTGGTCTAAAATAAAGGAGTTTAAATGTAACATCATGAAAATTTATTCAAAGGAATAATAATCATGGAAGATTGCCTAAAATATTACACTGAAATTTTAAGTGAATTGTGATATACTATAAATATATTATTATTTAAATGTGGAAATTAAAACCTATTAATTAAATTAGAAGGTATGAATATTAATAAATATATTATGAAATATATGTATAAATTTTTATATAATACAATTTTATCAAATAAGTTTTTAGGAAATAAGCACTCAAATTTTAGGGAAGTCATTTTATTCCTAAAAAATACATACTTTTCAAAAAATTTGTTTATTTCATTTTGTGTGTGGAAATTATATTTAATTTATACCATTTTCTGAACATTTATTTTTTAAAAAATAAAATAAATTTGAAAATAAACATATAAAAATTAACTTAAGGTTAAATTTTGGTATTGTTATGAAATTATTGATTTTTCACTGAATAGTTAAAATACCGATTTTTCAAGTGCTATCATTTATTTTTAGTAAATAAAGTTATTTAATTGCACCATTATATTTTTTATTTGAAATTAAATTTAAATATGATTCATTTTATTTATAATTATATAATTAGTTCCATTTTAATCTAAATATTCATGATTTTGGATGAAAGTTAATTTTTATAATTAAAAATACATTAGTCCAAAAACAGTTTCTCATTATGTTTTACACATTTATATTGAAATTAATTTCTAACATTTATATAGATTTAATATTTAGAAATAGATACAATATTTTTAATCACTAGGTTCAATTTTTTTAAAGGTCCCATTTAGTTTTGGTCATTATGAATAGTAATCGAGGTACAATTTTTCACCTCAAAAAAGGTAAAATGGATAAAACAGTGTTAAAACTATGGGATATGGTATCAAAATCAACCAATAACATTAATTTATTTTATTCTATGGGAGTAATTCTACTATATTCACACAAAATTTTAATATATTTAATTTTCGTTCCATTTTCCCTATATAATTACATTGATATTATTTTATGTAAATAAAATTAAAAAATGTTACTCTCTTGCTTTAAATTTATTTTATTTGTTAATATAGTGATAAAAATATGTCATTATCCAATATAAAATGTGTTTTTTTAATATTATTAGTTTATTTTTTGTAATATAATTTATTTTTATTTTTTATTAATGGTATAATTACTGCACATTCTTACACAACTTTGACATAGTGCTTGAGTAAGTAGTTGGAAAATCAAAGTAAATGATTTTAAAAATATTAAAAATAATATATTTTTGAAAAATTATGGTTTAAAAAAATTATATGTAATTATTATCTATAATTTATTTTTTAATGGTCTATATTTAAAATACATTCTTTTCTTCCCAACTTTAATGTCAAATTAAATGAATATCCCCAAAATGACATTAATTATATTTTATGATTTAAAAAATAATAAAAATATTGAAATAAGACCATTAGAATGGGAAATGGTCAAAAAAATTATCCCTTGACAGTTTGGTAGATAAAATTTAACTTATAAGTAAATTTATAACCCTTAATGGATGAAAAATGTGTTATCGTGATTAAAGATAAAAAGGATCAACAAGGGGTTAAAACAAATAGATAAGGGTGAAAAAAACACCTAATATTGTCCAAATTTTATTACTTGATAATATTAGAATCTTATTCATACTTTATCTAAAAATATTTTAATTTTGAACCAATTTTATTTAAATTTTGCTTTATAATATTTTAAAGTTCTTAAAAAGTACAAGAGTTCCCACTCCCTACCTTATAAAAGAACACCCTCTATTTATCTTCTTTCCCCCACTTTGATCCATACATATTGACCAAAACCGACCCATTTATTTTCTAAGAATACCAATACACAAATTATAGGTGCATGTTTTCTTAAAATACATTTCCAATAGTCCTTAAGAAGAGATCTAAATGAGGTCTAGTAAAGAAGTGGTAATCATATTATCTAACCCCTTTAAATTTAATTATTCTTCTAAATATTCTAAATATATGGTATTTATAATAAAATAAATATCTAATTATACTAAATATACATAAATTTCATTATTATTAAGGAACCATTATTTTCCACCCTCTTTCCATCAAATGGGGAATGATAAGTATCACTCGTGCAAATGTGTGGGTTACCATCTCCAGATAGCCTTTTGATTCATTCTACATCTCTGTAATTTGTGGTTTGATATTTTTTTGGATATAATATTTACATATGGTATTACTAAATTAATTTTAATTTTATAATTATAATATCTTTTATACCTTTTTACCTTTCCATCCATTGTAAAATTATATCATCACTTGGGAGTACGTGTGGACTACCACCTCTATGAAGTGATGTGATTTGTTTTTCATTTTCGGTTTAAATGGATGGTAATTAGGATTTATTTAATGAACATATATAATAAATATAATATAATAATGATTATTCAAAGGTGAATTATTATTTACCTTTCTTTCGTTCCAACCTTCAAAAATTGGAAACTTCACTCATGTATACGTATAGACTACCGCCTCAACAGAGTGATGCAATTCATTTTTCATCACTCCTTTAAATTAATAATTAAAAAAATTATTTTTTGAGTACATATGATACTTATTCCATTATTATGATTATATATATTATGAAACCATGACCATTGTGAAATTAAAAGAACCGTCAAACTGAAACTTGCATGGAAAATAGACCAGTTTTTACCCGGATCTTCATATTAATGAAGAAATTATTAATAAACGGATAATGGAAAATTATAAAAGGAATGATAAATAGTATATTGTGTATGAAAATGGTTATATAATATATGTATAATAAATCTGTATTTTTTATATTTTTTATTTTAATATGCACAAATCAAGACAGGACTTGTGGTAAGGTGATTTCTCATCTCACTTTTATTTTTGTGTGATAAATGCCATACCCACCAATTTTTTGATTTATGTGTGGTATATTATTACCATGAATTTTGTTTAGGATTATGATATTGAAAATTATGTGGATTTATAAATCCATATGAGGTTCTATCTTTCTTGAAATTCTTATTTGGAAGTTACCAAAGTGGTACCGGTTTATCATCTCAAATTGTCTTTTTTGAGACATATGTTATGTTGGGAACCTATCTTTTTTTATAAGGTGTATATAAAAACCCTTTGAAATTATATATCATAGATATACATATGATCATTATATTTAATGTTTCATTTTATGTTATTATTTCATGGTGCTTACTATTTAAATGTTACCAAATCAGTAAGGGATTTATGTTTTAATTTCATTTTAATCTGGATTGCCAATGCTTGAATTTCTATTAAGTAGAGTTGTATGATCCTCATACAAAAAACCCCTTTAAATTTATTATCCTCTATATATTCATGTAATTTTTAATTAATAGTCTCATTTTTCCCACTTTGGTACTTAAAAGGACCAAGAAAATGTTTTTAAGAAAAAGCATACTTTATCTCATCTTTCATCGATAATATTTTTCTTCCATGTCCATGTTTACTTTAAAATGTTTTCAAGAATATTTTTAATATTATCATATGATTTTTTATATAATTTATTTACCATTTATTGAATTTTTATAAAATTTTATCCCAATAATTGTAATGTTAATTTTCTAAATGTTTTAGTTTTGATGTTTTACTGAAAATGTGAAATGAATCTTTGTTTCAACATAGTTAGCATGAAAAAAATTTACCTCTATCCTGAACGATCAATGAAATGAAACTTCCTTTATATGATTACAAGTTTATTTTTAAGGAAAATATTTTCCATAATATTTTGTAAAATTTAATATTTTTAATTAGTGATTTAATAATTAAAAGGTTATTTTCCCCAAAAATATTCTAGATATATTTTATTGTTTTTAATCTTTGATAACATCCTTTATTATTAATTATCATTTAATGGGGAAATGATCTAATTATATCATCATTATTCATTATCAAGATGTTTTATGAATATTATTATGTGATTTTTAATAATACCATTTATTTTACATGAGTTATGATTTTGTTAAATGATTAAATGGTTATAAAGCTAGTTTCCTTTATACAGGTTATGATATGATGATATAATGAATATTTATGATATTGTGGTGCATATATGTATATTTTCCATTATGTTATGAGTTTTATGTGAATTTTATATCCCTATAATGGGTGGGGTAATAATTTATATATCATGATATGATAATAATTATAATCGAGAGTTAACCCAGTTCAGTAAGGGACTCTATCCATTATGATAGTCTTGGGAGTGAACCTTGAGTAAAAAAATTATGGAATTGGTAGTGAACCAAATACATTATGATAGTCTTGGAAATGATCCTTGAATAAGGAAATAAATTTCTATAATTATATGTATTCCACAAACTTATGTATTATGCCAATGTTATCCTCTCATTTCTCTTGTTCTTTGATCCCTTTATGAACCATGTCTTATAATCTTCCATGTTTTATTCCTTGAATCATATTTAAGAACTAGGATTTACTAGGTATGGTTTTTGAATGTTAATATCATGTTATCATTGGTCACTTTATTCTTAAATGATCATTTACACCTTCCTAGTTTACCCTTACCGGGTATTTGAGCACACCCTTTACTATATTTCATTTTCCCTAGGATATGAAGAAAGGTTTTATGTAAGTTTTTTATAATAATGGAGATAGTTGCGAACAACATAATGGGAGATGATTTAGATATTTTTTGTATTAGTTGTTTATGTATCCATGTTTCCAAAGACACTAAACCTTTATGCTTAGGGAATGCATTGTAATGTTATGTCATGAATATTCATAAAATAAGATGTAATATATATGGATGGAATGTATGGTTCACAAGAGTAGGTATCAGAGTATGGTTTATTTAATATTTATATATTATGGTTAGAATTGTTTTTAAAAAACCCTAGGTATAATCCAATGTATAGGATCATATCATAAGTTTTGGTAAATAAAGGAGTGTGGATTTCATGGAAAATATATCTCTGTATGTATAATAGAAATTAGATATGTCTGTGGAACATATGCACCTAGGTGTAAAAACATTGACTAAGGAATATTGAATATTAACTTGATTATTATCGGTGCATGATGAGTGTTCCTTATATCACACACCTAGAAACACATTCTCGGGGGATATACCTGGGTTAATTCACATTTTCATTATAATCCATTATGTTGAATGAAAAGATAAAACCATTAGAAACCTATGTTATTCCATAATGATATGGGATAAAAATAATTTTTCATGGGTTTTTAAGCTTAATATTGGTCATACATTTAAATGTACAGATACCCATTTTTAGATTTTATATGATGGAATTTTGAGACAGTTAATCATATTTTAGAAGAAATTTATAGGAATAAAACCCTTTGGATTAGTTTCTAGTTTAGTGAAAAGGTTATTTTTAAGGAATATTGGTTTTATATTTTGTGGATAGAAGTTTAAATTATTTATATTATTTATTGTTAATTTAATATTTTATTTTTAGGAAATTATTTTTAATTGGTATAAAAGAGTTATTCCATTTAGGGAACATATTTTTATCATATAGATCACCATGGTATTGAAAAGTGACTTGGTGACTAAGTGATTAATGTTATTTTTAAAGAAGTAAATTATAATGGGAACAATATATTACCATTGTAAACATATTTTTTAGAATTAAAATTGAATAAATTGTTGTAAACATGTATATTTTCATTATTTTTTTATATCAATTTAGGTTATTAGAATTTTTTAGGAGAATATATGATCAAGGTAATAACATTATTGGTATGTGACATTTTGAGATACTTAATATGCTCTGAGATAAAGTTTAATGTTTGTCTTGAAAAAAAGTGACCAAATATTTTATATTTTTGGGTTTTTAATTTGGTCATACATACATTGGAGGATACTTAAGGTTAACTATTTATGTAATGCATTAAGTTGAAATTTGGGAGTTATTATTGAGGTTTTTAATATTAGTGTATTATATTAATCTATATAGGATAACTTGTGCCTACCATTTTTGGTTTTGTTAAATGTATAGAGACATAAGTAATTACATGTCATTATTAATAGTTAATTTTAGTGCTTCAAGAATGAAAAAATCATCTTGAATATTTATTTTGAGGAGATTATATAGAAGTGGAAACTAATTGAATATGAACCAAAGGATGGAATTATGATTATGAAATAGGAATAAATCAAGTAAGTATATTTTCTTGTTTTCTCTATCATAATAGTAAAACAATCCCTCAAATTTAAGAAAAATATATTAAAATAAAATTGATTTACTTTAACCTTAATCCTGATGAATTGATGGTCTTTTCACCCCTCACTTATTTATTTTTTATGGTCATTAACTTTATCATTATTAGGTTATCTATCACTCTCTATTAGTCACTGAATACTAGTTTTCTCCTCCATTTATATATTTTAAATTCCCACCATTATTCTCTTTATACGGTAACCCAATTATGTTGCATTTTAGGGAACCTTTATATTTCCCATTTTTCCTTTTCAAAGGATGTTTTATTATCTCTTTTCAATATTTTATGTGTTACAATTTTATAATGTTACTTGGATATCTGATGGGTGGTTATGTGATAAACCAAATGACAGGTGGTGTTGTGATAAACCAGGACGGGTGGTTACATTATAGCCTCCAATTCATTGGTTATGGAAGTTGGTTGTATGGCTATTCCATTTAGTGATATGTGTGGTAGTAGACCATATTGTTATTCCATTTAAGTATGTTTATGTCCCAAGTTACCTTAATATGTTATGTGTGCTCTCTATGGTTTTTATGGTAATATTTTGGTTACAAAAGGGTAAGCAATGATATTTTATTTAGTGAAGAGTATTTACTACTTCATAAAGGTGAAAATTATTACATATGTTAAGGTATTCATGGTTTACTTGTTCTTTTAAAAAACTAACTGTTTTCCTTATTTTTGTATCCCTTACTGAGATTTTTATGCTTATCCCAAGTTTTTAAAATGTTTTTTCACAAGACATTAAGTGGAATAGGGTTAAGAATGGGATTAAGGAAAATTAATGTTGTCTAAAACATAGAACTAGACATGACTCTTTTTTTAAAGAGTTATTATTTTATGAAGAAAATGGAAACTGAGTATAAGTGTCTAATTTGTAATTTTTGAGATGTAATGTAATAGTTATGGCCTAATTCTCTAAAACTCTAAAACTGAAAAGATCCTCAATGTGAATTATTAATTTAATTCAATATTATGTAATGTTTTATGGTTCGGTCCTTATAGTTGGTATCATACACCGGTTTAAGCAACTTTAGGAGTTAGGGTATTATTAAATTAAAATCCATAAATTAATTTATGTTAATATTGAAATGATATAGAATTTACAGATTATCATTTTTCTTTATTTAAGATATGTCAATGTTAAGAATGGTTTTTCATAGAGGAAACCGAGAATCTTTTCTAGTAAGGCATACATGGGAGAATGACATTCCAAGTCAGCATCCTGAGATGGTTAGAAATCAAAATTGAACAGTTTGTTGCAGTGATGTCTCAGTCGACTCAAGAATTGAAAAGAAGATTTGTGAATTCTACAGTTTTGGAACTACCTTCTAGAAATGGTGTGTTTGTTATCTATAGTTATAATTCATTGAAAAGACTTGTTTGTGTCCTAATGTAGAATGACCATGTAATTGCTTATGATTCACATTAGTTGAAACCACATGAGTTAAATTACCCTACACATGATTTGGAATTAGCTGCTGTTGTTTTTTATTTAAAAATTTTGAGGAATCATCTGTACGGAGTAAAATGTGAAATATATATTGACCAGAAAAGTTTGAAGTATATATTCACTCAGAAATAATTAAACATGATATAGAAGAGATAGTTTGAATTAATCATGAATTATGATTGCACGATCCATTACCATCTAGCAATAGAAAATAAAGTGGTTGATGATGTGAGTCGAAAAAGTAATGCTTTATTAACCTCGTTACATCTGGAACAAGATCTTTTGATTAAAGAATTGATAAAATTTGGCATAGAAGTTGTTGTTTCATGAAATTACTCTGTTTTGTTTCATGTTTCAGTGAAATAAACTCTATTAGACAGAATTAAGCAAGCATAGAAGGAAGAAAATGAGTTACAGAAATAGGCAGAGTTGGTTCAGAAGGGTATGTTTCTAGAATGTAACATTGATAAAGATTGTGTTTTGAGGTTTGGAAAGAGATTATGTGTGCCTTGTGATTCACGGTTGAAGAAAGAATTATTATGTGAAGCTCATAGTTCTCCATTTTTAGTTCATCCAGGCAGTATTAAGATGTATAGAGATCTTAGAGAGTATTAATGGTGGTATGGAATGAAAAGAGATATTGCTGACTTTACTGTGAAGTGTTTGACTTTTCAACAGGTTAATGCAGAGAGACAGTTACTGAAAGGGATGCTTCAGTCTTTACCAGAGCTAGAGTGGAAATGCAAAAATATATCCATGGACTTTGTTGTGGAATTACCAAAAACATCTCGAGCTAACAATAAAATTTGGGTTATTGTTGATCGATTGGCTAAATCTACCCATTTCCTTCCAATTTGAGATACTTTGTCTCTAGGTAAACTTTCTTGGTTGTATGTTAAATAGATATTTTGGTTTCATGGATTTCCCCTCTCCATTGTATCTAATCATGATAAGAGGTTCATTTCTAACTTTTGTAAAGGCCTTCAAAAGTCATTGGTTACTGAATTAAATTTTAGTACAACTTTTCATCCTCAATCAGATGGGCAGTCAGAACAAATAATTCAGACCTTGGAGGATATGTTGTGTGCCTGTTCACTGGATTACCAGGGAAGTTTGGACCAATATCTTTCTTTGGTTGAATTTTCTTATAATAACAGTTTCCATTCCAATATACAGATGGCTCCATTTGATCCATTACATGGGAAGCAGTCTTGAACTCCATATTTTTGGGGTGAAGTAGGTGAAAGCAAGTTGATGTGACTAGAATTGGAAGAAGAGATGGAAGAAAAAGTTCAGTTGATTCAGAAGAACCTGAGAACAACTCAGAGCAGGAAGAAAATTTATGCGGGTAACTAGAGGAGGAATCTTTCATTTGAGTTAGGTGATCATGTCTTTCCCAAAGTTTTTGCATGGAAAAGTGTGATGCGTTTTGGTAAGAAGGGAAAGTTAAGTCTGCAGTTCATTGGACCTTATGAAATTCTAGAGAATGTTGGATCAGTTTCCTACAAAGTGTATTTACCTCCAAGTTTATCCCAGTTACACAATGTTTTTCATGTTTCAATGTGATAAAGTATATGCCGAATTCATCTCATGTTTTGAGCCCAGAGGTAGTTCATTTGGAAGAGAATGTCTCTTATGAGGAATAACTAGTACAAATTATTGACCATAGAGAGAAAGTGTTTTGGAATAAGATAATTCATCAGGTAAAGGTTTTGTAAAAAAACAATATGGTTGAAGACACAACATGAGAATCTGAAAATTGTATGAGGGATAAATACCCCCACTTATTTGACAAGTAAATAAAAATTTTGAGGACACAATTAAAAAAGGGGGGGAAGGATGTAACATACTTGGTAAATAAAGAATAAGGCATTTTAATATTTATTAATATCTGTGATTTAAATATTAATTTTAAATTGAAAGGGATGCTATGTTTGATAGCGTACCTGATATGCAACAGTGAGTTTCTTTGAAATCTTACGTTGCACACAATGTTGGGTCATACTAAAAAATAATAATATAATATTAGTTTAAATGGTAGTTAACGCCTAGTCGTTGTAATGGTGAAAATGAAAAAAACTAATTACAATATGATTACACATGTTTGTTAAATGTTTTTATATTTATCCAATAAAATTTAGATGCTTTAAATGTGAATGAATCCAATTTTAAGCATAAAAACTCTAATATTCTATAAAAGGTCGGTTTACTACCTTTTGATGGAAAACTGTTTTTAAATCATGTTTTTGTCACTTTTATATATTATATCTGACAAAAAAAATTATTCTTTAGATTCAGGACATAAAAATTTACTTGGGGTAAATTTTTTGTATTTTTCTGATAAAATTCATTTTTTTAATTAATAGTGAGAAATAGTATATTTTAATTCAAAACTACCTTTTAATATAATTTATTTATATGGTTAGATTATATTTTTAAATTTTTTAAAGTGTAATTATATTATATTTTGAACATTTAATCCAATATTGTTCATTGGAAGTAATTTCACTTTTAAATTGGACATAAACAAGTGTCAATCTTTTGATAGTTATTATTTCTTAAAAACATGCTTTCTATTTTGACAATAGGAATTAATTTTAAATTAATTAGTCCAACACCTATGTTTTCAATTTGGTAAAATAGACATCATTTTCGAATTCAGAATATGAAATATAGCTTAGGATTAATTTTTGGTATTTTTTTGAAACACTTCAATTTTTGATGAATAGTGAAAACACTAAGTAGTAGTTAAAAATCTGAATTTTTCATTTAAATGATATTTTACCACTTATGTGAATTGAATTTATAAAATCTTATATACATGGTTGTTATTAATAAGTAAAATTTGGTTCAATAAAATGAAAATAATTTTTGGTGAATAGTGACTTTTGACTTATTTACCACGGTTAAAGGAAAATAGGGTAATTCAAGGTAAAAATAATATTATAATAATATTAATTTTCCCTAACTTGTGTCCTAATACTATTGGTTGATACATTTCAGACCATGGGAATCCTTGGGTAGATTTTGGGTCCCCACAGAGCCACTTAAGAGTGATAATGACACTTTATATTAATTAATTTAAAGTAAAGACAAAAATGAAATAACCAAATATCTTTTCATAAATCAATTTTTACATGGGGTTATATAAGTTATCTCCTTGACTATAAATATTCATTAGAAATAATGAAAAAAATTCCTATATAATGGTATTTTTTTATAATTTTTAGACATCAAATAAATAAAATTATTTATGTCACAATAATGATGCAGTGTTTACCTCATTAATGAATGATTTAAATAAATAAGATTATAAAGATTAAAACAAATCTAAAACCTGTCCAATTATTATTAGATGATTTTATTTCAAATATGAGTCATCTTATCTTCTACTTTAATTATTTTTTAACCTTTAGAAACTGAAAACCATTATATAATAAAATAATATTTTCAAACTTTCCTAAAGAGCCCCTCCTCCACCTTATAAAAAGACCTCACCTCTAACCCATTACTCACACCTCTCTATACCCTTGGATTATTAAATATCTGCCCAATTAATCTCCTTAAATCCCTCTCTTCCACCTAGAATCCTTACCTTAGGTAGAAGGCACTTCAAGTAAACTTTTTGGTTCAAACCAAAGGGAGTTACCCGATTTAAAGGTAACATATTCTCTTAAGTTATTTTCTTTTATTTTATTTATCCAACCCCCTAAACCCATTATATTAATCTATTTTATAGAAACACCATTATCCTAAATATACAAGGTTGTTTTTATGAGAATTATTTTAACTACACTTACACACACCTCCATCTAAAGGGTGAAGAACATATTGTTTCTGTGGATGACGAACTACTGCCTCACGAAACGATGATTGTTCGATTATCTCCTACTACCTCTCATGGTGGCCAATATGATGGAAATTTATTTATATTTGATATATGTTATGTTTATTTTTTCTTTAAGATTATTTATTTTTAATTTATATCATACCTTTATGGTTTTCATTATGGGTAAACGTGATAACTTAATTTGAGGAAGTGCGGACTACTGCCCCCTCAAGGTGATATGACTCGTTCATGACATATGTATAACATATAAAGGATGGAGTTACTGAAATTATATTTATTATATTATAATGGAATTATAATATACCTATGTATCATTAATTTTTTATTCCATTAAATATGAAATATAATTGAAAGTAGCGTTCATGCGTACGTACAGCTTATCATCTCCATGAACGGTGCATTTCATTTCTTACCTCGAAATGTTTTGTACTATTATAAATAAATATATATACTGGATATATATGATATATATGATATCTAAATCATGAATATAATTCTGAAGATAATGTAATTTTAACCACATGGACAATTTATAATTATAACAAGTTCATTTTTAACTCAAGTTCTGAACATCGACAAAATGTCTGATATGAACTCAAATAATTAACTAATTGTTATATAAAGGTAATAAGTGATATAAAAGGAATAATAAAATTGAAAAATTTTCTTAATCAATTATAAATTAACTTAATTTTATTATTCATGAGATTAAAGAACGAATGGGTCAAGTCGGACATGAGGTAAGGGAACTTCTTAACCCAATTTCCATTCTTTGGGTTAATCTTCTCTATCTTGTTTATGTAGTTCTTTGATTATGTGAGAAATGATTTTGTATATACTATATTTCATTTATACTGGATTTATTTTTACTTATATTGAATACTCAAAATAGATCTATTTTATTTTCAAAATGAACTTTGTATGGGACTTCGTCTCAATCTCCTTTCATTGAGGCATACTCTGATTTATACATGACTTTCTTTTATATGGTATATGATAAAACCCTTTGACTTTTAATTTCATTAAAAGAGAATATTTTTTCTACGAAGCATTTTACTAAACGTCCAAAGGAATGTTTTGAACATTTGTGGAGAAAATGACCTCTCTGTCACCGTAATTGTTAGTTGGCTTCCTCTATAAGCCTTATTATTTTTAAAATGAAAAAGAAACCCCTTATTCTATTTTTGGGTGTTTTGGTATTGAAAATGGTTTTTAAAATCAATTTATTATTTCAATATATTGAAATTATTTCAAATGAAATGTTATTAGTGAAATATTTATATTTGTAATATTTTATTTGTTATGATTTTATAATGGTACTTGTACATTTTATGGGTGGTTACATGATAAACCAAATGACGGGTGGTGTTGTGATAAACCAAAACAAGTGGTTATGTTATAACCTCCAATGCATTGGATATGGAAGTCGGTCGTATGGCTATTCCATTTAGTGATATGTGTGGAAGTCGATCGTATTATTATTTCATTTAAGTATGTTTATGTCCCAAGTTACCTTTATATGTTATGTATGCTTTCTATGGGTTTTATGGTAATATTTTGGTTACAAAAAGGGTAAGCCATGATCTTTTATTTAGTGAAGAGTATTTACAACTTCATAAAGGTGAAAAGTATTGCTTATGATATGGTATTCATGGTTTACATGTTGTTTTGAAAAAATAATAGTTTTACTTTTTTGTGTATCCCTTACTGAGATTTTTATACTCATCCCATGTTTTTTAAATGTTTTACATAGGACATAAAGTGAAATAGGTTCAAGGATGAGATCAAGGAAAATTCATGTTGTCTAAAACATGGAACTAGACCTGACTCTTTTTTTCAAAGAGTTTTTATTTTATAATAAAATGGAAACTAAGTAAAAGTGTCTACTTTGTAATTTTTGAAATGTAATGTAATATTTATGGCCTAATTCTCTAAAACTCTAAACCTGAAAATATCCTCAATGTGAATTATTCATTTAATTCAAGATTATGTAATTTTTTAAGGCAAGGTCCGTATACATTTTCCATCACCACAATTCACAATTGGATATTATGATGTATTAAATGTTTTTAAATGATATGTATAACTTAATTATGCTTCTATAATTATAATAAACTATCTAAATTCTTACTTTATCATCTATTGAAAAATGATAATGTCGCTCATGTGTACTTGTGGACTACAACCTCCAAGAACTGATGTGATTTTTTTTCATTTTTTTATTTACACAAATGGTAATAAGGATATATTTAATGAATATATATTATATATATTATATAGTAATTATTTTTAAGGTAAAATATTACTTTCCTTTATTTTTTTCAACCATTAAAAAGTGGAAACATCACTCATGCGTATGTCTAGACTATCATCTCCAAGAAGTGATGCAATTAATTTTAAATCACCTTTTTATATGAATAATTTTAAAAGTGTATATAATGAATAAATAGTATAATTATTTGATTCTTATTATTATATTGATGATAAAACCATGACCAAGGTTCAGGTACCGGAACCATCGAACTGGAAAATTCATTGAAAATAGACTAATTTTCACAAGGATGTTCATTTTAATGAAAAAATTCTCAATAAAAGGATAATTATAATTTATAAAGTATTGATACATAGTAAGTTATTGATTATAGGTGAAGGGGATGTGATCAGTTCCCATGTTTGATTAAATGTATTTGGTGTTGTTTAATCATTCTTATTGGGTTCCCTATCTCTATGGCTTCACATGGTCTCCAACGGGTTTATTCGTGGATCCAAAAATGCCCAACGGTCCTTGTATCCAATGATCCATGGACCTATTTTCCAGAGGTAGGTGCTCATTAGGTGATATGGACAATGACACTTAAGAACTCACACTGGTCGAGAGGATGGGAAGTCGGGATCATCACACCCTTTTGGGGGGAATTATTTCCTATTCCGGGACTCTCTTATAGATTTCAGACTTGTTCATATGTTGGAAAATCTTTAGTTTATCCCCAATATAGTATGCATGGATTACCCCTGGGTTGCATGTCATAGGTATATTCAGGGATTCAGAACCTTCTAGATCTGAGGATTACCATCCCTCATTGGATTAACGATTCTGGGGAAGTTTGAGTATTTTTATACAACACTGGTCTCAAGCCTTATAATTAGGTGCTCTATAGTTTATTATCATAAAGGGGGAGAGAGAGTGACTTGAGTTTCTGGACTGAACCCGTAATATGGGCTTCCTATGTTTCCTTATAAAAGGAATCAGAATCCACGTAGTTTTGTCCCACTTAACGGGACACATCACCTTTTAAGGTCGTGTGACAAGGACCCAACCATACATTTTATCATCATGTGGAAAGGACGTCTAGGTGAAAAGTGCCTAGTCAAGCTTGGTGTGGGACTTATGCTAAATCGTCCTAGAGGACTTGAGGGAAAATTATTTCCTAGGCCTGTGTATGATTCTACAAGGGGCATGAGGACACAGTCTAATAAAGATAGATGGGTATCAGACATAGAAGTTGGGATTATTCGTCAGGGAGGTTTCCAACGTATCCCAGTTTGTTTGGAATCAATGTATATATTGTTCTGGAAGGTCAGGGATTACACACATTAGTCATCTATCGAGGGTGTGATTGGAATGCCATGTTGGGGTACGGTTGGGGCTTACATTTGGCTAGTGGACCGAGTTGGGATTGAACCTCAAAGAGGTGTCCTACATACCCTACGTAGGAGAATGGGATAAAAACCCACGTAGTACATTCTACCGTCGTCATTGAATGGATGTCATGACCATCACAAATCTCTAAGCACACATGAGTCATTCTTAGTGTGATAAACAAGATAATGTAAAATATTTAGCAAGCCACAAACTTTTTCCTTACTAAGGGGAGATGAGGAAGACGATGTCAGAGGGGGAGGGGTATGAATCTGAGACTTTCATTCCCCCTAGTGTTGAGGAGGGAAACAAGGTAGAAGTATCATCAATGAAGGTTGTGGTATGGTGATAAAGGGCACAAAACAATAAACCTTTATAGATGAAAGGGGAAAGTCTATTTCCATCTGGTGAGGATGGTGAGGGGATTACTCCAAGAGGGATTCCCTGTTACTGTCTTTAGGGAAGGGGATAAGTGCTCACTGCTGGCGCTCATTGAATGGAAAAGAAATAGGATCCATCAATCCTGAAATGTAGAGAAGCGCAAAGGGGCTCCCAGGCTCAGACTCTGGACTACCGTGGGTATATGAACCTAATAATGCTCTGAATGTCCGTTAAGGAGATGGGGTAACCCCTTTGTCTCTGTATATCATGGGTATGTGAACTCAAAAGGGCATGCTAATGCACCTGAAGGTTTCAGCATGCCTATCTGGTGGCTTTGGGAGAGGCCTTGGCTTAGTGCCAATGGATAGGCTACTGAAGGGATTCGAGAGGATTGGACTGAATTGGAAGGGCCTTATCAGACTCGAGGGATGGAAACACCAAAGGTCTTGGCAGACCACATGTACATATGAGGAGTGGATCCCTTAGTATAGGTAGGTGCTATGTAGATGGAGAGGTCATCCGTGTTCTAGTGTGGTATGCAGACTAAGGGGCATCCCACGTACCAAAGTTGTACGCAGCTTCGGGTTTGTTCTGCATACCAAATTGGTATGCGGCGCTAGAGTCTACTCGAGCGGTGGTGGCAGGGGGCAGCATCAGTCAGGGCTTTGCCCGCGTGGGGAGGTGCTACACGGCGTGCTGGATCGAAGAAGGGTCATAGGCTCCCTAGTTCATGGGGAGTGCATCTACATAGGGTCCATGGTTCATGATTTTCTAATTTTAGGTTCGTGTTTTACCAATTTACTTATGTGTTCTTTAGTTCTTAACAATTCATGCCCAGTTTATACCTATTACTGGTTCGCAAATCAGAACTTCATTGTACACGAAATCATATGCTCCTAAAAGCCTCTTCATTATCCAAAAGCTTGATGCCTTCCTTTAAAGAGGTGATCACCAAGAATCTGATCCTCAATTAGTCGATCCCTTTCTTCTCCCCCTTGATGTCCTTTTATAGAGGGGGGAAGGGGTTGTTTGTATGGTCATGCATCACTTTTTACAGTGGTCGATGATATAAATCCCGACCGATGGATGACTTAGTCAACCTGAGGTTTTCAGGGTATATTGAATGCACCTCACCCACAAACCAACTCGGTCACAGGGATGCTTCACGGCCGTGCAGGGCTCCGCCTCCATTTCGTGAACGACACTGTGTGCAGTGGGGGTCTGGTTCGCTTGGTTCGTGTCTAGTGCAGTTCAAAACTGGGGACCGATCCAGCCTCACTTTGTTATCCATTTGATTGGTGCCCACGTAGGAGCTTCATGTCCATTACGTGAATGACAGCATCCGCAGGTGGCATGGTTCATCGAACCGTCCATGTACCATTGATGATGAACTGGTATGTAGACCGGTTAGGTCCTTTACCATTTCCTCCGAACATTATTCATATTTTTCCCAAATTATTGATGAAGATTGGGTAGATTCTTCCACTTTTTTTAATAGAGTATCTTCCTTTCCTTTTGTAGATTTTTCAGGACCCTACAAATGCCCCCATCGGAATGGGGTCTGATCGAAATGAAGAGGAGGCTATTCTGGATTAGGGTGGTCCTAAAATAATAGTGATTTGTGGTAGAGAGATAGACTGGTGGGGGACCATTCCTATATAAAGGTGTCCACGTGACTTGTCTTTTACCAGTTCCTTCGGCGAAATGCTCTCTCATTCCCTACTTCCACGCACCACCTCCGCATATAGATTCTTTCGAAAACTCTGCTCACGAAATGATCCATACGTTCTATGAACCAATCTCCTTGATATTTACACTACTTCATACCACACTTTGGTTTTTTCAAATGGGACTACGGAATTTTAAAACCACAAATTCGGATCCGCATAAGATAACACTACGCGGCCACCTTGTTCGCATACCAAACTAGGATCGGCGAACTGAACATAAAAAACTATTAATATAGACTTATATTTTAATCCATATCTTCTAAACACGAACTTAACTGAGGCCAAGGTTCACGGTTTCTTCCTTCCGTGGACTGTTCTGTTTGTCAGCTAATGCTTCGCGGGCCTACTCCTCGCAACTTATTTCGCATACCATGGCCATATGTGGTGAATATTATCCACATACCATACCTATAGGTGGGATTTGGACACTACATACCATTTTTAGTATTCGTATTTAGAGCTTCATGTATACATATTTTGTTTCCTTTGTCCACTTTTTCATAGCTTTCATCCAACAATTTGCATTGAACTCACTTTTTTGGCTTTTGGATCTTTCCTCACAGGCTACAATGGCTAACTCACAGACTATAGATGAATTGACGAAGATAAGGGAAAGCAAGGTGATGAATAGTTACTATCACCATCAGAACCACATCATTCCCTGCAACAGCTTTCTGAATGTTTTCCTGACACCAGAGCTCTTAGATTACCCATTATCCATACAGTTTTTTCTTTACGGTTTTGGTCTTCCTGCTGATGTACCTTTGCCGCTACCTGACTCTGACCTCCCTTTCATCCATTTAGAGACACTGTAAGGTCATGAACATGCCAACATTTTCCACAATAGGAGAAATAATTTCCACTCCGATTGAGGAGAACATCTTCATATTGTAAGGCTCGACATGGACTCAGGGAAACCGCAAGTGCCATGATGATGTCCTGAGACTAGATTCCTGAGAGTACCCATCCATTATCAACATCTCCCAAGAAAATGCTAGCGGAATATGGAGCGCTAAGTTGAAGTTTTTTGATATAGTATGCTTTTATTATGAGTGGGCCTAGGAATTATGGGTGCATCAAACCTATCTAGAGTGCCTTGACCAGCTAAAGGTAGTGGTCTTGCACCAGGCAGCCTGGGTGTCTCAGTTTTCAATATTCTCTCCAAGTGAAATTCTTCTGGAGTTGTTGAGCCGTTGGTGTCTGAGTACAAACACCTTCCACCTACTACATTAAGAGGTGGGGATCAATATATGGGACATCAACCAACTTGGATGTCTCCCTATCCTTAGAGAAATTTACAATGAGTTTCTCCCAGCAACTGCCACATGGAATGATACTGATCACATGTCTCCTTTGACATGGAGTTTGTAGGTTACAGTGGATGGATTACTGGGTCATCCTCTCAAGGCTCGTTCCCTCATCCCGTTCGAATCATGGATAAGTTTTTTTATAGATGAATGGGCCTATGCCAAAGGTGCGCCACAGTCTAACTCACCCAACCCATCAATCCCTCCAAACTCCAGGTTTATACTACGGTACCCTTGAAGCAGGGAGGTATGCCTCATGGGGATACAAACATCGGCCCGACGTTTCACCTAAGATTAGGCTAGAAGGTGTCTTCAGAATGTTCTTAATTGGATGTTTATTCCCATCCCATGATGCATAAAACAGGGTTTGGGCATGTACCTTTCTAATGGAAGCCATACTGGAAAAGGGTCAACCCATTAATTTGGATCTTCTTACCCTCACCTGTATTTATGAATTTTTCAGACAGATTTAGGAAGGAAGGTCTCCTCATCATCTCACCAGACCATTATAATTCTTGTATGGGTGGATGGCGGAACACTTACCTTGTTAATAGTATCGACATACCACACGGGTTCCCCATTCCAACTTTCACCTGGCTCTTCTCAACATTATGTTGTTTACCCCCGGACTCTGACTATTACTGATGAAGTTGGGATATTGAATGAAACCTCTCATTTATCATTCTCACCAAACCCTTCCCCTTATGGATCATTGAGAGGCGACGGGGGATGTTCCATGGAGGAATTCTCATACCTCATCAATCTTTGAGATGGGATGCTCACCGCCAATATAGATCGAGTAGTTATCTGTGAACCATACTTCCCCTACCGGTTTTCAAGGTAGTTTGAATACCTTCAAAGACTACATTTATTATGGTTGTTCAACTAAGGGGATAATTTCATCATGTGGTTCTTCATAAATCGTGTCTTATGATGATCTATGAGGGTTCTTCTAGAGAGATCATCATTTTTAACATGATAAGGCCCACCTTCCTATCACTAGAGTATGCTCAACCATGGGTTAATTGTTACCCTGTGGAGATGCTGAAGGAAGCAGTCCAGCTTGTACAAAATCGCTTGACCGTTTCCTATCCTATTCCTACCCTGATAACAACACCACACATTCCCTTCATCAAAAGAGGTGCAACAGCCATGCCTTCAGCTTCCGTCCCTTCAGAAACCGAAATGGATATACCTACTACTCCCACTCTCGTGGTGATAAGGCCCTCGATCTGTCATACAAATTATATGAGAGGGATTTCATTAGGGAAACCCATTTCGATGGGGATCGATTTAGATTGCTCCCCTCCTATAGATATTGTATGTTATCTTGATGAGACTAGCACCAGCTAAGCATTTCCGATCATCTTGGAGGCCACAGTTATTCTTTCGCATCTGACTCCAATTGTTGGGACATACGAAGAAAAATAGGGTCTTCTACCTTGGGTGACTAGTCTTAGGTCCCTACCCACTCCTACAACAATGCTTCATGTTTATAAATATGTATCATTAGGGAAGGATCGAAGTTTCAGTTCCACATCGAGACACCAGGAAGTGCACAAAGAGGCATGGTGATAGTTATTTTCTCTCTCTGTGGAGACACCTCTGGACAATTTCACTGACGAGGGTGACAATTTTCGGTGGTTATTTGCTAAGCTGGGTTCTTCCATCTATAACTATCAGAACCTTTACTTCCTTATTTTCTAAATCTTCATTTATGGGGAAGACCTCATCTCTTGCAAGGACAAGCTGGACAATTTTAATTATTCTTATAACAAGGTGGAAACCTTCCAAGATATTTCTAAAGAATTGGACCATCTGACGGCTGAGGAGGTGAAGGCCGGTGATTTGGTGGTGGCCCGAGAGGAGTAGTTTCAGGAATATGAAGCCCACACAGCCAGGTTGAGGGGGAAAACTAGCCTCTTCGCGCACTACTTATGAAGCCATCCAGAAGAAGGGGTGGGACCTTAAAGCTCTCCTGGAGTGGGTGCATCTGATGGTCAAAGACAAAACAGAGGAAAGGGATTCCTTGGAAAAGACCATTGATAACCCATGACAATCACTCACTATCCTTTTGGAAAGGGAGAATTGGGCCTTGTTGTAGTTCTGTCCCAATGTTACAACTTGTACTCCTCTTCTTTTTTTGTACTATATAGAGACTCTGAATTGGGGATTTTCCCCCATTTTATATGAACTCAATGAAACATATTTGGCTTTTAAATGTCACTTCTCCATCTCTTCCTATCAGCATTCTTTAAATCAAGTGTTATTTTTTAATCAATGACTTGAAATCAGAAAACTGAGATAACTGAATCGAGCTCTAATTTTTTTTCCTGAGCCAAGGGCTCAGCGAGTGTAGTTCGGCTATTTCTAGGGTTTTATAGGAAAACCCAAAAAACATTGTGTCTCTTATGATGACACCCTCATTTTTTCCTAGGACCATTTAGTGTGGACCTAGTGGGTATAGCTCAGCTTATTCTTAGGCCGCACTTTGTGGGTTTTCGATCTAACGGGATTTGTGCCTCTTGAGTTTTTATTTCTCAATGTTTTGCTGAGGCCATACAAGGTGTAGGCCTGGCGAGATTACACTCGTATTTTTTCCAAGACACCCTTTTTGGGTTTTTGTCTTGGTGAGGTTCATACCTATTTTTGTGAGCGGTTTAAGGTCCCATAAAAAAGACTATCATTATTGATATTTTAGGAAGAATAGTTTTGACTAAATGTGGTGGGGTGGGGGCCCGATGGGGTTTTTACAGATTGTGGATTCCTATATACCTTTCAGACGTATATGGGGGAAAATTTTCTACTTAAGTTTGAACAACCTGCAGGGCATACCATGGGGCATAGGGTCCATATGGGCGTACAAAGGTATGAAAATCATCACCTAAATAAGACAGGCATTTGGTATATGGGCCATGGGAATCATTATGCAAAGACACTGAGGGCATGGTATGCTTGGTCGTACAATGTTGTCCTTAATTCAATGATTGTCCATTTCTGATGGCCGAGTAACTTCATAGAAGTTGGGATTATTAAAAACACTAGGTTTGCTCAAAAGGGACATGGTTTTTGAAAGGTTTTAGGGACATTCATATCAATCATGGATATGGATATGAGACCACTCCTACACACAATTGGTTGTTGTGAAGGAGGGTTAGGGCTTGACGTATTTTAAAGTCTTGTAGTTGGTACATTCTTTCAAAATGGAATGGATTTCCCTAGTTCTTGGGAATTTAACATGAAATGTCACACCATACTCAGATGTGATTGTGGAAAGGTTTGTAAACTATAGCTCAGAGAGTTTCTAAATCCCAGGATGGATATGAGGGCTCAGAGGCCAAGAGGCATTTGGAAAGAATAATTTCCTAAGCAAGACCTGCCTTTGGTAGACGGTCCATGGGAAACAATATGCATAGACGCTAGGGGTGTGGTATGCATAGTTGTGAAAAGGTGTTCTTGGGTCAGTGGTTGTATTCCCCCGATAACTGGGAAAATTTAGGGAAGATGGGATTCCATAACACTAGGGATGGTTTATGGGAGTTCGGTTCATTCTGGTTACAGAGTATGATTTATGATCAGGGGTGTCTGGACATGGGAGAGGCATTTTGGGTTAAGATATCCTAGGAATGGGGGAAGTCACCTTTCTCATTCATGTGTGAGATGATGATTCGTGCAGTTCTGACCTGTGCACCGAGGAAGAGAGGGAATCCTCTTTTCCTGACTGACCCCATGAATATTTCATTCAAGACCATGTAGTTAAACTTCATATAGAAAAGAAGGAGGGAATTTTTTTCATTTTTTTAAGATAGTATGCATTTTAATGACATGAATTGAGGACAGTCTCCGTGCAATTTAACATCATGCAGTAAGGATGAGCTCCGTGTAGTTTACTTTTGACTAGAATGTAATTGGATCTGAATACCCTAACATTTCCAAGATGTGGGAAGGATGAAGATAGTGTAAACTATGATTATGGGGCCTCTTGGATCAGGATAAATGATATGAGGGCTCTAGGTTCGTTAAGCATACAAGAGTAGGAAGATTGTCTCCTGGGGATGACTTGGATTTAGTAGATGGGCCTGGGGAGATCAATATGAAAAGTTATTGAGGTCATGTTATGCATAGTCATGAAAAGGTGTCCATAGGTTGATGAACTTCCATGTCCAATAGCCTTTGAGGTTTATGTGGATCCATGATTATCCGAGTCACAGAGTATGAGGTACGAAAAGGTATGTCTGGTCATGATAAAGATATTAGGTCGTATTTGTCTCTGAAGCTTAGGAAGTTCCCTACACTAACTTACCCTATGCATGGTGTACACTTTTATTCCGTGTATTTTAACGTCATGCGGTAAGGACAATCTATTCTTAATTTAACGGTCATAGATTTTAGACCACTATTGGATGATGCTACCGTTACCTATGGGATGATCGAATTAGGATGCACTGGCATGCTTTAGTCATAAATAGGGATGAAGGTGTAAACTATAATCCTAGGGTCTCTTGAATCATGAGATGTGGTGTTGGTGCTCTTATTCCGGTAAGTGTATAGAGATAAGAAGAGCGTTGCCTGAGGAAGACTTTCCTTTGGTAGATGGGCCACGGGTGATCAATATGCAGAGCCATTGAGGGCATGGTATGCATAGTCATGCAAAGGTGTCTGAAATTCGATGAAATTCCACTTCTAATGGACATGAATTATTATGAAGATCTGGGATCTCTCATGACATGAGGTCTGGTATATGGGGAAAGATGTGTCTGAGCATACGAGAAATAACTATATTACAACTGTATGTTGGGTTAAAGCAGCACAGCTCTGGCATTATGTTATGGTTGCAAACTGTCATAGGAACCATGAGTGGATACATATGATAACAAGGTAGGGTCACCCTAAGAACATCTATATGTGAAGAGAACAAAAATGTAACCCATTTCTATGGAAATTTTTGGATCGGGAAATGTGATATTGGGGATATGGGGTCGGTAAATGTATGGAGCTAGGAAGAGTGAAACCTGAGGAAGAATTGTCTTTGGTAGAGGGACCAGGTTCGATCAATATGCAGAGCCACTGGGGTAATGGTATGCATAGTCATGTAAAGGTGTCCATAGGTCGATGACCTTCCACTTCTGATGGCCATGGGTGATTATGAAGATCCACAATCCTCTGGGTCATGGAGTCTGATGCATGGTAAAGATGCATCCAAATGTGCATGGAGTGTTATAGCCATGGTTTACCATGTATCCGGAGTGGATTATGACTTGTAACATGAAGTTTATCATCATGAAACAAGGACTATTGTCGTGCAGTTTATCGTCTTGCGGTAAGGACAATTGACGTGCAGTTTATCATCATGTGGTAATAACGAAGAGATTTTTTTTAAATCCATGCAGTTTAATGTCACGCGGTAACAACAATGTTGAACTGACAAGAAAAGAAAAAAAGGGTGTCATGAATTTTAGTAAGAATGGTCTCTGTTCAGTTCAGCATCATGCAGTAAGGACAGAGGTCATCATTTTTTCGGGGGTGGCTGGGCCAAGATACCGAAATCCTAGCGTCGCTATGTATCCTGCAAGGGTAGGAATCAAGTCGCACGTTGTTCTCAAATCCTATGTAATTCAAAGGGGATTTCTAGTAATTCTGACACATTCATAGGTGGGGGGAAATTTTTTCATTGTTGCTGGGCTAGGATAAAAAAATCTCGGCATCGCTATGTATCCTGTGAGGGAGTGAATCAATCCGTACGTAGTTCTTTGAACATGGAATAGTAGATAATGAATTCCAGGAGTTCAATGTTTCCTCAGGTGATGAAATTGTCTCTCTATGCAGTTTAAAGTCATGAGAATAAGAAATATTTCTCTTATTTTAGGGTCATAGAGTTCAGACCGGTGATACACAGCTTGTTATCATGTCACAGGGGCAAATTACTGTGGAGTTTAACATCATGCATTAAGGACGAGTGAAATTTTTAATTTAACATTTCGCAGCTTGGAAAATTTACTATGAAGTTTATTGTCATCCAGTAAGGACATTCAGGGATTGGGAGTTTAACGTCCTATAGCTCAGAAAAATTACTATGCAGTTTATTGTTGTGCAGTAAAGACATTCAGGTTTTGGTAGCTTAACATTCTGCAGCTCAGATGATTTACTGCTCTTATGGTTACAAGAAATATTTCTTCAAAAATTTCATGTTTTTAGTAGTAGTGGTGAGCTAGTCATCCATGGAGATCAGGGCACATGATTCATTATATTAGACCTTGTGTTTGATATATGGTCCCTCCCACTTTGGATTTAGCTTCGGTGGCTTCTTTCCAGGTATCATCAGGGTTCAGAGGACCAATACAAATTCTCCTTCGAGGAAAGACCGAAGATGAACCTTTTTATTGAAGTCTCATGTGAGGTTATGAAATACTTCTAGGAGGTGAAAAGTGTGCAACCACTTCTCAAACATTCACTCCAATTCATCAAATCACTTTTCTGATTGCTCATCATCAGATATTTGATCACAAATGGAAATGCTGAGTAACGAAAATTGGAGTTCAGTGCGAAGAACTACTTCAGTTCCATATTGTAATGAGTATGGAGTAGCCTAGGTAGCGGTGCGAGTTTGGGTTTGATAGACCCACAAGTCATGGAAGAGTTTTTCTAGACATGAATTCTTGTCTTTTTCCACCATTTTTTGGAGTATATTAGATAGGGTCTTGTTGAAGGCCTCTATCTGTCCATTGGCCGCTACCTGGTAGCAGGATGAATGGTTGGTCTTGATACTATATTCTTGGTATAGTTTCACTAATTCGGCAGAGTAGAATTTGGTGTTGTTATACATCATTTTTCTATGAGAGACACCAAATCTGGTGATGATAGTGGCTTTCACAATGCTAACGAAACTTCTTGACCCAACTTCTTTAAGGGGTGCAACTTCTTCCCACTTAGAAAAGAAGTCGATCACTGTGAGAATATATTTGAATTGTTTGACCATAGCGGGAGGATATGGTCCCATGACATCCATTCCCTAGAAGTAGAATAACTAGGAGTACTCAACTTGGTGAAGTAGCTCCGAGGGATGATAAATGAAGTTTGCATGAATTCGGCAGGAGTGACATTTCACAGTAAAGTTCACGCAATCTCGTGACAGGGCAAGCCAATAGTATCCAAGCCTTCCAATCTGATGAGAAATCTTGGATCCCGATAGATGTGCTCCACACACTCTAACATGAACTTCATTAATGATGGTAGTAGTCTCCTCTCCATCAATGCATCTGATAAGGACTCTGTCAAGGCCTCACTTGTAGAGGACCTTCTGTTGGATCGTGTTTCCATATAGGAAAAAATTGACTGGCCTTCTTTGTATTTTCTCTCTTCTAGCCCTATCCGATGGAAGTTCTCCCCTATGAAGTTAGTTCATAATGGGGGTCATCTAGCCAGTAGTAGAAGAATATGGCTCAGGGAAAGGGCTGAATTCCTCAATTTCTTCCACATTAGTTTGAAAAAACGATAAGACCGTTAGATGTTGAGATATGTTGATAACTGCTTCATCCTGATCTGGGTTATCTAGGGTTGTGGAAAAATTAGCTAACGCATCGTCCTGGGTATTCATAGACCGGGGAACATAGGTCAATGTTTATTCTTTGGGGAACTCTACCATTAACCCTCGTACATGGTCCAACAGGGGGATCAGATCCTACTTTTTAATAGAATAGTCACCATTGACTTGATTGATGACTAGTTCTGAGTCGCCTTTTACATAAAGGTGTTTCACTTGCGCTTGGAGTGTGAGATCTAGACCTTCAATGAGTGCCTGGTATTCCGCCTCATTATTTGTGCATCCTTCTGATGAAAGGAAGGAATATGGTAAAACCACCTACTTTGGGGATATGAGAATGAATCCCAAACCCACCTTGTTAAACTTGGTGTATTCTATTCTTTTACCTATATGGATTCTGGATGCACCATCAAAGTACATTTCCCACATTTTGGAATCCTTTTGGAAAAAGAAGATGTCTTTATTGGGGAGTTCGATATATGATGATAAGGTCTCAGTTGAGGGATGATCTACTAGAAAATCTACCAAAGCATGGACCTTGATAGATTTATGAGGCACAAACCGAATGTCAAACTGTTGTAGGATGACTGCCCATCGGGATAGGCATCCGGTCACCATTGGATGGATAAGGATGTACTTCAGCAGATTACTGTGCGAGATCAGATGGACTTCATGATGATGCAAATAATGTATCCACTTCTGGACCATGAAGACTAGAGGAAAACATCTCTTATTGATATTTGAATATCAGTTCTCAGTATGAATCATGGTTTGATTAAGATAATAAAGGTTGTTTTCACTACCGACATCATTCTTCTATGCGAGGACGGCTCCTAGTGACCGCTCTAAGGCTGTCACATGTAGGATAAGTGGCCTTCCTTCAACCAGAGGCATAAGCACCAGTGGACTCAAGAGGTACTGCTTGAGGCTGTCAAATGCCCCTTGAAAATCATCTATCCATTAGTAGGTAACTCCCTTCTTCATCAACCTAGTAAATGGAAGACATTTCCCTATGAGGTTAGCTATAAAACACCTGATATAAGACAAGTGTCCTTGGATTCCTCTCATATCATTGAGGTTGTAGGGAGGTGGAAAACCAAGGATTTCATTTTTCTTCGCAGAGTCGATTTCGATGACTTGATTCCATACAAAAAAGCTAAGAAATTTCCCTGAGGTGTCCTCAAAGGTTCATTTCAAGGGGTTCATCTTCAGGCTAAGTTTACGAAGTTTTCTAAAGATGGTTTCAAGGTCTGACAGGTGATATGAG
Organism: Viscum album; assembly: GCA_963277665.1. Lineage (NCBI taxonomy): Eukaryota > Viridiplantae > Streptophyta > Magnoliopsida > Santalales > Viscaceae > Viscum > Viscum album. The sequence continues at coordinate 826,260,187 of OY728133.1, read as the reverse complement.
CACTGCCTTGATTTTACCACCAATTCATCAACATAACATTTGATGAACTTCCATAGGAACAGTTTGAAAATGTGATGCATGGCACGTTGATATGTGGTGCCAGTGTTTTTCAGACCAATGGGCATGAACTTGTAGCAAAATACTCCCTAGGGGCCCCTAAAGGTAGTGGATTATTCTTCTTATTGAGCCATTCTGATTTGATTATATCCAAAATAACCATCCATAAAGGAGGGAGCCTCATATCTAGCTGTCGCATTGATCAATAGTTTGGTGATCGGGACTGAGAAATCATCTTTTAGGTAGTTCCAATTTAGATCTATAAAATCGATGAAAACATGGATCTATTTGTTATTCTTTTTTATGGGGACTATATTGGTCAACCATATTTTATATTGGACCTCCCGAATGAATTATTCTTTGATTAGTTTGTCGACTTCAACCTCTATCTTGGCCGTATGTGTGGGGTACATCCTTATGGCGGCTTTCTTATAACCTTGATGATCTAATGGAAGGCCTAGGTGGTGTGTCACCACCTTAGGATCGAGTCTTGGATTTTCTATGTAATTCCAGGAGAAAAAATCTCAATAATTCCTCAAGAAGAAGGTATATACCTCTTGTTCCTTAGAATACATGGCTTCACTAATGAGAGTGGGTCTCGGGTATTCTTCGGTACCCAGGTTTATTTCCCTAAGTTCATCAACAGTGGTAGAGATACCCTCTTCAAATGTAGAAGGGGAATATCTCAGGTCCTCTTCCTCTTCTTCCCCAAAGTCATGCTCCTTTTCTCCTTCTGACAGGGAGAGAGATCTTGATGTGGGATCTCTAGAGCTCAGAGGCAAGATTTCGCATGGACACTCTATGGAAGAAGCAACTTTCTCTAACTCAATCGGGGAAACCTCTAGAGAGGGAGAAGCATGGGGGTGACAAGCGTCTTATCCTTCTTCCACTTTAGAGAGTGTGGAAGGGATATCTTGAGATTCCAAGTAAGGGGTGTGGGCACCCTTACTCAAGAATTATTCCTCAGATTGAGGGTCATCAGTTGCTTCTCCGTTGTCAAAGTCAGTTGTCACAACTGAGATCATGTGAGTGGATGAATACGCATCCGGACACAAATTCATGCTCTCAACATGGTTGATGGGCAGCACGTGCTCTTCACTGAGATGCTTGAGGTGGTATTTGGGAAACACTTCTAGACCATTTGGGGTGGGGGACCAATCAATACCATCAATTACAAGTGTCCTATCCTTTTTCTCGTAAAATATTGAATTGATGTAATGCGAATCAGAGAGCTCTAAAGAGGCCTTATCATTGTACAATGTCCCACCTTGTCCATTGATACAATATTTGATACACTGGTGGTAGGATGAAGGAATGGACATGTGTTGATGCATCCATGGCCTTCCTATCAGGGCGTTGAATTGCATGTTTTGCCGAACCACCAAGAACTCTGAATGGGCCACAAGGTCACCTAAATGGGCTCTGAGTTTGATTTGTCCCATTGTCTTTTGTTCTCTATTATTATAACCCAAGAGAGTTGTGGCTGAGCATGTCATAATGCCCTTATTGTATCCTAGCCTACAAAGTGTTCGCAGTGGGAGAATGTTGACTCCAGATCCATTGTCGATGAAGACTTTCTGGACTTCAACATCATTTAGCATTCCATACACATATAGGGGTTTGATGTGTCCTTACATGGTGGAATATTCATCCTGATTGATGAAGGAAATCACTGCATTACATTCATCTGGGCTTGTCTTTGTTCAATATATCTCGGTGGAAGAAACATTGGATTGAAATTCATGGGTGCTGAGTAGGGATTCTATGAGTGCCTCCCTGAGGTCTACTAAAAACTCAGGGAATCTAGGATTGATATCTTAGATGGTACTGAGGCCAGCTGCTTTAGGATATCATAATTTTTCTCTAGAGGCTGGTGCTTCTCCATTTGTGGGACCTCTTTAATGGTCACTTTTGGGGCTAGATCATGAGATGGGGAGGGACCGGTCATAGGGGAAAGAGTTGGTGGTGCTTCTGCATTCTGGGGACCTGACCTGGTCAGTTTACTTATGCACCCTAGGCAGCTAGAAACTTGTTCCTCCTCTAATGGGTACCACAGAATAATGGGTCCATAGTGGCTGGTCGTGGGGGCAGGGTAATATTCTTTCTCCTAATGTGTCTGTTGAAGGGCTCTCCCACGATTTTCTTCAATATTGACAGTTTGAGTAGGGTATGACCATAGGGTTGGTTTTGGCCATGGCTGCACCTACCTTGGTATCCCCTGCTTCTGCAATTCCTCTTTCTGGTCCCCTGATCGGGTGTCGAGAACTCAGGTTCATAACCATAATATTCTTCAAATAATGATTCCATTAAATGGATGATGTTGATGGAACCGAAGATTAGTTCCTTGTTCGATGACAGATTATCCTGGTTGGTTGCCTCTGATAGTGCCGTTTGGTAGGTCAGTTCCCGTTGTGTCAAGCTTGAGGTCATGAAATTTGAAAGCTTCAAGGATAGATTTGGCCTTATCATAGACTTATCCTCCTGTATATGTTTCTTCCTTCTCTGATTACACATTGATAACCAGCTTGTGGAGGGTTGTGGGGCTAAGGATAGTGACTGTGTTGCATTAGGAGCTGTTGTAAGTGCAACCGGTTGCTGCAATTGAGCTCAGAGTATTCCATGAACTTGGTTGACCATCTTCCAAGTCATCAAACCATCAAATTTCTGCTCCCTTTTGCTAACTTTTTTCCACTCCTCCCCCTCATCTGGGATGGTGGCAGAAACATATGATATGTGTGTCAGAGGTGGTCCTAGCTTGAACTGCCCTAAGTCCACCATCTTTCTTAGGAGTTCATTGAAGACAAATAATTCCTGAATATTGTGTCCCAACATCCAATGGTAGGGACAATGATCCGGTTGGTTGTTGAGGACAACTTCTTCAGGCATTCTTGGCTCTCATAAGTGGAGAAATTTTAAATTCCTGGCGACTATGAAATAGTCATAGAGTTGGTCCTCTCGGAATGATTAAACATTATTTCTTTGTTCCAAAAATTGGCTTCACCTAGGTTTCATTTGATCGTCTCTCTAGGGCAGAGGCAGTATTTGATACATTGGTGACCCTTAGAGATTTAGTGAAGGCCTAGGCGGTGGAGCAGGTGTGGAGGCTGGCTTGAGCGTGACAGAGGATGCTTCAGCTCTACCTGCTCTTTTTGTAGGAGCATGTGAGGATATTCAGGACTTAAGGTTCGTCCGCTGCAAGGAGTCTTCGATTCACTGGTAAATAATAGAGAAATCCTAGAATCTGGTGGGACATTTTACTAGTATGAGTGGTTTTCACAGCTCATCTCAGAGGTTGTTGATTCGTATAGAAAGAATCTCATCCTGGGGTAAACGCATGTTCATAGAGTAGGTCAAACCCTTCTATCTGGTGATGATGTATGAGACCCTCTTGTTCTCCCTCTATTTTCAATTCATGAGGTTGTTAACCATCATCTTGGGAAACGTTGAGCTGAAGTGGAACAAGAATTGATGCTGAAGATCCTCACATCATTTTATTGACTGAGCTGGAAAACTTGTATACTAGACAAAGTTCAAACCTTGTAAGGTTTGTACGAAGCATCTGAGTTTCACTGCTTCTTATTATTTTGTATTTCCCATCATAGGGTCCCAATAAGATGCATAGTGCATCAAATATTGTTTCGGGTTGCCTAAGCCATTGAATATATGGAATATAAGACTTCCAAAATTTGGTGGAGGCTGCGTGCTACTCACCCTATCTGGGTAAGGCTTTCACTCTGGTTGTATTGGAGTGCGCCGGTCTTCCATTGCTTCTAATTGAGATGTCAGTGCATCTATGGTGTTGGAAAGACCCTGGTTTACATCCTTTTGGGCCTAATCTCGAACAGGTATAGACTGGGGTACAACTTGAGATGTTGGATCGACTTGTACCTGAGGCACATATGCCATCAGTGGTACCTTCGGAATATTTATATGTACTCACTCCAGTTGCTTCCTGAGTGGAGGGAAGTCTTGGTATGCTTCTAAATCCATGTTTAGGTAGTTGGATGGGCCATGTGTCATGCTGGTTGGGGGCCCTGACCTTATTTCATTTGTTAGTGAAAACATTTGTTGTTGAGGCATACTTGCTGGAAGTGCGTATTGTGACTCATCTTAGGGAACATATTTGATAGGATAGTTTCTCTAGAGTAGCTCGGTGTTAATCTGCCTTAATTCCTTCATTTCCTTCTCTTATCGAGTGAACCTCTCTTCGAGCGTGAGAGGCTTGTTTGTGTTGGGAGGAGGCAGGTTGAGGAAAACATAGCCTTTTTTTCCTATCTCTATTGGAAACTCGCTGGGGAAGTGAAGGGGGATTTGCTGAATCGGCCAGGTTCAGGGCGACCCTCTAGTTCCAGGTGTGCACGCCTGCTGGATCATTGTAAATCACAACCTAAATGAAACCATATTCTCCTGATCCATCCATATTTTCATCATCTTCAGTTCCATCCATGGGGATAACATCCATGATGATGATAGATTCATAATACAGGGTGGAGGAGGTGTCATCTTCTAAGTAGGAAGTGGACCTTCTACGCCTCATACTTGTTTTCCCCCTTCTTTCACGAGATTGTCTTCATGTATCTTGACAAAGGGTGATGCAGAAGGGTCCTTGGTCAAACATTATGGCATGTATCCCTCTTGGAGGGGATGATGTTTCAAAGGAAAAGAGTGGACAATAACCTCCTCTTCTGACTATCCTCCCTAAATGAGAGAATACTGATTCTTGTGGGGGAGGTTGTTGTTGAGGTAAAAATTCCCCCAGCCCTGGGGGCTGAGGTTGGCTACATTCCTTGGGAATTGTGCCTCTTCACATTTTTATTGGTATTATGGTGTCATTTGTTGTTAAAAGTGCCCCCAGCCCTATAGGCTGGGGTTGATCCCGTATTGTGGTAGTTTCTGCTCCTATCGCTTCCTGGATGATCTCACGTGCTCCCATTCGACGATGAGTCAGACTTGGTGTCGAGTTCACCTGTGAATTACTTCCTTCTGTGGAGGAAAGCACTGATCGTGGATTGTCTTTTATTAATCGAGAAGCCTGCCAAATGTTTTTGGTAACCTAATTCAAGAGTCCGTAAATGGGTCACTCTTGTTGGACCTGACGCATTTGAGACTCACTCAAGGCTTGTTTCTGTCATATGTGACACCTCTCCTGAATAGGGACTTCATTTGATTATATTATTGAAGTGATGGCATTTTGAAACCTTACAATGAACGGGTTCTTCTAGATGGGAAGTTGAGTGAAATGCAGAGCCCCATGTTCTCACCATCCACGGATATGAACTCCCATCAGAGCATCATCAATAAGGTGACGCAATTTTTGCAGTGCATAGAGTATGGTAAACTCAAGGTCCCTTTTGCGCCTCTCTAATCGTGGTCATCACACCGAAGGAAGGGCTTCTAGGTCAATGTGATGCAAGATCTCTCCTATTATCTTGACATGATCTATATACCCTTTATATGGTAGGAAATTTAATTTCAACTGGTGAAGGGTTTTCCAGATATTAGAGCGGTTGTCATGTATGTTTACTTCTGACAACTCTCTAGGTATGTCAAACTGAGAGGTGGTTGTGGACCAAACAATTACTAGTATATCATCCATGGCTAGCCATTTCCTCAGGTTCAGTACAACATCATGTGCCTCCGCTAGCGATTCCTCTACTTGATTAGACTAGTTTAGATTCTCATTGACATTATGATCTGCGGTAGTGGGGCTGGCATGGATCGATTCGTTATGTGGGCGGCTCCAAGGTGGATCATAAGATGAACGTGGTATGAGATCATCTCTTGATTGAAGAAGTATGTCATTGATAGTTGATTGGGAATCTAACATTCTCAATTCCCTCCTTCTAAGAGCCTCATCATAGGAGGGATTTTCTATATTTGATTCATTTGGGGGAGGACCTTCTTGTCAATATGATATGTCACCACAGGGAGGACCTCCGCAGTTGGCACTGCAGTGGTGAGGGATACCATCGCAGCATGAATTCTGAATACCAAAAATAATTCCATAGTGCATACCCAAGGGAGGACCTTCAGAGTGGACTACATTAAGGGGAGGACCTTCTTGTTGTTCAAGGCCATTGCGGGGAGGGCCTTCGCAATGGATGCCATGGTGGCGAGGATGACCATCATGGTTTTACATTCGGTGTGCATCATTCGGAGGGACTTTAGGAAACACTGCTACAAGGGGAGGAACTTCTTGTTTCTTAATACCACTGTAGGGATGACCTTCTCAATGGCGGCCATGATGGCAAGGACTACAATCATAGCTGTTGTGACGACAAAGACTACCATCACAGTTGTCGCAGGTAGAATATCTATGGGGAAAACTCTAGGGAGGGCCTTCAGAATGTTCCGTAATGAGGGGAGGGCCTTCTTGTTGCTTGACGTCTTTGCGGGGAGGACCTCCTCTATTATAGCAGCGAGGACTACCACCATAATCTGATGCATGGTTGCGTGAAATATCATTGCAACGTAACCCCTGGGGATGACCTTCAGGGCAGGTCATGTAAAGGGGAGGACCTTCTTGTCATGATGAGACATCACTATGGGGAGGACCTCCGCAGTTGAAACTATGATGGTGAGGACTACCATCATAATATGTGGTCCCACTACATGGAGATTTTATATAGTGTATACCTTGGGGAGGACCATCAGGTTGAACTGCAACAAGTGGAGGAACTTCTTGCTTCTCGTTCTTTGGGTCACGTGGATGGCTTCTACGACTTTCATCAAAAGAGGAACTCTCATGATTGATCATTATATGCCCATGAGGGAGGCCCTCATGGGTGCTCTAGGGAGGACCTTCAGAGCCACTGGTAGTGAAATTTTAGGGAGGATCTTCGCAACTACTACTACAACTCGCATAGTTTGGTAATGAGTTGGTAGGATTTTGATCCATTGAGACATGTTTGGCGGTGTTGAGAACCCCAGCTTTCATTAGAGCGGAGTCATGGACCCCCCCCCCTTATTTTTTGGATGCCTTTAACACGTTCGAGGCGCTCTCTTATGGGCAGCGGGGACAGTCTGCTGTTGATAACAGCCATCACCTCTGGGTCCCTATCTAATTGGGTCCTTTGATGCTTCCGGGATACACCGACGAACATATTGAGTTTTTGAAGGGATATATGCCTACCCTGGAGCATCCCCCATGATGGAAGGATGTCCCCTAGTTAGAATGAGTGAGTATGCTCAATTTGGTTGCCCTTGTATCACGGGATATAGCCAACAACCCTCTTGGGAAGAAGTAGGGATCCAGATCTTCTTTGAGGTGGCTATCTCGTCTCTTAGATGAGTCACCTCAATTGGGGAGATAGGCTCACAGTCCTGAGTTATTGCAGTTCCTACTGATGCAATTACATTCTGGAAAGTTTATAATAAATAATGTGGGATTGATACCTACTCCTCTATCATTTCCAAGTTATGTAGAGAGACATACTTGGATGGAACAGGTATGAGGTCCCATTCCACTGTTAGATTAGGAATGTCCTACTCTAGTCCTCTAATGGTCAGTTAATATTGATGATTCTCCTGTGTCTAGGCAAGTGAATGAGTTTTCCCCTATGCTGGGATATTCCAAATTACTTCTCCATTTTCCACCACATCGGGATGAAAAAATTTACTTGCATCCATAGGGAGTTGGCCCTGAATATGTTGGTGTCCCACTGTATTGAGTCAGTGGCCTTTGTTGGCAGGGAGATGTGCCTACCTATTGATCGCCACCATATCAGGATGGTGGGAATCAGAAGCATCTACATGAAGCTAGTCCTATAGGCATTGGATTTCCACCCTGTCTAGTTGGTGGGCTTCTTGATCTTGGGCAGGGAGAGGCACCTACCAATTAGGTGACATCCTGTATGTGAAATGGGATTGACAAGGCTCAGTGGGGATGCACGCCTGCTCATAGGTTTCCGCCATGTCAGGATGGCAGGCTTTGGAAGAGCGGATAGGTGCATGGGCCTACCTGTGATATGTCTTCATGTATGAGTAGTAGAGTTCTTCCTTAGGAATGAGGGTGATGACCTGTTCCTGGTTGTATGTTCTCCACCCTAGGTAGGCAGTCCATGAGGCCGGAGCTCGGGGAGCATGGGCGTGGATCCTCGGGGTGGTATCTTCTTCAAGGTGAGGATATGAGGTCGCGGCGTAGGTGTGACAACATATTCCAGTGGGGGCCTTCGAGTGGAACCCCATTCTAGTGGGGATGAAGTCATCATCATCGACCACATCTACCTACCTAAGATAAGGGAGTAATTAATTGTCTCGTTCTAGGGATAGGCTCCCGAAATGATTTGAGATGGCTATAGGGGCTGCCTGGATCTTCTCCCTCAGTTGTGGATGGGAAGGTGGACGACGAGACTTAGCCGACTGGAGGGTGTACATAGCCACCTCCATTTTCAGGAGATAACTATTCAGGTGGTATTCTCATATCATTGCATCTGAGACCCAACATAGAAGATGTTGGGTGGGCGATGGGTTCTTCTGTCGATTGAGATACTCGGTCTGCATGTTGATAATCGTGTGTATCTATGAATTCCTTTGTGACTCCATTGGATTGAAGGAAGCTCTACAGTGTACCTGTAAAAAATTTTGAAACTAAAAATAGAAAAACCCGTCAACATAGCATCTCATAATCCCAGGTATAATTAATGACCTTTCTTGGCCCTCCTTTTGAGCATAAAAGGGGGCATGAAGTGGGATTATTTCACCACCTCAATTGAAGGAAAACAGCCGGGTCCATTTTTGTTTTGGTTGGAGAATGAAAAATATGGCTCGTTGGATATTAATCATCCATTTATTATTATGGTGAATTTTAGATTAGGGTAAATCTATCGTGTTGGTTAAAGATTCACGTCGAGTTCACCATTTTCGTTTCACAACAAAGGAGACATGATAGGTTCCCATGTCTGATTAAATGGAGTTGGTGTTGTTTGATCATTTATAATGGGTTCCCTATCTCTTTGGATTCTCCTAGTCTCCAATGGGTTTATTTGCGGAGCCAAAAATGTCCATTGGTCCTTGTATCCAACGATGCATGGACCTGCTTTCCAAAGGCAGGCACTCATTGAGTGATATGACCAATGACACTTAAGAACTCACATTGGTCGAGAGGATGGGAAGTCGGGCTCATCGCACTCTTTTGGGGGGAGTAATTGCTTATTCCATGACTCACTTATAGATTTAATATGTGTTCATATGTTCCAAAACCTTTGGTTTATCCCTAAGAATAGTATCCATGGATTACCCATGGGTTTCAAGCCACGGGTATATGTAGGGATTCAGAACCTTCTGCATTTGAGTTTTACCATCCCTCATTGGATTAACAATTATGGGGATGTTTGAGTTTGTTTAGAAAAAACAGGTCTCAGGCCTTCTAATTGGGCACTCTATAGTTTATTGTCATCCAGGGGGGATAAATAGTGACTTGAGCATCTGGATCAAACCCATAATATGGGCTCCCTACATATCCTTATGAAAGGAATTAGAACCCACATAGTTCAGTCCCACTTAACGGGACACATCACCTTTTAAGGTCGTATGACAAGGACCCAACCAGACAGTTTAACGTCATGTGGAAAGGACGTCTAGGCGATAAGCGCCCAGTCATGGTAGGTGCAGTACTTACGCCGAGTGGCCCAGAGGACCTAAGGAAAAATGATTTCTTGGGCCCAAGTATGGTCCTTATATGGGCATGAGGATATAATCTAATAAGGATGGATGGGTATCAGACTTGAAAGTCGGTCTTATGCCTTAGGGAGGTTTTCTATAAATCCTGATTGGTTGGGAATCAAGTTATACATATTTCTATAAGGTCAGGTATTACATGCAATAGTCACTCATCGAGGGCATGATTGGAAGCCCATGTTGGGGTTAGGTTGGGGCTTACATGTGGATGGTGGCACAAGTTGGGATTGTACCTCAAGGAGGTGTCCTACGTACCCTGCTTAGGAGACAGGGATCAAAACTCACATAGTTCACCATACTGTCATCATTGTATGGACACCGTGACCATCACAAATATCTAAGACCACATGAGTCATGCTTGGGGTGAGAAACAAGAGAATGTGAAATATTTGGAAATACACACACCTTTTCCTTACTAAGGAGATATGAGGAAGATGACGACGAAGGCGGAGGGTGGAGACTGCGAGACTTTCATTCCCCCTGCTGTTGAGGAGGGAACGAAGGTAGAAGTCACATCGACAGAGGCCATGGTACGGTGATAAAGGGCACAGAATAATAAACCTTCCCAGATGAAAGGATAAAGGCTATTATTGTCCGGCAAGGATGGTGTGGGGCTTACTCTAGGAGGGACGCCCTATTACTCTCTTCAGATAAAGGGAGAAGTGCTCACTACTGGCACTCATTGAATGGAAAAGCAAGAGGGATCCCTTAATCATAAAGAGTAAAGAGTCGCAAAGGGGCTCCCAGGCTTGGACACTGGACTACCGTGGGTATGTGAACCTAGGAATACTCTAGATTTCTGTTCAAGGGATGGGGTAACCCCTTTGTCCCACCTACCGTGGGTATGTGAACTCAGGAGGGTGATCTAATGTGCATGAAGGTTTCAGCATGCCAGTCTGGTGGATTTAGGAGAGGCCTTGTCTTGGTGTTGATGGATAAGATACTAAAGGGATTATAGAGGATTGGACTAAATTGTATGGGCCTTATCTGACTTAGGGTATGGAACACCAGAAGGCCTTGGCAGACAACATGTGCATATGTGGAGTGGTGCCTTTCACGTAGGTAGGTGCAACGCAGATGGGGAGGTCGTTCGCATACCAGTGTGGTCTCCGGACTGAGGGGAATCCCGCATACCAGAGTGGTACAAAACTTTGGGTTTGGCCCACATAACAAATTATTACGTGGCACTAGAGTCCACTCGAGCGACGGTGGATGGGGGAGGTTTTGGTCAGGGCTTTTCCCAAGTAGGGAGGTTCCATTCTGCACGCTGGATCAAATAAGGGGCATAGGCTCCCGGGTTTGTGGGGAGTGCATCCACATAGGGGCCATGGTTCATGGTTTACCAATTTTAGGTTAAAATTTTACCAATTTACTTATGAGTTATTCAGTTCTCAACAATCCATCCCTAGTTTATACCTGTTGCTGGTTCGAAAATCAAAACTTCACAGTACGCGAAATCCTAAGATGCCAAAAGCATCTTCCTTTTCCCAAAGCCTTATGCCTTCCTTCAAAGAACTGATTTCCAAGAATCTGATACTCAATCAGCCAATCACTTTCTTCTCCCCCATGACGTCCTTTTATAGAGGGGGAAAGAGTTGTATCTATGGTCATGCAGCACATTTTGCAGAGGCCCATGATAGAAAACCTAGCCTACGGATGACTTAGTCATCCCGAGTTTCATGGGGTATATTGAATGCACCTCCCCCATGAACCAAATTAGTCACAGGGGTGCTTCACAACCGCACAAGGTTCTGCCTCTGTTTTGCGAATAACGTGGTGCGTAGTGGGGGATGGTTCACCTAGTTCGCGGCTGGCATGGTTCAAGACTGCGGACCGGTCCAACCTCACTTCACCATCCATTTGGTTCACGCTCGCATAGGAGCTCCGTGTCCATTTCACGAACGACAGCATCCACGGGTGGTGCAGTTCATCAAACTGGCCACGTAACATTGATGCTGGACTATTACACAGACTGGTTAGGTCCTTTACCATTTCTTCAGAACATTATTCATATTTTTTTTCCAAATTATTGATGAAGATTGGGTAGATTCTTCCACTAGTTTTAAGGGAGTATCTTCCTTCCTTTCTGCGTATTTTTCAGGACCCTATAGTTATGTATGAATATCTTTATTTAATATATTTATAATTAATATATTTATAATAATTATATTTATTATATATGATATATGAACATTTACAAATCAAAATGGGACTTAAGGTAAGTGGATTTCTTATCTCATTTTTATTTTTATAAGACATAAGACATATTCTCAACTTGTTTCCCTTATGTGGTGTATATAATACCCAAGATTTTATTTTATTATTATTCTCATGAAAATTATGGGGATTTAAAAATCCATCTAATTTTTTTTTTCTTTCATGAGGTTTTGATTTGGAAGTTAAAAAAGTGGTAAGGGTTTGTCGTATGAAATTTTCTTTTTTGAGACATATGATTTTTTATTAACCTATATTATTTTATGAGGTTTATATTAAAACCCTTTGACATGTTATATATTTAATATCCTTTTTTATAATTATATTTAAAGTTTCGTTTGATGTTATTATTTCACGGGGCTTACGATTCAAAAGTTACCAAAGAATTAAGGGGTTTATGTTTCAATCTCATTTTAAATTGGTTTTCATATTCTTGAATTTCCATTAAGGGGAATTATATGATAATTATTAGATAAATAAATTTTATCTTATTCTCATATGTTTATTCGTGTAATTTTAATTCAATGGTACCATTTTATTATCTTTTGTACTTAAAATGAATTGGAAAATGTATTTAAGAGAAATTGATTTTATTTTCACTTTAGTCGGGAATCTTTTTCTTCAATGTCAAGGTTTTCTTTAAAATGGTTTCAAGAATGGTTTTATAATTATACTTTGTTTTTTAAATTCATTTTTACCAATAAATTTAATTTTTATAAATTTTTCAATGGAATCTTCTTATCATTTTCTGAATGAGGTATTTTGAATTTTTATCAAAAATGTGAAAAGAATATTTATTTTAACATATTTGGCATGAATACAATTTTCGACCATCATGACTAATAAATGATTTTAATATTAATCTATAAGTTCCCATTGTCCTTTTAAAATAATTTTTTTCTATTTTATATTTTAAATTTTTATATTTTAAATAAGTGATATCAAAATAAAAAAGGTTTTATCCTCAAGAAATATTCTAGGGATATTTTAATGAACATTTTCATCTATAATAACATCATTTGATATAAATTATACATTACTGGGGATATAATCTAATTATATAATACTTATTATTTTTATGGATGGTTTATGAATATAATGATTATATTTTTATGAAACTATATTATTTTTTATGGATTTTTCTATGATGAAATGATGAAATGATTATGAAACTCATTTTCTTTCCATGAGTCATGATACGATGATATAATGAATGTTTTATGATTTTTTGGAACAAATATGTGTGGTTTCCATTATGTTATTGGTAGTACCCAAATTATATATTGTAACAACCTGAGATTTTATGAGAATTATTCTTTATAATTTCATTTATGTATTGTGTTGTACGCGACACCAAAATTATCTTGTTCTATTTGCAACACCGTATACACAACACTATTCTTGGTTCGTGTTACACAAAATTTCAAGTTCGTTTTGTGGAAATTATTCTACGCAACATAAAGTATAGATTTTGTTTAATGTATAAATGAAATATGGTTTGATTATGTAATACGCAACACCAAACGGAGCTTTCACTACACACAGCCCTGACTTGGCTTGCATTACACGCAATCAAGACCTTCCTTGATAGCGTGTGTAGTACGCAATACTGAGTTTCACTAAACAAGATATTATTATAATATTATTATGAACTAGCCGTTATGAATAGTAATACACACTTTTTGAAATTTTATAAATTTTATCTCTGAAAATGGACTTAATTTTTGGATTCTGAATATCGAAATTAGCCTAGGGTGAAATTTTGGTATTTTTCTGAAAACTTTCAATTTTTGATGAATAGTGAAAACACTGGGTTACTATTTAAAAACCGACTTTTTATTTAAATAATTATTTATTTTATTTAAATTTATTTTAAGTCAAAATTGATACATAATACCTATATAAGTTCAATTTAATTCATTGGAATCATTTTATAATAATTTTAGATATATAAAAATTGTATTGAACTTTTCACCATCTTTTACCCACCTCCTAGGAGAATTTGGAAATTCACATAAAACATAATTTTACAGCATCTATTAGTGTAATTTCAAAAATCAGAGAGACAAGGTTAATATAAAGGACAAAAATGTGGTTCAATGAGATGAAAATAAGTTTTGGTGAATAGTAACTTTTTACTTTTATTTACCACGGTTAAGAGTAAATAAGGTAATTAAGGGTAAAAATGATATTATTATTACCCTAACACATGTCCTTATTCTATTAGATAAGTGTAATTCGACCAAAAAAACCTTAGAAATAAAATATTACCATTTAGGTCCACATGGATTAGATTAGGACATTTATTATTAATTTATTTAAAGAAGGGTTAAAATAGTTAAAATCAAAGTTTAATAACTAAATCATTTTTAATATAGGGTTATACATAAGATAAATTAGAATATAAATATTCATTAGAAATATAAAAATATTTCCTACTTAATGGTATTTTATTTATAATTTTTAGACATTAAATATTTTAATTTATTTATGACACAATCATGATGTAATAATTATCTTATTAAAGGAATATTAACATAATTGATGTTATAAATACCCAAATAAATGTAATTAGAGACTTTTTATGAATTAAACTAATTTTATAGGTTAATATGACATGTTATTATTGATTTAATTAACTTTTTTCGAAATAATCATACTTTTATGATTTTTACAAAAATCAATTACCAAATAGTGTCTAAATTGACATAAAATAGTTTTTTTTAAAAATATTATATTATTATTTGTTATTATATTCCTAAAAATCTAGGGTCGGCCAAGATAATTATATCATGATAGTTGTATCATTAATGGACCACTTTTGGGTCTCTTGTATGTATATGGTAAGTTTATTAACTATATAATATAAAAATACAAAGTGACATGGTAAATGTCAATCTAATTAACTAAGAGTTAAAACTAAATAATAAGGTTAATATAATGACCCAAAACTATATAAAATATATTTTTTGAGAGTATTTTGACACATAACCACCTTATATTAGAAATAAGTCAATTTTTAGCTATTAAAAACCGAATATGACTTTATTATAAAATAATATTTAAAGTTTTTTCAAAGGTTCCCCTCTTCTCCCTTATACAAAGGGCACCCCTTCCCTCTTCTCTTCACATCCTTTTGAGCCTTGAAGCTCATCCAAACCCTACCCATTTATCTTCTCCACTTCCCTATAAAAATTCTGGAGGTTCTGTTCTTCTCAAAAGATCAACTCTACTTTCTTTTAGAGGAAGCTTAAAGAAGGTGCGTCGAAGAAGAGGTAATCTCTTCTAACGATTCTTTCAAGTTTCTTTCTTCTTAAACTTCTTCTTATTTAGTTGTTTAATTATAAAGTAATAACATAAGTATCTCTAATATACTGATATGTTATTATAAATATGAAACAACCCTATTTCACCTTCTATCCATCCTATGGAAAATGAAATCACCGCGCGTGCGTACGTACGGAATACCGTCTCCACACCGTGGTGTAATCTGTTTTTCAACCACCACCTTACTTGGATGGGTATAATGGTGTAAAGAATAACTATATATGATTATTATAACATCATACCGATTCTAATATATTATATAATCCCCTCTAATTCCATTCAATAAATATGGGAACGATATCAGCGCTCGTGCGTACGTACGGATTACCGTCTCCACGACGCGATGAGATTCATTTTCCATGTTAACAATTCAATAATGATTATAAAGTATGTATAAAAAGTAATCATGAAATATATTAAATAATAATTCTACTTGATTTATGTATATATATATGTATTTCATCTACTTAATTCAATAAGGAAACAAAAAAACAGTGTTCATGCATACGTACGACCTACCATCTCCATGAACGGTGTATTTCATTTCATTTATCTATCTATTATATATATATATATATGTACTGAATATATATACGATATATAAATCATGATTTAAATGCTGGAAGTAAGTAAATCAGGATATAAATAATAATATCAAGAACAACAAGTCGAAACACATACGATAAATGAAACGATTTTACCCAGAACGTTGTTTTAACATGGAATTTACAAAAGAACAGGTAATATAAAGTCATAAGTGAACCATATATGATATCATAACAATGAATATGATTCTGTAATAAGTCAATGACATTATTTAAATCATTATACAAGAGGTTAGGATACATAAGAAGCATATCAGACGTAAGGTAAGGGATAATGTTGCAATCTCAATTGTTTTTTATCCGAGATTGCTTATACGTAAGTATTTACTAGGGTTATATTTATCATCCATGACCAAGTTTTATAAAAATGTTTTCATGTTTGTTTAAAGTAATTTTTACCCATTTTTGACTTTGACTACATGGTATGTAAGGAATATTTTTTTGTTTACCATATGAGGTACTTTTTGACTTTTTCGGCAAAAGTACGAGAAGAATGTTTTTTTAACTTATACGGCATGAACGAATTATTACGATTTCATAACACCTTATTTCCATAAAGATTCCTATACAAGATTTCATTATTATTTTCCAAAAAATCCTTTAATTTAAAATTTCATGTCATTTTGTGAAAATAAAATGATTTTGAAGAAGAAAGGATATTTTCCTCAAGAATTCATTTCAAGCGTTTTATCAAAACCATTTTCCATATAAGATGAAATTATTTAATATGTGTATGTTTCAAGTATAATTTATCTATGATTTACATGGTTTCACTTTTATTATGATGAAATGATATCCATTTGTTTAATATGGATTATGTTATGATGGGATGGTGTTTATGAAACCCATTTTATTCTTTAGGTTATGATGAATGATTTATGTTTATGTTGTGGCACACATAAGAATGATTTCATTATGAGATGGGTGGGACCTATATCTCCCTAAAATTCATTGGGTAAAGATTTATATCTCATGAGATAGACATGGATGTAATGGTAAGTTAATCTGGTTCAGTAATACAGGACTGGAATGAGGAGTGAACTCGTTTCAGAAAGGGACTTTGTCCACTAAGATGGTCTTGGCAGCAATTCCTTGGCTACTATAGAAATCATATGATGTGCTTAATGGTTTCCAAAATCACATGTTTTATTCCCATGCTATTTTATCATGAATAATGTTTCTTTATTATCTATGCCTTATGTACTTCCATGTTTTATGTCGTTGCCCAAGATTTTGATGTTTAAACATTATGTTCATGTTTTTAATTTCAAATGTATATGGTTTGTTTTATTTTCTTCATGCTTACCCTTACTGAGAATTTGAGCTCACCCTTTATATGTTTTCTTTTACCCAGGATTTAAAGAAAGGTTTTAGGTAAGAAAGCCAAAAGGGGAAGATCTTTATGGGAGATGTTGAAGATCGTTCACCATGATTAGAAGATTACATTCCGAGTTTCCAAAGACACTAAACTATTACGGTCCTTGTGTGTCTGTTTTTGTTATGTATTAAGTATTCCGAAAAAGTAATGTAATGTCCATGTACGTCAATATTTGGGTCTCTATAGTTGGTATCATAGGAAAGGTTTAGTTAACCTTTGGAAACTAGGATGTGAAAACTTTAGTTAGATCCCCTAGATATATTTATAAGGTATGTTTAGGGATGTCCCTAAGGTTAAGTATAGGTATAGGTTATAGTCCTAGAATTATGGTAATGATATTATAATTAAACCTAATATGTTAGATATCGAAGGTACTCTCCCTTTATTATGTTGTTTTCCCTAGAATTATTTTTTCCTATCACACTATTCTTTTTGGGTTTTAGACGATGGCTAGAACCCGAAAGAACCGTGTTGATCAATGTAATGGACAATGAAATGATTTTACTCTTGAACAAACCAATTTTATGGGAGGTGGAGTGAAAAATCTTATTATTATACTTACACAAGATATGAATCATTCTGGACTTCCAAATGAGAAGAGAAGGGAACAATATTCTGTTGAGTCCTTCATGAGGCAACGCCCACCTTCTTTCAGTGGGTCTTCGGATCCACTTGTTACTGAACAATGGATCAGTACCACTGAAAAGATATTTTCAGTTCTTCAATGTTCTGAACATGATAAAGTCATCTTAGCATTATATCGTTTATAATGTGAACCTGATCAATGGTGGAATCTTATTAAGAATAAGAGTCCAAGAGATGAAATTGAGTCTATGGAATGGGACGAGTTCAAGAACTTATTTTTCAATAAGTACTTCCCTCGTATTCTTTGAATAAAGATGGAGAATGAGTTTCTTGAACTAAAGAAAAATGATAATGAATCTGTTGGTATATACAAAGCTAATTTTACAAGGCTTGCAAGGTATGCATCTGGCTTTATCATCCAACCTGAAAGTAAATTTGATCGATTCTTAAGTGGATTAAAACCAAGTCTTCGAAAGGAATTAGCTATAAGTGACTTCAGTAGCTATGAAGAAATTGTGTGTTGTGCTATCAAAGTAGAAATGGAAGTTGGTGTTACATATCCATCTCATGGTTTGGACAAGAAATGAAAGATGGAGTTCAAGGATAAATCTCAGAACAATGGTGAAAAGAAGATGAATGTTTCTTTATGCTCAATGTGTGGAAAGAATCATGGTGGAGATTGTCTTAAAGGGACTAGAAAATGTTTTAAGTATGGAAAAGAAGGTCATTGATCATCTGAGTGTCGAATTAATGGAAAAAGGGTTGCTAATGATGTGAATAAATAAAAGACTGTAGAGAACGCACCACCAACACTTCAATGCTTCAAGTGCAATGAAATGGGGCATTATGTTAATCAATGCCTTAATCCAAGGGTTAATGATGATCGACATGAGCAAGCACTTAAGGAAAAAGACAAAGGGAAGTCACATGTGATCACTATTGGAGATGTTGAATATGACAACGATGTGGTGGAATGATTAAGTGTTTATGTAATGGGATTCCAAAATAATGTTGTATATAGTATCGTGGAATATTGGAATATTTATGTATTGGTCTATTGTGGTTTTCAATAATTTTATGGTACTGGTAACCATGGAAAGTGATTGAGATATTTTTGGAAAGAAGATGATATGCACATAATGAAGGGATAAGGAGAAAATGAAATGTTTGACAGTATTCATGACCTCATGAATGATATAAATACAAAGTTATATCATGGTCTGAGTATATAAATTTTTTAGATTTTGGTATGTGGAAAGAGTTAACTTTTGACAGCATTCATGTTTTCACTAAGGTTCAATGGGTATTCATTTTTCAAGAGAATACATGATTAAGGTATTCACATGATTGGAATGTGACCAACAATATATATGAGGGATAAATGATGGTATTCACATGCTTGTTATATGATCTTTTTAGTAATCGTTCTCTTTATACTATCAGTTTGGAAAGAAGTATTTTGGATAATTATAAATATTCGAATGGATTATGTTGAACATAAGTTAGTATTGTTTAAGGCTAGGATATTTTTTTCGATATTATTGATAGAATTTTATAATAGTATAGTATTAGAAAAAGGAAAACCCATAGGAGGGGCGACAACCTGTCGCGTCGGACAAGTCTGTGGGAATCGAACCCACAACCGAAGTGCGACAGGCCTTTATCACCTACCACTGGCTTACAGGAAGTCCCTGGTTAGTAGAAACTAGTTTTATTTTATTAAGAAGGATGATAGATGAATTATAAGTCCATTTTGAAACCATATCTGATTAATCTCACCATAGATGGACTTATATATATAACTTTTTCTAACCCTATGCTTGAGACAGATGGAATGACCTATCATTCTATCTCACGATCTGGTAACACTTTGCGAAAGACAAATTCAACTTTATTTCATTAAGAGATGAAGTAGAAATTGTTTGAGGCACGAGCAACATTGATATTGTACCAAAATCAAGTAAGTATTTATTTTAATTCAAAAATTATTCAACTTTAGGGAAATGATCTTGAAAACCAAAAATGTTGTCCTAGTGCCCTTATATCCGATGAATCAGATGGTACCCTAGATCATCACAAATGTATGGCTTTGTGATTGTTGGATTTTTCATAGCCATGTTCTATACCACTCTCCATCAGAACATGACGGTCAGATTTCTCTTCCATATCCATATTTTTACCTATATTATTCTATGTGGAAACCCAGTGATTAGTTAATTTGGGTAACTGTTAAGTTTCATACTTTAGTTTTTAAAGATAATTTTTGGTATTCCTTTTTACGATGTGGGTTTCTATGAAAGAAACTTTCAAGTAGTAAACCATTTATAACCCCGACGAATTTCGAGGGAGAAATTCATTTTAAGGGGGGTAAAATGTAACAACCCTAGATTTTATGAGAATTATTCTTTTTAATTTCATTTATGTCTTGTGTTATATGCGAAACCAAAATTAGCATGTTCTATATACAACACTGTATACGCAACACTATTCTTGGTCCGTGTTACACAAAATTTCAAGTTCATTTTGGGGAAATTATTCTACGCAACATTAAGTATAGATTTTGTTTAATGTATAAATGAAATATGTTTTGATAATGTAATACACAACACCAACCGGAGATTTCACTACACGCATCCCTGACTTTGCTTGCATTACCTGCAATCAAGACCTACCTTGATAGCGTGTGTAGTACGCAATACCAAGTTTCACTAAACAAGATATTATTATAATATTATTATGAACTAGCCGTTATGAATAGTATTACCCACTTTTTGAAATTTTATAAATTTTATATTTCAAAATGGACTTCATTTTTGGATTCAAAATATCGAAATTATCCTAGGGTGAAATTTTTGTATTTTTCTGAAATATTTCAATTTTTGATGAACAGTGAAAACACTGGGTTACTATTTAAAAACCGACTTTTTATTTAAATAATTATTTATTTTATTTAAATTTATTTTAGGTCAAAATTGATACATAATACCTATAAAAGTTCAATGTAATTCATTGGAATCATTTTATAATAATTTTAGATATATAAAAATTTTATTGAACTTTTCACCGTCTTTTACCCACCTCCTAGGAGAATTGGGAAATTCACATAAAACATAATTTTACAGCTTCTATGATTGGAATTTGGAAAATACGAGAGACACAGTTAATATCAAGGACTAAAATGTGGTTCAATGAGATGAAAATAATTTTTGGTGAATAGTAAGTTTTTACTTTTATTTACCACGGTTAAAAGTAAATAGGGTAATTAAGGGTAAAAATGATATTATTATTACCCTAACACATGTAATAATTATATTGGATAAGTTTAATTAGACCAAAAAAACTTTAGAAATTAAATATGACCATTTAGGTCCACTTGGATTAGATTAGGACATTTATTATTAATTTATTTAAAGAAGGGTTAAAATAGTTAAAATCAAAGTTTAATAACTAAATATTTTTTAATATAGTGTTATACATAAGATAAATTAGACTATAAGTATTCATTAGAAATCTAAAACGATTTCCTACATAATGGTATTTTATTTATAATTTTTAGACATTAAATAATTTAATTTATTTATGACACAATGATGATGCAATAATTATCTTATTAATGAAATATTAACATAATTGACGTTATATATACCCAAATAAATGTAATTTGAGACTCTTTATGAATTAAACTAGTTTTATATGTTAATATGACATTTTATTATTGATTTAATTAACTTTTTTTGAACTAATCATGCTGTTATGATTTTCACAAAAATCAATTACCAAATAGTGTCGAAATTGACATAAAATAGTTTTTAAAACAATAATTATATTATTAATTGTTATTATATTCCTAAAAAAGTAAGTTTAGGCCAAAATAAATATATCATGATAGTTGTATTATTAATGGACCACTTGGGGGGTCCCTTGGATGTATATGGTATGTTTATTAACTATATAATATAAAAATACAAAGTGACATGGTAAATTTCAATCTAATTAACTAAGAGTTAAAACTAAACGATAAGGTTAATATAATGACCCAAACCTGTCTAAAATATATTTTTTGAGAGGATTTAGACCCATACCCACCTTATATTCTAAATAAATCAATTTGGAGCTATTAAAATTCGAATATGACTTTATTATAAAATAATATTTTAAGTTTTTCCAAAGGTGCCCCTCTTCTCCCTTATAAAAAGGGCACCTCTTCCCTCTTCTCTTCACACCCTTTTGAGCCTTGAATCTCGGACAAACCCTGCCCATTTCTCTTCTCCACTTCCCTAGAAACATTCTGGAGGTTCTGGTCTTCTAAAAATACCAACTCTACTTCATTAAGAGGAAGCTTAAAGGAGGTGCGTCGAAGAAGAGGTAATCTCTTCTAACGATTCTTTCAAGTTTCTTTCTTCTTGAAATTCTTCTTATTTAGTTGTTTAATTATAAAGTAATAACATAAGTATCTCTAATATACTGATATGTTATTATAAATATTAAACAACCCTATTTCACCTTCTATCCATCCTACGGAAAAAAAAATCACCGCGCGCGCATACGTACGAAATACCGTCTCCATGCCGTGGTGTAATCTGTTTTTCCACCACCACCTTACTTGGATGGGTATAATGGTGTAAAGAATAACTATATATGATTATTATAAAATCATACTAATTCTAAGATATTATATCATTTCCTCTAATTCCATTCAATAAATATGGTAACGATATCATCGCTCATGCGTACGTACGGATTACCGTCTCCACGACGCGGTGAGATTCATTTTCCATGTTAACAATTCAAAAATTATTATAAAGTATATATAATAAGTAATCATTAAATATATTAAATAATAATGCTACTGTATTTATGTATATATATATGTATTCCATCTACTTAATTCAATAAGGAAACAAAAAAAAAACAGCGTTCATGCGTACGTACGGCCTACCGTCTCCATAAACGGTGTATTTCATTTCATTTATCTATCTATTATATATATATATATGTACTGAATATATATATGATATATAAATCATGATTTAAATTATAGAAGTAAGTAAATCCGGATATAATTAATAATATCAAGAACAACAAGTCGAAACACATACGATAAATGAAACGATTTTATCCAAAATGCCGCTTTAACATGGAATTTACAAAAGAACGGGTAATATAAAGTCATAAGTGAACCATATATGATATAATAACAATGAATATGATTCTTTAATAAGTCAATGACATTATTTAAATCATTATATAGGAGGTTCAGATACACACGAAGCTTATCGGACGTAAGGTAAGGGATAATGTTGCAATCTCAATTGTTTTCTATCCAAGATTACTTATATGTTATTATTTATTGGGGTTATATTTATCATCCATGTCAAAGTTTTATAAAAAAAAATTCATGTATGTTTAAAGTTCTGTTTACCTATTTTTTACTTTTAATACATGGTATGTAAGGAATCTTTTTTTGTTTACCATACGACGTACTTTTTTACTTTTTCAGAAAAAGTACGAGAAGAATGTTTTTTTAACTTATACGGAATGAATGAATTATTACGGTTTCATAATTCCTTATTTCCATAAAACTTTCTATACAATATTTCATTATTATTTTGAAAAAAAATCCTTTCATTTAAAATTGCATGTCATTTTGTGAAAATAAAATGATTTTGAAGAAGAAAGGATATTTTCCTCAAGAATTCATTTCAAGCGTTTTATCAAAACCATTTTCCATATAAGATGAAATTATTTCATATGTGTATGTTTCAAGTATAATGTCTATATTATTTACATGGTTTCACTTTTTTTATGATGAAATGATATCCATTTGTTTAATATGGATTATGTTATGATGGGATGATGTTTATGAAACTCATTTTATTCTTTGGGTTATGATGAATGATTTATGTTTATGTTGTGGCACATGTAAGAATGATTTCATTATGAGATTGGTTGGACCTATATCTCCCTAAAATGCATTAGGTAAAGATTTATATCTCATGAGATAGACATGGCTGGAACGGTAAGTTAATCCGGTTCAGTAATATAGGACTGGAATGAGGAGTGAACTCGTTTCAGAAAGGGACTTTGTCCACTAAGATGGTCTTGGTAGCAATGCCTTGGCTACTATAGAAATCATATCATGTGATTAATGGTTTCCAAAATCACATGTTTTATTCCCATGCTATTTTATCATGATTAATGTTTCTTTATGATCTATGCCTTATGTACTGCCATGTTTTATGTCGTTGCCAAAGATTTTGATGTTTAAACATTATGTTCATGTTTTCAATTTCAAATGTATATGGTTTGTTTTATTTTCTTCATGCTTACCCTTACTGAGAATTTGAGCTCACCCTTTATATTTTTTCTTTTCCCCAGGATTTAAAGAAAGGTTTTAGGTAAGAAAACCAAAAGGGGAAGATCTTTATGGTAGATTTTGAAGATCTTTCACCATGATTAGAAGATTACATTCCAAGTTTCCAAAGACACTAAACTATTACGGTCATTGTGTGTCTGTTTTTTTATATATTAAGTATTTCTCAAAAGTAATGTAATGTCTATGTACGTCAAGCTTTGGGTCTCTACATATATCCCTCTAATTCATTGGGTAATAAGGGATATATCTTGAGATAATAAGAACTAGAATAGGGAGTGAACCTAGTTCAATAAGGGACTCGGTACACTATGATATTCCTGGGAGTGAACCTTGAATAAGTATAATATGTAATGGGGATTGAACCTAATCCAATATTATAGTCTTATATGTGAGCCTTGATTAGGGATATGCTTTTATATACTTATGTTTATGCCATAAAATTATGTCTTATTCCAATTTATGCTCTCATGGATAATATTTTTGATCCCTTCGTGATTCATGTCTTATGATCTTCCATGTTTTCTTCCATGAATCATATTTATGATATATGATTTTCTAGGTATAGTTTTGTAATGTTAATGTCATGGTATCATGCCCTTATGATCATGTTATACTTAAAATATAATTTAAATATTACTTTTTTACCCTAATTGAGCATTTTTTCTCACCATTTATTATGTTTATTTTCCTCATCATACAAAGAAGTGTTTTAATTATATTATGTCTAAGAAGGGGGATAGTTGTGAAGAACTTAATAGGAGACGATTTATATATTTTATGTACCATTTTTTTATGTATCTATGTTTCCAAAGACACTAAACCTTTACAGTTCTAGCATGGATCTTAATGTTATATCATGAATATTCATCTAATAAGATGAAATATCCATGTCTAAAAATTATTGGTCAATATATTCCATATTTTAATTATATAAAATATTATTCATGATATTATGTGAATATAAATGGAAAAATGAAGAATAAAGAACACATGTATGGAATTTATTATTGATAATTGATAATTGAGAAGTAAATACTTGGTGAAGATTGTAGAACTATTGTATCAAATAGGGTGTAGATAAGATCAACCAATTTTCTATATTTCTATTCATTATTGATGATGAGTAAGGATGGTTCTATTTCCAATCATTTGGTGACTTGTAGTTGAGAAGAAAGAAGGTCAAAGTGTTTGTGTACACACTCATAAATAGTTTTATCATTATGGAATATTTAAAAAAGAGGTTGATAGGAATGCTACTCAGTTGATATTATTCTATAAGTTCAAGACATTGTAAAAATAATAATATCTTATTTTCTATTTCGAATACAACTAGAAGAATATTGAAGATCTTTTTCAAGTACAGGAGTAGAAGTAATTCTTTAATGATTAATGTTTGATTATAAATAACACTCTTTTTTCTATTGAGAAGTGGACGATACCTACCTTGGGAAGTGATTGATACATATCGAAACCATCATGTGTGATTTTTATGCACTTTTATTCACTTAAAATTTAAATATTAATATAATTCATATCTCGGTAACAAACCAAAATAGTAACGAGTAATTTCCCTCATTGAATCCAAACCTTTTTAAAATATCTTTGTTATTTTTCATTTTCATTATTGTTTCATACAGGTGAGTAAAGGATTGAATAAGGTAGGATCATGACTTTAAAATTCATAGAAGTTAATTTCTAAAAGTATTTGTAAAAAATAGGAACCACTTATTCATCCCACTTCTTAGTGGTATATTAATTAATTTGGTATCTTCAGTCTGTATACCTCACGCACGATGATCCATGAGAACCAAGATTTAGCATAACCTAATTGGTTGGAATATTTATGTCTTAACATGTGTTTACTTTAGAGGTAAACTCAGTATAAAATCCTGAGTTTATAAATAATACTCGGTTCGATAGCATACATGATATGCCACATCGAACTTAATTGAACAAATGAATATGATTATTTAAATGTCACCATTAAACTTTCTAGTAGAATGGTGGTAATGAATATAATTCAATGAATTATAAAAATATGGTTTACAAATGTATATATAATAAATTATTTGGTTACCAATCAGTTATAAATGAACATAAAACCCATTTTAAGTATTTTTTTTGAAAAACTATTTAAATGTGCACACATGTGTTTTATTACTAATAAATAGTAAAATCACTCTTATTGAATTATATTAATGATATATATATATATATTAAATATAATATTTAAAATTCATCTGATGTGTTTTATATACATGATATATGAACAAATTCATTTTGTTGCATAAATGGAGTATATTTCAAAAAAATGAATTTTTACCACCTTTTGAAGGTAAACCCATTTTAAATCTAGTTTATATTAAATTTATAAATTTAATTTGAAAAAATAAACTTCTTATTTGTAATATGAGTTTTAGAATTTACTTTTTTTTATTTTTTGATATTTTCTAAAGAACTTTTATATTTTAATGAATAGTGAATAATACAAATATTAGTTCAAAACTTATTTTTCATAAAATTAATTTTCAGAGTTAAATTATGTTTTTGAATTGTATTAAAGAATAATTAAATTATTTGTTATCATTTAATCCAATGTATGTCATTGGGATCAATGTAACATAGAAACTTTATATAAAAAGTTAGTGAACTTTTGAACATTTTTACACTAAAAACTTGTTTTCTTGATCACTCGATGGGATTAATTTTAAATTAATTTCTATGAATTATGTGTTTTCAATTTTTAAAAATGAAATAAATATTTTTAATTATATGTTCCAAATTTAGTAAATAGGTCCCTTTTTTGGCATTATGAATAGTAACTTTAGTAATTATTTTTATTATCACGCCTAAGTGTAAATAGAGAAATTAAAGGTAAAAATAATATTTTAAATAATGTACAATTACCTTAAAACTTGTAATAATTTAATTTTATGAGTTATTTTAGACCCAAATATATTTTGGTTATATTTTATGTCTACTTGGAGACACTTGTAAGACATTATTCCCTTTATAGTAATTTATTTTAAAGAAAAGAAAAAGACGATATACGCATGTATTAATCAATATAAAATTTTTCATATATATTTATTTAGAATATATCATAGAATCTAAATAGTATTTAGAAATAATTTTTATTAAACTACATCATGGTAATTTATTTATATTTTTTTGGAAATAAATAATTAAATTAAATGGTGACACAATGATGATGCAATTATTGTTTAATTAATCAAATAATTAAATAAATGATTTTAAAAATATTAAAATAAATATAATTTGAGTGAATTAATGTCATAAAATTATATTATGTATGAATTAAACATGCTTTTGATTATTTTATGGAGTTTTTTAGAACTTATATTTCTGTTAGGATATTCTTAAAAAGTCAACTAATGAATACTATCAAAATTGACACTATTGATATTTTAAAATAAATAACATTTTCTTAAATGATATAAAATTCATAAAATCAAGATATTAAACCAAATGATTCGTATATGTCTTAAAATTTCTTAAATGACTTATTAATTGGTCTTTTGACATTTTATATTAATAATATTAACCAACAAAGTGTATATTACATGATAACATGATAAAAATTAAATGGGTAAAATAAGGGTTAAAAAAAGACAAGGGTTTAAAAATAATAAAAGCATGTATAATTTTTATTTAAGGAATTTAATTATACCCATAATTATTATTTATTATAAATAAATTATTTTGGGACCATTTTTAATAGAAAATTAATTTATATTAATTCAATAATTTGAAGAATTCCAAGAGTGTCCCTCCCCTCTCTTATAAAAGGGAAATACATCCTAACAATTCATCACACATAAGAACCAATTTGGTTCAGAAAATATCTGCCATAATCCACTCTTAAAATCTATCCCCACATTATATAGGCCTTATTTTATTAAGATCACCCTCTTTATAGGTGTTAAGGTGTTAATCGAAGGTGATCGTCCGAAGAAGAGGTGTCATTTTTAATTAAGTGTTTCTGTTTAATTTCTTCTTCCACTTCCTTAAAATTTTCCCCAAACATGATGATATAATTAATAAAGTATCATCAATATAAAAATATGTTATTATGTTAATATCACCACCTATATCCATCTATTATCTCCATCAAATTGGAAATGAATTAATCATTTGTGTGTATGTGGGAAATATCACTTCCACGAACCAATATAAGTTTTTTTCCATTACCACATCTAAATATTGGTTATAATGATGGAATTAATGTTTATATATGATATAAATGAAATATTTTTCATTATAATAAAATAATATATCAATTACTTTATTACATTCCAAGCACATGAAAATGAGAACGCCATTCGTGCGTATGTGTGAACTATCACCTCCATGAAGCAACGTGATTCATTTTTCATCACCAAATCACATGGATGATATAAATAAGTATATTTAAATAATTAATATTATATTAATGATATTATGATCATTATATAATGATAAAATAATAATTACCTTCTTTCCACAATGACCGTTGAAAAATGAAAACCTTACTCATGTATACGTACAACTTACTGTCTCTATGATTGTAACGTAGTTCATTTTTCATATCCATATTTAATGAATGGATTAAAAATTATGATTGATTTATAATAATAATAATTATTTCATTAATATTATTCTATATATGATGCACCAATGACCTCTTTCACTATATTTGACTTACTGATTTCATTTTGGTCTCCAATATCGAATATCGTCAAAATGTTTTACATGAACTTTCATAATTAAGTAAATGTTGTAACACAATATTAAGTGATATAAAAGGAATAATAAAATTAATAAAGGTTATAAATAAAGTAAATAATTAAAATAATTTTATAATCTTGGAAGATAAAGATCATATGCATTGAATCAGACTCAAGGTAAGGGATTTTTTCGCATTCTCCGTTCATTAAGACATTTTTTTTATTATTTGAACCTTTATTATTTTATAAGGTGTATATATAGCTACAATAAATTTTCATATCATAAATTTATCTATAATTATGTTATTTAATTTTTTTTAAATTTATTCTTTCATATAGATTATTATTTAAATGTTCAAAGTTGTATATGACACTTTCAATGTTTCAAGATTTAATAATCAAATATTTTTCTCTATATAAATATCTTCAATATCATTTTATTAATATAAAAGGATTATAAAGAACTTTTTATGTCTATTTTGAATTTAATTCAAATGTTTCCAAAAATTAATCTTTTTACATTTTTTTATATGGAATGTTTTGATAAACGATAAAAATATTGTTCTATTCTTAACATATATGACGACAATGACTCTTCTGCCATTCTGACTATTATTTTATTTTCATCATACTTTGAAATATTCCATGTTTACATAAATGAAAAATCAAATTTAGATTTTTGTGTGTTTCAGTATTGAATATTTATTTCCAATGAAAATGTATTTTCAATGGAAATAACGTTTTGGTATTAAAAATTGGTTCTTTAAATAAAATGTTATTTTTATCTTGAAGTGTTTTCATATTGTATTAAAAGATTTTTTAAAATGTTTTTGTGATGAAAGTGTTTTTTTAATGATATGGTATTTGAGAATTACAGGAAATGAGTGATCTTAATACCACTTATAATAAGGGTAGATCCCTATTATAGCTCATAGGTGATCCTAATATAGATTATATGAAGGGAGAGAACCATTATAGATATCCATGGCATTGGGTACTCTGAAAGTGGAAGTTGATCGTATGTTTATTCCATTTTAAGGTTGATTGTAAGAGTTCTGTTGTAATGATTTCCCAAGGAACCTACATGACTTTTCTATGCATGTTAATGAGTTTTTAAGAGAGTTTTTTTAATGGGTTGTTATGCTTTCCCTAGACTAATGGTTTACTTTTTTATGACCCTTACTGATATTTTTTTTTGTGCTCATACCAAGTTTTCAAATGTTTTTCACAGGTCTTAATATTTTCAAGGTATAATAAGATTTTATGATGAAGGAATTTAATAAATGTCTTGAAAATAAATTATGTTTTATTTTAAAAGGGTTTCCTTTGTTGGAAAAAATAGATACTGAGGCTAAGCGTCCACTTATAATGTATGGGTTTTATCTGTATTAGTTTTTCCTAATTATATGAAACTATATTATGAAAATATCCTTTAATGTTAATTCTAGTTCAAAAACACTATAATAAGTTCTTTTAAGGTTGAGGCCTTATAGTTGGAATTAGAATATGGTTTAGACAACATTAGAGATTAAGATACTTTCTTAAGGGTTAGGGATATCATCGTGTTTTTATTATTTTAAGGTTGATCATAAGTTCATTGTCTTAAAAACCATTTTAAGGATTTAATTTATGAAATTAAGGTGATTGACAGTATTTTAGGAGAAATTTATTTTTGAGGTAATTATGGGTTATTACATTTTGGGGTGAAAAATGAAAGGCATTAGATAAAATTTAATTTCAAAGAAAGTTATTGTTTTCTTAGGTATTTATAATATTTTGGGAATTTTATATGAATTAAATAGTTTTAGAAAAATGACAACCCATAGTATGGGTGACAACCCATCGCATCTAGAAAGGATAAAATGAATTGAACCCACAACTGAAGGGTGATAAGTCTACATCACATACCACTGGCCAATGTGAAGTTCTTATTAGTATGAATTATTATTTTTAGTTAAATGATTTTATAATGAGGAATAAGTGAATTGTGGGAATAATTTATTTTTCATATTATAAGAATGATTTGGTGATTAATTGATAAAAGTTATTTTGGAACTTTTTCACTATTCTAGGACTCCTATATGATCAAGGTAAATAGAAAACAATGGGATTTTATTTTAGGAATAAAGGTTGAATTATATTTTAGAAGAATATATTATTTTATTGTGGAATTATGGTGATTCATGAAATATTTATAATATCTTGGATATTATGTGAATTTGGAAATTGTATTTTTAGTACGAGACATTAAGAGATATTTTCATTATTTAGAGATAAACATTAAAATTTATCTTGGAAGACAATGTGAAAAAAAAAATTATTGTGGGTGTTAATCATAGTTAGTTTATTTTTTAGGAATTTTAAGGGTAATTATTTGTTTAATGGTATATGTTAAACTTTGGGTGTTACTAGTGAATTTTGGGGATTTAAATCTAATTTTCATTATACAATGGTTTATTACTTTTGGATAGTTATTTTATCTTTTATTATATATTTTTGTTTTAGTTAATATCTAAATATATTAGAAAGATATAGTTAATATTTTTTGGATTATGTGATTATTTAGAAGTTGTTTCTAGTGCTTCAAGTGTGAAAAATTAATCGTCAATACTCAACATTTAGAGAAAAAGTTATGTTTTTGGTGGAAATTAATTATAGGAAGAAAATATACTTTTCATGTATGTATTTTTCCTTATGTTCTTGATACAAGTAATAAAATAATTCCTCAACTCTATAAAAAGTTTCTTACAGCAAATAAATTATCCATTAATTTTTATCAATGGTCTTGTGACCCATCACATGTTTATGGTTTTATGATGGTTAATTTTCCCATGATCATGTTCTATATCACTCTTTATCAGTCTGTAAGAGTTAGTTTTATCTTCTATGTACATTTTTTCCTACATTAAAACCAATTATGTGTTATCTCAAGTGAAAGTCATACTTCCCTTTCTTTTTTTTACAGTAGAAATTTTATTAATCCTTTTTCTGATGTGGGATTTCAATAATAGTATAATGTAAAATAAAAAACCTAGTTTTTTACCTTGAGTTCAAAATTGTGAGAACTTAATTTCAAAACTGGGGGGAAAATGTATCATCCCAATTTTATAAAAATAAATAGTAGGTTCAATATCATACACGATACACCACATATAACTTAAATGAACATATAAATACTATTATTTAAATTTTACCATTAAACTAGTTATTATAATGGTGGGAATGAAAAAGATTAACTAAATTATAAAAATATGGTTTACACATGTATATATAACAAATTATTTAGTGATCAATTAATCATAAATGAAAATAATTACCATTTTAAGGAATTATTTTCTCAAAAAAATATTTAAATGTGCAAAAATGTTTTTTATTAACAATAAATAATAAAATCACCCTTATTGAGTTATATTAATTATATATATATAATATTCAATATACTATTTAAAATTCATATTATGTGTTTTCTATACATGATATGAGAACAAATTCATTTTTATGCTTAAAAGGAGTATTTATAAAAAAACATTTTTAACACCTTTTGATGATGAACACATTATAAATATAGTTTTTGTAGAATTTATAAATCCTATTTTAATAAATAAACTTATTATTTATAATAATAGTATAAAAAGTTACTTTTGTTAATTTTTTTGTATTTTTTTGAGAACTTTTATATTTTGATGAATAGTAAATGATACAAATATTAGGTCAAAACTTATTTTTCATCAAATTTATTTATATTTTTAAATTATGTTTTTAAAGGATTTAAAGTAAAAATAAATCATTTTTTTATCATTTAATCCAATTAAGGTCATTGGAATCAATTTCACATTGAAATTGGATATAATAACATGGTGAACTTTTGATCGTTTTTACATTAAAAACTCATTTTCTTGATCCGTCAACAAGATTAATTTTAAATTAATTTCTGTTAATTATGTGTTTTGCAATTTGAAAAATGGATTCAATATTTGTAATCAGAGGGCAAAATTTTATCAAATAGGCCCCTTTTATTTTTGGTATTATGAATAATAACTTTAGTAAATATTTTTATTTATGGGTAAACAAGGTAATTAAAGGTAAAAATAATATTACAAGTAATATAAAATTACTATAAAACAAGTTCTAATTTCATTGTATCGATTATTGTTGACCTAAAAATCTCTTGGGAAAATTTTATGTCCATTGGGAGCAACTTTAAGGACTTTATTCCCTTCATTGTATTTTATTTTAAAGAAAAGAAAAAGATGACATACTCATGTATTAATAACAAAAACATTCTTAATATATATTTATTTAGAATATATATTCAACTATAAATAGTATTTAAAAATAAAAAAATTTTAAATACATAATGGTAATTTATTTATAATTTTTAGGAAATAAATAATTTAATTAAATAGGGACACAATGATAAAGGAGTTATTGTTTAATTAATTGAATAATCAAATAATAGATATTAAAAATATTAAAATTAATATAATTGAATTGAATTAATCTCCTAAAATAATTTTTTGGATTACTTTTACAAGTTATTGACGATTTAAAGAAGTTTTTATAACTGATATTTCTGTTATGATATTTTTAAAAAACAACTAATGAATAGTGATAAAATTGTCTCTGGATATTTTAAAATAAATAATATTTTATTAAATGATATACAATTTATAAAAATATAAAAAATATAAAAAAAATGATTTTTATAAGTATTAAAATTTTATAAATTACTTATTAATTTATTTTTTTCATTTTATCGTAATAATATTAATCCATAAAGTGTAAATAACAAGATAACACAGTAAAAATTAGAAGGTTAAAATAAGAGTTCAAAAAACAATATGGTTTTAAAAATAATAAAAACAAATATAATTTTTATTTGATTAATTTATTTCGACCCATAATCATCCTATATTAGAAATAAATTTTTTTGGGACCATTTGGAATAGAAAAGTAGTTTGTATTAATTTAATATTTTGAATAATTCCAAGAGTGCCCCTCGCCTCTCTTATAAGATGGCACTACATATTAACATCTATTCACACTTAGAAACCAATTTTATTAATACAATATCTTCCCTAATACATTATTATAATACCTACACAAATTCTAGAGGCCTTATTTTATGTATAACACTCTCCTCATAGGTGTTAAGGGGTTAATCGAAGGTGATCGTATGAAGAAGAGTTATCGTTTTTAATTAAGTGTTTGTCTTTCATTTTTCTTACACTTCCTTAAAATAATTTCCAAACATGATTATATAATAACTATATTATCATAAATATATTTATATTTTATTATTTTAATATCATCACCTAAATCCATCTCTTTTTTCATTCAAATGGGAAATGAATTAATCATTTGTGCGCCTCCACGAATCGATATAATTCATTTTCCATTAACATCTATCAAGACTAGTTATAATGATGGAATTAATGTTTATATATTATATTCATGACATATTTATCATTATAAGATAAAAATATATCAATTAAATTATTAATTTTCATACACATGAAAATGATAAAGTTCCCGTGCCTATGTGTGAACTATCACCACCATGAGTCGATGTGATACATTATTCATCCCCACGTCACATGGATGATCTATATAAGTATATTTATATTATTATTATGATATTAATTTTATAATTACTATTCTTTAATGATAAAATAATAATCACCTTCTTTCCATAGTTATTATTGATAAATGAAAGCATTACTCAGGCGTACGTACAACTTACCATCTCTGTGATTGGAAAATAATTCATTTTTCATATCCATATTTAATGAATTTATTTAAAATTATGATTAATTTATAATAATAGTAATTATTTGATGAATACTATTCTTTATATGATTGAATAATGACCTCTTTGACCATATTTAAGTTACCTATTTCATTTTAGACTCAAATATCGAATATCATCATAACGTTTGACATGAACTTTCACAATTAAGTAAATGTTATAACATGATATTAAGTGATATAGAAGGTATATTTATCTTTAAAAAGGATTTAGATAAATTAAATAATTAACATAATTTTATTATCTAAGAAGATATAGAACATACGTGACAAATTAGACTCAAGTTAGTGGATTTCATCTCAATCTCCTTTCATTGAGGTATTTCTTGATACTATGCTTATTTATTATTTTATAAGGTGTATATACAACTAATATAAAATTTAATATCCATATTTTATATATAAACATGTTATTTAATGTTTTGTTAAATTTATTCTTTCATAGATATTATGATTTAAATGTTCAATGTGGTATGAGACACTTTGAATGTTTAAAGATTTAATTATCAAATCTTTTTCTCCATGTCAATATTCTTGATATTATTTTACTGATATAAAAGGATTATAAAGGATGTTTTATGTTTATTTTTAATTTCATTCAATTTTTTTCAAAAAATAATCTTTTTATGTGTTTTTATATGGAATATTTTGAAAAATGACAAAAATATTATTCTATTCTTAAAATATATGATGGAAATGACTTTTCCACCACAGTGGCCATTATTTTATTTTCATATTCCTGTGAATTATTTCATGTTTCCTTAAATGAAAAACCATATTTATCTTTTTGGGTGTTTTGGTATTGAAAATGGGTTTTTAGTGAAAATGGTTTTTTGGTATATAAAATGGGTCCTTTAAATAAAAGAGTATTTTTATCCAAAAGTGTTTTCATGTGGGATTAAAAGATTTTTCTAAATGGTTTTATAATGAAAGTGTTTTATTAATGATATTATAATTTAGCATTATATGAAATGGGTGATCTTGATATAACTTATTAGAAGGGTTGATCCCCATTATTTCTCATGAGTGATTGTGGTATATCTTATACGAAAGGTTGATCCCCATTATAGCTCACGATAGATGGGTGATATCAATATAGCTTATATGAAGGGTGAACCCCATTATAGCTCTTCAATTCATTGGGTACTCCAAATTTATAATTGCACCATATGGTTATTCCATTTGTAAGGGTTAATGTAATAGTGATATAGTAATAATTTTCCAAGGAACCTACATTATTTTTCTATACATTCTAATGAGTTTTTAATAAAAGGTTTTTCAATGGGGTTTTAGGTTTTCAATAAACTAATTATGGACTTTCTTTATGTCCCTTACTGAGATTTGTTTGAAATATTTTTCACAGGTATTAAGATTGTTAAGGGAAAAGAATATTTCATGGTGAAATAATTGATGACATGTCTTGAAAATAAATCATGTTTTTTTAAAATGATTTCCTTTTCTAGAAAAAATTGATACTCAGAATAAGTTTCCACTTTTAATGTATGGGTTTACATTTAAGAGTTTTTAATAATTATCTACAACTATAAACTGAGAATATCCTCAAATAATAATTATTGTTTAAAAAAATTAAAATGAGTTATGTTTAAGGACTGGGCCTTACACTCACACTTAGTATTTGAGGATTTTTGTTAGTATCACCATTTTAAAATACATTACATGTATATTAAATCCACAACTATTACATCACATGGAATATTTATTATATCATGTTTTATTCATATGCATATTTATGATTCTAATGACTTAGATTTTATATCTCTATTATATACAAAACAATTAATATGTTCAAACCATATTAATGTGTAATCCTTTACATAACATTTAGTCTATGTAACTCACCCAAAAATAGAATCCAAATATATCTACATATATCTAAATGTATAACATGAATAAAGTAAAAAAACCTTTCATATAATGGTTTAGAACCATATGAAAAAAATATCCATAAGAGTAAGAATAGATAGATTGGTACCCAATTACCACGTTTATGATAAGGCATAAGCCTCCTCACTAGTGAGCATCCTGATCTAAAGATTCTCTAATAATGGTTCTTTAATCAATAAGGATATCAATTCAAATATAACTCTAACACTTAATATGTATAAACCATACTCAACCTCTAAATTATAGCTTATAACATTATAAAAATACCAAATTTAAGGTAGATGAAAACTAAACCTTATATTGTCATACCTAACATGTAATGTATGGTAGGATGATTTTATTATAAGTTGTTCAAACTATTAAAACTAAATTATAAAATATTTACAACTTATAAAAAGTTTATATATATGAATACATAAAAAATAATAACTTAAATATATAAATAATTCAATTATTTAACATGAGATAAAAACTGAGAAAATCATATGTATTAAATCCACTTTTGAAATAGTCTAAATTCATGTGAATTTGGCATGGTCCCTTTAATCATATGTTAATTATGGTTTTTGAATATTTTAACAAAGAAATATATTTTGAAAATTATACTCAAAATGGGTTGTACTAAATTTTTGTGATATTATCAAATATTTTTTGGATTTAAAGGAATATCCTTTCACTAAATTGTAGTAAAGTAATGCATGATATTTTGTCCTTTTAGTATTACTAAGGACTATGGTCTGTCTAAACTATTTTTGGATTATATTTTAGACCCATGGAAACTTTTATCTCTTTGTTATCATGAGGATCCAAAATGTTTTTTTAAATACTCACCACAACATGGTGGTTCATCATGGTGGTGTTGATCATGACACAGAGATTAAAAGACCATGTAATAGATGGATCAAATATGATGATATATTTTTTATGATTTTTTAGTGATACCCAAAACAACCATTTTAATTTGAATTATTTCATAGTCTCATAACATTTATGATATTATGTTCATTTTTAGTAGCACAATTCCATGATGTTTTGAAATTAAAAACCCAAATAGGCATTTTAATAGGGAAATGTCATGGTGCCCAGGAAGGATCCATTTCAGGCTTACATGATAGATCTCTATCAAATAGATTTATCAGTGGTAGTTTCTCTAATATTTCCGATTATATTTTTGGGACATTTAAATGATAATTTTTAGTGTAAGAAAATACTAATTCCATACCTAGGATCCTAATGAGAAAAAATGATAGAAAATGTGATTAAAAAATAATCCATGAATACCTCACTATCCAAGATTTTAATATTCATTAGAATTGAGTTTTATCAAGTTACATTAGAAACAACCAATAAGTGATTGCATCCAAAGGTATCCACCAGACACTAGAATCACTAAACAATTTGTTTCAACTTATTTTCCCCAAATAGTGTGCTATTACCTCCTCTAAGGAATATAGAAAATTGAGAGGCTAATAGTTCATTGGCTAAGTGATAATAATCCTTATACGAACCAATGTGGTGGCTGAACATCATTATATAGGGTACATGTAATGAATGAAAATGCATGTTGGGGTTTATAATATTATAAACATTTTTTAATGAAAAAAACCTTTTGAACCCCTTCATTTATTTATTTCAATTTTATGTTTATGCCTATACATCTTCTCATGGTATGGATCCAACCAAAGATGAATGATAATCAAAATAGAAAAATTGGATAAATTCCATCTAATACCATTATTACATGAACCATGACATGGTGTAATACACCATGATCCAATATCCACCATGATGTGGTGACCATAACCAAGATGTGTTCTATAATTTAGTTAATATTATCCAAGAAAAACATAATTAAAACATTTATTTCATTATTAAGATAGTTTTTTTATTATACAAGTGTAAATAAAAATACCTCTATGATGAAATGAGTTAATTATTTTTGGAATTTTTTAGATTATAATATAATCTAAATGAAACATTTTATAAGAAAAAACTATATTAAATTTTGAAATGATTTGTAATTTAAAAAATTATGATTGAAGGGGATTTTTATGTATTTATATATGTGCAACATATTGTGTGGAGAATGATGTCACGACCCGCCTTCACCAAGATGAGATAAGGGATAGCAGATTTCCATGCCCTTCCTTCTTCATGTTGAAGGAGATATAATGACCCCCGAGACCCACCTTCAATAGGTCCCGGAGTGGCGACTAGCACCAAGGGTATAGAATCATACACAAGATGGAAGGAATTACCCTTTTTATTTATTAGGATCAGGAGATAAGATAGTGAATCCAAAAAATGCCAAAAATGGAGGTAAAAGTAAAGCCAAAGATAAACCATACCCATATCCATGTTACAAAGTAAATACCACAAGTACACGGAGACTACAGAGGTAAAGTACCAAAGAAAATAAAAAAACTTCAACTGAAACTATCCCAACGTCCGAGTTAGTACAGCCCAACACGATCCCTAGAGTCCTCCTGGAACCCTGAAAGTAGTTTTATATATGTAGGGTGAGCATACAAATATACTAAGTATGGAAAACCAAAGACTCTCGTGCAAAAGTGGGGAGGTATTCTAATGCCCTGTGAGAAAAGAGACAACCAAAACACCTAGAAAAGAAAACTATCCACCCAAGCCTCACCAAGGCACACTCCCCAAATAACACAAGTCAAGTAAAGTATTGTAATAGCACATCAGTGTTTGGGTACCTCGAGCCACTTTCCCAATGGTTATTGAAGACATCCTATGCATCGAACCAATACCGCCATTCTCATCACAGTCCCACTACCACACCCCGCCTGCAAACACCTGGGCCACTACCACACATCCCACCTACAAAAACCTGGGCCACAACCACCATGCATAACCACACCAGTAAACACCAGGGCTAGAACAACCACTGCCACGCCTGAAGACACCTGGGCCTCATCCTGAAGATTCTTGGGAAACAACCTACCCGCACACACCTGGTCCAACTACCACAGCTATCCTGCCTGAAGAATCTTGGGCTATAATGGACCTCAGGCC
Source organism: Viscum album (assembly GCA_963277665.1). Classification (NCBI taxonomy): domain Eukaryota; kingdom Viridiplantae; phylum Streptophyta; class Magnoliopsida; order Santalales; family Viscaceae; genus Viscum; species Viscum album. The sequence goes on along the minus strand of OY728133.1, from coordinate 826,220,491 downwards.
ATCATAGCCGGCCCTAAGAGTCTTGGTCTATTCAGGAAAGGGAGAAGAAAAGGAGCTAATAACCAACTACTCATAGGAGTGTTGGGAAAAACACCCTCCCCCATGAAATTGGTGTGTTCGTCACTAAGGGATCAACTTGTGTGGGGCGCGAATAAGAAACATAAGAACTACAATTATATGTATATGTAACAAGTACTCATCCCAACCTAGGGTTTCTGAATCCATCCTAAGCACAAACACCCTATTACTATTCATTCATAAAAGAAGAGTACATCACTCACAACCAAGTCACAACTCATCCCCAAAAACAATTCCCCATTTAAATCATTCTTGATTTCATGTTCAAGTGATCCCATTTAGGTGAATTCTGCACTGCTAGGAAAATAACTGGGATAACCACAATCTAGAGAAAAAGAAACTGCCAAACAGCAATTTATGCATTCGCACCCGGTTCTCTTGTAAAGTCACAAAAATAAAGGGATTAGTGAGATCCCTCAAAGTACTGGTACCAAACCAAGACTCAAGATACACCCACACAGCTTCAGATTTCCAACCAACAATTTTACCACAACAGAGGATCCCATCCCCATCCATATCACCCCATAAGTATCAAGCAAAACAAACAGACATGCCACCAAGACAGAACAAGGAAGTTTCCAAACTCAAGTACTTCATTCATTAGGCTCTTCTTTCTGTTTGTTAACCGGGGTGGTCACACAGGGATTCTTGTTTTAATGAGCATCCATTTAAACCAACTGAGTTTAGCTGACTAACCAATTTCCATGTTACAGTTGTTTAGTAATCACCAAAGACAAGGGTTCATTAGGATGCAAGGAAATACCACGAACGGCCATGATTTTTAGTGAGCACAAGCCCATACTGTTCACAAAAAATATCAACATAAAAGAGTACAGCATAACATCGATCACACCCCCTTAATTATTTAAAGGTCCGTTCATTATCTTCATTAAGTTTGGTTTCATCAATACTCACAGAAACAATAGCATACCCACCCCGCATGATACACAGTAAAGAGAGACGAAGGAAAACCCCTACTTTATTGATCAAGGATCGAAGTTTTCCACGCGCCAAGAACATTGGGGACTCCAAGGGTGAGCAGAAAGGTTTTGGCACAGGCGCACCTCTTGTCTCGGGAAGGGAGACTCCAAACGCACTAGGAAGAAAAGGAGGCTGGCCAAAAAGAAGAAGAAGATTATGAAATTCTTGTGTGATATATAGATAAGATCTCGTTGTTATGGGATATGAAGATTTGAACGGCTTTAAAGTCGGATTGTGGTTCCACACGCGGTTGGGTGGTTACACACGACGGGATTAATTGTTATTTAATGATTCCTATTGGAAAAAGGTGGTAACAACTGTGATTTTAAAGGATTTTATATAAACAGAGGGGCACGATACGTGGACCCACAGCCGGTTCTGTTAAGGGTCGCCCCACCCTTAGGAATTTAAACATTGATTAAGGGATTAAAAACGGCCTTGAACCACTTCCAAAAGGTTAAAAAGGGCTAAAAGTGGTGTTATGGGAAAAGTTTTTGAGGAAAAACTCAACAAGGCTGTGTGACACCGACCGATCGCACCGATCGGTGGAAACCCGACTGGTCGCACCGATCGGTCACACCGATCATGTCCCGTAGGTTGGTCGCACACCGAAATGGCGTCCTACCACCGAGGTGCCACCTTAGGATCCAGAATTTGGCAAAGGGATGGGCCATGAAAGTCTGGTCCATCACATTAGATAACTCTCAAACTATTCTCACCCTTGAGAATCAAAACCAAACCAGAAGAAGAGGGGGGGGGGCCAAACAACCACCCCTAAAGATACCTCTCAGGAGTGAACATCATCGACATCTAGAAACACCTCTCCCTCAAGTAACCAAGAAACACCCAAGGGTTAACTATCCAGTCATATGGATTAAGGATTTCCTTCATCTGTGTCAAGATACTATCCACTTTGGGTGGCACTGACTCACCCGCATGGGTTTTACCGCATCCACCTTAATGCATCTTGATTAGGGATTGGGTCCTCCCTTCTCCACAGTCAAGACATTTCACAAAACTCCCTAGGTTGGGAAACAAAACATCTAATAAACTAACAAGGTCAGCACTACATCACAACAAGCATAGAACGAAACAGATCAAAACTCAAAATAGCTCTGGGTATTGGGTGTGCATCTGCATCTCCCATTCCCAGGTACTCTCCTCAAGACCTCCATGCCTCCACAACACACGAACCAAAGGTATGGTTCATCCTCAGATCACCTTCTCCTCACAATCCTCGATCCTCACTGGTCTTTCCACAAAGGTCATGTCATCCTCGATATCCATCTTTCCCCAGTCGAGGACTTGTGAATCGTCATGCAGATATCGTCTGAGTTGGGACACATGGAAGACATCAAGTATCCTCAGTAGCGGCGGTGGTAGTGCTATCTGATAATCCATTTCTCTGACCCACCGCAACACTTCAAAGGGTATGATGAACCTCAGAGAGAGCTTACTCCCCCTGTCGAACCTCTATTTCCCACGCCGAGGGGAGACCTTCAAGAATATGTGGTCCCCGACCCCGAACTTCAAGTGTCTCATCCTATTATCAGCATATGACTTCTGTCGATCCTGAGCCACCTTCATCCTCTCCTGTATAAGCTAAATCTTCTCCATTGTGCTCTGAACCATCTTCGGGCCAAGAACACTTGTTTCCCCAACCTCAGTCCAGCACACGGGTGAGTGACATGGCCTTCCATACAAGGCTTAAAATAGATCCATGCCAATGGTACAGTGATAGCTATTATTGTAGGTAAACTCTACCAGAGGCAAGTGTCGCACCCACGATCCCCCAAAATCTAGTATACATGACTGCATCATATCCTCCAAGGTCTGGATGGTGCTCTCTATCTGTCCATCTGTCTAGGGATGGAAATCAGTACTAAGACGTAGCTGGGTTCCAAAAGAATAGTGAAATCATCTCCAGATTTGTGAGGTAAATCGTGCATCTTTATCTGAGACTATGGATCTCGGATCTCCATGAAACCTCACCACCTCATCCATGTACCTTCGTGCTAAAGCATCTACTGAACCCAACTCCTTGACCGCCATAAAGTGAGACGATTTCGTCAACCAGTCCACCACTACCCAGATAGCGTCGCAGCCTCCTTTAACCTTGGGTAGACCTATGACAAAATCAATCGAGATATTGTCCCACTTCCACTCGGGGACATCCAAAGGCTGTAACAGACCGCCCAGAACACGGTGTTCATCCTTCACCTGCTGACACACTAGGCACCTGGCTATGAACTCTGCTACTATGTGCTTTACCCCGGGCCACCAAAACTGACCCTTCAAGCCCCGGTACATCTTGGAAACTTCCAAGTGCACTGCTAGGGGTGAGTTGTGGAACTCACCGAGAACCCTTTCGCGCATCTCCTCTGGAACAAAAAACTTTCCTAGGAAAAGAATCTGATTCTGACCATCCTCCGTCCACCCTTCGGGAGCATCGCCTTGGTTAACCCGGTCACGCATCACTTCACTCTCTATGTCTCCCCACTGATACTCCTCCACCTACAGTAGTAGAGAAGACTGCACTGTCATCTGATACAGGCAACCCCTACCACTATCCATCCTCGCATCCAGGTGCATGGCAGCTATGAAACGATCCATACTTTACATACATGGTTATTACTTCAAAATTGAAGCATACTTATTACAACATATAACAAAACAATGAAATGACCTTATAGGTATAGTTTCTTTAGAAACTGGGAAACATAAACAACTGGTTCATAAATCATCTACGTTGTCTCCCATTTATTTCATCATATCTAGAGTCCCCTTTTGGCACATCCTACTTAATATCTTTCTTCCTGACCTGGGGAAAAGGAAACATACAAAAGGGTGAGATCAAATGATCAGTAAGGGTAAAAAAAAGAAATATCAAACATATCAAATTCATAATAACATAACATTTTGAAAATCTTATCTTGCAAAAGATATCATAACATGGGAAAATCATAGAAGTCAAATGTAATCCCAATAATAAAAACTTAAAACACAAAGCTTTGTGGCATACAAACATAATCATAGAAAATAATTTCTCAGTAGTCAATACCCATTTCCAAGACTATCTTATCGGACAAAGTCCATTTCTGAACTGAGTTCACTCCTCGTTTGAGTCCTATTTCACTGAACCAGTTTAACCTGCCGTTCCAGCCATGTCTATCTCATGAGATATAAATATTTACCCAATGCATTGGAGGGAGATATAGGTCCCAAACATTTCATAATGATACCATTCTTATGTGTTCCATAAGATCATAAATCATACATCATAGCATAACCCATGTAATAAAAATGGGATTCTTAATCATCATGCCATCATAACAAAATCCATATAAGATAAAAGAACATCATAAAAATAATTCCATTATAACATAATCAAAACAATGTAAAAATAGGGATAGAAATAGAACCCTATATTATCTTAGATGGAAAATAATTTTGATAAAACACTTGAACTCCATTCTTGAGGAAAATATCTTTTCTACTTCAAAAACATTTTTCCTTTCTTAACATGTCATAAAATTTTTAACTAAAAGAAGTAGATTAAAAATAAACTTGAAAAATTGTAAAGTAAGATTCATTGAAATATTGTTTTCTGAAATCATAAATATCCATTCATTCCGTATAAGTTAAAAAAAATATTCTTCTCGTACTTTGGCTGGAATAGTCAAAAAGTACCTCGTTCTAAAAAAGGATAAAATATTCCTTTCATATATTTTACTAAAAACTCACCAAAGGGTAAAATTGGATTCAAACAATTATAGATGGATGGAAATAATTTTACATATTGAGGAAACATGTATGTGGATGATAAATATTCCCTAATAAATTCTGAAGTATAAACAATCTCGGATAAAAATGAGATTGTGAGATTTTCCCTTACCTTAGGTCCGAGATGCTTCATATGAATCCAAACCTCCTGTAATATGGTTTAAATAATGTCAATTGACTTATTACAGAATCATATTCATTTTTATGCTATCATATATGGTCATATTTGTATCTTCTCAGTAGTAATATTTCATTGCTACTTGTTATTCGGGTGTTTATTGCTTTATGTTCTTATGCGTGTTTTGTCGAATAAATTCTTATTACTATTTATAGGATATAGATATATCATTTACAGAATTTTATTAGTGTAATATATATCATATTAATTCATTAAATTCATTTTTATAATCATTATTCAATGAAGATCATATAAAACGAGTCGCATCACATCGTGGAGACGGTAGGTCGTACGTACGCACGAGCGATGATATCGTTCCCATGATCGTGGAATTGTATTGAAGTGTATGTATAATATTTCAGAATCAATACCAATTTAAAATAATCATATATAGTTATTTATTTTCACCATTATACCCATCCAAGTAAGGTGGTGGTGGAAAACATATTACACCACGGCGTGGAGACAGTATTCCGTACGTACGCACGAGCGGTGATTTTGTTTACCGTAGGATGGATAAGAAGTGAAATAGGGTTGTTTCATATTTATAATAACATATCAGTATATGAGGGATACTGATGTGATTACTTCATAATGAAATAACTAAAGAAGAGGGAGTAGAAGAAGAATGGAACTTGAAGAAAATGGTAGAAGGTATTACCTCTTTCTCGAAGTGCCTCCTTTAAACTTTCTCTTAGGGAACTAGAATTGGTCTTTTGAGAAGACCAGTACCTCTAGTATGTTTCTAAGGAAGTGGGGAAGTGAAATGGGTAGGTTTTGGATGAGCTTGAAGGCTCAAATTGGTGTGAGGAGGAGAGGGAGGAGGTGCCCTTTTATAAGGGAGGAGAGGGGCACCTTTGGAAATATAAGAAATATTAGTTTATATTAAATCCCAACCCCACTTAAAAACTTCTAAAATGACTCAAATCTAAAGATTAGATGAGATAGGGTTATAATCTCATCAAAAAATAAAATTTAGACATTTTAGTAATTTATTTTAAACATTATAAACTTGATTTATCCTTATTTATCAATTTAATTTTATTTGTGGTAATAATAGTCTAAATTTTAAATTATTATAAATAATTACATATGTGTTGTGAATTTTCTATAATTTGACACTTTATGACATTTTCGACCATAAAAATTTTAATTTATAATTTTTAAATATTTTTGTGATTTTTAAACAATTTTATAATATGTTATTTTTATAAAATAACAATAGTGTCAATTTTGACACCATTCATTTATTTGAAATTAAATAAAATATATACAGAAGATATGTTCAAACTAAAAGATTTAATAGATTCATAAAATATCATATGTATCTATAAAATTAGTGGATCACATTAAATAGTTCATATAATATTTATTTTAATATTTTTAATACCATTTATTTGATATTCTAATTAATAAAATAATTTCAACATCACTATTGTGTCATAATTAATGGTAATTATTTAATCCCTAAATATTCTTAATAAATTCTTATGATGTATATAATTTTAGTATATTTCTGGAGACTATTTATATCCGAAGTTTCATGATGATTATCACTAAATTAAAATTATTATACTTATAAGATTTAAGAGAGTGACATATTGTCACTTTCCTTGGTTTTAATAATAATTATATTATTTAATGGTCAAAAGTCCATGAAATAAATATAGTCCGGCCCTTAGGTGATATGGGTCGACTTTTATTCATACAATAAGATTTTTTCAGGTGTTAGGGTAATTTTATAATAATATATTTACCCTTAATTACCCGATTTACCTTTAACTATGGTAAATAAAATTTACCGTAATTACTATTCATAATGCCCAAAAATAAAAAGTAGCCTATTAACATAATTTGGAATCACTGATTCCAAATATGGAATCCATTTTTTAAAATTCAAAACACATAAGTTGCAGTAATTAATTTAAAATTAATCTCGTTGTTAAGAAAACATGTTTTAGATGTTAAAACATTGCCAAAGATTGGAATGTTTTTACCTATGAATTAAATGTGAAATTAATGCTAATGACATACATTATATTAAATGGTAAAAATATATTCTATTTATACTTTAAAACCATTCAATATTATAATTTAACCATATAAATTATCTCAATGAAAAAAGTTGTTTTTAATTAAAAATTAGCGTATTTTTACTATTCATCAAAATATGAAAGTTATCAGAAAAGTATCAAAAATTTGTCCAAAGTAAATTTTTATATCCTGATTCCAAATAAGAATTTTATTTTGTCAAATTGAACTTATAAACATGTCAAAAACTAGATTTAATGTGGGTGCGCCCTCAAAAGGCGGCAAAGCTGCATTTTTTGAAAAATACTTATTTTACCCGAAAAAATTATTTTGTTCTCTTACCATGTTCTAGAAAATATTTAAGATGAATAATAATGTTATAAAATTCCAAATGTAGTTAATATTATTCATAACGGCTAGTCCATAAGAATATATCGTTGTTTAGTGAAACCTGGTATTGCGTACTGCATACACTATCAAGGAAAGTCGTGATTGCATGTAATGCAAGCCAAGTCAGTATTGTGTGTTGTGAAAGATTCCTTTGGTGTTTCATATAACATAAGAAATAAAAAAAATTCTCATAAAATCTCAGGGTGTTACATTCTACCCCCCTTAAAATGAATTTCACCCTCGAAATTCGTCACTTCATTACAAACAGATGAGGATATATCTCCCTAATCCTATCATCAAGTTCCCATGTAGCTTCTTCTAATTTTTGGTTCCTCCATAAAACTTCCACCAAGCGAGTGGTCTTGTTCCATAAGACTTTTTTGCTACGATCCAAAATCACTATCATCTGTTCTTCATAAGAAAGATCTTGCTCCAGCAATACAACTTTTGAGCTGAGTACATGTGAAGGATCGGGTATGTACTATCTCAGGAGAGATACATGGAACACATCGTGAACTTGAGAGAGATTCGGTGGAAGCTCCAATCGGTAAGCTACCTTCCCAACACGATCCAGTATTTTAAAAGGACCAATATATCTAGGGCTCAACTTTCTCTTCTTTCCAAATCTCATTACCCTCTTCCGGGGAGATATTCGTAAGAACACTTTATCACCCACTTAAAACTCTAGGTCTTTTCTATGGTTATCGACATAGCTTTTTTGTCGACTCTGAGCTGCTCTTATGTGTTGTTGAATAGATCGGACCTTTTCTGCCATCTCATCAATAGGATCAGGTCCTAATAGCTTTCTTTCCCCAACTTCATCCCAGCAAGTTGGATTTCTACATTTCTTTCCATAGAGGACTTCATAAGGAGCCATCTGAATACTGGAGTGAAAGATATTATTATAAGAAAATTACACCAAAGATAGGTGTTTATCCCAACCACCTTTGAAATCCATAGAGAAAGCTCTCAATATGTCTTATAGAGTTTGAATTGTCCTCTCAGACTGACCATCATTCTAAGGATGGTAAGTAGTGTTGAAAGTCAACTCTGTATCTAGAGCATGCTGAAGACTTCACCATAATTTCAAGGTAAACCTCAGATCCCAATAAGATATATTGGAAAGTGGTACTCCATGTAATCTTACCACTTCCTTTACATATATCCTGGCAAGATGTTCAAGAGAAAAATCTTATCTAATAGCAATGAAGTGTGCCAACTTCGTAAGACGATCAACTATAACCCAGATAGCATTATTGCCTTTGGATGTTTTAGGAAGTCCGGTGATAAATTCCATAGTGATGTTTTCCCATTTCCATTATGATATGGGTAATGGTTGTAAAATTCCCTTAGACTTTTGTCTCTCAGCTTTAACTTGTTGACAAACCAAGCATCGAGAGACATATTCAACAACATCTCTTTTCATGTCATCCCACCAGAAGTACTCTTTCAGGTCCCTATACATCTTCTTGCTTCCAGGATGAATAGAGAATGAAGAAATATGAGCCTCATACAGTAGCTCACTATTTAATTCTGGTATGGGAGGAACACAAACCCTATTCCTGAACCTTATTATACCATCATAATCAAGGTTGAATTCAGGAACATTTCTCACCTTCTTTTGTAACTCTACATCTTCTTTCTGTGCCTCTTTAATCTTCACATGTATAGATGGTTGAACATTCATTTGAGAAAGATAAGATTTTTCCCCTTCCATTATAATTCCAATATCCATCCTTTGTAAATCCATAAATATTGGATCTTTTGTGATCCTCATCATGGATAAGCTAGCATGGTCTTGTCGACTTAATGCGTCTTCCACCTTGTTTGCTTTCCCAGGGTGATAATGAATTGAGCAGTTGTAATCCTTAATCAGCTCCAACCATCTTCTTTGACGCATATTCATCTCCTTTTGTGTGAAAAATATACTTTAAACTTTTATGATCAGTATAAATATCACACTTTTCACCATAAAGATAATGCCTCCAAATCTTTAATGAAAATATTACCGCAGCTAACTCCAAATCATGAGTTGGGTAATTTTGCTCATGGATTTTCAACTGTCATGAGGCATAAGCTATCACCATATCATTTTTCCCGAGAACACACCCTAGTCCCTTCTTGGATGCATCACTGTAGATCACAAACCTTTCTCCACTGCAAGGTAGTGTGAGAACAGGTGCACTGGATAACCTTCTTTTCAACGCCTTGAAATTCTCTTCACACTCCTCCGTCCAAACAAACTTAACTCCTTTCCGAGTAAACTTGGTGAGTGGGTTAGATAACCATGAAAAATCTTTCACAAAACATTGGTAATCTCCATCCAAACCAAGAAAACATCGGATCTCAGTTACTGTTGTTGGTCTCGACCATCTTTCGATAACCTCTGTTTTTGCTGGATCCACAAATATCCCCTCTTTTGAGATTATGTGACCCAAAAATGCAACTTTTTGAAGCCAAAATTCACAGTTGGTAAATTTGGCATAAAGCTTCTCCTTTCTTAGGGTCTTTAAAACAATTCTCAAGTGATCTCTATGTTCTCCTTTCCCTTTGAATAGACAATAATATCATCTATAAAGACTACCACAAACTGATCAAGATAGTCTCTAAAGACTCTATTCATTAGATCCATGAAGATAGCAGGGGAATTAGTAAGACCAAAAGTCATCACTATAAATTCATAGTGTCCATACCTTATACGGAAAGCCGTCTTTGGTATATCCTCCCTTTTGACCCTTAATTGATGATACCCTGAACGAAGATCAATCTTGGAAAAGTATTGAGCTCCGCGTAGTTGGTCAAATAGGTCATAAATGCATGGGAGATGATATTTGTTCTTGGTAGTGATCTTGTTAAGTTCTCGATAATCAATGCAGAGTCTCATTGATCCATCTTTCTTCTTAACAAACAGAACAGGTGCTTCCCAAGGTGACTCACTAGGGTGGATGAATCCTTTATCAAGATTCTCTTGGAGTTGCTTCTTCAATTCATGCAACTCAATTTGGGCCATTCTATAAGGTGTATTTGAAATAGGAAAAGCACCCGGTACAAGTTCTATTGAAAACTCAACTTCACGATTTGGTGGAAGACCTAGAAATTCCTCTGGAAAGACATCATCAAACTCCCGTACAATGGGTATATTATTAATCATGAGTTTCTCTCCAACCATTTGAGATAAATAACACTCATTTAGTGTAATCAAGACCCATAAGATGGAAGAAATTTCCACTGGAAGGTTATGTTCATCCTTGCATCGATAGACGATCATAGATTGATCTGGAATATGAAATGTGACTTCCCTTCTTTGGAAATTGATATGAGCTCCATATAAAGAAATCCAATACATGCCAAGAATCACATCGAATTCCACTATAGGAAGGATCACAAGATTTTTAGGAAGCACTTTCCCACAAACTTCAATCGGAGAAGAATTGTAAACTTTTGATGCAACCATTGTGCCATTAGGAGTTGTCACAGCCAACTCAACATCTAATTGTTGAGGTAATACGGTGATACCCTTAGAAAATTCTCCATAAATAAAAGAGTGGGTGGATCCATAATCAAATAAAACATTTTCTACTTTAGAGTGGATGGTAAGTGTACCTCTCACCACTTCGTTTTCGTACTCCACATCACCGATAGTAATTGCATGTGACTTTCCTTTGTCTTTGGCCTTAAGAGTTTGTTGACGTCGATCATCATCATCAACCCTTGCATTTGGGCATTGATTGGAATAATGCCCCATCTCCTTGCACTTGAAACATTAAAGTGTAGTAGGTGCATTCTGTGTATCTCTTCCTTTGTTTGCATCATTAGACATATTCTTCCCATTATTTCGACATTCAATTGCCTGATGGCCTTATTTTCCACACTTATAACATTTTCTTGTCCCCTTAAGACAATTTCCTCCATGTTTCTTTCCACACTTTGAGCATAAGGTAAAACTCATCTTATTTTTAGTGTGGTCTTTAGATTTTCCTTTGAATTCCATTTTCCTCTTCTTATCAAACCCATGTGACTGATGGGTTACTCCAATCTCCATCTCAACCTTGAGAGAACATCGAACAATTTATTCGTAGCTATTGAAGTCCCTTATGGCTAACACCCTTCGAAGACTTTGTTTTAATCCACTAAAGAATCGATCGATCTTACTCTCAGGTTGGATAATAATTCCAGAAGCATACCTTGCAAGGCTTGTAAAATTTGCTTCGTAGGTACCAACGGATTCATCATCCTTTTGATTCAATTCAAGAAACTCCTTCTCCATATTTGTTTGAATAATATAAGGGAAATACTTATTGAAAAATAAGTTCTTGAACTCTTCCCATTCCATGGACTCAATTTCATCCCTTTGCCTCGTATTCTTAATAAGATTCCACCATTGATCAGCATCACCTTCCAAATGATATACTGCTAAGATGAATTTATCATGTTCAGAACATTGAAGAACTGAAAATTTCTTTTCAGTGGTACTGATCCATTGTTCAGCCACTAATGGATCAGAAGACCCGCTGAATGAAGGTGGACGCTGCCTCATGAATGATTCAAGAGAATGTTGCTCCTTCCTTTGCTCGTTTGGAAGTCCTGCATGATTCATAGCTTGAGAAATTTGTGTGATCATGGCTACAAGAATTTGCATTCCAACTACCATAACGTTTGGTTGCTCAGGGGGACAATTATTTCATTGCCCGTTGCATTCCGCATTAACATGGTTCCTTCGGGTTCCAGCCATTGACTAAAACCAAGAAGAATAGTGTGAGAAACACTAATTTTAATAGGAAAACCACATAATCAAGAATAAAATTTCACACTTAAGGTCTTATCATAGGTTTTACATGGCCATTTCTAAAACACTAAGATTGTGTTCTATGATTAGACATATCCTTAGGTTTCTTACTAAGGCTTTCACATCCTAGTTTCCAAAGGTTGACTATACCTTTCCTCTGATACCAACTGTAACGACCCATACTTTAGATACATGGTTATTACTTCAAAATTGAAGCATATTTATTACAACATATAACAAAACCATGAAAGTACCATATAGGTATAATGTCTTTAGAAACTGGGAAACATAAACAACTGGTTCATAAATCATCTATGTTGTCTCCCATTTATTTCATCATATCTAGAGTCCCTTTTTGGTATATCCTACTTAATATCCTTCTTCCTAACCTGGGGAAAAGAAAACATACAAAAGGGTGATCTCAAATGCTCAGTAAGGGTAAAAAAAAGAAATATCAAACATATCATATTCATAAGAACATAAAATTTTGAAAATCTTATCCTGCAAAAGAGATCATAACATGGGATAAATCATAGAAGTGAAATGTAATCCCAATAATCATAACATAAAACATTAAGCTTTGTGGAATACACACATAATCATATAAAATCATTTCTTAGTAGTCAAGACTCATTTCCAAGACTATCTTAGCGGACAAAGTCCATTTCTGAATCGAGTTCACTCCTCGTTTCAGTCCTGTTTCACTGAAGCGGTTTAACCTGTCATTCCAGCCATGTCTATTTCATGAGTTATAAAAATTTACCCAATTAATTGGAGGGAGATATAGGTCCCACCCATCTCATAATGATACCATTTTTATGTGTGCCACAAGATCATAAATCATACATCATATCATAACCCATGTAGTAAAAATGGGATTCTTAATCATCATGCCATCATAAAATAATCCATATAAGATAAAATGACATCATAAAAATAATTCCATCATAACATAATCAAAACAATGTAAAAATAGGGATATAAATAGAACACGATATTATATTAGATAGAAAATAATTTTGATAAAACACTTCAACTCCATTCTTGAGGAAAATATCCTTTCTACTTCAAAAATATTTTTCCTTTCTTAACATGTCATACAATTTTTGACTAAAAGAAGTAGATTAAAAATAAACTTGAAAACATGTAAAGGAATATTCATGGAAATATTTTTTTATGAAATCATAAATATCCATTCATGCTGTATAAGTTAAAAAAACATTCTTCTCGTACTTTGGCTGGAATAGTCAAAAAGTACCTCATTCTAAAAAATGACAAAAGATTCCTTTCATATCTTTTACTAAATACTCACCAAAGGGTAAAATTGGATTTAAAAAATTGTAGGTGTATTTAAATAATATTACATATTGAGGAAACATGGATGTGGATGATAAATATTCCTCAGTAAATTCTGAAGTATAAACAATCTCGGATAAAAATGAGATTGTGAGATTTTCCCTTACCTTAGGTCTGATATGCTTTGTATGAATCTGAAACTCCTGTAATATGGTTTAAATAATGTCAATTGACTTATTACAGAATCATATTAATTGTTATGATATCATATATGGTCATATTTGTGTCTTCTTAGTAGTAATATTTCATTACTACTTGTTATTCAGGTGTTTATTGCTTTATGTTCTTATGCGTGTTTTGTCGAATAAATTCTTATTAATCTTTATATGATATAGATATATCATTTACAGAATGTTATTAGTGTAATATATATCATATTAATTCATTAAATTCATTTTTATAATCATTATTCAATGAAGATCATATAAAACGAGTCGCATCACATCGTGGAGACGGTAGGACGTACGTACGCACGGGTGATGATATTGTTCCCATGATCGTGGAATTGTATTGAAGTGTATGTATAATATTTCAGAATCAATACCACTTTACAATAATCATGTATATATATTTATTTTCACCATTATGCCTATCCAAGTAAGGTGGTGGTGGAAAACATATTACACCACGGCGTGGAAACAGTATTCCGTACGTACGCACGCGTGGTGATTTTGTTTACAGTAGGATGGATAAGAGGTGAAATAGGGTTGTTTCATATTTATAATAACATATCAGTATGTGAGGGATACTGATTTTATTACTTCATAATGAAAAAACTAAATAAGATGGAGTAGAAGAATAATTGAACTTGAGGAAAACGGTAGAAGGTATTACCTCTTTCTCGAAGTGCCTCCTTTAAACTTTCTCTTAGGGAACTAGAGTTGGTCTTTTGAGAAGACCAGTACCTCTAGTATGTTTCTCAAAAAGTGGGGAATTGAAATGGCCAGGGTTTGGCCGATATTGAAGGCTCAAATTGGTGTGAGGAGGAGAGGGAGGAGGTACCCTTTTATAAGGGAGGAGAGAGGTACCTTTGGAAATATAAGAAATATTAGTTTATATTAAATCCCAAACCCACATAAAAACTTCCAAAATGACTCATGTCCGAATATTAGATGATATAGGGTTGTAATAGCATCAACCAATAAAATTTATAAATGTTAGAAATTTATTTTAAACATTATCAACTTGATTTATCCTTATTTATCAATTTAATTTTATTTGTGGTAATAATAGTCTAAATTTTAACTTATTATAAATAATTACATATGTGTTGTGAATTTTTGATTATTTGACACTTTATGACATTTTAGACCATATAAATTTTAATTTATAATTTTTAAATATTTTTGTGATTTTTAAACAATTTTATAATATGTTATTTTTATAAAATAACAATAGTGTCAATTTTGACACTATTCAATTATTTGAATTTAAATAAAATATATACAGAATATATGTTCGAAATAAAAGATTTAATAGATTCATAAAATGTCATATGTGTCTATAAAATTAGTGGAGCACATTAAGTATTTCATATAATATTTATTTTAATATTTTTAATACCATTTATTTGATATTATAATTAATAAAATAATTTCAACATCACTATTGTGTCATAATTAATGATAATTATTTAATCCTTAAAAATTCTAAATAAATTCATATGATGTAGATAATTTTATGATCTTTCTGGATACTATTTATATCCGAAGTTTCATGATGTTTATCACTAAATTAAAATTATTATACTTATAAGATTTAAGAGAGTGACATATTGTCACTTTCCTTGGTTTTAATAATAATTATATTATTTCATGGTCAAGAGTCCATGAAATAAATATAGTCTGGCCCTTAAGTGATATGGGTCGACTTTTATTCATCCAATATGATTTTTTCAGGTGTTAGGGAAATTTTATAATCTTATATTTACCCTTAATTACCAGATTTACCTTTAAATATGGTAAATAAAATTTACTGTAGTTACTATTCATAATGCCCAAAAATAAAAAGTATACTATTAACATAATTTGGACCCAATGATTCCAAATATAGAATCCATTTTTTAAAATTCAAAACACATAATTTTCATTAATTAATTTAAAATTAATCTCGTTGTTAAGAAAACCGGTTTTAGAAGTTAAAACATTGCCAAAGATTGAAATGTTTTTACCTATGAATTCAATGTCAAATTAATGATAATGACATAAATTATATTAAATGGTAAAAATATGTTCTATTTATACTTTAAAACCATTCAATATTATAATTTAACCATATAAATTATCTCAATGAAAAAAGTTGTTTTTGATTAAAAAATAGCGTATTTTTACTATTCGTCAAAATATAAAAGTTATCAGAAAAGTATCAAAAATTTATCCTACGTAAATTTTTATATCCTGATTCAAAAAGAGGAATTTTATTTTGTCAAATTGAACTTATAAACATGTCAAAAACTCGATTTAATGTGGGTGCGCCATCAAAAGGCGGCAAAACTGCATTTTTTGAAAAATACTTATTTTACCCGAAAAAATTATTTTGTTCTCTTACCATGTTCTAGAAAATGTTTAAGATGAATAATAATGTTGTAAAATTAAAAATATAGTTAATACTATTCATAACGGCTAGTCCATAATAATATATCATTGTTTAGTGAAACCCAGTATTGCGTACTACACAGGCTATCGAGGAAGGTCGTGATTGCGTGTAATGCAAGCCAAGTCAGTATTGTGTGTTTTGAAAGATTCCTTCGGTGTTTCATATAACATAAGACATAAAAAAAATATTTCTCATAAAATCTCAGAGTGTTACAAGCTAACTCCTCCATCACCTTCCAAGCATCTGCCGACTCCCAAACTGCATCCTTCTGTGACTTCCTTCTCAAGGCATCGGCTACCACATTCCCTTTTCCTGAGGTATAGGAAATCTCAAAGTCGTAGTCCTAAAATAACTCCATCCACCTTCGTTGCCGCAAGTTCAGGTCCTGTTGGAAGAAGATATACTTCATGCTTTTGTGATCTGTGAAGACCACGAAGCGCTCCCCGATGAGGTAATGCCGCCACAACTTTAGTGCAAAAATGAATGCCATAAGCTCTATGTCATGGGTGGCATAATTACGCTCATTAGGTCGTAACTTTTTAGACCCATAAGATATCACCCATTGTTGTTGCATCAGCACACACCCGAGGCCTTGTCCTAAAGCATCACTGAACACCTCATATGTTGCCCCTTCTTCTGGAAACCTCAGCACTGGGTCACTCACTAACTTCTCCTTCTTATAGCTGAAGGATTCTTTTCACTACCCATTCCACATGAAATCCTGGTCCTTCTTGGTCAAAGCAGTCAAAGTTGTTGCAACTTGGGATAAGTTGGGTACGAACCTCCGGTAGTAACCTTCCAGTCCAAGGAAACTATGAACCTCTGCCACGTTCTTGGGTGTTGCCCAAGAAACGACTGCCTCGACCTTTGATGGGTCCACCATTATTCCCTGTTTGGACACCACATGCCCAATTAAGTGCACTTCTCACATCCATAATTTTCACTTGGACAACTTCCCATAGAGTTGGTGATGTCGGAGGACCTCTAAAACTGTCCTCAGGTGCTCATTGTGATCCTCCTTTGATCTTTGAGTAGATCAGGATGTCGTCAATCAACACAACTACAAACCGATCCATATATTCCCGAAAGACAGAGTTCATGAGTCCCATGAACACATCCGGAGCATTTGTAACGCCGAACGGCATGGCCACAAACTCAAAGTGCCCATATCTGCATCTGAAGGCAGTATTTGATATGTCAACTTCCTTCACCCTCAACTGGTGATATCCCGATGGTAGGTCAATTTTGGAGAACCACCCTACCCCTTTTAATTGGTCAAAAAGGTCGTCTATCCTCGGGAGAGGGTAACAGTTCTTGAACATTACCTGATTCAGTATCTGTTAGTCTATGCACAGCCTGAGACAACCATATGCCTTCTTTGCGAATAAGACCGGAGCACCCCATGGGGATGCACTTGGTCGAACAAAAACCTTATTCATCAGATCGTCAATCTGAATCTGCAAATCCCGCAACTCAGAAGGTTCCATCTGGTAGGGAGCCATCGAAATCGGATGGGCACCAGGTTGCAAGTCTATCCCAAACTCAACATCACGCCAAGGGGGTAGAGTCACCACCTCTTCAAGGAAGACGTCCATAAACTCATTGACGATCCATGGTACTTCTACAATCTCTACATCCATCGACTCCACTGATAGTTTATCCAACAGGGAAAGGAGGGGCTCCTCTCGTCTGCTGCTTTTCTGACAACCCCGCTCACCGATTAAAGTTACACGTTGACCGCACAAATCTGAAAACATGACCCTTCCACAGAAGTAGTCAATGACGGAACATGCAGAGAACAGCCAGTCGATGCCTAGGATGACATCGTAAGGTTTTATCTATAATAGTAGAAGATCACTGATAGACAGATGTGGCCCTATCATCAGTTTACACCCTCGGCAAACATAAAACAAGTCGGTCTGACCTTCGACTAGTGTACTTAACACCAGGGGCACTGGAAGTCTCTCGGCATCTAGACCCAGAGCACGGGCCAGACTAGGTTCAATAAAGGAGTGTGAATCTCTTGTATCGAACAAGGCATAGGCAAGAGTACTAAACAAGATGATCGTACCTCGAACGACTTCTGGCTCTGCTGGAGCTGCTGCTTCCGCGGTGTGTAACTGCCCACACCCATCTCCCCTACCCCTCGGCTATCGGCCACCTCCCCGACCACGCTTTGGTCAAGGTCCCTGAGGAGCGCCCTGAGGTCGGCCTCCTCCTCTGATGTCTGCCCTCGGAGGAGCAGTAGCTCGCTTCCCCTGCTTCTGCTGCTGAAAGGGTCTAGCTGGAAACTGCTGCTGCTGAGGTGGGTGTTGAACCTTCCCACCACAGCCGTACTGCAATCTATCCGAGCACTAATTCTGAAGGTGCCCATGGCCTCCACAGACGAAGCATCTTGATCCTGGTCCCGAAAGAAAAGGGCGAGGTCTAGGAGATCGGAACTGGAACTGCTGAGGCCTTCTTCCTGCTGGTCGAAACCTAGAGGGCCCTGATGCTTGAGGCCTGCTGCTGATGGTCTTCCCCTTTGACAAGCCCAACTGGATTCCCTCTTGTGATACACCTCCCAGTGTGTTCATCCTCTCCACCACTTCAGCCTTCTTCTAGACCTCCAAGTACATCGGTAGGGTGAAGGGAGTAACAGCATACTGAAGAGAAGGTCGAAGTGCCTCCTCCAAATGTCTCGCCCGAGACTCCTCATCTAGAAAGAGGTCTGGAGAAAAGCGGAGCAGATCTATGAACTTGATCCCCAATTCTCTCACTGACATTCTCCCTTAATGGAGGGAGAGTATCTCCTATCTTTTCTCATCCTTCATCATGGAAGAGAGGAATTCTTCCCAGAACTCCTTCTCAAAGTCCTCCCACACAACCTCATCCTTCTTCTTTTCCCCGAGATAAAGTGTCCACCACTGACGCGCTGTTCCCTGCATCTGGATGATGGCCAGAGGAACCCAGCACTCTGTCGGAGCCCAAATTAAGCCAAAAGTTGTCACTAGATCCTCGAGCCAGCTCTCCGTCTCCACATCTGAGATGCTACCCTCGTACTTACCAAGGTTCTGCTGCTGAATGGCATGAAGCGTCCTCTACCACTGATCTTCCTCCTCTCAGTCAGCCCTCTGTCGATCATCCAAAGAAACCTATGGGGCCTCAATTGTCCGCACTACTCGTGGTCATCTCCCCGGTTCCATAGCTGCAAGGTAAACAATGAATTCCTAAGCCTGAGTAGTGTAGAATGTTGTTATTAAATTTTCTTAGGATTCTTATTCATTTTAAACCCCTCAAAATGCCCATGAAACACAAGAAGACAAGTCACTATGATGCATGTACCTCCCCTAGGGTCTCTAACCTTTAATCATTGTAGCCTTACTTGGTCATTCAGTAGGTCCAGAGTCCTTGCATTGGATAACAGGGAGCCCTAAAATCCTGTTTCCTAGATGGTCTTCCCTAGCCTATTTCACGTACCAAGATCACCCAACACTGTTTCCCTACCATCCCATGAAATCCTCACTATGCCTAACCCCAGACTTCATCCTATCTCTCAACCTCTCCCTATAATACCATTCTATCATGACCCGCCTTCACCAAGATGAGAGAAGGGACAGAAGATTGTCATACCCTTCCTTCTTCAAGTTGAAGGAGAGATAATGACCCCCAAGACCCGCCTTCAATAGGTCCTAGAGTGGTGACTAGAACCAAGGGTATATAATCGAACACAAGATGGAAGGAATTTCCCTTTTTCTTTATTAGGATCTGGAGATAAGATAGTGAATCCCAAAAATTCCAAAACTGGGGGTAAAATTAAAGCCAAAGAAAAACCATACCCATATGCATGTTACAAAGTAAAAACCACAAGTACAAGGAGACAATAAAGGTAAAGTACCAATGAAAAGAAAAAAAACTGAAACTGAAACTATCCCAATGTCCGAGCTAGTACGACCCAGCACGATCCTTGAAGTCCTCCTGGAACCCTAAAAGCAGTTTTATACATGTAGGGTGAGCATACAAATATACTTAGTAAAGAAAACCAAAGACTCTCATGCACAAGTGGGGAGGCATTCTAATGCCATGTGAGAAAAGAGACAACCAAAACACCTTGCAAGGAAAACTACCCACCCAAGCCTCACCAAGGCACACTCACCAAATAACGCAAGTCATGTAAAGTATAGTAATAGCACATCGGTGTTTGGGTACCCCGCGCCACTTTCCAACAGGTTATTGAAGAAATCCAATGCATCGAACCAATCCTGCCATTCTCATCGCAGTCCCACTGCCACACCCTGCCCGCACACACCTGGTCCACTACCACACATCCTGCCCACAAACACCTGGGCCACTACCACACATCCCGCCCACAAACACCTGGGTCAAAACCAACACACATAACCATGCCCACAAACACTTGGGCTAGAACAACCACTGCCATGCCTGAAGACATCGGGGCCTCATCCCAAAGATTATTGGGAAACAACCTGCCCGTACACACATGGGCCAACTACCACCACTATCATGCCCGAAGAATCTTGGGCTATAATGGACCTCAGGCCATCACAGCCTACCCGAAGAGTCTTGGGCTATTCAGGAAAGGGAGCAGAAAAGGATCTAATAACCAGCCACTCATAGGAGTGTTGGGAATAACACCCTCCCCCATGAAATGGGGGTGTTCGGCACTAAGTGCTCAACTTGGGTGGGGCGCGAATAAGAAACATAAGAACTAAAATTATATGTATAGGTAACAAGCACTCATCCCAACCTAGGGTTTCCGAATCCAACCTAAGCATAAACACCCTATTACTATTCATTCATAAAAGAAGATTACAACACTCATGACTAAGTCACAACTCATCCCCAAAACCAATTCCCTGTTTAACTAATTCTTGTTTTCATGTTCAAGTGATCCTATTTAGGTGAATTCTGCACTAATGGGCAACTAAAAGGCCTAACCATAAGCTAGATAAAAAGAAACATCCAAACAACAATTTAATCATTCACACCCAGTTCTCTTGTAAAGTCACAACAACAAAGGGATCAGTGAAATCCCTTAAAGTACTGGAACCAAAACAAGCCTCGAGAAACACCCACATAGCTTCAGATTCACAACCAACAATTTTACCACTACAGAGGATCCCATCCACATCCACATCACCCCATAAGCAATGAGAAAAACAAACAGACATGCCACCAAGACAGAACAAGGAAGTTTCTAGACTCAAGTACTTCATTCATTAGGCTCTTCTTTCTGTTTGTTAACCGGGGTGGTCACATAGGGATTCTTGTTTTACTGAACATCCATTTAAACCAACCGAGTTTAGGTGGCTAACCAATTTCCATGTTACAATTATTTAGTCATCACCAAAGGCAAGGGTTTATTAGGATGCAAGGAAAGACCATGAACGGCCATGATTTTCAGTGATCACAAGCCCATATAGTTCATAACACATATCAACATAAAAGAGTACAGCAGAACATCAATCACACCCCCTTCATTATTTAAAGGTCCATTCATTATCTTTATTGAGTTTGGTTTCATAAATCCCCACAGAAACAATAGCATGCCCACCCCGCATGATACACAGTAAGGAGAGATGAAGGAAAAACCCTACTTGATTGATCAAGGATCAAATTTTTCCATGCGCCAAGAACATCAGGGACTCTAAGGGTGAGCAGAAAGGTTCTGGCACAGGCACACCTCTTGTCTCGGGAAGGGAGACTCCAAACGCACAAGGAAGAAAATGAGGCCATCCAAAAGGAAGAAAAAGAAGAAGAAATTACTTTGCGATATATAGATAAGATCACGTTGTTACAGGATATGGGGATTTGGATGGATTTAAAGTCATATCGTGGTTCCCCACGTGGTTGGGTGGTTACACACGATGGGATTAATTTTTATTTGATGATTCCTATCAGAAAAAGGTGGTAATTGGTGTGATTTTAAAGGATTTTATATAAAAAGAGGGGCACGATACACGGACACACAGTTGGATCCGTTGAGGGTCTCCCAACCCTTAGGAATTTAAACATTGATTAAGGGCTTAAAATCAGCCTTGAACCACTTCCAAAAGGTTAAAAATGGCTAAAAGTGGTGTTATGAAAAAAGTTGTAGGGGAAAAACTCGACAAGGCTGTGTGACACCGACTGGTCACACCGATCGGTCGCACCAATCGGTCGCACCGATTGGTCGCACCGTTCGGTGGCACACCGATCGGTCCCACTGATCGTGTCCCGTCGGTCGGTCGCACACTGAAATGGCATCCTACCATCGAGGTGCTACCATAGGATCTGGAATTTGGCAAAGGGATGGGCCATGAGAGTCATGGCCATCACAAATGAAAATACCATGAACTGAGAAAATTCATTTTTCATGAGTACCTAAACCATTATCATTTTTAAACCTATACCCAGGCTTGTCTTGTTATGTTCAAGCAGTAAAAAAATGACCCATTTATTATTAAGGAATAACTAAATCGATCCTTAACTAACATGTTTGTTAATAATTCCTTGAGAAAATACCATTTATTAATCATACCTTGAAAAATTATTCTTATTAATCCATTATTACTATATTATTAAATTAAATATATATTTTTTATAGTAAATATTTTTAAATTAAATAAATTTGGAACTCAATTTCATGGATGGTGGATATTTTCCCACGGTTTAAAGAAGATTTTTTGTATATTACTGGGATCACGGTTTTCTAGTTGAGAGGTGTGTGGTTTGTCTCAAGAAGGAGATGTGAGGAAGGGTCTATAAATGGCCTTATTAGGTAAAACAATTATAGGTAGGCATGGTTGGTAGTGATTTTTTTAATAAAAAATAGAATGCACAGTGTACGGTTACATAGGATCATGAATACTTGAATCCTCATATGAGTATTTCATATAATTGAAGGTGATTTCCCCTGAACATAAATTTGAAAACATTTCTATTATATATATATATTATATATAATTTATAAAATAAATTATTTATATATATAATAATATTTAATTTGAAAATTTAATACATAATGTTGTATTTTTTTAAAAAAAATAATTAGAATATAACTAAATTGGGCTAAGAAGGTCTAGTATTGGGTCACTAATTAAATCCCAGGGATAAAACTATTATTAATTAAGATTTAAATCTAGTCCTGTTTAATATTCAAGCCTAAATAAATTAATCTATATTATTCCTTTTTATCATTTTGAAATTATTAGGTCTGGTGGGTTCCCCAAATCCCTGTACAGGTCTACAAATTTTTATTTTAAAGAGGTAATTTAAATAGTTAATAAAAAATAATTTTCATCACGTCATATATAATGGTAAATAAAAATTGAAACTTACATAAAATATTTTAGGGATATTGAATTTATTTTTAGATATCCTCTTCTTTTTTATAATTTTACAAAATTTTAAACTATTAATGGAATTATCTGTGAAAGGGATTTTCAAGCATGTTACATAAGTATGTAATTGGGTACATGATAATTTCAAGTTATAACCTACCTAACTTGATAAAATTAGTATTTTGTACCTTCCTATTACATTTATATTTTAAAAATATAACTTGTTTTTTAATTAAGATAGGTTCAGTTATCTTTTATATGGTAATCAAAACATGAGTTGTTTCAAAAACAATGGGAGAACCAATGAAAAATTATTCAATAAATGATATAACATGAGAGAAAAAGATTTAAAGAAAAACAAGTATAAGAATACAAATATTTATGATGTTCAAGATGAATCCCAACATCTACAAAGAGGATGAATTGTTTCACTATTTCAAGGAGTATATTTATAAGGCACACACACCCTATCTAGAATCCCTAGATCAAAAAATCAGCATATAAAGAAATATATTGTTTTTGCAGTCCATTTTACCATAATAATCAGATCTAAAAAGTAGTCCACAATGTTATTATAACCATTTTCAATAAGGTGAATATTGCTACAGTACTTATTATCAATATCTCTACTCAGTTTATATATATTTGGCCAAAATTACTACAGTTCCTCTAATTTTTTTTTCTTGGGACCTTTTTTCCTTCAACCCTTATCTTGGGGGGAACTTCCCCTTGATATCCCTAGAAACCTCACTATAGAGGTCGAACCATGAGAGTTTTTGGAATGGTTTTCAGTATGGGATACTAACCGTTGGACCAAATTCATCATATGGATTAGAATATACCATTTGTACATGAATATATATATATATATAATGATTATTTTTATTAACGTTATAAAAAATATTATAATTGGTTTAGAGTTTTGGGTTTTAAACAAGTTTCACTCTTATAAAAATTCTAAAAATTTAAAAAATAAATATAAATGTGTCACAAATATTTTTTTCTTGTATGCCTTTTGAAATATTTTAAGGAACATTTTCAAAGCCTGATGTCGAGTCGACACAAAATTTTGGGACCAATAGAGGTTGGTATTAATATAATAAAAGTGTTAAATATATTATATCACATTTGAGAAATTTTTATAAAATAATGTAATAACTCTCAAATGGAGCCTCAGATAAGAAATATAATATGATGGTTTATTCCGGGGTGTGGGGCTCAGCCTAGGCATGATATAAACTTGGTTGGTGTCGGCTGTTCACTTATGACATCTATTGGTGAGTACCATAAGTGAATTAACTAACTAATTTCAATTAATTTATTTAAAAACACTAATATTAATCTCATATTATAAATACCTAGTTATGGAAAATCTCCATGGTTGGCCATATAAACCCTATGAGAATTCGATATGAGGAGGTGAATTCTTCTTTGGCATTAGAAAACATGATGACACAGATCAATGAATGGATCGAGATAGACCACGATACAGATAAAAAAATTTATAGATATTATTCTTTATAACTAGGGGATCTTTTCTTCACCAATAATCAATCCATAATCAATTCATGGATTATTATTTGTGGATCCTACCTTTTTAAATAAATATTAATCATGCATTTCTTATCTACATTCTTTTTCTAGTGATTCTCATTCTTCACATCAGTTTTTTTAATTTTATTCAGTTTCCCTTGATTTAACCATTTTTTCCAAACTTATGATTGTTTTCCATGATCAAATCAACCAATGATCTATTTTCCTTATTATTTTACTTTCACCACATCGTTCTTTGTGTTCTTCTCCACCTGAACCATAGGGTCATGATTCGACATTTTTGAAGATGTTTTGATTATGATCGAACACCCTGATTAATTTTTGGTTCCATGAAGTATGTATGGATTTACAGTTTGGGGATAGATTGGGGTTATATGATGGATGTGGGTGATGATTTCAGAATTTGAGATCTATAGTGGTGGTAGATGCATGATGGGTTCCCACATCAGCAATCAAAATGTTAATTTCTGACCACCAGAAGCCAAGAATCAACGGCCGATGGTGGTTCCTATGATTTTAGTATAGTCATGAGGATAAGTAGGTGAAAATAGTGATGTAAATGATTTATTTTGGATCCAAGTTGACCAATAATGTCTTTTTGAAAAAACTAACTACAAAGTCTATATTCCAAAATAACACACAAAATGTAGTGCCCTAGTTGCGACAACTAGGGTTTTGGGTTGAGATAAATATCACATCCCTTGTGGACCCACCATGAACCATGTGACCCTATACTAGTGGATTATTGTGTACAATGAGAGTACATGGTCTTGAATAGGTCTAGGTATATGGGAAGAGACAGATTAAATAGGCACAACTGTGTACTTAGATATGGCTAGGACACTCGGGGATGACTATGTACCTAGGCACATGCCGATGTACACAGGCACGTGATGAAAGAGAATGGTAAGGCCTTAGGTGGTAGAGACATGTTGTGTACCACTATTACACACATCTAAGAGACATGGATTTACAAGCTGTGCCTAGGGGAGAACACAACCCGGAGATGGGGTGAGGCCACACACCATGTGACCCCACGTACACATAATATATTTTCTTCCTAGAACTTCTACCATTAATATCTACTTCTTGGTAACATGGATTTTATCCAATAAGTATACTATCATCTGTATTTTTGCATGTAGAACAAAATTCTAGACCTCATAGTGGATTTTTAGATATGATATGAAGTATTGCGACCATGATGCTTATCAGGAGACACTTACAAGATAACAGTGATTGGGTGGAATCATCAGAGTGATATTAGGGTTGGAAACCCCTTGTTGTAATAGGGTGTGGGTCTACAATTATCTCTACATAGGTTGAGTTTCACCCCCATGTCGCACTAGGGAATGATTTCTTTATCTACTGAGTGGAACCCCCTATCATGCCAAGGCATGGGTACTCTATCTATCGATTGAAACGCCTATCACACTAGGATGTGGGTCCTCTATTTACTAAGTATAAAAACTTATAGAATTATTGAATGGGTTCTCTATCTACTGAGTGGCACCCCATGTTTCTTGGAACCCCTATCACACTAGGGAACAAGTCTACTATCTACTGAGTGGAACCCCCTATTGAACCACAGTGTGGGTCCTTTATATATAGAGTGGAACCCCAATTTTCACACTAGGGAGTGGATCCTCTATATATGGAGTCACTCCCCCTATCACACTAGGTAATTATTCCTCTATCTACCAAGTGTCACCCCCTATCGCATTAGGGAACATGTCCTATATCTACTGTACGACACCCCCCCTAACACACCAGGGTTTGGGTACTCTATCAGATGAGTGGATCCACCTATTGAACTTGGGAATGGGTCTACTGGGTATTGTTCCCCTTATATTTGGAGCACAGTGGAAATATGTGCTCCCTCTACTCTGTTTATTGTTAGTTTATAAGGGATGGATGGATTGAAGATATTGTTCCTTTGGGTGGGACAGAGAGTGGCAATGAGTGAACCATCAACTTGTATCTTATGTGTCTAAGTGAAACCACCATCATAGATATTACCCCCCTCAACAATTGAGAGTAGTGGTGAGGTGTGGGAACTCCACACAAATGTTTTCATGTTTGTGCATGATGTTGGGCATCAGAGATAGGCCCTTAGAGATAAAAGCTGACTCATTATTCCTATATGGGATATAAATTTGAAGATACACTTTATCTCTCTCATTTGGGATTATTTTTTATAACATAAAGGTTGATATGGTTTTTTTCATATTAATATTAATAGGCCTTTGTGGGTTAATCTACTTCTATTGTATCTTTCTATTTTACCCTTTGTGGTTTTTTGGGGAATCCTACTAGGTATGTATATAATTACCCCTGCAAGGGATTTTCCTATGTGTTTCATGTATTATACATACAAAATATATATCTATGTTGAAAATAGTGAAGAATTTTTATATTTAGACTAATTGACTGTGTTTGGTGTCCAGACAAGGAGATCAAGATCCAGGATCTCTAGATTTTTCTATTTAGAAAATTTTTATTAGTTTGGGACCTCATTTATGGTTGGTCATGAATTTCCCCCTTTTTATTTGGATTATTATGTCGTACTCTGATTTATTCCCTAGAGGTTATTTAATGAATGATTATACTCTAGATTTTTTAGTCTTTTATTATTTCTTTGCATTTTTTCATGGATACAATTGTGTATATGCATATAGGTATCATAAAAAATGGTTTCTGGTTTCAGTTATTCCTATTTTCACTCATCTATATCCCCTAGCCTATTAGAGTCCTGATTGGGACTGTTACACGTAGTCCTCGATGGGTCGTGTCATGACAGAGTGGTATGAGAGCAGTTTTTCCTCAAGTTAATGTTTTAGTGGGACCCATGGTGAGGATTGGTTGGGGACTTAGGGAAAATAATTGAAGTTTCTCAAGTGTGTTTTTCAAGCTAGGGAACCCAGTATTGTTGTACTATATGATATATCTATTCACCAGGACTCTGACTACCTACATGTCGGCTTAGTATGCCGAGACATTTTTTATAGGACAAACATTGGTGCGTGCATCATATAAGAATAGGTTGTGGATTCCATGTACTTCTTGATTCTACACCCTAGATATACACTTTTTCTATGATGTTAATTTTTAAATTTCAAGATTCCTCTATGGTAGAAGCCAACTAGGATTTCGATACAGTGGTGTGATGATCACCATTTGAGTGATGAGGCCCTTGTTCGGGGACCCACTCATGTGGGTTTTCCTCTAGGTAGAAACATAGTAATGCTACCACATGTTTAGTAGTGTACATAACTTAAATTAGTGGTTTAAGAATATGATCAGTTTCATGTTTATTAGTGGATGAATTCAGTAGGATAGGAAGATGGTGACCACAATATTAGTGTGTTATGCGAGTTTTAGAAATAGAGAACTCCCATGTTTGATGGTGAGAAAGATCCCCCTTATTAGATGGTAGAGGAATAGCACGAGCCTATGGTGCGAATTTAATTCTAGGATAGTACCCATCTAGCTGGTGGTCTTAGTGGAGAGATATCACTATTGTGGAATAAGCCGTTAGTAGAGTCCCATGTTAGTGATTCCTTCTATGGATTCAAAATAGCATGGAAGATGCACACTTCCTTGACTGAGATGAATGCTTGTAACATGATATAAAATTGTGCGGGAGAGTTAGTGCTACCCAAAGATAATAATGGAAAGGTATGATGGAAAAGTTCCTTTGAATTTATGTTTGAGGTTGTTTTGATGTGTCAAAGTGGTATTTGGTTAAGGAGGACCAATGGGAAAGGGTAATTATGGATTCAAGTAGTAGAGACTTGTGAGCACTGAGACTCCGTGTGTGATCTTGGTATGACATGTTCCTTCTATGATCTCGTTGTAGTTTTGGTACACTATTATAAGATACTTTTCCATGGGAATATCCCATGTATAAGGCCTAGAAATATTAGTGGAGTCTTTTTTACTGACCCTTTATCTTTAG
Source organism: Viscum album (assembly GCA_963277665.1). Lineage (NCBI taxonomy): Eukaryota > Viridiplantae > Streptophyta > Magnoliopsida > Santalales > Viscaceae > Viscum > Viscum album. Next base: position 826,191,479 of record OY728133.1, on the reverse strand, counting down.
ATACTCCCATAGAGAGGATTTGTAATCACACACCTTTGTTGACAGTGTGACCTGACTCTAAGATGATGAAATTTCTCCCATGGAATCTTTATATCGCAAACAGTCATATCCTATGATTTTTTTCCTTAACATGAACTGTCTTCTTACTATCCAGGACCAAATTATTATCACCAGTGAGTCTTAGAGTGTACTTGAGGTGGTAGTATGTGATTTACCTTCTTGAGTTCTTAGTAATATCCTTTATCATATTGGATTACACAAAATATTTTAGGGAACTTATGAATTAGATCCTTATCTATTCCTTAATTAGTTCATGGTTGTATTATGTAGTGATTTCTTAGTATACTTAGCACCGGTGTTGGAGCATGTGATACACTTGATGATGGTTTGGGACAAGCTCTGAGAGTACTAGATTTATGGGTAGATCTCATAGAGTCTACTCTAGACTCGGGAGGTCAAATTATTGGGATATGTATTCTCAAAAAAGGTATTGATATTGTACCCTATGAAGGTTGGGGTAGTTATAGATTGGGAGCCACCTAAGGTAATGGCCAAGGTAGTAGATGTCCACAGTGAAGTTTTCCATCCTCTGTTGTTGAGTGACGTGATAGAGCAGTTAACCTATTTGTAGGTTTCCCTTCCAGATGATGATGGTGTAGTTGACCTCTAGTCAATGGTTGTTACCCCTACACTTAAGAATTATGCTAGGGAGGTTCAATTTGAGATATTTACTATGAGATATCACATGAATAGATTTCCACTATACATGATCCTAATGGATTTCATGAAGGTGGGGATAACCTCTTGTTTGATGATGGATGATGACATAAGTCATACTGAAAGAGTAGGTGATGAGAATGTTGCTTTCCATTAATAGTGCATCTAGGTGAGGCGAGGATATACTGGGATCCTTTAGTAATGGGCTGGGTATAAAAGGGTTCTATAGAATATTTTGGAGTTTATCCCTTCATGTATCACATCTCTAATGGTGGATACCGAGCTTCCCAGATGGAAGTGAAAATTAGACGGTGTCTTTTTGGTTTTAGTGATGGAGCTTCCACAAGTATTTAGAGGTAAAAACACTTTACGAGTGATCATATATTGACTTGATAATTTATACTAGTTCCTAACCATCTAAGAGAAGTGATTAGTGGAGTGTTTGGGATTCTTATGTGTGTAATAATTAGTCCATATTTGCAGTGTTACCTTGATAATCATTGTAGAATGTGATACATGATTTACCTCGTGATTATAGAGAGGATGTAGAAGGCCCTTGGTAATTAGTTTCAATTTATCATGGTGTTTCTAACCTAGAAAGATGGACAAGTAAAATGGACTGGTCATGTTTTGGATAAGATGCTTCAGGGTTTACATGTTATATTTGGCCTATAATTGTGAGGATTGTCTACCATTGGTGGATTTTGAATATCATGATGATTAACACTCCACCATAAATGTAGCACCTTTTTGAGTCCATGTATAGGAGTCTCTATAGATCCCCATCGTACTAGCCAGAGCCAATGGTTGATATAGTTTTTTGACCTAGATTTTGTATTATTAATGGTTGAGAAAGGTTTAGTTCATCCATGGGTGGATGAGGATTTCCCAATAACATCAGGAGTCCTTTGTATACCAATGACGGTGTCCTTTAGAGTTCTATGTGAAGATATTTTATTCATATAGATATCACCATATCAAGGATTGTAGAGATTTATTAGTGATGATACGCTATATTTTAGGTTCAAAGGAACCTTTTCTAGTCACTGTGTTGGGTTAGCAATGTGGTGTGTCACTCATCCCTGTGATCGCTGTTATACTGGGTATACTATATATTCCATGTGTTGTAGTTGAGGATATATATTCATGACTAATTAAATTATGTCGATAGTGGTGATATGTACATTGAGGGTGGATTTAGCTTATCCAAGTTCGCAATGGAATCTAAAAACCAACAGTATATGACCATTCATGGGAAGTGTTTCCCTTGGGAACATGTTTGATAGCAATATAGGAACCTCCAAGAGAGCTTGTGGGAGTGGAAACCAAAATGAGATCCAAGTATCCCCACTTGTAAGTAGGATTTCTCTTTTTAGGCTGAAAATAAATGAATCTGTGGAGATTAAAACAAACTTATTTTCCCTATAATACATTGGAATATTTTAAGGAATGTTTTGAAAGCCAAGAACCGAGTCATCATAGAATTACAAGACCCAGAGAGGTCGGTATTGATATAATAAAATTATTAAATATATTATATCACACACTATAATTTTTTCTAAACAGTGGAATAATTCCCAAAAGGAGACCCATATGGAAAATATGATATCATGGTAGATTCTATAATGTTAATTTTACCCTATAACTGACCTAAAGTTGGTCAACACCATACATTAATTTAAGGAATCTGTTGGAAGTTTAATTAAGTGAATTAACTAATTTATTTTTATTAATATATTTAATAACCCTAAAACTAATCATATCTTATCAATACCCAAATATGGAAAATCTACAGGGTTAGATGTATAAATACATGGAAGATTTGAGAGGAGGAGGAATGTTCTTCGTTGAAATTTGAAAACCCGAGGTTATTGATCGAAGAACAAATCAAGGTGGACTATGATATAGATGAAAATAACACAGGATCTTCTTGTTCATTGTTATTAGATGTGTTCTTCACTAATGATCAATCCATAATCTATGTAGGAATTATTATTTTTGGTTTTTACTATTTTGAATAAATATTAAGCATATATTTCTTAAATGATTTCTTTTTCTGATGACTTTTGTTTTTCACATGAGACCGTTTATAAATTTTATATCTTTTTTCCACGATTCAACCCTATTCTACCCACCATATGATCATTTTCCATTATCATGTTTCCCAATTATGGTTTCACTTTATTATTGTGATTTTCCCCCACCATTATTCATGTTCTTGACCACCAAGGCCTTAGGGCCATGGTTTGACATTACTATGGTGGGTTCAAGTGTGATCAAATTCCTCAATTCTTGGATGTTGTGGGAACTATGTATAGATTGATGGTTCAGGGAAAGATCATTATTATATGTAGAATGTTGGTGATGTTTCATGGATTCAAGATCTGGATTAACGAGAGACCTATGGAGGCTTCCTGCATGGGTGTGAGTCATGTATCTAAGGAATAGATCTTATATCTACTGAGTGGAACCCCTATTGTTTAAGAGTGTATGTCCTCTATCTATAAAGTGTCACCCCCTGTTTCACTAGGGTGTGAGTCATATATCTATATGGTGAAACACTTTGATGCATCAAGGAACATTCCCTCTTTCTATTTATTGGTTCCCCCTATCACACTATGGTTTGGGTCTATTAGGGAATTATTCCCCCTAAAATTTGGAGATGAGTGGTGAGGTGGGGGACCTCACTATAATTATTACAAGTTTATGAGAGATGGAAAGACTTGATATAGTCTCCCTCTATTGAGACATGTAATGGTGAGTGTAAAACCCTAAAATCTATATCTTATGTGCTCACATAGAAACACCATTATAGATAGAACCCCTCGGATTTTAAGAGTAGTGGCATGGTGTAGGCCATTCACATGGATGTTTGAACATTTTTTCATGATGTTGGGCATTGAAGATGGATCCTTGGATTTTCAGGGTGACTCATCATTCCTAGATGGGTTGTAGAGATTTTGACCCCCTTTCTCTCTCATTTTTGAATTCTTGTTGATCATATCTGGTTTATTATGTTTTGTCTAATGTTCAAATAGAGGGGAATTTATGGGGTGATCATACATTTATTGTATATTTCTATTGATCCTTTTAAGGATTTCTAGGCATCCTATAGGGTATATATATACTCACCCATGAATGGTATTTTCACACATGTTTCGTGTCTTATGTAGATGGAAAGAAAATCGATAGTGACATCGGTGGATCATAGTGATACTTGGGTGCATTGAATGTGTTTGGTGGTAAAATATGGATATCACCTACCATGTACCCTCAGTTTTTCCTCTTTTTTAGTTTTTTTTCTAGTTGTGACTTCAATTATAGTTGTGCATGTATTTTCCCCCTTTTTTCTTAGTATTATTCTTTCATACTCAGATTTTTTCCATAGAGGTTATTTCATACACGGTTATACTCTACATGTTTTAGTCTTTTATTATTCCTTGACACTTTCGTGTAGATATGGTTGTGTGTATGCATAAAGGCACCTCAGGCAAAGGCCTCCCATTTCTATTATGTCTTCTTAGTGATTTTCTACAGCTCCTAGCCTATTGGAGGCAGGCTTAGGGTTGTCACACATAGCCTTCCTCCATACAAGCGAGCCCTAATGGGTCGTGTCATGAAAAAATGAGTATTTATAAGGGTATTTGTTTTAAATGCGAATTTAAATTTTGTTTTAGGTTTGTATTTAAATATAATTAAACAAGTATTAAAGGAGTTCTAGTCCAGATATTACTAAACAAATTTGGGTTTGGGTACCTATATTTTCATGGGTAACCGACCAGTTATCATTCATAGTTTTACATACCACTAAATTAAATTATACTATAATTGAAATTTAATTTTTTACCATTTATTTTTATTATATTCTAATTGTATGAAATTAATTATATATTTTCCATTTTTAATAGACATGTACTATTTTTTTTGTATAATGTATAATATTTTTAAAAAGGACCAAATAAAAATTAATTTTAAAAATATAATAACTCTCTTCATCTTTCATCCATTTAATATATTAAAAATTAAAATAAAAAAATGAACATTATGAAAGATATTTTTATTAGTTATTTTTTAAAATATTTTACTATATTTGGGTTAAAAGTGTTTTTGAATATGGGTTAAGAAATAAAAAAAAATTGTGCTCAAATAAAAATATATTAATTATAATAACACTTTATTAAAAATAACACATTATTAATAATACATGAAAAATAATAATTCATTTCTTAAAATTATTAATATTAAATTGTAATATAATTACTATTAATTAATAAAAATATAATGAATAATAATTAATAATTTAATTATTAACATCTATGTTAATAATAACCATTAATAATTATTATTTTAATTAACAATAATTAATAAAAAATGTAATTAAATAATAATAGTAATTTATAATGATTTAATTTGTAAAAATATGGGTTTTTTTTAGAATGATTTTATTTTTACTCAGAAATCGATATTTGTTTTAGTTCCATTTGACTTATTAACACTCATATTAATTAAATGATATATTCTAGTGGGTTTGTTAAGCACCATGAGAAGTTTAGAATGAAAATATTAATGATTATTTAGAAAGGGTAAAATAGTAATTTCCTCATTAATAGAGTGTCATATGGAGAAAGGGACTTCTTTAATGATTTCAGAATGAGCTATTTCTTTAGTTTGATATTTTGGTAATTTTCTATAGTTGATAAAATATTTGGTTTTGTTGATGAGAGATTTCAAAAAAAATACTATTTATTAAAATATAATTAATGAACTAAAATCCTATATGAATTCATACTTTATATGAATTGAGGGATAGTCCAGGGATTAGAATATCTTAACATAGTTGCCACCACCCAATTTAATGGAATCATCATAGAATGATGAATTAAAAAAGAAATGGTATGGTTCTCTGATTCGATGTCTCCATTGGATAATTACAATAATATTTTTATCCAACTCTTGATTATTTCTTTATAAATTGATTTATTCTGTGAAATTAACATGTGATGAATATTTAATCATGACGAACATATCGAAATTAGGATGAATTTGATCTATGTTATTGATTGAGATTGTTCTAAGAGAGAAGTTTGATTGTTCAAAATTTCTATAAATGATTTGAAGGATGAGATGTAAAATTTATGATGAAAGGATGATATATCTTGATTATATTTCTTAATAAAAATATAATTAAATCATGTTTTTGATATTTGTAATTACTTTTTAGAGATATTTTAGAGAGAAGTTATGATGTATTTTTAAATAATTCTAATAATTAAATCAAGCTATGAAGAATCTTGATAAAAATGATAAATTTTAGTTTAATTTATATTATAATAATACTAATAGGACTAATAACATGATAATTACATTAATATATTAAAATTTATTTATGAAACAATAATATTTGACAGCCACCTTCTCTCAATTTTTTTGAATTTAAATTTATTTAAAAACTAAAAACTCTTTTTTCTAGAATCCCCAAGATAAGATGTGTGTTTGGTAAAAAAATTAGAGCTTTTGAGTAACTTATATTCCTTGAAATCACCATAGATGACGTTCTAGAGAAAATTGAGGTGAAAATATAGTGTCATGAAACAAATCAACCCATGTTGTTCGACCATTCATTAAACGACTACGATAGAGTGACACCATCCATAAATGACGGTAGATATATGATTCCACATAGTTAAACATAGAAGGAGGTGTACCATGTAATCATCATTATCAAATAGTAGATCATATGGAAACATTGACTATACAGAGCCTTCCCCTCTATCAGTCAATGTTAACTAGTGAAAATAATTAGATAAAATCCTAAGTGTCCACGTCACCACCTGGGAAGGAAGCTCAACTGAATCAAAGGACACAAGAACTATCTGATTAGATATTTGATGAAATATAGAAGTAATAATATGTAAGAGGAATGGAACATGAAATCCAGGGTCGGTGAGTACAAAAGAAGTGCTATTGGAACCCCATAATTTAATAATATTTAGAATTACATTTGGGAGTGTATATAGAATCTAATTTTCTAATCGATAATTATATTAGACTTATATCATCACTTCAAGACCAGTAGAACCTTGTTTTGGTCATTTTATAGATTTATGGTAGATCAAATTACTAAAATCAAGAGTTATGCACAAGTGAGGTTCAGTTGGGATAGTTTAGAATGAAATTTATCAAGGAATTATAGGTTATATATTCTTAGTAGGGAATTCTGTAAATGTTGTGAGTGAATGAATTAATACCAAGAAATTTTTTTGTTAACGACTCATTTATGATAAAACTTAGTATAATAAGAATTGGGTATAATGGATGGGAGGATACATAATATAGATTTATGTTGTGATTATGTGATTTTATGTTTTCTTTATTTGATTGAATTTATGGATAGTCTATGAAAACAAGATTGGAGGAATATTTATCAGTATCCACATCATATAATATGAACTCAATATTATGATGTTGTCATGGGATTAGTGGTAAGTGGTTGCTGATATTATTATGTTTCATTGTACATATGTGATTGTGTCATGAATCTAAGTCAAATATTATAGATGATTTTTTGGCATATCTTGAGATAGTTTTTTTTGGAATTTCTGAGAATACATAAATTTTTGTCTTGCTACATGGTAATATTTATTTCTTGTCGAAAGAAAAATAAATTATTATTTATCTTCTGTATTTATCTCTTCTTTGGGATATAAGTTGATTGGAATGTTTGAATTACTTCTTATGAGATATTAGAAAAATTATATGTAATTTTTCATGAAGTTGAGTGTTGCTATCACTAATTTTTAACTAATTAGAGTACCACTCATGGTTGATGAATCTTTTTTGATCAGAGTAGCACCATTAATGAATGGTGGAATATTACCCAGTATTTTATCAAGTTAACATTCCCATAATTACATTCACTTATGAGGATTTTTTTCAAAGTGTCACTACTAATGGTTAATAATAATGTGAAATTATAAGATGGATAAGAAAGAAGTGAATTTATTTTAAATTTCTAAATGATAATAAAGAATAAGTGATGAGTTTAGATTCTTATCATTCAGTCCATGATTTTCTATTGATTTCAGATTTCAAGTCCATTGGGAATTCACTATGAATATTAGTATTATATTCATAAAAATATGAGTAAATTGACTTTTGATTACAGATTTTTATGCATATCAGTTCATTTGATGAAAATTGGGTGATGACTATATATCCTTATTTTGGTTAAGGCGACATGAAATATCATCCCTATGAGATAAAGTGATGGTTTTTTGAATGTGGTTGGAATGTTAAATTCCTTTAGTGTATTTAATACCAATTTTCTTATATTAGGTGTTATTTTGGGTTATGGATTAGTTCGATCATGGTCATCAATAAGTGGAATGTACCATCCACCTCAGATGTGGTGATATGTTTCTCAATAAACTATTAAACATTTTATACAATGGTTTAAGGGTGAGGGGTTTTAATTCAAAAATTACTTAAAAATAGGTTCCTTGATATCATTATTATGAAAAAATGAATTTTTTACCTAATTATAGATGAAATATCAACTATCCAAAGTGCTATTTAGTCTCTATATAGAGTTATAATTGGTATAATTGAGGTGATATCATAGTAATTGATCATTAGTGGGATGAAAGTAGGAGAATGAGGAGGTTGGTGTTTCTCTTTGACAGAGTGTTAAAAACATTGATACAATATTATTGACTATTGGTTGAATGATTGTAGGGGGGTTTATGTAAAATTTTATATCTTTTAGTAATGTTAATGTATTAATGACCTTGATTTTTTATTATAAATTGTTATTGATTGATAGAGGGATGAAAATTGTGATTTTATGATGTTTTTTATGTATCTTTGTGATGTTTTAAAAATATTATCGTAAGTTTGGTAGATATTATTATATAATTGAGTGATAACTTAAGAAATAATTAGTTATTTTCATAAAGTAAAGTGGTAGGGACTATTGGTTATGGTTCCATAAAACCAAATTTTATGTACTTTATGATTTTTTTGTATTCATGGTTTTGATTAAATAATAAATATTTAACACACCATGATTTTTCTTCTACATGACATAGTATGTGATAATGTCCTAAGTGTATGTTTCACACTAAAAGTGTTGTATCTATCACTTTCTAAAATTTTTTAACTATCACAAACACTATTTATTATTTAAACCATTCTATTTGAATATATTTTAATTATTTTTATTGGATATAAATTTAGGTGGTCAAAAAACCAACTAGAATGTTTAAGAGGTGTTTGGAGGACCATTTTGAAGGCGCTCACTGGGAAGAACTACCTGCTAGTCAGAGGACACCACCAACCAACCAAATACCTAAACAGAGGTAGCTGGACACTGTAAATCCCAATTACTACCTGATGTAGATCTAATGGCCCACTAGTGATAAATGTAGTGTAACATACTCATTTCCTATCCCACAATCTAGTCATTAATCCATGACCAGCCAAATAGTAGTATCAAAACACCCCACCAACCAACTATGAGTCCTATTGGCTGACCAATAGACATATTCTAGAAAGTTAAACTAGCTATTATAGGTTATACTTCATGAATATTTGAACACCAAAATTTTTTATTATAGTCTCAATAAATAATACATTTAAGGGACCTTAGGTGGCGGAAATTACATCCCCAAGAAGTTTTGGACACAACCAGTTACTATTTTTTCCTTTACTTGAGCTATATTTATACTTCTGTGTTGTAATATTTTTATCTCTCATTATTTTCTCTCTTTTTCTCTATTTTTTTCATTTAATCATTACTGAGATAATTAAGGGTTTTCTATAAAGTGTTTGTGCTAAAAAACATCTCCCCTGCATCCTTCTTCTTAGGTGATCACTATCACTAAAGTGAATATTTTTGGGTTTCTAACTATAAACATTAAAAAGAAAGTGTCTTCCTTTATATTGTTTTTCATGCTAAAACCGATTAAAAATCTTGTTTGTTTAATGTTCTTCAATACTCTTAAATACAAGGGAAAATGGAACCCTCATGACTTTTATGATAGGATATATAGGCACTCAAATTGATTTTTGGATGAACTTACTCATCACTTGGTCTTATTAGTTATTTTATTATATTTTTCTTTTTCTTAAAATTTTAGTTATTGATTAATTTTATCACTATTTTTTAAATTTTTAAAATTAAATTCACCCCCCTATTTCCATCATACTCAGACCAAGAATTGGTATCAGATCTGTAATTTGTTTTTAAAAATTAATTGGTTTCAAGGAATGACTATAAAGGATGGAAACTTCCTCTAACACCCCATGTACTCTCTAACGACATTCAATGGGTCAAAATACATTATTTGATGGATTATATTATATTAATTGTAAAATAACATGTTTAAATTTATTATAATAATTTATTATCCCATTTAAATAATCTTTATTTATGGTTATACACCCAATAAGAAATCAAAGGACAAATGGACTTCTGATGATATTACAGCCTTTCATCCTAATGTAAAATACATGAAAACCCAAAATTATGGTTTAAAAAATAGTGAATTTAGTCTTTTATCAACATGAAAAACCAAATATTAAATTTTTGAACTTCTTCAAGTCACACATGAGGTCACTAAGAAGGTTAAGGATACCTGACATGGCATGTATTGTTAAGACATTGAATGTTGTAGAATGTATGATAATGATTCAACTGTGGAAGTTTTCCCTCTCTTTACTGATATTTTAAATGGTAGAAAACTATTGTGGATGTTCTTAATACATAAAATCTTGTGATTAAGATTCATTAGGTATTTACAAGTTTATTTTCACCCAAGTTAATGACAATTAAAGAAATAAATGATATCAGGAACAAGACAGTAGAAGAACTCATTAAGTCACTCATGGCATATAATATCAACATGAAATAGAAATATGGAAAACATTCCAAGTAATCCTAATAATTAAAGGAAATTTTGACCAATTCCATTAGTTTAATAAATGGTGAGTATTCCAAAAGTGATGCTAAAATTTCTCACTTAGCCAAGAAGATGAAAACATTAATAGGGATAAAGAAATATATTCACCTTGATAAAAGGATAATCAACCAAGATAAGTAGAGGTAACATTATAAGAATTTAATAATAAGTGAAATATCAATCCAAAGTTCCCCATATTAAAAAAAATTAAATAAAAGAATAAATGGAATAAATCCTTCAAAGTTTCTACATGGCGTGATAGTGATAACTCCTTCTCATCAACCAAATAAAGTGATGATAGTTCCAAATGTATAATGTACTAGATTTAGGTCAACGATGAGGAGAATGTTACCAAGAGAAAAATACAAGAAGATTCATGTTACATGGATAACGGGTGATTGAGACACATGTGTATTAAATACATCAAGTTAAACCATCATGAAATGTTTAATGGTGGTGATGTTAACTTTAGTGATAATTCAAGGAGTGATATTATTGGTATATGTTCCATTTGTTTTTGAAATTATAAAAAATATAAATATATATCATATTTTTTATGGTTTAAAACATAATTTTATTAGTATTATCTTATTGTGAGATAGTTTGATTAATTTTTATTTGGAAAATTAGGTTTTTAATGTTTTGAACTCTGAAAGAAATATTTTATTTTAAAATTCTTAATTTCAAAATGTTAATGTTATTTATTGGAAATCCATTTCTATCCAACAAGTAAAATGTCTAAGTGAACAAGATATAAATTCATGTATATGTAATAAAAACCATAGTCCTTATATCATAAATATAATTTCCAAATTCAATCTAAATAAAATAGTAAACGATTTTCCAAAAATGCATTTCAAAAATTACATTGTGTGTGAACCTTGCAAAAATGGTAAGATACCAAAATTTTACATTAAATATAAAAATAAATTATCCACCTCAATGGTCCTTGAGCTTTTGTACTTTGATTTATTTATACCGCGATTTATTGAAAGTATAAGAGATAAATCTTACACATTTTTAATTATCAATAATTATTTAATATTTAGTTGTTTTTATTTCTTGCCTTATAAAAATAAGGCATGTAAATTCATTATTAAATTTACCAAGTATTTTTAAAATAAAAAATTCTATAAGATCATATCTATTAAAATTGATCATGGGGGAGAGATCAAAAAAATGATTTTGATAAAAAAAAATTCACAAGGTTATAATCACACTTTTTTTCTTCCTAGGACTCCATAAAAAATAGGCCTGTTGAAATACAGTGTGAAACTCTACAAGAGGATCCACAAACTCTATTTAATAAATTAAACTCCCTAAATGTTTTTGGGATGAGTCAGTCAGTATTTCTTGTTATACCTTGACCTATATCCCCATCATAACCATCTTTAAGAAGACCCCCTATGAGTTTTTGAAAGGAAAAAATACCCAAAGATGGTTATTTTAAGTTGTTTGGTTGTAAATGACATGTCATTGAAACCAAAGATAACTTAATAAAATTTAACCAAAAATCTAATGAATGTATTTTTCATTGGGACTCTAACTTATGTATATCATAATAAATCTTTAATAATAGTATCAAGATCATAGAAGAGTCAATTCAAATCAAATGTGTTGAAAATTTTCTTAAAATTCATTCCTAAATTAATGATGTTGAGGTTAACCTAAAAAACTTATCCTTGAATGAACCAAATCCTTATAATGAAATTAAAGATAAGGAATAACGAACTTTTATCCCATTATTTAATTCATGGATGAAGACTAAATACTATCCTTTATAAAATTTTATTGGTGATTTTCAAGATAGTACTCATGCTATATGGTCAGTTATAAATTAGGTTGAACATCATGCTTTTTTTATCAACCTAAACCCCAAAATATAGATGATTACATTAATTATGAAATGTGGTTACTTGTGATGAAATAATATTTAAACAAATTTTCAATAAATAATTTTTAAACTCTTGTTTAAAGACCCAATGAACATATGATTAATGGTAAAAAATAGGTTTTTAGGAATAAATTAGATAGACAGGGGAACATCACTCATAACAATGATAGACTCAGAGGAAGGGATATAGTCAAGAAGAAGGCATTGGTTATGGTGAGACCTTTTCACCTATCACATGAATTGAGTCCACTATAATATTATTATCATTCACCTCCCATTTAAATTTTAAACTTTTTCAAATGGATATTAAAAGTTATTTTTTTTAATGGGACTTTACTAAAAAGGTTTTTTGTTGAAAAACATCTTGTATTTAAATATTTAGAATATCAAAATCTTGTTTTAAGTAAACTAAGTGTCTTTACTATTTGAAAAAAACTATGGTCTTAGTATGAGAATTTAAGTAAATACATCTTAGTGAATAATTTTAAAAAGGAAAAATAAAATTCTAAACAATATTCACAACATATTTAAAATGTATTTTTAATTGATTAAATATATTTTGATGGTGTTATTTTTAGTTCTATAAAATAATCTATTTGTAATGAATTTTATGATTTAATGATAAAAAAATTTGAGATGACTTTTATGGGAGAATTAAAAAAATTATTTGGTTTTCAAATTTCTCAAAATAAGGATAGTATTGTTCTAAGAAAAGTAAAATATATAAAATATATATTAAATAATTTAGGAATGGATCAAGTAAAGTAAATTAGTACACTAATTAGTACTTAGTGTAAGCTAACATTGGATGAAACTAGTAAATATGTTGACAAAAAAAAAATTTGGTGTATGATTGGGAGTCTTATTTACCTTACCTAGACCTGGTCATACATTATGTTTTGTGCTTTCCTTTATGCTCATTTTAAGGAAATATTAAATAATACCCTTCAAATTTTCTTAAAATAATTTTCAAATATTTAAAAGTTTCTATAAAACATGGGTTATTTCATCCAAAAAAATACTTTGTTGGAATATAATATATTTTCAGATGCTGGTTTTGGAGGATTCCAATTAGATAAGAAAATTATCAGTGGTACTTGTCACATACTTGTAAAATAATTAACTATAGGAGTAACAAAAATAAAACAAATCTATTTCTCTTTCTATGGTAGAAGAATAATATACATCTATGGAGATGTTTTCCCCATAACATAGTTTGTTAAAAAAATCTCTTAGATTATAGGCTAACATACATCCATGTTCCTACTAAATGTTATAACACTGGTACAATTTTCATTTATAGAAAATCCTATTATCACTCACATACCAAAACATTGATCTTTTTAACCACTTTTTGAGTGATCACTTATCATATAGAGATATCCTGCTAGAATTCATTAGCACAAATCTTCAAATGAATGACACTTTCACAAAAACCTTCACATTAGAATGTTTTGATTTTATTAATGGGGAGTTAGGTATGGAATTCTTGTGATAATTAATTTTGACTTAGGAAATATTTATGTTAATTCATTTATTATTTTTTTCAAAGGATGTATAAATTCAAATTGATTATCTATTTCATTATGCATTGAATTGGATTTAAATTTTAATTTTGTGTGTTATCATAAATCACATTTAGATCACCTGGAATATTTTTTTAATCACAAAGTGGTATTATTATTGTATCTGTTATGAGACATGATTGGTTATGTTTAAAATATGCATGAAATCCCTTTTGTATTATATATGGATTATCCTTTATCTATATAAACTTCTCTATGAGTTATTTGATAATAAAAGGGGGAATAATACAATTAAGGTTTGTTTCATAATATCTTTTTGAGTATAATTTGTAAATATATTAATAAATATATTTTTAATTTTATTATAAAAAATTTAAATTCATTTCAAAATTGATTTGGATATTTATTTTTCTTTGGTAATTTATTATCTTAAAATTTATTTTAAGTGGTTATGGTAATCAAAATGTTTTAGATTATTGAACCTCTAACTCTCATCGATGTTTTAATGATCCCAAATTCCATTTTTTGGTCTAAACATCTCATTTGACTATATTTTAGTTATTATTATTGTATATAATGTCAGAAATTAAAATGATCAATCACCGAGTTAAAGGGGAGTTTGGAGGGCCATTTTAAAGGACCTTAGTAGGCAGAACCACAAACTAGAAAAATCCCACCACTAGCCAGCTAAAGAGATAAAAAAGAGGTATATAAAAATTTCCAATCCCACCAGCGACTAAGTGTAGTACCACCAGAAAATAGGTGAAAATGGTAGTATCACCTTCTTGCTACTTATCCCAACGACTAGTTGGTGAGCCACGATAGGCCAACTGATAGCAACAGAACACCCCACAAGTCAATGAGTGAGTCTTACCATACAACCACTGGAATTTTTATATAAATTCAAACAAGACATTATGTGATGTACCTTATGACTTATTTCACATCCAAATGAATTTATTGGTGTAGCTACACCCGGAAGATGATTATGGTACATTAGGAGTCTATAAACACACACCCAATAAGTCTTAGACATGATCAACTACTATTGTTACTTCACTTAAATTCCATTTGTGATTCCTTATTATAATCTTTTTCTCTAAAATTCCTTTGTATATCTTTCTATCATTTTATCATATCATTATTGCTGATATAATTTATAGTGTTATGTAAAGGGTTTGTTCTAAATTAACCTCTCCTCCTTATTCTTCTTCTTGGGTGCTCACTTCCACTAAATTCAGTGATTTTAGATTTCTTATTATAAATATTAAAAAGTAAGTGTCTTACTTTGTATTGGGTTTCTTTATAAAACCAATTAAAAATAAAGGTTGTTTTGGGTTATTGATACCATTAAATTCAAGGGATAATAGAACCCTCAAGCCCGTGAGGAGAAGAGACATATGAATTAAAATTGATTTTTGTTCAAACTCCTTTATCACCTTGTCTTTCCATTTGTTTGATTCCACATTAATTTCTGTTTAAATTTTAACTATCACTTGATTTTATCATTGAATATAAATTTTTAAAAGGAAATTCACCCCCTCCTTCTATAATACCTGAACCAAGTTCATAACAGTTCCCTTTAATGATGGGAACCTAGAGGATCCATGTACATAATTCTAAATACATGTTATAAGATCAAATGATATCATTTGGTATGACAAAAATGGTACAAGATATCATGTGAAGTGGGATAAAAATTCATTGATACATCTTCTCATAAAGTTCGTTCCTGGTAATATTATGAATGGATATTATGAGAACACGACCTGTAGGTAGGAAATCCACATTTATATGTGTCATTGTATATTCATAACCACAGATAAGTGTAATGGTCATTATACATTAATATTACTATTATTTTATATCATGATTTATTTTTTTTAATGACTTTCCATAAACCACAATGACATATATTCATGGGATGTTAGGTACATTGGGTGTGTCACAACTGATATGGTATTAAGAAATAATATGGGAAATGATTTGTCACTTATATTCAAGAATGGAATTTGATATCTCAAGACCTTTTATGCAAATAAAATTTCCCAATTGAGTCTATATACATAATATGTTTATAGGCATGTTCATTTTAAAAAATTAAAATAAAGATAAATCGAGAACATAGGTTGATGACACCACCATGAAACCTTCTTGATTAGTGATATCAAGATAAAAGTATTAAATTACATTGTAGGTTTCATGTCATTGTAACATTAACTCGTATCTCTATGGGATACTTGGAATGATTCTAGTTGCTAACCATGGACTTTAGGCAGTGAATATTAATGCCACTGAAAACGAGGTCTATAGGTTAACATGCTAATTGTATTCAAAACATCAGTTAAATTTTATCTGAATTGAATATATTAGATATATATTATTCCCATATGTGATTTAATAATTAGTCATGTTTTTTTATCGAAAATATATAGTCACTATTTATTCAGCGGAATATATATATGAGTAGAATATTTAATTAATACATATTCATGAGTTAATTATTTATTTAATTATGTTAATATATAAAATTTATTTATATAGGTTTTTTCTCAAGGTGAAAAATATTTATTTATTTATCTATGTGAATATTATATAAATATTTATTTACTAGTTGTGTGAATATAATATTTATTTATTTATTGGTGAATAATAATGTGATATTTAATGAATTAAATAAATAGTTATTATTCAAGCTTTGATAAATATTTATGAGGATTGGAAGACCTAGTTTAATTGTCTAATCAGAGATGCGATAATAAATTTTATTTGAATAAATATCAATTTATTTATTCAAAGAAATAATATTTTTTAGTATTATCACATTTCAAGTAAATAATAATAATTGTTTTATTATTTAAACATGGGGGTTTTATGAGGATTATGAAAATAATATAGGCCCATGTTCAATTATTATTTTCTAACTGTAGCTCAATTAAAATTTGGTTATGAAAATTTCTAAAACCATAGACATTCTAATAATTATGTATAATGGTTTCTAGATACAATCCTCTCAACCCAAAGAGATGTCCTATTTTAGAACACTCTCAAGAATGCAAATAAATTGACATCATTCAACAGAGTGATTCCCACTTTCCTAGAAGTATTATACTATGATCATCACTGATCACTGCAAGCATTAGTTTCATCCATGCTATAATATGAAGGATATTATGGTGATGATCAAAGGTTTTCTAAAAATGTGCTGTCACCAAAATATATAATATTTTCTTGATTCCTTGGACACAACAATGTTACAACAATAGGTCTTCAACTTATCATTGACAATTAAGAAAAAAATTAGCAATAGGCAATTCTTAATTCAAATAAATTAATTATAAATTATATTTGAAAAGATTCTATCTTCTTGATTCCAATGTTTTAATTAATTAATATTTGATTTAATTTCATTAGTCCTAATATTCTTCATCATGTACATCTCATAATTTTCATTGATTAAAATAGAACACAGAGTTTACAATATCCCAATAGGTGATTCTCCTATGCCTAGATCCTTCAAGTGGTATCATACTAGTCACATAATAATTTATAATTATTTATTATTTATTTATGGATTATATGCAACTGTTGTTTATTAATCACTTCTAGTTTATTATTTATTTAATATATATTTTAATTAACATGTTTTCAATATACTAATATTCTTTATTAATGCTTTATATGGTCTTAAACATATTAATAACAAATTAATAATGATCAGATATTCCATCTAGTGATGCGAGGGATTCTTCCCAATAGACATGGAGACACGGTCTATGATCAAAATAAATGTTGTGTAATGAGTTTTATTTCACCAATATATGTCATAGGATACAAATATTACCAGAAATAAATAACACACAATACATTTACCGCACACCTCATGTTGATTAGGCTGTCTTGACACATGGTCTGTTAGACAACAGAGTGTGTAGTTGGCATATAAATCGTGTAATCTACACAGTTTAGTAGAATAATTCACAATAATTGTGTCATAAAATACATTAAATATTCTTCATGAGAAATACATTATATAAAATTAAGGAGATACATATCCTATAGAATGTATACATGCCTTGTGACTCATTATTCTTAGTATTTGAATAACACATTGAGTCAAAGGTGGGTTATATAGACATGTGACTTCTGGAACACATGAAATGTAGCTTTCCAGTACATGTAATGTATCTTGAAAAAGATACACAATGAGTCCCTAAGAGTCTATACTAGATACACTCTAAGATACAAACATGATATGTATCTTGTTTGTACATGCCATATAATAACCCAATACTGATCAAAAATATATTACATAAATAATAATTGATTACAGCATTAAAACCTAAATAAATTGTTAATAGATATTTTATTCACTATGTAATATGGTTTTTAGAATAAATAAATGTTTAAATAATTTCATGTTATTATTTGTAAATTCATTTCATGTTTTTTATATTCACTGATGCATCAGGTGATGGGTATCTTGAACATTCTTCGAATGTACATTAAGATAAATGAATTAACTAATAAACAAACTAATTAATTGAATCAATTCAAGTGAGTTAATATTAATAACAAATAATTAAGTGAAGTTAATGAAATATAGTGTACTTTTTTATATTCATTGTTCATATGTGGATATTCATGAGATTATACCAACCTACATATGTGATTGGTTTATTTAATTTATTATTATTTCATTGCTTTTGTAATATTTTTAAATTTATTGGTGGCATTTATTCCATAATTATCATATCACTACCTAAGTTCATTAATTCCCATAGTTTCTTTTATGTACTCCACCAACAAATCCTTTGGTTCCTCATACTTTAGTGAGATTAAAAACTGATGTAATGGATGGGTCTCCCAAGAATGTTTTGGTAGATCAAGTATAAAGCTAAGGAGAAAACAATACATGAGGTATATAGGAGCACAAGTGAAATGTTGTATCTCAAACCAAGTATGTTTCCATGATTGGATTCCCTATGGTTAAGGGTTGGTTTATTATATTCTATATAAACCAAAATTTATAAATGACCATGTTCATTTCACATTATTTATTTTATTTTTTTCAATTTCATGGTTAATTATTTATAGATGCCTAATTGTTAAATAAATTAACTAACAATAATTCAAGATAGAATTAAAATAAAATAATATAAGGTGAAAATTATTTCCATAAATTTTTAATCACTTAATGTAAATTCCACTTAATATTCAGAATCATGTAATAAGATAAAATGGACAGTTTACTCATAAAGATGAAAATACCTCAAATCAAATATTAAGTTAGACAAACATTACATTTCTTGAAGAAGAATGAAACTATAGAATTTTGTTTTTTCATGGAAAATTATTTGATACTTACTTTTACTGAGGAATTATTACAAGGGTACTGGGTCAGTATAACCAAATCAGCAATGGGTTTAATGGAAAAAGTCATTCCAATAAAATTTTGGAAATAAGTGTTGAGGAAATCAAAGTCTAGGATTTATGGATTGGGGAGTCCACTTAATGGATCAAGGTGATACTAGTTATTACAGTTGTAAAGTTACTCCTACCATAATTTATTAGAGTAATAATCATAGAAAATGTCTAGTTTATGAAACGGAATGGACAGATCCTTGATACTTGATTATCTAAGTGATAAGATATTTCAAAACCAACAGTAAGGGATATATGATTTCAATAAAATAGTGTGAGATTCATAAATTCAATTAAATTTATTCTCAAATTGTGTAATATATATAATGTACTAAAAATATTCTCTTATTTATTGAAAAATATTAATGCATGAAACTTAAACAGTATCACTACGATCCATATTAGAGAAGGATACCCTTCTAACCTGCTATTCCATGAATAGAAATTATATATACTGGGAAATCCCATTTCTGAGGTTCCTGGTAAATATGCTAGAAAATGGTAACTCTTTCATTATATGAAACACTTGGATGATTCTACTAATGTCCAGTGTTTCATCATATCTTCCATGTCCAATAAGATTCTAAAGAGACATAAGGATATTGATGTGCATAATGTTATATATCACCATCATGGTATTTATCAATACAATGTGATACAAAATAGATATGAGATATATATTACTCTACTCACATATCATATTGGAGAGTTGTTTCCATTTGGGGACTATAGAGTAAAGTTGATTGGCTACATAGAGCATTTAGATATATTGGGATTTAAGATCCCAGATGAGTTGCATAGGGATCTTGTTTTTGCCTCACTACCCAAGTCCTTCTCCAGTTTCATTATTAATTATAATATGAGTAATAGTGATAAGTGTATATCAAAATTCCTTATAATGATTTTCTATGTTGATATATACATGAGGCAGGAAACACTTGTTGTGCTTATGGTGAATAAAATGAAGAACAAGGAAAAGGGGTCCAAGAGTTTTTCTACAGTGGAGTCCAAATATATAATGCTTCTAGATATAGCTAGATAAGCAACATGGATTTGTATCATCATCCAAGAACATGATTTGGGGGATAAAAATAAAGATTATATCACATTTTATTGTGATAATTCTATAGTTTTGGCTATTTTAAAGGAGATAATGTCATATCAAATAATGATGTATATACTCTATAAGTATCACCTCATAAGGGGTTTTTTCCAAAGGGGGGAGGTGGTGGTGATTATACTTTCCACAAATAAAAATTTGGTGGACCCCATGACTAAAGGATTATCTCAAGAGAAGCATGAATATCATATGAGAGATAGTGGGAATTTTAAATGAGTTTTTTTATTTTTTAAATGTGTGTAGGTTATTTTTAAAAAACATTATGCAGAAAGCCGACTTGGGGTGGGGGGGTGAATTTCCCCTCCTCGCTGCATTACCATGGATCAGTGATGTGGAAAAGGTGTCCAAGGGGTGCCTTTCACCTAAAGGTAAAGTGAAAGGTAGTTGGGGTGGTGGGTTGCCTACGGTACAAGATAAAGGTTCCCCCTCAGCCACCTTTCACTTAATGTCATATAAAAGGTAATCCCCCCATCATCATCAATTAAAAATCCACCCTCATCCCTCTCATTTTAAAATTATCCCTTCTCATTACATTTTAAGTTCTCTCTATTTCTCTAGAAAAATAATTCTTTGTGCGTGGTTGATCTGGTGGCCTAAAAGAAGTCTGTATTTTTTGCGAAGTATCAATTAGTGGTGTTTTTTCTTATTTAATTTAAAGTTTTTTATTTAATTAATTTTTTTTTGTTTAAAATATTTTATTTATTTAGTAGTTTATTTAGTTATATATAGTTTATAAATAATAGTTATTATTACTAATGATTATGTATATATTAAATTATGATTAAGTTGTGATTATGTAATGATTAAAGGTAGATAAGTATTGAATAAATTATTATTAAATTGTGATTTTGTGATGATTAAATATTGATTAAGGAATGAATAAATAAGTAATGATTAAAAATTGATTAATTAATGATTAAATAATGATCAAGGTATGATTAAATAATGATTAAGGCATGATTAGAGGTTGATTTAGGGATGATTAAAGAATTATTAAGGAATAATTAACTAATGTTTTACTAATTTTTAATAAATTATTATCTAGTTATGAAATAATGGTTAAATAATGAGGAATAATGGTTAAGTAATGATTAGTTTCATCATTTTGGATAGAAGAATACATTCTAATATTCTAGTAGCATAAATATTATCTGGTTATCTAAGAAATTAAATATCTTTCTGGAAACAAAAAAGTGGATGTGGAACTGGAAAAAAAGTAACTAAGAGTAACAACTATGAAAAGATGTTTCAAGCTGGACTCAGGGTAACCTGGTACACAAAAATGGGACTTGTTGCATTCTAGTTTGACACTCCTAGGGCATATGCTTTATATGATTCATATTTAATTTATAAAAAACTAAAATACCATTAGGATGATTAAAAAATGTACTAAAAAAATTATTATCATTGTTTCAAATATAAGAATATGTTCTAAAATTTTAGAATCACTAAGATTATATGGCCAACCCTCATTGTCAATAGTACTCATAGAATGTTTTGAAAAGTGAGAAAAAAAGAAGAGAACACCAAACCAATTTAATTTTTCATTGATAAAATTAAAATTATGATCATATAAAGTGAAATATATAATAAGAAACAAACTAAATAACACATTAATGATTTATAAAGTGTAAGAAATTCATTGAGAATAAAACATGGTTTCAATGAGATGGTCCTCACTTCAGAAGTGAGGTAAAATCTAGCTTGTGTTCAATTGGTAGCTTAAAAACATGTTTGAAAGATATGTACTTAACATTGAAAATTTTAAAATCTTTATGCCTTTTAATAGAATATAAGATAACATCTAAAATAAGTTATTAGAAGGCTGAAAGATTTTACAAATTCCAAAGTTATGTACATACCTTTAGAATATGTTAATAAGCTACCAACTGAATATAAGTAGGATTTTACCTCACATCCAAAGTGAGGCTCATCTCATGCAAACCATGTTCTATTGAAAAATATGAAGGTATTTCTTGTATTTTTTAAATCATGCATGTGTTATTTAATGTGTTTTTTCTTATCCATTTCACTTTATATGATCATAATTGTCATTTTATCAATGATAATAAAACTAATATGGTTTTATCTTATTTTTTACCTCACTTTCCAAAAACATTTGTGACTTATATTCTAATAAACTTTTATATAAAGAAACATTAGTACCATATTTTAGGGTATGAAAATTTATTCTAAAATTTTAGTATAATAAATCTTATATGCTCAAATATCATTATCAATATTATTTACACTATTAGAATCTGGATAAAAACACATTTTTGACATAGAGAAACATGTTTTCCTATGTATACTACCACATGGATGTTATTCAAACAAATCAAGGATATCTTTAGAGTACACAACAAAAAATAGTTGTTAGTACAACTGATTTTGTAACCCTAAGTGAACTTCAAGATATAATTTTTGGTTCCTCAAATATGGGACCAGATTAAGTGATCAAGTCAATGAGCTATAGAAATTTTCAATTCCTAGCTACACTATAGAATCTAGCTTGTCCATTGGTTGCTGATGTGCAGTGGGTCTAAGTAATAAATTTATTTTCTCATCAGCCAGATGGTACCATTATGGATTTGTATGTTGATGTTTATAATGTACAACAACAACGACTAGTTGTACGAAGATGTAGACTTACAAGAGTCGTTGAAGATAGTTCACCCCATGAAATTAATCCAATTCTAAATGATGTATAAGAGGAAAAACTAGATGATCTCTAAGATATACATGTAAATATGACCTTATATAAGGATTTTTGCAATGATGGAACAAATGCTGACAACAGTGCTGATGAGGAGGGAGCGGTAGAAGATGGGGAGGAAGTTTCTAGAAATTAATTAGTTGTACAATAGTCTAGACCCCCAATAAATCATCCATAACTCTTTGGATCTTGTTCGAAAGCAATGACACATGTTCCTGAATTCGACTACAATGTTCTCACACCTGTAACTAATTTTCCTTGAGTTTTAACAGATAGGTTTAGTGAGATGGAAAAAAAATTATATGTTGGAAGGAAGTTTCCAAGTAAATATGTATTAAAAATAATGCTAATGATATTTTATATTGAGTGTCACTATAGATATATAGTTTAGGAATTATAATGTAATAAATATATCATGTGGTGTGAGAATTATGGGGATGATTTTAGATTCTACTTGAGGGTGGTTCCAGACATTTCATTTGGAGGGTGGAGAATCTCGAGGACTGAGGCAGCTCGTACTTGTGTTCAGCCAATCCAAACACAAGATTATACCTCATTGAATTCTGAATTTGTGCCATCCATTATTGTCGAGATGATTAGGAACTAAAATGGGTTTCTATAGCCCTTTTTCAAGAGAGGATACAAAAAAAATTCGACTATATGATTTCCTATAATAAGGCATGGATGGTGAAACAAAAGGAAATGAATAAGGTCTATGGTGATTGGGATGACTCGTATCAGGTATTTCCATAATTACTATCCATACTGAGATAAAACAAACAATTGTTATTCCATATTCATGTGAATGAATATGTGTCTCAAGATAAAAGGAAATGATGAAGGTCTATAGTGATTGGGATGACTCGTATTAGGTATTTCCACAATTACTATCCATACTGAGATAAAACAACCATATTTTATTCCATCTTCATGTGAATGAACATGTGTCTCAAGATAACCGACTTGATCCATCTCATGTTCAATTTCATCAATTGTTGGGGCACTCCTACCATGTATCTCCATATTTCATTTTAGTAAATAGTATATACAGATTGATGGAATGTTTATATACATAAAATACAATGGAATATTTCTGATTGCATCAACCCAATATAGAAACTGTTCACCTCTTCCGCTTGCCTTTTCCATTACATATAAGGAAATCTATGAATCATAGAGTTGGTTTTTGGAATGTATCAGTAACCATTTCATCTACATTCTTGGTGTGTTTTTGATATTTGATTGGAATTCAGAAATCAATAAGGCAATAAATGTGGACCCTGATATATGGAGGCCCCCAAATTCACATCAACAGTACTGCATTAGAAAAATTGTTAGCAATGTGAGAAAAACATTTCATAATGGACCTATAAATAAAAAAATCACGAGGATAGGTATGCAATGTCTTTGTTATTTTCTACTACTTAAACATAAATATTAAATCAATTTATGTGAAATATGATCACTTTTGTATAGAATATGATATGGATCAACAACGGTATGAAGAATGATTCAAACAAATCTGAATGTCTAACCCAGAAGTTTATGATTATATGATGTTAATTACAAATTAAAAATGGATATTGACATATGATGGAGGGAAGAGGTATGGACAAAAGACTACCAACATTGTGGAGTGCATCAATGATGTCTTCATGGGGCTTCACAAGTTACCTATAACTACCCTAGTTCATGAGACATTTCATATGTACATGAATTATATTATTGATAGACAAAAATTAGCCTCAGATGGGATTTAGTAGGGGATAAGGTATGGAAGGCACTTTTAATGGGAGATTGAAAAGAACATTGAAGAAGGTTATAGTTATCATGTTTACTTTTTCCTCTGAGAAGACTCTTGGTTTTATGTTCAAGAGAGTTTGTACCCCATCAAAAGAAGCATCAATGAGAAAATAGTGGTATTACTTGAAGTGAGGAAATAGAAATGTGGAATCTTTCAGGCCTTAAGATTTCTATGCATACATGAAATCGAATAATGTGCATATGTGATCATATCATGGGAAGCATATGTTAATACAATGTATTGGATGGACCACATTGTTAACTGTTATCTTGACCCATGGATGGTTATTGGGGAGTTTGGATATTTTCCAATGCCCGAAGTCCAGTTGATAGTGATGCCTAACATCAACAGGTTTCATAAACATGGGAGACTGAAGTCCATAAGGATTCAGAATGAGATGGACTGGCCTCAATAACAATGGAAAATTTTGAGATTCACTATATGTCATCAAGAAGGTCATAACCAAAAACAATACCCTAACATTATTGGATCGAGTTCACACTCTCAGCCACAATTATGTATTGTCTCTTATGTTTTCATCTAAAATTGTTAATTATATGGTGTTATTATAAAATTTTCCATTTTTTAGAATTTTTTTCCATCTCCAAATACTTTTACAATTAAATACAAATAAGCCTTTTATATTCACATTAAAAGTAATATGACAAGTGAATTTGAGGTGAAATTAATGCATAATAAATCTGTCTATGGATAAACCATAAAGAAAACATGTGATAAAATAATCATGAAACATACCATCATGAAGGAAATCATACATAAATTACAAATAACACCATTTTCTAGTAAAATTTTAGATAACCAAGACAAAATTATTACATATATAAATATATAATACCATATATTAAAAAACACCATTTCCTAAGTAAAAATATTTCTCAAAAATAATCTAGTAATATGATTTGAAAATCATAAAGACATTCCCTTTTCATTTGGTAATAAATAACATCATAAATCAATGCGAATAGACAGGTCACATCTTACATTATATAATTCATTACATTCTAATGACTATAACATTAGACATACATTTTAACCTTATGACTCATTTTATCTTTTTACAAAAATATGGATGATACCATGCTACTCACTGAGTAGGATAATCATGTTTCCCTTGTCATGTTAGATGATGTTTGTGTTTGAGAGATCAGGGTGAGTTGAGCACAACATTTTCATCACACACCACCTCCACCTACCATTATACCATTCATATGCCATGTTATCTTCTATGAAATTTTATTATTAGATATCACATTTGTTGAACATCACCTGCTTGCTATCCTTGTGGAGAGGTGGAGACCAGAGACACACACATTCCACATGTTCGAGGGAGAGATGATAATAACCCTTGAGGATGTGGGAGTGCTTCTTGCTCTTCCTATCTAGGGGAAGTCGTTATTGGAACCACCCGTGTATCTTATCCTGACCATGTTCAACTATTATTAGGCATTGAAATTTTGGTCAGTCGTAGGGCTAATGATGGTGGGTCTATATCTATGATCTGGATAGAGCATTAGTTTGGATAGTTTCGACATATACCCAATGATGTTGATGACCATACTATCATGCATTATGCCCATGAATATATATTACGACTCATTGGAGGGACCCTATGTGCTGATCACATGGGGATGCACATGCACATGATATATCTAGGCCTACTAGAGGAATTTGATAAGGATGTTCTGTATAGCTAGGGATCAACCTTCTTGGTATACACATTTAGAGCATTATGCACAGTATGCTGCAGAGACCACACAGATCTCGGGGTATGCATCATCCTTCATCAGATGTGGGAATGGGGGAACATCCCTTCATTTTTCCCCGTTCTTTCTAGTCTTCCTCTACCGACAGAGGAGCTATATGACTCTCCACATGTACACTGGTATGATAACTCATCTCTTTTGGTTTATGATACTAGTAGGAGTTACTGAATTTATTTTCTTATTATTTATCACTTTCAACATTGTATTTGATAGGTGGCTTCAGAGACACATATTCATCATTGTTCTAACACACCATTTGGGTGCATACTACCTCAGTTTGGATATTCTACTACAATACCATGTACGTATATACAATATATCATTGTCTAACAAATCTAATAAAAGCATCAATTTTGGTTTTTAGTAAGGAGGTTTTTTGACAAAGGTCACATGTCATTTCAGGTTACATGGATGCCATACTAGGCTATAAAAACCAGTTTCTAGCATATTGCACTACTGAACTTCATGATTCTATGGATGTAGTGCCTCTCATTCACTTACATATAATTGAGTGGAAACAACATAATAGAGTCATGTGGTGGCTTGGTTGTGTTCAGCTGATTCCATCACAGTCGAGACAGATAGAGTGGCTTAATTATTTGAAGTTGATAGGGATGCAGGATAAGGACTGGCACTGAGTACATGTTGACTATATTGACCTCTGGGGAGACATGAACTCTTTTTATCTAGGGTGTAACTATTATGTGATTCTATCATTATGAGGAGGATGATTATGATCCATGGTATAGTCTTAAGTCTATATTATATCTTACCCAACACGATAGAGTGCTTCATAATAGGATAAGTCAATAAATTTCCATTAGTTTGTTTATTGTACTATTTTCTAATTCATTTTGAATCTATTTACATCATACTCACTTATAGAATACTATTCGCATGAGTGATCTAGAGGAGGATGAGGTCCTTAGCTGGGAAACAGTTCATACTGTGGTGATGGAGATGGGGTCAAATTATTGTGTGATTCACTGGAGAATATTCAAGAGTCCGGACCAGAGAGTGTGGGTTTCTACCCCAATATTAGAGGTTCCTACTCATGAAAATCCTCCAAAAGCTACTAATGCTAAGTATCCATGATGACGACGATGTAGACCATGTCGTCCTGCACACAATCCCTCACCTATTCTATAGGCATAGGTTGACCCTCTATCAGTCCGGCCTCAGATGATTATGGATGTGCATCAGGAGGCATGGAATCCCTCTTTCTTGACATGATATCTGCAGTTCTCTCTAGCTTGGGGTCCAGATGTTTCATAGCCTTGGTTACCCACTACGATGATGGAAGGTCCTTCTACTACCCTAGTGGGAGTAGGATCGTGAGCACATTAAAACATACAGTGGACACCTCCCCCCACTAACACATAGGTGGATCATGCAACTATCGACGTTTTGGTGCCTAAGGATCATCCCTCCCTAGTCATCAAACTACACTCCAACACAAAGCTCGGCGATCTTGATATGAGTGTACCCTTCATACACCACTATGTGGGATGAAATCTCATCCCAATAAAAATTGATTGTAATTGTTCATGTATATATTTTATGTCTATTACATTGAAGATGTTATTATTAATATCATCCATTTTTAAATGTTTAGCTAGTATTTTAGTTTTCATTAATATTTTAGTCATAGTTTATATTTTATAAGCTTTCAAAGTCAACAACTTGAAACATAGAAAAACTTATTAAATTTCAAGTATGTAACTTTAAAATCTTATAAATTATACTTTATAAAAACAATCTAAATAAATTTAAAACATATCCTAAAAATATAAAAAGTTTTTGAAAATAAAATGAATTTCATAAATATAATAAATAAATGAAAATGAAATGAATGTAAAAACAGATTATAAATAGCATTGTAATGGTTTAAAACAATACCAGAATTTATTTTTTAAAAAATATTGATGAAGTTGGAACATTTTAGATTCAAACTAACCCTAAATATTGAACCCTAATAACATGAATAATTTTTATGGAAATTAGAATTTTAAGGGATTTAAACATGGAAACTGGAGAAAAGTTTTTATTGTATCCATTGACTTATTATTGTTTAAACCTTTTAGTCACTAAAAATTCTTTATATCTATTCAATTTAATTTCCATGGCCATTTTTCTCTTAAAGAACCATTTTCACCCAATTATATATATATATATATCAATGTGAAGACAAACCAGAACCCATACGTAGTTCTGATACATAGAATCCATTTTTTAATTAATCGATTCTTTCATCTTGCTTCTTCTGAGCTCTCTATTTCCTCCTTAGACGAAAGAGGGTCATTATTTTCAACCAATAATAGGCCACCATCATTGGTGAACAAAAATATTTTATATAAAGGGTTTTATACATAATATCATTTATTTTTATTAGTATAACCTATAAATATACACTCCATGCCTTCAAGGACTACTTTTATTTCATGTTATGTCCTTAAAAATTATCCCAAATCCCCATGCATGCATGTTTGGAAAAACAGATTCCTTCCCAATCCATATATAACCGGTATGGGATACCATTTGGAACTTTGTTTGGAATATGGTTTAGTGTGTATGTTGAAATTTGTAATGAATATATCTAAAATCATAATGAAATACATGCATGACTCATCATATACATCAATTTGAACCAATTCTAGAAGCTCTAAATCCCCTTTACCTTGTCCACAAAATAATGGTTTGGTTATTTTTCCTTGTAAACAAGTGTGACATTTTTAATTTAGTTTTAACTCAAAAAAATCTAAGTAATCCCCTTCATAGAACTTTTTCAAATGCTTATTGTTTATATAACCAATATTGTGATGCCTCAACTGGGTCTAAAATGAGTCATTCATACTTAATTTGTTATCAATTATCAATAATTTGTTTTCATAATTTAATATATAAACACCATTATTGAGTTTTGATATACCATGAAAACTGTTATGATTATAAAATTAGTGTTCTTTACTTTAAAACTGGAAAATTAATCATTCCATGTCATTGAAAGATATAGGTATGATGTTCTTAGTAAAAATAAGAATATAATAATAGCTCTTCAAAACCAAAATATGTCATTTTATAAATATGTGGTGGTGAGTCCAGTGGAAATAGATATCAACCTACTTCAATTAACAACATGTAAATCTACCTATCCTCATGTAATCATTCAAAAACTACTTGGTTTTAGTATTTGAATACAAATTTGAGCACCAAAAAATCTATTTCTTAAAAACATAACATTTTTTACATTCAAATGTTAATGACATAATTCTAAAAAAACACAATATATATATATATATATCATAATATAAAAATCTATAAATTTATAAATATAATAACATATAATTAAATAATATTTTTTTCTGAAAGGCGGTAGGGGGCTTGCCACCTTTCAACATAACTAAAAGGAAACAGCAATCCTACTGCCTTTCATGCATATTTAAAAAAATAACCTGAATAGATTTTAAAAAAATATAAAAACATATAAAAACCTCGAGCTAGTGGACTCAATGTTGTTAGTAATTGGATATAGTGAAACTGGAATTCTATTGCGGTTGGTTACCTAAAACCAACTTTTATGTTCTTTATGATTACATATATTCATGGTTTTAAATAATTAATAAATCTTTATCACATTATTATTATTATTATTATTTGTGAAATAATATGAGATAATTTGTTAATAGTATGTGTCACACTTAAAGGCCAGGATAGTTCCCTACTCTGATGAGAATATAGAAGTTCCATGAAATTAATCTAAAATTTATTTTATATAGCCTGATGATATCATTTGATTAAACATAAATGATATAGGATATTGGGGGTTGGGGACTCATAAATAATTGAGACTTATTTTCATTAAGTTCATCCCTCATAATCATAAGAATGGATCTTATAATAACATGATCCGCTAGTAGAATATCTATATGTGTGTGTGTTTCATTGGATGTTACAATCCACATATATGTGTAGTGGACCATATAATTTAAGATTATTATTAATACATATCATGAGTCATGCACTTTGATGTATTTCCATAAACCATGATGACATATGTTTGTGGTGAAATTGGGTATGATGGGTGTGTCACAACTCAAATGGTATCAATGAATAATGTGATAAAGGATTTTTCCCTTATGTTCAAGAACATAAGATGATATCTTAGGCCCTTTAATGGTAGTAAAATCGCCTAATTAAGTCTATAACCATTGCATTTTTATCAACATGTTTAATTTTGAAAAGTCAAAGAAATAAAAAATGAGCACATAGGTTGATGATACCATCATGATACCTACTAGATTAGAGATATTAAGATAAAAAGATTATATTACATAGTCTATTCTCATAGGATGTTTTCTGTTATTGAGACAATAACTCACTACTATAGACCAGGGGAAAGGGAAGAACCTAATTTTATCAGCACTAAGCAGAAAGCACTGATAAAATCATCACATTTATCAACACTAGCTAAAAGCATTGATAAAGGAAATATTTATCAGTACTAAAAAAAAGAACTGATAAAGGTGTATCCTTTATTATCATTTTTAGTGCTGATAATGGATATATTTATCAACATTATTATTAACGCTAATAAAAGTTTTCAATAAATAAATATTATGAATATATATATATATAATTATTATATATATTTTTAAAAATAATGTTTATTTATATACATTAATTACAAAAACACATGTTTATAACTAATATAAATAAGATATATTTATTTATTTATTTATTTATTTATTTATTTATTTATTCAATAATTAAAAGATACATATAATACTTAAAAAATATTTATAATATTATAAATAAATATACATAAAATGAAATAATCATAAAATTATAATAATGTTTAAATAATAAATATATATTTATAATTATATATAAATACCTTTTAAGTATATTTATTTATAATTATACTTATAAATAAATATATATATGCCTCTGTTGAATTCGGTCAATATATATATATATATATATATATATATATATATATATATTTCCCATGAGATAATGATGATATTCATGGACATGACTGGTGTTATTTATGTTCATATATTGATGAGTTAGTATAATTGACGTTATATGATCATAAGTTTAATTATGGACATGATTTTGGGTTTCTATGTTTTAGATGTTAAGATTACCTATATTATGATGGCACATGCATGTGTTATCTATTCATGACTCATGAATATTTATTTATACATTGACACTCTTATTATTCATAGTTTACATATATGTGATGACTCATTTTTTATGATCTATATTTTACTAGGTATGATTCATCCATGTTATACCCATGGACTTATTACATTCACATAAATACTTATAAAATTGTAAAAAATATATTTAAGTAAAAAATACATTTACTATATTTATAATTATAAAATTTTAATTATATATAAATAATTTATAAATATATTTAATTTTTTTAAAATATTATTTATGAAATTACAACTTAATGAATATATATTTAAATAATTTTAAAATTATAATAAATATATTTACTATATTTATAATTATATATTTATAAATATATATGTTTATATAAATTTATTTACAATTATATATAAATAATTTTTAAAAAATATTTATTTATAATTATAAATATTAATATTTAAATTCATATTTAAATAATTATAAAACTATAGTAAATGTATTTAAATAAAAAATATATTTATTATTTTGATGATGATATATTTATAAATATATAAAAATAATTTTAAATATATTTATTTATAATTATAACTACAAATAAATATATATATTTAAATAATTGTAGAATTATAAAAAATATATTTAAATAATAGATATAATTATCATATTTATAATTTTATATATATATATATATATTGATATAATTATAACTAATTATATAAATATTCCAAAGTAGTGCATGCACACATGTGGTGGGTTGGGCCCATGATAGGCTTGGTGTGGCATCGACCAATACCTCACTACCCAATAACATCTTTTATCAATCGAGGGTTGGTTAAGTGGTACTATCTAAGGATTCCACTCCCTGGAAACAGAGATGGTGTATATTTGAGTCACACCACACTCGAATTTAGATGAGGGAACAAGTAGAAATTTCAGCTATATCCATAGTTCAAAATCATAGCTATAGGGTTCAAAACCATGTGTATAAGATATAGCCATGATTTTATTGGTCATGGAACCTATTGGTGTGGCTATATAAAAAATCTATAGCCATGGTTTTAAGAGGATATAGCCATGATTTAATCTGTGGCTATAGGTTCTATTGCCTTGGTTTTGGAAACCGATGAAATAGTTCACACCATTTTCCTCCATGGATATAGGTCTATAGCTACTGTTTAAACTGTGGCTATATGGGCTATTTCCATGGTGGAAAACCATGTCTATAGCCCATGTAAACCGTGGCTATAGATTTAAAATAAATAGAGCCCAACCAGATTTTATCTCTTTACATCCGCTATCTGAACATGTCACCTTACCACTACACCACTAACGTCTTTGTGTGTGTGTGTGTGTGTTGTTATATATAATATTATGAACCAAGGCTATATCATGTAAATCATGTCTATAGACATTCCCTCCATTTTTTTCACTGGTTAATTTTTTTCTCGTGCAATGGAGGGAGACCTATAGCCACGATTTTGATGAACTATGGCTATAGAAAATAAAAAACTCAATAGACATGGTTTGAGAAATATGTGGATATATCCCTCAAAATATAGACTTATAGCTGCAATTTTAAGACGCTATACCCATGGTTTAAACCATGGAAATAGCTCAGACGGTTGTCTATCATGGCTATAGGGTCTATTTCTAGGGTGAAAACCCATGGAGATAGCCCATGTAAATCATGTCTATAGCCTTAGTATAAATACCTATAGCCACAGTTTTGGAAAACCATGGCTATAGGTTTGTGGATATTGTCTATTTTTCTAGTAGTGGGTGTGTGGTGCGTGGGTGGTGGGTTGAGCCCATGATAGGCATAGTGTGACACCCAACTATATCTCATTACCCAATAAAATGTTTCACTGACCAAGGGTTTGTTAAGTGGTACCATTTATGGAAGCCACTCCCTGATAATGGTACTGGAACAAGTTTGATTCTGACCATACTCAAATTTAGATGGGGGTGTGTGATGCACAAGTGGTGGAGTTGGCCAAAGACAGACATGGTGTGGTGTCCACCTATACCTCATTACCCAATAACATGTCTGTCGACCAGGGTTTGGTTAAGGTGGTACCGTGTAAGGTGGCCACTCCCTGGAACAAGTTTGAGTTCTACCAGACTTGAATTTAGCTGGGGGTATGTAGCGCATAAGTGGGTGGTTGGGTCCTGGACAGGCGTGGAGTGGTGCCCACCGATTCCTCATTACCCAATAGTAGGTGGGAGGTCTATGGCCTACCCCTCTGGCCTATTTTTTTGGTATCTCTGTGTGTTTAAAAGTAATTTTACCTCCAAGAACCTAATAAAAATATATAATTATTTAAAAATAAATATATATAATAACATATATATTTAAATAATTAATATATTTAAATAATTAATATATTTATTATATTTAAAATTTTATAAATATTTATAATATTATAAAAAATATAATTATATAAATATAATTATAAATATATTTACAAAATTGTAAAAAATATATTTAAATAATAAATATTTTTTTATTTTGATCTTTATCAGGGATTTTTAACACTGATAAAGAGTAGTTTTATCTATGATTTCTATATTAGCACTGATAAAACTACTCTTTATCAGCACTTTTTTTAAAGTGCTGATAAAAGCCTTACACATTCTTATAAAATGAACACTAAAAAATTCTTCATCTCTTCACACCTTAAGGATTTCACAAAGTTTTATTGTTGTCACATCCACTCTCACTGATGTTTCTCTCTTCCATCGCTCCCTGCCTTCACCTTCTTCGTGACCATCACTCCTTGTTTTTGATATCACTCCCTACCTTACCATTGTTACTTCATCTTTTCATCACCCCTGCCCTCGCCACTCTTTATCAATGAATCATTTATGGTTCTAGGAGTGAATTGCATTGCGTTAAGGGTTGTTTTATCATCCTCTATATAAACTAATATTTTGAAAAGACCATGGTCATTGCACTTTATTTATTTTATTTAATTCGATTTCATGGTAATTTTTTTATGGAGGCCTAATCATTAAATAAATTAACTAAGTTTAATTAAAGATAGAATTAAAATAAAATAAAATAATGTGTAATTTTTTTTGCCCACATGTTTAATCAATAAAATTAAATTCCACTTAATATTAACAAGAATTTAATAGGATAGAATGTATAGTTTACTCATGAACATAAAAATACTACAAATAAAATATTATGTTTGAAAAATATTCCATTAATTGAATAAGAATGAAACCCTAGAATTATGTTTTTTCATGGAAAATGTCTATATACTTACTTTTATTGAATAATTCTTATAAGGGCATTGAGTCAGATTAACCAAATCAGTGTTGGGTGTAATAGACAAGTCTATGCAATACAATTTAAGAGGTAAGTATTGGGAAAATAAAATTTTAGGATTTATTGATTGGGGAGTCCACTCAAGGGATCAAGTTGATACAAGTTAATATTTTTTTAATTTTACTCCTACCAAAATTTCATTGAGTAATTTTAATGGACAAAGTCTAGGTTATGAGAAGGAATGGATGGATCCTTACTACTTGATTATCCAAGAGAAAAGATATTTCAAAACCATTGGTGAGGGCTATAGGATTTCAATAAAATAGTGTGAGATTAATAAATTCAATGAAATTAATTCCCTACGTTTTTAATCTATATAAAGTACTAAAAATATGCTCTTATTTATTGTAAAAACGGTAATGTATACATCTTTTATAGTATCACTACGATCCATATTAGACAAGGATAACCTTCTCACTAGATATGCCTTAAACAAAAATTATATATACTTTAAAATCTAGTTCCTGAGGTTCCTAGTAAATATGATAGTGAATGGGAACTATTTATTTATATAAAACAATTGGATGATGCCAATAATTTCGATTGATTCATGCTATCTTCCATGTCCGATGAGATTCTAAAGAGATACAAGGACATTAATGTGTATAATGTCATGTGTCACCATCGAGGTCTTTATCGAGATAAGGTAATACAAGACAGATATGAGGCCTCTAATTCTCTATTCACATGTAATCATGGAGAGTCTATTCCAGCTAGGGTTCATATATTCAAGTTTATTTTGTACATTGAGCATTTCGATATCGTGGGATTTAAGACCCCAGATGAGTTGCACGTGGATCTCATTTTAGCCTCACCCCCTAAGATATTATTCTATTTCATTATTAATTATAGTGTGAGTAATAGTGAGTTGTCTATTTAAAAACACCATATAATGATTTTAGAAGTAGATAAGGACATGAGGCAAGAACAACTTGTGGTGCTTATGGTGAATAAAACGAAGAACAAGGTAAAGTGGTCAAAGTGTTTTTCTATAGTGGAGTCCAAATATAGAGTGCCTCTAGATAGGTAGTTTGGATTCGTAACATAATCCAAAACATTATGTGGTGCATAATAATAATGATCATATCAAATTTTGTTACGATAATACTATAGACGTGGCTATTGTGAAGGATCCAAGGTCATATAAAATATTGAAGTACATGCTCTGAAAGTATCACCTCATATGTGATTTTTCTTAGAGGGGTGAGGTTGTGGTGATTGGAGTTTCCAAAAAAGAAAAATGTGGTGGAACCCATTAATAAATAACTTATCTCAGCAGAAACATTAATATCATATGATATCTAGTGGGCTCAAAGTTGTTATCCATTGGATTTAGTGAAACTGGAATTCTATTATGGTTGGTTTGCTAGAAACAAATTATATGTTCTTTATGATTAATTTTATTCATAGTTTTAAATAATTAATAAATATTTATCACATCATGATTATTATTATTTGTGGCATAGTATGAGATAATTTTATAAGAGTACATGACATAATAAAAGACCACAAAAATTCCCTACTATGATGATAAATAGAAAGTTCCATGAAAATATTCCTCAATTAATTTTCTATAGCCTGATGATATTATTTGATATGACATAAATGATATATGATATTATGGATCAGGGGCTCATAAATCATTGATACTTCTTCTCATAAATTACATTCCTAGTAATCATAATAAAGGAGATTATAAACTTGACCAGCTAGTAGTAAATATATATATGTGTGTGTGTGTGTGTGCTTATGTTTCATAGGATGTTCCTATCTGCAGATGTGTATAACAGCCATTAGAATTTAAGATTATTATTAATATATATCATGAGCCATTCACTTTTATGTATTTCTATAAACCATGATGACATATGTTCATGGAATAGTTGGGTATGTTTGGTGTGTCACAACTCACATGGTATCAATGAATAATGTGAGAAATGATTTTCCCTTATGTTCAATAACAGAAGTTGATATCTGAGGACCTTTCATGGTAGTAGAACAACCTAATTAAGTCTATTAACTTGGTGGGTCTATCGACATGTTCACTTTTTAAAATTTAAAGAAACATTGAGCACATAAGTTGATGATACAATCATGTTGCCTCCTAGATTAGAGACAACAAGAAAAAAAGGATTTTATTACAAAGTGTATATTCAGTGGAGGTTGTCTTTCATTAAGACAATAACTCACTACCACAGATCAGGGCAAGAGAAAGTGCCAACTTTTATTAGCACTAATTAGAAAGCACTAATAAAAGCCTCACCTTTAGTAGAACTAGATTAAATAACTGGTAAAGGTAACATTTATTAGCACTGCAAAATCAATGATAAAGGTGTATCCTTTTACGGTGCTATTCGTAATACTAATAAAAAATTTAATAAAAAATATTGTTAATATACAGAAAAATATTAGATTTATTTTAAAAAATAATGTTTATTTATATACATTAATTAAAAATGGCATGTTTGTAATAAATATAAAGATGATATATTAGTATATTTATTTAATAATTCAAATATATAAATAATATTTAAAAAAATATTTTTAATATTATAAATAAATATATATATTTAAAAAATTATAATATTATAATATTCTGTAAATAATAAATATATTTATTGTATTTATAATTATATATAATTTTTTTTAAATATATATTTTATATAATTATAAATATAAATATTTATTTATTTATTTATTTAAATATAATCTCCAATGAATTTGGCTAGTGTATATATATATATCATGAGATAATGATGATATCCATTGACATGATTGATGTTATTTATGTTCATATATTGATGCGTGAGTATAATTGACATTATATGATCGTAAGTTTATTTGTGGACATGATTGTGGGTTGCTATATTAAAAATTTTAAGATTACCTATATTATGATGACACATGCATATGTTATGTATTCCTGACTCATGAATGTTCACTTATACAATGACACTCTTATTATTCTTGCATGCCATATATGTGATGACTCATTTTTCATGATATATACTTTACTAGGTATGATTCATTCATGTTATACCTACAAAGATATTATGTTCTCATAAATACTTATAAAATTATAATAAATATATTTTTTTATATTAGTTATAAATTTTTAATTATATATAAATAATTTTTAAATATATTTACTTTTTTAAAAAAAGTTATTTATGAAATTATAAATTATAAATTAATATATATTTATATTTATATTTATTTAAATAATTATAAAATTATAAAAATATGTTTAGTATATTTATAATTATATATTAATAAATATTTATATTTATATAAATTTATTTATAATTAAAAAAATACTTTTAAAAAATATTTATTTTTAATTATAATTATAAATAAATAAATACATATGAAAATAATTATAAAATTATAATAAATATATTTATATAATAAATATATTTATTATATTTATAATTATATATTTATAATTATATATTTATAATTATAAATAAATACTTTTAAATATATTTATTTATATTTATAATAATATATATATATATATATTTAAATAATTATAAAATTATAAAAAATATATTTAAATAATAAATATAGTTATTATTTTAAAAAATATATATATTTATATATAGATATAATTATATGTAATTATATAAATATACCAAATCAGTGCGGGTGCGTAGGTGGTGGGTTGGGCCCAGGACATACATGGTGTGGTTTCCACCAATACCTCATTACCCAATAACATGTTTTTCTAGTCTGGGTTGGTTATGTGGTACTGTTTTAGGTGACCACTCCCAAGAAACAGAATTGGCGCATGTTCGAGTCCTGCCACACTCGAATTTACCTGGGGGTGTGTGGTGCGCAAGTGGTAGGTTGGGCCCAGGACCAACGTGGTGTGGCTCCCACCTATACCTCATTACCCAATAACAAGTTTTTCTAATCAAGGTTTGGTTAAGTTGTATGGTTTACGAAGGCCACTCCCTAACAAAGGATTTGGCACTGGTTCGAGTCTTGCCACACTAGAATTTAGGTGGGGGTGTGCAGTGCACAGGTGGTTGATTTGGCCTAGGAAAAGCGTGGTGTGGCGCCCACCTATACCTCATTACCCAATAACACTTTTTCTGATCAGGGTTTGGTTATGTCATACCATATAAGGTAGCCACCCCCTGAAAATGTAACTAGCACAGGTTCGAGTCCTGCTGCACTTGAATTTAGCTAGGGGTATGAAGTACGCAAGTGGTGTGTTGGGCCCATGACACACGTGGTTTGGTACCCACATATGCCTCATTAACCAATAACACATTTGGGGGGTGGGGCTTTGTCTTGCCTCTCTGGCATGTGTGTGTGGTGTGTGTGTGTGTGTGTTTGAATGTAATTGTATGTCCAAAAACCTAATATATATATATATATATATTTACAATTGTATCCAAATATTTTCAAAATAATAATATATATATTTAAATAATAAATATATTTATTATATTAATAATTTTATAAATATGTATAATAATATAAGAAATATAATTAGATAAATATATTTATAAACTTATATCAAATATGTTTAAATAATAAATTTATTTATTTATTTAGATAGTTATCACCTCTTTTTTAGCACTAATAAAGAGTAGTTTTATCAGTGATTTATATATTAACACTGATAAAAGCCTTGAACATTATTATAAAATGAACCTGAAAAGAATCTTCATCTCCTCAAACCTTCAAGATTTCATGAAACTGTAGTGTTGTCGCCACCACTCTCATTGTGGTCGCTCCCTACCTTCTCCGTCATTGTTTTTTTCTCTCCCTATTGTCCCTATTGCTCCCTACTGTCGTCGCTCCCTACCCCACTTCTATCTCTCTTTACATCCATCACTCCCTACCCTAACTGCTCTACATCAAAGAATCATTTCCTCTATAAGTTATGAGATTTTTTTTCTCCAATTTAATTATTTCTTCTATCCATGTCTTTACTCCCTTTATCCTTGATGCAAGTCATTTAGACCAGATTCACCCCCTTAGTTGTATACCAACAAAATATATGTGAAATAATAGTGTATAGGTTGATTTAATAGTAATTCACATTTCTTATATTGGAATTCATTCATTTTTATAGGGGTTTCAACATAGTTTCATCAAGAATTATTTGGAATAAGTGTCATGCACAAATGTACTATGTGTCAATTGGGGATAATTATATGTTTTAATTTTAGTACTCATATCGACGTGTATTTTATGCCCATGGGGACCCTTTTATGGATTTATTGTTTTTGTTTTAAATGGCTATATTTTCCCAAAATTACAGTTAGACATAAATACGTCCATTTTATAGTTGAATCTTCTAATTGTGTGTGTTGTGATTTTATTTTTTTCAAGATGTTTTAAATAATAATTTTTCCAATGTAATGATTCGATTTATTATGAATTTATTTTGGTTTTCTAGAAGTTTTTATTTTAAATTTTTCATGATTTAACTCCTTTAAAGACCCAATATTTATAAATTAAATGAGTTTTTAAGGTTTTAAATTAAATTATAAAATATTATCATGTAGTAAATTAATTTTAAAGTTGTATGATTGAATTTTTATTTATTTGAATGAGTATATGTATTATTCTGGGGATTATTTTAAAATTGTGATAATGTTTTATGTATTGTTCATTGGAAAATTTAAATATTTTATATTTTTTTATATAAATTAACTATAAATATTTTCATTTGTTTCATGTCTCAGTGTTAATGAAGTGATCTTAAATTCCATAGGTGTATTTTTATGATTTTATTTGGGTTAAGGGATGATTGGTACATTTATTTTATTATTTTTTATTCATTTTAATTATATATTAATTATGATGGGTATATTTTACTATTCTTTGTTTAGTTATTAGTATGTCGTAATATTTGAAAAACCCGAATGCTAATTTAAATGTCATTTAAAAATAATATTACATAGGTTTAATAATTAGTTATAATGGTGACATATTTGGTTAAAGAATTGTGATACACATTCTTATTATTATGATTCTTCGTTTTTCATATGCATATATCAATATATTTTTTTCATTTAGTCATTAGAATTTATTTGGTTAATAGGGTTTGGTAAAAAATGGGTTACATGCATTTTTTTCAATATTAATCTTTTTTTAAGATTCTTGTTTGGGTAAAATCATTATTCTCATATTTCAAAGTATAATATCTCATGATATTATATGTTTATTAATGATTTATAGAATTATATTATGATTCTATATTAATTTTAATAGAATATTTATTTCATACCCTTTTTCTCATTTGATTTTGATCTAACCACTTTATGTGCCATTTATATGTACTCCCTTGATATGAATTTAATATCCCTCCTCCTTTTGTTTCTGATATCCATAGGGAATCATATAGAATATAATTCATATAATAAATACTTATATAGAGACATTTATGGGAGATATTATTGTTTAATACAAAGGATTCATGCTTTTGGTTTTAGTAAGGGCTCGATCCAGGAGGAACCAAGATAATAATGGGTGTGGTGGGAAATGAGGAGATAATACTAATAGAAACCCAAAGGGGAAAATAGTTGGAGTGAAAAATATCATGTTAATACTAACTCAAAATTCTCAATAAATGAATAGTAATATGAACCATTTCAAACTACCAAACATGCGAAGGATGAAACAACTCACCATGTATTCATTAATGTATAAATGCACTCTAACCATTTGGGTTCTTAGGATCAACTAGCTTCGAAGAAATGGATATCCATTTAGAATTTTGTAGGTGAAGTAGATAGATGGTGGGTGCAGATTATGAATATAATGGGAAATGAATAAGTGTATAGTATGAAATGGGAGATATTTAGGGAAATAT
Source organism: Viscum album (assembly GCA_963277665.1). Classification (NCBI taxonomy): domain Eukaryota; kingdom Viridiplantae; phylum Streptophyta; class Magnoliopsida; order Santalales; family Viscaceae; genus Viscum; species Viscum album. The sequence continues at coordinate 826,149,200 of OY728133.1, read as the reverse complement.
TCTTCCTCAAATATTTTCCCCGAACCACTCACAACAAAATAGAGACAGTTTTTTTATAAAACAAATTAGTTTGAATCCATTGGTACCTATAAATGAAACCTTAGGAGACTAAAAATATAAACCTAGAGTTTTTCTATTAATGTTAAAATCAAGATCAATCATTTCATCAATAGAGTAAAATCAAATAATTTTATACTTTTATACTTTCAGAAATTTTTATTTTATATATTATAATTTTATACTTTTATGGATTTTTAAAACTATATAATTTTATAATTTATTTATACTTTTATAACATAAATTAACTTTTATATAGATTTATAAATTTATATACATTTATAAATTATGTATATTTAGAAAAAATATTTTTTTTTATAAATTATATATAATTTTATACTTTTATATACATCTATCATTTTATATACTAATATAAATATATATACATTTTTAATTTAAACTTTTATACTTATATAATTTTTACAATTTAACAATAATTTAATACTTTCATAATTTCATAAATTCAATTTCGGTGTTGAAAATATTTTTAATAATGTAATAGTTTTTTTCTTATTTTTGAAACAATTATTATATTCAAGAGACTTATTTTCTATTAGGAAAATGGTTTTTAAATAATATATCTTTTTTTATTATTACATTAAATATCCATATTTCATCATTTTTTATAATGAAAATGTGATTTTATGATTCATTTATACTCATAAAAAAGGATTTGATAATTAAAAATATGAAATAAATCATTGATTGATCACTAATACTTTATGATGATAGTTATATCATTTAACAATTTAATAACTAATTTATTCTACCTTAAAATATTTTCATTCCCATTGTCAAAAAGTTGAGAAGTACTCAAGGTATTATGCTTCAATCCACCAATAAAGAGAACATCATTTGATCCAGAAATATTCACTATAATTTTATTGCTTCCTACACCCTTAAATTGAAGTGAAAACAGTGTTTAAAAGTGAAATATTATAAAATATATTTATAACTTTCCTCCAATAAGTTTTTTTTATTACATGGTATGATAAACCATTTTTCAATATTTCCATTTTTTTGTTGAATTCATGAGATCCATCTTCAACTGAACAATTTCATGTATTTATTTTGTTAAATATTAATATTACCAAATAAAATAGGATGTATAAATATATAATGGATGGATACCAATCATGTGATACAAGAGTATGCAGATGGGGTGAAAGAGTTCATTAAATTTGCAAAATATCATGCATATGACCCTTCACAAATCCTATTTCCATGTTTACACTTTTTATTCAAGAATAATTAGTTTATAGGAGTTGTAAAAACACTTGATCTATCAAGAAATTGATATAAGTTATAAATGTTGGAATAAAATTGGTAAAAAAGTGAATGTAGGTAGTGATTGGGATAGAACTATGTTTTATAGATCATAAAATTTTATTACAAGTATGAAGAATGAAGAAGATTTTATTAAGTATGTTATTAAAAGTGTGAATGATGATGAATATCATATTGATTAAATGATAATGAAAGTTAATGAAGAAATTAAGGATTTTCCAAAATTGTTTGAGAAGTTAAATAATTTTGAAAAGATGACATTGTATACTAGTTTCACTAAATATACATCTTTTTCAGCCATATTGAAGCTGTATAATTTAAAATCTAGAAATGTATGGAGTGAAACTCGTTTTATTGAACTAATTGGTCTCTTTAATGATATGATATCAGAAGAAAATAATATTCATCTCCAAACATATGACGCTAAAAGAATGTTGCTTTCGATGGGTATAAACTATGAAAGAATACATGTATTCCCAGATGATTTTATACTATTTCACAAAGACCAATAATCGCTTAAATAATTCCCAAAGTGTGGTTCTTCGCAATACAAGAAAGATTAATCAGTGCCTACAAAATTTTCATGGTAATTTCCAATGATTCCAAGGTTTAAGCGCCTATATGGAAATGATGAGATTGTAAGGAAATTAATGTGGAACACAAATAGAAGAAATTAATATGGGAAACTTGATCACCTGATAGAATCTCCTTAGTGGAAGAGAATTGATCATGAGTATATGAAATTTAGAAATGATTTGGGAAACCTTCATCTAGAGTTATCTACAGATGGAGTGAATACTTTTGGTTTTCAAATGATCACTCATAGTACATGGCTAGTTGTGCTAATAAATTATAACTTTCCACCGTGGTTATGCATGAAAAAAAATACCTAGGTTATTTATGCTTATATTAAAACTAAAACAACTGAGTGATTATATTTATGGTTATTTTTTCTCGTTGATCAAAGATTTGAAATTATTGTGGGATTAAAGTGTTACGTTGTATGATGCTTATAGAAATGAAGATTTCATGTTGAAAGTCATGTTGTACGGAATGATAAATGGATTTCCTATATTTGGAAAGTTTTCAAGCTATATAATTAATGGAAATAAAGGTTGAAACATTTTTGAACAAGGTACATAGTCAATTAGGATGAAAAAATCATTGAATAATGTGTTTTTAGAACATTATATATTTCTACCCCAACAACATAATTATCGATCTTGGATGACATCATTAGATGAAAGTTCAGAAGAATTTCCAACACTATCTCCATTAATAGGTGGTCAAATGTTTGAGAAAATAAAATCTATAGACCCTGATTTTGGTAAACCATTTTAAAAAACATTATGAAAACCAGTTAAAAAGGAGATTAGTTTTTTTTTTGAATTTCCATATTGAAATTGTTTGTATGTTAAGAAATTTCTTAATGTTATGCATGTTGAATAAAATGTATGTGATATTGTCATTGACATGTTACTAAATTCACCGAAGAAAAAGGATAAAATTAAGTCTATGTTGGAAATTATTGACATCAGAATGCAGGAAGTGTAGACACTAGTGAAGGGTGAAAAATGAACCTTTATTCCTTTAACAGCATACACTCTTTCCATGGAGGAGAGATATTTGTTTTGAAACTTACTAAATGATGTAAAGGATTCATATGGTATTCATAGAATTTAATAATATCATGTTAATCTCATTCATATTGTTTATATACTTTAGGAGAAATATCTATAAGTAATTTTTGATGGGTATGACTCAACCAAACCTCAATATGAGGCATGGGGTGACCAATATAACACAAAGTGTATCTTTTATTTAAAGTTGACTTTAATTTTATCAAAAAGAAAAATTGATATACTAAAAACTGGGAAAAATTATCCTTATTATTTTTATAATTTATGATAATGATCCATAAGTCATTTTTGACTTGTAGGAATCAACATCACCTTAATCTGATGCATGGTGTGACCTATATGGCTCCAAGTGCATATTTTTATTTAAAATTGACATTAATTTTAGTAAAAATAATAAGTGACATACTAAAAACCAACAGAACATGTTAAGATTATTTTGATACATTATGATGATGATCCACAAGTCATTTTTGATGGGTTGGAATCAACCTCACCTCAATCTAATGCACACCATTATGAGTCAAAGTGTATGTTATCATTTTAAAGTTGACATTTTTTGTTCAAAATGTGTGTCACTCAATGAAAACCAAAAAAATGTAATTTGATTATATTCATAATTTAGGATAGTGATTCATAAGTCATTTGTGATGAGTAATAAGTAGTCTCATGTCAAACTGACACATCATGTAATTGGTATGACACAAAGTCTGTGTTTCTAGTTTTAAATGACATTTTAATTAAAAAAAGTGATATAATAAAAATTGAGAAAATGGATTTTGGATTTTTTTATAGTTTATGATAATGATACGTATGTAATTTTTGATGGGTAGGAATCATCCACACCTCAATATAATGCATGATGTGGCTGGTATAACTCAAAGTGTGTCATTATTTTGAATTGAAATTAATTTTAGTTTAAAGAAAAAGAGGAAAACTCAAAATTGACAAAAAAAATTAGATTGTTTTTATAATTTATGATAATTATCCATAAATTATTTGTGACATGTATGAATTGATCACACCTAAATATGACGTACGGTGTGACGAGTATAACTCCAAGTGCTTCTTTTCATTTAAAATCAACATTTTATTAAAGTATTATTCCATTTTAATGTTTGTTTTATTTCATTAAAATATTTCAAACATAATATTTTTTTCCTAATATAGGTGGATTCCTTTTCTCAGGTTGATTTGATTTGTTCGGAAACTGATATCATGAGTATAGTTTTTTTGAGGGGGAATCACGGGTGCCAACGATGATGAAAAATTAATGTTTTTAATGTTTTTGGATAGTAATTTTAAATGTAATTATAAAAAACATTGTTTGAAATTTATATAGTTGTGTTTTTTTAATTGTGATGTAAAATTTATTTCAGTTAAATTATATATTTTGCATATAGGTTATAGATATGTGATGTAGTTTACTGTTATACAAACAAAAAACTATAATATGTTGGGACTTTATCATCACTAATCTCACATTGATAAAAATTAGTCTTTCTCAGTGCTTTCTATAGAGCTAGTAAAGGCCCCCTTTTAACTGCATTGAGGAAAAAACACTTTTTTAGTACTTCTAAAATCCTCTTTGTGCGTCTTTAAAGGGAATATCTTTAGTAGTGACTTCATTATCTATGGAAATCTTGTAATGTTTCAAGTCACTAACCATTTAATTTAGGTGGTGTAACCTAATTCTGCTGATAAAAGGCTATAGAGGGTGCACACTAAGTGTATTCAGAACCTTAGTTAAATTCTATATGAATTTAACCTGTTGGATAAATATTATTCTCTTACATTGTTTATTAATTATTTATGTTAGTTTTATTTCACATATTCAATCTCACAGTTTTGTGAAAGTATATATGGGAGTTGAATATTTAAAAAACATTTATCCACTAGGTAATTATTTATTTAACTATATCAATATATAGTATATATTTGTTCTAGTTTATTCTCAAGGAAAGAAATATTTATTATTTTAGTTGTATGAATATTTAATAAATATTTATTCACTTGTTTTTTGAATATAATATTTATTTATTAATTGTAAAATACAACAATGATGCTTACATAATTAAATAAATATTCATTATTTAAGGTCTGATAAATATTTAGGAGGATTAGCAGACCCAGTTTAATAGTTCAACAAGATATTTTATATGAAATATAATTCTGATAAATATTAATTTATTCATTGAAGGAAATAATGTTTATTATTTTTCAGGTTTAGTGCACATCAAGTAAATAATAATAATTTTGTTATTATTTAGGAATGAGGTTCTCCCAAGATTAATAAAAAATAAGGGCCCTTGTGAAATTATTATTTCCTAATCCTTGATCTATTTAAACCCATTTAAGATATTTTCTAAAACCCTAGAAATTCTAATCATTGTGCATAATGAGTTTTAAAGATAATTATAAAAATATCTAAAGAGATCATCTCCTATTACACCCTTAAGAAAACAAATAAATTCCACTCCTTCACTAATGTGATTCCTTCTTACCTTGAACATTTCTTATATGATCAATAAAATTCACAACAAGAATAAAAACCATGTGTGGCAGCACCAGAAAGATTCTATGATGATAATCAAAGTTTTGTAGAACCCTTGTAGGTCACCACGATGGGGAATATACCCTTTATATCTAAGGCACAATGATTATAGGAAAATATCTTTTCAAATGATAATCTATAGTGAATAAATAATTCAATGATAAGTAATTATTTATTCAAAAAAAATATATGCAAACAAAATCTCACTTCTTGGTTTTGATGTTTCTGTAAATTAATAACCAATTTCATTTCACTAGTCATGGTTTTCTTCTTTGTGTACATCTAATAATTATAAATGATTACAAAAAAAAATTCAAGTTGTAAAAATCACAATAGTTGCTTCTGCTACGGCTAGAACCATTAGGGAAAAAATAGTCAAAGTGACTACAATTGATTGATTTGATAATCATCACCCTTTATAGTAGATTTATCCTATAATATTTTTGATTTTATTATTGGTTAATTAGATTGATATTCCTACTAACCTAATTATATATGTTATTTGGTTTCATTACAAAGTTATTTTATATAAATTATTTATTTCAATGGTAAATTTTTAAAGAGAACCTTTAAGAGAGGATGAGAGTTTTAAGTGATGATTTAAAAGTGTGAAAGTATAATATGGGAATATTATTGAGATATTTTGAAATTTCAATTACTATCTAGATTAATCAAGTTTAAGTTTGAATTGTTTTGTGAAATTTATTTTCTATCCTAGAAAGTTTTCATGTGGTTGAGATTGTGATGTTTTGTTGAGTTTGAATTCATTGAGTTTTGAGGATCATTGATTTTTGTAGTTAAATATTGGGAAAATTTTAATGGGGAGATTCCTCAAGATCATATCTATTTTTGGTGGGAACCTTTATCTTTATTCTTTAAAGTGGGGATATTTATGATCATTTTTAGTGATAAATAGCGGAACACGTCATGTTAAAAGAGAATGTGTTGAGTGTGTATCATACATTTGGGAGGTAGTGTTTTAAATATTTTGATATAAATTTTTATTATTGATGAAAGTGTTTGTTCCCTTGGTTAGTGTTGGTTGAGGGTGAAATTATGTTTATGTTTATTTCATCCAATTGTATGTGCATACCATTATGTATAAGTCTTGTAGTTAATATATGATATATTATGTTCATCATTTATATGAATACGATGTTTCATTCTTTATGCCTATTGGTATAATGAATCTTATTTGAATGAAATATTTTGTATTATTAATTCATTTTGGGAAAAATATATTTCTAATATGTTTCATTGATGTTGGGTAATTTTTTATAGTAGATTTTATAAATATACCTTTCTTGGTTGATTATTTCTATTTAATTACTTACAAATGAATGAAAACTGTATTATTACTAAAATGAATGGTTAGTGGAATAGATTCATTGAAGGACTTAAAGTGTTTTATTTTATTTTAGAGTATGAAAATTTTAAATGTAGGTAGAATGTAACAATACAGGTTTTTTTATTAAAATTTATTTTGTTGTGCTTTTAATTTGAAACCAGTTTCAGTTTCATTCGACTTTTTAAAACTCACTTTAAATAAATGAGGTATTTTAGTTGTTTAGTTAAACATCACATAAGTTTTTTTAAGAAATGTTTTTTTTGTTAAAAATCATCAAAATATAATTTCCTTATTAATGATATATCAGATTGAAAAAATTATACTTCTTTATTGAGACTGTAGTGTGATGTTTCCATTAGGATAATTTTTTGAGAGTTTTCTACCATCGTTATAATTGTTAGTGTTAATGGTCTGAATTTTTTAAAATAAATAATATTTAGTTAAAATTTTATCTTGACTTAAAAACCTTTACAAATTCATAGTTTTAATAAATTTATAGGAAGATGAATGTTCATCACATCTCTTGATATGGATCCCACCGTCAGAGTCGAATCAAAAAAAAGGTAAGTTTCTTTAGATTGAAATTGTTTATAATGAATTTATGTATACTTAAAATCATATCTTTATTTCTAATTCTTATTATTTTATTCATAATATGAAATTGGAATATATTAATCTATAGTCTGAGAAGGTGATAATGGAATTAAATTCATAAAAATCAGATTAACAGATTTTGGTCAAACCTAGAGAGATCTTTGACACACTTAAACTTATCTATATGTTTTCAAGGTTTAAAACTAAGATATTTGATGACTTTATTATATATATATATATATATACACTAAACCTTATATAAATTTGGTCTTAATGGAATAAAATTTATAGAAAAATAAAAAAAATGATAGTGATATCTTAAAGAAAATATTTTGTTATGATATTTTGATAATTTTTGGAATTAAATAAAACCATAAATAATCTCAATACAAATTATATTTTTTTTATTTATGAAATGAATCAAATGAAAATAAAATTTTGATAATTTTACTTGAAGATTTAAATTGATCGTTGAAATAAATTTCTTCATTAATTAACTTCTATCAAACATTTCATGCCCCTATTGTTTGATTCATGACTCAAAACTTACTTTTATAGGTCCCTCTCGATGAAAAAAATATACTATAGAAATTTTATAATTAAAATAAACATTAATAATATAGATAGATGACAACCATCCAATCTATTATTAGAAATAGAGTAAAGTTCACATGGCCCTTCTTTTTTTTTGGATGTATGGATAATGTGGGGTGCAACCCATGTGCCATATGCCATGTGGGCCCCCCTGATAGGTAGAGAGGAGATGATGCATGTGGGGTGTGTATAGAAACCTATTTTTTATTATTTTTTATACCCATTTTAACTATCTAGACCTTATGGAATCATGTTTGGGTTATTTTATAGATTTTTGAAAGGCCAATTTATCTATTAATGGAAGAAATCATGAAAAATTATTATCATTAATATAATAATAAATTTAACATGAAATAATTATAGTTTTTAAGATGGATGAATGTAAAAAAGAATCTAAATTACATTAAGAAGGTTGTAAACATAATATGATATTGTGGATTATAAAAAATTAATATAAACTCATTTGTTAATATTTTTATAAAAATATCGTTATTGATAAATAATGATTTTTCATAGTAATATTAGTTTGGGATATTTAAATGGAGGATTTTAATGAGATGTTGTGTATTGTTAAAGTGGGAATATGAAAATTATGATGATGTGAAATTAATCAAGAAGAAGGTTTAATAATTATGTTCACATTATATGTTGTGTTGGTAATTAAATATCAATGATAAGTATAATGGAAATTATTAAAATCATAATGATTTATTTGGGGATATCTTGATGTAATAATTTTTTAAAATTATTAATTATGATGTGATAATTGTTTACTCAAATATAGAATTTCATTGTAGATGATTTTAAATATTGTGATTATATGATTAAATATTTTATAAAATAGAAGAAATACATAATTAAAATTATTAATGATTTACCATGTGATATTTTGACAACATTAATGGTGTTTATTAAATTTATTATAATTAATTAAATTTAATGAGATGAATTTAAGTACATGGAAATGATTTGGATAAGGAATTTAAATTTATGATATTATTTTTCATAATTAAAGGGTATAACATGGGTTTTAAATAGGATTTTTGATAATGATAAATAACATATGAATGACGTGATGGTTACATAAGTGAAAATTAATTTAAAGAAACTTGGGGTGTTATTGATGGTATTATGAATATTGAAACTTGATGGATTAGATTTAATGATATATATATCTATGTGTGTGTGTGTCATTCATTGAAGAAAATCAATGCATTTAAAAGTACTATATTTTGTAAAGTAATTGTTAACAATATTGATATGAAAATTATTAATTATAGTGGTAGAATCTTATTGAAAAGAACTGAGATAATCTATGAGAACACTAGAAAATATATAAACTACAATTTCAGTTCCTTTAGATGAGGTGGATATGAAATATTATGTGGATATTGATATTGGTTTTTTTATTATGTGATTATATGAATAATACAATATTTTAAATTTAATTATTATTGGATTTTTCAATGATCTATGAATGTGGAAATTTGAAGGAAAATATATGAAACAATTATTGATTATAGTGTGGAAGTTCCTTATGATAGATAAATAGATTTTTAATTTGGACGTGTTATTATTTTTTACTCATATATATTGTGAATTATATAGTCTAATAATTGATAGATATTCATGGTGATGGAATACTATTATGATTTTCTTTACATTCACCAACTAACTCGGGTCAGAGTGAGATGATGAAATTTACCTTTCTCACTAACCATTGTGGGTAGAGAATTGTGATGATTTATATATTAATCTATTCACATTCACCCATCGTGTTGGGATAGTGGATATTAAAGATACATGGTATTGAGATAGATACCTATTTATTTAAACTTTTTCTATCACACAACATTGGGATTGAGATAAATGATTATGCACAAAGTACTTACTTCTGTTCACACACAATATGATGTTTTAGGTAGACCAAATATTTTGTTAAAATTATTATAAGAGGTCATAATAGATGTGTACTTCTCTAGAATCTTTGGTATGTTATCACTAGAGATTTTTATTCCTCTAAAGTCTCTTGATGGCACATATAGGGTGAATTATTGGGTAGAAAAATGATAAAGGGATGTGTGATAATAATATTATTTCTAAGATTTTTTTCTATTTCTCAACTAACCTATACATGTGGGGTAGATGAGTTTCAATATCCAAGATGTGGTGGTAATGGTTGGATAGATCATTTTGACTAGGTTCTCTTCTCCTATGAGAGGAATACCAGACAAATCTATGAGTACTTGATGGCTCTCTGGTAGGACATAATTTGTGGGGGGCTTTATTATTATTATATATAGAGAATCATGTACACACACACATGGAGATACAATAATACATAGATGTCTTTGTGTGTTACCTCCCCAAAAAAACCTCTAATAGGTTAGTGGATAATTATTTGCACTAAGTTGTTTTCTCAAATGATGGGAGGCATTGCCGAAAAAATAAACCCAAGACCAGCTACCATGAAACATCAACCACCAAAATATAATTGAATAATTAACCATGTGATATAATAATCTATCACATGTGCCTGACTCCAAACTCCAACCTATCACTCTGATAATAATCTATCCCATTATAACGTATTGGTAAGCGAAAACCACAAGCCTTCCTCCAAAATTCTAGTGGATAAAAACTAGCGTTATGGTGATCACTAAAATGATGGGAAAATTTACCACTTAATATAAACTACCACCTCTTATCACAAATCATAATCCATTAAAATATATATAAATAACTACTTATACAATATAGAATATGCATTTATACCAATATCTCAATAATAAAATGTAATTTAAAATGAATAAAAAAAGTACATATATATATAACATATCAAACAGTTGTAATGAAAAGTAAGGTAAAATTTAGATAATAAAATGATGTTATTGTAATAAATACCCCAATACACTTCCTATCACATCCACTATCCTTATACAACATCCATGACCATCCACCATCTACTGATTTTCGTGGACATATAAGATAACAATAGATAATGGAACATGTAGGGGTTTTCATTATTACTTAGTAAGGTTGTCCCAAGAAGTGAGAAAACCTCATGAACAACTAGTGTCTATGTGTATCATTAATAACCAAAAAAAATTCAAAACCAATATCTAAACACATCAATCATAAAGTTATATTAAACTTCTATCATGATACAAATAACTCAAATTCATTACACTAACCAAATAATAATGTTTATATAAATATATATAATATAACCATAATTTAATACATAATAATAAGATAGGCCCCCCATGGACTATTCTATTATAGAGATATATTAGTTTCTTATAGATCTAATAAATACCCATCTCATTTATATGGATAATAATAGATATATATATTTTTAAAAAAATTAGGACGGTGTATCTAGGGTGAATTATTAGGTGAGGAAACTATGATGTGATATAAAAGAATATTATTAAATATAAGATGTTATTTTTGTTTCACAAATACAATATAAATATGGTTTATATGAGTTCTAAAATCCAAGATGTGGTGGGAACAGATGAATTGAGTATTATTAAGGAACTCTAGATCATGTAGTCATAATAGAGAACAATCCAAAATTTGTGTGAAATTAGTGTATTCCTATGTAAAACACTTATTGGTGACTTTTTAATGATAAACCTTATTGTAAAAACTATTGGTTATAATGGAGGGGAAAAATAATTATATAGATTTATGTTATGATTATGGGATTATATATATTCTTTATTTATCACAATCTGTGGATAGTCTATATGGAGTAGATTGATGGAAGGTTTATCAATATCCATATCGTATGCTATAAACTTGATATCATAATATTGTTAGGATTATTGTGGAAAATGGTTATAGATATTAAATAATTAATTGAAAATTTGTGATTATTATGATGAGTTGAGTCATAGATAAAATCTGATATGTTGTGGAATAGCTTGAGACATAGAACTCTAGGGTACTCATGAAAACATATATAGAAATCTTACTAAGTGGTGGTATTGGTTTCTTATTACCATATTGATAAATTTATCTTTATGTTCTTAATTTATTTCTCATTTGTTCTATGAGATTATGGGAATTTTTAATTCTTCCACATGTTATATTTTAATAATTTTATGGACTTATGCATGAAGTTGAGAGTTGAACCCACTGATTTTTCATGAATAAAACTACCACATGTGGTTAATGAATCTCATGTGTCCATGGAGGCGATGTGTAAATATGGTGCAACATTACTTGAAACTTTATCTCATTTCATTTATCATAATCAAATTTAATTTAAAGTAATTATTTTTAAAGGATAGTTACTTAGAGTTAATAGTCTTGTAAATTTTTTTAAAGGTGATTTAATATAAGTATTTTTTTTAGTTCATAAATGAGGGGACACCGCAAGGGATGGGATATAAATATTTTCATTTAGGATAGGAATATATATTGATTTGGTATTATGAAATTATTGATAATTCAATATGAATATTAGTTAAATGTTTATAGAAAGAAGTGTGGTGAGTCTTTTAAAATCCCATTTGAATGGATATCAATTTTATTGATGTAAATCATGTGATGATTTTGTATCCTTTTATTGGATGAGGTGAGGTGAATGATTATCTCTATGAGATAAAGTTATAGTTTGTTGAAAGTGGTTGTAAGATGAAATTTATTGTTTCTTTGATTATTTTAGGTGTAATTCAAAGGTTTGGATTGGATCAATCAGATTCATCTATACACGGATAGGACTTTCTACTTCATATATTATTATATGTGTCCTAATAAACTACCAACCATTTTATATAGTGGTTTACAATGTCAATGTTTGGGTTTGAGGACTCCTTGATAATAGCATCTGAAAAATAGTGATTATGAAATAAATGGATCATTTCCATAGTTTTTAGTGAAATCTTTACTATCCAAGGTCAGTTGTAATTAGTTTTTATAGATATTTAAAATATATCGAATTGGTGTTAGATTGTGGCCATCAATTATTAGTGGGATGATAGTGGGAGAATAAGGAAGTTGGGTTTTCACTTTAGTGGAGTTTCAGTGACATCGATACCATCATCTTGAATTGTGGGTGGTGACTATAAGGGGGCATAAGGAAAAGTATTAAGCATTAAGTAATGGAAATTTATTAATTTCCTAGAGTCGTTATCGAATATCGGTAGTGATTGATGGAGGGATGATAATTCTAGTGTTATGAGGTCTTTAGATTCACTTAGAAATGAATTAATAATATGATGGAAATTTAGGAAGATATTATTACTAACTTTAGTGATAACTCATGTAATATATAATACATTATGCAAAGTAAAGTGGAAGGGATGAAACAATATAAGTGATTATTTTTTATTTTTTTTATAATCCTCACCATATTTAATAAAATTATTCTATAAAATTTTCTAATTGAAGTGATCTAACTATTAACATAGAAAAATATTCTCTTTGGATCTATTATAATGGTATTTGATATCTTGTTCTTCATAGAATTGATGATTTTAAATGGGTATTCAAGGGAGGATGATAGTATTGATCGATGTTTTAATGGTGAACTAATAAAATGATAATATATTGTTAATATGTAGGGAATGTTCAATTATTAGTCAGGATTCATAAGTGTAATGATGAATTGTTATATCAAATTTATGGGTTGTCATATCGAGTTTCTATGTGGATAGGGATGATAATGGGTTCTAGATAAATAGGTTCCTGACCCTACTTGGCCTGATAAAATTTGGTTCAAGTACCTCTGAATTAGGTTTGCGTAGGGTTGGGTTCTCAAAATAATCCTAAATTTTTAACCAGGTTGGGTTTGTGTACCACATATAGGGTACCCTAAACCTAAAAAATTTTTAATTATAAAAATATTTGATTTGAAACAACGTCTATGATAGGGTACCAAAATAATAAAAAGACTATATTTATTTTTTATTTGAATTTTAATAATTAATTAAATAAAATACCAATACACTTATGTTGATGGTGTATATACTTCATATTGAATAAAGGGGAAGATTATTTGGTTTATATGGTGGCTTGACTCTATTATCCCACAGTGATGACATATCCTGATGATCACAGCCCCGACCCTCCCTCCCACCACCAGAGGGGGGGGGGATTTTCTATGCATCTATCTGTAAATAATATATCTTCTTCTTCTTCTATATCATATCCATATTCTCTTTCTCCATTCCCTTTGATCTCAATTGGTCCAAAGATTCTGGACATTTTTTATGGCTCTCCTATTCTCTCACTTTTTTCCTCAGAGTTCTCAGAGGCTTAGGGACTATTGAATCTGACTTTAGTGGATCCTTTTTAGGTCTCATAGGCCATCGGTAGTGACCTTTGAAAAGTTCATCAGTGGTTCCTGGGGTTTTTAGGGACAAGTGATTGTGGGACTTCTCAACAAATGACATTTTATGATCTGATTTGCTTCTTTGGAGGATATACTTCATGCCTAGTTCATTTCTCCATACTCCTGCAAGGAAATTCACTTATTTATTTTTTAGTGGTTGTATGGATTTCAAATTCATTAGGATTATCTTACTAAAACTTTATGGGTAATTCTCCCTGAACTTCCAATTCCCTTCCAAAATACCGTTATCATTCACATTCTTGGAAATTTGGTTAGACGGTTCCTTTTCTTAGACAGAATAATGATCACAATTTTTCATCCAATTTCTCTTCGAATATGTGTTGAAGTTGATGTATCCAAGCCACCATTTGAGTGGATTTGGTTTAAAGTTGGGGAATATTTTTGATGAAAAAAAACCTATTATATTTGTATCTTGGAATTATTAGTGTATGACTTGCAAGTGCATGGGTCATCTCCCTCATAATTTTTTGTCGATGTGAAAAAGAGGGACTCAGGGAACATTATTTAAAAAATAAACAACTATTAGGAAATGAGAAGGTGATTGTATCGGCTGTGGATAAGGAGGAATTTCATGAGCTTATTCCAACCAATATCTCCATTATTGACTCAAGTCCAGGGTAGGCCAATCCAAATGTGGATGACATCTTCAACCATTTGAGGGATAACCTAGGTGTCCCCAATGAAGTTTTGAAAGCCCCATTAGGGTCAATGGGATTCGAGGTTGTGTGTGATGAATATATACTGAAACATAACCCCAAAATTGTGTATTCTATATCTTATATAGGGGATAGGAAAGAAACCACTGTAAATTATATGATATTGGTGGCGCCATCACCAAATGAAGGAGGTTTTACGGTTTAAAAGGGAAGAAAAAACTCTATGTAAGTTACTAACTGCCAATTGGAGATGAAGGTTATTAGTACTGTAAGAGTTTCATCTAGTTTAAATATGAGCAACTGATTTGATGGTATGATGGACCTAATTTCAAAAAAGGTGATTTGGTTCAGGTTTTTAATTCCAATGAGGGGAGAGGTTTTCTTGATGATGAATCTATCAAGGAGGTGAATGACATGTTTTTAGGGGATAGTGATCATGGATTCCATGACAGAGGGATTCATGGCCTTAGGATGAGGAAGGGGGGAAGGGAAATAGGGACTTGGGAAGATAAATTATTTTCAAGGGGAAGAAAGGGGAAAATATTATTCCCATATACCCAAACCCATGTAGATGTGATCTACAAGGAATTAGAGTTCAGAGGATATGGAATGCAACTCCTTAATAAAGCATGAACCTGGTGGTGGATATTCTAAGGATCAGGATCTCACATGTGGTGTGTTGGGAGTACCTAATCAGAGGTAGGATGAATCATTGGTGTTTAATACTGGGATGTATTCTTGGTTGGCCAATCGTAACTGTGAGATAGAGAATGAGTCTGTATATAAGGGTAACATGTGGTAGCTAATTAATCACTTAGGGGATGAAATGATTGAAGTGAACTTTGAGATTATAGCCCTATTGCAGTTGTTGACTGAATGTATGAGATATTTTTATAAGTAGAAACTAATAAAGATGAGTGAAATTGGATCAATAAGTATGATCTCATATTTGTTAGAGGATTCAATAAGAGGAAGATAAATGCAGAGGAGGACATATAAACATGGGACAAGCTGACCTATTGTTTCAAAGATCTTCTCAAGGATGACCCAGATACAAAGTTCAGTGCTCTTAAATGGAAATTATTTAGGGATAAGGCTTTTAATAGGATCAAGCATGATTTTACTGGATCTTCTATTTCTTTCGGTTAATGAAAATTTTACGGTTGATTTTTTTGATTTCTCACTTTTCTCTTTAAAAGTGTGTGAAAATATTAAAAAGATAATTTTTAGTTAATATATACTTCACTTATATCAAGGGAATTCATTAGTGGGTTTGATATTTTACATCCAAACATGATAACACATCTACTCTGCCCCATCCCATATCTAATTACAAAAAGCATCACACTATGTTATACATTCAAATCCCAACCCCATAGAAAATTAGATATTGAGGTTCAAATTATTAATATAAAATATTTAAATAAAACAATATTGAAACATTTAGGTATTTTATGAGATGACTTCAAAAATATATTGTAAAAATAAAAAATTTAAAAATAAAATAGACTCGAGTTCTAGGAGGGATTTTATTTTTTGTCTGGGTTTGGGATCATTTATTTATTTTTAATGTTATTAGAGCTCAAATTTAGATTTTTTTAAATATATTAATTGGTTGCGGATTTAAGTACCTTGATTTTCAAGGTTACCCATCCCGTTTCCATCCCTATGTGTGATTGTGATAGTGTGGTTTTGTCAAGTTTATATTTATTCAGTTTTGATGATCATTTATTTTTTTTATTAACTCATATAAAAGGTTTAATATGGATATTAATCGAGATCTGATGTATTTGGGATGAATCCTTGAGATTTGTTCTAAAATATGGGGTGTTGCATGTTATATCCTAGATATGAATAAAGGAATACCAAAATATATAGATGAAAGTGTTGATCATGTAAAAAGATTTTTTATAGTGGATTTTTAGGTGTTTTTATATAACTTTTTTTATTGATTAATGTGTTATTTGACTATGGTAAGAATTGGATAAGGTTGAAATGATTATATTTTTCTTTTAGTCAGTTTCAAGAGTGTATCGATGTGGATAATATTTGTAGTAAATATATATTACATTATTTAATTGTTTATAGAAACATGATTATTTTTTCTTGATTCATATAGATAAGTTAATGTATCATTTAATTGAATATATTTAATGATTAATTTATTTTGGTAAAACATATTTTCAATGTATTTCTTGTATTTTTGGAATGTTCTGTGGTATATTTTAATAGTGTACCTTCTTTGGTTATTGATTTCTATTTATTGATTGATAGTTTTCTAAAATATGAATTCTTTATGAAATGAATGGTTTGGAATAATGGATAAATTGAATATTATTCCTATTATTATTTTTCTTTTCAGTGGGTGAAAAGTTAAAAAGTTGGTAGAATGAAATAATATGGGGTTTCTTATGAGAATAACTTTTCTTATGGTTGGAATTTGGTGCATGTTTTACATTAATTGGACTTATTAGAACTCATTTTATTTAAATGATATCTTATAGTGGTTTATCTAAATAACACTAGAGATATTACAAGAAATATTAATTTTGGTTAAAAATTATAAAAATACAACATACTTCTTAAATAGATGTCAGATCGAAAAAATATT
Organism: Viscum album; assembly: GCA_963277665.1. Lineage (NCBI taxonomy): Eukaryota > Viridiplantae > Streptophyta > Magnoliopsida > Santalales > Viscaceae > Viscum > Viscum album. Next base: position 826,131,495 of record OY728133.1, on the reverse strand, counting down.
CATATTCATTATGTCCAAAATGGGGAGTTTATTTTAGGATAATGTTTTAAGAATTGTGGGTCATTATTAATATTCTTTCTATTAGTGGTGGAGGTTTTTAAAAAAATAATATATATTAAAAAACTTATTTCAACCTAAAAGACTCTATAAATTCTTAATCTAGATAAATTAAGAGGGAGGTGGGGGTTTAGAATCTCTCTTAATATGAAATCCACCTCCATGTTTAGAGTAATTTATCGTTGAATGAAGAATCAATGGAAAATATATGGTCATTTTTATTGATACTTTTTATAGTTAATTTTCATAGACATGAAATATTATCTTTAATTATACTTATAATTCATAAATTATTAATATTAAATTGATATATATTAATATATAAATAAATTTGATGATAATTAAATTGGATTAGCCAAATTTTACAGATGAATTTTTATTAAACATAGAGATACTTTTTTCACATCTAAAATTCTCTCAAAGTTTTAAAGGATTAGAAATAAAATTTAATAATCACATGTTATATATGTTAAAAAACATATCTGTAACATTAAACCCCTAACCCAATAGCTTGGGAAGTGGTTTAAGTTCACTGACCTTAGGTGACATTCATAGGAAAACAAAGGATGGAAATAAATTACAATGGCTTATAAGATCATTGGGGGATAATTTCAACTTGAACATACACAATATATAAGAGAAAATCAATACAAAAAAACCATGGTACTATATGATTAATGAGAGTAAATGGATAAATAAAAATACAAAATTCAAAGATAAATCAAATTAGTTATAGAATGTAAGATAAAATATATTTCAAAATCAAAAAGACATCCTAATGGAATGATGACAGTGTGAAATCACTCTAAATGTCCCAAAAATCATATCCAAGTTCCACCTATCATCATCAAGACCATATACTCATGTTGTTTTACTAGAGAAATATGAAAATTTCCCATTACCTATATCATAATATACATGTTCTGTATACACACTAAAGTGAATATGTAGAGGGTGAGTATATCAACTCAATATATAATATTTTATAATATTCCTGCACATTCCACTAAGGAAAAAAATTAGAATAATATATATAAAAGGTAAAATTATGAAAATATTTATTGATAATTTTTTATATAAATTTATTGTAGAGGCATATAAAATCAGTTTATTTCAAAAAAAACAATTTAACAAGATTTCTATGATCTAACCGGTTCATTGAACAATTTTTTATAAGTAGTGTATCCATTATTTCCTCCTGGAAGACCCTTTCCAAATACTCACACACTTATTCATGATTCTGATATTATAGTCCCAATACTCATGAGAGGTAACTCATCTTCCATACCAAGTCATCACTTGTTCATGCATCTATGTGCCCCAATTGAAATAGGAATCCAAGTATGAGTCTAGAAAGGATCCTTGAAATGAATTCATGAACACATGTTAAACCAGGTATGACATGTTTTCTTTTTAAAATTACTTTAGAAATCGTTATCTTTTATCCATTTTCACAAATACTTAGTGATTATAAAAAAAAACACCATTCATATAAAGCTTGTAAACAAAAGGATTTCTCCAATATAGTTTTAATAATATCTTCCATTGAAAATAATAATAAATTAATTTTATAAATCCAATCCTTTATGTTCTAGAGAAATTATAGAGATATAGAGGACACATACCTCATAATAGAAACCATCAACAGAGAAAATGAAATAAAAAGGTAGATCTGGTCTTTATACTTACGTCACTTCATCAATTCTAGAGAAAACCATATAAAAATACATCTTAAACCATAAATCTATGAATAATAATTTTGATATAGGGTTCTTACCAAGAGTAATTGAAGAGATCTATAAACATGCCTTTATTCTCTAGATGTAACTCATTAAGATCCATTGAATTCGGATCCAAATTTAATATAATTTCCAAATATTCCTAGAGGAGTCCTCTAGATTGATAGAATTGGATTAAAAAAAGGAATAATGAAGGTTTTAATGTATTTTTAGGGTTAAAAATACAATTTTTATATTTAATTAATTATATCACATGGTTTGGACATACAACTTAACAAACCATGAACCAAATGTATAGGCACCACTTCTCAAAATTCATAGATTTCCTGATTTGGTTGCTTGGTTTTAAGAACCATGTGCTAACCATGAAAAAAATACTCTATCCAATGTCACATAATTTTTTGGGGAATCTATATAGTTTTCCCTAACCTAGTTTCAACCATGTGCCTCCTCCCATACCTCCTCATCTCGATGAAATATTATCCTATGAAATTTACAATGTTTCTCCAAACTATACACCTTCTAAAATCCTTTGAAAACATACAACAATCTACTATAAACTTCCTTATACAATTATAAATAAAAAAATATCTAAAAAAAGCATAAAATATCATCAAATTCCTCAAAAATGGGGTTGTTACATTCTCATCCCCTAGGGATTTCCATACATTGAAAGATGGATATTGGTGGTGGTTTGAAAGAGTTATAACCACATCTATAGCATTAAGTATTCTTGTTTCCTTGTATCCGGATGAATATAATAATGCCTCCATAATACTAAAACTAAAAAATAAATTTACATTGCAAGATCTTATATAATATATTGATAGTACATATTAATGCATTATAAATATATCATATGACTCTAGATTCACATGATCTCATCGAATCACAAGGTCAGTTTCAGTTTGATAATTTTTTATTTGAGATACATGATATGCATTATGAAGTGTGTCAAACCTTGGTGGTAATGTCAATCAATAATTCTTATCACAAATCTCTTCAAGTATCTAAAAAGGTCCAATATACCAAGGATAAAACATACCTTGTTTACTAAAATGATGATGTCAAATCCTTGGGGATGCCTTCAAAAAATATGGCCCAAACTGAGAATGGTAACTAGTGATGAATATGATCTAAAAAATATTTCTAATTAATCTTGTACATTTCCATTATTTTAATAATCATCTAAATATTCACTATTGTGTCATGAATAAGGATAGGTCCTATTAGTGAATTATCTCCCATCTCTTACCAAAAAATTAGAGATCGATAAGGAAGATCACACAATTATTTGAATGTATCTATATGTATCATGTATTCATAACTTTTTTATATGAAAAATCTGCTAATGTTAAATGATCCCATGGTCCGCCAAAATATACAATACAATATTTTAGAATGCCTTCTAATGTATAGATCATACATCCTGACTACCCATCTATTTGAGGATGATATTCCATGCTCATGTTCAACTATATTCCAATGGATTTATACAATTATCTCCAAAACCAAGACCTCAAGTATCATTAAAATATGATTGAAACTTGTACACTGTGAAACTTTACTACATCCCAGATATAAGTATTTGTTAGGTCCTATACCATATTAAATACAATGATCTAAATGAAGTGGGATAACTTTGTGAGTCAATCCATAATAATCTATATTGCATAATTATTTAAAATAATGCTCATTAAACCAATGACAAAGTCCATATCAATTTAGTCCCACTTACATACTGATATAGTTAAGGATTCCAACATACTAGGTGTACTATGATGTTCATACTTGACCTGCTGATAGGGGATGAATTTTGAAACATAATAGTCCACTCTTCATTTTATACCTGACCACTAGAAATGGAACATTAGTTCCTTATAAATCATTTTTATTATAGGATGAATATCACTTTTTGAATGGAGATAATAAAAAATAAATTGTTTTGATAAGATGGGGGGACTACTATTTGATGTCGAAAATTTAACACCAAGTTCCCATATTCCATACATTCATTAATGGTCGCTCAACCATTGAGTTTTGCTTCATGTTTAGAAAATCATGGTTGGAACTTTGAGAATATTTGATTGTATAAACTATATTGGGAACAAGATAAAATGTGAATAAGACATAAACACTATCCTACTTAGCACAATCCATATACATGTCAGCAATCACTATCATAAACTTCCATTAACCAAAATATTCTTTATCAAAATTATTATATGAATTTTTACTTTGAGTATTAGCCACTGAATTCTTTTACCAAGGGTATAATTCTAAGTGAAAATATAACATCTAAAGATATTATATCCATCACTATTTCCTAAGGTTCAAATATCTCTGTGAAAATTTGTGTTTCCAATTTTTATGATAGTTATACATTGTGAACATTACACCTAATAGAAAATTATGCCAAATATTCAAAGTATGAAGTACCACAACTAGTTCAAGATCATGTGTTAGATAATTTTATTCATTCATGTGTAATTTTCACAATCCATAATATATGACATGATCTCCTTAAATGAGAATTAAATCCAAAATTGATCAAGAAACATCACAATATACCGCATAGATTTTCTCGATTCAATAATGTTAAAGTTAGGTGAAAAAGTGAGCATAGATTTAATATCTTTAAAGTTTTTATGATAGTTCTCTCCATTGGAATGGAATGCATTTCCTAGTTAAAGATGTCATTAGATAGGGAAGAAATGAAAATTCATGAAAAAAATGATGATAATTAATTGATAAACCAAGATGTATATATATATATATCAAATACATTTTCCTATCCCAAATAATGGCTTGTTGAACACTAAAGAGGGGGTTGAATAGAGTTCTTAAAATTTTCTTGTAGAAAACCTCCCTCTTCAGGTATGATGGATTAAATATTTTTCCATAATAATGGTAGGAAACATAAATAAAAACATAAAGGAATGTGATTGAACACATGATATTTATAGTAGTTTGGGGAATATAAATCCCCTGATATACTTGATCAACACTCTACTCTTTGAGTTTAGTGATTTTTACTATAACAACCTTTTTATCATGGGGTTCCCAATTGACTCCAAGAAACCATCACTTAATACAAAGTTCTAAGAGATTTTAACTAGGATATCCCTTTACAAGAACCATCCATAGTCTAAACACACTCTTACAATGAGTATAAACAAAAAATATAATGAATAACATTATGATGATATGGATGCAGCACACAGTTTCAAGCATCAAGTGGCAGTAGTGGAAGATACGTTATGAGAAGATGGTAGTCTTAAAGTTATAGCTCAAAATGATCTTCAGTGAAACTAATAAAGCTGATAAGAACAACATGATAATTTATGTTTGATATTTTATGTGAACAAATAATAAGATTATTTATATATGTGTGTGTTATACTAGTTATTCTAATCCATCTACATGTATCTGTGTATGTGGTCCTCCATGCATTGAACAACTATTCCCTTTTTATATCTCATTTTGAACATAAGGAGATAATCATAAGGGTCGAGTGATACATGCATTGAAACCCTGATAAGAAATGACATTAATGACATGCATCTATTCATTCCAAATATAGATATTACATTTTAAGATGTGATCTAAGAATTCTTCTCATTATTTAGATCTTTACAATCATAGAAAAGTGGCAGACTGTGTAGATCAATAATTTTTTAATTGGATAATCTTTTTTGATATGATTTAAAATAATGAAATGAGTTATCAATAGATTATAAAAGTAATCATGACATTCTGTATAACAGCTATATCTTCATAATATATTCAACTGAAAATATTTTTCATCATAAGATAACTTCCAGAGCGACTTTGTAAAATAAAATAGCTCTTCATCTTCTTTGTATGTTATGATAAATTCAATATTGATTAAAATAATTCTTTAAAATTAGATAAAATGTGTTACATAGGTGTGATACTAAGCTTCCATATCTCGTGAGATAATATTTTATGAATATCCTTTTCATAAGATAATTCCTTTTCATATTTTTATACTGACTAAAGAATTTGACTTGAGAATTCAGAAACTGAACCATTCACTTCATAAGATAGAGGTTTATATAGTTATATGAACTCATAACACTGTGATTTTTCTGATTTTGAGTAGATGTAAGATATTCTTTGATTCCTATAAGATAAATCAGTTTAGTGTAGATCAAATAATTTACTCAATGTAAGATAAAATTTTCAAAACTATTATCTGAAATAATTAATATAACCTTGTTAGAATAAGAGTATGGATTTTTTTGAATCATAAAAACACATAAAAATTGGGATATGTTGTAATAAAACAATTCTATCCAATAATATCCCTATTTTTTATGATCACAAAACCCATGAAATAGAAAAAAAATTACATAAAATTGTATTTTAGCTTTCATTTTTTTCAAATAATATAAAAATGTTAGAATTAAGGATACTTCCTTTACATCTCCCTCTTTAAAGAAACTTTCCCTTTGAAAATCATTTTCTTCTCACATTCAATTAAATTTTTTTATTATCAATTTATTTTCAAAATTTTTAAAGAATAAAAAAACTTGTATTCTCATAACTTTAAAACTTAATTTTTTGTATTTTACTTTTATTTCCACCCTTTTTTTGATACAAAAAATAATTAGAGTAAGTAATACAATCAATATTGCACATGAAAAATAGTAAATAGTTTATGCTACTGACTGTGAATAGAATTTGGAAACAAGTTGTGAAAATAAGTAATAAATATCATTAAGAAAATATAGAAAATAAAATATTTATAACAAATGGATACTAAAACATATCGATCATATGTATAAAAAATTAGAATAATATAGTCTAATAAAGATAAATAAGTTATAAGAGAGGAATATCGAATAAATTATAAATAGAAAAAAGCATAAAAAATAAACAACCCAAAAAGAACATTTAAAGATTTAAAGAATTCAAATTTTATCCAAAAACATATTCAAAATTTTAAAAATTCCATAAATTCAGGCATGATTGAAATGTTTTTAAAGATTCCATTAAATTAGGCATGATTCAAATGTTTTTAATGTCCCCATTCATTGGGAAACCAACTACAGAAACTAAGAGATGTAGGTGTATTAACTCTTGAATGTGAACCAATTTTTTGTGGGTGGTTTCTTAAAGGATAAATGTTTTCCAGAAGTTAAATATGCTCTAGGAAAAGGGGATTCATATTTTTTTACAAAAACATTACCCATCATTAATAGATACACACAAAGACTTTTTCAATCTCCTCGAGCGATCCTTATGGGTGTGGATTGGATGTTGAGATAAGATCACTGAGATCTAACCAAATAAAATCTATATTTAGGAAAAAAGGATTTTTGAGAAGATGAAATAGGTAATGGTTTGTAAAATTTTTCATAAAACCTTGGATTTTACATTTGAACAATTTCATTTGGATCAAATAATTATTTCAGTCTTTGTAAGGAAGAAGCATGATGATCAACAATGGGTGGTCCAAGTAGAGTAATTCCACTCATCTGAAAAAAGTTTTCATCATAGGAATAAATACTTTTAACCATGTTATTGTTACAAAATCCTAAAAGAATTTTAAAACCATTCCATATCCTTTACGAAAAATTTACAAGAAGATTCTGAACACCCCACTTCTTAGAACAAGCTACTATTAACTTCTTCAACTATTCAAACTTATTCTCTAACATACCAATTAAAAGATCAATTGATAAAAATTCTTACCTTTTTATAGAGACTAGTCTCTCTTGGGGAACAAAAAAGACATGAAATACATCTTTATTTTCCTCTTCATTAGAAAATTATGGCTTCATAGTGTTAACAACTTCTTATTTCCAATCATCAAATTTAATTTCTTGGGATTCAAAATTACTTACCAAAGATCCATCCATTTTTTAAAATTTGATGATGATGAAACTTAGATATTTCTATACTTGATATGTTAAAAGATAAATTTCTATAATTTTTTATTAAATCAAAGAGTTGATTTCCCTCTTTAACTGATTTATTAACATGATAAAGTTCAGAGGAAATACATATATCCTTTTGATTTCATATGTTTTGACCCTTTGAATATCTAGAATCAATTCATTCGGTATAAAGTTATAGTGAATTGATTAAATTGTATATTTTATTGTGTCAATATCTAGAAACACTCCTTCTAACTTGGAATAAGCACCTATTTTATTTGAAACTTCAGTGGAAGGATCCACTAAAAACTTGTCAACCACTTACTAAACTAACAAATTTACATTATTTACATTATCTATTAAAATATTATGATCATTAAAAATAATTATTTCCTTTAAAGATTATAATAATTGGAGTTTTATAAATTCTACTTCCACTTTAAAATTTGAATAGATCCCACGATATATCTCAGTAGTATCTCCAGTGACTTTAGGAACATCTGAATTTATATATTCTTCATTAAGAGGAGGGAATCTATCTTACTCTACATATATAATTTCATGATCTAGTTGAATATATCCAACAAAAAGAAACTCTTCAACATGATGAGATATGTGAGACATAGATATTATTCTTCTTACAGCCAAATTTTCCAATTTATTTGAAGGAGAATAAATAATGATAACATAAGTTCTAGGCCTTACTGAGATGGTACTTTCTTGAATAAGAAAAAAATATGTGACTGTAGAGGTGAATCATTCTCTATTGAGAGAAATAGAAATATGAGAAGGAGGATAACTCTATTGATGAGATGTTTTTTCTCTAGATTAAACAACAACTATGAATAGTATTCACCTTTCAGTTAGAATATACTCATCATCCAGGCTTTCTCTTATCTTATTATGTAGATCTGGTAATTCTACTAACACTGGTCTTTCTTGTAGGCGGGACGACTTTCCTTGAGTTGAAGCGAGGTTAACTTCAGCTTCTGAGGTTATGGGAACCAACTTGTTCAAAGTGTATTTCCAACACAATGAAATTTTCCTCAAAAAACTTGAACTTAACATTTTTAACCCATGATAATGGGTGGTTGTATTCTCATAAAAAACCATCTTAACAAAAGACTAAAGTTAGTATTCTAAAAAATTGAAATAAATTTATAAAATTGTTTTGTATATGCCACATATAATTCATAACATGATGTGAAATATTAAAAGTATTTTTAAACATAAACAAGTATAATGGAGTAACGTCTTGAAATAAAAGATTTCCAAACTCAGCATTGCATTGAGTGATAAAAATTGGATGAAATTGATGGGGACTTTTCTTTCTAGTTCTAGATCATTTATTGGCATCTTCTTGATAACAGTAGAGCCAAATTGATATTTCATAATCTTTGAAGGAGTAACTTCACCTATGGAATGAAACGAGGTACTGAAATTAGTGTAGCCTTCATGTAGGCATTTGAAAGCATCATCCAATTCCAATTAAGTTAATGAGAAACTCTTCTAATTCACAATTTCCATGACCAAATCATTATTGTCACCAAAATGATATTGTTTATTCTCATATAATTAAATGACTTCCCTTTCAAATAAAAACTAGTTTTTTTGCATCAAAATACATATTTGAATCCTTGTTGGTTAATAACTTTCTCAAGTATCATATCAATTCCATCAAGACAGTCAAAATATATCACTCTTCCAGTTAGAACTCTTCAGGATGTTCATTAATTATTGATTCTACATGATGATAGACTATCAATTCTATTTTTTTTACCCATGGACGATGGGATTCAGAGGTTCATTGGGTTAAGAAAACAAGGATTTGAGTAGTATATAGAAAAAGGTTTAAAAATTTTGAAAAATATTTCATGTGTATAGTTGATACATTTCTTTTCATTTACGGTAATAGAGAGATCGTTAAGTAGTGTGAAAAGTAATTATTACTAAAAAAAGTGATATGATCTATTTGATATGAGTAGTACTTAAAAAAAGGCCACCAAATAAAAGGTAAATAACGTATTTAGTTTGAATAATAAAATATAATATATTCAAAAATAACATTAAGTTAAATTAAACAAACATAATTCGGGTTTAATGAAATCAAAGCTATTAGAAAGAAAAGGCTTAGTAAAAATGTCTACTAATTGATTTTATGTGAAAAAAAATTCTCTAGATATATCATTCTTTTTTGTAGGATCTCTTAAGAAATGATGTCTTGAAACAAAATTCTTTGTTCTTGAATGGTTTATTAGATTATTTGAAATATTCATTGAACATGTGTTATCACATTTTGCTGGTACACAATTGACATTAAATCCATAATCCAATAAGTTTTGTTTCATCCAAAAAACTTGTGCACAAAAACATCATATTGAAATATATGTATCTCCAATAATTGATAATTCTATATAGTGTTATTTATTACTCAACCAAGATATTAGGGATTTTGCATGAAATTTACAAGTTCTTGAGGAGATCTTCATATCTATTCTACATCCATAAAAATGATCATATGAATGTGAAGTTAAATTAATGTCATAATTTTTTGGAAAAAGAATAGAAAGTGACATAGTTCCTTTTAAGTATCTTAAAATTATTTTGGAAACATTTAAATGATATTCTTTGGGATTATATTGAAATGTTACAAAAATACATATTGAAAATATAATATATGGAATAAGTTTAGTAACATATAACAAACATTATATATTTATTCTATATAACTTATTGTCAAGTTTTATTACAGTTTCATCCATTTAAATTTTAGTATTGGAACTCATAATAGTTGAGTAAATCTTATTGTTTTCAAGTCCAAGCTTGTTAATTAAATAAAGTATGTATTTTATTTGGTTTAAAATACTTACAAAATATTTTTGGTAAATTTGTAATCCATGAAAATAGTATAACTCTCTAATCATTCTCATTTCAAAAAAAAATCATAATATTTGAAAAATCATTAAATCATTTTTGATTTTTTGATCCAAAAATAACACCATATACATATATTTGTACTAATAGAATATTTGAGGATAAAGTTTTATTAAATAATGTTGGATCTTCCGTTCCTACTGTAGAACCATTTGATAAAATAAAAGAACTTAATCTTTCATACCATGATCTTGGATCTTTTTTATGTCCATAGAGATATTTGGTATATTTAAAAACTTAATTTTGAAAGTGAGGGTCTTCAAAACCAAGAGGTTTTTTTACATTAGATTTCTACATAAAAGATACATTTATAAAAATAAATTTATCACCCATATGATATAATTTAAAATTCACATAAGATGCATATTCTATAAAGATTCTAATAGCATATAATCTAGATAAATGAGAAAATGTTGCTTCATAATCTATTCCTTATTCTTGATTGTATCCTTTGACAACTAATCTTTATTTGTTTCTAGTTATTACACTAGTATCATCTTTTTTGTTTATAAAAACTCATTTTCTTCCAATTACTGGATAGTTAGAGGGTCTTTCATCTAATTCCCAAACTTTATTTCATTTAAATTGATTTATTGCTTCTTTAAAATCCAAGAACCAAATTTCATATGATAAAGTTCCTCCTACAGATTTAGGTTATATTTGGGACAAAAAGGTAAAGAATTTGACTAGGTTTCCTATATTTATTATACTTGTTAATCATTCATCTAAGCTTCCTAAAACTATTTCTAGAGGATGGTCTTTGAGATTTATAGTTATTCCAAGTAACACACTTTCTGGTTCGCTAGTATCAACCCTTATTGTATATGATTTAAATAAATCAAGTTCGAAATCATCATCCTTGTTGTTAAAGAGGGGTTCAAGTCTCACATCCTTGAGTGAATCATTTTGTTCATTATTTTGAGTTATTCTATGATCAAAATGACTTATTTTATCAAAATTACCATGATTTTATTCTTAAAAAATCCTTGACATTTTATAAAAAACTCTATGGGTTTTAGAATTAGTATATTAACATTGGAAGACACCTTCATCAACCTATAGATCAAACTTTCCAAGATTATCCTTGGTGTTCAATATATAAACCTTGAATCCAAATACATTACTATATCCAACCATAGGTTTTATATTATTACATAACTCATAAGAGGTTTTCTTTAAGATAGGTCTTATTTGAACTCTTGTAATGAAATAACATGTTGGTTTAACATCTTCATCCAAAAAATTAGTCTGAAAGTTCTATTCACATAACATAGTACTTGAAATGTATTGTAAACTCATATTCCTCTATTAAACATCACCATTATATTGAGGTGTCATGGGGGCAGAGAATGTATTTTAATTTCTTTCATTGATAAATAAAAATTAAATTCCTGATTCTAAAATTGACCTCCATAATCAGTCCTTAAAGTCATGATTTTTGTATCCTTTTCTTTTTTCACAACATTATAGAAATTAATAAAAATATAACACACTTCACTCTTATATACTTAAAAATAAATGCATGTAAATATTGAACAATCATAAACTAACACATAAACCAAAGATTTTACAATAAGAATTGCAGTTCTAGTAGGTATGAAGAGATCTATATGGATAAACTCAAGAGGTATAGATATAACAACCTCTTTAAGTCATTTAAAATATGACTTGTGTTTCTTTCCACTTTAACATGCATCAGATAGATTATTTTTATCCAATTTAAGGTTAATAAAGTTAGAAACCAAATGTTTCTTAGAAAACATTTTTAAAGAAAGAACATTGTAATGTACAAGCCTTCTATTTCAAATCAACTATTCATCAATATCAGCATTCAAACAATTTACATTTTTCTACCCAAATAATTAAGATATAGTTTGTAAAAATTATCTATTATAGGTACTTTAAATTTGAGAAACTTATATTTGAAAACTAAGTAGTCATTGCGTGAAAAATAAATAGAATAACCATTATCATAAAGTTGAGAGATGCTTATCAGGTTGTACTTAAATCCTTTAATGTAATAATTTTTTTTTGTGAGAATAGAGTGAGGATTGCCAAAAAAATCCAATCCCTACTATTTTTCCTTTTTCATTTTCACCAAATGTGACATTTCCTCCATCTTCCTTAGATAGTGAGTGAAAAGTTTAGAAATCACCACTCATATATCATGAAAAACTACTCTCTATAAACCATTTTTATTACTATTCATGTGGTTTGTTCACTATAATGACAAATCAAAAAAATGGTTGATAAAATCTTTTGGGTACAAATTTGTTAGATATAATAGATCTAGGTATCCAAAGTTGTATTTTCTTTCCAAATAACTTAAAAACTTGTTTTGAAAAAGTTTTTTTTAGAAAATCATTTTTTCCACCAAATTGAGGGTTTTTCAAATTAAAAATATTAGAATAATTTTCATTTTATCAATAATGAAAACAGGTAACTTTAGAAACATTTTTGATTTTGGAACTAGGTACAAAATAGTTTTTATAAAATTTTATTTTTTCACCCTAACTTCATATTTCAAACGTTTCTTTCTTAAGTTGATTTTAGACATGAATTTTATTGAGATAATATTATCTTCTTGAAAAGAAACTTGCATAATCCTTAATGTTTTAAACTTCCTTATTTAGGTACTCTACTATTTTACCTTTTTTATTATTTGAGGCATTATATTTTTATAATTGATTATTTAACTCTAAAATTCAGCTATTTAGGTTCTACTCTTCTTTAAAAAATTTATTGTATGAAATTCTAAGGGAATTATTCTTCTTTTTTAAAATTTCTTAGTTTTTTTCAAGCATGTTAAAATATTTATTTAATTATTTATATTAAAAGTTTTAATTTTCTAAATTAAATTCATACTCAAAATAATAGTGGGAATGTACCTCATCTGAATTTTCTATAAATAATATGTTATCCTTTTGATTAATAGCTTCAACATTTGATTCTGATGATGTTCGTTCACTAGAAGCTTTAGAATCACACTAGGTGTCTGTCATAACTTCCTTAAATTTCTTATAACTAGCCTTCTTGAAGTAATTATTTTCAGTCTTCATATAATTATTAATCTGTGGTTAATTAGGCTTGATATGTCTCAGTTTCTTACAATCCTAGCATCTCAAATATTTATAATTGTCACCATTTTTTACTATTAATATTAAGGGTTCTTATAAATCCTCTTCCCTTGTTGAATAAGTTTTTTAATTTTTAAGAAAGGTGTCCATGCTCATCATTTGATCCAGAATTGCATGAGGTGTCTTATTCTTTAGATTTTTCAGAGATATTTATGATTTTGTAACTCCAATAATCCTTAGAAGTAGAAACCTTCAAGGAAGCATTTTATTTCATGATTATTCTAGATTCTCTAGATTTATCTTTCATTTCAGATGCATACATCATGAGAGTTCCAATGAGATTTTTTATCTTTGAATTTTTTACCTCTATAGATTTTATGATGGAAGCCGAGATTCCACTCCACTTGGGTGGAAATACTATGGGAACATTCAATGCTGGTTTAGGTTCAATGATAGGTTCTCCTAGAGTAGAAACATTATTAACAATCACAGTGAGACTTCCACTTAGTTGAGTAATGTCACAAACTGATCTGGGTTGACCCTGAACTGGTCACCCAAGACAATTTGTGGAAAGGCCCAAGAGGCGTTCCTGATCCTCCTGGGATGGAGACTAGTGACAGGGAATCAACAGAGTGACGATGAGAATGATTTCTCCCAATATAAATAAATAAAGGTAGTGGAATTAATAGAGGAGCTCAAAATAAATAAACCAAAAAAAGTGACTAAACAATAACAGATGAAAATAAAACTAATCAAACTTTATGACCACTAAAACTCCAAGGGACCACGTGGGTCACTCTGCAACTCAACGATCAATCATCTCCCAAGGAGAAAGAACCAAAGTAGGAACCTACAACAAAAACTAAAAAAAATGAAACTAGAGGCGTGAATATTAAAACTCAGTAGGTAGTCCCGAATAATTCTATTCTCAATGCACATGCTTTATATAAAAGAACATTGATTTTTAGGTTTGAAATACAATATAAAAATATAGGTTTTCCAAACTATTCATTTTAATGAATATAAAACACCAAAAATCCACTACCCTCTTATTTCAAAATAAGGCTCAAGGGAAAAATGGGAAGAAGGGACATATATGAAAGGCTCATTTTTTGTATCAGTGAAAGAAAAAAATACCTGGTCGTTCAGAACACTCTTCTTGAAAACCTTTTTTGCAAACCACACATTCTGACAAGAAAACACCGAAGCCAAGTGCAAGAAATATAACTCTACACAACAAGGGCAATGACACTAACCCTACTACTACCAGTGGAACACGAGAATACCTTGGAACTTAGAGGAGAACCATAACATACTAATACACGTGACTCATCCCGAAGGCATGCCCTAACTGATGACATCAGAACGCCCAAATGCTCGGCCACCCTATCCCAGGACAGATCGAGGGGCCCAATCCCATAGCAATAAACCCAAGTATCCACTTGCTATGGGCCACTAGCAGTGCACAATCTAACTAGTGCAAAAAACATTCATAGAAATCATTTTTGCTTTGCTAGGTTCTCATGATATGTTCATAAGGGGGTGTGCCAAACAATGAAATAAACAAGTCACACACACACACACATATATATATATATATTACACTACCACAACAGGCACCACCCTCGTCCTCCTCAAGGAGAAACCAATGCCTTAAACAAGAATCGCTTGGGTAGAGTCCCAATCCAAGGACATCCCCAACTGTTTACCATCCAACTAGGAAATGGATTAATCTTAGAGGGGTTTTCAAAATAACTAGTTCCAGATACCAAATGGGCCTTAAAACGTTTTCAAAAAACAATTAATTTTACAAATAACCACACACAAACCACTTTCACAACCAAACACAATTTGAATGTCAAACTATCATTTACAAAATCAGATTATGCCTTTAGAAACCACAAAAAAATTAGAAAAGACAGCACCCTACTTGGAAACCCATTTTTGGAAAAACAATCCACCACTTTAAATCCAGAACACATTTATAAAAAGCCAACTAGGCATTTGAAAAACACTTAGCATGCACATCAAAATTGAAACAACTTCATGAAATCATACACAAAAATTTTACTTTATTCCAGATCATAAATTTTAGTCTATAACCATATATCACTTACTAGCACTACTACAAAAACGGGCAAGGGAAGCGTGCCCTTATAACAGCGCTAAGCAAAACCGCTGATAAAGGATACCCTATATCAGCGCTAAAATTACAGCGCTGAAAAAGCTAATGTTTATCAGCGCTTTCTTAGCGCTGATAATAGTAATATTTATCAGCGCTAGAAAAGCGCTGATAAATATGCTCTGTATCAGCGCTAAAATTTTAGCGCTGATACAATTGGTCTTTATCAGCGCTCAAAAAGCGCTGATAAAGGTTCGCCTATATAAGCGCTAAAAAAGCGCTGATACAGAACACCTCTATCAGCGCTCAAATTTCAGCGCTGATATAGGGTATCCTTTATCAGCGCTCAAAAAGCGCTGATAAAAATTATCTTTATCAGCGCTAAAAAAGCGCTGATAAATAGACCCTGTATTAGCGCTATAATTGTAGCGCTGATACGGGGAATCTTTATCAGCGCTTTTCTAGCGCTGATAAAACCTTAGTCGACTTTTTTATAAAGTCGGTCGCACAGTGCCCTCGTTTTATCACAGCTAAAGCCCTCGCGGAACCGTAACCCTGCTACTCTTCTCCCGAATACCGCTGCTGTGTTCGCTTCGCCGGAGCTTGCCGCCCTCGGTACACTCGCCGTCCTCCGCCGCCCGCAACACCCTCGGCCGACCTCCACCACCTGCCGCCCTCGGCTGCCCGCAACGCCCTCGGCCGCCATTCTATGCCTCCCTCGGCCGCCCTCTGCCGCCCTCGGCCGCCCTCCGCCGCCCTCGGCCGCTCTCCGCCGCCTCCGCCGCCCTCCGCCTCACTCGTCCGCCCTCGGTCGCCCTCCGCGGCTGCCTTCCGCAACCCGCAATGCCCTCGGCCGCCGCCTTAAGGTAACAATCTATGAAGAAGATGTATATGTTTTCATATAGATAGATTGTGTATAGTTGATTCTCTCTAAGTGTACTCATGATGATGTCCAGATGTTGGGAATGATCATCATTATTTTGGTATTACACCAATATGCCATCCATAAAACAACTACAATCTGGTCTAGGTACAAATGAAATATTCAACTCATCAAGAGAATAAATGTCATGGGGAATTCGTCAACACAAATTTTATTATGAAGAATTCATAAAAACTATACATGATTTCAAAATTAGTTTATAGTATATCAGAATTTCTCAACCTCAAATGATGATAAACAAACCTTAGATCAATCTTAGAGAACAATATGGAACCCCTCAGCTGGTCAAATAGATCAAAAATACAAAGAAGTGGATATATGTTCTTAATTTTCATCTGATTCATATTCTATTAATAGAAACACATATGTAATGTTCTGTCATCCTTCTTGGAAAATAAAACATGAGATCCCCAAGGTGACATACTCGAGCAGATGCACCCTTCATAATCTAACTCCTCTCATTGAGTTTTATGTTCCTGAATCTATTCTTGTTTCATTCTGAAAGGCGTTATATAAAATGGCTCAACTCCACGCATCAGCTCAATCATGAACTCAAAGTCTCTTTTAGGTGGTATCCCTGATCAATTCTCATGAAACACATCCTAGAACCAGTCTACTACTGGGGGAAATATTTCTTGTTTCAATCCATTATCATCAAGAAAAATATTCGTAAACTGGTCTATGTTCTCACCTAGTTGTGGAAGAACTGGTCCTACATGGTCTACCAAGATATCCCATTCTCCATAAAAGACATGGGCTCTACCCTTATGAGGCATGACGGTCACTCATCTACGGTAACAATCAATGTGATATTGATTAAATACCAAAAATTACATCATCACTATCTATTCAATACATATCATATCAAGCATGTATAAATCCAAAATGAAACAATACTCACAAACCATGAGGGAACACCCCTTACGAAGACAGATTCCTTCTAATCACACCCCCAATGGTGTGTTGACCAACATGATCCCACAAAAGTACTATAACAAAAAACAGAAACCATTTACCAAGAGATAAGATATAAAATAATGAGAGGATCCCCTATTACAAGTCTCCTTTAGGTTCCCCTATTCGGTGCTCTGATAAAGGTATCTCTCATCGATTGGAAATCCTCTATCTCCTGTTATATCCTCCTTATAGAGTGATAGATAATCATCTTTTTAGTGAATCTAATATTCTTTTTTATGAATCTTGATTGTAGGTTAGACTACTTGATCTCCTTCCAAGGAAGTGGTTCCCTTCTACTGTATTTGGAAGTCTTCTTTTGTGTACTTGAACCATAAATACTAATATTTGCGATTCAAATAGGATGAAGATGAATAAAGATTGGATGGATTCTAATCGTTTAACAATAGAGTACGAGAACGGAGTGAAAGAGTTCATCAAGTTTGCAAAGGATCACACAAAGGATCCTTCTCAAATCCTTTGTCTGTGTTTACGTTGTTGTTATTCTAGACTACTTACTCCAGAGGAGTTGGAAGAACATTTGATATGTCACGGAATAGATCGGAGTTATAAATGTTGGAATAAACACAGAGAAAAAGAGAATGTAGCTACTGGCTGGGATAAAACTGCGTTTTATGGATCGTCAGATATGAATACAAATATAGATAATGAAGAAGACCGTATGGAGGATGTGATTACAGATGTCAATGATGATGAAGATCGTATTGAGGAAATGACAAAGACAATTCAAGATGAACCCCGTGATTGCCCAAAATTTTTTGAGAAGTTAAAGAGTTGTGCAAAGACGCCATTGTATGCTGCTTGCACTAAGTATACAACATTGTCAGTTGTACTGAAGTTGTATAAATTGAAAGAAGGCAATGGATGGAGTGATGTCAATTTTACGGAACTACTTTCTCTCTTGAATGACATGCTCCCGGAAGATAATGAGCTCCCAAGCCGGACATATGAAGCTAGACGAATGCTACGCTCGATGGGAATGATTTCTGAAAGAATACATGCCTTCCCGAAAGACTGTATATTGTTTCTAAAGGAGAACAAATCACTTACAGAATGCCCAAAGTGTGGTGCTTCTCGATACAAGAAAGATAAATCCAATCCTACGAAAGTTGTATGGTACTTTCCAATCATTCCAAGGTTTAGGCGTTTATATGGAAGTGAAGAAACTGCAAGACAATTGTCGTGGCATGCAAATAAAAGAAATAAAGATGGGTTATTACGTCATCCGGCCGACTCTCCTCAATGGAAGAAAATTGATCATGAGTATCCTGAATTTGGAAAAGAGCCGAGAAACCTTCGTCTTGCG
Organism: Viscum album; assembly: GCA_963277665.1. Classification (NCBI taxonomy): domain Eukaryota; kingdom Viridiplantae; phylum Streptophyta; class Magnoliopsida; order Santalales; family Viscaceae; genus Viscum; species Viscum album. The sequence continues at coordinate 826,112,436 of OY728133.1, read as the reverse complement.
TTATCTACAGATGGAGTGAATCCTTTTGGTTTTCAAACCAGCACTCATAGTACATGGCCTGTTATGTTGCTAAATTATAACTTGCCACCCTGGTTATGCATGAAGCGAAAATTCATCATGTTATCTATGCTTATATCAGGACCAAAACAACCAGGTAACGATATTGATGTTTATCTGACTCCTTTGATCGAGGATTTGAAGTTATTGTGGGACTCAGGTGTAATGTTGTATGATGCTTATAAAAGTGAATACTTCACGTTGAGAGTGATGTTGTATGGGACAATAAATGATTTCCCTGGTTATGGAAATTTGTCAGGCTATAGCATTAAAGGAACTCAAGGGTGTCCCACGTGCGAAGAAGATACAGAATCAATTAGGTTGAAACATTCATCGAAATCTGTGTTTCTAAGACATCGTAGATTTCTACCTCGTCGGCATAAGTACCGATCTTGGACGACATCATTCAATGGAAGTTCAGAAAAATGCACAACACCGTCTCCACTAACAAGTGATCAGCTGTTTGAGAAAGTAAAAGATATGAACACTGTTTTTGGTAAACCATTTTCGAAAAACCTTACGAAAATCGGTTGGAAAAAGAGATCAGTTTTTTTTGAATTACCATACTGGAATTGTTTGTACGTCAGACATTTTCTTGATGTGATGCATGTGGAAAAAAATGTGTGTGATAGTGTTATTGGAACGTTGCTAAATGCCCCTGGCAAAACAAAAGATGGAATTAAGGCAAGGTTGGACATGGTTGACATGGGAATACGAGAAGAGTTGGCTCCCGTGAAAGGTGAAAATCGAATGTTTCTTCCTCCTGCTGCTTATACTCTTTCTAGGGCAGAGAGATATCAGTTTTGCAACTTCTTTAATGATGTAAAGTTTCCAGAGGGGTACTCATCAAATATCAAGAACATTGTGTCAATGAATGATTTGAAGTTAAAAGGTTTGAAATCACATGATTTCCATGTTTTGATGCAAGATCTAATTCCTATAGCTTTACGTTGCATTTTACCCAAGAATGTTCGTCATACGTTAACCAAACTTTTTTTCTTTTTCAAAGCTATATGTAGCAAAGTTTTAGACCCGGGGAAATTGCCAGCTATGGAAAAAGAAATTGTCATCATATTATGTGAATTAGAAATGTTCTTCTCGCCAACATTCTTTGATATGATGGTTCATTTGATGATTCACTTGGTGAGAGAGATTCGACTTTGTGGTCCTGTGCACTATAGATGGATGTATCCTGTTGAACGGCATATGAATATTTTGAAAGGATATGTCAAAAATCGAAGTCGGCCAGAGGGTTGTATAGTGGAGCGATATATTGTTGAGGAAGCCATTGAATTTTGTATTGAATACCTATCTGATGTGGAAAGCATTGGTCTCCCGAAATCTCGTCACACTGGACGCATTGAGGGTGGGGGAATTTATGGAAGAGAAGTTGTAACAATCAGTATTACAGATCGGGAGAAGTCTCATCTTTATGTTTTGCATAACAGTTGGGAGGTTGCTCCATATATTGAAACTCACAAAGAAATTCTTAGGCAGTTGAATCCATCGAGGGCTGAAAAATGGTTAGCAGATACACATAATCACCAGTTTATAGGATGGTTTCAGGACCATATTTTTAAGCAGTTGGATGAAAATCCGAATTCAATTTCAGAACGACTTCGATGGCTAGCCGCTGGACCAAGTGTGCATTTATTATCTTACAGTGGGTATGTAATTAATGGTTATACATTCTATACGGATGAACATGATGAAGAGAGTACCATGCAAAATAGTGGAGTTACACTAGTGGCTGAAGCGATGATCATTCCAAAATGCATTTAAACTGAAACCTTCCAGAAAAAAATAGAGTACAATACCTGCAAGTTGTAACTTAGGTCGCTTTGCACAAGCCGATTTCCACATTGTTTGTAGCAACCACATTTGCTCCAACACTCTAATGATCTTCATTGCTTCATGTATTTTATACTCTTCCAGAAACCCTTCTCTAAGAAGGTAAACTATCGTTTATGCATACTCACCTTCAAATGTGACGTGTACGAGTCAACCCCGCCTCAATCTGAGGCCTGTTGTGGCTGACACAACTCCAAGTGCCTCTATTTTGTTCAAAATGGACTTATTTTTAAGTGAGAAATCAACAACTGACATACGGGAAACCGACCAAATGACTTCAGATTGTGTTGACACTTTAGGACAACGATTCATGGGTTATATGTGACGTGTACGACTCAACCCCACCTCAATCCGAGATGCGGTGTGACCGGTATCACTCCAAGTGTATGTATTTAGTTTAAAATGGACAATATTTTACGTACATACGCCAAACTGATCTAATGGCTTCTGATTGCATTGATACTTTTTCACAATGATCAATGACTCATGTGTGACGTGTACGATTCAACACCGCATCAATCCGAGGCCCGGTGTGGCCGACACCACTCACAGTGTCACTGTTTTGTTAAAAATGGACTTAATTTTAAGTGAAATCAACAACTGACATACGGCAAACCAACCAAACACATTGGGATTCTATTGAAACTTAAGGACAACTATCCATGGGTCAAATGTGACCTGTAAGATTCAACCCCGCCTCAATCAGAAGCGCGGTGTGACCGGTATCACTCCAAGTGTATGTATTTAGTTTAAAATGGACAATATTTTACGTACATACGCCAAACCGATCTAACGGCTTCTGATTGCGTTGATACTTTTTCACAACAATCAATGACTCATGTGTGACGTGTACGATTCAACACCGCATCAATCTGGGGCCCGGTGTGGCCGACACCACTCACAGTGTCACTGTTTTGTTAAAAATGGACTTAATTTTAAGTGAAATCAACAACTGACATACGACAAACCGACCAAACGCATTGGGATTCTATTGAAACTTAAGGACAATGATCCATGGGTCAAATGTGACGTGTATGAGTCAACCCCGCCTCAATCAGAGGCGCGGTGTGACCGTTATCACTCCAAGTGTATGTATTTAGTTTAAAATGGACAATATTTTACGTACATACGCCAAACCGATCTAACGGCTTCTGATTGCATTGATACTTTTTCACAACGATCAATGACTCATGTGTGACGTGTACGATTCAACACCGCATCAATCCGAGGCCCGGTGTGGCCGACACCACTCAAAGTGCCTCTATTTTGTTCAAAATGGATTTATTTTTAAGTGAAATCAACAACTGACATACGGGAAACCGGCCAAACGCCTTAGGATTGTGTTAACACTTTAGTACAATGATCCATGGGTCATATGTGACGTGTACGAGTCAAACCTGGGGTGGATTACATGGCTTTCCTACATGGAATATATCCCACTACACGTCTTTAATGAGCCAGTTACGCAGTTTATCCCTTGTACAGATACACAGGAAGAATCACACGAGATCGACGTCATGTACTAACATAGGGCAAGGGTGCATAAGAGGACACAAGATCAAAGGGTAACACGTATATGTTTTTTAACATGCCATGTAATTTCCTATTGATATGACATGTATATTCACACAGGCAGCTGAACATTGGAGTTACCCAGGGTAAAGCGACAAGGCATGTGACCCTTTAAATGACACATAATTTTATGTACCATGATTGATCTCTTTGAACACTATATCAAGGACATATTTCATTAGGGTTGGCTCCCATGATCCTTCCTAGGATGGTTTTGGTATCTTTTCCGACTTACGGTAGTACGATCGCTTCAGCAGGACGTCCTAGACATAGTTGGAGTCTCTCTGAAAGTCCTAGAGTGAGATCATATATCTATTTTTGAGATCCAGGTAGAGTCATGTATCAACGCAACCAATCCTACCAGACATCGATCCTATATATAGAATGTTAATCTTGATGTCTCATTACAGTCCCCCAATTTATGATATGTTACCTTTTTTGTATTAATATACATAATTACTAAGGGTGATGGTTGGGAGAGTTAGGATATCCTTTTTATGTATTGCAGAATGATTCAAGGAGCACGGGCTCTGCACGATTTGTCAAAACCAAGTGGCAATCCAAGGAGAAACAATGCATAGTGGAATTTTCTAGTATTTATCTTTTGAGTTGTGTAGGAATATTTTGTGATACTATGTAATGAGGTAGTTTTGGTTTCTGGGTAGATGGTATCTAACTCATGGTAAGAACACTGTTTGGTTGGGTTGTGATCGGTTGATGACATGCTTGTGGTTGATATACTGGTTTTTGTGCAGGTCTGTGGTTGATATACTGGTTTTTGTGAAGGTCTGCTCGGCTGGCTGTACTAGTGCAGGTTTTTTATTAGCAGCAGGCAGGGATTTAACAGCGCTTTTTTAGCGCTGTTAAAGGCGACATTTAACAGCGCTAAAAAAGCGCTGTTAAAGGCAACATATAACGCTTTTTTAGCGCTGTTAAAGGTGACATTTAACAGCGCTTTTTTAGCACCATTAAAGGTGACATTTAACAGCGCTAAAAAAGCGCTGTTAAAGGACCCCCCCTTTATCAGCACTGAGATTTACAGCGCTTTTCTAGCGCTGTTAAAGCCCGATTTTAGCGCTGTTATTGCCCGTTTTTGTAGTAGTGTAGAATTAAATAAAGGAGTGAAAAGAAAGAAACCAATAATTTTTTTAATTTAAAGGACAGGGAAAAGGGATCCTACCTCAAAGGAGAACTGAGTTGAACATTTCGCCTCTTGATGCTTCCTAACTAGAAGTTGTTGCTACCCAATTGCAGACACATAATTTCATATATATATATATATATATCCTTAATCCAATGCACATGTTCCCTGTTCCATGAGGTAAAACATAGATGGAGGTTATATAATATATATATATACACACACACATACCTAAGCATATGCATGCGCGCCCTAGAAGACATTTCAAAACCCACTATAATAAAAATCTGGGACTCAAAAACACCACATCAAGGTTAACACAGTGACAGGAAATCAAAATTAATTGCTAGAGACTTGCAAATTTCAGAGGAAAAACTATCGAAAAAAAGATTAACAATAAAGGAAAAACTATCGAAACAATATGATAAAGGTCCAATGCACTATAAATCAAAGATTAGATCATTAAAACAAATAAATAACCTAATTAAAGGGTGAATAATAATTTAGCGATATAAGACATCACCTCAAAACCAATTCGGAATGACAAACACACACCCGATACTGTTGAAAAACCTCAAACGCACCTCAACCGCACCCATTGGAAGCTGACGCCAATCTAACATAACAAGATTAAATGCACAATTTGGAGAATCAACCCTAAAAATTAAGCCCTAACATCTAGGGTTTACCCAAAACAAAAATACACCAAAGGAGAACTCCAAAATGAAGAACCGTCGCCAGAAGGGGAAACGAGGGAGGCTGCCGCTGGAGTGGGGTGCGCTGGCGAAGCCACGACCGCCGGAGAGAAGGCCAGTAAGGGGAGGGTCGCACTATGCGCAGAACAAGGGAGCATGGAAGGCTAGGGTCGACATTCGCGGGTGGCTGGCGGTCACCAGTAGGTGGCGTTGGGTTGGCTGGAGGCACGCCGTTGGGAGGTGCCGGCTTGGTAGGAGGCCCACCGTTGGGAGGCGCTGACTCGGCTGGGGGCACACCAGTGTGGGGCGCCGGCTCGGCTGAAGGCATGCAGATGGGAGGCACCGACTCACCTAGGGGCATGCCGGTGGGAGGCGCCGGCTCGGTTGGAGGCAAAGGGGTTGTGCGTAGGAGGTGGTGCAGAAGGGGGTCGCGAGCAGCCTAGGTGCAGGTGAGCCGCATGCTGAGAGAGAGGGGAAAGGGGGGCTGCGTGGAAAACACTAGACAAACAAAAAAAGGAAAAAAAAAAAAAGAAGAAAAAAAAAACTAATACAAATAGTAATAATACTTATAAAATTCTGGATGATAATAATAATAATGGTAATAACATAATTCTAAAATTAACATTCATTTTTTTTAATGATAAAAATATTCATAAAGATTTTAGTAATACTAATGATATAAATAATTTTAATAATAACAATAATAACAAACACAACATTAATAAAAATAATGATTATAATTTTTTTAATAAAAATAATAATAATATCAATCACAAAATTCAATGATAATATTATTATCTGCATTATTTTAACTTTGTTGATTTGAATACCGCAACCGCGTGGGTACTCGGGCTGACCGCACGTCTTTCGCTAACCGTGTGGTGCTCGCGCACTAGCCTAAATAGTAATACTAATACTAATAATAATAATAACAACATAAAGTTAAAATTATTTATAACGCTTGTTTCATTCTTAACAATAATATTAATAACATTTTATTATGATAATATTAATGAAACGTTTAATAATAATACCAATAATAATCATCATTTCATTTTTAATAGTAATAATCTTAATAACAATTTTAATAATTGTAATAAAAATTAATAACAAAACAAATTTAATAATAATAATAATAATATCATATGCAACAATAATAATTTTATTATTAAGCTTAAAACACTCGATTTGTTTATTTTTTTTAACACTCATTTAATCTTTGTTTCATTATTCTTTTAAAATTTTATTTATTTTGAAAACTGGGCAAGTCGCACGTCTTCGAACCATGCTCTGCCCATACACCCGGTGCCGCTAAACCCAAAACACACATCCTTAAAAAAAATTCAAAACAATTAACAAGGACTCTCCTTAACCCGTCCCAGTTCAGAACCAAGGCAGAAATAAAACCCGAGTGTGACAATTCTTCCCACCATAACGTTTTCCACCCCCAAAAATCCATAACAAGGGGAACCACAAAGCAGAAGACGACAGTTCTTTACAGTTCAAGGAGATTCTCAAAGAATGACAACGAAGTGATCACCAAAACACCACCAATGAGAGAAAGGGTAAAAAGAAGAACTCGGGAGACCGGGACGGACTCCCCGCTAAGTGCTACCTTCCCCCAAAATCATAAACACCTCCAGTTGATCGATCCAAATACATAAACCATTTATGATGCCTATACCAGCCTTAACATATGCACACCGTAAACACCATCAAATGGAACTCAACCATTTACCCAAAACAGGAAACCGAAAAAAAACCACAACTGGTGAAAACCTTTATAACCTTACTCCGACAAACCCACTAGGAACGCACCCGTCCCCACACTCAATCATTGGAAAGACTTAGAATTAGGTGGCTTTGTATGAGACCACCCACCAAAAAATTGATTCTAGGAATGATACCGTGATACTGACATGGGGGTGCCTGAACAGACTCCCCACCATAAGGATTAGGTTAACACTGGATTACTTCAGGGGTAACTCTACGAGACCCACTATGGGTCTCCCCGCCATAATAACTAACGAGATTAACTGAACATGATGACTTTCCACAAAGACAAAAAAACCCACCACAAGGAGAGGGGAGGGAAGGGCCCAACTAACATGGTTTCAAGACTAGAGCTGTCACTATACCAACAACTTCATACCCCTGAAAAAGCACAAACCATGTCACACTAAGGATAAAAATTAAACCAAGTCCCTTTTTCACTTATGGGGTTCTTCTGACTACACACCATATTCACTCTGAGACCTATGACTGGAGCTCTAATTTTTGAAGCATCTACCGCCTCATAGTCAAACTTTATAAACCCCCAAACGCCACTTCTCCTTCTAGTGCCACAAGTAACCACACCACATTCCGGACCGAACCAACAGACCCCAACACATCCCAAGACTCATTTTACCTCAATAAGGAACTTTAACATGACAAAGACTTATAAGATGCACATATGTCACCATTTTCACTTTGAATAGGGAGAAATGACATAAGGGATACAAGGGGAAACACTTTCATCCAGAACAAAGAAGCTCAGAACTTCCTATGGATACAATTTTTTTCTAAACAGATTTCCCCAAAAGGCTACACAACATCCACCATTGCATTTAAAAGAGAACACAACACTGTCAGATGCTACTGCAAATGACCTCTTCACCTGAGGAGAAACATTACTGGGATAGGGATCTTAACCCAGGTCCCAACCAAGACACGATTCTTGTAAACAACCATATCATCCTCTTATGACCAACTCACAACCACGATTCCGCTGTGAGTGGATCCGTTGAACTGAAAAAGGAATGAGATAGATTCGAGTTCCAGATTCCCATATGGAACTCCTTTCATTGATCAACTTGAGGGTTTAACATTGGGGAGGTCACTCATGACCACATTCCAAACATACATTTATTCTTTATGGGGGTGCACTATAGAAAAATAGAATAAATGAAGGACCCAACCGAATTAGCCCATTGGCCCAAATAAAGTTTTTCAAAAAAAAATTCGAAATGAAGGAAAACTCCAATGATCCACAAGAGGGAAACTAGTGTTAGTGGGTGACTCGGACACATGGTTGGTGGCCATATTCCTGTCACACCACCATCACGGAGAGCAGTCTAGAGAAATTTCCCCAGCTCCACATGGATTGATAGGCCCTGCGAGCTCATGTGGCTACTTTTCCAACTCCCTTTTCATTTCCCAACATAAAACAATTCACAAAAATCAAAGGAAACCAACAAAACCAGACATCTAATGGTAACCCGAGGTTTAGAATGAGTGAGGGTTCATGAAGTCCTTCTCGTTCCTACACCTCGAGCCCGAAAATCCTACTCCTACCCAAAAATCTACAAATAACAATGGGTGCTCTGAGAAACAAGATCCACTTAAGAGCTGACCGGCTCTGATACCATTATTTCACGAACCAGCTCTTGTCGACCATGAACCGGTCTCCTGATCCGATCTGTGGAAAGGCTCGAGAGGCATTACCAATCCTCCCAGGCTGGCAACTAGTGAAAGGGAATCAACTGAGTGACGATGGGAAGGATTTCTCCCAATATAAATAAATAAAAGTAGTGGAATTAATAAAGAGAAGCTCCAAATAAATAAACCGAACAAAATGACTAAACAAGAACTGAAGAAAATAAAGCAAATCAAACATGATGACCACTAAAAATCCACGTGACCATGCGGGTCACTCCCCTACTCAATGATCAACCGTCACCCGTGGTGGATAAATCAAAGATGGAACCTACAACAGAAACTAAAAACAAACGGAAACTAGAGGTTTGAGTATTAAAACTCAAAAGGTAGGCCCAAATAATTCTATTCCCAATGCACATGCTTTATATAAAGGAACATTGGTTTTTAGGTTTGAAATACAATATAAAAATATAGGTTTTCCACACTCTTCATTTTAAAGAATACCAATCACAAACAATCTATTACCCTCTTGTTTCAAAATAAGGCTTAAGAGAAAAAGGGGGAGAAGGACCAAGTAAGAAAGGATCATTTTTCATATCAGTGAATGAGGAAAAAGAATACATGTTCATTCAAAACACTATTCTTGAAAACCTTTTGATAAAACCATAAATTTTGGAAAGAAAACACTAAAGACAAGTACAATAAATATAACTCTACACAACAAGGGAAATGACACTAACCATACTAGTATCAGAGGAACACGATAATACCTAGGAACTCAAAGGAGAACCAGAACATAATAATACATGTGACTCATCCTGAAGGCATGCCCTACCCAATGACGTCATAATGCCCAAACGCCCAACCACCCTAGCCCAGGACAGATCGAGGGCGTCAATCCCATAGCAATATACCCAAGTATCCACCTACTATGGGCCACTACTAGTGCGCAATCTAACTAGTGCAACAAATGTTCTTAGAAATCCTCTTCGCTATGCTAGGTTCTCATGGTATGTTCGTAAGGGGGTTTTCCAAAAAAAATATAAGAAAAAAGTCACACTCACACACACACACATATATATATATATATTACACTACCACAACTGGGACCACCCCATCCTCTTCAAGGAGGATCCCATGCCTTGAACAAGAATCGCCCAGGTGGAGTCCCATACTAAGGACATCCCCAACCGTTTACCATCCAACTAGGAAATGTATTCCTCCTAGAGGGGTTTTCCATAGAACTGGTTTAAGATTCCAAATGGGACTTATAACGTTTTCACAAAATAATTCATTTTACAAATAACCACACACAAACCTCTTTCACAACCAACCACAATTTGAATGTCAAGCTATCATTTACAAAATCAACCCGTGCCTTTAGAAACCAAAAACTATTTAGAAAAGACAATGCCCTACTTGGAAACCTATTTAATGAGAAACAATCCACCAATTTAAATCAAGAACACATTTATAAAAGCCAACTGAGAATTTGAAAACCCTTAGCATGCATAACACAATTGAAATAATTTCATGCAATCGAACATAGATAAAAATTTACTTTATTTCACAAAAAAAATGTTAATCTAAAAAACATATATCACTAACTAGAATCCAAATAAAGGAGCGAATAGCCAGAAACCAATAATTCGTTAATTTAAAGGACAATGTAAAGGGATCCTACCTCAAATGAGAACCGAGCTGAACATTTTACCTCTTAACACTTCCTAAATAGAAGTTGTTTCTTCCCAGATTCACAAACATACTTTCATATATATATATATATATATATATATATATCCTTAATCCAACACACGTGTTCCCTGCGCCATGAGGAAAAACGTACATGGAGGATATATATATATATATATAGACACACATACCTAAGTATATGGGTGTGCGACCTAGAATATATTTCAAAAACCAACTGCAATAAAAATAAAGGACTAAAAAACAGCACAACAAGGTTAAAAATTTGAAGGTAAAATACTAGGAACTCAAAATTAATTAAAAGAGAATCACAATTTACAAACCCCACTGATTATGAATTGAGAAAAGATTAACAATAAAGGAAAAACTACCGAAATGGAAAGATAAAGGTCCAATGCACTATAAATCAATGAATAAATCATTAAAATAAATAAAGAACCTAATTAAAGGGTAAAAAATATTTTATAAATATAAGAACTCACTTCAAAACCAAGGCGGAATGACACACACACACCTGAGGTCAGTGTGAAACCTCTAACGCACCTCAACTGCACTCGCGTAAAGCTAACACCAACCTAACCTAATAAGATTAAACACACAATTTGAGGAATCAACCCTAAAAATTAATCCATAATATATAGGGTTTACCCAAACCAAAAATCCACCATAGGAGAACCCCAAAATGAGGATATTTTTTATAAATGGGTTTTTTGAAAAGAAATTATCCAAAAGGGTTAGGGTTACAAGTATTTTTAAAAAGGGTTCTGGGATGCTTGAACCCCATTCACGCATCACCGAACCCAGGAAGATGCGTGAACGGAGTTAACGTATCATAGGCACACTGAAAGATGCGTGAACCCCGTTCACGCATCCACCACGAAGATGATAAAGGATGCGTGAATGGGGTTCACGCATCCTACAGAAACTTTTATTTTTACTAATTTTTTTAAAAAATTATTTTTATTTTTTATTTTTGATTTAGTTTATATATATATATATATATATAAACAAAACAAAAAATTTCAGTAGAATTTATCTGCTATTTAATATCCAGAAGTACTACCATTACAACTGTCTGGATTCTGACAGAAACCCTCACCCATAGCTCCTTTTTATAAGAGAGCATGCTCATGAAATCATTATGCATTTCCGATGTGGGATTCATGTTCTCCCTTTCATGCGCAGAATATTCTACATTTCCGATGTGGGATTCTATTTCAAGAACATGTCTTTGAAAGACTATAAAATAAAAACTACAAGACCAAAATAAATGAAACTTTAATTATGGATTAAACATATAAGAAATAGTTGAAAATAAAAATAATTTCATAAAAATGGTTGATGAATAATAATTTATAAGCTTTCAAAACCACCAACTTGAAAATTAAAAAAGTTTCAAGTACGTGTTTTTGAAAGACTATAAAATACAAACTATAAGACAAATATGAATGAAACTAAAAATATGGATTAAACATATAAGAAATATTTTAAAATAAAAATAATTTTGTAAAAAATGTTGATGAGAAATAATTTATAAGCTTTAAAAACCACCAACATGAAACTTAAAAATGTTTCAAGTACATGTATTTAAAAGAATAAAATACAAACTATAAGAACAATATAAATGAAACTTTAAATATAGATTTAACATATAAGAAATAGTTGAAAATAAAAAGAATTTTGAAAAAAATGTTGATGAAAAATAATTTATATGCTTTCAAAACCACCAACTTGAAATTTAAAAATGTTTACGTGGCTTTGAAAGCCTATAAAATACAAACAATAAAACAAATATAAATAGAAATTAAAACCTGGATTAAACATATAAGAAATAGTTAATAATTAATTAGTTAATTAGTAATATAAAATAATTAATCCGTTAATTAGTAATATAATTATATAATAATTAATTATTTAATTAGTAATATAATTATTAATTGACAATTACTTAGTTAATTAGTAATATAATTATTAGTTTTATAACAGTTAATTAGTAATATAATTATTAATTATATTTATTAATTCTTTATTATATAATAATTATTCAGTTAATTAGTAATATATTTATTAATTATAATTATTTATTATTTATTACATAATAATTAATTAGTTAATCTTTAATATAATTATTAATTATAAAATAAATAAAATATTAATTAGTAATATAATTAGTAATTTTAATTATTCATTATAATTATTAATTATTAATTATTAATTATATAATAATTAAATAGTTAATTAGTAATATATTTATTAATTATATAATAATTAATTAGTTAAGTAGTAATATCATTATTAATTATAATTAGTAATATGATTATTAATTATAATTAGTAATTATTAATTATAATTAGTAATTATTAATTATATAATAATTAAGTAGTTAATAAGTAATAAAATTATATAATAATTAATTAGTTAACTGGTAATATAAGTATTAATTTTACAATAATTAATTAATAATATAATTATTAATTATAATGATTAATTATATTTATTAATTATTAATTATATACTTATAAAAATTTTCTGGATCCCTCCCTTTGCAGGTTGGATCAAATGCAATCTTGATGGTGCCTCAAAGGGTAATCTTGGACCTGCTAGTTATGGCTTTGTTTTCCGAGACCACAATAGTGACTTGATTGAAGGTTCTTACAGCTCTTGTAGTCATGTCACTTCCCTTGAAGATGAGATGATGGCTCTTATAAATGTAGTGGAAACGGCTCACCAAAGAAATTAGAATAATCTCTGGTTCGAAAGTGATTCTTCTACTATTGTGCAAGCTGTTTGAAAAATCAGATTCACCTTGCCTGGAAACTTACCTTGAAATGGATCAAATGCCTTGACATTCTTGCCTCTAGGAGCTTTATAATCACACATGTCTACCGTGAAGTCAACTCTCTTACTTAATTATTAATTTTAATTAGCAATATTATTATTAATTATAATTAGGTTTATAATTATTAATTATAATTAGTAATTTTTAATTATATAATAATTAATTAGTTAATTACCAATATAGTTATTAATTATTAAAAATTAATTATCTAATAATTAATTAGTTAATTAGTAATATAAATATTAATTATAATTATTAATTATTAATTATATAATAATTAATTAGTTAATTAGTAATATAATTATTAATTATATAATTAATAATTACAACTATAATAAAAAATTATATTACTAAATAACTAATTAATTATATTATAATTAATAATTATATTACAAATTAACTAATTAATTATTATATAATTAATTATTAATAATTAATAACTAATAATTATAATGAATAATTATAATTACTTATTATATTACTAATTTACAAATTAACTAATGAATTATTATGTAATTAACTAATTAATTATTTTATATTTAATAATTATATTAATAATTAACTAATTAATTATTATATAATTAATAATTATATTACTAATTAATTATTATATAATTAATATTGATATTACTAATTAAATAACAATTTTATAATTAATAATTATATTACTAATTTACTAATTAATTATTAACTATTTCTTATATGTTTAATCCATGTTTTAATTTTCATTCATATTGGTCTTATAGTTTGTATTTTATAGGCTTTCAAAGCCACGTACTTTAAACATTTCTAAGTTTCAAGTTGGTGGATTTGAAAGTTTATAAATTATTTTTCATCAACATTTTTTACAAAATTATTTTTATTTTCTAATATTTCTTATATGTTTAATCCATATTTTTAGTTTCATTCATAATTGTCTTATCATTTGTATTTTATAGTGTTTTAAAAACACGTACTTGAAACATTTTTAATTTTCAAGTTTGTGGTTTTGAAATCTTATAAATTATTATTCATCAACCATTTTTTATGAAATTATTTTTATTTTCAACTATTTATTATATGTTTACTCCATGTTTTAAGTTTCATTTATATTGGTCTTATAGTTTGTATTTTATAGTCTTTCAAAGACATGTACTTGAAAAAGAATCACACATCGGAAATGCAGAATATTCTGCACAGGAAAGGGAGAACCTGAATCCCACATCGGAAATGCAAAATAATTTCATGGGCTTGCTCTCTTATAAAAGGGAGCTCTGGGTGAGGGTTTCTGTCAGAATCCAGACTGTTGTAATGATATTAATTCTGGATATTAATTAGCAGATAAATTCTACTAATTTTTTTTGTTTTGTTTATATATATATATATATATATATAAACAAAACAAAAAAATAAAAATAAAAATAAAAATATTTTTTTTTAAAAAATTTAGTAAAAATAAAAGTTTTTGTAGGATGCGTGAATCCCATTCATGTATCCTTTATCAGCTTCGTGAAGGATGCGTGAACGGGGTTCACGCATCTTTCAGCGCGCCTATGATGCGTGAACCCCATTCATGAATCTTCCTGGGTTCGGTGACGCGTGAACGGGGTTCACACCTCTCAGACCCCTTTTTAAAAATATTGAAAACCCTATCCCTTTTGTAAAAAAAAAATTTAAAAACCTGTTTAAAATGATTTCCCCCAAAATGAAGAACCCTCACTGAAGGGGAAACGAGGGAGGGTGTCATGGGAGTGGGGTGCGTCAGTGAGGCTACGACAACCAGAAAGAAGGACGACAAGGGGAGGGTCACGCCGTGCGCCGAATAGGGGAGCATGGAAGGCTAGGGTTGATGTTTGTGGGAGGCCGAAGGTCCTTAGTGGGTGGCATTGGGTCAGTTGGTGGTGTGTTGTTGGGAGGTGCCGTCTTGGCTAGAGGCCTGCCATTGGGAGGCGCCGACTTGAGTGGAGGCACGCCGGTGAGAGTTGCTGGCTTGGCAGGAGGTATGTCGGTGGGAGGCGTCAGCTGGGTTTGAGGCGTAGGGGATGTTCGTAGGAGGTGGTGTAGAAGGGGGTCACGAGAATCATGGGTGAAGGTGCGCTGCATGTTGAGAGAGAGAAGAGAAAGTGGGGCTACGTGGAAAATCCTAAACAAACCAAAAAGAATAAAAAAATAATAAAAACAAACTTAATAAAAATACTTATAAAAATAATTGTTTAGTAATAATACTAAAAATATTCGGAATGATAATAATAATAATGGTAATAATATAATTCTAAAATTAAAATTCATTTTATTTTAATGATAATAATATTCATAACAATTTTAGTAATACTAATGATATGAAATTTTTTAATAATAATAATAATAAGAAACAGAACCTTAATAAAAATAATGATGACAATTTTTTTAATAAAAATAATAATAATATCAGTAACAAAATTAAATGGTAATATAATTATCCACTTTATTTTAAATTTATTTATTTGAATACTGCAACCGTGTGGGTACCCATGCTGACCACACAGCTTCTGCTAACCGTGTGGTGCTAGTGCATAAGCCTAAATGCTAATAATTATAATTATAACAACAACAACAACAACATGAAGTTATAATTATTTAAAATGGTTGTTTCATTCTTAATCTTAATATTAATATTAATAACATTTGTTTTATAATATTAAGGAAACATTTAATAATAATACCAATAATAATCATCATTTCATTTTTAATAGTAATAATCTTAATAAGAATTTTAATAATAGTAATAAAAATTAATAACAAAACAAATTTAATAATAATAATACTATCATCCACAAAAATAATAATTTTAATATTATTATTAAAACACTCGATTGATTTATTTTATTTTTAACACTAATTTAAACTTCATTTCATTATTCTCTTAAAATTTTAATTTTTTTTGAAAACTGCACAGGTTGCACGGCCTTCGAACCATGCCATGCTCGTGTTCCCAATGATGCTAAGCCCAAAACACTAATCTTTAAATAAAAATTCAAAAAAAATTATCAAGGACTCCCCCAAACCCCGACTTGGGTCGGAACTAAGGAAGAAATAAAACCTAGGTGTGATAAGTAACACTTTCACCTTAATCCATTTTTAATGTATCAAACAATAGTTCGGATATGTCGCATCTAAGAGACTTCACATCTTCAGGACCTTCATATGAAACTTCTATAGTGGTCCATGTTTTATGTGATATTTGAAATTGATAAACTCTATTGAATTTATCACATCCCAAACCATATATTATAATGTTCATTGATTTTGAATTTTGATCATATTCTACTTCTGTTGTAGCATCCCATGTTTGAGGGTTATTCTTTTTAATTTTATAAGGAATTATTTCTTGGATATGAAACATTAATAAAATATTCTTTAGATTGTCATGCAAGCCTTCAAAAAACATAATTTTCACCATTAAATTAGGGATCTCTAACTGTTGACATACATTCTTGGTTATCAGCCATGGAATCCTTTTGAAAATAGATATTTTTACTTCAACCTTTTATAGTTATACACTCAAAAGTCACAAGTTATAATACCAATTTTTTCCCCAGATAATGGCTAGCTGAACATTCAAGAGGGGAGTGAATTGAAATCCTAAAATTTTCTTTGTGGAAAACCTCCCCCTTTATGCATGATCATTTAAAATTTTCCCCTTAATAATGATAGGTATTTTAAATAAAAACTTAATGGAAATAAATTTAACAATGAATATTTATTGGGGTTTGGGGAATAGAAATCCTATTTTCCACTCCACTAACACTCTACTCCATGAGTTTGACAATTTTCACAATAACAACCCTTTTACCTGAGGCTCCTAGTAGAGTACAAGAAGTTGTCACTTAAAAAACAACCAAGAGATTTCAACAAGGATATCCCTTTACCAAACCAATCCATTATCTCAACACACACTTACACTAAGAGTAAAAAAAATAGAATTAATAGCCTTTTAATGATACAGTTTCATCACATAGTTTCAACAAATAATTGATATTAGTGGAAGATATGTTCTAAGAAGATGATAGTGTTAAAGGTAAAGCTCAGGATGATATTCATTATAGATGATAAAATTGATAATAAAAAATGATCATTTATGTGTAATATTTTCTATACATAGGAAATCAAAGTATTCATATGTATGTGCATTCTACTAGTTCTTATCATCAATCATCACGTATCAGTTTATGTGTGTCTCCATAAAGTGGAAAACTTTTCCTTTTTTAGGTCTCATCTTGATCTTTAGCATGAGATAATCATAAAAGTCAAGTGATCCATGAATTGCGAACATGGTAAGGAAGGTCATTAAGGACTTTCATCCATTCCTTCCAAAAATAGAAATTACTTTTGCAGTAGTGATGTAAAAAATACTCATGCTCGTTGGATCTTTCCATTCATGGAAAATAGACATACTATATAGATAAATCATTCCTTAAATGGATAATCTCTTTTCTGATATACGTTGAAAGAATTAAATGACTTATTAAGTGATTATAAAAATAATCACGACATTCTTCATAATAGCTAGATCTTCGTAAGATATTCAATAGATAGTATTGTTCATCATAAGATATCTTTATATGAGACTTTATAAGAGAAAAAACTATTCATCTTCTTTGTAAGATATAATGAATTCAATACTAAGTAAGATAATTATTTAACATAAGATAAAATGTGTTACATAGGTGTGATACTTGCCTTTCAGATTCCTTTCTAGCTTTCAAGAGAAATTATTTTAAGAATACATTTTTCGTAAGATGATGTCTTCTCATATTTTTATACTGGAAAAAGAATATGACTTAAGCATTCAAAATATCAACCATTCATTTTGTAAGATATTGTATTAATTTATTAGATAAACTTATAAAGAATATATTTTTATGATTTTTGTGTAGATGGAATATATTCTTAAATTCTCATAAGATAGAACACATTGCTGTAGATCAAATAATTTACACTATGTATGATAAAATTATCATAACTATTATCTGAAACAATTAAGATAACCTTATTAGAATAAGAGTAGGGATTTTGTGAATCATAAAAACACATAAAAATTGAGATATTTTTTAATAACATAATTCCATACAACACATTCTTGTGTGGTTTACATGTGATAACAGTTCAATATTTTCTGGATCTACTGATAAACCTTTCTCAGAAATCACATGTCTAGGTAAGTATAATTCTTGTGTAGAGAATTGACACTTATAGAATTTAACATAAAGCAAATGTACCCACAAGGTGATCAATATAATCTCCAAGGGTTCTACATGGTTAGTTTTATTTTGACAATACACAAGGATATCCTGAACACATACCATAACAAAAGAGTCAAGGTACCTATAGAAGATACGATCTATCAATTCCATGAAATTTTCTAGTTCATTCATAAGACCAAAGGTAATAATATGGTATTTATATTAACTTTAATTACTTCTAAAAGCTGTATTTAGAATATCCACCTTCTGAACTCAATGTTGGTGATACCCTAATCATAAATCAAGTTTTTTTGAACCACTTGGATCCCTTCAATTGATCAAATAGATAATTGATTCATGGAATATGATACCAATAATTTTTAGTAACCCATTTTTGATTATAACACTAAAAAATATTCAAAGAGAACTACTTTCATTATTTACAAATATAATTGTAGAATATAAATATGATGTACTAGTTCCTATAAAACCATTACTTTATAACTCTCTTAATTGATCCTTCAATTCCCAAAATTATTTTAATGTCATCCTATAATATAGAATTAAAATATGATCACTCCCCATTAGTATATCAATCAAAAATTTCACTTACCTTTTTGGTGGAAACCCATAAATTTTTCTGGGTAAAACATCTTGAAATTGATCTACAATGTCTAGAAAATATATTTTCCTGATTAAATCAACTATTTTTAAAATCAATACTTCTAGCTGATAAGAGATAGTCCCAACCATTAGTACCAAAGTTCATGCACTACCAATATTTAGATCCCAACCTCCTTTAAAGAGATATACCATTCCATCAAAGGATGTAAAATGAACTTGGTGAGTATAACAATCTATGTAATACTTTAAATCTATGAACCAATATTTTTCTAGAAATAGATTAAATATTTCCATTTCAAGAATATAAAAAACCCAAAGAAACTGAGTCCCATCAAAAGATGTATAACATGATGCACACTTAAATCCCACACAATCCAATTTCCTAATAGGTGTCTAGATGATCATAACATGAGTCATCATTTCAACATGAAACCCCATAATATTTATGACATGAGAAGTAAAAAAAGAGTGGATGTTTATATATCAAACAAAATTTGAATAAGAGTTGAGTTCAGAAGGATGGTACCTCACACCATCGAAGAAACATATTGATCATATATGACTATTTTCTCCAAACTATATAACAACTAACTAGGTCCTCCAAACTACTCCTTTATTTCATGTTGTTGTGGTATTATCTATGGTTTCAATGTTTTCCAAGAATAACCTTAACTCATTCGGTTTTGGGGATAATAACTATTATCAAGAGACAAACCCATTCAAGTATAATAGTCTTGTGATTTGTTGGAGATATTTTCACTAGTTTTCCTTGGGGTGGTAGTACAGAAACATACAATGTATCCCATTTGAACACAATTGTGAAACTTTTGATATAATTCTATTCAATCCATTTTTATTGGATCTAATGAACCACATTGAAAATAACCTGGTATGGTTCTATGATGCGAAGGAAAATAAACTAATCTGGTTGATTTTGTTCTTTGGTTCCATGCTTCCTTGAGAATAGGTTTCCATTTTCTATTTATTTAAAACATTATTGTTTCCACTTATACCCATATAGGTAAAATTAACCCCACCATATGTTCTTGTGATGTATTTTTTCTTCAATAGTTTATCTATTGGCCATCTCTATATAATCATCAATAAAGATGAATACTACTTTAGAGTGAATATTTTCCCATACTCATACATCAAACATGTGTAATTTCTGGTAAATTCTAGCATAAAACACTAGAGAAAAGAGTGATATCTTCATTAACTTAATTACGTACTCTATGATAGAAATTTTTTATTTCTTGATAACAAATACATCTATCATCCTCATAATATTGAAGGTATGTGGGTAGAATTGTTTCTTAAAAACTCTTTTAACCATTATAATATAAGGTCCTAATACTATTTTGTTCATAAAAATATATTCCAATATTGAATTTTGAGGTATTAAAGTATATATAGTTATATATTTTAATTGATATCAGTTGGGATTCATATAAAATTTAACAATCTATTAATTTTAACAAGTCATGCCTCTGTATTCTCTAATATAGAATCCCCCCAAATACTGGTCTATTATCCTTCGGAAATTCCAATGATAAATTCTCATTTTTGGTTCTTGAATCTGGTTTCCCTTATCAATATCTTGGATGGATTGAACTATACTCTGGACAAGCTATTTATTCACATTTTGTTCTGGTTTAACCACATTCTCAACCACATCCTCCTGTTGGTTTCTTGATCTTTGAATTTGTGCCAGCTTTCTATAACCATAGACAACATCTACTTAGTCACCACATTACAACTGAAATTAAGGAATATGATATTCCAAATCATAACACAAAAATTAATTATAATAAATTTTCAATAGTTATCAAATACAACATAGATAATTCTATCCTAGTGGGAAATATATGTACTAATGCATGATGCTCTACACTTATTAGCTAAACCCCCAACGATGAGGTGTTTACACACCTAAATATGTGTATGAATACATTTTATACCTGAACCACCCTAGTAACTTAATGTTCATTATAAAGAGGTTAGATACACCTTTTTATGCTCTAAATTTCATGTTTTTACATGTCCTATCTTCAAAACTACCATCCTGATAGACAAACCAAATGAAACTAATACCAACTGTAACATCCTACTGATAACCCATTGGATTGGGAAGAGGAAGAGGTGATACTAACCATAGGTGGTGTCCACTGGATATAAAAGGATAGAAATAAATTCCCATACATAATAGGATCATTGGGGAATGTTTTGAAGTTTAACATATACAATATTTGAAAGAAAATAACTAGAAAAGAACCATGGTATTATATGATGCATGAGAGTAAACCTAAAAATTTAAAATCCAAAATTAAAAGATAAATTTTTTTAATAGAACAAATTATGAAACAATATATTTTAAAACCAAAAATACTTCTTTACATAATGATTCCAATGTGTAATCACTCTAAAAAACCAACCCAAACATCTCTAAGATCCACCCATCATCACCAAGAACATATCATCATAATGGTCATATAGATAAATATTAATCTTTCCCTTTAACTATATCATGAAAAACACGGTCTACTTACACATGATATTGTATATTAAGGGGTGAGTATATCAAATAAGTAAGAAAAATACCTAAATATTCCCACACAAGCCACTAAGAACAAAAAAAGATATCACAATTTATATAAAACAAGGAGTATGAAAATAGTTATCAAGAGAATTTCATATAAAAATTAGGAGGAGGCATATCAAAATAGTTTATATGAAAAACATAATTTAACAAGATTTCCATGAATAGACTAGTTTATTAGTCAATAATTTTTACAAGTAGTGTATCCATTCATTCCTCTAGAAACTACTATTACATATAATCACACACACATGCATGTATCCAAGACGACAGTCCCAATAACCATGAGTTGTAACTTGTCTTTCATAAAAAATCATCACATTTTGATACACAAATGTGCCCCAGGATATGAATAAGTTTCTCCACCATGATGAAATTGGATTCAACCTCATAATCATCACACTATTTCATGTGGACTAGGTTTGGATGACACTATTTAAGAAGGATACTTACAAAACATCATAAATCAAGATTTGATATCTTGGTAAGTCCAATAGATAATATACCTTCCCAAGACTCTCCATAATCTATAATGACCCAAAATAATGCAACACCAACTTCACTTTCCTTCCCAAGAGATTATGTACCGATCAAACAAATACCTTAAGAAATGCTTAATCATGTACCTCAAACTAAAAAAGGTCATGAGAATGTTTGGAATATGATTTCTTGTGAATATAATAAATTCAGAACTTATTTTGAATCAACTGTAGTTTCTAAATTATTTCCTGGATGAGGATCGGTCCTAATAAGGAATGATCAACAAATTCATCCCAATATGATGGGGACTGACATATTTTCCCATGAAATTACTTAAAAGGATCCATATTGATCCAGGGTTGATATTTTTTGTTGTATAAAAACTCAAATAATGACATATACATCTCCCATGAACCATATAAATCAAGAATTCATGATCGAAGCATATCCATAATAATATGAATTGATCACTAAGCCTGACCATCCATTTGTGGATGATACATTATGTTAAAATTCAATTGGGTTCCAATGGATTCCTAAAGAATCTTCCAAAACTAAGAGGGAAACTAATATCTCGATCTGAATATAAATCTTAGGTATCTCCATTAATCTAAACAATATCTAAAACATATAGGTTTCTGAGATCCTCCAACTTCATCAACTCTCTAATGATAATTAAATGGCATTACTTAGTAAACTGATCTATAATAACCCAAATAACATCATTCCCACTAGTTTTATTGTTGTATTTCGTTCCCTAGAATATACCTCTATTTAAATTTTGATATCCTTTATTTATTTGTTTTTAAGATTAATAAATTTTTTATCACATCATGATTGTTAATCTGTGTGACATAGTGTGTGATAATGTCCTAAGAGTATCTTTCACTCTAGAAGGTCATAATAGTTCCTTGTTATGATGAGAACTAAAGTTACATGACTAAATTATTAAATATTTGGCCTATATATGGAGAAACTATTTTGAGGGACATATATTATATAAAAAATTATGGGTGGGATACTTATAAAAAATTGAGGCACCTTATCATGGTGTATGCCCTTAACAATTTAAAATGTATGTAATTATTAGAATGGGACACAAAAGTAAGAAATAAAAATTTATATGTTTCATTGGATGTTCCTATATGTGGATGTGTGTATTGGTCCTTAGACTTTGATATTATTTTTATTGAATGTTATGAGTCACATAATATGATTTATTGATGAAAACGTTGATGACATAGGTTCCTGAAAAAGTAGTATATGGGTGCATCAAGAGTAATATTTAATTAATGAATAATGAGAGAAAGACTTTTTCTCTTTTATTCTTTAATAGAATTTTATATCTCAGATCCTTTGATGGAAATGATATAGACTAAATAAATCCATGTCCATGGTGTTTTGTAGGGAAGTTCATTTTTTGGAAATCCAAAAAAAGAGACATCGAGCACATAGGTTAATGGAACCGATATGAAACTACATGATTAGTGATATCGAGATAAAGAGATTATATTACACAATATGAATATGTATGTAGTTTTATGTCTTTAAAAAATTAACTTCATTCTATATGGGTTCTTTTGAATGTTTTTAGACCCTAACCTTGGACTTTGGGTTTCTTCTCCTAATTCCACTGAGAAAGAGGCCTATAGGGCCACATAATAAGTGTATCCATAAACTCATCTAAATAATAATATTATTTATTTTTTAAAATTTTGAATTAATATTATTCCTGTATATGGTTTAATAATTTTTAATGTTTTTTGATCACATATATTCCTTCACAAGTTATTTGAGAAAATTTTTTGTGAGGAAAATATTTAATAAATAGTTTTTTTTATATTTAGTTAATATAATATTTATTTTTTATTGGTTAATAATCTAGTGATATTTATTTATTAAATAAATAGTCATTATTCAATTTCTGATAAATATTGTGGAGCAATTAAGACCAATATTAATGGTTTGGGGAGATATAATATATATTGAATATTATTTGAATAAATAATATTTAATATAATTTTCTAGATTAGAACCTTTCAAGAAATAATATCAATATTATTATTATTAATATAGAGTTCTATTGAAATTAAGAAATATATTAAGTGTGAATTCACAATTATTATTTTCTAACCCTACATGTATGTAAACTGAATTATATTATTTTCTTTATGGGTTAAAAATTTCTTCTGGTTATGCAAAAAAATATCCATAGATAATTATCTTGGATCCCTAGAGATCTCCCTCTCAAATAATTCTCTCAATAATTGAGAGAAATCTTCCTCCTCTACTCTTGATTCTAGAGAGGTCAACAGGAACCCTTTTTCAAGTGGGGAGATTAAAGTAAAATAATGAAAGAGTCATGATCTACCATGTTATCACCCAATGATTCCTATAGTTATGTTCAAAGGTTCATAGAATAGTGTGGATCACCGTTGGATGGAATCTACAATGGATTACTATAAAGAAACATCAATATGATGTAGAGAAATTTTCAGATCCATCAAAAAAGAATGAATTAATCACAAGGTAATTCTTTAATTGTTAAAATTAATTAAAAATATTATGTTATGATTGTGCATCATGGTTTCAGTGTTTAATCATAAATTATTCTTTGATTTATTTCCATTGATCATGAAATTTATCATCATGTAAATCTAAGATTAATAATCGATTATGATAAAAATCCAAGTTGGTAATTCTCCATCCAATGCTTCCACTATGTTCAAAAACTTCCAGTGGTATAATATAGTTCACATAATTATTTATCATTATTTAAGGATGTTGATTGATTTATGCATTTTTTATTAGTTTTAAATTATGATTTAATCACTCTTTAGTCCGAATTGCTAGATCATTTTTCTTCTTCTTTATTCTCACAAATATAATCAAATATATGAATTTTATAAAGGAAATACATTCTAAAAACTCATTAGGAGGTGTCGAGAATTCCATATGGATAACACAAGAGTACATTCCATGCAACCCATTAGTACATGTTGTGTACCCATGTTCAATGTACCATGAATTAATTTGTAATTAATTGGATTTGTGTGCCTTTATTACACATGTTTTTTATTTAAATACTCCACATGTTGAATGGGACAACCTTGTGCTTGGTCATCTGGACTACGTGTCATGTAACATTATTACAAAACTTTTAGTCCATTAGTCAAAGATGGGACACATATTTACATACATGACCTACATGACTGGTGACCATGTAACTCAAAACTACAATTTATTTATCCCATGTAAACACCATATAATCCAATATTTTCCATGGAATGGTTACACGCATAGTACATAGGAATATTACATAGATAGACAGGGAGAGAAAATAGACGTTGTGTAGTTGGATTGTACATGATGTGTATAACACAAAATAAAACATAATTAAAATTAATTTATTATACTACTTAAACCTTATCAATATATGTTCTGTGTGGTTATTGTGTTGATAGTACATTATATGTAATGAGTTATATATATATATATATATATATATTAAATTTCTATTTAATTTCTGGGTAAAATTCAAAACTGAATATTGTTTATATGTCATAATATTATCATACTCTTTTCACATTGAAACATAAAATGCTAAATAAATACCATGTGTTTCATGTGGTCACTAAGTTGATAGTACACACCAAACAATTATGTGTTAAAACATGTATACAAAATGTTGCATGAGTAAATAGTATATGAGTAGAATACATGTTGGTTAGTTTAGATAGGAACTCATCATGTTACCTCCAGGGTACATTTTTGTAAAAATTTAATATTGAATAGTTTTATTTAATATTTATAAAATTATGTTGTATGATAATAAAAAGAAAAACTTGAATGACAGTTATGATAAAATAATAGATTAATTAAATATGATAGTTAATTGATTCGAGAATAATTTATCTTAAATAAGAATGATAAAAATTAAATTTTATTTTTATTAAATTCATAATTCAATTCTTGTATGTGGATGATCATGAACATATACAAAACTTTTATATTGTTTTTTACCTTTTGATTTATTGTTAAATTAAACTGATAGTCTTTTTGTCAACCCTCCTCTCGTAATGTATGGGCATGTGAGCCCATCATTTCTTTTAATTAAGCCCCTTGAAAAATACTTTGGTTCCCCTCACTTACATGTGAGTAAAATATTATGTAATGGATGGAGGTCCCAAGATAGTTGAGGTAGATCATTTTTGGTGTTGAGATAAAACTTATCCAAGAGGTGCAAGGGTGGACAGGTGGACAGTTACAAAAAAACCATAAAATGGTCCAAGGTATTCTCCCCCATGGTTGATGGTTAGTTTATCATCCACTAGTTAAACTAACCATAAGTAAAATCTCATGTTCATACCACTTTATTATTTTATTTCTATCAAGTTTCATAGTAATTTTATTATATATGTTTTTCCATGATCACATGAATTAATGAATTTATAAGCATGGAAGATAGAACTAAAATAAATTTTATTATGCATAAATTTTATCTAAGAAATGGTTAATAACTTAATTAAATCCAATTAATGTTACAAAGAATATAAAAAAAGAAAAATGGGAAATTAATAAATAAATATAATATCCCTCAATTATATATATTAATTTGGTATTTCTTTCCACTACTTAAGTTAAAATCAAACAATAGTTTAAAGATTATGACCATCCAGAGTTAGGGTGCTTTAAACTATTAGGGAATTCAAACTTGAAGTTTTGGGTTTACTTAATGTGGTTTAAATTAAGGGTTTAATACCAAAGTAGTACTTGGTATAACTAAGAGGAAAAGGTTATGAAATTCCAATTTAAGGATTTTAGGATTGATGCGGCCACTCAATGGATTATGGAACTGTGAGTCAAATATAGTTGGAATTTGGAATACATTCCTAAAACCCATCAAATTTATTAACTATAAATAGTATGGGTTATAATAAGGATAGTATGGATCGCTTCCATAAAAATGTCCTAGAAACACCATATTTTGAAGCCAATGGTGAGGGATATTTTTTTTGATAAAATAATGGGAGATTAATAAATATAATATTTATTTTTTTATTAATTTTATTAGATAATGTGATAAAATTCTATTTTCTTATTCATAGAAATGTTAATAAACATGGATTTAAACATATCATCGTGATCCATACTTGATAAGGATAACCTTATCACAAGAAAAAAAAATCATGAGTAGAAAAAACACTTATCCATTATCCTACACCATGAAAGGACTTTTTATGTTCTTGGAGAACCTATTCCAAAAGCACCAGTAAAAAGGATAGTGAGGAAGGGTTATCTCTCTATGTGAAATATTTGAATGATTTCATATATTTTCACTATTTAATGCTATCATTCATGACCAATGATATTTTAAAGAAACATGAGGACATGTATTCTTATAAAAAATAATGTCTCACCAACATGATCATTATCAAGAGAAGGAAAGAAAATAGAGATATGTGATCTCAAATTCTTTATTTACAACCAATCTTGGAGATTTGACACTAGATAGGCCTTATATAGTCAAATTTATTGGATATATTGAGCACTTACACATCTCTAGTATTAAATTCTCAGATGAGTTTCGTATAGATATCATACTTTATTCGTTACCTAATAACTTCTCCTATTTTATTATAAATTATAATATGAGAAAGAACATGAAGAGTCTTTATAAACTTATTACATTGATTCTCCAAGTGTTAAAGGACTTGGGGAGTACAAAACATGTATTCCTTATAATGAATAATAAATGGAAGAATAAGGAAAATGGGATGAAGAACCATTACACGTCTAATGCTCCTTAGCATGATCCTTCCAATAACATGAAGATCTATAAGAAAATAAAGGACAAGGATTTACTATGTTTTATATGGTACTAAAGGAAACTAGAAGTATAACTTCACCTAGAAGTGTAGGGAAGTTAATATTGCATTCATTATCAAGTGTAATACTTCTATATTTACACATTGGTTGTTTTATTTAGCTTGTGTTGTTCACATCTGTATCCAAATGAAGGAACCAAGTAGATTTTTAAATATTTCCCAAGGGGAGGTTGATTTGTGAGCTGAAAATGGTGTGAGGTTGGATTCTCTAGCCATTGGATATTATAACCTTTTATTTCCAACATGAATGATATTGGTTTTAAGAGATTTTTATTATGTACCAATTTTTACTAGGAACTTAATTTATACATCCTTCCTACATACAAAAGGTTTTATTTTCAAATTTGGAAATAATTTTTTTCTTTTAAAAAGATGATATATGTTATGGTATGAAATATTTAAATAATTACCTTTATGTAATAAATTATGAAAACCATGTTTTAGAAATTGATAACAAATCACATTCACAGAATTCCTATAACACCCAGCTGCGACATCACCAACTTGGTTATGTAAATGATATGTTTTTGAAAAAATCTGTCATGATGGTTATTTATAATGCTTTGATATAAAACCACTTAAAAGATTTCATGATTTTTTACAAGTTAAAATAACCAAAACACCATTCATTGGATTGGGTGAAAGGGCTATAGAGCTTCTAGGATTAGTACACACTGATATTTTTGGACCATTTCTAGTTGAAGCTTGAGGTGGGTATTCTTACATCATAACATTTATCAATGACTAGAGTTGATATGGATATATCTACTTAATGAGGTTTAAGTACTAGTATTTTTATAAATTCTGAGAATTTAAGAATAATGTAGATAATCAATTTTTAAATAAGTTAAAGAAACACTGATCAGATGGTGGTTAATATGTTAAATATTAGTTTATTTAATTTCTGTTGATGTTTGTGATTCTATCTCAACTCACTCCACCATAAAAACAATATTGGAATGGTGTTAGTTAAAGGAGGAACCATACATTGGTAGACATGGTAATGTCAATGAAGAGTCATGAAGATATCCCATTATCCTTTTTGGGATATTTACTACAAAAATCAGCATGCACACTAATCTAAGTGCCACCTAGAGACGAAAACAGAATTCCATTTGAGTTATGGAGTGAAAAGAAACCTATTTTATCACATACACATGTATGGGGTTGATAGGCATTTGTTAAGGCCTCCTTGGGTAATCAAGTAGTAATCAGGGCACAAGGTGTACCTTTATAGGGTATCCTATGGAAACATAGGGATAATACCTATACATCCCTTTAGAAAAGAAAGTGACTATCTCTATACAATATGTATTTTTTGAGAGGGATCACATAATCAAGAAGGAAATTGGGAGAAATATTGATTTTCATGAAGTTAATGCTCAAGATATCGAAGAGTTGTTATGAGAACATATTACACAGGTTCCCATGGATGAAGTTATTCCAGAAACACAAGTTTTTCATAGAAGAACCAACAAGGAAAGAGAACCATAGAGATATGTTTTTCTAGTCACCAAATATTCTAAATCATTATTCGTTGAAAATAATGAACCACTATCCTATAAAGAGTAAGTATGGAGATCATAAGATACAAGATGTTAAGATTATGTGAATTCTGAAAAGGATTCAATGTATCAGAACCAAGTTTGTGTTCTATTTGATTCTCCATTTTATAAAAAGAATGATGGGTGAAAATGGGTTTTCAAGAGAAAACTTGACATGGAAGGTAGAGTAAGTACCTATATAGAAAGGATAGTGGATAAAGGGTTTAAAAAACATCAAGAAATTGACTAAGATGAAACATTTATCCTAAATTCAATGTTTAAATCCATTAAAATTATAATTTTTAAAATAGATTACCATGAATATGAATTTTGATAGATGGATGTATATGAACCTGACCTTAAACATTACATAATATAATTAATTCAAATAGAACAATCTTATTATGTTACCAAATATCTTTTTTAGTTTAGAGTTTTAGAGAATTAGGCCAAGAAAACCCATAAGCATAAAAAGAAGATAACACTAAAATAGTATCCATTTATTTAAAAATACAATATTTTTTAACAAAACATGAATTATTGTAAAACCTCAAGCTTCCGCGATATGTTTCCCTTTAAATAATGCAATATCTTGCTTTGTATGCAACTTCGAGATTTTAACACACCGCGACCAATCAAACTAGCCGTTATGAATAGTAATACCCACTTTTTGAAATTTTATATATTTTATCTTTCAAAATGGACTTCATTTTTGGATTCGGAATATCGAAATTATCTTAGGGTGATTTTTTGGATTTTTTTTGAAAACTGTAAATTTTTGATAAATAGTGAAAAAACACTACGTTATTGGTTAAAAATGACTTTTTATTTAAATAATTAGTTATTTTATTTTAATTTATTTTAGGTAAAAATAGATAAATAATACCTATATATGTTCAATTTAATTCATTGGAGTCATTTGATAATAATTTTAGATATATAAAATTTTATCGAACTTTTTTCCGTCTTTTACCCACCTCCTAGGAGCATTTACAAATTTGTATAATACATAATTTTACCGCTTCTATGAGTTGAATTTAAAAACCTTTAGAGAAACTTTTAATATCAGTAAGTAAAATTTGGTTCAATAAGATGAAAATATTTTTTTTTCTGAATAGTTACTTTTGACTTTTATTTACCATGGTTAAAAGTAAATAGGGTAATTAAGGGTAAAAATGATATCATAATTATCCTAAAAAATGTTCTAATTCTATTGGATAAGTATAATTCGACCAAAAAATACCTTAGGAATAAAATATGATCCTCTTTGGTCCACTTGGATTAGATTAGTACATTTATTATTATTTTATTTAAAGAAGAGTTAAAAGAGTTAAAATTCAAAGTTTAATAACTAGACCATTTTAAATATAGGGTTACACACAATATAATTTAGACTATAAATATTAATTAGAAAGATAAAAATATTTCCTACATAATGGTATTTTATTAATAATTTTTAAACATTATATAATTTAATTTATTTTTGACATAATGATGATGCAATAATTACCTTATTAACGAAATATTAAAATAATTGATTTCATAAATATCCAAATAAATATAAATTGAGACTTATGATGAATTAAACTAATTTTATAGGTTAATATGACATGTTATGGTTGGTTAAATAAATTTTATTCTAAGTGATAAAGTTTTTGTGGCTTTCAAAAAAATCAAATACTAAATAATGTCAAAATTGACATAATTGAGTTTTTAAAAAAAATATTATATTATTAATTGATATAATATTCATAAAAATCTAAGTTTAGGCCAAAGGGATTAAATAAGGTTATATATATTAATAATAAACCAAATGGGGTTCTCTTGGCTTTTTATAGTAAGTTTATTAACCATATAATATAAAAATACAAAGAGACATGGTAAATTTCAAACTATTTAACTAAGAGTTAAATCTAAAAGATAAGATTAATATGATGAACTAAACCTATATAAAACATATTATTTGATATGTTTTTGACCCATGCCCACTTTATCCTTTAAATAATTAATTTTGGAGCAATAAGAAACTGAAAATGATTTCGTTATAAAATAATATTTCAAGCTTTTCCTAAAGTGACCCTCACCTCTCTTATAAAAGGGCACTCCCCCTTCTCTCAATTTCACACCTCCAAAGAATTTTTCTTGGCCAAACCCTGCCCAAATATCCTCAAATTTTTTTTAAATTAATCCTAAAGGCATTCCTTTGGTCAGAAAGCCAACCTATGGAGTCCTTTTGATCAAATCAAAAGACAGAACCCGATGAAGAGGTAAATATTTCATCACCTCTTTCAAGTTCTTTTCCCCTTCCACTTCCTCTTTATTTATTGTTTCCATTATAAAATAATAAATCCAGTATATTATATATACTTTTATGTTATTATAAAAATGGTACAACCATATTCATTATTTTATCCATCCTATAAATGACAAAGTCACCATACGTACGTACGTACGGATTACCGTCTCCACGTCGCGGTGTAGTTTGTTATTCAAACACTTTGTTATTTGGATGAGTATAATAATGAGTATAACTGATTTAAATAATAAATATAACATGTTAATTATTCTTTATATATGATATCATATCCAATTACAAATTATTTCACCATCAATATAATGATATTGTCGCTCATGTGTACGTACGAATTACCATCTCCACGAACGCGATGAGATTTATTCCCCATCGTAATCATTAAAGAATAATTTTCATTTTATGATTAAAATTAATGTTTATGAACATAATATAATTCTATATATGAATCAAATACATCCTATTCATAACAAACATGGCTTACATAACCAAGCATATAAAGGAAAATGAATCAGTTAACACCCGAAATGAGGATACTACTAAAATATTATTAACAAAGCAATATTAGAGGATCATATATGATATCATATTTATGTATATAGTTCTTGTATAATTTAATAACAATTATTTAACTATTATAATTTTTTTAACATAATATAAACAAAGGAAAAGTACAAGGTAAGGGTTAATTTCAAAATCTCTTTATTATCTGAGGTTGTTTTTACGTAAGTATCTATTGGGACCTCTTTGTCACCAATATCCATGTTTTCTTAAAAATATATTTCAAAAAATTTGTATTATTTACTAGAATATGGGTTAAATTCATTTATACACTTATTTTACCTTATTTGTTTTGAAAGGACTCTTTCCATCGTTTTCCAAACAAGGCACTTTATAACCTTTTTGACAAAATTAAGGTAAGAATGTTTTGTTAACTTATACGGTGGGTGTGGCTATTTTCTACCGTTATAACATCTTTGAAGCTTCCCATACAATATTATAAGAATATTTTCAAAAATAAATGTTTTCTTTTATAATTACATGATTTATAAATTATTTCAAAATAGAGAGATATATTTCTCTCAAAAAAGTTTTGATTTCATCTATGTCAGCATCCTTTGATGGATTTTAAGCTTGTTTGAAGTTGATTTATTATGATACAAAACTTCCATACTGTATTTAAGGTTTTTTGATATGTTTTACTATGGATGTGTTATTTTTACACCATTCATGGTTTATGGATAAATTATTTACATTTCATATGCTAGTTTTAATGTGAATGTTTATGTTATGTTTAAACCTTTTCATATGAGGAATGCATTGGACTTAGTAAGTGACAGGTGGAGACCACTATAGCTACTTGATGCATCAGTAGGTCTCATGAAACAAACTTGTGTCTTGGCACAAGGCCTTGACAAAATCTTATTTTTAGTCTTGGAGAAAGGCCTTGACTATGTGGTTATGAAGTCTGGTATTATGCATTCCATCGTTATGAAAGTGGCTATTGATATTGCATGTGATTATTAGACTAGTATAATATACATGTGAATAAGTAAATGGAATTATTTTATTTTATATTTTCCATATTATGATTAATTTTATGTTTAAAAGTCTTTTGTTTTAGTCTTATACATTGCCTTAAATGTTTATGCTTATTCAAGAAAGTTTCCGCTTTATTGTTATCCTTACTAAGCATCTGAGCTCACCCCTTTCTATGTTAATTTTTCCCAGGATGTGAAGAAATATTTTATGGTTGACCTCCAGGGATAGTATAAGGATATAAGTGTGTTCAAAAGGGGAAAAATGTTGTTTATGTTTTTATTTCATGATGTAATGTAAAAATTATGAATGTATCTAGTACTTCCAAAGTCACTGAACTGATCGGTCTTTAGGGACATGATTCTTTATATCATTCAAATGTTATGTAATAATGCACCGACTCTATGTAACTAGGTTCGGGGCATTACAATTATTCACAACATTCATCTTTTCTTCTTATTTTCTCTAACACAACCTCAAAACATGTGATTTTTTTTAAAACATGGGATGAGAAAAAAAGGATAAGTAAGGAACATAAAAAAAGGAAAGAAACCGTTAGTATATGAATACTAATAAACATTAGAAAATATTTTCACAAAGACATACTTATCACCCATAATTATCATAAAGTTACTTTATAAAAACAATATATTTCTATGAAACATAGAAAACATAAATAAAACCACAAATATAACCTAGGGGAATTACTAAATTAATATTTTAACCCTTGTGACTACAATATTATTTGTATCCATCATAGCTACTCTTATAATGTAACCCTCATGACTACCTTTTGATGTAACCCTCATGACTACCTTATGGTGTAACCATCCCAGTTACACTTGGAGTAACCATATGGCCGACCTCTAACAAAAACATAACCAATGAATTTGGGGGAGATATAAATCTGAAAATTCATCATAAAAAATATCCAAGAACCAAATAATAATAATAAAACTTTAATACAAGTATAAAAAAACATCCCATTTGATTTGTTTAAAGAGAAGCATTAAAGAGTATTTTAAAAACGAAGTCCATTACCTTAGGTTCTTCTTAATGAAAACATGTTAGAAAATCTAGTATAATGGTTTAAAGTGTGTTATTAATATATTTTAGAACCATATTAATATTTATGATTACTTATATCATCTTTATATAATAACATTCCACCCATTTATTAATAATATGTTGTTATTTTAATTGTTTTAGGTGTATTTATTTCATGGTTTCCATGGTTTTATTCATTATGGATTTTCTTGTCATAAGGGAGAAAAATCAATAATTTATCCAAGATAGTTTTGCTAATTAAATGAGTGATTTTATAAAAATAATGGTGGATTAAATTAGATAATATAGTGCACTTGTAAATGGGTATGAAATCAGGAAGTTCCCTTGAATCGGGTTGCTTATCGGGATGAATTGAGAAAGGAACCTTTCTAAAACATGTATTTCCTCATCAAAGAAGGATAATCTGATCTAGATACATGATTTTGGAACATATAAATAAAATTTATAATAATTTCATAAAAATAAAGAATAATTACATTGGGGTAAAGGGAGAGAAAGAGTAACCTATTGAAAAATGGAGGTTCATGTAGAATCCCTTAACATATGTCTTAAAGTGTTCTGAACATGGACTTAAATCCTTGGATAATCAAGTTAAATTAATTGATTAATTAATTAGGAACCTTTTATAAATTTATTGTTTCATATAATTTTATTAATTATATTTAATGAAATTTTTATGAGTTATAGTATACAATTTTATTATTTGGGATTGTTCATTTTCTTAGATTTCATGGCCGAATTACTTGTATACATGCATGGAAAATCATGTAAAATGAGGATAGTTGTACAGAATAAATTTTTTTATTAATTAATATAAATAATATTAAATGGTATTATATATAATTTTGGTAATATATTATTAGTATGAATCATTAAATAAAATTTTAGTGATGGACTTTAGTTTATTTTGGTGAATTTTGGTCATTAAGAACCAATTTTGTTTTATTAATATTATGTATAAAAATTGGTTCCAAAACATAATATAATATATAATATGTATAATAAAATTTTATTTAACCATAATAATGGTTTTATGACTAAAATTGAAGGTGGTAAAGGAAAATGGAAATACATCATGCACGATGTTGGTAAATCGACACATCATCGACGATGTTTTTATTTTTATAATAAAAGTTATAGGAGATTGAGTTTGATGAATAGTTTTTACATAAACATGATAAAATTATATTATATATATGATACAGGATTTTTCATACCAGTTTGATAATGTAAGGTGATGAGATAATAAGAAAAGAAATGAAATTGAAAAGAAAATAGAGAAAAAGAAAGATTATTTTATGTTTTGAATTCTCCCCCTTGAGAATCTTCTTAAGGAGCTTGATTTTGGAATTTTGGTGAGTACAAAAAGACTTGTAAGTGGTGAAGTGTATGGGGAAGGGAATTGGGAAGAAATTAAACAAGATACAAGGCTTTGAAGTGTAAGGAGAAGAGGCGGTGAGGGGTGGTATTTATAGTGGAGGTGAGGGGTGTTTTCTCATTATTATATTTATTAGTTTATTATTTTGGCTCAAGACTATGTATAATTTGAGAATTATCACTAAATATTTTAAAATATTTAATTATATTTCTATATTTTGGGCTTACATTAACCTTACATCATCTATGAAAAAAAATTCAAGAATTTGCTAAATACCGTAAATTATTATATTTCACTATTCACAAAATTCAAGTATTTTAAAAAAACCCCCAAAATTAAATGAAACCCTTTTTTGAATTTTAGAATTAAAAAATGAACTCAATTTTATGAAAATAATTTTATAAATAAGATAAATTTAATTTTTTCATAATTTATTCGAAAAATATTTATTTTAAAACTATAAATAATTTTTAAAACCTTGAAAAATTAATCAAGGTGTCATAAAATTTTATTAAAATTATAAGAAAATAAACTATCTACTTATTAATCCATTTTATGAAAATATATTTTCTTTTAAATCATTAATTTAATTATAAAATTATAAATAAAAATTTATGTTTCACAAAAATAACAACACTAAATTTATCATTTTCAAAACAGTTAATTTACTTGATCCATGATATAAATATATCATATTTTTAATACTAAGACACATAAATTTTATTTATAATTTCATAGGTAAGTTTACTATTCTATTTGTATAGATTTCTTAATTTCTATAAATATCACTTATTTCATTATAAATTTATAATGAATATATCTATTTAATTTTAGAATGAAAAAATTATTTTATAAGTACCTGGGTTGTTACATTATTTTGACCTTCTGGAAATTACATCCTCACAATTTTTATTTACTTAAAAAACAATTGAGGATACCTTTCCCTTATAGATTTTTTATATTCTCATCATGCTTTTTCAACCATGTGGTTTCTATACAAAAACTTAACCTGTTGAATTACCTTATTCCGTAATACTTGATATCCATGATAATGAATTTGAACATGGTTCTCTTCATAAGAAATTCTCTCTTTTAGATAAACTAATTTTGGGCTAAAAACATGAGATGAAACTGGCATACACATTCATATCATTGAAACCTGAAGAAAATTGTATACCTGAGATAAAATCATAGGTAAAGCTACTTGGTAAGAAACTGGTCAAAATTTATATAGGATTTCATAAGGCTCAATGAACCATGGACTTAACTTTCATTTCATACCAAAAGGCATAACATTTTTCTAATGATATATTTTAAGGAAAACGTGATCACTTATCTTTAAAGAAAAGTTTTTCCTTATGTTATCTGTATAACATTTCTTTGTGCTCTAAGATGTCCTCATTTTCTATTGTATCATCTTTAATTTATCAGCCACATCATCTACTGATTATGTTCCCATCAAATTTATTTCCCCAAATTCATCCCAAAATAATAGAGTTTGACACCGCTTTCCATATAATTTCTTAAAAGTCTCCATCTATATACCAAAATGAAAACCATTATTATAAGAAAATTCAGCTAAAGAAATATTCTAATCTCGATTTTTCTGGTAATCCACTGAACAAGCTCAAAAAATATCCTCAAATATTTTAATTTTTTCTTCCAAATATCAATATTAGTATGGATAAAATGTGGGGTTGAAATTAAATTTAGTTCCCAATGACTTTTTAAGTCCTTTACAAAATTTAAAATTAAACCTAGGATCACAGTCAGATTCAGTAGAGAGAGGACCTCCATGTATCATGAAAATATCTTTGAGGTACAATCGAGAAAGATGATCTAAACATAGTATATCTAATAGGAAGTAAATGTGAATATTTATTCATCTATAAACTATAACTAAAATCACATTGTTACTTTGATAAGTATGTGGTAGTCCCACCAATAATTACATGGATACACTTTCCCATTTCAACTCTAGCACTGGAAAAGGTTGAATCATCGCCTTAGGTTGTCTTCAATCTACTTCAACCTATTTTGTAGTAAAAAATTTCATTTTAAAATATAAAATATCTATTTTCATTCCATTCTACTAGTAATACTCCTGAAGGTATCCATACATCTTAGTGTTTCAAAGATGAACTGAAAATAGAGAACTATGAGATTCACTTAACAATTTATTCATCATATGGGGATCACCAGACACATAAAACATATTTCAAAATCTAAAAACACAATATTTATAAATGTTAAATTCAAGAAACATAACCTTTTTAACAAATTATACCTTTTTTAGCAACTCACTGTCTTCTTTCTATACTTTCTTAATTCTATCTGATAGAAACGACTGCATTGACACCTAAAACAAAACAGAGGAATTTCCAGCACCAACAAATTCAAAGCCAAAATTTATCAAATAATTTATCAATGTTCTAGTTTCCAAATGAAACATGGTTAATGTAGAATGATGTTTTATCAGTTCTAACCATCTTCTCTAAAACATTTTCAATTCCTTTTGAGTAAATATATACATTAAACTTTTATGGTTAACATATATTTAATATTTGGATCCATATAAATGATTCATACAATTTTTAAGGGGAAAACCACATATAATGATTCAAAATCATGCATGAGATAATTTAATTCATGAGGTTTCAGTTTCCTTAAAGCATAATAGATTAATTGATCATTCTGCATCAGAACACAACCATGTCCCTTTAAAGAAGCATCACTGTAGATTGAAAAAATCACCATTTTTGGATGCTATAGTCCCAACTGGAGCATTCACCAATCTTCTTTTTAGTTCTTAAAAAAACCAAAGTATTCTATCCAAATAAATTTAACCCATTTTCATGTTAACTTACTTAGCATGCTAGATAACTATTCCATGTTTTTAAAAAACCACATGTAATAGACTATAAATCCAAGGGAACATTGAATTTCTATAGCATTTATAGGTCTTGGACATTCATCAACCACTTTTATTTTTGGTAGGATCAACTATTATTCCATAATTATTTACAATGTTCCCAATAAAAATAAATCTGTTGTAACCAAAAATCGAGATTGTTAAATTTTCCATTTAACTTTTTTTCTTTAAGAGTTTTTAGGAAAATGCTTAAATGTTTTTCAATATCTTTATAACTTTTATAAAAAACCAAAATACCTTTAATAAAAACAAAAACAAAATATTCAAAATATTCATGTAAAATTCAATTCATAAGATCTATAAATACATCAGGATCATTCATAAAAACAATGGTCTTAACATTAAACTCATAATGCCCATATCTAGCATGAAATGTTGTTTTTGGAATGTCATCCTTCTTCACCTTCACCTGATGGTAACCAGATCTAAATTCAATATTGAAAAAATACTGACCTACCTGGAGCTGATACCACTTCATTTGATGACCTAACATTTTATGACAAAGTCGAAAAGGATTTCACTACACATTTCTTCTTGTAATATGTATTATTTATATTATTCAGTTATTTCATTAGGAAGGTATTTTAATAATGCACCATATCACCAAATTTAAAACAATTTAAAGTTTTCTTATCATAATTAATCTTAATAAAATTTTCATTACAATCTATGGCCTTATGTACAAACTTACGTCAATGAAAACCACTTCTTAGTTTTGTTAAGGCATTCCCTGGGGTGATTTTTACAACACTTATCACAAAGTGGAAACTAGAATTTCTTACCTTTTGATTTCTTTGATTGATTATTACCCATTTCTTACCATTTTTATGTTTTCTTTTGATTGTTTTCAAAGTGAACAAGATCATTAAAAAACTACATTTCTACTCTATTGTCACATTGAACAAGTTTCTCATAACTTTTCAATTCACAGGAGGCTAATTACCTTCAATAACTGGGCTTAAATCCTAAGTAAAACTATTTATTTTACTATCAATATCTCAAATACGATTTGTACCATACATTACCAATTAGGAGAATTTTTATTCATACAAAAACACTAAATCTTTCTCCCGTTGTTTCAATTCAAGTAATTTCTTTTCCATCATATGTCTAAACACCTTAGGAAAATATTTTTCAAGGAAAATATTCTTAAATTCATCCCATTCCCAGGAATCAATCTCATCACTATCCCTAATATTCATTACCATTGACCACCACTAGTCAAATTCTTCTTAAAAATAGTAAATAGAAAGACTAACCTTTTGATTATCTAAACACCCTATAACAACAAATATATTTTCAAGGGATTTAATCCACCCTTCAGCCACCATTGGGTCAGAAGATCCACTGAAAGATAGAGGGTGTTGTCTCATAAAATTTTCTACCATCATCATGTTAATTTGGGGTAGTTTTGGTTGTTCCTTTTCAAGGATTCCATCACCTTTTATAACCTAAATCTGTTGATCCATTACTATTAAAAAATACTCGGTTCCAATACCTACCATTCTAGGTTACAGATTCGAAAAGAAATCATTCTCTCAGTTCCTACTAACATTAGTTTCCCAATTTATTTTGTGGAAAACCATTCTAAACATACATATCTTAGATTAAAAAATATGGTAATCTTAAAATTCTATATCATTTCAGTATATTCATAAGGCAAAAATAATTTATGGTATTATATTAACATCATTTTAACCCATAAAGTTATCCAAACCATGTTCTGATACCAACTACAAGGAACCTTCCTTAAACATTACATAATCTAGTTAAATCAACAAGAATAAACTTTTTTATATTACCAAACATATTTTTAGTGTATAGTTTTAGATAATTAGGCCATGAAAACCCACAATAAGACAAAGTGGATACCACTAAAATAGTATGTGTTTCATCCAAAATAAAATTGTTTTTAATAAAACGTGATTTTTTCACAACATTCATCTTTGATTATTATTTTTTCTTACCCAACCTTAAAACCTATGAAAACATTTTAAAACATGGTATGAGCACAAAAAGATCAGTAAGGAACATAAAATACATGAAAAACCCATCCTTAAATGTTACATAATCTAGTTAATTTCACTAGAATACACTTATTACATTCACAATGATCTTTTCAGTTTATATGTTTTGACAATTAGGACAGGGAAACCCAGAAGCATAAAAAGTGGATACCATTAAAATAGTATCCATTTTATCCAATTTTTTTAATAAAACATGAATTATTCAATATAATTGGCTTTTCTTAATATTTTCTCTTACCCAACCTTAAAACCTATGAAAATCATTTTAAAACATGGGATGATCTCAAAAATCAAAGTAAGAAACATAAAAAAGGAAATAAACCATTATTCCACGAATAAATATAAACATATGAAATAATTTTCACAAATACATACTTCTCACCCATAAGTTTCATAAATTTAGGTTTTGAAAACAAGATATTTCAAAAAAACATATAAAACATAAATAAAACCATAAAGCTAACTTGGGGAATTACTTACTTACAAGTGTAACCCTCATGGATACCATATGATTTTTAACCTTCATGGACACCTTATTATATAACCCTCATGACTACCTTATGTTTTAACCATGACAGTTGTACTTGGAGTAACCATACAGTCAACCTCCAATATAAACATACCAAATAAATTGGATGGATATATAAGACCAGACCTTAATAATTTTTTTTACAATAACCAAAAACTAAATATAAAACATTAATACTTTCAACATAAAAACATTCCATTTGAAATTTTGTAAAAAGAGACATTAAAGAGGATTTTAAAAGAAAAGCCCCTTACCTTGGGTTCGTCTTACTTAAAATGTGATCAAAACTATTAAATAATGGTTTAAAGGGTTTTATTAATAGATTAAAGAAACATATTCATATTTATAATTAATTATATGATCTTATTATAATAATATTCCCCAAATTATTAATAATATGTTGTTATTTTTATTGTTTTGGTTGCATTTATTTCATGGTTTCCATGGTTGGTTCATTATGGTTTTTCTTGTCGGAAGAGAGAAAAACTATAAAATTGAACCAAGAATGTTTTTCCTGATAAAATGAGTAATTTAACAAAATAATGGCGCCTTATAACATATAATGGATTACACATGAAAAAGGGTAAGAAATCATAATGTTCCCTCAAACCGGGCTTGCCTATCAGGAAGAATTGAGAAGGGATTTTTTTTAAAACATATATTTCACCATCAAATAAAGATGAAGATCTCAATAAATGAGTTTGGACAATAGTCATAAAATTTATAATAATTAAATAAAAATAAATAATCATTACATTAGAGTAAATATAGATAAATAGTAACCCGAAGTAAAGATGGGGGTTCAGGTAGAATGCTTTAACTTATGTCCAAAAGTTTTCTGCACTTGAACTTAATTCCATATATAATCAAGATAAATCAATCAATCAATTAATTAATAACATTTTATACATTTAATTAATTTATTTTAATTTTATTATTTCTATTCATGGTATTTTTGATGAGTAATAAGATACAATTTTATAATTTGGGAGTCTTTATTTCCATTGTTTTTAAGATCAATTTACTTGTATACTTGTATGGAAAATCATGTAAAATGAGAATACTTATCCAGAATTGAAATTAAATGTTATTAATTAACTTATATAATATTAAATTTTATTATATATCATTTTTTATATGGTATTATGATGAATCATTAGATAAAACATTAGTGATGAATGTTATTTATTTCGGTGAATTTTGATCATTAGGAACCACTTTTGTTTTATTAATTAATTTTATGTCTAAAAATTGGTTTTAAAACATAATATAAAATATAATATATATAATAAAATCTTATTTAACCATAATAATGGTTTTATTACCAGAATTTAAAGTGTTAAAGGAAAATTAAAACACATCATCCATGATGTCGGTAAATCGGTACATCACAGATGATGTTTTTATTATTCAAATAAAAGGGAGAGGTGAAGGAGTTTGATAATGTATTTTTCCATCAATATGATAAAATTTCAGTATATATATAATAATAGAGTTTTAATTATACTTTTATAAGTGTAGGTTAGAAGATGATAGGAAAATAAATAAAATTGAAAAGAAAACAAAAGAAAAAGAAAGAGGATTTAACCTTTTGAATTCTCCTCCTTGAGAATATTCTTAAGGAACTTGTTTTTGGCCTTTTGGTAAGATCATTAGGTCTTGGACAAGTGGAAGTGTATTGGTAAGGTAATTGGGTATAAATTAAACAAGATACAAGGCTATGAAGTTTGAGAATAAGAGGTGGTGAGGGGTGGTATTTATAGTGGAGGAGAGGGGTGTTTTCTCACTATCATATTCATTAGTTTGTTATTTTGTATCATGACTATGAATAGTTTGAGATTTATCACTAAATATATTGAAATAAGGAATGATATTTTGATATTTTGGGCATACATAAGACATAAATAATCTATGACTAAATAATTCATGAATTTCTTAAATATCACAAATTACCGTATTTCACTATTAAAAAAATTCAACTATTTTAGAAAACCCCAAAAAACTAACCCCAAATATTTTAGATCGGTAGAATTAAAAAATGAATTAAATTTTATGAAAATAATTTTCCAAATTTGAGAATTTTATTTTTAATGGAAATAATAATTTATTTTGAAAATACATATTTAAAAACTATAACTGATTTTATAACCCCTTGAAAACTTAATCAAGGTATCATAAAATTATCTTATAATCATAAGTCAATAAAATATTAATTTATGAATATATTTTATGAAAATAAATTTTCTTTTAATTCATTAAATTATTCATAAAATTATAAATAAAAATTTATTTTTTTCAAAAATACCAACACTTAATTTATAATTTCCATGAAATTTATTTACTTATTCAATTATATAAATATATCATATTTTCAGTTTTAATATACATCAATTTTATTTATACTTTCATAGGTAATGTTACTATTCTATTTATATAGATTTATTAATTTCAATAAATGTCACATAATTCATTATAAATTTATAATTAATTTAATTTCATTTGTATAATTACTTATATGATATTTTTATAACAAAATTCTACCCATTTATTAATAATATGTTGTTATTTTCATTGTTTGAGGTGTATTTATTTCATGGTTTCCATGGTTGGTTTATTATGAATTTTTTTATCGGAAGGGAGGAAAACTCCTAAGTTTAACCAAGATATTTTTTCATGTTAAAATGAGT
The DNA here is from genome assembly GCA_963277665.1 of Viscum album. Lineage (NCBI taxonomy): Eukaryota > Viridiplantae > Streptophyta > Magnoliopsida > Santalales > Viscaceae > Viscum > Viscum album. The sequence continues at coordinate 826,068,344 of OY728133.1, read as the reverse complement.
GATTTGAGGAAAATAATTGTGACTTAAAATAGATTATAGAGTTCAGTTGAAAATGAGTAAGAAATCGGGATTTTCCCTTGAATCAGGCTTGCTTTTCAGGAAGAATTGAGAGGGGAAACTTTTTAAAACATATACTTTACCATAAAGAAAGATGATATGATCTAGATAAATGATTTTGGAACATATAAAAATAAATTATAATAATTACATTAAAAGAAAGAATAATTATATTGGTTTAAATAGGGAAAAAGAGTAACCCGAAGGAAAAAATGGAGGTTCGGGTAGAATCCCATAACTTATGTCTGAAAGTGTTCTGTAATTGAACTTAATTATCTATATAACAAAGTTAAATCAATAAATTAATTAATTAATCACCTTTTATAAATGTATTTTATTTATTATAATTTTATTAAGTCAGTTTATGGCCTTTTTGATGAGTTATAAGATACAATTTTATCATTTGTGATTGTTTGTTTTTATGGTTTTCATGATCGGTTTACTTGTATACAAGTATAAAAAATCATGTAAAATGGGAATAATTGTCCAGAACTGAAATTAAATTTTATTAATTAACCTATATAATATTAATTGGTCTTATATATTATTTTTGTTATATGGTATGAATATGAACCATTAGATAATACATTATTGATGAACATTAGTTTATTTTTGTGAATTTTGATCATTAAGAAGATATTTTATTTATTTATTAATATTATGTATAATCACTGGTTCCTAAACACAATATGACATATAATATTTATTATAAAATCTTATTTATCCATAATAATGTTTTTATGATCATCTTTGAATGCGGTAAAGGAAAATGAATACACATCATCCATGATGTCCGTAAGTCATCACATCATAGATAATGTTTTTATTTTTAGAATAAAAGAGAGAGGATAAGAATTTTTATGATTAATTTTTTCCATCAACATGATAAAAATATATTATATAAAATATATAGGATTTCTAATGACACTTGGATAATTGTAGGTGAGGAGATAATAATAAATTAATTGATATTAAAAAAAATAAAATGAAAGAGGAAATTATCTTTTGAAATTTCTTCCTTGAGAATATATTTAAAGTACTTGGTTCTGGACTTTTAGTGATACCAGTAGGTCTTGGATGTAGGTAAGTATCTTGGGAAGTTAATTAGGTAGAAATTAAATTATCTACAAGGCTTTGAAGTGTTAGGAGAAGATGTGGTTAGGGGTAATATTTATAGTGGAGGAGAGGGGTGTTTTCTCATTATTATATTCTTTAGTTTATTATTTTGGCTCAATACTATGAAATTTTTGATAATGGTCACCATATTTACTAAAATAATGAATCAAAGTTCAAGATTTTGGTCTTAAATCATACATATATCATCTATGACTCAATAATTTAGGAATTTGTTAAATATCGTAAATTATTGTATTTCACTATTCACAAAAAATTCATGTATTTTATAAAAATATAAAAAATTCCCTAGAACCATTTTTGGTATCTATAATTAAAAAATTATTACTATTTTATGAAAATAAATTTATAAATATGAGAAATTTAATTTTTAATTAAAATCATAATTTATTTGAAAAATATAATTAATTTTATAAAAACTTGAATAATTTATCATGTTCTCTATAAATTATCATATAATCATATAAAAAATATTAATTTATGAATCTAATTTATGAAAATAAATTTTATTTTGAATAATTAAATTAATTATAAATGTATAAATAAACATTTATGTTTCAAAAAAATATGAACACTTAATTTATCATTTTCAAAACATTTATTTACTTATTCCCTCATATAAATATATCATCATTTCACTTTGAAGATACATGGATTTTATTTATTATTTTATAGGGAATTTAACTATTTAATTAATATAGATTCATTAATTTCTTTAAATATTATTTATTTTTTTATAAATTTATAATGAATTTAACTATTTAATTCCAGAATGAAGAAATATATTTTATAAGTACCTAGGATGTTAAAGGAAGTAAAAATGGATTTCTATAATGGGATCCTTCAAGAAGATGTTTACATGACACAACTAGAAGGGTTTGAGACTTCTGGTGATGCCAAAAAGATATGCAAGTTGTAGATTTCTATTTATAGATTGAATCGATCATCTAGGTCATGGAACATTTGATTTGATGAATATATAAAATATTTTGTTTTCATTTAGAATGAAAACCACCCATGTGGTTACATGAGTTTTATTGGGAATTTGATCATTATCCAAGTATTATATATTGATGACATATTACTTTTTGAAAATGACATACCAGTACTGTCTCTTAAGCCCTGGTACAATAAGTTTTTTTATCAATGACTCTGGTGAATCAGCCTATATTCCAGGTATCCTAACTATTCCATATAGATCCAAGAGTTTTATTGAACTATGTTAAGGTACAAACATTGACCAGATACTAAATTTATTTAGTATGGAATAATCCAAGATGGGATTAGTTCTAGAGTCACATGGCATACATATTTCTAAGAATTTGAATACTTTGACACAATATGAGAAAGAGAGAATGAGTAAGATATCATATTCTTTAATGATAGGATCGATAATGTATGCCATGTCATATACTAGACTTGATGTTGCATATGCATTGATTATGGTAGGTAGATATCAAGTTGAATATGGAGAACAAAATTGTTATACTATTAAGGATATCCTTAAGTATTTGAGAAAAACCAAGGATATATTCATGGTGTATGGAAGAGACAAAGAGCTAGTAATTATGGGTTATATTGATTCTAGTTTTTAGTTAGATTATATTGATCTCAATTCATATTTAGGATATTTCTTCTATCATAATAGAGAATATGTAAACTAGAAGAGTTCAAAGTAGCCGGTTTTCATCGATTCTATAGAAGAAATTGAATATATATATGTTTATAATATATCCAAATAAGCCTTTTGGATATCAAACTTTGCCTAAGATGTTAATCCAACACATCAATATAAATACCCTATTACATTGTATTGTGATAATACAGTAGTGGTGGATCTTGAAAAAGATCCAAGGTCACACCAAAAGACAAATAATATACTTTAGTAGTACCAACCCTTGAGATATTTTTAACAGAAGTGTACAACTACATTAATAAGAGTTTCCATAAAAGAAAATATAACATACCCCTTGAATAAAGGCCTATGTGAGAATAAGTATGAGTATCATATGAGAGCTAGCAGACTAATGGTTATTAATAGTTTTCTCTAGTGAATGTGGGAGTCTTTTGGAGTTGATGCCTTAAAACCAACTTATTTTTACTTTAGCATAATTCTCATTAATTGATTTCAACATTAATAAACTCATTATCACATCATGATTATTATTCTACATGACATAGTATACTATAATAACCAAAGAGTTTCTATCACACTAAATGTTTATAGCAGTTCCCCACTATGATTAGATACCATAACTGTTATGTCATTATTCTTAAATACATGTTATATATATGAATGAAATCATTTGAGGGACTCAAATAACATTTTACATCAAGGGGTAGAGACTCACAAGACATTAAGGCACCTTGTCTTGGTGTATTCCCTTGGTAATTTCTAGTGTAGGAAATTATGGGAATGAGACATACTAGTAGCAAATCAACATTTATATGTGTAATTGGATGTTCCTGTCTTTAGATGTTTTTATTGGTTTTTAGACTCCATGATTATTATTAATGGATGTTATGAGTCATGTATTTTTATGTATTGATGAAAACCATGATGACACATGTTCATGGTGAAGTAGGATACATTGGGTGTTTTACGAGTAATATTTCATTAATGAATAAAGAAAGAAATGATTTGTCTCTTATGTTATTTAATGTAAGTTGGTATATCAGGGCATTATATGGAAATGATATAGCCCAAATAAATCTATGGACATGGTGTTCTTTTGGAAAGTTAAATTTCTAAAAATTCAAATAAAGAGACATCAAACACATATATTGATGTCACCAGCATGAAAATATATTGATTTGAGATATCAAGATAAAGGGATTATACTACATAGTAAATTTATGTATGTATCTTTATGTGATAGAAACAATAACTTCTTTATCTATAGGTTCCTTTGCATGTATCTCGACACTAACCTTTGAATTTTGTATTCTTCACCTAATGCCACTAAGAAAGTGTCCTAGAGGGTCACACACTAAGGGTATCTAGAACCTCAGTTAAATAATACAATTATTTATTATTTAAAAAGTTGAATGATTATTATTCCCACATGTTCTTTAATTATTATTCATGTTTTCTTGACCACATATATTACACCACCAGTTATTAGAGAGAAAATTTTATGAGAAAAATATTTTAAAAAATTAATTTCTATTTAGTGAATATAATATTTGTTTATTTATTAGAAAATTATAAAGTGATATTTATTTATTAAATAAATAGTCATTATTTAAGATCTGAAAATTTTTATGGAAGAATAGCGGAGCAAGATTAATGGTCTGGTAAGAAATAAAATATATAGAATATTATTTGAATATATAATATTTAATTTATTTTTTGAGTTTAGCACATGTCAAGAAATAAAAATAAAAATATTATTATCGATAATGGGTTCTAAATGAATTATGAAAAAATAATTAGAGTGAATGCACTATTATTATTTTATAACCCTAGCGGTATATAAAACCAATTATATAATTTCTTTATGGGATGAAAATTTCTTTTGGTTATACACAATGACATCTGGAGAGAATTATCATGATTCCCTAGAGAGATCTCTATCAAATAAATCTCTTAATAATGGATAATGATCTTCATCCACCACCACTCTCTAGTATAGAGATATTAAATAGGAATCATCTTCATGCGATTTTTGGGGAAATCAAAGGAGAATGATACAAGTGTTAGGATATATTGTGCTAGCACCCAAAGATTCCTATCACGATGTTCGAAGGTTCATTGAACACATGTGGATCACCACTGAGGTGATATACTATTGATTACTACAAAAAAATTATAGTATTATGTAGAGACATTTTTCATATCCATCATTGAAGGAATAATTAATCGAAATGTTATTATTTTATTATGTTAATTAATTATAAATAATATATGATGATCCTGTATCCTGTATCTAGAATTCAATTGTTAATTATTCTTTGATTCATTTCCTTTGATCAAAACATTTTTAATCATGTAAAAATCTGATTAATAATTTATTACAAAAAAAATACAAGTTAGGAAAGCCCCATATGACACTTCCACTATGCCTAAAACCGTTATGTATGAGGTAGATCAATCATAAAAAAATGGAGATCTCGTCCCACTTAAAAACTAGAATGGGAAAAGGCTAAAACAACCAAACCTATCTTTTATTCTTGGATTTGGTCCTATGGAAGGTAAAACATTGGATTATAAAATCAGTAACTAGATTTCTCATTATGGGTCATAAATATTGGGTTCTAAAATTGTAAAACATATTGTTATCCCCAGGGTGAATGACCCAACTAGAGTCAAGCCCCTCATACACCACCTCTAACTTCAAGGTCAAAGGAACCACCATCCACTCCGTGAAGAATATGTTAAAATTAAAAGACCAAAACCAATCACCTGAGCTCTCTACACAATTTAAATCTATGATAATTTTCTATAAGTTAGGGTTGGATATCTACTCACATTAAACAAGATCCAAAAGAAAGGCCGTGACATGAACCTTGGTTACGGACACCCACATTCTATCCTCCTGCATCTCCAAACACATATTAAAATAAAAATCATCACATTCCATTACATATATTATTTCACGACCTAAATCAATAACTTCCTATTCAATACATCAACAAACATGTTCACTCTCCTTGGGGTATAAGATATTTTGAAATTAAAGGTCCAAAGATACTCTTCCCTGTATCTCTATCCGAGGTTCAAGTCCCTCTAGGTGAAGATTTAGTTTATGATCTTTTGATTTGAATAAAATATAAATAATTACATGGAGAGGTAATGACCCCAAGTTTTTAACACATGCATCATAATTTACAACTACATACCATGGATGGAATAATTACTCTAATGTGGGTGTTGATGATGAGAGCCATAGTCTATAATATGATCATCCAACATCAACACATACCCCAAACCCATACTATAGGAATCATCATACACTTAAAAGACCTAACCAGGTTGAATTAGAATCAAAATTGGATATTATTTCAATCAAACCTACATGTCCTCAAAATATCTCTATCATTATTAACTATAATATAACTTCATCCCTTTTTGAGTCAAATATATTAAGGGGAAGCTATCCTTGAGAAGTCCCAAAAAACTATAGTGTCTAGACAATCCAAAAGAACTCCTGATATAAAAAACATTATTAGGTTTCTAATAATTTATATCCACATGGATCTTATCAATTTCCATTGAAACCCCTTCATCAGAAATCATATGTCTGAAAAACATTACTTATCATATCCAAAACCGACATTTAGAAAGATTAAAATATAGTTGATACTCCTTAAATGTTCCCAAAAAAGCTCCAAATAGTCTCTACATCCATCCTTCATCTTGGAATACACCATGTAATCATAAAAAAAGAATAAAAAGGATTCCAAATGAAATGAAAGATCTTATTTATAAAATCCAAAAAGGCTGTAAGAGCAGTGTTAAGGAAAAATGATATAAAAAGTTATTAAAAATTCATATCCAAACATATTCATGTGGTCTTGGGAGCATCCTCTTCTTATACCCATAACAAATGATACCTCAATCTTATATAGATTTTCAAAAACCACCATGATCCTATGATTTTATCAAAAAGATCATCGAATCTAGGAAACATGTATTTAGTTTTAATAAGAACTTTATTTAGATTGTGATAATCTATGTAAAGTATGAGACTACCATACACATTATTTTAAAAAAGAAATGGTGATTCCCTTGGTGAAATTATTGGATCAATACATCCTTTGTTTTTAAGGTCTTACAAATGAACAATTAAATCATTAAAATCATTAATAGGCTTCTGGTATAATGGTAAAAAATGGGGATCTTCTTAGAGAGAATATTGATAGTAAAATCAACCTCAATCTAGTTTGATAATGTAGAAAAAACATCCAAAAAACCCTCAAGGTACAAGTACACTACCACTATAATATGACCATCTAATCTATACTCTATAACATCAAATAAAAACCTAGATAATTAACATGAAATCAATCCCACATTTGGAACAATGGGTCTTGGAATTGCAAACATTGTGTCCCACTCATATTATAATACATGAGTGTTTTTATCTGGAGTTATAAACTAGACCCTATGGAAGTATTAGTCAATATGAGCTTTGAAACTAATCACCCAATACATGCAAATTATTAGATAAAAAAAATCTAGTTCCAATATAATGAAGGCCCACATAATTTCCAATCTAGAAATTAACATGACATTTTGGGAACTTAAAACCTTGATCTATAAAGACCCGTAAAATTCAAGGGAAATTTTTTCTTAATTTTCTTTGGGATTTTACAAGAACGCAGTTTCTGACGACACCTGATTCCGAGGCCCAGTGAGCCCGGAATCATTTTCCAAAGTTTAGCTCGGGTACGTTCAGTGAATGAACGAGTGGGTTTTTCTAACTTTTGAACTGGTGCTCGGAATCGAAATCCGAGGGCACCGATGAAACCATAGCACCGGTAATTGATTAGGAACACCTATTCCAGAGTTGCGTTTGTGCGGATGGAGAAGTTAAATTTGTGGATTAAATGAGGCATGAATAAAATTTTGAAACAATTTTATTTTTAAGTCTAAGTTGGTTTTATCTTACATAGGGAAGTTGGGGTGACACTTAACTACCCATGTGAGAATGAATGAGAGAATAAAGGAGAGGTGGGGCCCACATGAACCCCAACCCCTTCACATTCCTCTTAAACTCCCTAACTCGTAAACTCATCTTTAATGGAGTGACCCTTCACTTTCTCTCTCTCCCTCTTTAACTCTCGCCAACACACACCTTAATTAATTAATTGAACCTATTCAATTAATTAACAAAGAGTTTGAATTTTGAAAAGTTGAAATTACTTGTCTTAATAAAATAATAGCATGAACCTATTATTTTATTTTGGCACCTTTGTGTTGGAAGAAAAGGGAAGGAGCTCTTGTGTAAAGGAAGGAGGAAGTTCCTCTTGGGTGGAAGAACATCATACTCTCCGTGAAGAATGGTTCTTCTCTGACGAAGAACATCGACCCCTCGACATGGAACGACTCGACGATCATAGTTCTTCATCCTCTTCTTCCTCCATGACAAGAGAGGAGATGTCACTTCCTCGGGTCACTCCGACGACGACAGAATCGATACCGTTCTACCGCGACGATCGACTTCCGCGACTCAACGATGTGCGACGTCTTTTTGAGGTAGGGGTTAACTGCTTTTGTTCATGAGTTATCCTTTTCTGTTCTTCGTCTATGTATTTTGTCCACTTGATATCAACTTAAAGAAAGGAGGTCGGACCACACGAACATGGCCGACTCTACTCCCCCTTTTGTTGTTGTGAAATTGCGATTCTAAAGGAGGCGGCGTGGTGCATATGCACCGCGCGGAAACAAGGAGGATCATCGATGAAGAAGCGCGGTGCAATTGCGCCACGCCGTAGAGGCCGAACGAAACTGCGGCTGGAGTCGGGGCCATAATGGTGAATCAAAGACTCCGTAGTTGTTTAATTGACGTGAGGATCGATGGGAGATAACGAATTGGGCTGAAATGGCGTTTGAATTCCTTCGCAGCAAAGATCGGGTCCCAGGAGGACTGTTGGTGAAGGCGGAAGGCGAAACGGACCACCGGAGCGCGTCCGGTGGTCCGCAGAAGGCGGCGGTGGCGCGCCGCCGGAGAAAACCGCCGCGGATGAGCCGTGGTGGTGGAATGTGAACCGGAACGGCCTACGGCCGTTCCGGATTTGGGGTGGCGTGGCTTTAAGCCGCACCGGATCGTCGACCGCGGGGGTTTGTAACCCCCCCACACCCGCTGGCCACGCGGGGCACCGCGCCGTGCTAGCGCCAGGCCAGCCGGCCGCCCAGGCCGGGCCGGGCCGGTCCGCGCAGGCCGGGCCAGGCCGGACCTGGACCCGGTTTGGCCGACCCGGGGGGGGGGGGGGGGGGTTGGTCCGGGCCGGGCCGGGCCGAGACCCCCCATTTCGGACTGTCTTCAGTCTTTTGACCATAACTTGGGCTACAGACCTTCGATTGATGCACCGTCAGTTGCGATGTGATCCTTGGATAGAGAAGGTTGTTTCGGTATATTACACTTAGGTTTTCGGAGAACTTTGTGTACGTCTGGGTTGGTTCGAACATGAAATCAACCGGGCCCTCGGAGCGGAAATGCTTATATCTCGGGCTCCGGACGTCCGATTGACGTGCCATCGACTTTGTTGGATTCCTATTGATGAAACAGAACTTTTGGCATACTTAGCCTGAGATTTGGACACAGTTGGTGTATGGCCGGGTTGGATTGTACCTGAAATCCAACCGGGCCCCTGGAACGGAAAAGCTGATAACTTTCAGACTGAACGTCCATTTGACGAACCGTCAGCGGCGTTGGTGATCATGTTGAGAAACGGTCCCTATGAGTATACCCTATGAGAGTTTGGGGTACAGTTGAGATATGGTCGGGTTGGTTCGTACACGAAACCAACCGGGCCCCTGGGACGAAAAGGCTAATAACTCACAGACCGGACGCCTGATTGATGCGCCGTCTCATGAGTTGAGACCCCTATGACGAGGTGGTATTTTGAGATACTTCTTCATGGGACTTTGAGATACTTGGAGTATCGACCTGTAGCTCGTGGAGCGGACCCTCTCGGAGACGAGCGTACGGAGTACAGAGACCGTGTAGCCGGTTGAGACCTGACGACTGCTTGACCGCCTCGACTTGGAGTGAGTCCACTAGCCCAGTGGACAGAGCACTAATTTGTTTGGGTGCAGACCCATGGCAGATGGAGCCCTACTGTGTGACAGTGCAGTCCCGCGGTACTCATCTGGAGAGTACCTCTACAGGCTATTAGGTGGTGTGCACTACTGTGTTTGGGTGGCATACCCCGGCAGGAAGCACTACTGTGTTTGGGTGGCTGACCCGCGATACTCGACAGGAGGAGTACCTCAGCAGTCTTAGGTTAGTGAGCAGTACCTCGGAGTCATGACAGGATCACTATACACTCCAGAGATGGGGCTCTTCAGCAGTTACAGTTTCGATAATGAAAATCCTGGTTTGAGCTGAGTCTTTGATCCTTGTGTTTACCTCATGATTGATATGGGTCACTTGATAACTTAGGTATATGTATGGGCATATACTTGGGTAGTGGTTATCCATTGATTTCATAATCTTTGTGTTTCCTCATGATTGAGATGGGTTACTTGATAACATAGGTATAAGTATGGGATTATACCTAAGAAGGGTTATCTGTTGTGTTTCTGCTTTGTGGTTATCCTTGTTGGATTTAGAGAGACCTTGAGGGTCTCGGGGTCCCTACTGAGTATCATTATACTCACCCCTGCACGGGCTATGCCCGCACCTCGTTGTGTTGGTTGCAGACGACGGGCAGTGCTGACAGAGGCCGAGTGTTCGAAGACTGGATGGTATCCAGAGGTGGAATTCATGGAGAGATGATACTCGGAGGAGGTTGACGGGCAAGAGCGTTGTGGAGGCTATCTGTACATACCCTTATGGTAGGATCTGTGGTGGACGATCCAGGAGCTGCGCTATCTGTACCTACCCTTCAGGTAGGATCCGAGGAGGATGACCCAGGAGCTGCTCCCATTCTTCTAGCTGTTGTCTTTTTCTGTTGTACTTTTGTTCAGTTGTAGCTGTACTTTTGATTAGGTTTTTATTCTAGCCCATTTACTTTTTAGCACTTCCTTTTGTACTTAGTGTATTACTTCCGCTTGTACTCTGATTGGTGTTTGTTTACTTTTATAAATGCAATGCCTTCCCAGTTATCGGGTTATACGCCTTTGGTGCTAGTCGCCAGCCCCTGGCCTATGGAAGGCGGGCTTGGGGTATTTACGACACGGGCCCCGGGGGACGGGTCGTGACAAATTGGTATCAAAGGAGTCAGTTCTACCGCAGAACTTAAGACTGATATTTTTTTTTGTGAAGAAATAGTGTTAAGGGTACCGTGTGTGGTTTTCAGTTCAGGGAGTCCAGTGTTGGTGCGGCAGCCGACGTATCTGTACACCAGGACCCTGACTTCTGATTTCCGACTTTGTGCACGAAAACACTGATTGCATGTGTGTTTCCAAAAGTATTAAAGTCAGCTCAAACCAGGTCAGCTCACCAGGTATAAATCGTTGACCGTGTCGCATCTATTCAGGATGTCTCTACGCAGACAGTCAGTTGGAGTTTCTGAGAGAGTACTCGACGACGGCTCACCGAGCGATGAGGCTCCGGTGCGGGGCCCTTTTTACTATGTTGGCACCCTCGGGTGGTGTACCAGCAACAACACCACCTATTGGGAGGCAGATTCCACCAATCATACTAGTGGACGGTGCACGCTGGCAGAGCACGTTGCACGAGTTCCAGCAGTAGAGGCCTCCGAGGTTACGAGGCGAGGCAGATTCCCAGAAAACAGAGGACTGGCTGGAGGCGATTGCTAGTGTTTTCCAGTGAGTGACCATGAGGATGGTCTGCATAGTGATGAGGCTTCGGTACGTGGACCGATGCCTGAGCTAGTGCCTTCAGGTAGTGTGTCAGCTATACATCACTACCTGTTGGTTAGTAGTTACAACCTGCAGTACCGGTAGGTGACACATGTAGGCTTACTGCCTTACATGTGTTCCAACATCAGATACCCTCAAGTTCTGAGGTGAGATCGACTCACAAGTTGCTAAGGGCTGGCTTGAGGAAGTGGCTGAGAGTTTTCTAGAGCTTTTACAGCTTCGGCAGGACGACGTGTCGGTAGCTGAGAATTCATCGAGGCGTACCAAACATTCCAGGTACTCGATGAATGCGATTTGACCAGTCCTATAGAGCTCAGACCTTTGAGCGTGGTTTATTTAAGGATATTCGATCCATCACTTTTTCCTCTATGCATACCTACTCACGTTAGGGTGCTAGAGAGAACCTTGAGGTTGAATGTTATTTGGATGAACGAATACAGCTAAAGAATGTTAGAATTTGGAACGCAGTGAGCTGGTGCCAGTCTCAGAGACTTGGGCGTGCGAATGTTTCAATAAGAGGAAATGTTAAGGACAGATGAGTCTGCGAAGCAGCAGAAGTGGAGGCAGAGCTAGGAGAGCAGCAATAGGTGGTGTACATCTTGACATGTTACACTCACCTGCCTTTGTAGTCCCCGCTAGGCTCAGGGAGCTGGAGGGCAGGGGAAGAGAGTAGCTAGATGCAATCAAGGAGTGTGACCCAATGGCTCCAAGAATGATTCAAGGGACAGTCTGTGTCCATTACTAGCTGCCATAACAAAAAACTTTGATATGAATCATTCCATCCTTCCATGAATCTTGTCCCATACCTAGATTTTCCGGTAAGCCGTTGACTTGACCCTCACGTCTGGAGATACCTTGGAAGGAGACTCGATAATCATACTTACGCCGACAGTGTGATCTGACCCACGAGTTGAGAGTTTCGGTTGGAATCTCTTGGTGGAAGCGTCGAGGCCTTACGACATTGGTCTGAGTATGGATTGGATCCACAGTTCATACACAAATTGACGGTATTAGGCAAACGTCAGGATGAGTTTTCCTTGGTCGGTAAAAAAGGAAACCCCAGGAAGCACATGATTAACTCTTTCATAAGAAGGTGTAGATGATCACTCTTGAATCGGCCAACTTCACCCACGTGGCAGCAAGAGTTTTGAGTTTCAGTTCTAATCAGGAGCAGACTAGTTCCAGGCATAGAGGCCTTTGATCTTTGTGCTACCAGCTTCCTTGTTGTTGATGTTGTTGTTTGTGGTTGTTGTGTGTCTTGTACTACGAGATGCAGTATTAAAAGACACTTATCTTTGTGACGTTAACTTACCTGCCCTTTTTGGTTTGATTGATACTAAGAGGTTCCGGTTAAAAACTATTGACTTGACCCTCAATTTTGAGATTCTTACTGGAAGAGACCCAGTGACCACACACTGATGCCAACAGTGTGACTCAACCCTTAGAGGCAAGAGTAATAGTTGGATCTCTTGGTAGTAGTGTCGAGGCCTTACGATGTCATCCATGGCATGGATTAGTTCCATTCATGATAGGATTGACTGTTTTAGGAAAAGAACATGGTTCATCCAGGGGATGAGACCAGATTTCTCTTATCAGAAAAGAAGAAATCTTAGCAGCTCTTGTGGGCCCAGAGATGGTCCAGGCTACGACAGAGAAGGTCCATGTCATCCAAGAGAGGATGCGGACAGCTCCGAGCCGACATAAGTCTTATGTTGATAGGAGACAGAACCACTGGAATTTGAGGATGGCGACCATGTTTTCTTACGGGTCTCACCTCGACGAGGTCTATGGAGATGTGGTCGAGGCGGCAAGTAATCTATGAGGTTCAGCGGACCTTTTTAGGTCCTCAGCAGGGTAGGCGAGGTGGTTTACCACTTGACCCATCCACCTCAGTTGCACCGGGTGCACGACGACTTCCGCGTATCTCAACTGAGGAGATACGTCCTTGACCCGATGCATGTCATCGACCATGAGGAACTGGAATTTGGTGATGGGGTGACATTTGCGGAGTTCCAGTAGAGGTTGAGGATCGACAGGAGCAGATTCTACAAGGACGGTCGATTCCTTGGGTGCGCTTCACTAGTAGTACGGGAACCTCCAGGTGAGCACATGGGAGCGGAAGGCTCAGGTGCGTGCTCAGTACCACTTTTGTTTCCCTAGTTTGTGTTAAAGATCTACGGGGACGTAAAGCCCTGAGATGGGAGTAATGTAAAGACCTGTAAAATTATAGGGAAATTTTTTCTTAATTTTCTTTGGGATTTTACAAGAATGCAGTTTCTAATGGCACCTGATTCCGAGGCCCAGTGAGCCCAGAATCATTTTCTGAAGTTTAGCTCGGGTACGTTTAGTGAACGAACGAGCGGGTTTTTCTAACTTCTGAACCGGTGCTCGGAATCGAAATCTGAGGGCACCGATGAAACCACAATGCCGGTAATTTCTTAGGAACACCTATTCCGGAGTTGCGTTTGTGCGGATGGAGAAGTTAAATTTGTTGATTAAATGAGGCATGAATAAAATTATGATACAATTTTATTTTTAAGTCTAAGGTGGTTTTATCCTACATGGGGAAGTTGGGGTGAAACCTAACTACCCATGTGAGTATGAATGAGAGAATAAAGGAGAGGTGGGGCCCACACGAACCCCAACCCCTTCACATTCCTCTTAAATTCCCTAACTCCCTCTTAAGTTTGGTAAACTCATATTTAATGGGGTGACCCTTCACTTTCTATCTCTCTCCCTCTTTAACTCTCGCCAACACACACCTTAATTAATTAATTGAACCTATTCAATTAATTAACTAAGAGTTTGAATTTTGAAAAGTTTAAATTACTTGTCTTAATAAAATAATAGCATGAACCTATTAGTTTATTTTGGCACCTTTGTGTTGGAAGAAGAGGGAAGGAACTCTTGTGTAAAGGAAGGAGGAAGTTCCTCTTGGGTGGAAGAACATCATCCTCTCCATGAAGAACGATTCTTCTTCGACGAAGAACATCGACCCCTCAACATGGAACGACTCGGCGATCACGGTTCTTCATCCTCTTCTTCCTCCACGACAAGAGAGGAGATCTCACTTCCTCGGGTCACTCCGATGATGACGGAATCGATACCGTTCTACCGCGACGATCGACTTCTGCGACTCGAAGATGTGCGACGTCTTTTTGAGGTAGGGGTTAATTACTTTTGTTCATGAGTTATCCTTTGCCGTTCTTCATCTATGTATTTTGGCCGCTTGATATCAACTTAACAGAAGGAGGTCGGACCACATGAAAACAACCTAATCTCCTCCCCCTTTTGTTGTTGTGACATTGCGGTTCGAAAGGAGGCGGCGCGGTGCATAGGAACCACGCGAAAACAAGGAGGATCATCGGCGAAGAAGCGCGGCGCAATAGCACCATGCAGTAGAGGCCGAACGGAACCGCGGCCGGAGTCGGGGCCACAGAGGTGAATCAAAGACTCCGCAGTTGTTTAATTGACGTGCGGATCGACAGGCGACGACGAATCGGGCCAAAATGGCGTTTGAATTCCTTTGCAGTAAAGATCGGGTCCCGGGAGGACTGTTGGAGAAGGCGGTAAGCAAAATGGACCACCTAAGCACGTCCGGTGGTCCGCAGAAGGTGGTGGCGGCGCGCCGCCGGAGCAGACCGCCGTGGCTGAGCCACGGCGGTGGAAAGTGAACCGGAACGGCCTACGGCCATTCCGGATTTGGGGCAGCGCGGCTTTAAGCCGCGCTAGATCATCGACCGTGGGGGTTTGTTACCCCCCCCCCCCCCCCCCCCCCCCCCGCACCAGATGGCCACGCGGGCGCCGCGCCGCGCCAGCGCTAGGCCAGCCGGATGCCCAGGCCGGGCGAGGCCGCGCAGGCCGAGCCGGGCCGCGCAGCCGGGCCGGGCCACGCCTAGCCGGGCCGCGCCGAGCCGGGCCGAACCCGGACCTGGTTCGGCCAACCCAGGGGGGGTTGGGCCAGGCCGGGCCGGGCCCAGACCCCCCATTTCGGACTATCTTTAGTCTTTTGACCATAACTTGGGATACAAACCTGAGATCGACGCACCGTCAGTTGAGATGTGATCCTTGGATCGAGACGGCCGTTTCGGTATATTACACTCAAGGTTTCAGAGAACTTTGGGTACGGCCGGGTTGGTTCAAAAACGAAACCAACAGGGCCCTCGGAGCGGAAATGGTTATATCTCGTGCTCCGGACGTCCGATTGACATGCCATCGACTTTGTTGGATTCCTATTGATGACATATAACTTGTGGAATACTTCTCCTGAGATTTTTATGTAGTTGGAGTATGGCCGGGTTGGATTGTACCCGAAATCCAACTGGGCCCCTGGAACAGAAAAGATGATAACTTTCAGACTGGACGTCCGTTTGACGAACTGTCAATGGCATTGGTGATCATGTTGAGAAATGGTCCCTATGAGTATACCCTATGAGAGTTCGGGGTACAGTTGAGATATGGTCGGGTTGGTTCGTACACGAAACCAACCGGGCCCCTGGGACGAAGAGGCTAATAACTCACAGACCGGACGCCCGATTGACGTGTCATCTGTTGAGTTGAGACCCCTATGACGAGGTGGTCCTTTGAGATACTTCTTCGTGGGACTTTGAGATACTTGGAGTATCGACCTGTAGCTTGTGGAGCGGACCCTCCCAGAGACGATCGTACGGAGTACGGAGACCGTGTAGCCGGCTGAGACCTGACGACTGCTTGACCGACTCGACTTGGAGTGAGTCGACTAGCCTAGTGGAAGGAGCACTACTTTGTTTGGGTGCAGACCCATGGCAGACGGAGCACTACTATGTGACAGTGCAGACCCACGGTACTCATCCGGAGAGTACTTCTATAGGCTATTAGGGGGTGTTCACTACTGTGTTTGGGTGGCATACCCCGGTGGGAAGCACTACTGTGTTTGGGTAGCTGACCTGCGGTACTCGACAGGAGGAGTAACTCAGCAGTCTTAGGTTAGTGAGAAGTACCTCGGAGTCATGATAAGATCACTATACACTCCAGAGACGGGGCTCTTCAGCAGTTACAGTTTCGATAATGAAAATCCTGGTTTGAGCTGAGTCTTTGATCCTTGTGTTTACCTCATGATTGAGATGGGTCACTTGATAACATAGGTATATGTATGGGCATATACTTGGGTAGTGGTTATCCGTTGATTTCATAATCTTTGTGTTTCCTCATGATTGAGATGGGTTACTTGATAACTTAGGTATAAGTATGGGCTTATACCTAAGAAGGGTTATCTGTTGTGTTTCTGCTTTGTGGTTATCCTTGTTGGATTTAGAGATACCTTGAGGGTCTCGGGGTCCCTACTGAGTATCGTTATGCTCACCCCTACACGGGCTATGCCCGAACCTCGTTGTGTTGGTTGCAGACAACGGGTAGTGCTGACGGAGGCCGAGTGTTCGAAGACTAGATGATATCCGGAGGTGGACTTCACGGCGAGACGATACTCAGAGGAGGTTGACGGGCAAGAGCGTTGTGGAGGCTATCTGTACCTACCCTTCATGTAGGATCCGTGGTGGACGATCCAGGAGCTGCGCTATCTATACCTACCCTTCAGGTAGGATCCGAGGAGGACGACCCATGAGCTGCTACCATTCTTCCAGCTGTTGTATTTTTCTGTTGTACTTTTGTTCAGTTGTAGCTGTACTTTCGATTGGGTTTGTATTCTAGCCCATTTACTTTTCAGAACTTCCTTTTATACTTAGTGTATTACTTCCTCTTGTACTCTGATTGGTGTTTGTTTACTTTTATAAAGGCAATGCCTTCCCAGTTATCGAGTTATACGCCTTTGGTTCTAGTCGCCAGCCCCTGGCCTATGGAAGGCGGGCTTGAGGTAGTTATGACACGGGCCCCGGGGGATGGGTCGTGACATGATCCTTCTTTCTTATGATTGTGGTAATCATATCCATTGTAAATGACAACAAATATGATTTCATAACCAATGAATCAGTCAAATTTAATGAGACAATGGAATGAAACTCACTTGTATCAAACAAATTCAGGCCTATAAAATGAGAAATAAGAACCATACCTCTCACATTGGCTAAACCAAATTAAGAGTCATTAGGTAAAAATTACATTACATGGAGACATAAAACATAGGCTTTGCATGAACCTCTATGCTTAATTGGGTTCCCTTTTAGGTTAAGGGTGATATCCCACACCATTTGATGCATTGGATCACACTTTTTAACCCTTAAAAACAAGAAACAAACTCCACTCCCCTATAGGGTATTCCCATATAATTACTAAATATGACTTGAATTACCTCACTGGTGGTAAAAAATAAATATTATGAGAAGTAAATTCTGACAGGGTGAAAATTCACACAATGAGAACAAGCCACCACTTAACACCCTAAAGAATCCACTAACATTGAACTTAATTACTACTGAACACCTTTGCTACCACTATAATGTAGTTCATCCCACTTCCTATTATGGATAAATAAAGAGATCTAGATACCACCCAATAATAAAAAAACTCCATTAATAACCTTATTCCTAACTAATAATACTTATATAATAGTCACTTTATCTACCACCTTGATAAAAGTTGGTAGGAAAAATTGAATAATCATTGATCTGATCACGGACCTGAGAACTATTTCAAAATTTCTATCCTTGAGGTAGTTATTCATGAGGACATTGAGAGGCATATGAACTAAATTAAAAAATTGAGTAACATGTTCCATCATTGAATAGTCTCATTAACCATGGTTTTTATTTCATGGGCCTTCACCACCCTTAGTTTCTTAGGATAAAACTATTGATTGAAGGCCATATTGAT
Organism: Viscum album; assembly: GCA_963277665.1. Classification (NCBI taxonomy): domain Eukaryota; kingdom Viridiplantae; phylum Streptophyta; class Magnoliopsida; order Santalales; family Viscaceae; genus Viscum; species Viscum album. The sequence continues at coordinate 826,049,854 of OY728133.1, read as the reverse complement.
GGTATTTCTTGTGAGATCCTCATGCCCCTTGGACCACACCATTGATTACTATAAATTAAAACCTCATACTTCCAACATGTACATGGAGAATCAAAATTTATATGTATCAGGGAAATTTGGAAAAAAGAATATACAATATATACCTCCAATCCACTCCTTAAGCTCATGGATACCTTTTTGTTACATAAAACTGGTAGGTTCAACTTGGTGAACTACCGATCATAACACACCATTCATTCCTGGACCATTTCACCATATTTTAATAAGTATTAAATACTTTGGATCATAAATTCTTCTAAATTAGGGTCAACTAGAGGGTTATCATGAAAACCATGGTCCTGAACCCCCTCTGTTCACATAATGGTGTCCTTTTTAGGAATCATTATCGAAAATAAACAAATCAAAAATCATTCAATACATAATTTGATCTCAATAAACATCAATTAAACCAAATTAAACCATAAAAATAAACCTCACACAACTAGTGGTAGCATCCAAAACTATTCTGAATGAAAAAGGGGTAAGAAAATAATTTTTTAGAATATTTTTCCACTGAAAAATTTGTATGCACAATTTGACAAACAATATTCCAATCATTTAAAACAGAACTTGAAGAATTTAGACTCAGTAGCATTGTGTTTTTATGGGTACCATTAACCCAACACCTAAAATTTGTTCCCAATCTTTTCTAACCCATTTCACTCTATAAATAAAAAAATCATCAAAATAACTCATAGAATCACTTCATAACCAATAGTTAAATACATTATATCCCATAAAATTAACCCAAAAGGTTCAAATTTAAAAAAAATCATGAACACATATGGAAACATGAGGTTAAACCTAATAAAGTGCCAACTAGGCACTCCTCCACACCTACCTATCAGGTACCAATAGGCTTTATCTACCACCAACCCACAAATAAAAAGAGGGATCTGATGCCATGTTTTAGTGAACTATACCTATTCAACTTGAAATTTAACCCAATATAGATTACCAAAATGCATGAAGAGATTTTCCAATATCCAATGGATTTCTAAAATCTATAAAGAATTACACTTAACAATTTGGGAGGATTTTTCCCTTGAAAATTTAGCATGACCCATCCATGAGTTGGATTTCCACACCATAAAATTTGAATCATCAACAAATATAAATAAATGAATATAGTATAAGTATAAATGACCAAACATATATCATAATTATCATCACTCTATAATTTATAAATAATAAATATACATTATATCCAATGGTAAAAATGGAAAAAAATCTCAAAACAAGGATCATATCCACACTGGTCAATACATAACATCCAAACCAAAAAAATCCTATAATTTTGTACACAAGTTTAACTGTATAAAACCAATGTCTCTACCATCCCGAAAAAACTATAAAAGATAGTAATCAAGAAGAGGAACTAAAATACATGGAAATCCTACCTTTACCTATGTCCTAGAAATCATTGAATATATATACCCAAAGGGATATGTAGGGTGTGAGAAAAAAATACCATTATGATACCACTATGAATCTACATAATGTCTTTCTCCTTGAAAACCAATAACTATAGTTTGGAAAGAATATTTAAACCAAGTTTACTTTTAATTTTTTTTTAATTGAAACGTTAATTTATAAATCCATTTGTTTTTTTGTGAAAAAATGAAATCATTTCCAATCATAAATGAAAAATGATCATATAAGAGGTATGTGTGACTACACAATATAAAAATACTCAAATTTTCCAAACATCAAATAAACATAGGCATGGAAAACTCCATATATCCAAATATGATAAATGGGAATACATTAAAAGGTATCACAAGAAAACAAATCATAATAAATAATGAATCATGGGATCTAACATATTGTTTCTACTATTACTTAGTATAATACAGAGTTCACAAGCTGGCCAACAAGCATTTTAATTTTGGAAGCTCCCCCAGTCTTCTCTTGGCCCTACATTCCGCAAGCACTCTTAGAACACATGGATACATTAATTACAAAATCTCACTCAATCCATTTGGTAAAAATCTTTCAAATAACTTTCCTTGTCCCTTGGAAAACTTTCATTAGCTATTCTATGAAATAAGATAATGCTTCAATTGTCTAACACATCCGCACACACCCAATGTCTCCCATGCACCACATATTTCCAATCACATAGAACATTTCAAACACATATATGATTAAAAAAACATGTCAATAATGATTCAATCATAATAATAAATGATAAAATTATTTGAAATCTTATCTAAAAACTCATTTTAAATCATTAAAACTTTTTTTAAGTTTAGCTAATAGTTTTCAAGCATCAATTCCTATACTATTTAAAATTCCATTTTAAACCATAAAATTTCCAACACATGTTAATAATAAACCACACATAGATAAAATACCAATAATAACACAATTTAAAATTAATTGGATAAAAAATCCAAATAAATCAAGGATCAATTTTATTCCATGTAAAATAAACCTTAAAGAGAGACACTTACCATGAAACCAAATTTTAGTGAATCAACTTTACAAAATAACACTTAAATTGGTAGATAAGGGTCCTTACTCATCTAAACCACCATGAAACAATGGAAATAACCTATAAATAACCATATATTTGGATACATGTCACGATGTGGTTTTACAAATCCATGAAAACGAAAGAACAAAGGAAGAACAATGGATTAGGAAAAAGAAACTATGTGAAATCTAGATGACCTTAAAGGAAACAACTAACCATCAAGGGAGATCCACAAAAAATAAATGGGGGAAGAATATTAAAGCTATGGGGGAGGTGGTGTATGTGAATAGGGAGATAAAAGTTTGACTTTGGGCTAAATCCAATAATAGGATTTTAGTAAAATACTAAAATTTATTTAGATGGGCAGCCTATATGATTTGGATCCATGGTTAGGAAAACTATATGGGAGCAATAGTCTCTCCAAAAAAAATCTGTATAGTTTTTGGAAACTCTCACATGGTCTGAAAAACCATACAAATAATTTTAAAATAAAAACTATCCCCCAAACACCTATCTTTCTTGGTTATCCACAAGGTTACTACTAACTATGTGCTAACTGCATGCTAGGTTTATTTTCATTAATTTTTTATATTTTCAACCTCCAAATTCCATGAAATTTAATAGTAGATAAAGCAATAAATATAAATCAGAAAAAAATATATCAATGACCCATCAAGTATCACATAGCGAAATAATTTAAAATTCTCAAGACATTTAGATTAATTAATTTTTCTTTAGTAATTAATTCATTTTAGTCACACACTTCAATATTTTCATAAATCTCATGGTGAATCCCATTGAATTCCATTAAACATTAAATATATTCTTCTTCATATTCATCTCATTGTAGGCATATATTTCATGCATGAAATTTTAACACATGATTATATTTTAATATAAATTTTGGATCAAATTCCAAATGGATGTTGACATGAATTTATTTATAATTCTCTTCATTCCCATAATTTTTAGAATAACATAATTACTCATTTAATTTATCACCATAAAATATTGTGATAATTCTCTTTTATTTTAACTAATATATTGTACATAACATATTTAATATCAAAATCATTATTAAATTATTCTGATCTAAAATTAAATCATATAAAACTCATTCACCAAGACGAATTAACACATAATTTTAATGATGTTAAAATATCATAAAGAAATTTATTAAAGGATTTAATGATTTATCATACTCATATCTATTCATATTTAATTAACATGATGTCTATTATTTTAAATTTAATAATAATTTACTTAATTTTGTAATAATTTCTAAATTAAAAATTACCCTTGATATGATACTGTTTGTGTTAATTTCTATTTTCAAAAATATCATCTCTTAATGACAATTCATAATATCATAGAAATTATTTTAATTCAAATTGATAAATAAATAAAAAGGCATAGTTATTACTATTTAATAATGATTTTACCATAATTATCCTAGAATTTCATTTATATGTCCAAAAAATTATTATCATTTCAACTTTAAGGAATGAAATTCTCTACCATATATTAACCATGTCACCAAATAAATTATTCTTCAATGAACATTATGATAAATAATTATCATAGTCTCTTGAAAATCATTAAACAAAATTTTTTAACTTGGTCAACCAAATTTTTTTAAATTAACCAAAATAAGTTACCATTAGGTCCAGGATATCAATATGAGTCAAATATATGGAGCAAAAATTGGATCTTTCAAAAACTCTAATGTGAAACCTTTCCTCTCAATCAATCAGCGGGTTCCACATGGAACCCCACACACCATCCATAAATTTCATGATACTAACATGTTATAATTTATATCTAACACCCATTTACTTGATATATGAATTAAATATCCACATTTATATGGTTTGAGAAGCATCATGCATCCCTTGAATATTATAAATGAGAAGAGTAGGGTCGTCTGGTCCCTCAATCAGATGATCATGAGAACCTAGTATCACACCCTACATAAGGGCTATTTTATGCCTCCTGTAGCCACATAGAAACCAAATCTATAAAGAACCAAACCTCTATGGGCTGACAATTCTTTTCATCATCATTTTTTGTGAACTTTGATTTGGGAACGATATTAGAGGGTTTTAGAAGAATTTTGGTGGGAAAAGAAAAGGGGGTAGGATGAATAATTGTATTAGACACCCAATGGTTCTTGAATAAGTACCTAGTGGGGATAGAGGTGGGTTTCTGTGCACTGTAGGGTACCCATTGGCTTCTACTGGGTAACAAGTAGGCATATAGGTAAAATCCCTTCAAATAAGGGTATTTTAGTTATTTTAGACCTAATTTTAATCCTAAAATGTTAAACCCTAATGAATTGAATCAAATTTTCATACATTTAAATATATAAAATTAAATCCCTCTTCACTACCCTCTCAAGTCATCTGTCTGCATGCCTTGACATGGGAAGCTTTAATTGGGTGTAAAAGTTGTCTTTAGAATGGTAAGGTTTGAACATCCCTTTAAATATTTTTTTCTTATCTCTAAATGGAAGTGAATATAATATTATATCATCATAATGTAATTATTGTATAATATTTTGAATATCTTAGATTCCTTATATTCAAGATACCATGAATGATTTTCTTAGTTGGAACTATGGTACCACTATGGTTTTGCTTTTCAGAATCTATCTAATTAAATAGAAGTGGGTAAGTCCCTAAAATATATTTTCAAGTATGGTTTAAGGATTATTTGGGTGGAAACACTTATTTCTTGGACTATAAAGAATTATTTTCATTTAATTTGGTTGGTATACCCCTTCTTCCTCTCATACCCAAAGATAGTTAACTTGGTAATGATATAGGGTCAAGTGAACCCCCTTAAAAATAAGATTTTAAAACAAATAATTTTTTTCCACAAATATTTTATGGGTAAAGTGATGAATCTATGTAAATCTTGCTCATATTCAAAATGATTATCATGTTATGTAATTTAATTGAAAGTATTGTATTCCATGTATAACTACATGGACTATCTAGTATTTTTTGTTTCTAAAAAAATCATTTATAATGATTTATCTATATTGTACACTACTTCCCATTTCTAATAAAGGTCAATTATTGTTATAATACTTTCCTTACATATAATTAACATTATGTTTCCTATTGTTTAGCAGGATTTCTACTTTAAGAATGTTGAAACATGTGTATATTATTTTTTATGTTATTAAGATATTACAAACATGTCAATGAATAAGTGTGTGGCGCAGGACATGCTTTTAAGGCCCCAAATTAGTATACCCAGCCCCTCAATCCTTAAGGGATGAGCTGTAAGATTATCTGTAATTGGTATACATGATTCCATTTCCACTATGATTGCTTGTTAGCACCGCAAATTTGTTATATGAAAATTTTTATATATGTGTGTGTGCATATACCTACATGTGTGTTTCCAAACTACTTGAGAGGATGGTGTTGTTACACCATCTTAGATCAAAGATTAGGATTTAAGTAGGTAGTACAAGAAAGGAACCTCCCTATATATAGAGTTTCTTATAATTTATCCAGTGTATGTCTGATATTTTGATATACTATATACATTATTATAATAACTTTTTCCTATAGATTTTAATTGTTTCTACCATAGACACTAGTTTATGATATGTTTCTAGGGGTGGGGCGGTGACCATATTATAGGTATTGTTATACTCAAACCTTTTAAACTCCACTATGGGAAACATGAAGATAATTTTATATATGATATAGGAATTGGAAATGCACATGATCATTAGATCTAGTTACACAAATATTGGGGAGTATGAGTGATATCTTTTTTGGATTTTGATGGATGCCCTGATAGATGAATCGATGGTTATCAACGGTGTTCGTTAAGAGAGGTTAAAATTATGGGAGCACCACTTTTAGTTCATGGGATATATTTGGATCACACTAAATATATACATATGTTTTTTCTTAGTCACACACACTTTATTTAGTTTGGTTGCTTTTGAGTTTGATATGTATAGGGTTGTATGTTATTGTCTTACCACACATTAAAATAATCTCTCACATAACACTTTCTTCCATTTACAATTGATTATTTACCAAGTTTCAAAGAAACGTAGATAATTAATTCCACATAAAATTATGCACATATTATGATTAATATATTGGTTAAAGAGGAAAAATCTCACACACACATGTTACTTAGACACTAGTGTTTACAACAGAATCTAGTGATTGGGAGGTATGATTGAGATGTTTTTATGATGTTATTCAGGTACTAATTGGTTATTCAGGACAAAAACATTATAAAATACTATTATATCAAATGAAAATGGCTCTAGGGTAGATATTTGAGAGTATTTAATGGATATGATTATTGAGACTTATTATTTAAAATATAAATATGGAAATCTAGCATAACATTTATGGAATATTTAGTTACCAAAGGTACCCTATGATCTCTAGAGTCTATCCTACATCCTCAAGTATGATGCATCATGTTGGGCACAAATAAGGAGGAACAATTTGGGTATTATTCCATGTTGTTTTCATTCTTATATTTACTCATCATATTATTACTATAACTAGTAAATAAATAACATTTACCAAATCACTGGATATAAATAAAGAGTATTTTACAATATATTTATTGTAAATGATTATGTTAATATGAGTCAAAAACTAATTCAATTGGTTGATATATTTTTTATATATTTTTAATCGTTGTATTTATTCATTTTATTTTTAAATCATGCCTTTACTTAATTTTTATTTTATATATTTGGTATACTAATTATTTTAAATGACATGAAAAAAGGGGATTTAAAATAAAATGTATTTGATAAATAAAGGTAAGGGAGATCATAATTGGGTGAGAAATAACATATATAATGAATTTTTAAATCTTGAAATTGTCTCTTTTTGATGAGATATTTAAAATATTTCTTTACTTTAATATAGAGGAAATCACCAATATGACTACCTCCCACTATGCAAGAAGGTGAAGATGAGAATATGGAACAAATTAAACATATACATCCCATAATTACATGTATTTCAACTAATATTAAAAAAGACATTTGAAATGACTTTAGGATTATATTTGTTTAGTATTATGAAATCAATTAAATAAAAAAACCCACACTTTTCCACTTAGTGTACATTTTTTCTATAAACCCAAATTATTTAGATAATAAAATTTCATCATTTAATATTGATCACCATAACTTGAATTTTGAAATCATTAGTATTTATAATCATCCTTAAAGACATTAAAAATCATTTTAGAATTTTTTATGATCAAATAAATCCCAATATAATGTATAAAAATTGAATGGACTTTTTAGGCCGTGGAAATACTTTAAGACTCATGGTAAAAACAATAACCTTTTAGAAAATTATAAACATGTATAGTACCATAAAAATATATTAAATCATGAAGTAATAATATTTATATATATTTATAAAATATCAGGGTACCATTAATTAATCTTATATGTAATCATTCATACCATATAATAATCACGAAGGTTTATTGGGACATTATATCCATATCACCCCTAATCACACATAATGAAATAACATAATCAATTAAATCCAACATAAATTTTTGGAGAATAAATTATTACCCAATATATTGGAGGGATATATCCCAATAAAAAATATCATCATATAAAATTTTGATAAACCATAAAATGTATAAAATACATAGAATATTTCATTTCATCATATAAGGATAAGTATCAAAGATAATAGATGAAAATAAAAGTGAAGAAATAGAATGGGTCAAGAAATTTCATATTGAGGAGAAAAAAAGATAAGTATAAATATTAGATTAATATAGATAAATAAAAATATAATAAGGTTGTTTTTTAGAAAATATTAGAGATATATTTGACATAAAAACTTCAAAATACTAAAGAATGTTTTTTAACAAAAATCCCCTTATTTCCTTAAAAGTTGATTATATTTGACTTTTACATTATGAAAGTAAATTATAATGTGTTATAAATTATTGTAAAATTAAAAAATATTTTATTTTTTATTTCCATATAATTATTCTGATTAATTTAATATAAAATATTTATATTAACTTGATGTTCCATGTTTATAGTATTAACAATTATTGATGTTTGAATCTCACAATCATTTAGAATTAAATCCTTATGAACATAAGTTATATCATTTCTTTAAGAATATAAAACAAATATTGAATGATTTATATAAAGGTACAATATGAAAATTCATGATGTGTTATTCTTATTATTTAAATTAAATCACCAATATATTAGTAAATAGAAAATAAGATTTAATGGAAATTTAATGTTTTCAATTTTTGTGTATATATCATTTACGACAATGTTACCAATCACAAGAAAATATATATTTATATACATGAAATAATTCACCAAGGTGAGTGATTTAACACCCATGGGATTTGATTAAATTGTTAATAAAAATAAAATAAATAAAATAAATTATTATAATTACTAAGTGGAGACTTAATAAACACATTATTATATATGATTATATAAGTATTTATCAATTTTGGGAAATAATTTTGATACCAAGTCGATTTGATATAAATGTAAATGAACATTAATACCACATACATGAGTGTAAAAACCTTCCCAAATGTGTATTAAAAATAAATAAAATAAAATAGAAGAAGAAGAAAGTAAAATGAAAACAAATTAAAAGTTATGTTTAATGGAGTTATTATTTGTGTGTTTTATATTTTAATAATGAAAAATTAAGGATTAAACTATGTTTTGGAGAAAAGAGACATTATTATGAAATTCCATCCTTAAAAAGATATAAATAATAGAAATAATACTTTAATTAAAAATAATGTTAAATCACACCTTCAATGATATTTGAAATAATTACTTTGATGATTTTTTTTGTTTAGAAAGGAATTTATAATGGAATTGGAAATAAAAAGAGAGAACAATGTAGAGAATATAGAGGTAGGATATTATATAAATTCATGAATCAATGTAAGTGTTGTATAAGAGAGATTTTATATGGTCATAAGTCCTTGAATTTTTATTTTATTATTAGGATAATCCCTCTTTTTAATTGGGTTGTGAGGGATTCCATACATGAACTGATGGTCTAGAGGCACATAGGCCTTTGATGACCACATAACTTAAAGGCCTATAATCATGTAGGAATTTAACATGTATCCAAAATACTATAACTAAAATAACCCCCACCAACTCCTTACTTCCACCTAGATCTAACATCCCCCAAAGCCTTGTTCTTGGTTCACCATTAATACCCAACAAAGGGATCCTAGACAAGTACGAGGTTAACCCATAAAAAAATAATATCTAATTGGAAAGTGGATCATAAATGGATTAGTTAATATATTTACAAGAATTAATTATCCATATATAACTAAATATAAGTTTTTATTAATTTTTATTTATTTATAAATTATTTTTAAAAAAATAATCCCATTTATAAAGATTTTCAAGGTTATTTTTCTGATTTTAGATTTAGAATATCGAGACAATTTTAAAATTCATGTTTTTATATTTATATAATTCATTAAATTTTATAATTATCCTTGAAAATACAGAATCACCCAAATTAATTTAAACCCTATCATTTTTAATATTTTTATAACTTTCAAATTTGACTTTTCCAATACCGTGTAAGTACTACATTGATATTACATAAGCAGTTTAGATAATTCTAATATTATTTAACATTAAAAATCAACTATAAAAGTAAGATTAATTTATTATTAATTATTATTATCATATAAAACCATTCATATCATCATTTATTCTCACCATTACCAAGATAACATATTTAAGACAATTTTTTGACTTTTTATACATTTCACAAGCCTTGGGTATGAATTTTTATATGTATCATTAACTAAGAATTAATTAATATTCACCGGATAAAATTTAAATGATATATAAAGTATATTATCTTATAATATATTTTATATATGTTTATATAATGTTTTATATCATTTCAGATAAAAATACAATAACATGAAGTACATTTCCATTTGAAGTCACACTCTTATTTTAAAAAGTAATTCATATATTATTCTTAATATCTAACTAAATTTTCCTTACATAATGGTTTTACTTTTTGTTAATAAATATATTTTCCATAGTGTGAACAATGATATCAATATGTGTAAAAGAAGTGAATATATTGGAAATTTGATGGAGTTTCCAAGCTATAGTATAAATAAAATTCCATCTATATATTGAGGATAAAAGAGACCTAAAGCCATTGGTTTTATAAATATTCATTCACTTTGAAGTAAAAAATATTATTGAAGAATCACATAAACATGGTTAACTACTTTATAAGTATGATATAAACATGTAAGAAGTTGAGAAAGGTAAAAAATGAAATCAAGAAGGTAGCAAGTGGAGTTTATTTCAAAGAAGGATGAGCTGCTACCATTTAATGAGTTTCTACACATGAAGTTCTTAATATTAATATTTAAATAAGGATTAGGAATTGTATAAGATTAATTAATTTACACTTATGAAACTTGTATGATTCATGCTACTAAGGCTCAATATTATGAAATACTTAGACTTATTTCAATAAATGAATATATGTTTAAAGGTAAAAATTTGGTGACTATTGGCTAGCTAAAGTGGTATTGAATACTTAAGGATATGTGTGTTAGAACATCCTAGGTATAACATTGTTTAGTGATATAAAGTAGGTCTAAAAACTATGGGAGTATCCCGGGTGACCCCCTTTCCTTTTTGATTCCAAAGAGATTCTACCATTTATATTACAACGTGCTTGGGTTTATTAATTAGTGATATATCAGTTTCTAATAGGGTGTGGGTTAAGAATTAGAACACACAGTTAACTTTTTGAAAACTTGATACATGTTGTTTTAAATTTCAATGTAGGACTTCATTACATGATGTCTTAATCCTCAAATAACAGTGGGTTATTTCTATCTCAATTTCATGTTGTAACACCATGAATGAAAATCATAATGACTCTCATTCAATGTTCATAAATGATCATAGATCATTAATTCTACAAATGTAATGATGATATAATATTATCACTTGTTTAACACTACTATAAATATTTTTATGCAATAAGGAGTTCATATAGAAGAATAATGATCATGCCCTAGAGATTCTATGACTTTCATGAGGAGATATACTCCATGAAGGATCATTCATCATATTAATTATGAGATCCAAAAAAGACTTCACTGTCTATATGAATTTGAAACATATAAACATTCCATAATAATTTTATGATGATCAGTTTTTAAGAATTTTAAATTATTATGATATTCAATTTAGAAGATGTTTTACTATTCCTTAAATAATTAAATATCACCTGCAATCCATCATGATTCATTCCTAATAATTTAGGATTTTGAAATACAAAAAAGAAGATAATATATTTTGAGAGTTTTCAACATGCATTTCATCTATTTGTAGATTGATTTTTAAATAATAGAGTATAAGTAAGATGGGGCCCCAATATTTTTATATCACATGCATATAGAAACTACGGGTCTTTAGGGAAATTCAAATGATGATGATGAATCTGTTTAAATTTTGTTTCCAACGTGAAGATGATTTTATACAAAATTTTATAATGTTTTAAAATCCCAGAGTTTAAGAGAGTTGAACTTTAATATTATTGTGTCACGACCCATATCCTGGGGCCCATTCCATGACTACCCCAGGCCTACCTTCCATAAGCCAGGGGCTGGCAACTAGCACTGAAAGGAATATTCCCTATAACCAGGAAGGCATTGCCTTTATAACCTATAAACACATGCAACCAAGCATACACCAAGATATGAACACAAGTCAACTGTATAGAAAAAAGAGTGCTGAAAGTAAAAAGGGGCCAAAATACAAGCCCAACAGTAATAGTACAAGTACAACTGAAACACAATATAACTAAAGAAAAATAAAGGTAGATATTGGGTCGTCCTATGAGGTTCCTACCTGAAGGGTAGGTACAGATCGCCTCCTCAGAACTCCACGTCCGTCCGTCTCCTCTACGTACCATCATGCTATATGGTCCACATCCAGGCACCGTCTAGCCCTGGTACCCTCAGACTCGATCAACGCTGTCTGTCGTCTACACCAAACACAACAAGGTGCTGGCATAGCCCGTGCAGGGGTGAGTATAATGCTACTCAGTAGGGACCCCAAGACCCACAAGGTCTCACAAAATCCACCAAGGATAAACCAAAAGGCATGAAATCAACTGAAAACCCTACTTAGGTATATGCCCATATATATACCTAAGTTATCAAGTATACCCATATCAATCATGAGGAAAACACAAAGTCCAACTCAAATCCCAAAGCTCAACTGTTCCACAAAAAAATTAATACCATGAAGGTAAGTACCACATAGGTACGACACACAAAAGAATACCACCAAGGTATTACCACAAATGAAAGTACCATAAGGTACAAAATCATATCACACCAGGTATTTCTCATGTATAATAGTAGAGATGATTAGATGTAATGACTGAATAATCTTACTTTGTTAAGAGGCAGACCCACGAAGGATCCCTAATCATTATCAGACCCATGGAGGATTGTAGTACATCGTCAGACCCACACAGGATCCTAGTACCTCATCAGTATGTCATTAGACCCACACAGGATCCTAGTACATCGCCTGTACTTCGTCAGACCCACATAGGATCTCTAGGTCCTGACCCACACATGATCGCTCGGTGAAGACCCACACATGATCACTCAGTGCTGACCCACAGATGATCGTTCGGTGCTAACACACAAAGGATCTCTAGGTGCTGTCCCACATAGTATCGCTCGGTGGTGACCCACACAGGATCACTTGGTGCTGAACTACACTGGATCGCTTGGTGTTGAACCACACAGGATCACTCGGTGCTGACCCACACAGTATCACTATTCATTCTTCACGTCACATCCAGCTACTGGGTTCCCACACTAAGATTTCTCGTCTTCGGGAGGGTCTGCTCAAGAACTGGTCGATACTCCAACTATCACGAAGTCCCACAAAAAGGTATCCCAAAGTTCCTCCATGTAATAGGGGTATCAACGCAACATAAAGTGCGCCAATCAGATGCCTGATCTATAAGTTATTAGCCTTTTTATTCCAAGGGCTCGGTTGGATTCGTGTTAAATCCAACCCGATCATACACCAAATTTATCCAAATCTCAAGTGAAGTATACCAAAAGGACCAGCTCGCTCCAAGGTTTCTGTCGCCACAGACAATTCGTCAAACAGACTCTCGGTGCCAAAGTTATGGCCAAAAGAGAGTATAGGGTTGAAACTAGTCTGGGTCTGGGCTGACCTGGTCGGACCGACCCGGCCTAGGTCGACTTAGTTTGGGTCGACCCGGCCAGACCCACTGGGTCCGGCCTAGCCTGTGCTGGGCGGCCGACCCACTGGGCAGCCCGACCTGGTGGCCCAGCCTGGGCAGCGGCCCATGGGGTCGCGGGGCGGGTGCGGAGGCCGTGGGTGACGTGGGGCCGTGGAGCGGCGGAGGCCGCAGGCGGCGTAGGGTTGCAGATGTTGCGGGAGGTGCGGGGTGGTAGAGTCCATGGGGAAATGGTGGTTGCGGAGGCCTTAGGGCGATGGAGGCCGCGGCGGACGTGGGACGATGGAGGCCGTAGAGGCCATGGGGCGGTGCGAGGTGGCACAGAGGCCGCGGTCTGGCGGGGCAGCCATGGTGCGGCAGGGAGGCCATGGTGCAGTGGTCCACCGCGGCTGGCCAGATGGCCAGCCGTCCTCTTCGTGCTGTGTGGTCACGCGCCACGCCTTCTCCAATAGCCGGTTCAGCTGGCCGCTCTTCATTCGTCGCCGTGGTACAAAGCCACCTTCTTCCATCGCGAAGAACAGACCATTCATGAATAACGACAGAGGGGTCGGGCCATGTTTGTTTGGCCTGCACCCTCTACATTAGAGATTTAGCAACCATCTCAAGGGGGATGATTCAATGTGAGGGGAAAAATTAACATTGATCAATTTTAAACACAACCCAACATTGATTGCTCTTTGATGTTGGAAGGGGTGAAGTTGGTGACGTCGATGTTTCCCCGATCGTTGGTTCATTGTTGTCGAAGATGTCCAATGTTGGTTTCCTCTGAAAGGTGCTTCCGATCTGGCTCAGGGTCGGTTTCCTTGTTTTTCGATCTCTGGTGGTCGTTCTTTGTTGGGAGGTGTTCTTCGTTGGAGAGGGTAAAAGTTTCTCCAAGTGATTTCCAACACTTCTCCCAACAAAATAATAGTCAATATAAACTAAATTATGTTTTATTAATTTAATTTGAATTGGAACCATTAATCAAGAGGTGTTGGCATAATTTATGTGGAGAAATTTCAAGAGACTTCTCCACATTAAAGAGGGAGTTTATGATTTTCTCCCATTATGAGGGTTCGGGTGGCCCCACCGTTAGAATTCAAAATTGGGGGGTTTTAGGCTCAGGTGGTCCCCACCACCATAACCCATGTTGAGGGGGTTTCTAAAATAAAAATGTTAGACATTTTTATTTAATTTAATTTTTTCATGAAAAGAACAAAATTATATCTTTCACTCTCAACCCAATGTGGCTGCGGTGATGATCTACTTAAGTGAATACCAGCGTGGCAAGTTAAATAGTTCCCTTAGATTTCAATTCTGAGCATCAGCTTAAAAGTTATAAAAACCTTATCACACGTTTACTAAATGTACTAGAAAAAAAAGTTCAGAAATTTATTCTTGGAACATCAGGCCTCAAAATCACGTGCCTTAAATATTCACAGACTTGTAAAATTCCCATGTAATTAAAAAAATATTTACATAGATTTTCTGGGTCTTTACATTCTCCCCACCTCAGGGATTTGCATCCCCGTAAGCCCTAACACAAAATAAGGAAAAAACTGGGGGTACTGAGCATGAATCTGAGCCTCCCACTCCCATGTGCTCTCCTGGAGGTTCCCGTGCTTCCAGTGAATGTGCACCAGAGGTATCAACCACCCACAAAGGACCCAATCCTGTTTCTCTTCAACCTCTACAAGATCCTCCGTAAAAGTCGCCCCATCATCGACGTCCATCTCTCCGTGGTCAATGATGTGAGAAGGTTGGTGCATATATCTCCTCAGTTGGGATAAATGGAAGACGTCGTACACCCGGTGCAAATGAGGTGGAAGAGCTAAGCGGTAATCCACCTCGCCAACTCTGCTGAGGACCTGGAAGAGTCCAATGAACCGCGGAGATAACTTGCCACCTTGGCCAAATCTCCACCAACCTCATTAGGGTGAGACCCGTAGAAAGACGTGGTCACTATCCTCAAACTCTAGAGGTCTCTGTCTCCTGTCGGCATAAGAATTATTCCTACTCTGTGCAGTTTTAATCAAATCCTGGATGATCTTCACTTTCTCTGTGGTAGCCCATACCATCTTTGGTCCCACTAGTGCTGACTACCCTAGGTTAGTCCAGCACAAAGGTGATCTGCAAGGTTGCCTGTACAATTCCTCAAAAGGTTCCATCCCAATGGTGGAGTGATAGTTGTTGTTGTATGAAAACTCCACCAAAGGAAAGTGATCCTCCCAGATGTGATCAAAGTTGAGGACGCAAGCATGCAGCATGTCCTCAAGGGTCTGAATGGTCCGTTCAGTCTAACCATCCATATGAGGATGGAAGGCAGTGCTCAAACAAAGCCACATCCCGAAAGCCTCATGAAACCCCTTCCATAGCCAGGAAGTAAAACATGAATCACGATGAGAGACAATCGTCGATGGTACTCCATGTAGCTGCACAATCTCTTGCACATAGAGGCATCCTAAGCTCTCTATTTAACGTAGCTCTCTGATCAGTAGGAAGTGGTCCGACTTGGTGAGTTGGTCGACGATCACCCAAATCAAATCGTGAACTTTGGATGTTAGTAGAAGTCCTGCCATGAAGTCCATGGATATCTCATCCCACTTCCACTCTGGGACTTCTAAAGGCTGAACCAAGCCTACTGGTACCTAATGCTCCACCATCACTTACTGAAAAGCGAGGTCTCAAGAGAAAACTCTCCAACTGTTTTCTTCATTCCTGGACACCAGTGCTAGCATTGGTGATCCTTGTACATCTTCGCCACTCCTGGATGTACCGCTAGAGGTGATGTGTAGAACTCCCTCAACACTTTATCCCAAAGTGACACTGGTACCATTGTACGTCCTCTGAAGAGGATGAAGTGCTCCCCACCTTCAAAAAATCCATCAGGTTCCTATCCTATGGATATCTGATCACATCAAGTCTTGCAGTCAGTGTCCCCACACTACGCCTCCCTGACTCGCTGAAGAGGAGGGGGAGTGAGTGTAAGAGACTGAAGGAAATATGATCCATCACATTCCATGAAGGATATATGCAAGGTGTCCAACTACTCTATCACCTTACTTAGCAGTTTTATACCAGATCTCCAGCTGAGTGCATCTGCTACAACATTCTCCTTCCCTAGAGTATAGACTATCACTAAGTCATAGTCCTGGGGGAACTCAAGCCAACATCACTATCTCAGGTTCAGGTCATTCTATTAGAAGATATACCCAAGACTCTTGGGAGTAGAGTACAATGTAAAATGCTGACCCATCAAGTAATATCTCCACATCTTCAAGGCGTAGACCATTACTAGTAACTACTGGTCATGGGTAGCTTAGTTCTCCTCATGCTGTCTCAGCTATCGAGAACCATATGCGATCACTGATTGCTCCTATATCAGGACACATCCGAGTCCAATCCCTGATGTGTCATAGTAGAATACATACCCTAAACCCTCCTTTGGAAGCCTCAAGAAGGGGGAACTAGTCAGTCTATGCCTCAAATCTTGAAAACTCCACTGGAATCTCTCGGACCAAATGAAGGGTTGCCCTTTCTTCGTCAATGCTGATAAAGGTGTTGCAACTATGAAGAAATCTAGAACAAATCACCAGTAGTATCTATCCAAACCCAGAAAACTCTATATCTCCATCACACTCATGGGTGGCTCCCAAGGAAGTACCACCTCAATCTTCGTTGGATCCACTACAACTCTAGCCTCTGAGATGACGTGTCCCAAAAAGCGATCCTCTCAGATCCAAAACTGGCACTTCAAGAGATTACTATAAAGCTGGTGCTCTAGGAGTGTGTCTAGTACTACCTAAAAATGATAGGCATGCTCCTCCTCAGTAGCCGAGTAGATCCGGATGTTGTTGATGAAGACTACTACAAAGCGATCAAGGTATGGAAGACATATCCTGTTCATGGGTCCCATGAAAACTGCTATAATGTTGGTTACACCGAATGGCATAACCAAGAAATCATAATGGCCATACTGACATCTAAAATCCATATTCTGGATATCCTCATCTCATACTCTGAGATGGTGGTAGCCTGATCTGAGGTCTATCTTCGAGAACCACTGTGCTCCCTTCAACTAATCAAATAGGTCATCAATCCTTGGAAGTGGGTACTTGTTCTTCACGGTCACCTGGTTCAGGCACCGATAGTCAACAAAAAGTCTCATGCTCCCATCCAACTTCTTGGAGAACAAAATCAGGGCTGGAAAAGGAGAAACACTGTGCCGAATGAACCCTTTCCCCTGTAAACCCTCCAGATGTACCCGCATCTCATGAAGCTCCGCAGGAGCCATCCGATACGCTGGTGAAAATATTGGTGTCATCCCAGGGTACAAGTCAATGTAAAAGTCCACCTCTCTGCGAGGAGGTAGACTCAGAGCATCATCAGGGAAGACATCCACGTACTAGTTCACCACAATAGGATAACTCAGAATCTCCACATCAACTACTCCAAGGGTAAGGCTAGCCAACTGATGAGTGATCGACTGCACTCTCTTCTGGGAAAGCCTATCCTGTGCTGCAAATTCTCCCATCTCCGGTGAAGGTAAACCTGATCCCATCCATGCTGACACACCGCATTTTATGCCTAATATATTCAATCTGAGCATGGAATGTAGATAACTAGTCTATACCCAAGATAATATCATAAGGCCTCGACGCCGCTACCAGGAGACCCCAGCCGAAGCTCTCACCTTCTAGAGTAAGCTCGCACTGCCAACATCAGTGTGTAATCATCAAATCCACTCCCGTAAGAGTCTCTAGCCATAAGGGTAGAGCCAACGGCTCCATAAAAATCTCTGAGCTCTGAAAGAGGGTAGTGTGAATAAAAGAATGTCTGGAACCTGTGTCTATCAGTACTACAACTAAGGTGGAGTAGACACAGATATTACCTCGTATCATCTCTGGACCACCCTAATCATAGGCCTCAGTTTCCTGGAGCTATGCTCGCCCCTGTCCTCCTAATCCCTGCTATCAGGGTGGACCTCCTGGTGGTGGTGGTGGTGGTAACATCTCAAATCGTAGACCACTACCAGTTACACGACCAACTCCTCTGCCACGTCCGCTTGCTCCATGCGGACCTCCTCGTTGGAACCTCTGTCTCTACCTGGGAGGTCCTTTGACCATCTAATGATGATCCGTATGGTAGGTTGAACAGTTATGAGCCATGTGACCATGCCCACCACATGCGTAACACTGCCCTCTCCTCGCATGACTGGCTCTTCCTCGGGTGCCCCACATAATCCACCATGAATCTTGTGGTCTTCCATATATAGGTCTGGTCCTTTTGGACCTCTATGACATCTATTTGTTTCCAGCTGTAGAAGACTCCACTATGTGACGTCCGGTGGTGGGTTTACCTATTGGTAACTACTTAGTAAGGAAACTCTCCACTAAGAGGGCTCGCTCTAACACCCCCGCTTGAGTCAGGATGCTAAGAGAAATCATCGAATCTCTGATCTCTCACTTTAGTCCCTGTTGGAAGGTCCAGGCCCCGAAGAATGGGTCCCACACCATATCAGTGGAGTAGCGTGAGAGGTTAGTGAACCTCGCTAAGTACTAAGACACAATCATTCTACCCTACTGCATATGAAGATGCTCCCGTATGCGCACTGCATAATGAGTCACTGGAACAAACTCTGCTAGAAATAGGCTCTTGAAGTCTGCCCAGAGAATCGTCACCTCATCGTGAGCCTCAAGCATCACGCTCCACCATCTTCCTGCTACTTCCTCTAGAAGATTAGTGGCAAGGATCACCATGATATCGGCTAGTGTCCCTACTAGTCGGGAGACTCTCACCACAACCTCCAGCCAATCCTCAGCCGCCTGTGGGTCCGTCTCTCCCCTGAACCTGGGTGGCCTCTGGCAGTGGAACTCGTGCAACGTGCTCAAGTGGCATGCACCTTTTTCTACTAGGGCTGGTGGAATCGGTGGCCCAACGGGTAACAGTACCACTGGTGCCTCCACTGGAAGAAGGCCCTGCATCGAGGCCTCTCCGCTCAGTGGGCTATCAGTGCATACTATATCCAAAACCCTAGTTGGCTATCTGCATGGAGGCATCCAAAAAATAAACAGGTGCACCAAGGTCAATAAGTTTTACCTGGTGAGATAAATCAAAGATATCACAAAGAAAACTCTTGAAAACACACACACAATCAGTGTTTTCGTACACTGAGTTAGAAATCATAAGTCAGGGTCCTGGTGTATGGATACGTCGGCCGCCGCACCAACACTGGATTACCTAAACAAATAACCACACTCACTACACTCAACACTATTACCATTGAAAAAAAGATCAGAGTCCTATGTTCTAAGGTTGAACTGCCTCCTTTGATACCAATTTGTCACAACCCGTCCCTCAGGGGCCATGCTGTGACTACCCCAAGCCTGCCTTCCATAGGTTAGGGGATGGTGACTAGCACCAAAAGGTGTATTCCCTATAACTGGGTAGGTATTTCCTTTATAACCTATAAACACATGTAACCAAGAACACAAAAAGATACAAACACAAGTCAACTGTATAGAAAAAAGAGTGTTGAAAGTAAAAAGGGGCTGGAATATAAGCCCAAAAATAATAGTACAAGTACAACTAAAACAAAACACAACTGAAAAAAAAGAAAGACAACTAATGGGACATCCTCCGAGGCTCCTACCTGAATGTTAGGTACAGATCACCTCCTCATCACTTCACATTCACCCATCTCCTCTGCGTACCGTCACACCGTAGGGTCCACCTCTGGGCCTCGTCTAGCCCTGGTACCCTCAGCCTCAATCAGCACTATCCATCGTCTTCACCAAACACAACAAGGTGCGAGCATAGACCATGAAGGGGTGAGTATAATGATACTCTGTAGGGACCCCGAGACCCTCAAGGTCTCACAAAATTCACCAAAGATAAACCACAAGGCATGAAATCAACTAACAACCCTACTTAGATATATGACCATACATATACCTAAGTTATCAAGTATAACCATCTGAATCATGAGGAAAACACATAGTCCTACTCAAAGCCCAAATCTCAACTATTACACAAAGGAGGGAATACCACAAAGGTAAGTACCACACAGGTATGCCACACAGAAGAATACCACCAAGGTGTTACCACGAAGGAAAGTACCACAAGGTACAGACTCAGATCACACTAGGTATTTCTTAGGTACAGTAGTCGAGATGATTATATTTAACTACTGAATCAACATACTCTATTAAGTGGTAGAACCAAAAAGGATCCCTAATAATTATCAGACCCACAGAGGATCATAGTACATCGTCATACCCACAAAGGATCCTAGTACCACGCCAATACGTCATCAGACCCACATAAGATCCTAGAACATAGCATGTATGTTGTCAGACCCACATAGGATCTCTAGGTGCTGACCCACATAGGATCGCTCGGTGCGGACCCATACTGGATCTCTCAGTGATGACCCACATAGGATCGCTCGGTGCTGAACCACACAGGATTGCTAGGTACTAACCCACATAGGATCGCTCGGTGCTGACCCACACAGGATCACATGATGTTGACCCACACATGATCAATTAGTGTTTACCCACACAGGATTGCTCTGTGATGACCTGCACAGGATCACTATTCATTTTTCACGTCACAGCCAGCTACTGGGTTCCTGAACTAAGCTTGCTTGTCTTCAAGAGGGTCTGCTACTCAAGCACTGGTCAATACTCCAACTTTCATGAAGTACCACTAAGAAGTATCCCAAAGGTCCATAACATAATAGGGGTCTCAACAAAATAGACAGTGCATCAATCAGATGCTAGGTTTGTAAGTTATCATCCTTTTAGTTCAGAGGGCCTAATTGGATTTGTGTTTGATCCAACCCGACCATACCCTAACTTTATCCAAATCTCAAGTGAAGTATATCAAAAGGATGGGATTGCTCCAAGGTTTTAGGTGCTGCATATAGTTTTTTCAAACGAACGCTCAGTGCCAAATTTATCTCCAAATGAGAGTATAGGGTTGAAACTGGTCCAGGTCCAGTCTGACCCGACCTAGGTCGACCCGGTTCGGGTCGACCAGGCCCGACCCACTGGGTCTAGCCCAACCCTCTCGGTGGACCAGCCTAGGTAGTGGCCTAAATTGTGGCAGGGTGGTTGTGGAGACCACAAGGTGGTGGAGGCCGCAGGGGCCGTGGAGCAGCAGAGGCCGTGGGGGTCGCAGACGGCGTGGGGCGGTGGAGGCCGCAGGGGCCGCGAATTCTGCATAGGCTATGAGGTGGCGAAGGCCATGGGGCGGTAGAGACCACGAAGGCTGCGGGGTGGTAGAGGCTGCAGGGCAGTGGAGTCCATAGAGGCCGCGGGGAAACGGAGGCCCTGGGGTAGCGCGAGGTGGTGCAGAGGCCGTGGTCCAGCCAGATGGCCAGCCGTCTTCTCCACGCGGTGTGGTCATGCGCTGCACCTTCACCGAAGACCGGTTCATCCGGCCACTCTTCATTATTCACCACGGTACAAATCCACCTTTTTCCATAGTGAATAGAAAACCATTCATGAAGAAAAGTGGAGGGGTCGGTCTATGTTTGTTTGGCCCGCACCCTCCGCATTAGAGCGATAGCATGCAGCTCAAGGGGATGATTCAATGTGAGGTGAAAAATTAACATTGATCAATTTTAAAGACACCCCTACCTTGATTTCTCGTTGACGTTGGAAGGGGTGAAGTCTGTGACATTGGCATTTCCACGATCTTCGGTTCGTTGTCATCAAAGACATCCTACGTTGGTTTCCTCTGCAAGGTGCTTCTAATCTAGATTGGGGTCGGTTTCCTCGTTCTTCGATCTCTGGTGATTGTTCTTCATTGGGAGGTGTTCTTCGTTGGAGAGGGTAAGAGTTTCTCCAAGTGCTTTGCAAACACTTCTCCCAACAAAAGAATAACCAATATAAATTAAATTAGGTTTTATTAATTTAATTTGAATTGGAACCATTAATCAAGAGGTGTTGGCATAATTAATGTGGGGAAAGTTCAAGATACTTCTCCACATTAAAGAGGGAGTTTAAGAGTTTCTCCCATTATGAGTGTTCGGGTAGTCCCACCTTTAGAATTAAAAATTGGGAGGTTTTAGGCTTGGGTGGTCCCCATCACCATAACCCATGTTGGGGGGGTTTCTTAAATAAAGATGTTAGAATTTTTTATTTTATTTAATTCTTACATGGAAAACACAAAATTTTATCTTTCACTCTCGACCCACTGCAGTCGAGGTGATGGTCTCCTTGAGAGAATACCGATGCTACGAGTTCAATAGTGCACTCTGATTTCAATTCTGAGCACTGGTTTAAAAGTTTCAAAAACCCACCCATACATTTACTGAACATACCAGAAAAAAAAGTTCAGAAATTCATTTCGGGTAGACTGGGCCTCAGAATCATGCGTCATAAATTTTTGCAGACTCATAAAATTCCCATATAATTAAAAAAAATAACATGGAATTTCCATGCCTTTACATATTGAAATAATATTCATTAATTTTTTTATTTTATTTTAATAAATATTTTTTTAATGTGAAAGAAATAATAAAGATAAAGAAACCTAATACTTTGATCCTTGAATAATTTCTATGTATTAAATAAAATGTAGGGAAGCCATTAACACTACAAAAATATGAAGAAATATTATTAATTCACAGAAGGAGAATTAGAACCACTACTACTATAGCACCCCAACCCAAACCACAAAGTTCAATATGTAATTCCACATGCCATCATGAATTCCTCCCCATATAGAAGAGGTTTCAAACTAGTGGAAAGGATGAAAGGAACATCTTGGGAGAGAGTATGCCCTCAGTACTAGGTAAAAATCATTGTAATAATAATGGAATAGATAACAAGAAACCAAAAAATAAAGAATAAACAATATTAATCAGGGTAAAATTGACAAAAAATATATCCCATGTAGTATAAATATGTCATATCAGAGACATAAAATAAATTTAACAAAAAGTATCCAATGAATTAGGTAAGATACTAATTAAAATTGACAAAAATCCAACCAAATTTTTTTATTAAATGAATGAATCCTCCTAATAACCTACTAAACTATCCATTATTATGCCCTTTCCCATCATCGGATCCATAAGGATAAAATATACAAGAACAATGAAATTCTAGATTAGGGGGTGAGAATAGGACTTGGTAGGACACCAATAATAAACATTAATATATGTGCATAATATATAGTGTTGAATGTGATGATATTAAACATGGTATAGGTAATAAACAATATATCACACAAGAACCACACATATATTGGGTACTTAGAGAGTATCTCAATCTTCTTCAACACCATGTCAAATAGATCAATGATTAACCACCTAACATATCCCATTTATGGGATAGTCAAAAAAGAAGATTGAATTATCACATTTAAGGGATATCCCCAATAATACTTATTATGAATATAATGCATCTCCCTTGGGGGAAGAGTCCATGAGGCTGAACCAATATTCTCAACTATAAGATAGAAGAACAACATAATATGATAAAATATACAAATGATAGATGAAAATAAAATCAAATAAAAAATTATCATAACTAACTCAATCCACATGCAATAAACACTAGCATAGTTATCATATGTTTATAGATGCACACAACATGTGGTCAACCATCAAACATAAGTCTCTAGGGGTTACACACACAAGACAAAAAATACCCCATGAACCAATATAAGACATGTTCTAATGTCAAGGGATTCCTAAAACATGTGCAATAATGATGGTCAAGGAAAGTGTTATAGAAAACCAATACTTTAATACATTTTATTACGTGATTTTTAACATAAATATCTAATAAATATATTACAAAGATCTGAGGCCTAGTGACTTTGGAAGAATATGTTCATAATATATAAAAAATAAACTGAAACACATTATTTTTATTTTAATATCTATAATGAGATCCTAAATATCTTTGATATTCTAATACTAAATAGGATAACCTAGGGAATACAAAAAATAAAGGGGTGGTCTATAAATACCAGTAACTTAAAAAAAATGGTAGTGAAGAATATCTTGTGATTCAGGAGGCATAATATGATATTAAAAAAGGAAAGGATCATGAATAATATTATTAAGGAATAAAATTAATAATATATTATCATAAGATTATGGAAACATGTGAATGTAATAACAATATAAAACATGACATAAGCATAAGTTAAGTATAACTTCTAAGATAACTTGGCATGGTGGAAAGAGTCACATAGTGTGTTAGGTTCACTTCCAAATCACATACATAAAGTGTCATGAGACCAAAAAATTACCCAAGGAAGTAGAGTGATAACTAGGTACACCCATCATAAAATGTACATGATTATGTGTTCCTTGAAATGAAATAAATCCTAAGCCATAAATATATGAATTACCCTTGGAAAGAAATGGGTTTTATAATCTTTTCTTATATCATAATAAATGAAAGTTTTCAAAATGTTCTAAAGAGAAGAAGGAATTAAATATTTTGGAAATTCGTATCTATTTTCATAATCAAATTTCTCAATGTATGGTGTTTATTTTAAAAAATCATTATGATTAAGGGATAGAAAAGTTCCCCTTAATCTAGTTTGATTTTAACGAATAAAATTTGAGAAATGAACTTCATGCATGTATTACCCCGTAAAAGGAAGAAATAATAAGCTAGGTATATATTAAATAGAAATATATAAATAATTTATAATCATATGATAACATAAAAGGGAGATATAGATATAACGTGATATAGATAGAGAAAGGTCACTACCTAATGAAAAATGGTGTTTAGAGAGATCCCTTACCACAGGTTCTCGAATCGCTCTACACCTACACCTAAAATCCAGGAAAATCAAATTATATTAATTAATTTCATAGTTAAAAAAATTTCCATATATATTTTATTTTATATACTTTTATTAATTTCATTTATAACCATTTCTATGTGATATAAGTTTTAATTTCACTATTAATAGGGTGTTCGTTTCATGGTTCTATAGTCAGAATGCTTGTGGATAATTATTGAAGTTCTTGTTAAATGGTAATACAACTCCAGAAGTGAAATGAAATGGTTTTCATGAACTTACAAAATTTTAAATTGTCTCAATTATCAACATGTGTTCTGATATATGGATGATTTATTTTTTAGGACACTAATGTCGTATAGTTAGTTTATTTTGGTGGTTTAACCAAGAATCACAATCAACTTTCATTTTATTTAATATTATAGACATATCTATATTCTATAATGTGAAAAATATATAATACACATATTTGGATCATTTTAAATAGTTATAAGTGAATTTAAACCTTCTATTAAGGCGTTAATGGGAAACAAAATCTCATCATCCGCGAAGGTGGTGAACTGACATAAAATAGATGATGTTTTCATTTTTAGAATAAGAGTAGAAGAGAAGATTATGGATGATATATATTCCATTAAAATGTAAAATTATAGAATATATATGATAATTTAGTTATTATTCCATGTTTAATGGATTTTTTGGAAGGATGAGGGGGAAAATAAAAAAATCCTTGGTTGAGGGTATTACCTTCTCCTTTGGATATCCCCTCTTGGGATTCCACTTAAGGAACATTAGATTGGTCTTTTAATGAGACAAGAAACAATAAGATACCGGAAATAAGATTAGGGGGGAAAATAGAGAATAATTTTTCAAGCTAATAGTCTTATAAAGTGTGAGTAGAGTTCATTGGGAGGGGTGGTATTTATAAGGGGAGGAGAGGGGTGTTTTTTTAATATTATAGTCATTTTTTTATTATTTTGTATCAATACTATCATTATTATTGATTATTATTACTAAATATTGTAAATTGTGTATGTGAGTTAGATTTAATGTACTCTTATATCATCCATGACTAAAAATTCATGTAATTAGCTTACAATTTTAAATATCATAATTTTTAGTATTTCACTATTCACTAAAAAGTCAAGTATTTTAAGAAAATATTTAAAATTAAAAGTAACCATTTATTGAAATATATATTTAAAAATTAAAATCCATTTTAAGGAAAAATATTTATAAATATTCTAAATTTTATGTTTTACCACATTCCACGTTTATTAAAAAAATACTAATTTTAATACTATGAATAATTATCTGACCCTTTCAAAAATTATTTATGGTCTGATAAAATCATCTTATCATTACAATAAAACATAATATTAATTTAAAAATATATGTTATGAAAATAATATTTCTTTTATATCATTATATTTCTTATCAATGTGTAATTACAACATTTATGTTTTACAAAGATATAAACACTTAATTTTCATTTTTAAAAATTTTATTTAATTTTACCATGGTTTAAATATATCATATTTACATTTTATAGGACACCTAAATATTATTTTAAACATCCATAGGTTAGTTTTATATTCTAAGAGTCATATTACTATTCAAATTGTTCAGATCACGATTCCAACAGTGATATTACTATTCCAATGGTCCAATTACTATTCCAATGTTCAGATTTGTATGGGTCATATGAGTTTTATACTTTATATAAATAAAAAATATTTAATTATTTATTTATTAAATTCTATTTTCTCTTATGGTTATATTATAATTCTCAAAATGAATATTACATTACTAACATTATGCTTCATTTCTATAGTGTTTTTTGGGCAATTATTCTAGTGGATCGAGTAGATTCAAATTTTATTACTACTACTATTATTATCTTATTTTATATTTTTCCCATTGTAATTATTTCAATTATTATGGACATATTTTTTCTATAAATGTAATTAAAAAATTATTTTGAGAAAATGATGTTGTTTTTATTATGCAATGCATGCTCTTTACTTAATATGGCACATTTATATAATCCAATGAGAAATTCCATTGATAGATTTCTTGTTCGTTACATTCTTCCCTATTAAGAAATTTGACCCTCAAAATTTAATTTTATATACTTAGGTGAAAAAAGGGGAGGGCACTTCTACTTCATGTCTTCCTCCAGTTCCCATTTCACCCCTCATACTTATAGTTTTTGGCATTACTTTGACTAGTAGAGTTATCTTATTATGTATAACATTATCTCTATGGTCCAATATCTTCACTAGATTCTCCTCATAATAGAGACAATTTTCCAGCTAGGCCTACTCTGAATTTAGTATATTTTATGGATCTAGTATGTGCTTCTTCAAGAGGTATACATGGAATGCATCATGTACTTAAGAAAGGGTTGGTTGGAGTTCTAGTCAGTTGGCCACAAATCTGATGTGATCGAGAATTTTAAAGGCTCTAATCTACCTAGGACCATGCATTCCCTTATTCCCAAATACCATGAATCTATTTCATATAGATATAATGAGGAATAATTTATCTTTAAACTCAAGATCAAGGTCTCACTGATGATTTTCATCATAGCTATTCAGTCGACTTTGATCATCATTGATGTAATACTAAATGCTCTTGACCTTTTCTACCATTTCCTCAACCATTTTAGGTCCCAAAATCTTGAATTATATAACTTCATCCAAGAATGAAGGTGTTATGTATCTCCTCGTATAAAGGGATTCATATATATCCATTTGTATTCTTGAGTGAAAAAATTATTTTATGAGAACTCGACTAGAGGAAGATGTTGATCACAACCTCCTTTAAAGTCTATCAATAATTCCATCAACATGCCTTCTAGTGCCTGGAAATTCCATTTTTATTAGACATAATTTTTTGGTTGATAAACTGTAATGAAGTGAAATTTAGCGCTTTAAATCCCATTGCATAATTTTCAATAATTTAGAGGTTAATATCAGATCTTTACAAAATATAATCAACAACATCATTACTTATAGCCTCACCACTTCTCTGATGTATTTTTATTAAATTTTATTGAGTCAGAAATCCACTCATATTTTAATGAAATGAGAATTATTTGTAAGATGATCCACTGAAACGAATTTAGAATTACTTCCTATGGATGACTTTAGAATACTAGTGAAAATGTCTATGGTGTTGTTTTTCCATTTCTATGTAGGTTTGGGAAATAGTTGTGTCATTACCTGGTATTTTTTCCTTTCTTCCTTCACTTGCAGATATATCATAAAATTTTATGTATATTCAGTTGTCCAATTCTTCAGATTATGCCGCAAATAGTTTTATATGAGATCTCGATACATATTCATGCTCCCTAGGTGGATTGAGAATGTTGAGTTATTTGCATCATTCAAAGAATATACCTTTATCATAGGATTTGATGATACACATATCCATGAACCAAATCTTACAACTCTTTCTTCAAAAATTTTGAACTCTAAGGATTTCAATTTTCTTATAATTTCCAACTTCTTCTATATTTATACATAATATCTTTGAGCATTGTTTTCCTTCTCTATATGGTATGGTTGAGTAGACATTTTAGAATGGAATGCTGATTTTCCTTCCTTTATAATCTCTATGCCCATCCTATACAAGTATAAGTAGATTAGATCCTTCTCAATTATCATCATTGATAAGGTTTACATTTTCTTCTGACTTATAGAAACTTATAATTTATTTTTCCTTCCCAATATGATAGTGAAATGATCATTCACGTTCCATGATAATCTCTAACCATCTTTTCTAGTTCTTATTAAGCACCTTCTATGTGAATATATACTCAAGGATCTTATGATCGATATATATTTCACAATTATTCTCATAGAGACAATGACACCATATTTTCAACATAAAGATTATTTTAACTAACTCTAGGCCATGAAGTTAATAGTTCTACTCATGATATTTAAAATTCCTTTAGGTGCGTGCCACCAATTTATCATTTTGTATCAGTAAAAAACCTAATCCCTTTTTCAAATAATAATTTTATATCAAAAAAATTCCCCAATTATGGGAAATGTATGTACTATTGTAGTGACAAGTTAATTTTTTAAATCTTTGAATCTCTCTTCACATTATTTTGTCCATAAGAAATTTACTTCCTTTTGGATCATCTTGGTTAATTTTTTTTACAATCATGGTATGTTTCTAATAAAATGTCACTAATACACATCTAGTTTGAAGAAAATAGGGATATTAATTACAGAGGTTGTTATAGACCACTCTTTAATTAACTTTGTATTAAAAGGGTCCATATATATCCCTTTGAGGGTGATAAAATTCCCATAGAATTATAATTCCTTTACCCAAAACCCAAATTTACTATACTTTGAATATAAATTAATTTTTCAAAAATTATTTAGCAAATTATTCAAATTCTCTTCATGATCCCCCATGATTTTGGATTATATCATATTATCATTTGTAAACAATACCATAACTTTATCTAGGTGATCTCAAAGACTATATTAGTTAAGTCTATAAATATTTTTGGAGCATTTATGAGTCTGAATGGAATCACTATAGAATTTTTGTTTCCATATATTGTTCAGAAGGTAGTCTTAAAAATATCTTCATACTTCCACTTTAATTGGTGATATCCTGACCAAAGGTCCAAATTAGAGAAATAATAGGCCCCATGAATTCAATAAAAAAATTCAAATGTACATGGGAGGGGATACTTGTTATATATCATGATTTTTTGAGTTGATGATAATCAATGTAGAGGTGAATTGACCCATCCTACTTGATGAAGATGATTGAAACACTCCACAATGAGGCAATATGGTGTGTTAAACCCTTTTCAATATTATCTTGTAACTACTTCTTCAGTTATTCAAGCTTAATGGTTACCATTATATAGGGAGTCTTGGATATGGGAAGAAATCTAGGTATATGTTTGATTGATAACTCAAAATATTAGTTAAGAGGAAGACTAAGAAATTCTCCATAGAACACATCATTATAATCCCTCACAATGGGAATGTCTTGAATCATGATTCTGTTCTTATTTTCAATCATTTTAGCTATATATTATTGCTCATATGTAAATAATATCCACTTTATAGAAGAATATTCCAAATTAGATTCATCATACTCCTTACACTTGTAAAAAATAAGAGGATTACTCAAGATGTGAAGAGTGGTCTCTCCTTCCCAATAGTTCATGTTGTATTTTGTTAATGATATATAATCCATTCCCATTATAGCATCAAAAATTACAAAAGGAAGTATGAAAAAATGTTCTAGAAGATTTAGTCCATAAACACTGACTAGAGATGAGTTATATACTTGAGATATAATAATTTACCCATTTTATCTTCCCACAGATAGCTCAGCCACCATGTTTTTAGGTTTTTCTTGAATAGTTCTATTAAAATTTCAAGATATGAAATAATGTATAGAATAAAAATAAAATATTACATTTTATATTCTTGAATGAATAACCAGTGTACCTATCAAGAGATCATTTTCGGATTCCACTTTAGAAGTAGTGATAGAATATTTAATTCCATTCTCTCTTGTCCTTATAAGTTGTTGTTATTGATTTTCTTGAACAACCCTTGTGTTATAGAGATGGTTTATATAATTCCCATGTTCCTTAGGGTTTTAAAACTTTACAATATATTGAGTATTGAACTGAACCATCTTTTTCTCTATGGAATTCGTGGTATTTTTCATATCCCTTTGACATTGATTATTTGGGTTCCACTATTTTCTATAATTGAATCATCTCCATGCTCCCTTCAAAAAGTTTCTGGGATTCTTATTTCCAAAAATTTTACATTTTGAAAGTTGGGTTTTCTTTCCACCCTTATATTTATCCATAGATCCAACTTAATTAAACTCCATTTTATTATTTTTATATCAAGCCCATTGATACTGCTAAGATCCACCAATATCCATATTAAACATGATGGAATATTGAAAAATATCTCTATAGATGTCAAATTCATGAATCAAGAGATCATTTTATAGAATCTTCTTTACCCCAATAAAGTAATAGCCTACCTTACATTTAGTGTTGATGAAAAAACTGGAGGTGTATCATGTATGCCTTGTGAAGTTTTCCTAATATGATCTGATATAATCTTATTCAGTTTGATTCAATCTAAATAACTCCATATTTATTTTAATATATTTATTTTGAAGAAAATATTTATATAAATATATTTTCTTGAATCATTCACATTCGATGGAATCGATTTCTTCTTTGGATTTTGTGTTCTTGATCGATTTCCACCACCAAAAGGCTTACTCTTCAAGATGATAGTCATCATGCATGACTTTATCTTATTCAGATTATGGTAAAACATAAAATATTTTTTTCAATGGACTTAACCCATTTCTTGATGATGAGGTGATCAAAAGATCCACTAAATTTCATAGGACTTTGTCACATAAAGGACTCAACTGTAACTTTCTATTTCTTTGGAGAAGGAGAGAATTCCACATTATTCATGTTATTATTCATAGAACGAGTCTAATGAGATATTAATTTTTTTAGGTTTCTATATCCCTCTCCAACAGGGGTTTGTATATCATTTGTAAAATCATCACATTACCTATTATGTTGGTTGTTGGAATAATTCCTCCAATTTTCCACTATTTATTTTTTTTAAAAAGGAGTGAGAATACTCATAGTAAAAATCATGTAAAAAAGTTAAACTATTAAAATTGGAGGAATAACATATAAATGACATGTAAATACAAACTTATGAGTCTCTAGGCTTTAATCTAGATTATCCATGGTAAATTTCAATTAGATTTTCTGACCTAAAAATCAATTCAAGTCCTTCATATTGGTTCATAATGATTTTGTGAATTTTCCAAAGCATATCCCCTTGGATTTTCAAAACAAGCATATAGCAAGGAATATTTTTCATGAACCAAGTGACAATCATATTTATACCCAATTCATCCTTTTTAGGGTTATTACCCCTAGGTATAACTATTTTAGATCCACATCCACTTGAAGTATCTAGATAGAGATATAATTTCATGGAAACCACTTGCTCTATAATTCATCAATATTTCATTATATTATCCAATACTTATAGCTAGAGTTATAACTAAATTATTCTATTCCAATTTTCAAAGAAATAGAAAGACCTTGATCTGATACCAATAATATAGACCCAATACATTGAAACATATTATTACATGATTTTAATATAAATATCTTATAAATACAAATTAATGATCATGAGGCCTTGTGTCCTTGGTATACTAGGATTATAATATATCAAGAAAAACTAAAAAAAATATCATTATTCTAATCTCCATTATTATCTTCAAAATACCTTTGAGATACTAAAATTTCAAAGGATAACATGAGTAATACATAAAATAAATGGATAAGGTATATATACTAGGAAGGGAATAAACATGGAAATGAACCATATAATATGTGTCAGTAGGAATAGCATGATATCATAAAACACAATTCTACTAAATAATTATATGGAAGAATAATATAAATATCATCAAATTATAATATCATGTAAACATTGGAATGTGGAAGAAACATAAAACATGACATAAGAATAACTCAATGCTAACCGCCAATATAACATCATGTGGTGGACAATGTCCCATCATTGATTAGTTTATTACTTAATCCCATACATCACGAATCATGGTAAAAATAAATTACCATATGAATTGGGACACTATATGGTCACACCCATCATATCATGTACAATATAATGTGTACCACAAAATTAAATTAATCATAAGGCATAAACATAAGAATTAAACATAAAAATAAATAGGTTTCATAATCTTACATCATATCATAATAAAATTATATTTCATAATGATTCCAAATATAAAAAGGAATCAAATATTTTAGACATTCATATCCAAGTTCATAATAATATATCTTAAAATATGATGCTCATTTGAAAAAAATGACATGATTAAGGGATATAAAAGTTCCCTTTAATCATTATTGACTGTAAATATGTTATTTTGAGAAATGAACTTAAGTAATGTATTACCCATTTAATGGAAGAGATAACAAGTGAGTTATATGTGTAGAAGACATTTATAAAAAAACTAGAGGCATTACATAACATCATAGAGAGAGAAAGGATATAACCCAAAGAAAAAGGTTGATTCGAAGAGATCCCTAACATTAGGTTCCAAAATCACTCTACACATTCACATAACATCCTAGATAACCAACTAAGATTCATTAATTACTTACTTTAGATAATTTTCCCTTTATTTTTTATTTATTACAAATTTTTATATTCATTTATATACATTTCTATGAGATTTAATGTTTAATTTTACTATTCTGAGGGTGTTTATTTCATGGTTCCTAGGTCGGATCAGATGTGAATAATTACTGATGCTCTTATCAAATGGTACTACAACTCCAAAAATGAAATGAAATTATTTTTAGAAACATTCATAAATTAAAATAGTCCCATTTATCCATATGTGTTATGACATGTGGAGGATTCATTTAATAAAATGACAATGTTATATGGTTAGTTTATTTTGGAATTTTTATTGATCATCAAAAAATTGTTTCATGTAATTTAATATTATGGCCATATATTTATTATAGATTGAAAAAACTACAATATATATTATCATTACATGACCCACCATGGCCTTTATAGCTATTGGTAAGCTGATTTTAAGACCCAATCCCAGCTCTAATAGGTCAGGGGATAGAAACAAGCACTGATTAGGCATGATACAAAAATGGGAGACCATAGATGAATAACCCATATGAATGCACAAGACTATCTCCCTAAAAAAGTGTAGAGATATAATAAAAAGACAGAAACATATAGAGTGTAATCCATACATGAAATAACAACTCAAAAATACATCAATGTAAAATAGAGTTACATGAAATGTTATGCCCAACCGGAAATGAGGTCCCAACCTAACAACAATTTTAAAAAGGAAAAGATAGAAGGAAACTTGAATCACATTCTCTAAGGACAACCACCAAACATGGTCATGAGCTAGAACCACTATACTCTATTGAAACCCACTCTACCAAGGACACCTCTTATTTTTATGTCATCTGTATACAAAATGACTTATGATGGAAAATCTCATAAAGGGGTGGATATATATATACCTAGTAGGAAACCCCAAAAACTAGGATTGGGAAGAAATATAAATAATAATAGTCAGATAAATTCATAATAAAAAAGTGTAAATGAAACCCAACACTATACAAGCTCAAATAAAACCAATAAAAGGGAGGTAAGGAGATCTCCATCATCTAAGACAACTGAGAATTGGGTGTTTTCCCACAGTTCCAAAAGTCCCATCATTGATGCCAAAATAACCACATAACCACATAAGCTATAGTGTAGAAGGCCCATTCCTTGCTACTATATGTAATAGTCAAGGTTCCCTATCTCAAATCCAATAATCTTGCATGAACTCTCAAGAATATGGAAGTACCACACCACACCACTACATAGAATAGCTGAGGGAGCACTAATCCAATGAAGGGCCCATACAATTCCAAAGAATAATTATGGGGGTTACACTACCTATATAGAGTACCTGTGTCCTCAATAATGTGGGGGGTTTTCATATCTACCTGTACAAAAGATATGTGAGGCCTTCCACTTTAAGAGAGATAGGGGAGTACTGACAACAGTAACAGTCTGAAGATCACACCTAATTTTTTCCACTGACTAAGCATCACTAAGAGACACATCCCACTATAATTACCATATTTTCTAACTATTATTCAAAAACTAAGTCCACTATTAATTTCTATGTGAAAAAATTCAAAGGATAGGCTACCTGTGGTCCCAAATCCGAGTCTTAAAGAGAAAGATACATAGTGTAATAGTCTCATAGAAAAGTAAACGACATGTACATATGGTCACATGACATGCGACCTCTTCTGGATACCTGGGAATGTCATCACCTACACATGGATTGAATGGTCATGTGGAAATAAATTACATGTATGCAGAGTACATAGAGTTTCATGGAAACTTAAGGTATGTTA
This sequence comes from Viscum album, assembly GCA_963277665.1. Taxonomy (NCBI): domain Eukaryota; kingdom Viridiplantae; phylum Streptophyta; class Magnoliopsida; order Santalales; family Viscaceae; genus Viscum; species Viscum album. Next base: position 826,014,207 of record OY728133.1, on the reverse strand, counting down.
GTGTTCCGTCATCCAATTCCCATGTACGTTTTCCCATGCTTGTGCAATACGGGCATCTCCAAGTACTATAGTCATGTATAGATACTCTATAAATGTATGTTCCCATGTACTTGGCCGTAACCATATACCTATCCATGCCCATGCCCATGTACCTTTAAGGTACACACCAATCCATGAGTATTAGATCACATGGTTGTGGTAGTCCCACATGATGTGTGATATTTAATTTTCTTGAAAACCCTGGCCAACACAACAAATGACTACAAAGTATTTGTTCTTCCAAATTACACACAGCATATTTCCATATTTTATAGATTTATTCATAAGAATTCTATATATATATATTTTTTACTTAAACTATCAATTGACTCACCTAAAATCCTTGAAATTGAATTGGGAGGACCTGATCATTGATTTTCAACCTCTGATGGCTGGAAATTGGAACTCCAATCACCGGATTGGTAATCTTTTATCCATATTGTTGCTTTTCATGGACATAACATACAAATACTTCTACTTATTCACAAAATAACCTTTATCCATCCCCAAAATATTATTTTTTATGGGTTTTTTACACATTCAACATGAATTTGGTGTTTGATCATGCTTGAAAACGACCAGACAATTTCCAATCAGACCTTATGGGCCAATGTTGAAGAATACGAAGAATGATTGGGGAAAAGAAAAAAAATAAAATAAATCGATAATTGGTTGAAAAAATATAACACAAAAATTATAATTTTTTATAAGAAAGGTATGAATCAAGGTGTAACAATATTACATAAACCAGATCATGATTATTAATAAAAACTGGGCTCATACAAAGAACAAGGAACACATAAAATAATCAGATATAAAATCTATGATTATAAAATCATTTAAAAGGTATTAATACATGAAATAACATTCCATTCCTCAATAAAAGATCAATAATTTATTAATAATTCACCCACTAGTCAAAAATAATATGATCCCACTACATTCCTCATTCATCTTGCAATTCCCCTTGATCGTTCATCGGAAATCCTCATTACCAATCTTACAATTCCAACACACTCCTCCTCTACTTTAATCTCCTAGGGTTATTAATATAACCTTGATAATTCATCATAATGACATATTTATAGTGTAGGGTTACATTTTTTTTTCAATTAAATAAATTAAATAAATAAATTTTTAATTAAATAATTATCACACCCACCAATAATTTACCCTAATGGAAAGCTTGATTATGAGAAACATTATGTTATTCCTATGGTAAACCATGTATTCTAGAAATAACTATAGTCTAAAATTTTCTATATGAGGTCCAATAAATAGGAAAACAATTTATTCTGAAAAGATTCATACATATGATTTAATATTTTTAAATATTTTTAATATATTAATTTCATGTTCCTATGAAACCCAATCACAATGTCGACTCAAAGAACAAATTTAGAGATATATATTGAAATATTCAATGGATAAAAATATAAAAACCAAAGTCATTACATTTTTTCCTTCTTCAAGGATTTTCATACTAAAAAGTATAATCTATACAGAATGGTGAGGGTACTAAGTCAACATTTGAAACTGACGATACTAAGAGATATCCTACTCGCTCCTCTATTTCCAAAGAACTTGAACTAAAGGGATAGTCCATCCATTCAGAATCCTCTTTATCCAATATTTGATCGCCATTGGGTGCTTTGAGAAGGTTGCTATGTCCTCAATGTTTATCTCACCCCCATCAATAACGTATGACAAATCATACATGTATATACTCTATTGAGGAACATTTAAGATTTCATGCCCTCATTTAAAATGTGTGGGAAATTCCATGTGGTAAGAAACTGCACCACCCCTCAGAAAAATCTCAAATGGCCGGATGAACCTTAAGGATAGCTTGCTTCCCCAACCAAATATCTTTAATCCTCATCATGGGGAGACTCCCGAGAAGACATGGTCTCCCTACTCAAACTCCAAAGGTCTATAATGTTGGTCTGTGTAATATTTATATTGAATTTGAGTTATTCTAATATTCTAATGGATCACCCGAACCCTTCTCTGACATTGCTTCCACCATTTCTAGACCAACAAGAGAGGTCCCTTCAACCTTGGACAAGTACATGGGTGATTTGGTGGGTATCTCGTACAGTACATCACATGGTGCATTGTCTATGGTGGATTTACACCTACTATTATAGAAAAAAACCACTAATATGATATGATACGTCCAACTACCACTTAATTCGAACACACATTCTCTTAATATACCCTCCAAAATCTAAAAAAGAGGTTGAATCCAACATGTTGAACCCGATGTTTAGCCTTTACCTGATGACATGCGAGACAATAAGGAAAAAACATGGAAACTCTTTGCCTTATTGCATCCCACCAAAATTAATAATATTGGTCCTTGTATATTGTTTCCATAACTAGATGTAAAACCAATGTTGTGGCATGAAACTAACTAGGTACCTCCTCATGCAACATGATTGGAACCAACATCCATCCCTTGAAAAGTATTATATGCTACTCTCCTTTAAAAAACCATCTTGTACATATTCTAAAGATATATGGTCATGGTAAACCTCATAGTAAACATCTCCCAATAGATAATCTATCACTTGGTGAAGAAGTGGTGGAGTTACTACCATTGACTACAGTTTTTTGTACCCCTCTCCTCTATCAGGGTCATCTACCATGAATATAACTACTCATACACATACTTCTCCAAGCAATGATGGGATTTCCTACTAAGGTAATATTCCACCATGTTTTCCTTCCCAAGAATATAGAATTTATCAAACTTATATTCCTAAATAAACTCGAACCAATTCTTTTGTAATATTATAAAATCTATATAAGTGAAGATATACTCGAGACTCTGATGGTCTAATTAAAAAACAAAATTCTTACCCAGAAGATAATGCCTCGTCATCTTCTAGGTGAAGAATAACACTACCAACTCTATGTCATGGTTCATGTAATTCTACTCATGGTGTCTCAAATGACTTGACCCATAAGTTATCACTACCTACCTCTATGTTATCACATAATTGAGAAGGGCTCAATAGGGATCACAAAACACCACATACTCAATACCCTCTTCTAGTTGTCTCAACATAGGAGTACTGGTCAACCCTAGCCTCAAATCTATAATATATCTCTAACACTACTCAGTATTAATAAATTAATTCCCTTTCCATTTCAAATTAGTCAAAGATTCTTCTATCTTGAGAAATTCTTCCATGAACCTCTAGTATTACCTAATCAAACCAAGAAAAATTCTTACCTCTGAAATGATCTTGAGTGGTTCACAAGAAATCAATGAACAAATATTTTTTGGTTTTATAGATAAATTATTCTTATAGATGACATTACCATAAAATTAAATCTCATAGATAAAAAATTGACACTTTTAGAGCTTAGCATAATGCCAATTCTCTCAGAAAAAGTATATGACCACCATTAAATACTCTACATTCTCATCATTTGATGTAGAATATTAGAGAATGTCACCAATAGACATAGTATTTTTCATATTTTTCATATTTTTTAAATGATTTAATCCCTTCCAAATTAATAATTTTTTTTATTTGAAATAATTTTGGATTTTTGGGGAATTTTGTCTTAAAATGTGAAAAGTGATTAATTATAGAATTTTAAAAGTTTTATATCACTTTAATATTTTAAGAATAAAATTTACAATATTGAACCAAATGGAGTGATTATTTTTTTTAGGATTCCTTTATTTTTTGGAGTTTAAATTATAAAACTGGACATAAATCTCCTTAGAAATTCAATAGACCCAAACAAATAAATCATGTTGAAAATTATTTATGCATGAAAAAATGGAACCCACCTCATTAAATAGGGAATATATCAGGATAAATACCACTAAATGAGGTTATTATAGATGGAAATGATATAGGACTTAAAGGGTCAAGTGAAAAAAATTAGTGTAGAAATTATCTTATTAAGGTATCCATTGCATACTATAATGTAGAGAAAGATGAAGGGTATATTTATATAGAATATGTTTGGTTGATTAATTTGGCCAAAGAAATTTACACACATTTCCTAAATTATTTATATTTTGAGGTTAGAAAACTACCTCAATCACAAGATACATTCAACAAGGAAACTTAGATATTTTCGAATGGATGGTGGGTATAAATGGAGAAAACTTTCAGTGGTTATATTATGAAGAATAAATTTTATTATTTAATATTTCTCTCTTTTGTTATTATTAGTTTTTTAATGAAGTATTATTCCCCATTATTCATTGATAACCTTAATTTATTATATATGGTTTATTAAAATTAATAATCTTTTTTTATATTCTTTTTTAAATATTTATTTGATCAATGATCATTTTTCTCCCTCTACTAGGTTGAATTTTATATATGATGTAACAGACCAGATCTTAGTGGTAAAGTACTCGATGATCTTAAGTATGTGTGTGATGGGTAGTGGACACTCTTGATTTTTAGGGATAAACAATACCTGATTGTGAATTTCTTAAGTCAAGTTTTGGTACTCGCTACAAAACTATCATACATTATAAGGAGTGTAAACCATTCAATGATTTTTGGAATGGTTTCTTCAAACTATCACCATTTGACCAAGGGAGTGTGAGGAAGCGATTGTGGAATATCACTTTAAACAACTTAGTATAATAGGATTAGATAAATTGGATCTAAGATAGAGTTGTATATGGAAGATTGAACCTAACTTAATCATCCTTATCATTTCATATTTTTCAAAATATTTATTAATTAATTTATTTTATTAATAAAAGAAATAGATTTTAAAAACACCCTCTTTTCCCTCTAACTCAATGTGATAAACATTATTGTTGTGTTCTACTCTCTAATGAAAACCTAGGTTAACTAGTTCAATATATTTTTACTTAGGAAATAATTTTATTCCACACCCCATGAAATGAATACATAAAAACATGCTGTAATTTTTTGTTAGGAAGTACCAAAATTATTATTGGAAATATCTTTTAGTTTTCAAATTAAAATTGATTTTTTAAAAATGTTTAACCGAAATTAGTATATGAAATATAGTGGAGATTTATTTACTAAGAATATATTGGGATATCAAATCCAAAAAATTAAGGAGGAGGAATTCTAGGAAATCATCTAGGACCTTAAATATTCCCTTGAATACCGAGTGTTGGAAGTATCATCCAAATAATTTATTAAACTCTAGGAGTACTTCTTAAAATTTTATCAAGAAATGGTTGAGGTCCAAAATCAAGTAAAAGTAGATTAAAATAGTATAAAATATCATTTTTAATGTATTAAATTGAATATAAATGAGATTAATAGCCAAATAGAACAACTAGCGCGTGAGTGTCAAGAGAAACCTAAACTTGAGCAAATAGTGGAAGAGGTTTCCCTACTCATCCTTTATGTTGAAGAACCTAAGGATATCTTGATATAATTAAAATAATATCCATTCATCCTTTCTTAAATATTTATGGAGGATATTAATGAAGAATATATTTATTATAAAGTATATACACGATATCAACTAGATTTGGATGACTTATGGAATGAATATGAGGTAAAACATGATCTCACCATCACTTATAAGTAAGAATAATCAACACCAATATACTCATACTTAGCTCTGGAAAAATATGAAACCAACCAAGTGGTGTAATTTGAAGAGAATATGGACGTTCCTAACTACCTACCTCAATCTATTGAAATTAAAAACCATGAGGAACTTTCCATTGAATAATAAATTGAATATGAACAAACCCATGTAGATGATATTTTGTTGATATCAATATCTTTTAATTTAATTAAAGATGAATTGAGTATTAATACCCATATTTTAAATTTTCATATTCGCCCAATACTTGTGTTATCTTGGAGGATGGAGAAGAAGAAAAAGAAGATGTATCTAAAGAGGACCATATGGAGCTCTTGGAACTTGATGAACATTAACTAGAAAAAGTACATGACAAGATAAAGGGGATTTGTTCAGGGAAAAAATTCTGATTCTGAATAAATAGATTTTGTCTCTTTTTGAAGAAAAATGTATGAATCTAATTTTTACTCAAGTATGTCTTCCTCATAACTCTTATTTTCAAAAAATCATCTCTAAAATAATATCAAAATTTGTCTCATGGACAACCCACATAGGAAATTAAACCAAGATATATCATTATATTCTCTTCTAATTTATATTTTACTTTTTCCAAAAAAATTGTATGTTCTCTTTTCTTCTTTTAGTCATTGGTTTTTAGCATGCAACACTTAAGATCCTAACTCAATGTTGTAATACCAATAAGTCAACATGTACCTCTATTTAACAGTTATCTATTGTGATTAAATTAAAAATATTCTTACATATTAAATCCACTTGAATATATTGAGGACACTGCCTCATTTATGTGTGTGGGGGGACCTTTCTAATTTATAATTTATAATTTATGGTGTTTATATTATTATTTTTTCAAATTATTGTGTGTTTATTTTCCAATGGTTGTGTGTTATTGAAATTTTGAGATAAAATGATTATATTTTTAAATTCTGAAACCCATTTCAATGAGTTAACCAATTAATACCATGAAACTGAATATAAATTAATGAAGAAAATGACTTTGTTTCAAATTAAAAACATTGGTAATTTCATTAAAAGTCCCATGATTTTTGAATCTCATGCCACATCTCACTGTATATATCTTTAAAATCACTTTCATGTGAGGCTTATGAACACTTTTTATCATATTATTCACATTCTCCTCACTTCCTAATAGAACCAAAAAATGATTTATTTAACCATAATTTTAATTATTCCTATCATAACATGAGGGTTGGAGGTACTAGTATTTTAAATTATTGAGGAAATTATTTGTTTTTAAAGACCCTTATTCAAAAGAATACTTTTAATTATAGAATTAATCATACATTTAATCCCTATAAACATTAGAATCTATGAAAAATATATTAGGTTATCCACATTAAAATATAATTTTCCCTATCCAAACTACTTATGAAATAAAATTTCATGATTTGGTTGAACTTAAGTGTGGGAGTGTGATGTAGTCTTATATTGTGATACATCATTTGTTGATAATTTGGGTGGATTATAAAATGATGAAGAGATGTGTTTGTTGATTAAAACCCCATTATATTGAAATTTGTACCTTTATGGATCATTCAAGGGAAAAAATTGTTCCTTAATAATGATTTTAAATAAAAAAATAAAATAATTTGAAATTTTGGGAAGAATTTTATGCGATAAAGATAAAAAAATAGATAATGTTCAAGACATCCAAGATAAAAAATCTTATATTATTTTATATCTTATTTTTTCTAAATAGAGTGAGGAGGAAACCATACATGATTAAAAATTATAATAATGCAGTTCTTCATCAAAAAAAGCCAAACTCTCCTTATTCGGCATTAGAATTTTTGACGTCTAAATCCTACCAACTGAAAGCCAGAGAACTACCCTAAAAATTCACCATGGTAAGAACATGTCCCTGTCTCACATCAAGTGGATTTATAGGAATTTATCAAGCCTACGGTGACTCTTGTATATGTTTGTATGAGAAAATACTTGTTAAAAATTGACAATTTTGTGGTGAGAGAAAATTCATGTGAGGTAATTGTCTTGTGTTCATGGGAGGAGAAATAAAGTGGAAATTTATTGAATTATCGGAATGGGTAACTTAAAATAATGGTTTATGAGGATGCTTGATATCTTTTGTTTCTTGTTTCCAAATTGGCGGATCTTATGAGTATGTGTTTTGAATTTTATTTTATTTTATTTTGATAATGACTTGTCCAGGAGTCTAAGTGATATGTGTGAGGGAATTTATAGAGATTATATTTTCATTATTTTCTATATGTTTTTCTATAATTTAATCTAGGTTAATTTTACAATTTGAGTTGATATGCATCATTTTTTTTATTTTTTGTGAATTTTGGTACAAATTGTGCAAATTTCTTAATTCACTTATCATAATAGTTTTCTATAAAATCATTATTTCAAGTATAACATTTCCAATATTTATATGTATGGAACAATTCTTTTATGATATGCTTTATTTTTCATGGGATTCAAGTTATTGAACTGGATATAGAGTCATTTAAACATTAATAGACCAAAACATATCAATTAAGTTGAGAAATATTTATGGATTAAAGAATGGAAACCTACTCATTAAATGATGCCCATATATAGTTACATACCTCCAAATGAGATTATTCTAGTATAAAATGAAATATAACTTTAAGGATCATGCGTAAATTAAATTAACGGAGATATTCACTCATTAAGGCGTCCATTTAATGTAAAAAAGTAGAGGAAAATGAAGATTTTATTTGGAAAGAATAAGTTTTATTGATTAATTCATGTATAACTTTTAATAAACATGTCTAAAACATTTTAAATTTTGAGTTTAGATAAAAAACAATAAATTATTAACAAATTTTAAGAATGGAAAATGGAAATTTTCGGCTAGATGGTGGGAAAAAATGGTTAAAATTTTCATTAGAAAAATCATGGAGAAGAAATTTTATGCTTTTATTTTTTTCTCTCTTGTCTGTTATTAGTTTTGTAATGTATTCTTCTTCCCCCTTCTTCATGTATACCCTTCACATGGTGGGTTTAAATTCTGAGTTATTGGGGGGGGGGGGTATTTTTATAGTACTTGATTTCTTTCACTTTATGGAATAAAAATATTTTTTCTATTCTTTAATTTGTACATCAATTTCTAATAGATTTTTTTATTATCAAGAATGATAGTATTTTGAATTAGATTCTATTTTCAATATTTCATTGGTTAATGATCATTTTTCTTCTTCCATAATGTCCTAGTTTATATAAAATGAAATAGACCAGGGATTAGTGGATAAGTAATCAGTGATAAATAGTATGTGTGGAAGGGGTAGTGGACCCTCTTTATTGTTTCGAATAAAAAAGATCTGATTGGGAATTGCCTAATTCAATTGGTGGTATTCGTTGCAACTCTATGATGCATTGTAAGCAGTGTAGACTAAGATGATATTTTGGAAAGGCTTATTCTCACCATCAACATTTGACCAAGGCAGTGAGAGGAAGAGATTTTGGAGTCTCATCTTAATTTAATTAGAAGAACATGATTGGATAAATTAGATCAAGGATAACATTGAATTTTTAAGACTGAACTCAACCATACCACCATTATCATATCATAGGCTTCAATCTATTTCTTAATTTCTTTATTTTGTTTGATTTATTTCATGTATTATCAAAATAAAACAATTTCAAAAACACCCCATTTTCCTCTAACTCAAAGTGACAAACATTATTATTATGCACTCCTCTCTAGAGAAAACCTAGGTCAATCACCTGAATACATTTTACGTTAGCAAATATTTTTTTTCATGTGTTATGATATAAAAATGTAAATAGTTGATAAAAATAACCATTAATGTATCCAAATATGGATAAAACTCCCATTTCACAAGATTTATGAACCTAAAAGGGGAATTAGTCACACCCAAAGGAATAACCAGGAATGAATATAATTCATAGAAACATAAAAATGTCATCTTCAAAAAATCATCCTTACAAAAACTTGACTAATTGTATCTAGAACTATGATCAATTTTTTAAAACCAAATTGCACATTTCAACTGGTCAAATTGTCAACCAATCCTTAGAAATGGGTACTTTTCGGTGATTGTTACTTGATTTAGTAGATGATAGTCAACACAAAGCCTAAAACTCCCATATACCTTTTTATGAACTAAACTAGATCCACCAAAGATATAAAAAAGGTTATGATAAAAACTTTCTCTCAAATTTAATTCAAATACACCCTCAATTATCAGATATTTATAAGGATTATCCGATATACTGCATAAGATATCAGTATAGTCTCAGGTTGCAAGTCAATGTAGAATTCAATCTCGTACCAAAGAGGTAGTCTCAAAAAATATTCAGGAAAGATATCCATATAATCCTCCACTATCATTGGAAGCTATCTGAATGAAGAGTCTGTTGCACCTAGGCTATAATTTTCAACTAATGGGTGGTCGGTTGAAGATTCCTTCTCATAAGCCATACTCCTCAGCCATAAGATTCCTCTCTACCATAAAGAAGAATCTCATCCCATTTATACAAAGGCATGTAAATATATTGTGATGAAAATATATTTGGGAATTTTATAATGCATGTTTTTTTTGAATATTTTGTTGATATTTATTGATATAATTTCCCAACATTAATCTTATTTGGATGATTTAATGGAAAAATGTGTTTCGGTCTTGAATTTGGAAATTTCATGGAAATTCAATTTTTACCATTTTGATATCACTGCAGTATTTTTGTTAGAAAATTTTAGGCGTGGAAAATTTTGAATTGAAAAATTATAGTAATATTAAATTATAAAGTGGAATCATTTTTTATTTAGACCATGATAGGTGGATCTCACATTTGGAGGGCCGAAAATGGGAATTAATAAAGGGATGAACATAATTCGGCAGAATAAAACCCAATTCACTAAAGTGGACGCAAGTTCTTCATTAATACTTGAATTATGCCAAAATTTCGGGAGGAGGTAATGGAATTAGTTTTGATAATTTAATTAAACTGGAGTGACACTTAGCCTGCAGGGGAAGGTGGTCGAAAATGTGGGTTAATATGAAGTAATTTTTCGAGACCAAATGACACATGTACCATTTTAGGAATTTGAAACCCTAGCCCTCCAAAACTCAATTTAAAAGAGAATTTAAGTCTTTTAGAGGGTTTTTAGAGGATTTTTGAAGGTGTGGACGAAAGGGTGGCTCCTGCATACATCTCAAGCTTCTTATAAGAAGTAAGGATTTGTGAAAATATATCTTTCAAGAATGCTCTCCTCTCCAACCTTTACTTTGTGTTTCTTGGTTTTAATGATTGTAACTTGAAATTTTATTTAGAAAATATTCTATGTTATTCACTTTTCATATTCTAATTTTTCATCTTGAAGCAGTAAACTAATATTTTAAATGCGATTTTGTGCTTCCCTTTCAATCCATTGTTTATTCAAAACATCTCCCCAATGAAAACACTGCTCATGGAAGAGTGATTTAATTATAGTTGATATAATAACTTATCCATTAATTTATTTACATTAAATACATAAACATATATTAATTAATAAATTGTGTTTAGTAATTTGATTTAGAATTTATAAGGAACTTGATTGACTTTCACTTGACAGTGAGGTCATACTTGTGTAAATCGTGTGAGTGAAACATTAATCACAAAATCCAATCAACGTGAGATAGAATATTAGGGTTCAGGTATCATACCCAAAATCAATTAATTCCCCAATACATGTAATATATGATTCTTTAATTGTACATTGATCATAATATTAATTTTGGATCATAATCAAAGAAGGGTGCTACGATTGGATTTCCCGAAGTTGACTTGGGGATCATTTTTCCAATATTTACAGTCATGTTAATTTAAGTAGGGTTTGAGGGTTTACTAGTTTAGGGGATCACAACTGAACTAATTATAATCATATTGGATAATGATAAATAAATGATGAATGGGTAATATTAGATTGACTATGTTTTCTCATATTAGTGTTTTTAATGATGTTGTGTCCTTGATTGATTATTCTTCTTTGTATTTTTTTATTGTCTGAAAATAAAAACCAAACTCCCTAACCACAAAAGTTTTCATTTTTTTTGACTTATTTTAATGGGTTATTCATTCTTATTAAAGGTTATTAAATTCACTTCCAACTCAAGAGAATTAAGTATGTCATCCACTATGTTTCACTTAATAAAACCAAAAATATTATTTTGAGTGAATGTGTGACAATGCTCATAAAATTGGCATCACTATCATGGAGTAATGTATTTGATTCAACCTATTTAAGGTAAGTTTTTATTCTTTTTTTATTATTTTGTTTATTCTTTTCTCATACCATTTTTTTTGTATTCTTCCTTCAACACCTTTTATTTTTTGAACCATCAATTGAAACCTCATTTAATGATATTGTGGTCTGATACTTTTTTTTTCAATCTAATTGATGATACAATCCAAACCTAATGTTCATTTCGAACTAGAACTAAGGTTTAATGAAGAATTAGGTCTTGAATTAGACAATATATAAATTCAGGAAGTGTCCACATTCCCACATTTCATTATTTTCATCATTCTGATAGTAGTGACCCTAGTATCTCATATCAAAGAACATCTAATTTTAAAAAAATGAATGCAAAAAAAAGAACATGAGATAACCATTAGAGAGTTGGATTCACCATATGATAATTATCAACCTACGTGCATTAAATATGTAATAATTGAATCATACATTGAGCTAAAATCTGGGCTAATTCACCTTATCCAAAAATTTAATTGCCTCTCTGGTGAAGATCCAAATAGATATATAAATGAATTAAACACCTTTTTAAAAACATGTATACTAAGGAATTTCTATGGAGACCAATTAAAATTAAGGTAATTCCTATTCTCATTTGATGAAACTTAAAAGGATTGGATGTATTACCTACAACCTAAATATTTTACACATAGGAAGGATTTGAAACATCTTTTCAGATAGAGATTATTTCCACCATCAAGGAAAACCAAAATTGAAAAGGATATCTCTGGAATGAAGAAAGAATAAGGAGAGTTAATGTATACGTACTCTAAGCAGTTCAAGAAGTTTTGTTCAAGTTATCCAAATCACCATATTAGTGTAAAAATCTTCATCCAATACTTCTATGAAGGTCTCAATCACATGGGGAGGATCACGGTGGATGTGACATATTTAGGAGCATTATTTGACAAAATCTTGATGGATTCTCTAGAATCAATCGACAAGATGTCACAAAAATCTCAACAAATTTAGTTATTGAGGTACAATAGTAATAAGGGGAGTGCATAATTAAATTCCCTCTTCTCTTGAGAATCATTTAATTGATACAATATCATATGAGATAACCTATATGGTGATATTGATAAAATTGGCCCAAAAGGCTTCCTCCCTCACTCAAGTGATGATTTTTGGATTTTTTACTACACCAGACCATACAAAATATTGTTTCCAATAACTATAAGAGATAAAGGATTATGCAGAAGTGTTCCTAAAGATACTATTTCAACAACAACATGAACCCCCACAAAAAATTATGATTCCTTTGCACCAACATGCAATCAAGGATGAAAGGATCACTCATATATAAGGTATTGTTTTGAAAAAAAACAAAGGAAACCATTTAAAAAAACATCCAACAACCTCCAAATTACCAGTAGGGTTTTCAACAACTGAAAAGGGGATTTGAATCCCAAGCAACAACAAGTAAATATAAAGGGAATCCCCAACTCCAGGTAAATTCTAACATTGATTATCTTTTGAATCAAATTGTTCTTAATAAAAAAATAACCTGAAGAGTCAATTTATAGATACAAGGGAGATAAATATGTAGAAGAGATAAATTTACACCAACATCTATGAAATTGGAAACAATAACTATGGAAACATTCCCTCCAAACACACTCTTAATCCAAAGGAGAATGTTAGTGACATCACATTGAGGTGTGGGAAGAAAAAAAGTGAGAGAATTGTTCCTAGTAGTCCAACTGGATTCCCCCAACCAGAGGAGATTCCCCCATTATTACTGGTCATTGAGAGACAATAGGAGAAAGGAAAAGGTAAGATAAAAATTGATGATATTACTCATAAACCACTTCCATTTCCTAACTGAGTTGGGAAAATAAAAAATATGGATAAATAGGTAATGAAAAAAGTGATTTTGGGCACATTCAAGAACGTTAGGATAGACATCCCCCTTCTTAAGGCCATTAAGAAAATCCCAAGGTATTCCAAATTCTTAAAAGAACTTTACCAATTGAAGAGAGATTAAGGGAAATGAGAGGATAAATCTTGGAAATAATGGGTCATCAATCATGGCTCCAACTCATGCAATGCCAAAATAGTGAAATGATCTAAGTAAATTCACCATACCATGTAACATAGGGGAGTTACACTTTTTTGATGCTCTATGTGATTTGGGCACTTCAATAAATGTGATGACACAATATATCTTTTATTACTTATAGGTTTCTGAGTAGAAGCTAATAAGAGCATTGGTGTAGATGGTGAATAGAGAAACAACCTATCCAGTGGGAGTCCACGAGGAGATACTTGTTCAGGGTAAGAGATATGATCTTTACAATATATTTATACATTATTAACATGGAGTATGATCATGTAAGTTCTCATTCTCCAATTATATTTAGTAGGTCCTTCCTCAAAACATAAAAAATTATCATAAATGTACATGAGGGTACACTTTAAATGGAGTTTGGGGATGAATTTGTGATATTTAATGTTATGGACCCCACGAAGTACCCTTGACCGGACCATTATATTTCATTTTCCTCCCATTTTGAACTGAAAAGTAAAACCCCCATGTTATTTTATTTTCCAATTCTTAGAGAGATTATAAGCATTAGTTATAGTTTGATGTATAAGATAACTTCCACAACTTTTATAATGTAAAAACCTCTATTTAATGTGGAATTTATGTGGACTCATATTCTGATTTTGATCATGGTCACTCTGGTTATGAATTTGATGTTGAGTATGCTAATTGATTTGATGCATTATTATCTGATTTTGATAATCTCTATTCTAATAGTAATTCTCCTTTTGAAAATATTCTAGTTCATTCAATGTATCCATCCATATAGCACCCCCTTCATTGGAACTCAATCCATTTCCACTAAATCATTACTAATCAAAATTTTTGTGTGGTGAGATATTATGTAATATAATTTCTAATAATATCCTTTTTTAACATGAAGAAAAACTTTTGAATATTTTTAGGGATAAAATTTGGGAAATTAGGTGGACCTTGGATGATATATTTGGTATTATCCCATTAATATTAATTCATAATATTATTTTGGATGATGGATCTAAACTGATAAGGTAGACATAATAGATACTTAATACAACTCTTTTGGAATTTTTGAAAAAAGAAGTTGAAAAATTTCTTGAGGAAGTTATCATTTACCCCATTATAGATTCCAAGTGGGTGATCCCTATCTAGTTTTCCCCCAGAAAAGTGGTGTTACCATTTTTAGAAATGAGAGGGTGGAGTTAGTTCTAATTAGGATGAAAAAATGATGGCATGGGTGTATTGACTATAGGAAACTAAATCAATCCACTCCCAAGGACCATTTACCCTCTCATTTATTGATCAAATTCATGATAGACTTTCTGGTAGGATACACTATTTATTTTGATGTATAATCTAGTTTGATTTAGGCCCCTCTTACTCTGTAGGATCAAGATAAGACTATAATCACTTTTCTATTTGGTACATTTTCATACTAGAGGATGCCATTGGGACTTTTCAACACTCTGAGTACCTTCTAGAGATGCATGGTGTGTATTTTTTCTGATTTTCATGAGACCAGAATGAAGATATTTATGGATTATTTTATAGTATATGGATCTTCTGTTGATTAATTTCTCTTTAGTTTGGGAAAGATGTTGATTTTTTGTATTGAGAAGAATTTAGTCTTGAACTTTGAAAAGTTTCGTTTCATGGTAGAGCATGGAATTATATTAGTGAAGGTAACTTCAAAATGTAGAAATGCCTAAATGGATTAAAATACTTCTTTATTATACTTTTTATTATTTATGACCACTCCACTAGTCATACAACCCCCATGGAGGGATAATAATTTTATATTATGTGTGATGATTAAAACTTCACAGTTGGAGATGTTTTATCACAGAAGGTGATGGGACATTAGAATGTGATTTCCTATGATTTTAGGACATTGGATTTAGAACTATCAATCTATAAAACCAAGGAAAATGAGTTAATTTCCATCATATTTGATTAAGATAAATTTTATTCATATTTATTTGGCTCTAAAGTAGTTGTTTCTTTATACCATACAACTCTAAGGTACCTGAAGTAAGATACAAATCACATACTTATCCAATGGATGCATCTACTTTAAGAATTTAATATAGAGATAAAAAAGAAGACGAGGTTAAGGGAAGTTGGTGGTAGAACACATGAGTAGGATTACTCACAAACTAGAGAATAACACATTGGACCAGGTACCACTTCGAGACACATTTCCCAATGAACATATTTATCCACTATCAAGTACTCATCCTTGATATGATGATTCAGTTAACTAAATTTTTTTTCCTATAAAATTCTTGAAAATTTAAGGAAACATCAAGCCCAAGGATTAAAGAGTGAGTCTATATTTTATGTACAGGATGATCCATACCTCTGGTGTATGTGTATTGATCAAGTTATAAGGGGGCATGTTCTTAATCCTGAGTTTGATACTATTCTTTATTTATTCCATATAATTTCATGTGAAGGACACTATAGACCCCAATTAATAGCTAGGAAAATCTTACACATTGGATTATATTGGACTAGCATATTCAATTATGCTCATTTGTTTTTTAAGTCATGCTCACGTTAATAACACACTAGAAAGATTTCTAGGAGACATGAGATGTCTCAACAGACCACATTATTATGTGATATTTTTTTATGTATGAGGCATTAATTTTATGGGTCATTTTCCTAGTTCATTTGTGTTTTTTTATATTTTGGTTTTTGTTGATTATGTTAACAAATGGTTGGAGGCCAAGGCCACTAAGAGTGATGATTCTTGTATTTTAGTCAATTTTGTCAAGGAAGATATTTTTTTCAGGTTTATTGTACCTAAGGCCATTTTTAGTGACCAAGGGACACCATTTTTCATTTGTAATTTGGATTCCATCCTTATAATGTATGGGATGTCACACAAAACATCAACACCATACCACCCCAGACAAATGGATAGGCTAAGGTTTCAAATTGGGAGTTGAAACAAATTTTTGAGAAAACCATGCAATTGAATAGGAAGGATTAGAGAAAGTGATTGGATGATGAAATATGGGATTACAGGATAGAATAAAAGACTCCCATAGGTATGTCCCCATTTCAGATTATTTTTGGTAAATCCTGTCATCTCATTGAGGAGGTCGAGAATCAGGAATATTGGGCTATAAAGAAGTGAAACATGGATTTATCCCAAGATGGAGATAAAAGGAAGCTGAAAATTCAAGAGGTTGTAGATATTATATTGTCAAAATATGAGAACTCAATGATCTATAAAGAAATTTCAAAAGTATCTCATGATAAAATGATCTAATAGGGGGTTTCTTATAGGAGACGAATTACTTCTCTACAGTTTTCAGTTGATGTTGATGCTTGATAATTTTCATTCTAGATGGTTTGTCCCTTATTTTGTATCGCACGTTTTTTCCTTATAGTGATTTGGATATCACTCAAAAGGAAACATAAATGAGCATTACTATTAATGGAAAATGGTTGAAGCAAAAGTTTGAGAGATTCCCAACACAGGCAGTTGATACCATCACACTACATGAGTCTGTAATCACATGAAAAAATTAGGTTGTCCCTTACCCTCTCACTTTTATATTATTTTTCATAATTCTAATAATTCATTTCATGAGGCATATTATCACTTCAGAGAGTCACATTGAGTATAATGAACAATTTTAGGTGTGGCAGAGGGGATGAAATTTTGGGTAGATTCCTTAAGATTTTTCATTTTATGTGCTTCCTATTTTAATTGATATTATTTAAAAAAAACAAAAAAAAAAATCATTTCACATTCCCATTACATACATGGAACTGACTAATATTTAATGTTTGATTTTTAAAATGTCATGGGAAGCAGGTTAAGTATGTACAAGTTTTCATCTTTGGTTATCAATTTTTTGTGAATATATAAGTTGGTCAATGATATGTTTGATTCTGTCTTCATGAATCCTTTGAGAATTTTGATATCATTAATTGTGGGACAACTGTGGGAAATTTTTTCATTTAATCTCTCCATTCACATCACACACAATCACGACTTGTGAGTTTATCTCACCCAATTGAAGGAAAAGTCAGGGTAAGAAATCCTTTTCATCTTATAGCATGGAATATCCACATGTTCATTACACTTTTGATAATTTCTAATGGTGTACCAGATTTACCTACACATGTGTACCTATTATATAACTTTTTTATGCCCTCAAAACACAAAAAAAATAAAAAATAAAAAATAAAAAATAAAAAATAAAAAATTCAAAAAAAATCAACAAATATGGGAGTGAAGAAATGTATAACATGTGGGGATATTTAGGTCGGAATATTAAGGTTTGATTTCGAGGAATGCATAAATGAGTGGGTTTTGGAATTTGATTACAAATGATGTTGAAAAAGTTCATTGGAATAAAATCTAGTAAGAAGAAAATATTTTCATGGCCTGAATATACTAGATAAAGGGTGGAGATACAAGATCGAAATGATTAAAACCCACAAATATGGGGAATTTTTGGCACAAATGACTGATACGATGTTTTCACTTAATTGGTGTAATTGATATCATTGAATTTTTTATACAATTTTAGAGACATTTAATTATGTATTTGTTGAGATTTAATTATTTTATGTAAATCATTATATTCTCACATTGCCATCATGGAATGAGAAATTACAACATGCATTATTTTTTGGATCAGATGATATGTGTGTTTTCCTGGGAATGAAAAATGGTGAGTATGGGGGAGTTGATAATACATGTTCTTATTGAATATATTTTTTATATTTATTGATATAATATCCCCAAGGTAATCTTATTTAGATTATTTAATGAAAAAATGTGCTTTGGGACTGAATTTTGAAATTTCATGGAAATTCTATTTTTACCATTTTAATATAATCACATTATTTTTGTCATACATTTTCTATATGGTGACTTTTGACATGAAATTTTTTAGTAATATTAAAATAAAAATTGGGTAAATTTTCTATTCAGACCAAGATTTTTTGATATCACATTTATAGGGATGAAATTAGGAATTAATGAAGGGATGGCCAAAATTTATCAGAATGGAGCCCATCTTACTAAAGAATACATAACATCTTCATTAACAATTGTATTTGGAAGAAATATTTTGAAGATTGAAAGGACTGAATTTTGATAATTTCATTAAACTGGAGTGAAACGTTTTTCTCAAGGGAAGGTTGCCTAAAATGAGGGTCAATATGATGTAATTTTTAGAGATAAAATTAAGCATGTAATATTTTTGGAATTTGAAACCCTATCCCTCAAAAACTCAATTTATAGGACATTTTAAAACATTGGGAGGGTTGGGTGAGGATTTTGGATGTTGTGGAAGAATGTGTGTATCTGGGATACATCTAAAACCTCTTCGAAGAAGTAAGGCTCTTAGAATAGATCTCTTCCACGAAGTCTATCTTCTCCATCTATACTTTGTGTTTAGTTTTTTTCACACTCGTAACATGAAATTTTATTCATTTAATCATATATTTTATTCTATTTTCATATTATAATATTCCTTCTTGGTGATGGAATATATGAGTGTAGATAATATTGGGTATTTCCCTTTCAATCCATTACTTATGAAAAATGTCTCCACGATGACAACTCCACCCATGAAAGAGTGATTTCATTCATAGTTGATCTAATCACTAATATCTTCATTTATTTACTTTGAATCAATAAAAATATTTTAAATAATAAATTATAATCAATTAACTAAGTTTGAATTTATAAGGAACTCGATCGGCTTGCACTTGACCACAAGGCCAGACTTAAGTAAATCATGTGAGTGAAAATTTAATAGAAAAATCCAATGAACTTGGAATAGAATTTTAGGGTTCAAGTCTCATACCAAAAATAAATTTATTTTCACCTATAGGAAGAATATGCTGAACTAATTTTCCATTGACCATAAGTTGGATTTTTCATCACAATCAAAGCAGGGTGCTACAATTGGATGTGCCAAAGTTGGCCAAGGGTTCATATGGCCTAATTTTCCTATATTTGTGGTCATGATAATTTCTATAGGGTTAGAATGTTGAAAATGTTAGGGTATTATACTTTAATGAATTATAATCATATGGGATAATGATAAAGGAATGGTGAGTGTCATATATTAGATCGACTGTGTCTTCTCATATTAGTGTTTTTAAAGAAGGTGTTCCCTTGATTATTTCTTCTCATTTGCTTGTTTGGATTATTTTATAGAAATCACAACAAAAAACCCCCATATTTTTCATTTGTTTTAACTTATTTTCATGGTTTATTTAAGACTATTAAGGATTATTTAATTCACTTCCTCCTCAAGAGAACAATATAGGTCATCCAGTGTGGTGTACTTTTTAAAAGAACAAATATTTTTTGACAGCGTGTGAGACAATGATCATCATAATGCACTATGAATGACAGTACTCCATACCCAAGATGACATCATGAGATTTTATCACAATGTCCAAGAGGTCCCATGAGATACTATCTCCCCCTAGAGTCAAGTCACACTACTAGTAGAAAAGTGTGATCTCTAACACTTCCATAATAGGATTCTCTAAGCATAATGGTTACCCTGAAATCCCCACAATAATATCAAAGTATCAAATAAGGGATGTATGAAGGAATGAGTGACCCATGACTACATCTACTAAAACTATAGAATAACTAGAGAATTCATGGTCTATACCATGGATCACTATAAGCCTTCGGGTCGTAAGGCTCTACTACCCGAAGCTATCCATCCACATTCCCACAACCAGGGTTCACATATGAAACCTTAGAACTACAAAAGAAATAAAAAAACTCAAAGTATCTCAACCACCATACCTCAAGAATATATTTTTTTGGATCACAATGAATCACCCACTTGAAATTATATCACATCATAGAGAATGCAACTTGGTGGGGGAGCCATCCATTTTCCATGAATGATTATAGACACAACACAAATTATCAACAAAAGAACCCATCAATTCCCATCATTTCCTTGAATACATATAGGTATTCGAAACACCACCTCACCCGAGAGGTCCCACACAAGGTAATAAAATGAAGCCACTACCTCTAGAAAAACCTTGATTACCCATGAGGTCGCTGAAAAGTACTCCTCACTAAAGATATTCTCATCTCTATCCCAAGAGAGGGTAACCTCATCATGGATTTGGATAACTAGACTGCAGTAGTTCTATGATACTCTACAAAGAAGTTTGGTTGTGACTGAAACAATATTATTATCCAGGGTTCAAAAACCAGAAAATCTGAACACCTACATCGAGATAATCATCCACTGCATGGGGGTCTATCTTATCATGAAACCTAAGTACCCACTACCATTGGAACTCAGGTAATATTATAATCCTACATGTATCATTGACTTGAATTTATAGAGATATCAAGTGTCTAGTATTTTATTAATCATCCATCTGATCCACCAGAGGTGGATCCATGTATATCTCAAAAGGAGGAAGCATTAATCTGCGAACATTTGATGGAAACACCTCATTAATGGGTCCCTGAACTAAGGATTTGTCATTAAACCAGAACATGTTATGATACAATATTGGTATCCTAGATATCTTTCATCATAGAGTTATTTTTAATGTTAACAATACATACCAAAACCAAATTGAATATCTAGAGAGATTACTCAATAAGGACCTGACCATTGAAAGAACCAATCCTATATAAAAAATATACAATTTTTTTAATGCAATCAATGCCTCAACATTTCTACTTGAAAAATTGGTAGTCATAGTCTTGATGAATTAATATGTCATCCACAACACCATCATTGGGTTCCCTATCTCGAGATACAAACTCAAGACACTCATACCTCATTGCCTTAATATTCATAGGAAGACCTGAAAAAAAGTATATCTCCAAACATCAACCCAAGGGAAAGACCACCTCTAATACCACTCTGTCATGACCCGACCCACTAGGGATGTACTGGTTAGTGGTAAGTTCAATGTGAAACCTGAATTCTATCTCCAATAGACTAGGGGATAGTGACAAGCATCAAGTAATAATGATACAAGAATGAGATGGATTATCCTAAAAACCTATACACTCACTCAAAACTAGCTCCATGAAAATTATAGAGATATAATAAAAATATATAAATATATAGAGTTCAAACCATCCATGAAACAACCAATATAAAATAAGTCTAAGTAAAATAAAAAAATATGAAAAGTATAATGGGAAAAAATACACATCCAACTAGAAACAAGGTACCATCTAGACAATAACTGGAAAAGGGAAATAATGAAGAGATTTTGACTCAAAATCTCAACGGTTCACCAGTGAACATGATCAAAACTTAGAACCACTATACTCCACTAAAACTAGATCGACCAAGGTATTATATGAAATCTATTTAATCATTATGAGACACCACACACATAGTAAAATCCCATTCATGGGTGAGTATATACATAACCAATAGAATGACCTAAAAAAAATAAGGGGAATAAATAGAAATAAAAAATTCAGCTAAACCCATAATAATGAGGGTAAATGAAACCTAAAAAACGACATTCTCAAATAAAAGGGGGGGGGATATCAATCATCTAAGACATATAATAATGAAGTGTCTCCCCATATCTCTAAAGGTCCTATCACTAATGTAAAATAACCCATGTAACCAAATAACATACAGAGTGGAGGGCCCACTCCTTGCTACTACATGTCAAAACCAAGGAAGAACTATCTACTATCTATGAACCTCAGGTAACAACTTATGAATTTGTATGCCCCTCACCTCGCTACTACATAGCACAACCGAGGGAGATGTACTCCAATATAGGGACCACACACTGCCAGAGATCAATGACGAGGAGTCTACATTGAAGAGAGAGGACTTGTGGCCTCTATAATGTGGTGGAGTTTCATTTCTAAATATATTATGTATATGGGGGACTACCACCTAGAGAGAACTGGTTATACCGACCACAGTAACTCTCCGATGATCACACCCATTTACTACTACTAGAAAAGTGTCATTGAGAGAAGTATACCGCTAGCATCACCTCACATATTATATATACTACCAAAACAGAGTCTTGCATCATGTCTTACATGGAATACTACTCAGGATAGGCTAATCATAATACCAAATTAAAGTATTGAAGAGGGAGATACACAAGGTAGAATTATTAGAGATAAGTACACAATATGTATATATGGTCACATGATGTGTGACCTCTCCTCGACACTTGGGCATGTCCTATCCTACACGTGGATTAACTAAACATATGAATATACATGGAGTGTACATGGATTACACATTGTTCCATGGTATCCTAACATATTCCCATGTCCTCTTTGTTTGTTAACATGTACATTGGATAGTGCTTGTGTACTATGTTCATGTTTGGGTACTCTTTCCTTGTCTGGGTACTCTGGTAATGTCCATGCCTATGTACATGGCCATGCCAGTATCCCTAAATGTGACCATTCCCATGTACCCTAGGGCTACATATGAAGCCACCACCATCAGATCACATAGTATGTGGTGGTCCCACATGGCATGTGATATTTAATTTTCCCTAAATCCCTGGCTACCACAACAAGGTACTACAATACATGTGTTCTTCTGAAGTACACATTGTATATTTTTTCATTTTATAGATTCCACCATGTGGATACCATATCCATCTCTTCCACCTCTTCCTCCATTGATTGAATCACCTGCAACATCTAAAATTGAAGGGGGATCCTTCGATAATCCATTCTTGGCCTCCGATGAGTGGAAATCAAATCTCTAATCACATACTAGGTAATATTTTTTTTATATCATTTACACTAGGTGAATAGATCTATGAATATATATTCCTCATTACTCAAGAAAAATAGATCCATCTAAAAAAATTCTTTCATATTTTTTCACACATCTAGCATGAATTTGGGGGTTCAATTGTGCTTGAATTCGACCCAACAATGTCGAATTGGGACCCCATGGATCAATAAATTATAAGGAAAATAATAGTGGGGGAAAATAATATTAATAATGTGAAACCATCATTGTATGATAAAATATTTACCAATTATTATATAATTTTTGAAACCATAGGTGGAATCAAGGTGCAAAAAAAATTACATAAACCATTTTAATATTATTAACAAAACTAACCTAATGCGATGAATGAGGAATGAATAAAATAACCAAATATAAAATACATGCATAAAAAATCATTCAATGGGTCAAAATCAATGAAATAATATGAGATAACTCAAGAATAGATTGATCGTTGGTGAATAATGCATCTTCAAAAAAGAAGAATATGATCCTAATGTGTTCATCATCTATCTTATGTCTCCCCTTGACCATTAATTTTTTGATCCTCATTCCTGATATGCCAACATCAATTATCTCCTCCTCCAATCTTATATTCAAATTTTATGTGGATATTCCTAAAAATTAATTTTAAGGAAGTAATTGTAGATGTGGGTTAGGGTTTTTTTGAATTTAAGTAAATTATTTATATAACTAAATTAATTACATAATGCATCCACCAATGGTCTCCCTTAACCAAACCCCTGATAAGAACAATATTTAAATCACACCTAGGTTAAAAACTATTTTATGGAAATAACCATGATATAGGATTTACCATATTAGGTACCAATCAATGGGAAAATAATTTATTTAAAAAATATATGTGCACATGATATAACATGTATATTTGTTTTGAATATATTAATTTCTGCATACCATGACATCAAAACACAGTGTCGACATTGGGAAAAAAATAAGGAGATATATATAGAAATATTAAAAGGATCAAAATACAAAAACCTGATTTGTAACACACACATATCATTTTAGAAATTATAAGTGAGTTTAAACCTACCATGAAGATGGTAATGGAAAATGAAAACTCATAATCCCCAGAGGTGGTGAACTGACATAATACAGACAATGTTTTATTTTTTAGAATAATAGGAGAGGAGAAGATGATGTATAATAGATATTTCATTAACATAACAAAATTAAAGAACATATATGATATTAGATTTATTATTCTATGTTTAATGAATTTTTTTGGAGGATAAGGAGGAAGAGAAAAATAAAAGACTCGGTTGAGGATATCACCTTCTCCTTTGGATGTCTCCAATAGGGATTCCACTTAAAGTAGAATGGATCGGTCTTTTAATGACACCAGTAGCACAAGTATATAGAGTAGAGTATTGGGAGGAGAAATGGGTAAACTTTTGAAAATCTACAAGGTTTATAATGTTTTAGGAGAAGTGGTTGTGAGATGTGGTATTTATAATGTGAGGAGAGGTGTGTTTTTAGATCTTTTATTCATTAGTTTATTATTTTGGTTCAACACTATAAAAGTATTGATCTTTGTAACTATATTCATTAAATAGTTCATATTTGTTTTGAAATAATGGGTTCTTAAATTATCCATTACTGAAATATTCATGCATTTATCTTATAATGTAAAATATCAAATTTTGTCTTATTTCAGATTCACCAAAAACTCGACTATTCTTGAAACATATGAAAAGTTCACCCTATCCATTTTTCAATTTCGGGATTCCAAAAATGAAATCTATTTTATGTAATTTATTTTATAAATATGAGAAATTTAATTTTAATATAAAATCCTCATTTATTCAAAAAAATATTATTTTTAATTTTATGTTTAATTTTTTGACCCTTTGAAACATTACTTATGGCCCCATAAAATTTTATTATCATTATAATAAAACATAATATTATTTTATTAATCAATTTTATTAAAATAAAATTTCTTTTAAAACATTATATTTTTTATAAAATCTCAATTAAAACACTTTTATTTATAAAAATAAAAACACTTAGTTTATAAATTTTAAAACATTTATTTACTTGTACCATGGATTAAATTTATAATTTTTTTTTATTTTATAGGATAAAAAATAATTATTTTACACATTAATAGGTGATGTTTCTATTAAAATGGCAGGTTAATATTCATAAATTTCATATTACTATTCCAACAGTCAAATTACAATTCTCATGACTAGATTAATATTATAATGGTTAGATTTTTAATGGTAATATGGATTACCTATATTATTTAAATACCTTATATTTAATTCATTATTAATTAAATTATATTTTCTCCTTGTTTTATATTTTCATTTTCAAAATTTATATTTCATAACTGGCACTCTCCTTCATCTGTACAATGTTGTTTGTGAGTGAGAATATTCAGGAGGATCGAGTTGTTCCAAATTTTCCAATTATTATTACCTTATTTTATATTTTTTATCCCATTGTAATACATTCAATTATTATGAACATATTTATTCTCTAAATGAAATGTTCAAATTATTATAATAAAATCTTATTGGTTTTATCTTGTAGTGTTTTTGCTTTTATAAATAGTAAACATTTATATAATCAGAAGCAAAACTCATTTGATAAAATTATAGGTCGTTATAAGGGTCACCACCTATGTACAAAACAACCACCATATCCTATAACCATTTTTGATTAAAAACATTTAGAACTCTAGGATTGAAGTATAAGAGGAACCATACCCAAAAAGTTTAGGACATGATCAAATCATGAAAGAAGATTTTCTATAGATAATGGTCTTGGTCCAAGCACTACATATAAGACAAATACTTGAATTTAGATGTTGATTATATTTATGGTCATCAAAACTTCATTAGTTAATGCCAAATACCATAGATTCGATTGGTACATTGATGATCTAATTGATTTTGATCCTGGAGAAGAGGATAGAATTAGTCATGATCAAAAAATAAGTTATCGGATTGGTTTTTTTGGATTGAACATGCATTCCAAAATCAAATAGAAAAATTTTAAGTTGGAAGGATATCCATAATCCACAGAGAGAAGATCCTATGGTATTCTCTATCAAAAGAATAATGAGGGTTTAAAAAGGGGCTATAAAATCGTGTTTTAAGAAAATTATCTATAGAACAATAATTCTTTATAGGTTTTTCATGAACCCATAAAAGAGATAGTTTCTTCTATGAAGCATTACTTCTGCCCAAGAGCCTCAAAAATTTATCTTGTAGGAATGCTATAATTTTAAAACAAACAACACACCCACTATCCTAGGCCCGACTCGGTTCCATCCTTCAGAACATTTCTATCCCACCTATAAACACTTAAATACAATCTCAAAATGCTATAAATAAGTTGAAAATAGGGGTAACTAAAATATAGATATATTAAATATGCCCTTATTACATCTTATAAATATTGCGAATTGTCACCAGATGTTTTATTAGGAAATTTTGGCCACTATAACTAAATGTATTTCTCCCAATCCTATGATTCTTCCTGATAGTGCCCAAAATACCATATAACTTGTATAAGAGGAAAAATATTTCCTCAAAATACCTTCTCATATAGATCCACTATCATAATATGTTGATCCAAAAAATATACATCTTACACCAACTCCACATACTTGTGATTGAGCACATGAATTGGATTGGGATCATACTTTTGAAGCTATTTCACATGGAATATATTGCATACCTTGATACCAGGAAGGAAGGTCTAATAGATGGGCCACCAATCCAATAATATTGATGATTTTGAATGTCTCAATTCCAATTTCTGTTACATATAAATACATTTATGACCTAAATGAGGGGATACCCACAAGAAGACCTTGTCTTCCACTTTGAACAACATGGGTAATCTACTTCATCCATCATATTACCAAAACCAATTTTAATCCCTAACACAACATTTCCAAATAAAATACAATCAATCTAGGGTCTCATGAACCATACACAACCTAAGAAAAAATGACTCACATTCCTCATAATAATAGAGAGGAAGTAATATTAAAACCCATACATAACCTCAAACAAATTCATCTAAATCAAATATTGAAAGATTATATAATAGTCAAATGCCACTAAATATAATTAACCTCACCAATAACCTTTATTATATAGAATAAATTCTTGAATAATATTATGTAGGGTTTGTATTATTCTCAATGGATACCTCCCAATATAAGTATGGAAGGTTGTACTTAGTTTCAGCAGAGTTCCCATCAACTTCCATAGTCCCCACCAAAACCATGAGGAAAAAAGTGTCTCTGTTAGATACCATACTCGATGGTAATCTATAAATATGAATGATATCTTGAACATAGACCTTTTCTAGTTCAAAAACTAAGTTCATATCTCGGATCGGTATGATGTGATCCACCTTGGTTAACTGATCCACTACTTCCCAAATGATTTATTGACCTCTCAGGGTACTTGGAAACGCTATCACATAGTCTATCATCACCTTATCCTACTTCCTCACAAGCATTGTAAGTGGACATAGTAACCCTCCTAGTCTCTAATTCAAGGAATTAATTCATTGGGAAGTCATACAATGTGATACAAAACATGTGATGCCTCTTTTCCTTTAGAGCCACCAGAACTACCATTTAACCTAATGATACATCATTTACAACATTAGGTGTACTTCCCACTGTGAATCATGTGAGGCTATCATTAGTTTCTATCACAAGATAGAAGGAACCATCACACCGATACAAACCATAAGTACTCCTCATTTTTCTAAATACCTCCCCAAAATGGAATCATTTTCTTTTATATTACCATGTATCATAACACAATCCGAAATAGTCTTCTGACTTGAATTCACTCATTCCACCAACAAGGGTGTTATAACTAAGGGTTTACACATCATTTACCCTCGATCCTCTACTATTCCAATCTTCTATTCCTCTAACAAGTCCATGAGCTTCCACCCTACCTCTAACATTTTCTCGAAAACATCATATGTCTCCCTAATCAATGAATCAACTACCACATTTCCCTTCCCAATAGCATACTGCATCTTGAAGTTGAACATATTCAAGTACTATACCCAATGAATCAGATGAATATTCACATCATGTTTGTAGAAAATGCACTGTTGAATCTTGTGGTCCATATAGATGAGAAATAACCCTATGAGGAGGTAATGTCTCTAAAATTTAAATTCAGGAACCAATATTTCCATATCCAAGACATGATTTGTTTATTTACACTCATGGATTCACAACTAGAGTGACCCATAAGTGACTACCTTACCACCTTTGATTATAGCATCACCCATGCCAACACCATATGCATCACAATACACTGCATAAGAAACTCTATGGTTAAGAATAAGTAGGATCAGATATGATTTCAACCTTTTCTTTTTCTCTAAGAAGGCCTCTTTACACTAATATATCCACCAAAAATCTAATCCCTTCATGGTGAGAGCTGTCATAGGCGATTCCAGGTGAGAAAAGTCCTAAATGAACCTCTAGTAGTGCCTAACCAACCTTAGAAAACACTGAATCTAAAAAATGTTCCTTACCTCTACCTAAGAAATAACTGCATCAACCTTCGTTGGATAAAATGATATCCCCAATTACAAAACCAGGTTTCCAAGAAAGAAAACCACATGTATCTAAAAGTGACACATCTAATAATACATTTATATCATATGTTCTCTAATAATACTTAATATGATCTACAAGTGTGTAGCATGTCGTTACAAAAACATTGAATATATTAGGGTGTCATTGACGAGAACAACAATTCAGGAATACATATATTGGTGAAATTTATTATTCATGAGATCCATGAATACTATCAAATAATTCATCAATATAAAATGAATAATAAGATACTCATACAACCCATACCTTCTCCTAAACACAATCTTTTGGATGTCATCCTCTCTAAACTGAAGCTGATGGTATCCAAAATGAAGATCAATCTTTGAAAACCACTAGGATACGCTCAATTTATCAAATGGGTAATCAATTATTGGAAATGGTTACCTATTATCATTATGATCTGATTCTACTTCTGGTATCCCACACAAAGTTTAATACTACCATCCTTCTTCTTGGAGAACAACACTAAAGAAAACCATGAGGAAGTTATTGTTCTGATGAAGCCTTTAGGTTCTAGATCATCAATATATACCTTGATATTTTAAAACTCTTATGGTGCCCTGTGTTATGGTTGAATAGATATTAGGAGTGGAACTAGCACAATATTGATCTCAAATTAAACTCCCATATGTGGAGGAAACCCTCAGAAATCCTTTGGAGAGACATCTTAGTATATGTTTACCACTAGAAGAAAATAAAATGGATAGTTTATCTAATCAACTGAAAGGATTATAATTTCCACATGTGTTGGAAAGGAAACTGTATGGTGACATTATTGAACCAAACTACCTACCTCAAAGTCCCATTCATTGGATAACATGAACTTTTCCCCCTTAGGTGATGGGAAGGTCTCTTATCTCTAATAACAATCAATAAGTGCATGGAAACTGGTCGACCAGTTCATAAAGAGGATCACATTGAAATGAGTAATATATAGAATTATAAAAACATAAAAATTATAAAATCCAATAACAAAAATTGTAAAATTTTTATAGATATGAATACTATCTACTTTTCTTCATAGGGGTGTATCAATAGATAGAAAATAATATAAGTATTTAACTGGTACGTCTAACCGAACAACCACTTTAGTAGATATGAATTAATGGAATACTCTTGTGTCAAAAAAATAAATAGATACAATATAAGAGATAAATACAATACCTAAAACTATGTAAGTACCCTCTCCACTACCAAATAATTCATGTTTAACCACATATTCCCTACCAGTGACCACTCCATGGTGCCCTAGAGACTCATGAGTCACTTGGTTTACCGACCCTTGGTCTACACAAGCTGCTGAGGTCATGTACCCACATTATCCCCCAATTTAGATATGGGGAATCATGAGTCATTGGATGTGAACTAATTCATATGATAATTCTTTCCACACAAATAATTTTTTTTAAGAAAAACTTGATAGAACTTGATAAAGTTTCATTTCCTCTAAATATTATAACACCTAGAAGATCCATTACCTATAAAAGGATTCAAAGAAGCTTAGTTATGCTCTAACAACCAACCACCACCTTTGAGTATATCATCTGACTTACTCTTCTTGATCAAATAATTAGGAACACGAGTTACACTAGAGAAGGAACCTACCAGTCCAATAATAGAAGTAAGAACACCAATAACACTATCTTCCTTGATTCCCTTCTCTATCAAAAATGCATTATGTATAAATAAAACATATAAAATTAGATAAAAGTTCATAACCTATCATTTCAAATTTTTGAGAAGGCTAATATCAAACTCTTTAGATTTCTACACTGCATTTCATGGAAATGTAGAGAAAATTGAATCAACTTTGTGGAACATGCTAAATATGAAGACATCATAATCTACCCTATATGGAGCTCCATGAATTCCTAAGAATGACCTAGTTTCAATTCATCAAGGAATAAATCATCTAAGAACATGTTTTTGAAGGTCACCTTTTTCATCCCTTATCATCTATCATCTTGAAACATAACATCCTGCCATTTTCCAATTAATACTTAAAGATTAAAAGATGTAAGCTTAACTCTCCAATCATATAAGGTCTATTCCAATTTGAAAGTAATATCCATGAATCGTATCTATTCCTATAAGTTAGAGGGATTACAATAACATAAAATCATGGGTGGTGTTGGAGATATAAGTTACACAAAAATTCATCCATCATCAGCCTTCTCTGTGGTCTCTTCCACCCTAAACAGGTAAAAACCAAAAGATTCCTCTTTAGACTGGTTTGATTGCTTTACCAGATAAAGAAATTAATGGATCATTCTCAGTTTCATATTCCTAAAAAATATTCATTGTAACTGGGCGTGTTAGAACTATATGTGGGAACATCTTTTGAAATTATAAAATAACTTTAGAAAAAATCTACAGCTTAAAAAAGGACTATAAAAATAAGTCTATTAATAATTCACTGGAACACCTAAGGGATTATAAGAAAGTTAAACCTAAGAGGCTTCCAAAAATAAAAATACATACCCCCTAAGAACTTCCCAAAACACAAGTCAAGCCTTTGGTACCTTCACATTAGTCACATACACATATACAAACTCAAGCATGGAATATCCAAGATTAAATTAAGAATGCGAGAAACAATGAACCAAAAAGAAATATCATAATTTCAGTAGGCATGCAATTATTTGTGAGATATTTAATAAAAGAAACATGTATATATAATAGTATCCTATATTCCGAAAAATGATGCATGAACTCATACCAAATCCCATAAATGTTTATACCAACATCATGTGTATCACCCAAGGGGAATTAAAAAAAATTATAACATCAAACAATAATAACCTAAATCCTACGTTCATATAAGCTCATAGGTGCACTATACCGTTTTCAGAAGAAATGGACATAGTTACCCTCTCGAGTCCCACCCATATTATCTCATTTCTTGTAAAGTCCCAGAATTTCCGTGGATTTTTTTTAAATACATGGGAATTTTACGAGTCCGCAGTTTCTGAAGACGCCTGATTTCGAGGCCCGGTGTGCCCGAAATCAATTTCTAATGTTTTTTTCTGGTACGTTCAGTAAACGTACGTGCGGGATTTTATATCTTTTGAAACAGTGCTCAGAATTGAAATACAAGGGCACCGTTGAACTTGAATAACTGATATTTACTTAAGGAGACCTTCATCGCAGTTGTGTTTTATAGAGTTTGGAAGTTAGTTTTCGGGGGTTTTTATTTAAACTGAATAAAAATATGTGTTAACCATATTTTTATTTGAGGTGGTAGTTAGAACTTCTAAGGGGAGGTTAGTGGAGGGGCCCACCCACCCATAACCTCCCTTGGGAGGATGTTATAAGGTGGGGCCCACACAAACATCAAACCCCCTTAACCCCCTTTAACCCTTGGAACTCCCAATTTAATTTTGAACCTTCCATCTTCCCATGTAATGGCGCCAACACACCTAAAGATTAATTAATGTCTCAATTAATTAATCGATTTGAAATCTTTTGAAATTATTGAAAGCAATAAAATAATAGACAAAGCCTATTATTTTATTTTGTTTGGTTGGAAACATTCATTTGGGGGTGGAACCTTGAGAGGACTTGGGAGATTCTTGGAGAACAACATCCTCTCCAACGAAGAACGACATCCTCTCCAATGAAGAACGACATCCTCTCTGACAATGAATGAGGAAGACGCTCGAGCCAGAATCGGTGGCGTGTGACAGGCGCAACGTATGACGACGTCTTTGAATTCTTTTCCCTTGCCTTTGACAATGTTCATCGAAACAAGGTATGGGGATTTGATTATTTTAATGTATGGATTTTAACCTCGTTCCTCGTAGTTTATTTGGGTTTGATGATGGAAACTTGTTATCACATAATGCGGAGGGCATGGGATGAACAAACACGGCCCAACATCCCTCCGATTGGTTCTTGATTGGTTGATGATGGAGGCAGAGCCGGAAGGGCGCGGTGTCGACACACCGCACCGGAGAAGAACCGCGGCCATGCGGGCCGCGTCGAACGAAAGAGGCACGAGACCGTCGTGCCAAGCCGAAGAAAGGGGGCTGCGGCCATGCTGGCTGTGAAAAACAAAGATGGTGTGGCGATGTCGCACTGCCCCGAGGAAGGCCCACGACTGGGCCGCCCCTCGGCCGGGCCGCCACGGCCGGGCAACCCCACGGCTGAGTCGCCCCTCAGCCGGGCAGCCACGTCCGGGTAGCCCCATGACCGTGTAGCCCCACGGTCGGGCTGACCCCAGGCCGGGCCACCCCACGGTCGGACCACCTCGGCCGCGCCACCCCTCGGGCCGGGCTGCCCTTAGGTAGGTCCATGCCTTCGGGTCGGGCCGCGCTTTCGGGCCTGGCCGACCACTCGGGTTGGGCCACACCCACGGACCGAGTCGAACCCTCAGACTGGGTCGGACCTCGGTTCAGAACGAGTCTAACCCTCAGACTGGGTCGGACCTCGGTTCAGACCGAGTCGGGCCGGGTCGCTCTGACTGGGTCATATCAGACTCAGACTCGCTATAGCTAGTTATCACCTTTTTGCCCCTATTCTGGGCTTCGGGTGTCCGATTGATGAACCGCATGTGGCAATAAAATTCTTGGAGTGAGGCAATTATTCTGAAATACCCCGCTTGATGTTTGGATGCAGTTGGGGTATGGTCGTCTTGGTTTTATCCTAAAAACCAACCAGGCCCCTGGAACAGATATGCCAATAACTGACAGACCAGACGTTCGATTGATGTGCCGTCTATCGCGTTGTGTTCCTTATGATGAGATGGAACTACAAGATACACCAACTAAAGAGTTTATGGAAATTGATGTATCAACTCTTGGCTTGAGGAGTGGACCCTCCTGGAATCGAGCGTGCTGTGTGCGGGAACCCTAGGGCTGGCTTCGACTGAGATGACAGAATCATCCATGGGTTCGACAGTGGTGAATACTGTACCAGGATCCTCCGTGGGTTCGATAGCGATGACTTCTGTACCAGGATCCTTAATGGGTTTGACAGTGCTGACTACTATACTAGGATCCTCCATGGGTTCGACAGCGGTGACTACTGTACCGGGATCCTCCGTGGGTTCGACAATGATAACTTCTATACCAGGATCCTACATGGGTTTGACAGCGCTGATACTATTACAGGATCCTACGTGGGTTCTACAGATGAGATGATTCAGTGGCTAAAAATAATCATCTCTACCCCTCTACATGAGTAGTATACCTGTGTGAGATATGTCTTGTCTTTTAATCATCTTCATCATGGTGATTGAATTTACTTCCTTTGTGTAATGGGTTGTGCTTGGGCTCGAGAGTTGAAGCCGGACTCTGATTGGTAACTTAGGTATATGTATGGGAATATACCTAAGTAAGGTTGGTTCATACTTCGTGATTGTATCATTCTTATGTGGTTTATCCTTAGGGGATTCTGGTAGACCTTCGGGGGTCTCAGGGTCCCCTACTGAGTATTATTATACTCACCCCTACACAGGCTTTGCCCGAACCTCATTGAGTTCTGTGCAGACGATGGTCCACAGTGATCGTGGCGGAGGGAGATAGACAGGAGACTGCTCGGAGTTGGACTAGATGGGACGTACCTCAGAGAGGATTTGTTCGAGTTCTGTACCTACCCTTCAGGTAGGAATCCCTGGTGGACGATCCAGGAGATGTTTTTCTCTTTTTACTTGTACTTGTTGTTCAGTTGGGTTTGTATACTGGCACACTTACTTTCAGCACACTTTTCCTTTCTATATTATTACTTGTTGTTTCTACTGCTTTTGTTCAGACTGTGTGTGTTATGGGTTTAACGTCAATACCTTCCCTTTTATCGGGAATTCGCCTTTAGTGCTAGTCGCCAACCCCCTGGCCTATGGAAGGCGGGCTTGGGGTAGTCACGACACGGGCCCCGAAGACGGGTCGTGACAAATTAGTACCAGAGGAGTCAGTTCTACCACAAAACTTAGACTCTTATTCTTTTAAGTGACAATAGTGTTAAGTGTTTTGGGTGTGGTTATCAGTTTAAGGAAATCGGTGTTGGTGTGGCGGTCGATTTATCCAGACACTAGGACTCTGACTTCTGATTTCCGACTCAGTGCAAGAAAACACTGATTGTGTGTGTGTTTCTTTTGAAAGGTTTTCTTCATGATTACTTTTTGTTAGCTCACTAGGTATAATGTTTTGACCATGGCACACCTGTTTATTTTTAGGATGGCCCCACAAAGGCAGCCAGCTAGGGTTCCGAGTTTCGTACAAAATGGTAGTCCAACGAGCGATGAGGCCTTAGTGCAGGGCCCCATCACAGCGGAGGTACAAGAAATACCACTACCCGCTGGGCCACTGATACCACCAACTCTAGCAGAAGAGAGTGCACGCCGTCTGAGTGCATTGCATGAGTTTCAGTTCCAGAGGCCACCCAAGTTCCGGGGAGAGATGGACCCACAGGCAGCTAAGGATTGGTTGGAGGTTGTCGTGAGAGTTTTCAAATTGGTAGGGACACCAGCCGACCTCATGGTGATCCTTTCAATGAGTCTCCTACATGCAGCAGCAGGTAGATGGTGGAGCATGATGCTCCAGGTGCATGACGAGGCATCATTACTTTGGGAAGACTTCGAGAGTCTCTTTCAGGCAGAGTTTGTTCCAGCCACCCTTCGTGCGGTACGAATTCAGGAGTTACTTCATCTACAGTAGGGCATCATGATAGTAGCTCAGTACTCAGCGAGGTTTACCGACCTCTCACACTACTTCACGGATATGATGCGGGACCCATTTTTCAGGCACCAGACCTTTGAGCAGGGACTTAGGCATGAGATCAAGGCTTCGATGATCACACTTAACATCCCGACACAGGCGGGTGTGCTGGAGCGAGCCCTTCTAGTGGGGAGTTTTATTACTGAGCAGACACTAGCAGCGAGACCCACCACAGAGCAGCACATAGAAGATTCTTCTACAGACGGTAGTAGACAGATGTCTCAGAGGTCTAAGAAGACCAGGCCATCAGGTGGACAACCCTAGGATACAGGTTTGGTTGTGTGAGGCACACAAGATAGAGCCATCCATATGAGGGACATGCAGTTCTATGCATGCGGCGGGTAGGGTCACATGGCTCGTGACTGCCTGAACCGCCATTCAGATAAGCAACAGACAGTAGAGGAACCTCCCAGGTAGAGGTAGAGGTTCGATTGTGGTGGTCCTCCAGGAGAAAGTGGACATGGCAGAGGAGCTGGCTGAACATCAGGTGGTGGATGATGTTTTGAGGCCCTACCACCATCACCACCAAGAGGTCCACCCCGACCCCATGGAGCTGGCAGAAAGAGGTGGACTCAGCTCTAGGTAGTCGAGGCCTACGACCATGGTGCACCTGAGATGATTCGAGGTACTATCTGTATCTAGTCCACCCTTGCTGCAGTACTTATAGACACAGGTGCGAGTCATTATTTTATTACCACTTTCATCATTCGGATCTCAGAGATTCTGACGGAGCCATTGGCTCGATCCTTACGGCTATAGACTCATACGGGAGCAGACTCGAAGGTTATGCACTGGTGCCGACACTGTGAGCTTACTCTAGGAGGTGAGAGATTTGGCTGGGATCTCCTCGTAGCGGCATCGAGGCCTTGCGACGTCATCTTGGGTATGGATTGGTTATCCACAGTTCCTGCTCAGATTGATTGTATTAGGCACAAAGTGCGGTGTGTCCGCACAGATGGGACCAGGTTCACCTTCACCGGTGAGAATGGAGACTTAACAGCATATGATGGACTTACACAGAGGAGGGGGCAGCTGATCACACATCAGTTGGCTAGTCTCATCCTAAGAGTGTTTGATGAGCGGAGTCCGAGTTTTCATGTTGTGGTGGATAAGTACGTGAATGTTTTCCCTGAAGACGTTCCAGGACTACCACCTCGCAGAGAGGTATACTTATACATTGACCTGTACTCCGGGACGACACCGATATCTACTCCAGCATATCAGATGGCTCCCTCCGAGATTTGTGAGCTGCGGGTACAGCTGGAGGACTTGCAAGGGAAAGGATTTATCCGACCCAGTGTTTCACCCTGGGCATCTCTGATTTTGTTCGCCAAGAAGGAGGATGGGATTTTACGACCGTGTGTTGACTATCGTTGCCTAAATCAGGTGACTGTGAAGAATAAGTACCCACATCTGAGGATTGATGACCTCTTCGATCAGCTCAAGGGAGCATGATGGTTCTCGAAGATAGACCTTAGGTCAGGCTATCACCAGCTCAGAGTTTGAGACGAGGATGTGTAGAAGATGGCCTTCTGGTGTCAGTATGGCCACTACGAGTTCTTGGTTTTTCCCTTCAGCATAATCAATACCCCAGCAGTGTCCATGAGTTACATGAACATGATCATCCAGCCTTACCTCGATCTCTTTGTCGTAGTCTTCATCAACGACATACTGATCTACTCGACTACTGAGGAGGAGCATGCCTACCATTTGCAAGTAGTACTGGACACACTCCTAGAGCACCATATTTATGGTAAGCTCTCAAAGTTCCATTTTTGGATTCGAGAGGTACACTTGTTAGGACACTTCATCTCGAAGGCGGGATTTTTAGTGGATACAGTGAAGATTGAGGCAGTATTTGCTTGGGAGCCACCCAGGAGTGTGATGGAGGTACAGAGTTTTCTAGGACTAGCTGGGTACTATTAGATATTTGTGCCGGACTTCTCTAGAGTTACAGCACTACTTTCAGCATTGACGAAGAAGGGGAAACCCTTCGTGTGGTTAGAGAGATGCCAGTATAGCTTTTAAGAGCTAAGGCAGAGGTTGACTAGTGCACCCATCTTGAGGCTACCGGAGGAGGGAATTGGGTAT
Organism: Viscum album; assembly: GCA_963277665.1. NCBI lineage: Eukaryota > Viridiplantae > Streptophyta > Magnoliopsida > Santalales > Viscaceae > Viscum > Viscum album. Next base: position 825,976,073 of record OY728133.1, on the reverse strand, counting down.
GTAGTTTACTACGACGCATCAGGGACCGAACTCAGGTGTGTCCTGATGAAGGAGCGAGCAATGATCGCATATGGTTCTCGGTAGTTGAGATATCATGAGAAAAACTATGCTACCCATGACCTGGAGTTAGCAGTAGTGGTCTTCGCCTTGAAGATGTGGCGACACTATCTTATGGTCGAACGTTTTACAGTCTACTCCGACCACCATAGTCTCAGGTACACCTTCTCGCAGAAGGACCCGAACCTGAGACAACGGTGATGGCTCGAGTTCCTCTAGGACTATGACTTTGATATAGTCTATACTATTGGGAAGGGGAACATTGTAGCTGATTCTCTCAGCAGGAGATCAGGCATTTAGCTGCTAGGAGAGGTGACAGAGCAGTTGGCCGCATTGCAGATATCCTTTGTGGATAGAGATAGAGCAGCCTTTCTACAGTCTCTCACAGTCACTACTCTACTTCTTCAGGAGGTTAGGGAGGAACAACATGGGGACGTTGACTGTGAGACGTGACATGCTCAGATATCCACAGGGCAGGTACTTGACAGATTTTATGAAGGTGGGGAGCACGTCATTCTCTTCAGAAGACGTACCATGGTACTTTTTTCACTTCAGGAGGAAGTTTTGAGGGAGTTCCACACATCTTCTTTAGTGGTACATCCTGGAGTGGTGAAGATGTATCAGCACATACAATGACAGAACTGGTGTCCATGTACGAAGAAGGCAGTAGCAGAATTTGTCTCACGATGACTCACTTGTCAGCAAGTGAAGGGGGAGCACCAGGTTCCAACAGACTTGGTTCAGCCCTTAGAAGTCACAGAGTGGAAGTGGGATGGGATATCCATGGATTTCATGATGGGACTTCTACATACATCCAGAGAACACGATTCTATCTGGGTGATCATAGACCGACTCAATAAGTTGGCCCACTTTCTACCGATCAGAGAGCATGGTTTAGTAGAGAGTCTGGGAAGCCTCTACATATAGGAGATCATATAGCTTCATGGTGTGCCATCGATGATCGTATCATTTCGAGATTCTCGTTTCACTTCCCAACTATAGAAGGGGTTTCAGGAGGCTTTTGGGATGCAGCTTCACTTGAGCACCGCCTTCTATCCTTAGACGGATGGTCATACTAAGAAGACCATTCAGACTCTTGAGGACATGCTACCTGCATGAATCCTCAACATCAGTCATAGCTGGGAGGATCAATTAACCTTGGTGGAGTTTGTGTATAACAACATCTACCACTCCACCATCGGGATGGAACCTTATGAGGCACTGTATGGCCGACCTTGTAGATCGCCTCTGTGCTGGACTGACCCAGGGGAGTTAGCACTTGTAAGACCAACAATGGTACAGGATATGATGGAGAAGGTGTAGATCATCCATGAGCGGATGAAGACTACACAAAGAAAGTAGAAGTCCTATTCTGATAGGAGACAGAGACCACTGGAGTTCGAGGATGGTGACCACATCATTCTACAGGTCTCACCTCGACGAGGTCTACGGAGATTTGGCCGAGGTGGAAAGTTATCTCCGCGATTCATCGGACCTTTTCAGGTCCTTAGAAGAGTAGGAGAGGGGGCTTACTACTTGGCTCTTCCACCTAAGTTGCACCAGGTTCACTACGTCTTTCATGTATCTCAGTTGAGGAGATACATGCATGACCCTTCTCACATTATCAACCATGTGGAGCTGGACATTGATGACTGAGCGACTTTCACGGAGGTTTCAGTGAAGATTGAGGATCGATAGGAGTAGGTCCTATGTGGATGGTTGATTCCTCTGGTGCGCGTTCGCTGGCAGCACAGGAACCTCTAGAAGATCACATGGGAGCAGGAGGCTCAGTTGCGTGCTCAATACCCTCATTTGATTCCTTAGTGTGAGTTGTAGCTTATGGGGACGTAATGCCCTAAGGTGAGGAGAATGTAAAGACCCAGAATTTCTGTAGATTTTTTTTAAATACATGGGAATTTTATGAGTCCGCAGTTTCTGACGGCACCTGATTCCAAGGACCGGTGTGATCAGAATCAATTTGTGATGTTTTGTTCAGGTATGTTCAGTAAACATAAGTGTGGGATTTTATATCATTTGAACAAGTGCTCAGAATTGAAATCTGAGGGCATCGTTTAACTCGCAGTGCCGGTATTCTCTTTAGGAGACCTTCACCGCAGTTGAGTATCATCGAGTTTGGAAGTTAGTTTTTGGGGGTTTTTATTTAAACTAAATAAAAATATGTGTTATCCATATTTTTATTTGAGGTGGTAGTTAGAAACTCCAAGGGTAGGTTAGTGGAGGGTCCCACCCGCACATAACCGCCCTTGGGAGGATGTTATAAGGTGGGGCCCATATGAGCCTCAAACCCCCTTAACCCCCTTTAACCCTTGGAACTCCCAATTTAATTTTGAACCTTCCATCTTCCCTCATAATGGTGCCAACACACCTCAAGATTAATTAATGTCTCAAATAATTATTCTATTTGAAATCTTTTGAAATTCTTTCCAACAATAAAATAATAGACAAAGCCTATTATTTTATTTTGTTTGGTTGGCAACTTTTATTTGGGGGTGGAACTTTGAGAGGACTTGGGAGATTCTTAGAGAACGACATCCTCTCCAACGAAGAACGAAATCCTCTCCAACGAAGACCGACATCCTCTCCGATGAAGAATGAGGGCGACACACGAGCCAGAATCGGCGACATGTGACAGGTGCAATGTACGACGACATCTTTGAATTCTTTTCCCACGCCTTCGAGTACATTCATAAAAAAGGTAGGGGGATTTGATTATTTTAATGTATGGATTATAACCTCATTCCTCGTTGTTTATTTGGGTTTGATGATGGCCACTTGTTATCACCTAATGCGGAGGGCGCGAGCTGAACAAACACGGCTCGACATTTCTCCGATTGGTTCTTAATTGGTTGATGACGGAGGTGGAGCCGGAAGGGCACAGTGATGACGCACCACACCGGAGAAGAACCACAACCATGCGGGCCACGATAGACGAAAGAGGCACGACGCCGTTATGATGCGCTGGAGAAAGGGGGTCGTGGCCATGCGTTCCATGGTGAACGAAGATGGCGTAGTGCCATCGCGCCATGCCGAGGAAGCCCCTCAGCCGGGCCGCCATGGCCGGGCAGCCCCATAGCCAGGTAGCCCCATGGTCGGGCTGCCTCAGATGGGCCACCCCTTGTTCCAGGCTGTACGCAGGCCGGGTCAGACGTAGTTCGGACTGGGTCAGGCTGGGTCGCTCCAACTGGGTCGGACTGGACCCGGACCCGCTATAGCCAGTTATCACCTTTTCACCCCTATTATGGGCTTCAGGTGTCCGATTGATGAAACACATATGGCAATGGAATTATTGGAGTGAGGTGATTCTTTTGGAATACCCTGCTTGAGGTTTGGATACAGTTGGGGTACATATGGGTAGGTTTGAGCATAAAAACAAACTGGGCCCCTAGAATGGAAATGCCAATAAATCACATACCAGATGTCTGATTGATGCGTCGTCTATCGTTTTGGGTTCCTTATGATGATACGGAACTACAAGATACATCAAATCAAGTCTTCATGGCAGTTGATGTATCGAATCTTGGATCGAGGAGCGGACCCTCCCAGAATCGAGCGTGTTGTGTGCCGGAACCCTAGGGTTGGCTGTGTGGGGTGACTACTATTCTGGGATCCTCCGTGGGTTCGACAGTGATGACTTCTGTACCAGGATCCTTCATGGGATCGACAGAGGTGACTACTGTACCTGGATCCTCCGTGGGTTCGACAGTGATGACTACTGTACTGGGATCCTCTGTGGGTTCGATAGTGACGACTTCTATACCAGTATCCTACGTGGGTTCGACAGTGCTGATACTGTTCCTGGATCCTACATGGGTTCGACAGAGGATATGATTCAGTGGCTAAAACTAATCATCTCTACCCCTCTACATTAGTAGTATACCTATGTGATCTGAGTCTTGTCTTTCAATCATTTTCATCGTGTTGATTGACTTTACTTCCTTTGTGGAATGGGTTGTGCTTGGGCTCGAGAGTTAGAGAAAGACTGTGATTGGTAACTTACGTATATGTATGGGAATATAACTAAGTAAGGTTGGTTGATAATTCGTGATTGTATCTTTCTTCTGTGGTTTATCCTTAGTGGATTCTGGGAGACCTTTGGGGGTCTCGGGGTCCCCTAATGAGCATTGTTATACTCACCCCTTCACGGGCTTCACCCGCACCTTGTTGAGTTCTGTGTAGAGAGGGCCAGTAGTGATTGTGGCTGAGGGAGATAGACGAGAGGCTGCTCAGAGCTGGAATAGATGAGACGCACCTCATATAGGAGTTGTTCGAGTTCTGTACCTACTCTTCAGGTAGGATTCCCCGATGGGTGATCCAGGAGTTGTTTTTTCCTTTTTTACTTATACTCATACTTGTTGTTCAATTGGGTTTGTATACTGGCCCACTTACTTTCATCATACTTTTCTTTTCTATATTAGTACTTGTTGTTTCTACTACTTGTGTTCAGACTGTGTGTGTTGCAGGTTTAAAGGCAATGCCTTCCCTTTTATCGGGAATTCACCTTTGGTGCTAGTCGGCAGCCCCGGGCCTATGGAAGGCGGGCTTGGGGAAGTCACGACATGGGCCCCAAGGACGGGTCATGGCATTTCTACCCTATCCCAAATCAAGGAAAATTGAACAAACAAGTTAGTGTATCTAGTTATCTAATAAATATTTGTAACACCCAAACGTGAACCACTGGGTCCAATCCAAAATGTCACATGCCATCATGCGTGCCTCCCTTTATGAAAGAGGTTACCGACTAGAAACAAGGGAGAAAGGAACACCATGGGGATACTATGCCCTCAGTACTAGGTAATCATCAGGTTAATAATAATGAAAGAGATAACAAGAAACCAATAGATAAAAAATAAACAAAAACCATCAGGCTAACAATGACCACAAAAATAACACATGTAATAGAAGTATTACAAGTCAGATTAATAGACCAAAAATAATAAAAAGGTTCTAAAAAAAGGTAAGAAACTACTCATAATAACAAATATATCCATCCAAAGCCTATCTTACAATGTTTTCATTCTCATTCTAATAATCTCAATAGTCCATTACTGGGCCCTTTCCCCTCACCAAATCCAAAATCATGAAATATAAAAACATACAGAAATTCCTGAGTAAGGTGTGAGTATAATACCCAGTAGAACACCACCAATGAACCATGACATAATACCATAATATATATTAGTGAATTACATGAAAGGAAATAGGGAAAATGTAATCAATAATATATTACAAAATCAAAACACATAATCCTCTTCCTCAGATATTAGATCAACCTACTTCAGCCCCATGACAGAAGGAACAATGATTATCCACCTTACAAAATCCCTTGAAGGGATAGTAAAAAATAGGACAATAATACCCCTTGAAGTGATAGAATAATTCTTTTTGAATAAGAATCTAACACATACCCCTAAGGGAAATAGTCCATGAGTCTCAAATAGCATGATCAACAGCAAGACATAATAATGAAACAATACAATATGAGATAAAATTGAAAGATCAGACATCACATCAAATAAACAATTATAATAATAAGCAAAATCCACTTACAATAAACCTAATAATTAGTATCACATGGCTACACATGGACACTACTTGTGTCCAATAATAAAAAACATGCCTCTATGGGATACACAAACACACACACCAAATTTTTTTCCAAGAACCCATATAAAACATATGTTAATTCTAGGGATTCCTAATTGTAGTGAAATAATGAAGATTAAGGAAAGTGTCACTATCCATTTCCAAAAGCACCATGGGATCGTCAAACCATTCTATGTTTGACACATTCTGAACTCTAGGACTATGGTAAAATAGGATACCCACACAAAAATGTTAGGACATGATCAAATCACTAAATAAGATCCACTAGTACAAATGGTCCTAGTCCAAGTGTTACATAAAATCCAAATCCCTGAATTAGGATGTTGATTCTATCAACTTTAATCAAAACCCTCGTTGGATTATTAACAAACCCTAATATATAACTTGGATATCAAATATTTAATTTATATTGATCATGGAGAAGAGGATGGAATTTATCACAATTAAATAAGAAATTACTGGACTAGATGCACCAGATTGAACTATCATTTGGTCCATGAAGATAGGGGTTGGAATGGAATAGGAGAGTAAAAAACCATTAGAGATGATTTCCTATTATATTAGGGGTTGGGGTAGGCCTGGGGGATTTAAAAAGTTGGTGGAAAGTTATATTTTTGGAAAATCACATATAAAATCAGTGTCCCCACTAGGCTCTATGAATGTTGTTGACTACCTGATGGATGATGGGAAGATCCAGATATTCCCTGGGGCACCATCAGCGGGCTTGTGGATTATATTCAAAATTATTTCTGATTTGGAGACTCAGTAGTTGTCTAATTAGACTAGTGTGAATTTAAAAGTTATTGTATGTCTATCATCCTAAACATAGATCAGTTCTAACATCTAGAACACCTCTACTTCTCGTCTAAACAATTAATGATAAGTTAAAAATGTTACATACAAGTTTAAAAGAAGCATACCAGAAATTTAGACGTCAAAATAGAATTATTATTATATGCTAAATAAAAGAAGAATTATAGAATCCTTCGACTAATGATCAACATTGAAGACAAAAAATCTATTGAATAAAAAGAAACAATTAATAATGAATATGATAGAGATGGTAATGGATTGACTACATTGCTACCATATGATATCATATTTTTGAAAACCTTAATGAGTAGAAAAGAGGTTGTTTTTGTGAATGTATGATGTCATAGATATTACAAAGAACATAAAGGGTGGTTGATATGAAATTTGATTCCATTATATTTTAGAAGTAATTTCCCATTAAATAAATAATATTATAAATAACTTCTTTCATGTGAAAAATTGAGCCAAAATGAATCGTGATAATTTTAATTAAAATCAAAGTATATTAAGTACATAAAACCATTATAATTTAGACACTAAGGTATAAGGTATAAATAAAGTTTCAATCATTATAAAATATATGATTAAATAAAAATAAAGGTCAATTTTAATAAAAATTCACTGAGAAAATGAAATTAGTGTAGCTAAATAACTAATAAAATAACTGTATGCACAAAAATATATTTTAATAAAAATTATCTTCTAATGCACTATTAATTTTGTAATATTATGGTTAAATAATGATTTCAATGAAATTTATTTATAATTTATAAAATAAAATAATTTTAAATCAATCTAATATTTATAACAAGTAATGTAATAAATTCATTCTTAAAGGATACATTTTTTTCAAAAATTATTTTTATGCTTTTTGCGCACTTACAGTAAAATTAATTATTATCAATTTTTGAAATTCAATCAAATAATTTTTTTATATTTTTAATCCGCACACTAATATTTGGTAATATGGGTAGTTTCATTATTAGGCATAAAAATAAGCTACCGAGGTTAAAGTTAATTATCAAGATAATAGTAAAAGGGTTATTTTCAAATAATTGTTTTCATAAACATTGTGAAATGTTTTATCTAAATAAATTAAATTGATTACTTGTAAAAAATTAATATTATTTTATGTTTAAATATATTCATTAACACGCATATAATTTTTAATTCATAGGAAATAATAATTTGAAACACATAATGTATAAACACCTATTTTTCAACAAAATATTTTTTTTATAAATTATATGTTTTAATTTAAATGGAAATTTTATCATATTTTAATTGAATTAGATTAAATTTATTCCAAATAATAAAAAGAAACTAATAAATTTTTTAATATGGTTTATATTATATTTTTAGAAAATAAATTTCCATGGTCAATTTGTAATCCTGGTTAATAAGGATAATAATGAGTAATATAAATTTGCTCGAATTTTATTAAATTAAATTTACAAAAAAACCTTCTATATGATTTTTTTGGTCTTAAATCAATAACTACATATCTAACCATAATTTACTCAACTTAATCACCCTACTACCTTGTGATTCCATCTTTACCCTTCACCTGCCATTCAATTCTGTGGAAAATTTCCTCATTTTCTCTTATAAAAGGAACTCAATTGCACCCATGTAGAGCCAACCTTAACCTTTAAATTCCTCTTAAAACCATTAAAATTTAATTTATACTATAAGTACCTTATTAATTTTTTAGATTTTAATTATGATAAATTTTCACAGTCCTCAATTCCATAAAGTCTTCCAAGGGAAGGCTCAAATCATCAACATGAGTATTATCCACCCATGGTCATTTTTAAAGTTTATTATCCACCCCCTACAAATTTTTTTAAAAAATATTAATATATTTAAATAATTATCAATGGTATGTTAAATTTTTTTATATTCATGGTACAACCATTATCTATACCCCTCTAATCCATTCGAAAAATGAAAATGTTTTGTGTGTGTATGTGCGAACTACCCCTACCTTGGGAGAAATGTTTAATTTTTCATTACCAACATAGAAATATGGTTATAATATTTTATTTAATGAATAAATATTATATTTATTATATGATTTTTATTATTAAAATATGAATCATTATTTAAAGTAATGTTAAAGTTGTCGCATTCATACATTAATAAGTATAAAATTTTTAATGTTTTATTTTATTATAGATAAATTTAAATACATATATTATCATTATAGTATTTTAGTTTTATTTTTTACTCAAAAAACAAGTATATTAAATAATTAGCCAAAATCATTGTAGTAATTATTTAAATAATGTAGATATCAAATAAATGTTATTAATAATATTAAAATAAATATAATTTGGGGTAATTAATTTTTCCAATTGCATTTATAGATGAACTTGACCCATTATAGATATGATGAAATATTTTTTTCGAGGATAACACATTTTCTTGATATTTTTAAAAACCCACAAAATGAATAGTGTCAAAATTTAAACAATTGATATTTTGTTCAAATAATGTTTTATAAAATTATTTGAAAATAATAATTTTTTTTTAAAAATATATGTTAATTATGATATGGTCTAAAATGATCTATATTATTCATTTACGGTATAATTTAAGTCAAATAATTAAATATAGAACCCTTTTAATATTGAAACATTTGTTATCTTAATTAAAATTAAATAGAATAACTACTTGCTAATTAAAATGATAATGTTTAAATTGACATAAAAACTTGTATTAATTTTATTGGATGATGATATTAAAATCTTATAATATCTTATATTCTAATATATATCATTTTGGATGTATTTGGATTTATTTTCAAATTATTATAAATTAATAGTTTCAGATATTCAAAATGTGTCCCTCACCCCAATTTTAAAAGGACACCTCCTACCTCATTTCTGCACAAATAATTAAGCCTTAAAGTTTTTACCCTTTCCATTTCTCTTCTCAAATTCCATAAAAATATTCTTGTGGTCCTAATCATTTTCATAGACCCACTCTTGTTCTCTAAGAGGAGATTTAGAGGAGGCATGTCGAAGGAGGGGTAATATCAGTTACCAATTCCTTCAAACTTCTTTCTTCTTTTAATTACACCTAATGAGTTGTTTCATTATAAAGTACTAAATCTAGTGGTACTTATATAATTAGAGTCTATTATTATTATTAAACAACCGTAGTCCACTTTCTACCCATCCTGTGAAAAATAAAATCACCACACGTACATACATACGTCTTACCGTCTCCACACTGTGGTGTACTATGTTTTTCACCACCACTTTACATGGATGGGTATAATGATGGAAGTAATAACTATATATTATTTTTATAACATGATATTAATTCAAAATTTTTGTACACCATCCACTTAAACCATTCAACAACTATTCCAATGATATTGTCACGTGTGCATGCGTACATACAACCTACCGTCTCCATGTTGCGATTTGATTCATTCTACATGATCTCCATTAAATAATAATTATATAAATGTACATAATGAATAAAACTTGTATATATTATGTTCATATTATTTTATAATGTTATAACTATAACCTAATAAGGATAACCAAAACTTATTCGACAAAATATGCATAAGAACATAAAGTAGTTAACACCCTAATAACAAGTAATAATGAAATGTTACTCCCAAATGATGATAATATGATCATATATGATATCATAAAAATGAATATGTTTTTGGAAAAAGTAAATATTTTTATTTAAATCATTATATTGGAGTTATGGATACACATGAAGCATATCAGACCTAAAGTAAGGGATTATTTTGTCTCACTTTTATTTCTGTGGGACATATTCCTTATACACCATCTAATTATTTTGTGTGGTGTTTATGTTACCCATGATTATTTTTATAATTCTTCTTATGAAGGTTAAGATATTTACATATTCATATATTATTTTCATTTTATACAATTTGACTGATTGTAAGCTGGTAAGGGATAATTTTACAATCTCATTTTTATCCAAGATTGTTTACACATAAGTGTTTACTAGGGGTATATTTATCTTCCATGTCCATGTTTTATAAATTGTTTTTCATAAAATGTTTACTATTATTACATGTATGTTTAAATTCATTTTTATCCATTTTTTTTGACTTTTTCTACATGGTATGGAAGGAATATTTCTTTTGTTTATCATACGATGTACTTATTTACTTTTCTGACAAAAGTATAAGGAGAATGTTTTTTTATATTTTATGGAATGAATGGATTTTCACAATTTATTGATGACTTAATTATATGAAGCTTCCTCTACACTATTTCAAATTTATTTGTGAACTAAATTCTTTTCTTTTGAAATTGCATGGAATTTTTAGAAAAGAACACATTTTTTAAGAAGAAAGGATATTTTAATCAAGATTAAGTTCAACTATTTTATCATAATTATTTTCTATATAAGATGACACACATTAAATGGTGTAATGTTTCTATCCCTATTAATACTATGATTTTATTATGTTATTTATGGAATTATATTTTATATGCATTATGTTATAATGAAATGACATTTAAGAAACCCATTTTATTTCTTGGATTATGATATGATGAATGATTTATGTTTATGTGGCCCATGTAAGAATTATTTCATTATGAGATTGGTGGGACATATATATCTCACTAATGAATTAGGTAAATATTTATATCTAATGAGGTAAAAATTCCTGGAATGTCAAGTAAATATGGTTCAGTAATACAGTACTGAAATGACAAGTAAATCTAGTTCAGTAATACATGGCTGGAATGGTATATAAACCCAGTTCAGTAAAGGAATTTGTCCACTATGATGGTCTTAGAAAAAATTACTTGGTTACTATAGAAATCATATTATGTGCATATCTGTTTGCCACAATTCCATGTTTTATGCCTATTCTATTTTATCATGGTTAATGTTTCTTTGTGATCTATGCCTTATGAACTGCCAAGATTTATTTCATGACTCATTATTTTGATATTTGAACTTTATGTTCATGTTTTTACATTCTTATGTTTATGGTTGGTTTTATGTTCTCAATTTTTACCCTTACTAAGAATTTGAGCTCACTCTTTTTATGTTTTATTTTCTGTAGGATATAAAGAAAGGGTTTTGGTAGGGAAACAAAAGTGGAAGATATTTATGGGAGATGCTGATGATCTCTCGTGAATTTAGAAGATTATGTTCCACGTTTCCAAAGGCACTAAACTAATATGGTCTTTGGGAATCTTTGTGTGTCATTTATTAAGTATTTCGTAAAAGTATTGCAATGTCCATGTTTGTCAATATTGGGTCGTTTAATATGTGAGGATTTAAAAAGTTGTCTCAATTTTATAAAATAATAGACTAAAAAATTAATGATTATATTTTCTCATAAAAGAAAAAAATTTATTTTGAAGGAAACATATTTTTATGTATAATAACATATGTTTATTAATGTTGAGTTATTATTCAATAATAATTTTTAAATTAATTAATATTAAGTATGAAATTCATATATATTTAATAATTAATTTAATATTATTCATACTTTCTAATTTAATGACTATATTATATCCATCATGTTTAAATAAAAATATTTTAATATAATTTTGTTTTTTTAAACTCTGTGTTGTATGTAAAACAAGATATAAAATATAAAAATTTAATTTAAAGATAAATAAATTCTAAATTATAGGTGTGTTACATTATACCTCCTTAAATAAAGTTTATCCTCTCAACTTAAACTTGTTCTTAGTAATCATGGTTTAGACATTTGGATTTTTTTGTGAAAAAACCCTACCATAAAAGGGGTTAGTAAAACATCCTATTAAAAAAAGGGAAAGGGAAATATTACTGTAATAACATAACTAAGTTTCTACATAGGATAACATTTGGGGGAAGTAAAAAACTGTACATAGAAGAAAAGTGTAAATAAATATAGAGAGTGATGAAGATCAGTGATATCATAAAAGTGAATGATCAAGGGAAAGTTAAGAACCACAAAAACATAAATCTATGATGAATTAAAAGACTATTGGTTCATTAGATATGAAGGTAATATGATAATTTTTTTTGTGTCGTGATCCTTTTCCTATAACGGAGGGAATATTTCTCTATAAAGAGAGAGAACATCGAAAATATACTTTCTTGATATAATGTTATTTCATAAAAAAAATTTCATCATTTTTTTGTGAATCGATCAATTTTCACTTCACCTGTTACTCTATGTAATGAATATTCAATATAATGTTTTTATTCCTAAATCGCTAAAATTAAATTTTAACAGATCATAAGATTCAAAAAAGTGTAAGAAGTTATTCCATATTTCCTTATTAAAACCAAATTGGATAGAAATATATAATATAATCCACAAAATGAATATGAATATACTAGTCTCTAAAATTTGATAATGGAGACAAAGGTCTAACATAGATCATTCTAGAAATCAGTAACCCTATATCCCAAAAATCTTTAATAAACTCACAATAAAGAAGGTTTTATCCACAAATGTTATCTCATACCCTTCAAGTTACATATCCAAAAAATAATATCATTATTCCCAAATAATTTATTATAATAATCATATAATTATATATATCTCAAATTAATATCTTTTTCCCCAAAATATCATTAATAACCTGAAATTCATAAAACTTCAAATAATATTTAATCCATTAATTTGTTTCCCAAAATCAACTAAATATTTATCCCCCATAACATTTATGTGAAACAAATTCTATACTAACAAGTATATCATGTATTCAAGTGGTAGGATTTGTACCCTTATAATCCTTTAGTTTTGTGTTCAATCCCCAAAGCCTTTCCAGATGTGACGGGTTGTAACCCTTTTTTTGGGTGGTCACATGTCATGTGTGTTATCAATTTTCTAAAACTATGGATTTTTTGATAATCATATTCATAATTAACCATAATCATATAAAATTATATAGAATAAGATGAACTTTTTCGAAAATATCATTAGTAATCAAATAAAGTTTTTAACCTCTTTGGTTTTCTATCTAGTATATTATTTTCCACAATATCATATTATTTTAATTAACTATAATTACCTAAAAATCAAGCACTTCTCCAAGATTAACTTATTCTCAATCAGTTGGGTTTACATAGAATATTAATTTACCATTAAAAAACCATTCTAGTTCATTAGTATCATTAAATATACTCCTTAAAATCTTAAAATAAAACTACTTGATAATAGTCATTTGATGTTTCATTATTATTGTAATCATAATAAAACTAATAAAAGTACTTATACAACATGATTAATGTGTTCAAACACATAAAAAAATAAATAATTTCCCTTAAATTATTATCATAACATAGAACTATTGTAATTAATCATTCGATTAGGTAACTTAATAGGATAATGACCATGTTCCCCACATTTATAACAATAAATTATTAGTGTATCCTTTGGTTGAACATTGTTTCCCAATATCTTATTAACTTATATTTTTTTTACTTGAATAATTGATCCTTATGCCTTTTTTCCAGAAAATAAATTATATTACGGTCCCTTTAATTAATTTTCCATAGAGAATCTTCCCAAATTTTTTCCAAATAGAAAATTTAATATTCTATTCTTTTTTAGTTTTAGAACATGAACTTCCATGAAAAATCCTTCTCTTATTTGGTTTATTTTGGTATTCAAATATTTTTTGGTTGTTAATGGTAATTTGAGAAAGCATGTTAAAAATGATCATAATATGTCTAACTTATATTCCCATTAGGGTAGTCACATCTATAGGAAAATAGTTACATTTTCCATCACATTATTCTTTTTCATGCTTTATCAAATTCCCCACAATAGACTAAAATAAATAAAAAAATAAAATAAAAATACATTAAAATAAAAAAAAATGAAAATTAAAAACTTATAAGGAATAACTTATAAATGATAATTATATCGTGAATTATGTGTTTATAGGTTTCAATCATTGTTATCCATGATGATTATTTTTATTAGGTTTCTATGAATAACAATATGTTCAAGTAATTTTTAATGGTTCATAAAGAGTATTTAAATTTCTAATATATATCCTACGGGAGTGTCAAACCTAGTGCATAGTTTTTTCCTATTGTCATGTACTAGGTAATTCTTGATTCAATCTAGATGTGACTATTTTAGATTTATAACCCCTAGTTATATATATTCTATAACCACATAAACTTTTAGTATCAAAATTGTGCTTTAATTGCACCAAAACCACTCATTCTATACTTCACCATGATTCTAGGATATTTTTCTATACATTAAATTATCTTTAGACTTATCCATTGGGTTGTAACTACATTTTTCTCATCCTAGATTCTAGATGTTAGACAAAATTTTCTCTAATACCAGCTATAAAAAATCAATAATTTTACACATATAATTTCAATATTTTTAATACAAACGTCTATTAGTTACATCCCAAATATCATGTATCCAAGTGTCTTTAGAATACTCGGTTCACAATACATCAAACCGAGGAAAAAATAAAACATCTTAATTGTTTTATCCATAATGAGCTCCAAAATTATTTAGAACTCCAAAAACTCCATGGGATAACCTAGTAAATACATAGACAAAAGGGATTAGATAAAAATACTAGTAAGAAAAAAAAGATGATAAGGAATCAAAACATGTGATTCATTGGTATAACATGATATCATAAAATAGAAGGAACATGAGTATTTACATAGAAATATAACATAAAGAACATGGTTTTATAATTGAATGTTATCATATGAAATGTGGAAGAAACATAAGACATGACAAAAACATAAGTTAAGGCTTCCAGCTGAATAATATCACGTCATGGAAAGAGTCCCATAATATATTAGGTTTACTCCCTAATCCCATTCATGATATCTTATGAGACTAAAACATTACCCAATGAATTCGGGGGATATATAATTGTGGTTACTCCCATAAAATTCATTTTATGTCTATGAATATGTGTTTCATATAAGGAAATCAGTCATAACGTATAAAAATAAGTATTATCCAGAGAAGGAAAATGAACACAAGTAATGTATTACCTAGTAAAATTAAGTTAGGGTGAGAAATGTATAAATTTAAGATAAATAAATATAGATTTTAGAATCATTCCATAATAGTAAATGTTATTTCCACTAATGAATAGAAATACTTTTAAAAAGTTAAAAAATATTGAGTAAAATAATCTTTACATGTTGAGAATAACTTTAAAAAAAATAAAATTCATAAAATATTATGAGAATCCTTTTTTATTAATATATACTTCGAAATCTATAAATTAATCTTTACACAAAATGATGGTGGGTAATTCCTTACATGCTGTATAAGTTAAAAAACATTCCTTTCAAATTTTGTATGAAAATTAAAAAAGTACATAATTTTGAAAATGATGGGAAGATAATTTTAAAAAAAAAATTAAAGTAAAAAATGGGTCAAAATTTCTTTATTAATTCATTTTATAATATTAAAAACAATATTTATTTTTTTTGAAAATATTGATTCAGAAAAAAATATTTTTAACCAAAGAGATAAATGGAGTTAGCTTATCTTAAAAACATTTTATCAATAATTTTAAGTAACTAAAAGTGTAAAATGGGAATATTATGTGAAAATATTATATATTTATTGATAATAATAAAATTAAATGGTTTATTATAAAAATAATAAATAATTTTCTTTAATATAATTTCAACTGCAATCAATCTCGATTAAAATGAAATTTAATCATAAACCCTTACTTATTTAGTAAAATTTGAGTCGTGACCTCCATGAATGTATTTTTTTAATTGAAACATAAAATACCATGGATTATAAATGATTCATTATATAATATGTAATGGGGTATATACCCCATATAAAAAAGTTAGGCATATAAACGAATATGTATCTCAAAGAAGAGTGTTTTGTGATGGAAACCCTTACCTCAAGTCTAGACATATCGTATGTGATTTTTTATCTTTTTTAAAAAATAATATAATTTATAGTTTTCATACCTTAGGATTAAAATATTTAATTCATTTATTTTAATGATTTACTTAATAACTTAATTAGGTATGTCTACGTCAGGTGTTTTGAGGATTCTCAATTCATTATTTTAAAACTGCATCAGTGTGATGACTATGGTCAAAGGTTAATTATTCTATAATATATAGAATAATAATAATGGAATTATTTTTTTATAAATAAATTATTCTTTAAAAAATAACCATGAATTATTTTTTTCGAAAATGAACTATGTTACAATCATGGAGACGGTAGGTCATAAATACGCATGAGTAACATTTCCATTTTTCAACAGCCATGATGGAAATAAGTTAAGTGTTATTTTTTATTTATATAATTATAATAATATAATAAATTTTATATTATTTCATTAAATACACTTACATATACCATTCACATGATGCAGTAATCAAAAAATAAATCACATAACTTCATGATATGGTAGTCTGCTGTACAAACGAACGATGTTATCAATTTTCAATATATGGAAAGTTAAGATGTTATATGATATATTAATTTTCCATAATTACTAATATCTCATTAATAATATATATAAACCTTAAATACATAATTATGAACAACCCCGAGTGACTCAAATAGACCAAAGGCCTTCTTTTTTTTTATTTTATTATGGATAATACCCCATTTAAGGGTTGAAGGGGAACCCTTAAATGACCCGTAGGCCCAAATAACAAGGCCCAACCTAAGTGGAAATGCTATAAAATGAACTAAATCGGTTCGCGATGAGGTAGTCCTTCATACAAAAAAACAATGGTTTTGTTTCCCATTTGATGGAAGAGGAGATGAATTAGTATTATGAAATAAATATAACAACATCTAATTATATTGGATATAATTTTTGTTATTATATTGTGATTTTTAATACATAACTGAAGATGAAAAAATGATAATAAAAAATAATGATCTCGGTGAAGGCTATTACCTCTTCTTTAGACAACCACCTTTTGATTATAATTAAAGCCTTCATGGATTGAATTTTTGATCAAAAAAAGTCTTATATGATGAGGAAATGGTTGTAAATAAATTATTTGGGTTTAGATTTCTAGACCTAATTGGTTTTCTATGTGTGTAAAAGAGACGAGTGGATGATCCTATTTGTAAGGGAGGAGGAGTGACATTCTTTTAATTACACAAAACTTTTAAATAATGGGAAGTCAATATCAAGAGAAGAGCTTCAAAATTTTACAAATAAAGTATTAGAGTAGATATAAGGCCGAGGAACACCTATACCATTCAAAATAATCATTTTATAAACATTTTATAAACATTTTATCCCATATTCCTCTATGGTTACCCACCTTTACCCTTTTAATTTGTTTACCATGATAACTTTTTTTTGTATAGTTTTTACCATTTATTATGATCTAAAATTAATTTTACCATAACATATAATATAAATTAATCTGATTCAAAATGTGAAATAAATTTTATCAAATTAAATTTATAAAAGTTATATAGTTTAAATTAAAATTAAACCAATAAACATGTCTAAAAAATTGTTTCCCAGGAAACACAATTTTCAAGCAAAAGATTGTATTATATAAACATTATGAAATGTAATAATTTTTAGATTAATTTAAATTAAAATTTATAGATATATATTATATAATTTTAATTTAAATAATTCCATATCATTGGTTATTTTAATTAGTTAAAATGGAGAAACATTATGCCCTTTAAAACAGTTTTCAAAAGAAAAAACTTGCTTTAAAGACTAAAAATAAACGAATATTAAAATTCACTATTAAGATAATTTAAACACAATTAATTTTATTAAATATATATAAATAATATTTCCGTTACCATAAAATAATATATTATAAAAATGATACTTTTAAATTACATAATTTATTAAAAATAAATGGCAATTTTACTAAAAATTGTTATTTTTCACCATTAATTGAAAAATCAATATTTTCAGAAAAATACCAAAATTTCACTATAAGTTAATATTTATATGATGATTTCAAAACATATATTAATTTTATAAAATAAAATTTCTATAATTTTCAAAAAATTAATTATAATATTTTATCATAAAATAAATAAAAAACAAATTTAAAGGAAACATATTTTTTTATAGAATAAAATATCATTATTTATGTTGAGTGTATATTTATTAAGAATTTTTAAAAACATTTAAATTGATTAAAACATTTACATATATGTATATCATGAAATAGTTAATAGTATTCAAACCTTCCAAAAATAACGTCTATGTTATATCATCTAGTTTTAATTAATAAAATTTTAATATTATATCGTGGTCTGTTTAAACACAGTTTTGTGTTAAAAAAAGCTATCAATGAAATAAAATTTAATTAAAGATAAATATATGATACATTATTATGGATTTACATTTAAATCTATTTCTCATGAAATATTTTTTTAATGTTTTTACCCCAATTATTCTTCATTGAAAGACTTATCTATTCATAAAAATGAAAGGTAATTAAGAATAATACATTTTTTTGAGGAAAAGAAAAGATATATTACTGATCAAGCAAACCAAGCCTATAATGCCAATCATGATTTAACCTATGAATTCCCTTCTATATTTTTTGGGAATTAAACTCATGGTTTGAAATGATCCAATTATTGATCCCTTATTATGTGGAATAGTTTGAAGCATTATTCTTATAAAGTTGGTTTTCATTTATGTTAGCATAAATCAATTTTTTTAAGGTTAAATAGGTATATTTTATTATACTATCATTCAAATTCATTGTTTGTATGGATTATGAAATTTTCTATATAGGTTTGTATGAAACCCACCACTTTTCCATGGTTTATTTAAGTGATGTTTGGAATATGAATATTTCCATTTTCTCTTAGCACATATATGTATCATTTTATTTATGTGATAGGTGGTCCTAAAATTATATAATCGTCTAATTAATTTGGTGAAGATTAATATACCATGGTATAATTTGAAAGGGAATGGGGAGTGAACCTAAACCCTTTAAGGGCCTATGTCTATTATGTGATAGGTGGGTCAAGAATTATAAAACCCTCCAATGATTTGGAAAATGACTTATATCTCATGAGATGACATACCAGGGATTGGGGGAGTGAACAAGATCCATTTTGGGATTGTTTACACGATATGACGATTGTCGTGTCAGTGATCCTTAGTAAAGGAAATGATATTTGTTTCTTATGTTTATGCTATAATCTAATGTTTTACCACATTATCATGTTATGATGAATTATGTATGATGTTTTTATCATATCCTTATTCATTGATTTATTATTTCTGATCCATTGTTATTTGGGTATGATTTTCTAAATTTGTACACATGGACCATGAATATTCTCTCGTACCTACATGCTTATCTTATGATCAATTATAAAAATCAATTGTTATTTTTTCTTCAGAAATATAAGTCTGTATTTTGTCTGGTGGTTTAATTATGGCATGTTCAACATTCTGTATAACCCATCACTTCAGGATCCCCAAGTGTTAATCTTTTATAGAAACTTCAAATGGTTCCCACATCCATAATTAGGTACTGACCTACTTTCCAAAGGTTCGCAGGCAGTTGTGGTTTCCAACCCAATGATGATTTGAGATTCTCATTGGTTGAGATGATTGGAGGTTGAGCTCATCACACCCTATTTGGGGTAATTTTTCCCTCTTTGGGACTCTCTTTTATATTTATGATATGTTCAAGAATCTCTTTATAATATCACTTTGAGACCAATTACCTAACGAAATGATTATAGTTTAGGTCTATTAATATTGAAATAGAGGGGGGTCTTATTGGAAAATGAATATGTATATTTTAGAGGATATTTATCCCTTTCAATTTTTGGATAACTACTTATATGTTGAATATATATAACTACAAAATCTAGAGTTTATTTTTATCCAGGAATACAATTAATATTTTAAGTGTGACGTCCCAGACACAGATGCAACATAATGGGTTCTCCGAGCCTGATGGGCAAAATGGCCTCAAGCACATCTCCCCAAATACCGGAGGCTTATAACTAGAAGTGAGGTCCTAGGTTGTTTCTATTGGATGACTATGATATCATTACCAAAGTTTTTCACAATGGTTAATTATGAACTGAGTTAAATAGAAGAAGCAATACAAGTAAACAGAAGGCACATCAGAAAATAGAGACAATATTTACAAGAACTAAAATAACTGGAATAAGATTCAAGAATACAATGTTGATATGTAATGTATCTAGAAAAACTAGAAAGCATAAATATAATACAACAATTATAACATGATCCAATAAAGTATAAAAGAAATCAAAATACTATCCCAAGCATCCTAATCTCTAGTATGGTCATATGATATCAAGATCCATCCTAAATAGAAAGAAATCAAGTATTCGAAGCCATATTCTTTCATTTATCAGCACTTTCATTCATATAATCTACTATGGGTACCAAACGGTGCCTGAAGAGGGTGTGAGATAAATCTCAATGGGCCACCAAAAATTGTTTCTATAATATTTAAATAGTGTAATAGAAATGTAACAGTGTGAAAGTAAGAATATATGAAGTAAAACCGCACAATGTAACTAAAAAACCAAGTACCAGCTTTATCCCTCGGATGGAATCTAAACATAAAAAGTCCATTAATATATTATTTCCAATTAAAAAAAGTCACATGTTAACAATAGTTAAGGTTTCCATTTATGGTAAGGAAACCTGTAATGACATTTAATAATGAAGTTCCAAGGTAATAACCAAGGAAACATAGATCTCAAGGGTCTCGAACTCAGTAGTAATTATAGCTAGGATAAGGGTAATATTGTAATATAAGGAGCACCTTCCAATTCACTCTACAATAATATGCCTACCAAATCCAAGGTGAACATCAAAGGTAAAATGGGGTTAAGCAGATACAGGGCCCTATGGGCTGTAACAATGGCACCTAATTATCAATGTTGGATCCAAGGAGTGTATCTAGGGAATACTTTAATAATATGTGAGGGATATTATGGTGACATACCATGTATCCAAGAATATATAAGGATTGGAATCTAGGTGGGTCTAAACCTAAGCAAGACATATCCTTGAATCATAATGGGGTTCTCGAGTGCTCAAGGTATTCCCCAATTAGAATACAAGGTGAGCTTGAGTCAGGACACTCTTGTTTAATTATGAAGTAATGTAATATTTCATTTAGTTCAAACCTTTCCTTTAATTAGTGTTATATGGTCAAGTAGCATTCAACCTTTTAATCAGGTCATAATTAATCAATATGTCAATTTGGTTATATCCTTTCCTTTCAATAGTGTGACAAGTCCGGGTAGCATGAAAACTTTATTAATATAATATAAGGAATATTTAATAATTAAGGTTCATTCCTCTACCTTCCATTAATGTGGCAAGGGGTTATATGGACATGAATAATATTAATTATTCACATTTAATCTGGGAAAGTCATATATTTAGTATAATTTCCAATTTCCCTTTAACATTTATTTATCATTTTGAAACACTTACCTTAGGTAGGTCAGGTGTATGTGACATGGTACTTTTAATTCACCAATATATGATACAATAAGAATTAATGATATATAGGACTACCATTAGTGTGTTCAAGATCGTGCACATCCGAAGGATTTCTCAAAAGTGGAAAACCAATAAACACTCAAATATAGAAGATCATCCTACATGAGATGTTGGGAATTGTGGGAATAAACACCAAAAAATAATCACATAGATGGAAAGAATATAATAATATTATTATAATGATTATAAGCATTACATATAAATTCAATAAATGGAACCCAATGAAATCAGTGGGCCCCATATGATAATTCCAAAATCAACAAACTTGAGGGATGAGTTATAGAACACCCACCATAGGGTTGTACAACTATCCTACTCTGATACTGGCCTTTGATTCAGCTTAGAAAGGAGTTGATCTAAGAAAGTGGGAAAAATTCTTAAACTTGGATAAATAGGTTGAGATAAAGAGATAAGAACAGAGGGTCAAATAGACTAGTTTACTTTCCATTGTGTATCCAACATGAAGAACTGAAGCTCGATTGGATCCCAGATAAAGGATATCTTTCAATCTGTACCTTATGCCTTCAAAGATATCCAAAAGGGAATAAAAAAAGGTCAATCCTGCATAAACATAGAATAGGTGGAAGGAGGAGGCTTAATTATATCATTAAGTAAAAAAATAATCAATTTTCCCACAAATTATAATATTCACGGTTCATCCAAATGGTTTTTCAAACATCGCAAAATCCATGCATGGGTAGCTAGGAAAGAAAGGGAACTCACATGATTTTTTCACATATTTAGGTAAATCATAAACCAACCGTATGGTAAGGATATGTAAAAAAACATGCCACCTTCATATTATGCTCTAACTGTGTGGCCTTCCCACACATTTTAATATAAACTGTGCGCCAAGACTATTTTCCCAAAAAGATATGTTCTGGGATCCAAACAATCTTTGAACACCCTCAAGACCTTCACTAACTCATTAGCCATCCAAAATAGGTCCAAAATAAAGAATTAGACCTAAATTTAAAGGACCTAAACCTAAGTGAAAAATCATGTTCTTATAGTCTTCACCCCTTAAATGAAATCATCCCCAAGTTCATCTTAAAATGGTTTAGAAACACTATTTAAGGAAAAAACTGACCACTGATCATGTATATCAGCCTCCCGCTCCCATGTCTCATCTTGCATGTGGTCGTGCTACCATAACACCCATACTAGAGGGACATAACACCCTTAGAGAACCTTTATGCTTCGGTCAATGATGCATACTAGATACTCATCAAAGGTATCATCAACATATAACTCCACTTCATTGGGATAAAGGGTATGAGATTATTTGGTATGATAATGGAGAAGATGTGAAACATGGAAGACATCATACATGGAACAATACCTCTGAGGTACTAGAAACTGATAGGCTACCGGGTGAACTATATCAACGATCTCAAATGGGCATACGTAACAAGGCAACAACATCCCTTGTTTCTGTAATAGTCTATTCCCTAGACTGGGAAATACCCGAAGGAAAACACTATCCTCAACCTCAAACTATAGTGGTCAATGACAACGATCAACATAAGATTTCTATCTAGACTAGGAATTAGTCATACACATTCTAATTAGCTAGAACTACACTGAAGACTCATAAAATAGATGGGGACCTAGAAGGGTTTCCTCACCTTCCAAGAGCCAACATAAGGGTGAATGGCATGACCTACCGTATAATGACTGAAAGGATCTATCTGAATTTTCACCTAAAATATGTTATTATAGGAGAAATACATGAGATGGATATGTTTCTCCCATGAACCATCAAAATCATGGACACATGGTCATCATAAATCCTATAGAACCTGTATCGTTTGTTCTGATTTTCTATCGCCCTGAGGATCAAAAGTTATTCTTTGAAGCACCTGTGTTCCCATGGCCTTCTACAATCATTGTCAGAACCGTGATGTGAAAATAGAATCCATATTGGAAATGATTGTATGAGGGACCCCATTAATTCATATTATTTAAAAAAAATAGTTTTACCATCTCATCAACTGAGAAAGACTCTTGAATAGGATTGAAGTGGGATAATTTCATCAATCTGTTAGTGACAACACATACAACATCACTACCGCTAGGCGACCTAGGTAAACCGACTACAAATTCCATAAAAACATCTTCCTATTTCCATTCCTCGATTGGAAGATTGTACAGTAGGCCTGTAGGTATCTGGTGCTCCACCTTCACATACTAATATGTTAACCCCTAGTGATAATGTCTATTATGTGATGTTTCATCCCAGACCACCAATACTAGCGTCACATGTCTTGATACATCTTTGAGATGCCTGGATGAACTACCCACTGAGAGGTGTGGGACTCATTTATAAACTCCTCTATCATATATGTAGGGACCTAGACACATCCATGTATATGTAGGATGTCATCTCTGTCTACAGACCAATTCAGAGGTGGGTTATCTCCTGATATACACTCATGGAGTACCCAACCTTTAGGATATGAAATTTCTCAACCCTTCACCTTCTTAAGGAGGGAAGAGGTAACTACCAAATATGAGAGATAACACTTCACATGAATATCATGAAAATCTATGTGTACCTCAAAGAATGAGGCCATTAACTTCCATTCATCACTAGGTTCCCGTACTTCTTGTTCTTGAGTATTTTGACTCAGTGCATCTACTACCACATTACCCTTCCCAGGATTTTAGGCCATCTCAAAATCAAGTATTGTAAATATTCAAACCATATTAATAGTTTTAGGTTCAAGTCACACTCCTTAAAGATTTATTTGAGGCTCTTTTGGTCCTTTTACACCACAAACACTCACCTAACTTATAGTGCCTCCAACAAGGTAAGATGTGGGAAACTACTTCTAGCTCAAAGTCATCCGTCGAGTAATTTCTCTCATCATGCTTCAACTACCAAGATCCATACAAAATGACATCGTCTTATTTCATCAACATTTATCTTAGGATTATTCCTGATGTGCTAAAGAAGATGGTGTAACTAATACTAGGCTCAAGAAGAATTAGAATAGGTGCTGAGACAAGCCTCCCTTTCAGCTACTGGAAGTATTCATCACACGCTTCTGACCAAAGGAACTTGGAACACTTCTTTTTAAGGACCGTAATAGGTGAATAAAGACATGAGAGATATTGTATGAAATGCCTATAATATCCAACCATCCCTAAGAAACTCCATATATCAAACATGTTGTTGGAATGATCCCAGGAAACTACAACACTAACCTTTTATGGATGAACAGATACACCCAATTCTGAGATTATATGACCCACGAAGTGGAATTTTTTAATCCAAACGTGGAGAATAGAAATCTTGGCATAAATATGATGATCTCTCATTGTACATAGAAAAATCTCAAGATGATTGGAATGGTCTCTATGATTTCGATAATACACCAAGATATTATCCAAAAAGTCCATGAAAAAGAATCCAAATAGTGGTGGAACACCCTATTCATCAGACCAATGAAAAATGGCAGGTGAATTCGTAAGAATGAATGCCATAAATAGGAACTTATATAGACCATACCATCTATGTAATGTTGTATGAGGTAAATCTGATGGTATGACTCACACCTGATGATAACCAAATCTTAGGTAAAACTTAGAGTAGACCCTAGTTCCTTGGAGCTAGTCAAATAGATCATCTATTTGAGGTTGTGGATACCAGTTCTTAATCGTAATCTGGTTAATATTTATTTATCCATGCATAGACATAAGGTTTCATCATCCTTCTTGGAAAAAATCATGGGAAAACCACAGGGGGATATAGTGGGCTGTATTAAACCTTGGGCGTCTAAAACCTCTAATAGACTCTTGAGCTCCTGAAGCTATATAGGTGTCATCCTGTACAGAGTAATGGAAACTAGATCTGCACCTAAAATAAGATCAACTATAATCTCTACCACTCTCTCAAGAGGTAAGATAGAAAAATCACCTGGAAAGACATCACTAAAAAGATCCACTACTTGAGGGAAATCAGATTATCATAAACCTTGATCCTCCATGAAGTGAATTTAAATTTGGGTGATCACTCAACCTGTTCCATGATTTTGTGGTCCTGCTCTACCATCCTGAACATCACACTCACCCTTATGTAGATAACTTGATCCCTCTAGTGATGTAAATGTTACCTTGCAGTGATAGTAGTCTACAAAATAATGATATTGAACCAACCAATACATCTCAGTAATGGCATCGAAGCCCATAATATTGAAGAAAAAGGGTTTCCATAAGAAAGTGTATCTACCTACCTCAAGGTGACATTCCCTACACTGGCATATACCCTCTGTTCATACAACTAATGGTGTAGCTAGGGTCATTACACCCCAATAATATTGTATCTCCAGTCTGAGACTTTCCATGATAAATACCAAGATAAAAGGGTTCGAAGCACATATATAAAATTAATCAAATACTGTAGAAGATGAAATAATAATAGTACAACATATTGTAGATGTTCTTGTTACCTAATCCACGATTATTGGTTGTAGTGAATGCAATAGAACTGATCCATGGCCATGTGAAACAGATTGACTGCGACAATCATAACTGTTATGTTGGTGATATTGGTGATCAGGGCTCTGGATTCCATGATCATGAACCCATCCTCGAACTATTTTACTAGTTCTATTCCAACTCCCTACCTGAGTTGGTAAAAAATAACCCACTCTAGATTGTGGGGGTGGTGTAGATCCTTTTCCATTCAAACTTCTTGGAATGGTCCTGCCGAAATGCTAAAGATGCCCTATATATCCACAAGACTAGAACTACATTAGGTCTCTATCACAATGAGGATTCATGTTCCCCCACCATCCATACTGATTACACACTTTATAGCTATCAAAACAAGAAATCTGGTTATCACTTTCCAAATGAGAAACCTTGAGAGAAGGCTTCCTACCACTGAAATAACTATTGGCCTAACACGACATTGATCCTCTATGAATGATACTATTGTCATCCCTCAGGTTATGTTTAGTAATTAGATCCTAATTGACTATTGTAGAAATGTTTGGCATGAAAATGACATTCAAATATGTATATATAGAATACTAGATCCCATCCTCAAAATGATTAGCATGCAAAAGATCATCACTTACTAGAAGCGGTGCAAAGCATTGAAACTTTGTGAAAAAAGAAGAATATTACATAAATAATATAGAAACCTTCTAAAGATGCATGAAATATATGTATCTATCATATCTCAGTGTCTAAGGATAGAAATTATCATAAAATGTATTCTATAAATCAACCCATAAAATGACCTAATGATAACCAGCCTAGGAAATCACATCCCCCCAGCGCATAGTTGAATCCCAAATCATGTATGTGGAAAGCTGGACCATCTACTCCAGAGGTGTCTCTATATGATCAGATATATATAGGGTGTCTTCTAACCAAGACTCAGTAGGCTGTGTACCACCATACTCTGAGAAAGTAGGAGGATACTACTACTATAATTCGCAAGTTAGATTAGCCATCATAGGTGGAAGCTATAGAGCACCATGCATAGACTGCATCAGATGTATGAAATTGTTACAATATTGGGAATTCATTTCCAGATTAAGTATAGTAGGTGGTGCCTCATGTGGAACTTCTAGAGGTAAGAGTGGTGCCTCAGGGCCCACCATGTCTGAAGCATGGTCATCACCACCTTCTTGGTTTATGATATGAGGACGTCAGGGAGACATTGGACTACAAATGTCAAGCACACGCCTCAAAACAAGATTAAGCAAGAAATTATCATCACTAGTAGAAGTTGAATGTAGGAAAACTCACTACCTAAGGCATACTACCCCAACTACCCACTTAAACAGACACGTATCAGTAATTTCTCAAGTATACGTTTCATTTCATTTCATTTTACATTTAATTATCAAGTTCACTCATTTACCTTTCATAAACATGAGAAGGTGGGATAAGGATGTACAAATAATTCATTTAAGATGTCATGATTTACTTTATAATGGATATCCATTCTTGATGAATCAGTTCCCATACACCATATCATGGTAAAAAAACCCATTTATTTACAGAAGAATAGAAAAAGTCATTAAATTACTCATCCCAACTCATGAGGGCTCATACACCTCATGAATTGAGATAGGAAATCACTCAATCACAACCAAATGTAGTACATGCATAATAGAACTATCATAAAATCACTCAACAATCACAGTAATATCAAGCAATGTATGTAGTAAAATACACCTATATGGAATGGAAATATGAATGAAATGAAAATTCAAGGTGACTATAATGATGCATTCCTCATATAATTGGGACAAAGATAAAATATAACCTAAATCAGAAGAAAAATCAACAACACCAAACAACATAGGAATCAACCAATGGTGAAATAATATCAACTGTAATAGAAAAAGCAGAACAATGATTATATTTCATAAAACATGGATTTTACCCCAAACATGGGTTTGTGATGCCCAACCACTGCTTATGAACAAGTTACAAGTGTTCCGAATCTTCTGAATATTGTCTCCAAATAGTAAATCAAGAAAAAGAACCTGATATGATACCACTTTTTGATTTCTGAGAACCAGATTCCACTTAATCGGTGCCTTGAGCCTAGTGGGACACATGGCTACAAGTGCATCTCCCCAAACTCCAGAGGCTGCCGACTAGCAGCGAGGGCCTATGGTGTATTCATGGGGAGACTATGCCTATATTTCTAAATTAAATAAAATTGGTTAAATATGAACTGTGGAAAATAGAGGAAGTAATACAAGTAAACAGAGATCATATCAGAAAATAGAGATAAGAGTAGAAATAGCTGAAATAACTAGAATAACATAAAAGTGTAAAATGATGATATGTCATGTAACTAGACAAACTAGAAAAAATAGAGACAATATAGAAGGAATATCGTGCTCCAAAAAATGTATAATGGAAATGAAAAGACTATCCCAAGCATCCCAATATCTAACTCATTCATCTGATATCAATCTCCATACAAAACAATAAGTAATAAAGTGTTTGAAGCCATATGATTCCCTTTATCAACATCTGCATTCAGGTAATCTACTTTGGGTACCAAACGACACTCGGAGATGGTGTGAGATATATCTCACTGGGCCACCACCAATGGTTTCTATAACATTTTTACTGTGTAATAGGAATATAACAATGTGTAAGCATGAATATATAAATTAAAGTAGTACAATGTACCTAAATACCCAAGTACCTTCTTCAGCCCTCGGATGGTGTTTGAACATAAACAGTACATTAATTGATTATTACCAATTTATAAATAATTATATTGTTTATATTAGTGATGGTTCAACATTATGAAAATGAAACCTGTAATGACTTATAATATTGAAGTTCCAAGGTAATAAACAAGGAAATGTAGACCTCCAGGGTCTCTAACTTATTATTGACTGTAGTTTGGATAAGGGTAAGAGTGTAATATAAGGATCATATTCAAATTAATTCCACAATAAGATGCCAACTGAATCCAAGGTGATCATCCAAGGTGTAAGAACACAGATCTTCGTTTCAGGTATGTCTTTCCTTTTTCTGGAGTTTTTGAGAAAAGAGGAGTTTCTAGAAAATTTTGAAGTACACGCCGTGTACTTTATAAGTACACGCCCTGTACTTTATAAGTACACGCCCTGTACTCCCTTTCCACACCAGGACATGTGCTGGCTGTGTCCGAGCTACACACACGGTGTGTAGGGGTGAAGTGGAGGCTGCTCAAATCAGAGTACAGAAAAGTGGAGTACACACCGCGTACTCAAGAAGTACATGCCATGTTTTTTTTTCATTAAACGGACTAGGGTCACTCCTAAGCGACAAAACTATCTTCTTCTCCGGCGCCTTTGACCGAGAGTGACCCGTACGGCCGTGAATCGTCTCCGAGCCCCTGAGCCTTCGTCCGTTCTCCGAATCGACCGCCATTGATTGCGTTGGAACTGCAGTGGTGAGTTCTTCCTTCTCCTAGATCCTTGTTTTCCAATTCCTCTTTCTTAAGTTATTGTGGGTTGATAATTTTGTTCGTTTTCATAGATCTATGCCGTTCTGAGGTGAATCAAGCCTCATGGTTCAAGTATATCGATCTTCTAGGATCGATGTAGGTGGTTTGTGTAGGACCCTAGGACACCCTAAGAGGGGAGGGGTGAATCAGGGTGTCAAATTTTCTTCTTAAAGTTGTGGATCTTGTTCCCACGTTGGTAGGAACTACATAAACTTGTATGATGGATATGATTAGTAATGAAACATTCACATGTAATGAGATGACACAGTAATTTTACATGGTTCACCACTAAGAGCTACGTCTAAGGAGCATACGCTGAAAAGTTTTCGGTCATACCAAATTCCACTAATCTTCACTAGTTGTAGATTAAAATGGTTTGGGCATAGTCACTCTGTCCCAGGATCACTACCTTTACAAAGGTTCAGGGATATCTCACTACGTCCCTCGGGTCACTCCCGTTGACTCCCCCTGGCTCACTACCGGTTGTGAAGTCCCACTCAGTTTATAGACGTGAAGGTCTCTTTAATAGAATTGCATTGAAGTATTTGTCTCCTGTTCAGAATGAGACTTTTCTTACATCAGGTTTCAGAGTTGATTCTCTTTTCAGTTCAAACCTTCTTCTTTAGTGCAATGACTAATGCAATAGATCCTCTTGTCTTCGTTTGCCTGAATCACAACCATTGATGTGATTACCCAATAAGTAAAGCTCAGTTTACTAAGCATTGTCGGAATCAGTTCTCCATGTATGCATGAGATAATGCATGTATCATTTAGATTTCCTCTTTAATATCACATTGCATCAAAATTTATCAGGAAATCTTCCTGCTTTCGTGCAGCTCCAGAAAGACGGGCATGCTTCAACAATATATGGAAATCTCCTCAAAGCCCGATGTGCAAGTCCCAACACGGCGCGCAAGTCCTTGGCACGCAAGTCCAAACTGGCATGCGAGTCTCACCAAAGCACCTTCATGTCACTGCCTTCTGGAACTTCAAACCTACGCGACTCACTTCCTTTCTCGCCCAAATCACCTTGGGCGTGCAACCATCAATCGACGCACAACTTATAATTGCTGGCGCAGAAGTCTCTCCAAATCACTTGCACGACCACTCACCACTTGCACGGCTCAACCACCTGCGCGACGAGAGCTCGAACAGTCTCTAATTCTTGAACTCCATGGGAATTGAGGAGGGGTGGTCCTCAATTTATAGGCAAACTGGTCAACCTGCACGGCGGCGCGCAAGTCACCCCTCGGCGCGCAAGTCTCGGTGCGCAGTTCATCTCTCCAAGACTCTATCGCACAATTCACTTGAGTGACCCAAAAAAATACTTGCATGGCCTTCTTTCATTTGCCATATTTTGAAGTTTTGATCTTGAAAAACAATAGCCTCACAAGTTTCCATTCCTTCTAGGCATTGGCGCGCAAGTCTTTTCACGGCGCACAGGTCACTTGCGCGACCAACCCAACACTTGCACGACCCTCTTCACTTTGCCATTTTTCCATATTCTGATCTTGAAAAACAATAGGCATGAAAGTTTCCATTTCTTCAAGTACACGGCACGCAAGTCGCTTTTCCAAAACCACTTTCCTCCATTTATCGATTTTCAGGTCCAAAAATTTGGCAAACACTGGGAAATGGTGTGACCTTGTATCTGCTATTTTTGTACCGCCTCCAGATCATCCATTCCATTGTCGTCATTCTTGAATAAAACATGGATCATTAACCACAGGCCTTGAAATCTACATGCCACCATGGAATCTCTTTTGTCAACAAATTTGTATGTCGTTTGTTTGCTTTGTCAACAAGAACAATCACTTCAAAAAAACTTCTTCTCGGTGATTTGTATCCTTCAACAAATCTTCTGCTTTCATCACAAACTCCACTATCGTGATATGTATTCTTTGAAGGAATAGATTTATCATCATCATCTTCTGTGACAATGTGATGTGCATGGCCATCTCAGAGATCCAATCACTTGCACATTGTCTTCTTCTTCAACTGTCATGATCTACTTCATGCAAAACATATGATTCTGTTCTTCAAGAAGTCTCTTGCATGGTTCTCATGCAATCATGTAGAATTTCTTGGTCTTCATCAAAACCCATTGTTCTCATGCAATATTGAGGAATTGCGTGGTCTTCATCAAAAACCCCATTCTTCTTTAATCATCCTCAGATGGATTACACCTCACATTCTTCATTGTTGTAAACAATGTGTCACCTTTGACACATGTTCTTTGAACTTATGATTAGTATAACAATAATTTGAATTTCCATTCCTCCACTTCATTGGAGTACTTCTTGATCTCCTTAATTTTGATCTTCATTGACAACTATTGACAAAAAATACAACCTTATACACAAAGTGGTTCCAACAGTCTCCCCCTTTGTATTTTTTTTCAATACCTTACATATATTCTGAAATGAATTCGTTAATGTCAAAATGAGAATATTCTCTTCAATCAACTGTTCTTTTCAAAATTTTATTTCAATTTCTCTCCCCCTTATTGACAAGAAATACAAATCACCTAGTAGAGAGGGTATCAGCCTATATTTAAGAAATGTGTCATCAATCATTTCACTCTAAGTCTATTTAAGCAATGCTCGGTGTAGAAAACAAGAGGATTTGATTTAGACAACAGGACTGTCCATTATTCACTGGTCATGATACCACATGAGATGAGAACTCATGTACATTGTCTTCAAGGGTTTTCCAGTTTCATTTCGGGTTAAGGAAATCAAATGTGATAGGGAATAATCAACCTGAAACTCCTGCACTCACATCAGTAAACAAATCAAAACATTCAAGTGCAATTAGCAGGATAAGTGACCTTGGGGCACATCCATTATTCTTATGTCACTGATCAATTCAGTTGCTCCCCCTTTGTAGAATGATCTTTGATTTGAGTAACCAAGGGATAGAGATTGCGAAATGGAATACCTTCTCTATTGACATGTTCTTTAAGAAATTCACAGAGTAACTGCATTTGAGTCCAGCTGGAGTTGATATTTATTGAAACAATGATTTTGGAAGCTTCTTCATTTTTCTCCCCCTTAAGGTAAACACTCCTCATCATATTCATCAAGAGTGATCCTTCATCATCTTAATCTTTTAATATCAATTGAAGAATCTACCAATGATGGAAACTTCTTTAGCTTGGCTATCAAGAGTTGACAACATTCACTACTTCGTAGGTTCTCCCCCTGAGAGCATGCTTCACCTTCAATTCCCTGCATTATTAGCACAAATACAATACACAAATGATTAAGGGAATAAGGTGGTTCCTCTTTGATTCATCAACATGAGTTGCATGGTTGAGGTTCTTTTCTCAACCAAGTTCCTCTATTCACTCCAGTCTTCATGCCTGTACATTTGAACATATGTTCTAACATCTGTTGATGTGGCATGGCTTTCTTCACTTTCTCTTCTACTTTGTGTGGGGAATTGTTCTGATTAATAGCCTTAATGAATGATACATTCTTACTCCTCTTAAGGGCTGCTTCTTTCTCTGGTATTAAGTTTAGGAAACTTTTTGCAATGTGACCAGATTTCTTACATCTCTGACACAAAACTTCTTTGACACGTGTGCTTCTCTTGGTTTGCAATCTCTCCTACACTCTATCTTCATCACGTGAAAGTTTTCCTTTTCCTTTAGCACTAGCCTTGGCCTTTTCATCTTCATGTTTCCTCATTCTCTTCAAATATTCTGGCCAGATGACTAATATGTCATTTGGAACTGTTGCAGTTGATTTGGCTCTTCCACATGGGTTCATCTGAGTTTCATCCCACTTAGTGTTTCTTTTGGATTAATGACCCTTCAATTTCATGGATCTAAAATCCTGGGTCTTCTCAGCTTCCCTACTTGAGATCTTCTTGGGGAAATGTGTGTTCACAATATTCTTCTGATTTCTTCCCAAGGAATAATCTTCTTTCTTAGTTGGCTTGTGTGGTCTTCTGTTCATATCAGCTCTGGATATCTGTTGACATAGGCATGCACCATTTTTGTGACCACTGTCGCTGCATACATCATAGATGTTATCAAGCATTCCAAATATGTTTGCTATAAACAGATGCTTCTGGACCTGCAGATGTTGCTTCTTCTTCTCTGGATTTCTTCCCTTTGATACATTCTTTCTTTGTGCTTTTATGTTAAAGGGATTGTACCAACAATCTCGTGCACAATGCCAAAATCTGTTGCAACACCAACATTGACCCACAAATCTTTTCTTCTTTATATCTTCTGTATGAGGTTGTTGGGCCTCTTTCTTAATCATTTGTGCTCTATTTAAGGAACCAACTTCTTCCTTTTTCTTATCATCCACCCTAGCCATGGTGGTAGGTTTCTTCTTATCACCTTTCCTTATCCATACTTGTTTAGAAATTTTCTTCCAGCCTGCACTGATTGTGGGAACGTATTTAGAAACATGAGTACAAGATGGTTTGGATGGTACCTTCACTCTCTCAGTTGCTTGTGATAGATCAATCAGTGAAGTCATGATCTTATTATCACATGTTGGAGGTCTTTTGACAATAGAATCCTCCAGTGAGCATTGAATACCAGTAGAAACTGATTCTTGATGTGGATAATCAAGAGTTGTCATAATCTTCTTGTCACATGTTGGAGGTATTTTAGCTTTAGATTCATCTAACGAACATTGAGTACAGGAATCACTCATTTCATTCTTTTGTGAAGTCTCAATATGTGTATTCTCAATCTTGGTCAACTGGGCTTCCAATTTTTGACCCTCAATATTGAGGATGATCTTTAGATCTTCAATCATGATCATCTTCTCTTCACAAGTCTTGTTCAATCTTTCAACCTCATCTTCATGCATCTTAACTTTGTTTTGTAACAAAGAGTCAAGTTCCCTGAATTTCATGGATGTTTCTTCCAAACAAAAACTCTTGAATTCAGTGCTCTTATTCAGCTCAGCTTCAAGTGCATGAATATTTTCTTTTAGAGTCTTATTGACTTCCTCGTTTTCTTCAAAGACTTTAATCTGTTTGGTGAGCTTCATACTTTCCATAACTTTTCTTTCCAATCCCTTTCCCATATTTTCAGATTCCCTTTCTAATTGAGTGATCTCAACTTGTATAGATTGGAATAGGCTATAAATAATATCAACCCTTTATTCAGGAATATCATGCAGATATGTTTTGAGTTTTTCCTAAAAGCTTGAATTAGGGTTGTCATCCTTTCCTCTGGAAGAATCCGGAGCCACCTACTCGATACTGTCCAAGCCTGATGTTTCTTCATTATTGGAATGGCATGGAGAACAAGACACTGCTTCTTCTTTGGATATGAGGGACTTCTTCATCATCTTATTCTCTTTCTTTTTCCTATTTGTCATGGTCTTGCAAGATGTAGACTTTTTCTCAGAAATGACTGAATCTTCATCAAGACTACTATTCATTTTTGAATTCAGGAAAGAAACTCAAATCCTCTTCTGAATAGAATTACTGTGGAGTATCCAACATATGTTAACCTACCTCTGATACCACTTGTAGGACACTGGGACACCCTGAGAGGGGAGGGGTGAATCAGGGTGTCAAAATTTCTTCTTAAGGTTGTGGATCTTATTCCCACGTTGGTAGGAACTACTTAAACCTATACGATGGATATGATCAGCAATGAAACATTCACATGTAAAGAGATGACACAACAATTTTACTTAGTTCACCACTAAGGGCTATGTTCAAGGAGCATACGCCGACAAGTTGATGGTCGTACCAAATTCCACTAATCTTCACTAGTTGTGGATTACAATGGTACGTGCATAGTAACTCTATCCCAGGCTCACTGCCTTTACAAAGGTTTAGGGATAGCTCACTGCGTCCCTCAAGTCACTCTCGTTGACTCCCCCTGGCTCACTACCATTGGTGAAGTCCCACTCATTTTATAGACGTGAAGGTCTCTTCAATAGATTTGCATTGAAGTCTTTGTCACCTGTTCAGCATGAGACTTTTATTGCATCAGGGTTCAGAGTTGATGCTCTTTTTAGTTCAATCCTTCTTCTTTAGTGGAATGACTAATGCACTAGATCCTCTTATCTTCGTTTGACTGAATCACAACCATTGATATGATTAACCAATAAGTGAATCTCAGTTTACTAAGCATTATCAGAATCAGTTCTCCATGTATGCATGAGATCATGGATGTATCATTTAGATTTCCTCTTTAATCTCACTTTTCACCGAAAGGTATCAGGCAATCTTCCTGCTTTCGTGCAGCTCCAGAAAGACGGTCGTTCTTCAATAATATCTGGCAGTCTCCTTAAATCCCGACACGCAAGTCCCAACACGGTGCGCAAGTCCAAACTGGCACACAAGTGTCACCAAAGAACCTTCACGTCACTGCCTTCTAGAACTTCAAACCTATGCGACTCACTTCATTTCTCGCCCAAATCACCTTGGGCGCACAACCATCAATCGACGTGCAACTTCTAAGAGCTGGCACACAAGTCTCTCCAAACCACTTGCGCGACCACTCACCACTTGCGCGGCTCAACCACCTACGCGATGAGAGTTCGAACAGTCTCTAAGTCTTGAACTCCATGGGAAATGAGGATGGGTGGTCCTCTATTTATAGGCAAACTGGTCAACCTGCGCAGCGGCGTGCAGGTCACCCCTCGGCGTGCAACTCATCTCCCCAAGCCTCTGTCACACAATTCACTTGCGTGACCCAATAAATACTTGTGAAACCTTCTTTAATTTTCCATATTTTGAAGTTTTGATCTTTAAAAACAATAGGCGCGTAAGTTTCCATTCCTTCTAGGCATTGGCGTGCAAGTCTCTTCACAACACGCAGGTCACTTGCGCGACCAACCAAACACTTGCGTGACCCTCTTCCCTTTTCCATTTTCCATGTTCTGATCTTGAAAAACAATAAGCACACAAGTTTCCATTTCTTCAAGTACACGACACGCAAGTCTCTTTGCCAAAACCACTTTCCTCCATTGGTCGATTTTGAGGCCCAATAATTTGGCAAACACTGGGAAACAGCGTGCCCTTTTATCTGCTATTTTTGTACCGCCTCCAGATCATCCATTCCTTTGCCGTCGTTCTTGAATAAAATAGGGATCATTGACCACATGCCTTGAACTCAGCATGCCACCATGGAATCTCTTTTTTCAACAAATTTTATGTCGTTTGTTTGCTTTGTCAACAAGAAAAATCAGCTCAAAAACACTTCTTCTCGGTGATTTGTATCCTTCAACAACTCTTCTTCTTTCATCACAAACTCCACTATCGTGATATGTATTCTTTGAAGGAACAGATTTAGCATCATCATCTTCTATGACAATGTTATGTGCATGGCCATATAAGAGATCCAATCACTTTCACATTGTCTTCTTCTTCAACTGTCATGATCTACTTCATGAAAAACATATGATTCCGTTCTTCAGGAAGTCTCTTGCATGGTTCTCATGCAATCCTGTGGAATTGCTTGGTCTTCATAAAAACCCATGGTTCTCATGAAATATTGAGGAATTTCGTGGTCTTGATCAAAAACCCCATTCTTCTTTAATCATCCTCAGATGGATTACACCTCACATTCTTCATTGTTGTAAACAATGTGTCACCTTTGACACATGTTCTTTGAACTTATGATCAGTACAATAATCATCTAAATTTCCATTCCTCCACTTCATTGGAGTACTTATTGATCTCCTTAATTTTGATCTTCATTGAAAACTATTGACAAAAAATACAACCTTATACAAAAAGTGGTTCCAAAAGAGTGTTCCTTACCTTTCGATGTCTTTGAGTTTTATGTGCAAATTCCACCAATACCCGTGAATGGGGTATTGTATGTTTGCCTTTCTTCCCTTGTGGTTATTCTTGCCTTGCTTGCAGGATTGTGTAGAGGTAAATTGATCATGTTTGTGGATAATTTTCATGCTTGGATGTTTTTTCCATGCTTTGTTCTTGTTGCAACCTTTAGGTATCTTTAGCCTTTGGCCGTTGTACCAGTTTCCATGCCTTGTGATCATAGGACAGAATGATGTTGTTAACATGCTTATTGCTCTGTAGACTATTTATCCAAGTATATCTATAGGTGTACTTTGGTTATTCAAGTAGCTCTATAGGTGTGCTCTGGCCTTATAGCATTAATATGCACTAACTTGCACGAGACCGTGAGAACCCAATGCTATAGACTATATGGGGATAGACCGAGTGAGCTTCCTCAGAGAGTCTTGGACATTATAGACTATAAGGGATAGACCGAGTGAGCTTCCCAGAGAATCTTAGTTGTTATAGACTATAGGGGATAGACCGAGTGAGCTTCCTAGAGAGTCTTAGTTATTATAGACTACAGGAGGGTAGACCGAGTGAGCTTCCTCAGAGAGTCTTTACCTTGTTTTAATGTCTTCAAAACCTTCCCAGGCTAGCAGAGAAATTGACAGAGTGAGATTCCTCAGAGAGTCTGTGGTATACCTGAGGCTATAAGAGGATTGACCGAGTGAGCTTCCTCAGAGAGTCTCGAGACCTTGGGGCCAAGAGGGTTAGAATGCATGATCTCTTTCAAAGAGTCCCTAACTACCCTAGACTATAAGGGGAATAGACCAAATGAGCTTCCCCAAAGAGTCTTATAAATTTGTATGTCCAAACCAGAGGGGTTAGGCTAAGTGAACTTCCTGGAGGGTTGTGGTACTTTTTGAACAGACCAGAGGGGATGACTGCGAGTACTTCCCAGAGGGTTTACTGTTTGTGTTAGATGTTGCTTCATCGCTGCTTGTTGTTCTGTGAATTGATCACTATTATATATCATCATGTTTACTGCTTACTGATTACTGCCTGCTATTGTTACTACTGTTACTGCTTATTGTATTATTACTTGTCATATTCTCACTGACTGTTAGGCACAAATCTTCGGGTGGTTGCCTTCTGGGATTTAGTCTCACACCCTGTTTGGGTCATTCTTTTGGGACCAAATAGACTATTTTGTTGTAGGTATAGATAAGGTCAAGTGCCCTTTGACTTCTGGTACTTGATTGCTTGGATCGGGAGAGCATGGGACCAAGCTTTGGCTTGTGATGCTGAGGATATGTTTACTTTATTTGTACTTGTTTTGGTACTATTGTATTTTTCAGAATTGTGACTTGTTTGGATGATTTCCTAGATATGTATCACGCATAATTTCATATATATAAATATGTGCTCAAGTTTTTTGCTGATTTGGTTTTCTACTGATTATTATTTTTTGGTTATTTACTGCTTCAGCTATTGCATGTTTATTTACTTCCGCTGTATACTCTTCCAATGAGGGCATAGTTTCCCCTGTATTACACCCAAGGCCCTCACTACTAGTCGGAAGCCTCTGGAATTTGGGGAAATGTTCTTGAGGCCATGTGACCAACCGGTTATAGGGTGCCTCTGGGTGGATTTCAGAACCAGGATGTTACAAAGTGGTATCAGAGGGATTATTTTCTCTTGATTTACTATTTGGAGCCTCTATCCATGGGTAGGATGGATTCAGTACTTGGTAATAAGATGTTCCCGGGAGTAGCTAACCCGGGTACAGGGAAAAGACATACTACCTCATTTATTGCAGTTTCTTGGTTTTGAGATTTTATGGTTGATATGATTTCACCTAGAGTGATTCACATGACTTGTTTTGTTATTGTTGTTGCTATTATGGTTCTATTTCTGTCGCAACCCGATGAGATGAGGGTATGCCATCTCATGCATCATATAGGCACTTGTTAGAAATCACATGCCATACATTCTTGCCATGCCATCTAGGGTGTATTAGTTATTTCATGTTTTTGTGATAGAATTTGTGTAGATATGCATGCTGTTGTGATAGATGATTTGATAGAATCTCTGTTGTTTGATAGAGGACTTTTGTATTGTACTTTTCTTAAAATGAACACCAAATTTTGGTTCTTGAGGTGTTATGGGCCCACTTGAGTCGAAAATTGGTGAATAATTGACATGTTTTTTCTTATATATGACTGTATTGGATGCCAATCATTGATTTGCGGGGATTATGGGCCCTCACGGATCGAAATTTGGCACCTTCATGCCTTGTTTCTGTGTTTTCTGGGATTTGGTGTAGTTTTTGAGCTACTGCCTGGAGAAACCCAGAATACACACGGTGTACTTTATGACTACACGCCATGTAGTTTCAGACCATGTCACTGACTATGTGAGAATGAACACAGTGTTGAGGAAATGTCTTTAAGAACACACCGTGTATGGTAGGTGCACG
Organism: Viscum album; assembly: GCA_963277665.1. NCBI lineage: Eukaryota > Viridiplantae > Streptophyta > Magnoliopsida > Santalales > Viscaceae > Viscum > Viscum album. The sequence goes on along the minus strand of OY728133.1, from coordinate 825,935,848 downwards.
TCGTGTAGTACAGAGCCGTGTACCCGGCCGTGTCACTAACAACACGAGCTGGGGAAGCTTGAGTAGAACACACCGTGTTGGTAAAGAACACACCGTGTAGTATTGTGCCAGGTACCCGTCCATGTCACAAACAACACGGGTCGGTGTTATCTTCTCTTATACACGCTGTGTTTTTTCGGAACACGCAGTGTAAGGGTCAGCTGTGTTGCCGACCGTGTAACTAGAAACACAGGTCGTGGAAACCTTGTATACTACATGCCGTGTCCATGGGGAACACTCCATGTAGTCTCAATTTAAGAAGAACGTGTGGGTTATCCATGTAAAGAGACTCAGGCAGGGGAATAGAGTTCAAGTACACGCTGTGTGTGGGGACAACACTCCGTGTAGTTTTGGGTGTTACAGGACCAGAGGTGGCAGGAGTACACGCCCATGTCTTTGGGTTAAGAGAACATGTCGTGTAGTTTTTTATACGTGCCGTGTAGTCGTGTTTTGAAAACTTGAATGTTTCCTCCTGTTCCCATTTTTTACTATTGTGTTCTCAGTCTTTGATAATCCTGGTCTAAGGTGTGCACTTGAACTTTTCAGATCTATGCCTCTAGGACGTCCTCCGGTTGTACATCAGTTGCTAGACGGTGATCAGACACCAGATATGGCCGACTAGGGACCTCCTGCAGATCCTCCTGTTGTGCCATCCTTGGCACCAGTAGTCATACCCATTGTAGGCGCCAATGCGTAGTTCAGGGCAACTTCCTGAGGATGATTCAGACCGTTCAGGGAGCACCGCCTCCTACCTCTTCGATGGCTAAGTTGATGTGGGTTTTCCAACAGCAGCATCCTCCTACTTTCTCAGGGGATGGAGGAACCTGGGCTGTAGAGTCATGTTTAGAGGCCACGCTGACAATCTTTGAGCGTCTGGAGATACCCTAAGAGAAAAGGGTAAAGCTGGCTACTTATATGCTCCGAGACACCGCCAAGAAGTGGTGGGAGGTGATCTCGAAGTCTGGGCACCAGTAGAGTATGTCTTGGGACGAGTTTCAGTGAACCTTCTATGACTACATTTACCCAGAGACCTTGAGGGCCGACGAAGCCTGGGAGTTTATGAGTGTACAATAGGGTACTCTTTCTGTTATGGAGTACTCGTCTCGCTTTACCAAGCTGCAGTGCTTCACGCTGATACCCACAGGTGATGAGTTGTTCCTTGATAGAAAGTTTGAGGACAGTCTCATGCATGAGATCCATTCCTAGGTGAATATCTTTAGGTTGACTTTGATATCCTCTATCATCAACCAGGCGGCGATCACCGAGCGCAATCTGAGAGATTCTAGAGTAGTGAGCCAGGACGTTTCGACATCCAGACCAGGTGTTCCTCCAACGGATAGTAGGAAGCGCCGTAGAGAGTCTTCTTATGGAGATCAGAGTAGGTGGGATGTATCTTCTGGAAGCCAGGTTTTATGCTACCAGTGCTGTAGGAGTGGGCATACTAGGCCCCAGTGCCAGAGAGACCCGATGGAGTGCCGATCTTGCTGAAAGATGGGCCATCTTCAGCACTTTTGTCAGATCTTCTCACCTTTAGCTAGTAGTAGGGGTTCTTCTATGACCCCGTGTTCAAGATATGCTTGTACAATTTCTCACTAGTCTGGGAACTGGAGTTCTTCTGGCCATTCGGGCCGAGGTGGAGGCCGCGACTGTGGTGGTCAGTCACCAGGTCACTAGCAACAGCGGAGTGGATCAGCTCAGAGTGGTCAGCCAGGGGAGCAGGGCCGCGGTACAGGCCAGAATTTTGCCATGGAATAGACCTATCAGGAGCAGGATCCCATCCCTTCTACAGTTTGAGGTATGATCCTAGTAGCATCAGTTTTATCTTCAACACTTTTCGATACTGGTGCTTCACATAGTTTTATCTCTATTGCTGTTGTGGAGATCCTTGGTCTATGTATCTTTTCATCCGCCGACATGTTGACCCTTGACACACAATTGGGAATGAGGACATCTAGCATACGTCAGTGTATAGAGTTCCCTCTTGAGGATGTAGGGTGTCACATCTTATGGGACCTCTATGTCCTAGAGATGACAGGCTATGATGTCATTCTCGGTATGGACTGGTTGGTTCCCTTCCAGGCTATCGTCAATTTCTATCTCCACTGGGTGAGTTTCGTATCACCAAAGGGCAAGTATTTTCTTCATAGAGGCGAGTGGGATTTCCAGGTAGGTAGAGCTGGACCAGAGCATCATGGGAAAGGAAGAGTTACAACCTAGATTTCCAGTCTTTATCTGGATGACCATGGGACTTCGTAGTTAGACTTTCCTCCAGTGGTGGATCATTTCAGGGATATATTTCTAGAGGACTTTTCAATTTTGCCTCTAGAGCTTGAGGTAGAATTATCGACTGAGCTCATTCCAGGAGCAGCACTGGTGTCCATTCCTCCTTATAGGATGGCTACACCTGCGTTGCAGGAGCTCAAGAAGAAGTTGGATGAGTTGCAAGAAAAGGGTTTCATCCGACCCAGTACTTCTCCTTGGGGTTCGCCTGTCCTGTTTGCTAAGAAGGCAGACAACACCCTTAGGCTTTGTGTGGATTATTAGAAGTTGAACCAGTTGATGGTCATGAACCGATATCCCTTGCTGAGGATCGTAGACCTCTTTGATCATCTTCGAGGAGCCAGGGTGTTCTTGAAGATCTATTTGAGATCCGGTTATCATCAGTTTCACGTTAGACCCTCAAATATACCTCTTATAGCCTTCAGGAGCAGATATGGTCTATACGAGTATACAGTCATGCCGTTCAGTCTCACGAACATGCCGGCAGTTTTTATGGCACTGATGAATTGAGTGTTCTATCCGTACTTAGACTCCTTCGTGGTGGTTTTTGTGGACGACATATTGGGGTACTCTCACACTCGACACGACCATGCTACCCATTTTGAGATCGTTCTGAGTACACTGAGAGATCATCAGTTATTGCTAAGCTCTCGAAATTCCACTTTTGGATGGATCAGATTCACTTCTCGGGTCATGTTATCTCAGAGAAAGGAGTATCAGTGGACCCAGAAAAAGTGAGAGCTATAGTTTCCTGGGAGTAGCCGAAGAATGTCTTTGAGGTGCGGTGTTTTCTAGGGCTGGCTGGATACTAAAAGAGTTTCATATAGGGCGTTTCACGCCTAGCATCACCGCTGATAGGACTGACCAAGAAGGGGGTGAAGTTTTTATGGTCAGATTCTTGTGAATCAGCCTTTCTGGAGCTAAAGGGGAGGTTGACTTCACCACCGATATTGGTCTTTCCAGAGCCGGGCAAGGTCTATACTATCTACTATGATGCTTCAAGTATTGGTCTGGGAGATGTGCTTATCCAAGGAGATGGAGTCGTTGCTTACGGGTCTCGGCAGTTGAGGCCACACGAGAGGAACTACCCGACACACGATCTGGAGTTGGCAGTTGTTGTTCATGCCTTATGCTGTTAGAGAAACTACCTTCTGGGAGAGCACTTTGTGGTTTTCACCGACCACAAGAGTCTCAAGTATATCTTCACTCAGCGTGATCTGAATCTAAGATAGCGTAGGTGGGTCAAGTATCTTCAGTCTTTCGACTTCGAGCTTGCCTATATGCCGGGAAAGGGCAACACAGTGGCCAATGTGTTGAGCAGGAGAACTCAGATTAAGGCAGATCAGGAGGCCAGTAGTGAGTGGAAGCTTATGGATCTATTCTCTAAGATTCACTTGGAGGTGCACGACATACAAGGACAAACTTTTCTTTCTTCTGAAGATATTACCTCTTATCTTCTTGATTGGGTACGGATGAGGAAACTATTGGATTCAGAGGGATTAGTCCTGTGGGAGAGTGTGTCAAGAGAGGACCCACTTCCTGGATGGACAGTGGGTGAGGATGAGATCTTGTGTTTCTAGGGACGCGTATGGGTGCCAACGAACATACGCGAGGAGATAATGTGGGATTTTCATTCCTCAGTTTGGGCAGTTCATCCTAGCGTCACCAAGATGTATTGTGATCTACACCGCCTGTACTGGTGGCCAGGTATGAAGAGAGATGTTGCTGATTTTTTCATGAGATGTTCTACTTGTCAGTAGGTGAAAACAAAGAATCAATGACCAGTAGGGCTTTTATAGCAGTTACCCATTCATGAGTGGAAGTGGAACGATGTCGCGATGGACTCGTGACCGGGTTGCCGAGGTCACCTCGAGGGAGTGATGCTGTTTGGGTTGTTGTCGACAGGATTATGAAGGATTATCACTTCTTTCCGATCAAGGAGACCTTCAGTGTTGATGAGCTGGGATGGTTGTACATCCAAGAGATTGTATATCAACATGGATTTCCACACTCCATTGTTTCAGACAGGGATGGGTGCTTTACTTCTCGGTTCTGGCAGGGACTTCAGAAGGCTTTGGGTACACATGTACTTTTGAGTACAGAATACCATCCCTACACTAATGGCCAATCCGAGCGTACAATCTAGGTGCTTGAAGATATGCTCCGAGCTTTCATTCTAGACTTTGGCAGTTCTTGGGAGAAGTAAATCCCTCTTGTAGAGTTTGCCTATAAAAACAGTTTCCAGGCAACTATTCAGATGGAACCTTATGAGGCATTGTACGGTAGGCCATGCTGATCACTCTTATGCTGGTTGGAGGTAAAAGAGGAAGCTTTTCTGGGACCTTGTCTTGTTTAGGATACCTCAGAGCAGATAGAGTTGATTTAGAAGAGGATGGCTACAACACAGTATCAGCAGAAGTCTTATGTTGATCTGCGGAGATGACCTCTAGAGTTCGAGGTCGGGGATCAAGTTTTCTTGCATGTCGCACCGAGGTTGGGACACAAGAGGATTTGGAGACAGGGTAAGCTTTCACCATGGTACATCGGTCCGTTTTAGGTGTTGGAGAGAGTTGGGTTGGTTGCGTATCGGTTGTAGTTACCATAGAGGTACCAGACTATGCACGACGTCTTCCACATTTCTTAGCTCCGACGTTACTTTTCAGACCTGTATCATGTCTTTCAACCCGAAGAGGTTGAGCTCGAAGTAGATGCATCATTTGAGGAGCATCCCATCTGGATTATTGATCACATTACAAAGGTTATACATGGCCAGTCTGTTCCTCTAGTACGGGTGCTATTGCAGCACAGACGAGTGAAAGATGAGACTTGGGAGAGGGAGACCGATGTACGATCGTAGTGGCTGGAGCTATTTGGGGTTTCTTCTTCTATGCCTCGCTAGGGAAATTCAGGGACAAATTTCATTAAGGGGGAATGTTTTTAGGAACCCAGATCTTCGTTTCAGGTATGTCTTTCCCTTTTCTAGAATTTTTGAGAAAAGAGGAGTTTCTGGAAAATTTTGAAGTACATGCCGTGTACTCCCTTGCCGTGATAGGCTGTGTGCTGGCCATGTCCGGGCCACACCCATGGTGTGTAGGGGTGAAGTGGAGGCTGATTAAAGCAGAGTACAGAAAAGTATAGTACACACCATGTACTCAAGAAGTACACGTCGTGTATTTTCTTTTTTTTTCATTAAACGGCCCGGGGTCGTGCCTAAGCACCAGAACTGTCTTCTTCTCCAGTGCCATTGATCAAGAGGGACTCGTACGACTACAAATATTCTCTAAGACACTGATCCTCTATCCATTCTCCGAATCGACCTCCGTTGATTTTGTTGGAACCGCAGCGGTGAGTTCTTCCTTCTCCTAGAGCCTTGTTTTCCAATTCCTCCTCTTTCTTAAGTTATATTGGGTTGAGCATTCTGTGCATTTTCATAGATATACACTGTTATGAGGAGAATCAAGACACGTGGTTCAAGTATATAGATCTCCTTGGATCGAGGTAGGTGGTTTGTGCCTTACCTTTCGATGTCTTTGAGTTTTATGTGCAAATTCCACCAATACCCATGAACGGGGTATTGCGTGTTTACCTTTTTTCCCCTGTGGTTATTCCTACCTTGCTTTCATGCTTGTGTAGAGGTAAATTGATCATGTTTGTGGATAATTGTCATGCTTGGATGTTTTTCCCATGCTTTGTTATTGTTGCAAACTTTAGGTCTCTTTAGCCTTTGGCCGTTGTACCAGTTTCCATGCCTTGTGATCGTAGGATGGAATGATGTTGTTGACATGCTTGTTGCTCTATAGACTGTTTATACAAGTAGCTCTATAGGTGTAATTTGGTTAGCCAAGTAGCTCTATAGGTGTAATCTGGCCTTATAGCATTAATATGCACTGACTGGAATGAGACTGTGAGAACCCGATGCTATAGACTATACGGGGATAGACCAAGTGAGCTTCCTCAGAGATTCTTGGACATTATAGACTATAAGGGATAGACCGAGTGAGCATCTCAGAAAGTATTAGTTATTATAGACTATAGGGGATAGACCGAGTGAGCTTCCCAGAGTGTCTTAGTTACTATAGACTACAGGAGGGAAGATCGAGTGAGCTTCCTTAGAGAGTCTTTACCTTATTTGAATGTCTTTAAAACCTTCCCAGGCTAGAGGAAGAATTGATTGATTGATCTTCCTCAGAGAGTCTGTGGTATACTTGAGGCTATAGGAGGACTGACCAAGTGAGCTTCCTCAGAGAGTCTCTAGACCTTGGGGCCAAGAGGGTCAGACCCCGTGATCTCCCTCAAAGAGTCCCTGACTACCCTAGACTATAAGGGGAATTGACCGAGTGAGCTTCCCCAGAGAGTCTTATAAATTCGTATGACCAAACCAGAGGGGTTAGGCTGAGTGAACTGCCCAGAGGGTTGTGGTACTTTTTGGACAGACCAGAGGGGATGGTAGCGAGTAATTCCCAAAGGGTTTCCTGTTTGTGCTAGCTATTTCTTCACCACTGCTTGTTGTTCTATGAATTGATCACCGTTGTATATCATCCTGTTTACTGCTTACTAATTACTGCCTTCTATTGCTGCTACTGTTACTGCTTATCGTATTATTACTTTCCATATTCTCACTGACTATTAGGCACAAATTTTCGGGTGGTTGCCTACTGGGATTTAGTCTCACACCCTGTTTGGGTCATGATTTTGGGCCCAAACAGACTATGTTGTTGCAGGTATAGATAAGGGAAAGCGCCCTTCGACTTATGGTACATGATTTCTTGGAGCAGGAGAGCATGAGACCAAGCTTTAGCTTGCGATGCTGAGGATCTGTTTACTTTCTTTGTTTTGGTACTATTATATTTTTCAGCATTGTGACTTGTTTAGATGCTTTCCTAGATATGTATCTTGCATCATTTCATATATATACATATGTGCTCTAATTTTTTGCTGATTTGGTTTTCTACTATTTATTATTTGTTGATTATTTTCTACTTCCGTTATTGCATGTTTATTTACTTCCGCTGTGTACTCTACCAATTAGGGCATAGTTTCCCCACTATCACACCTAAGGCCCGCACTGCTAGTCGGAAGCCTCTGGCATTTGGGGAAATTCTCTTGAGGCCATGTGACCAACTGGGTATGGGGTGCCTCTGGGTGGCTTCCAGAATCGGGACGTTACACAAGGTAAAACTAGGCAAATAAAAGATAGGTCCTTATGGGATGTTACCATGGAACCTACTTTTCAATACTAGATCCATGGACTGTATCCAAGGAATCCTTTAATACTATATGAGGGATTATATGTTTTTATACCAGGAACCCAAGAATAGACATGGATTTAGATCTAGGTGGGTCTCAACCTAAGAAAGCAGTATCCTTGAATCATAATGGGGTTCCTGATTGCTCAAGGAATTCCCCGATAAGAATCCAAGGTGATCTCGAGTCAGGAAACTCTTATTTTATTATAAAGAAATGTAATATTTAATTTGGTTCAAGACTTTCCTTTCATTAGTGTGATATGTACAATTATTATGAAAACTTTTCATCAAGTCATAATTAAACAATAAGACCTTTTGGTTCAAGCCTTTCCTATCATTAGTGTGACTTGGTCAAGTAGCATGAAACCTTTTTTAATTCAATTTAAGGCATATTCAATAATTAAGGTTCATTATATTACCTTAAATTAATGTGGTAAGGATTTCTATGGACATGAAACCTATTAATTATTCACATTTAATTTAGTCAAGTATTATACTTAGTATACTTTCCAATTTCCCTTTCACATTTAATTGCCATTTTGAATTACTTAACTTAGGCAGGTCAAGTGGAAGTGACATGGTACTTTCCATTCACTATTTCATGATAAAAAAATCAAAGATGAAAAGGATTCCAACCACTAGTGTGGTTAATCTCAAACACATCTGAACGATGGCTCAAAAGTATCGAAGCACTAAAAACTCAACTATGGAATATCATCCTATGTGGGATGTTGGGCGTTGTGGGTGTAAACACCAACAACTAATCACATATATGGAAATATAATAATCATATTGTTATAATGTTTATAAGCATGGCATATAAATTCAATAAACAACACCCGATGAAATCGGTGGGCCCCAGATAAGAATTCCAAATTCATAGAACTTGAAGGATGAATTATAGACCACCCACCATAGGTTCATAAGACTATAATCCCTAGATATAGGCCTCTAATTCATATATAATGGAGTTAATTTGGAAAAAATGGGAAAAACACTCACACCTCGATAACTAGGTCGAGAGTAAGAGAGAAGAAGAAAGGCTCTAACAAACTTGTGTACTTACCATTGCACATCCAACTTGACGAACTAAAGATCAATTGGATCCCATACAAAGGAGATCTTTCAATACTTACCTTAGACATTAAAATATCTCCAATGGAAAAAAATATAGGTCAATCCCACACAAACTCAGATTATGAGGAAGGAGGAGGCTTAAATAGACCATTAAAAGAAAATGGTCATTTTACCCACAAATTAGCCTATGCATGGTTGGTCAAACCATGTGAAAACCATGAAGGGGTACCAGGTAATGGAAGGGAACTTGAAAAGTTAGTTCACATGGTTAGGTTGCAAGGTTTGGTAAACTGTGCACCAAAATTGTGGTAAGGCGCTATCCAAAAAACATGACACCCGCACAATTTTCTCTAACTATGTGCATTTCCCTTACGATTTACTATAAAATTTGCGCCAAGGCTATTTTCCAAAAAAATCTTAGTTTTGGGCTCTAAAAAAGCCTCGAACACCCTAAGTGCCTTCACTAACTCATTAGGAATCCACAATATCTCCAAAATAATTAATTAGACCAAATTTGAAAAGGTCCCATACCCGAGTGAAAAATCAAGTTCTTACATCAAGGATGGGATTGAGCCATTATGATACACCCTACATATCTATTTTTATAAAAGGCATCAAATCCCTCATAGTTTATTAAATCCCATGAAGTTTAATTTCATACTAAAAGGGAATATACGTGGGCTCTTAAACATTGAGTATTTTTGTTGAACCTTGGTGAGGCATCCTAGATTTTTTGGTTATGGACAGAATTTGAGTTATCATAGTTCATTGAAACCCTTGAGACTTTCCAAAGGAAGATACTCTTTTATGGTGGGTAGTTATATCATGCCTTTAAATAAGGATTACACACTAAGGATCCCCTAGATTGTAGAGATTCAAGATGCCAAAGAGGTGATTATTGTGTCTCCCTAATCCATTGTGATCTATGGTCATTGTGAAAAACAATGGATAATATATAATAATCCTTATTGTATATTGATGCGGGGATTATGTTCTAGGAAAACCCATTGGATGATTAATACTAGGATCATGCCTTTAAAAGGCATACTACATATACAAATTATTGTAGGATTCAGAGTCATCACAATTCATATGAGTTATAAACATGCTAGTTTATGAGGGGGGATTATCAACCTAGGGGAGAAACTGGTTTTCCACTGTTGGAATGATAACGAAATGGTGGGACATACACAGAAGTTGATTCCCATTTGAGATCAGGACTTATGAAGGCATACTACGTATCATGGTTATATCAGTAATCAGAGTCATCATATTTCATTGAGTTAGGCATGTGACACTAAGTCTTCCCTTATATGAAATACATATAACATTATAACACTTATTAGGGATTACACTCTAAGGTGTATCCTATATACATGAGATATCCTATTATGACGTTGATTCATGCTTACACTTTGAGGTTTCCCCTGTCTGATAGAGGCTTATGATACAAATTATATGATCATTGAAACTACCTATTTCCACATGATCTATACTTAGTGTGAGAAACAAGGGATAAAAAATAACAAGTCTCACTACTTTTGGATGCTATATTTATGCAATGGGACAACCCTTTTTATGTTTATCATGAAGCTCGAGCCTTAAAAAGGTGTCCTATGTATCTAAGTTATATTAGGAATTAGATTCATCTTGGTTTAATGAAAACTGGTCCTATATAATGAGATTGACCCTTATATAGGATGGATAAGGTTTTCATGTCATGGGATGCCTACTTGTAATGGTGTTCTTATCTACATGACATGCAATGATTGTCTGGATGACATAACTTAATTGTTTTCTTGACATGCCAGAGAATGTCCTCCTGAAATGTTGAATTACAGTTGAACGATCTAGTTGACTTGTTTTAGGTACATCATGTAATATGTAGGGAATGTCTAAAGTCTTTCACATGTCAATGGATGGAGTATTCAGAAGGCATTGCAAGACCTGACTGGTTGATCTTAGAAGCCATCACATGACCTTGGACAACATGCGTAGAGGGAAACGCATGATCCAACCAACTTTACCTAGTTTCATCATGAATGATGGATGATATTCTTGGATAGAATCATGATATTTTGTGTGACATGTTGCAGATGGTTCCACATGTACTAGATGAATTGTACGAGTGTCATCGTTAAAGCCAGCTGACATGTATGCGGAGTGTCGTAGGAGCCAATTGACATACACTGAGGATGTCACAAGGTTTCTATATCTTGTCCATAGGACATAAAAAGATCCAATTAACATTACCTAGTGCTATCGTGAGAATTAGCTAACATTTACTGAAGTTTCCTTATGATCTAGGTGATAGATCCAGAGGACATTATGAGGTTTGGATGTCAATCCAGAAGGGTTTCATGAGACTTGGGTGGCACGCCCATGGGGATCCATGTTACTTGATCTAACATGTCTAGTGGACATCTTATGATATAAATAGTATACCAAATGATCATCATGTGACCTAGGTGACATGTCTTGGTGTTATCGTAAGAACTGGGTGGTTCATGCAAATTGCATAAGGATCAGTATATATGTTCTTCACATAAGTATCTCATATTTTAGAAATTTTTCATCCTTTTTATTTCATATGCCTTATCTTTTTTACATCCTAGACTATTTTAAGGATTGAGTGATTTAGAAAATTTGTGGGGTATCCTTTTCATAACTCATAATAAGTTATTCTCATGAACTATGAGTGATCACACAAAGTTCATATGCATATTGTATGATCACTCAGTTTGTTCCCTAGATTTTACCTAATGAATAACCTTTCCAGTCATGAGATCATATACTCTGAGAAATCTACTATAATTCTTGGGTATGATGGTGTGAGGATCCAAGGATGAATTTTATGATGTCGGGGTGGGGGATTTATAGGCCTACCCACCCCAATTATTCACCTTTGTGCACCGCATATACCATGAAAATCAATGATGGAGTTAGTGGAGGGCATTTACATCTCACTCTGTCTTGAGGTATTGTCATAGGTCATTCCGAGGGCATCAGATGATTTTAAGTGACCAAAATACTTTCCCTTAAATTCCCCGTTTATTAGATTATGGCCAATTAGTTGGGTCTTCTTTAATCATTACTACATTCGAAGGGACTTTCATATTGTCATATCGACATATCTAAAGGACTTGTTGAGATTAGGAGGCCTATTGAAAGGACTTCACATGATCTTAGATGTCTTTTCCAGGATATTATGTGAGACAATGGTGGATTTTCAAGGGTCCTTAGAGAGACCAGTCTTTCATGCCGAATGGATTTTGTGAGGTTCGGTAGAGTTTATGATCATGTTACATGTTTTTTATGACCGAAAGAGGCTCCTGACTTTTATTTTTTATTTTACAATGGATAGGGGTCTCAAAATATTTCTCGAATTTTTCCAAAGACAAAAACCATTTTCTTTGGTGATGCATCTCTTGACCAATAATGGGTCTTATGGTGATACATGGAAATATCATGAATAAATCCTTATATTAGTCTTTGGGGATAGAGGGGGGGGGGGGTACAAGACTAATTGGATATGTCAGAGGACTTTCACGTGATGTGAGTGACATGCCAACATGTTTTTTCTTGACTTAGAAGACACATAACCAGGGCTTCCATGGTGTCTTGAAAACTATATTGGGGCATCACATGAGTTTTATGACCACAAGAGGATCTCCCCCTTTCCCTTTAATCTCATTATTTTTAAAGGATTTTTTGATTGGCTGTCAGGTTTCCTTTATTTGGAAAATAATGTGAACTTGGGGGGGGGTTATATTTCTTTTATCACATGATCAGAGAATACCATGAATTCTTCCACTAGAGAAGAAGGACTTGTCAATGGGGATCCATGAGATTTCCCACATGTTATGTTCTATTCATGACTTCTCACATGTCCTTTTGAAGCTCATTCAATCACATGTATTCTACAGGTTTGTGTGATCTATGTGATATTGGAAAACTTCTTATTGATTTTCATTATAGAGTAAATTATACCCATCTTTAGGTATTTCATTCCTTTTTTATTTTTCAATTCTAATTTGGAGGATGTCAAAAAATGCCCCCCATATGATAGATGTATGTGGGGAAAAGAGCTCACTTATGAGGAAATTATACTCTAGCCTGAGGTTAGCTGTGACCTTTTATCGCCTTACTTTAGGGTCTTTAAAATTGAACCTTCTATTGATGTAATTTAGGGTCACCGAGATCAGACCTCATGTCATTGTAGTTTAGGTCCTTTTATCTCAAACCTTCTATCACAATAGTTTAAGGTCTTTTATCTTTGAACTTATATCTATGTATTTTAGGGTATTTTAACTCTAACCTTCTATCAGTACAGTTTAGAGTATTTTATAGCTCAAACCATTCATCATTGTAGTTTATGGTCTTTTCTCTTTGAAATTCTATCACTGTAGTTTAGGGTATTCTATATCAGACCAGAGGATGCCATGAAGATTAAAGTATTACTTCCAGGACTTTATCGATGATCATGGAATATAGTGAATACATTCCTTGATTTACCCAAAACAACCTAGGGTCTTGAGTTCTTCCATAGTGTTTTCAAGGATCACAATGATTAGAGATCTTTTCCTATAAGGAGGATATGATTTTGGTTGGTAGGTAAAATCCCTTATGTGTCAAGAGAATTTTCAAAACAATGTGTCTCTACTCTTTTCCAAGGGTCAGGGAAGATTTAGGGGGGAAATTGGTCGAGGGAAAAATAATAGGGATGTTATGTCCAGCTAGATAGTTTGAGTATGTGTGATATAAGTATTAACCCATAAGTTTGAGTCATTGAATATGGAATGGGTCAGACATGATGGGGATGACCCATAACACCTTGTGGTTATAGGTTTCTCCATAGTGTTTCCATATCTCACAAGGTTTAGAGTTCCCAACCTACAAGGACAATATGCCTTTATTTGGTAGGTCAAAGCCCTTATGTGTCGATATATTGGTCAAGAAAATATGGGGTATAATCCTTTATAAGGGCCATGAAAGATTGGAAAAAACTCAAATGTCTAGAAGATGGAGTTGGGTATGGAAGGAAAGCTATCTAAGAAGAGTTATGTATCCATAGGAATATTTAGATCTTAATTTTGAAGCTATATCCCTATGCCCTATGGTTTTGAGTCACGAGGTGTGGTCCATCAATGGTTCATGAATGGTGTGTCACATTATAGCTTTGTGAAAGTGTACAAAACAATGTGATGCAACATTGTGGAAATCGAATAAACTTGGATAGTAATATACATGGATTCTAAATGCTGGTCTAAATTTCTCAGTTCGGGATTATGATATGAGAAGATCATACCAGGAATATCCCAGAACACAAAAAGGTGATGAGTTTTGCTGCGGTGATTTTAGGGATCAGAAGGATAAAAATACCCTTTTAACAGAGTGATGCATTTGGTTAAAAAACATAGGTTCATATGTAGGATCCATATGCATACATGCATATTAAAAAAAGGGTACCTTGATTCCAGATATCTTTTTCCAAGGGCCTTAGAAGTTTTAATTTGATTTGAGGCACTCAAATAATAATGTGTGATTTGTGGAAAGTGTAATGTCAAAGAAGGGTTTGAGAACACTTAAGGTTGAGTCGCCACCTAAGGAATATATTCTCATGGTGAGGAGATGCGACATATCATTACTCTAATTTTTTCTTGAACCAGGGGGTCTATCGACCATATATTGGATTTTCCTAGGGCTATAGTGTAGGCCCTATGATATTTATTCCTTATTTATTTGTGCCCTAATTTTTTATTAAACATAGGAGATTACGAGTTTAGTGAGTGAAGACTTGACTTTTTCTAAGCTCACCCTTTATGGGTTTTCAAAATAACATGTTTTGTGTCTCTTTCACTTGTAATTTAATTTCTTTTGATTTGGACCACCATATTCTTTATTTTAAGGTCGTACAACTTTGATTAAAGTGTAGGTAGTTTAAGGTTTGGACACACATGGACCAAATATGGGGGAGGTTACACAAGATCCCAATTAGGATACCCAGGGTCAAGAGCACTCCAAAATCATTATGAGAAGGATATGAATTTTTTTTAAATAATGTATTGAGGTTCTTAGGTGACAAGTAATGATATGGTTAAAACATATCAAGGATTTACCAACACACCCTCAGGTGCTGAGTTCCACCATGGTGATGTCTGGATCACAAGGATTAGAAATACCTTTTATAGAGTGATGCAATTGGTTTACAACCATAGGTGCATATTTAGGAGCCTTTGGCAAACATGAATAGTAAAAAAGGGTCCCTTGAAGCCATGCATCTTTTCACATTGGCCATGGAAGGTTTTCATAAACTAGTGTTGCTCGAGACATGAAGTGTGACTTATGAATTTGGGTTCTTAAAATATGGAGGAAGCACTTCGTACTCTATATGACAGAGGTAAGGATCTTGTGGTCACTCAACAAGGTATGATAATGGATGATTCAACGTATAGTTTTATGCCATGTAGTGGGGAAATACTTGCTTTCATATAGTTTAAGGTCGCATGGTAAGGAAATTTGACTTTCAGTTTCACATAACGTGGTAAGGAAGTATTTGTTGTATAGGTTTAATTTCATGTGACTAGGATTTTTTCCTTGCCATTTGACCTCATTTAGTAAGGATGAGGGAACTGGTGTGAATAGTTGTACAAGATATATTATGTGCAGAAGTAGGCCGCACATTGATTTGACTCGTACATAAGAAACAATTGTCCAAAATGGACCAACCCCTATGTATTTGGGGTTATTTGTATCATTTATTGTATCTAGGACTAATATTGGATATTTGGGAATCACTATGTATCCAATGATGATAGGAATCGAGACACAAATTGTTTATAAATGGGAAACTCTCTATGTAGGTCTGAACCATCTGAAGAGGTCAAAACTGTTTTTATTGATTATTGTATTTGGGCCTATGATTGGTGATCTAGGCATCACTACATATCTTTTTATGAAAGTAATCGTTCTACACATAGTTCTCAAGGAAATTTGTAGTTTAACGTCAGTATATAAGATTGTAGGCTTCCGGATGTGAAAAGGGGTATTGTGGACGAGCCCAAAGGTGGAAATAAGGGTGTCACTATGTATCTCATGGTAATGGGAGTCAAGACAGAAATAGTTATTGACTGGAGGTGTGGTAGGAGACCAAAACCAACAATAGTGTTCCTCTCGAGTGAGGTCTATAAGATTATACAATTTTATATCATGGAAAGGACATCGATAGTGCAGTTTAACATCATGTGGTATAGACTCATGGTATGTATTTTAAGATCATTCATTCAGAACTATGAAAAACTGATCATGAGATGTTATTACATGTTTATGTAGGGAATACATTACTAATATTCCTAATCTCATGAGAGATGTGCTTAGTTTCAAAAACCAGGAATGTCAAGGGTTCCTCACACCATAGAGTGGTGATTAATGATATGAGAGAGGAATTTTTCATTATATGGTGGCACGACCAAGATAAAGGATCAAAGTTTCCCTATGTATCTTATTAAAATCTTAATAAAGTTGAAAATAGTTCTAGAAAACCCATATAGTTTAATTTCATATGGAAGAGACATCATGCACATAGTTTAACATCTTATGATGAGGACATGGGTGAGTCAACGTGGAAGAGGAGGAATTTTGTGGATATATGCTATTGAAAACCTAATTTTCTTAAATTACTTTTACATAATTTTAGTGATAAAAACAGAAAAACATTACACATAGAGGATCCAAAGGTTTAGTGTCTTGGAAAAACGCATACAATGCATAACATTTACAACACAAAACATTTATTTAATTTGTTCTTCTCTAGCTTCTTATTGGCTCTTGACCTATCCTTAGTAAATGTTTTCACCTAAGGATATACATCAAAAATGGGTGAGCAAAAATACCAGTAAGATTATATATATAAGAACATGAAAAAACATAACATGGGATGAGAATAGTCATTATCATCATAACAAGGTCATAGGATCATAATCAAGAGAGGAAACACTAATAGAAGACTTGGAATATGGCAATGCATAAAAAATGAAACATCATATCTTAGTGGTTAACTACGACACATAGTTGGAAACAAATATATCATCATGTTCACACATCATTTCACATTAACTCATGAGATTAATCACCTTACCAAATTCATTTGAGTGCTTTATAATTCTAGGTGCATCCGTCACATTCAAACATTCATATGGTGCTATATAATTATGGCCACACACGTCACATCATAACATTTTCATTATCATGCAAGAAATATAGAACATATATCAATAATGAACATAAATAAAACTTGTAATGGAATGGGTTTCATCTCATAAGAATAAATTCATAAACTTTGGGTTTCCAAAAGAAAGAGGGAATAACATACTTGATAAAAGAACCATCAACCTTGAATGAGAAGTAAAAGGCGTGTTTTTGAAAGAAGAGTTCTGTAAGAAAACATTTTTTCAAATAAACTATATTGGAAAAAATGTATATACCATAAAAGTTAATATAATGATGAAAAAATTATTTTTAAGGATTAAACATATTGAAAATGGAGTGAAAGGGGGAGAACTCGAAGAAATAATGTTGGGTTCGAGAATTTCCCCTCACTTTGTATCCGAATGCTTTCCTTACTTTATTGTCTTGTATAATGACATTATATTCAGTAATTAGAAATTCAAGAACCTTTTATAAATTAATATGGTTAATTATGGTTTCATTAAGTTATTTTATGGTCCTTTGGATGATTATAGAGTTTAAATCCATTGTTTCAGAGTGTTCTTTTTCTAAGTTTTCATGAACAGCTCACTTGTACACATGAATGGAAGTTCGTGTAGAACATGGATAAACATTCAGAACTGATATTACATGTTTTTAATGATCTTACAGGATTTTAAATTATCTCATAATGAATTATTTTATATACCATGTGGATGAATGACTAGGTAAAATTTAATGATACCTGTTTAGGTTAATTTGGGTGGTTTTTGGATAACAAAAAACATGTTTTGTTTTATCAATTAGTATTATGAATAAAAGTGGTTTCTAGAACATAAAAGGCATTAAAAAATAAAAAATAAAATCTGGTTTCAACAATTTAATGATTTAATTTACAACCTTGAATTATTTTTACAGAAAATGGAAGTGCATCGCCCATGATATAGGTAAATTAATACATCACGGGCAACAACTTCATTTTTATAAAAAAAGAGATAGAGGGAGGATTATAATGAACAATCTTTCATTAACATGATATAATACTGTTATATCATTCATATTTGAGTTATCATGACATTTGGATAAGCGAAATTGAGTATAAGAGAAGAAAATAAATAATATTTGAAAGGAAATTGAATGAAAAGAGAGAGAAATTACCTCTTGAATATATATTCTTTGAGAGACTTTTTAAGAAAGAGGTTTTGGTATTCTTATCAGAAAAAGGGTTGATGGACATGGGGGAGGAGCTATAGAAGATCATTGGTCATAACTTGGATAAGTCTTGATGCTTTAGTGGTGTGAAGAAATGAGGGTGTGAGGGGCGGTATTTATAGTGGAGGGGAGAGGGGTTTTCACTATACTATATTCTTTAATTTATTATTTCTCAAAAAGACAAGAAATAGCGATGATTAGATGAATAACTATAGTAACATGAGAATTTGAGTTTGAAACAATTGGACTTACATAATTATAATATCATCTAGGACTCTATAATTAATGTATTTAGCTTATTTTCTAAACTAATGTATTTCACAATTCATAAAAATTCATGTATTTTAGAAAATTTAAAAATATTCACCTTAACCATTTTTTGATGTGTAGAATCCAAAAAATGAACCACATCTTTCAAAAATAATTTTCTTAATATGATTAATTTAATTTTTAATTAAAATCATAATTTTCTAGAAAAATACAAATTATGAAATTAAAACTGATTTAATAATAGTTTTAAAGATTACATAAGGTCATGTAAAATTTTCTTAAAACTAGAATACATAAAAGTATTAATTTTTGCAAATTTTTTAGAAAAATATAATTTTTAAAATTAATTATAATTATTTATTTATGACTTAAAAAATACCAATACTTTTACTATGGTCATATTATCAATTATAAGATGCCTAAATTTTATTTATACATTCATGGGTGAGGTTACTATTATTTTTGAAGATACACTATTCATAACTATTATATTACTTTTTTAAGGGTAGGTTACACACCATAATTGTAGGTAAATATTCACTAAAAATTAATTTTCTCTTATCAAACTCCAAAAATCTTACTAATCCCAACTGTGTTTATCATATTTTCAAATTTTAATACATATAGGTGGAAAATTTATGTTTAAAGGTCACCTAGTTGTTCATTTAAGCATGATGTGGCATTGTGTTTTCTGATGTGATTTTATATGATTATGGAATTACTTCAAGAAGGGCGAAATTGCATTAAAAAAAGTTTAGGACATTACATATTCCCCCCTTTTAAAATTTCACCCTCAAAATTTTATTTTACATAAACAGGTGAGGGTACTTCTCTTTAATCACATCCTCTGGTTCCCAAGTTGCTTCTTCATACTTATGGTTCCTCCACAACACTTTGACAAGGCAGGTTTTCCTATTTCATATAAGCTTATCTCTCCTATCTAGAATCTTTTTTGGATGTTCTTCATAAGAGAGATCATCTTTCAACTGTACCACCTCTGAGTTCAGTATTTATGAGGGATATGGTATGTACATCCTCAGGAGTGATACATGAAATACATCAGGAACTTGAGGAATATTTGGTGGAAGTTAAAGATGAAAGGCCATGTACCTAATGTGGTCATGGATCTCAAAGGGGCCAATGTACCTTGGGCTTATCTTCCATTTCATTCCAAACCACATTACTCTCTTCCATGGTGATATTCAAAGGAAGAATTTATCTCCAATGTCAAACCCCAATACACTTTGATGGTTTTCAACATATCTCTTTTTCTGAATCTGAGCAGCTTTGATATGTTTCTGGATGACTTGAACCTTCTCTTTAATCTCCTACACAAGATTAGGTCCAAGTGGCTTTCTCTCTCCAAATTCATCCCAACAGGTTGGAGTTCTACAACACTTTCCATATTGAGCTTCATATGGATCCATCTGAATACTTATTGTTGTATGAGAACTCAGACAATGGGAGATATTGATAACTCTTGCCTTTTCATTCTAAAGACTAAGCTCTTACCATGAATTCAAGCATCTGAATAGTCCTTTCAGATTGGTCATCAGTTTGGGGGTGATAGGATGTGATAAAATTTAATTCAATACTCAAATAATGTTGAATACTCCCCTAGAATATATATGTAAACCTTTGATCATGATTAGAGACAATCGAGAGTTGAACACCATGTTGTCTAACTACATCCTTAACATATATCATTGCAAGTTGTTAAAGTGATAGATCTTCCTAAATAGAGATAAATGGGTAATCTTGATGAGTCGGTAAAACACAACCCATATCACATTATTTCCCATATAAATCTTTGGGAGACCTTGGACAAAGTCCATAGTGACATTATCCCATTTATACATGGGAATAGGCAATGGTTCCATCACCCCTTTGGGATTTTGTCTCTCTTCTTTAACATGATGACATACTAAGAACCTTGATATCAATTCTGTAATCTCCTTCTTCATGTTATCCCACCAGAAGTTTTCTCAGAGATCTTATTACATCTTTATGCTACCTTTATGGATAAAGAATGTTGAGATATATGCCTTTTACAATATCTCCTTCTTTATCCTAGGTGATGAAGGCACACAAAGATTCATTTTAAATCAAATCACAAACTCATCATCGATATGTAAATCTTGCATCATCCCTTCCTTTACTTCATTCACCTTCTTTTTTAACTCTAGATTATCTGTTTGTGCCTCATTAATCATCTCTTGTATTGATGGTTGTGAAAAAATTTGGGCAAGGTTGGATGTATCCCCTACCCTTATGACTTCCAAATACATCCTTTGCATATCTAAGAAGATAATGTCTTTATCAATCCGTAACATGGATAGATTAGTAGGTTCTTTTCTTCTTAGAGCATCAGCTGCCTTGTTCTCCTTTTCAGGATGATAGTGAATAGGGTAATCATAGTCCTTGATTAGCTCTAACCATATCCTTTAATACATGTTTATCTCATTTTGTGTGAATGTATACTTTAGGATATTGTGGTCGGTGTATATGCCACAATTCTCACCATAAAGGTTGTGCTACCAGATTATCAAGGCAAAAATCAGAACTTCTAACTCTATATCATGCGTCGTGTAGTTTGACTCATGGATCTTCAACATCTGTGAGGCCTAGGATATCACATTGTTATTTTTCATGAGTATACAACCTAATATTTTCTTTGAATCATAACTAAATATCACTAAAATTTCTCCACTTTTTGGTAATGTGAGTACATGGGTAGTGATAATCTTTCTCTTTAGCTCCTTGAATAATCCATCACATTCTTATTTCTAAACATAAATTACCCATTTCCTTGTTAGCATAGTTATAGGGCTAGAAAATCTTGAGAAATTTATCACAAAACGTTAGTAGTACCCATCTAATCCAAGAAAACTACGGATTTTTGTTACACTAGAGGGCATGGGACATTACTCAGTCACTGTTGTTTTTGAAGGGTCCATATAAATTCCCTCACTTGTGATCACATGTTCTAAGAATGTGACTTGCGTCATCCAAAAGTCAAACATGGTTAACTTGGTTTACATCTTATCCTTTCTCAATGTCACAAAAACAAGTTTTATATGTTCTTCATGTTCCTCCTTCCTCCTAGAGTAGATTAGAATATTATTGATAAACAATACTGCAGATTTATCGAGGTAATGTCTAAATAATCTATTCATAAAATACATGAGGACTTGAAGGTAATTAGTACGTCCAAAGGGAAACACCAGAAACTCATAGCTCCCATAACTTGTATAGAAAATAGTCTTATGAATATCTTACTTATTCACCTTTAGCTGATGATATCCCGAATGAAGATCCACCTTTGATAAGTATTGAGTTCCTCTTAACTGATTAAACAAGTCTCCAATCCTTGGAAGAGGATAGATGTTTTTTTATTATGATCTTGTTGAGTTCCCAATAATCGATTCACATATTCATTGTTCCAACCTTCTTCTTCACAAAGAGAACTGGTTCACCCTAAGGTGATGCACTAGGTAATATGAACCCTTTGTCCAAATTCTCTTGCAACTACTTATTTAACTCCTCTAGTTAGATAGGAGCCATACTGTAGGGACAATTTGAGATTGGAGTATCTCTGGGTATGTGTTATATGGATAATTCTACCTCACAGTCTAGGGGAAGTCTAGGTAAATCTTTAGGAAATACATCACCATATTCCCTCATGATGGGAATTTTTGCTATGTTGACACTTTCCTTTAACTCAACCATTTGTCGAAGGTATTAATCTTCACATAGAATCAAAACCCACACTGTTGAAGTATTTTTCAAAGGATATTAATGATCTTCCTGGCATTTTTAGAGGAGAATGGGATGGTTGAAAATATGAAATTATATTTCCTTTTCTCAAAAGTTGATATGTTCTCTATATAATGAGAGACAATCCATTCCCTTTATATCATCAAATTCCACCAATGGATGTATTTTGAGTTTCGTTGGAAGAATATTACCACATAATCCAATAGGAGAAGAGTAAAAAACTTGGGTTATAATGATTTAACCACTTGTATTTTTTATAGATATCTCTACTTCAAGGATTAGAGGCTTTGATTTGATAGTTCTAGAAAACTTTCAAGATATAAAACAATGCGTAAAACCAGAATCAAATAAGACTTTTCAATTATTGAGTTAATAGGATGTGTACCTTGTATGACTTACTCATCTTTATCCACTTCTACATTAGTAATGGAATAATCCTTACCTTGTTCCTTTGGCGTTGGTGGCTACTAATGCTAATTACCCTTGAGGACTCGAGGTTTAGGGCACTAGCTTGCATAGTTCTCTTACTCCTTACAGTTGTAGAATTGGACCATGGGTGATTCTATACTTTATTCCACTATATTATTCTTAATTATCATGTCTTTCAACACTTTTTAGCATGTTGTCCTTCTATCCCACACTTGAAGCATTTCCTCGTCCTTTTGAGGCAGTTCCCATGAGGCCTCTTCCCACATTTTTTGGCATGTGGGTGGTTGAGCTTTCTTCGCACCATTATCATTAGATCCTCCAGCTTGAAAATTTATATTTTGTTCCTTATCACTATAGAAAAGGGACCATTTTTCAAACTCCATATCCACATTTAGGGAACACTGAACATCTTCTTTATAACTACCAATGTCTCAAATTACAAGAGCCTTTTGAAGGATTGGTTTTTATCCACTAAAGAATCTATGAAATTTTCTATCATTGTTGATAAAAAACTTGAAGAGTACATTGAAAGCATTGTGAAATTCACTTCATAGGTCATGAAATATTTTACTTCCATTTTTATGTAGCTCTTTTAATTATTTCTCCATATATGTATGAAGAGTTAGTGGGAAATACTTGTTAAGAAACATGATCTTAAAGTCTTCCCATTCTATCTCTTCAATTTCTTCTCTTGGTATGGTGTACTTAATCAAATACAACAATTAATCAACCTCTTCATCTTGATGATAAACGGATAGTGTCACCTTCTCCATTTTAGAATATTGAATCACAATAAAGATATTCTCCATGAAGTTGACCCACTTTTCCGTAACTATCAGATTAAAAGATCCACTAAATGTTAGTGGTTGTTTCTGCATAAAACACTTGATAGATAGTTTCTCCATCTTTGGTGAAGGAGGGTGTTCCTCATTATTCAGATTTTTATTCATAACCTGAGATAGTTGGGTAAACAATTCCATGATATTTTGATCTCCACCTCCCAAATCATTGGGGATGTCCTTTAAGTAATCGTTGCATTGGCCCTTGCACAAGTTGTTGGCCTGATTTTTCCTGGTTCCCACCATTTTCTAAAATATAAAAGGATTTAAAAAACATAAGTCAATGAGTCATGAATAAATAACTTATTTATTTGTGAAATTTACACTAAAAGAATATCTTACGGTATCCATATGTTTATCTATGATTATTGTGTGCATATTTATACATAGTCTCATACTAGAGGTTTTCTCTAGGGTTCACTAATCCAAATTCCCAAATTAACTAAAACGTTACTATAATACCAACTATAGAAAAAATACTTTTCTTACATTAAATTTACATAATTTTAGTGATAAAAAACATAAAGAAATTACACATCGAGGATCCAAAGTTTTAGTTTGTTGGAAAACTAGGCCCATACATAACATTTACAACAAAACACATTTATTTAATACATTATTATCTAGATTTTATTGGCTATTGAGCTCTCCTTAGTAAATGCAGTCACCTAAGGATATACATAAAAAATGGGTGAGCTAAAATCCCACTAAGAGAATTGATAAGAACATGAATCAAAATAACATGGGGTGAGCATAGTCATTATCATCATAACATGGCCATAGGATCATAATCATGAGAGGAAAAATTCATAGAAGACATAGAATATAGAAATTCATAAAAAATTAAACATAATGTATTAGTGGTTAACTATCAAACATAGTTGTTAAAAAATCTATAATCATGTTCACACATCATTTTACATTAACTCATGAGATTCATCACTTCACCCAATGCATTGGAGCTTTGTATTATTCCAGGCGCACCCATCACATCATAAAATTTTCATTATCATGGTTGAAACATATAAAATTTATTCATAATGAAAATAAATAACCCATGTAAAGGAATGTGTTTGATCTCATAAGTAAAAATTCATAAACATTGGGTTCCCAAAAGAAATTGGGAATAACATACTTGATACAAGAACCATCAACCATGAGTGATAAGTAAATGGTGTGTTTCTGAAAGAAGAGTTATTTTGGTAAACATTTTGTTTGATCTAAACTCTAGTGGAAAACATGTATATCCCAAAAGAGGTAATATAAAAATAAAAAAAATGATTTTTAATGAGAAACCATACCAAAAATGGAGTGAAGGAGGGAGAAACCAAATAAATAAAGTTGGGTTCGAGAATTCCTCCTTAATTTGTATACAGAAGAATTCTTCACTTTATTGTCATATATAATGACATTATATTCATTAATTAAAAATTATAGAACCATTTATAAATGAATATGGTTCATTATGGTTTCAGTAAGATCTTTTATGGGCCTTTAGATGATTTATAGAGTTTAAATCCATTATTTGGGAGTGTTCTTTTTCTTAGTTTTCATTAACGGTTCACTTGTACACATGAATGGAAGTTCATGTAGATCATGGATAAACATACAGAACTGATATTAAATGTCATTAATTATATTATATGATTTTAAATGAACTTATAATGAATTATGTTATATACCCTGTGGATTAATCACTAGTTAAAATTTAATGATGATCACTTTTGGTTAATTTGGGCAGTTTTTGGATCACAATAAACATGTTTTGTTTTATCGATTATTATTATGAATAAAAGTTTTTTATAGAAAATAAAAGGGGTTAAAAATACATAATAAAATATTGTTTCAATAATTTAATGGTTCCATTGACATACTTTAAGGATTTGAAAGAAAATGGAAGTGCATTGCCCATGATATAGGTAAATTAAAACATCACGGACAATGATTTCATTTTTATAAACAAAGAGAGAGAGATAGGGATGAGTATATTTAATAATATTCCATTAACCTGATATCATTCCATTATAACAGTCACACTAAAGTTTTCATGACATTTGGATAAGATAAGTTGAGGATAAGAGAAGAAATGAAATGAAATTTGAAAGGAAATTGAAAGAAAAGAGAGAGAAATTACCGCTTTAATATATCTTTTCTGAGAGACAATTTAGGGAAGAGGTTTTGGCATTTTTATCAGACCAAGGGATGGAGGAAATGGCGGAGAGGATAAGGATGATCTTTGGGAAAAATTTTGATAAGTTCTGAAGCCTGATATGTTTGATGAAATGAGGGTGTGAGGGGTTGTACTTATAGTAGAGGGAAGAGGGGTTTTCACAACACTATATTCATTAATTTATTATTTATCCACAAGACAAGAAATAGTGATGATTACATGAATAAATATAGTAAATTGAGAATGTTAGTTATAACCAATTTTACTTACATTATCATAACAGCATCAATGACTCTATAATTAATATACTTAGCCTATTTTGTAACTTATAGTATTTCACTATTCAGAAAAGGTCAAGTATTTTAGAAAAATACCCAAAATTCACCCTAACAATTTTTGATGTTTGGAATAAAAAAATTAACTCCATTTTACAAAAATAATTTTCTAAATATGAATAATTTATTTTTTAATTAAAATCATAATTTACTTGAAAAATAAGAATTTTAAAATTAAAACTGATTTTATAATTATTTTAAAAATTACATAAGGTCGTGTAAAATTATCTTAAAATAAGAAGACATAAAATTTCTAACTTATTAAAACATTTTAGTAAAATAATTTTTTTAAATTAATTAAATAATTATAATTAATTATTTATGACTTACAAAAATATCAATACTTTTAATATGGTCATATATCACTTATAAGATGCCTAAATTTTATTTATACATTCATGGGTGAGGATAGAATTATTTTAGATGATTTAATATTAATAAGGATCATATTAATATTCATAAGGGTAGGTTAATATTCATAAAGGTAGGTTACTATTCACCAAAAGTTAGGTATTCCTATAGGACTCCAAACATCTTACTAATCGCAACTATGTATGTCATATTTTCTAAATTCAAAACATAAAAGTGGAAGATTTAAATTTAAAGGTCACATATAAGTTCATTTAATCATGATGTGGCATTGTGTTTCTTGATGTGATTTTATATGATTATGACATTTCTACAAGAAGGGAGAAATTACATTGATTAAAATTTCGGTCATTACATGTGTAGTTTTACATCATGCAGTAAAGACATTTCTCATGTAGTTTAATATAGTGCAGTAAAGATGAGGATCACCTTATGTAAATGTATTGTAACATTTTTTATGGGCCTAATAATGATGGTTTGGGGTTTCACTACATATCATTTGATGACATGAATCAATCCACACATAGTTCTTCGGAACCGTGTAGTTTAGTGTCATGTGGAAAGGGCATCAACCATCCATTTTAATGAATTGTGGGGAGGATGAGGGTCACCTAGTATCAATGATGATGAACCATTGGAGGATCCATAAGTTTTAAAATCATGCGGGCATGATGTGATCCATATAGTCTAGTTTCATGTGGTCAGGATGTGAGATATTATATAGTTTAAAGTCTTGCTGCCTAGACTTTAGGACGATCTCTATATATTTTGATGTCATGTCATTAGAATGTGAGATGTTGTGTAGTTAAAATTGTTACTTCCAGGACATGATGCTTGATGATAGATATGAAAAGTATTTCTTGAGAAATCTTACACTGGTTGGGTGGAAAATTCCCCCATCAATTATAGACAATGTGTAGGCTCTATTGTGATAGACCTTATTTATGATGTAAAATCCATCTAATTTGGGTTACATCTTTGTGGATTATTCCCTAGTATCTTTTAAGTTCTGAGAGACTACAAGAGTCCTCCTTGGTGGAATAAATAGTGGTAGACCTTTTGATTTAAGGCTCGTGCGATCCAATTCGGATGGACTTTAAGGTTGTGAAATGTACACAACATGTTCTTAATGATCCATTCCAACTCATCTAGAAACTTTGGTGAATTCTCATCATATGAGAGATATATATAAATGGATATTGAAAGTGAGGAAAAATAGACTTCTAGAGGAAAAATTTCCTTGGTCCCATACACTAATGAGTACAAAGTTTCTTTTGTTGGATTAAGTGTGGTGGTACAGTAGGCCCATAAATCATGGAGATGTTTATCTAGGCAGGACTTCTTGATTTTATTAACCATATTCTAGATTATATTTGACAAGGTCTTATTAAAGGACTCTATTAGTCCATTTTATAATGAATGATATCAAGATGAGTGATTAGACTCTTTTTTATACACATTGTACAATTTCTTCAATTTCATAGAATAAATGTTGGTTCCATTGTCCGTTAGTATTGTGTGTGGAACCCGAACCTGTTGATGATATGGGATTTTATGATGTTGATGATATTATTTGTCTTGAATTCTTTGGTAGTTATTGCCTCATCCCATTTAGAGAATAATTCTCTAGCAGTAAGGATATACTTTAACTACTTAGATGTGGCTGGTGGATATGGACCCACAACACCCATTCCCTAAATAGAAAACAACTAAGAATATATAACTACATGCATAAATCATGATAGATAAAAGATGAAGTTTTCTTAGATCTAAAATGTATGAAATTTACTGGTGAAATTGACATAGTTATATACCATGGTTTTCCAGTAATAAACCATCCTATTGATTTTGTGGGAGAGCCTGGTCCTAGGATGATGAGCACCATAAGAGATTGCATGTAATTATTCAATTACACTACTAGAAAAATTGGTTTTTGTGCCTATGGGAACGGGAGACCGCCGTTGGTAGTCTCTATTGATAGTATTAGCGACCGCCAAAAGCGGTGGCTAATACTGAAATAAATGGGTGGGATTTTCCCACCCCATCGTTACTGTCTTCCTTAAAATCACCAATGCAACGCCAATGATGCCCACTATCGCCCACTACTGTTGCCCTGCCACCATCAGTCACCCCCATCGTCACCTCTCATCGCCTCCCATCACCCCTCCCTCACTCGCCATTGAACCCATCCATTGGTGAATATTAAATGGACTGCCTAAATCCTCGACGTTGCACCCGCCCCTCCCTCTGGCCACCATAGATCCACCATGGCCAATGGCTAGAGCTTCCAGTTCCTCCTCGCACCCACTAGTGTTCCCGCATGTCCGACGTCGCACCCACCTAGTGTCCCGCACACATGAAACCGTGTATTTTTAAAAGAACCTTTAGATACTGCCAATGGCAGTCGCTGCTGGTTTTTACCGACAGAGCAAATGCGACCGCCAAAATTGGTCATAAGGCGGCTGCTAAAGACATTTAGTGGCTGATTTTGGTGGTCGCTCTAGGTATTTATTTCTAGTAGTGTTAAGACATGAATCTTCATTTATACTATGCATATAAAGATGATTCCATCAAAGCCTCACTTTTAGAGATATTTTTTTCACATTTGGGACATCCTAAAGTGTAATGTTCACTTCACAGTGAAAATTTTATTCCATTATAGCTAGTTCTATCGACAGAATCCCATTCTTGAGGTAAGTAGTTATGGGATAAATCTCTCCAGGGGTGGATATCAGTTCATCATGCTCTCTGGTGGTGTGGACTTGATCGATTTCTTCCATATCATAAATGACGATTGACAATACCATTATTTTGTGTGTGATATGGAATACTGGTTTCTCATGATATGGGTCATCCAGGACTATTGATGCATTATCCAATGCATCAACATGAGAATTTTTTTATTGGGTTATTTGATACAATATGGTATGAAAAGTGAATTCTTCCCTTAGTCCCCTAAAACAGCCTGTGAGAGGGGCCAATTATTCCTTTTTAATGGGATATTCTCCATTGATCGACATTCTCTCTAGTTTCGAATCCCCTTTGATATTTATGTAATATATTTATAGCTGTAGGTATAATTCCAAGCAAGTAATGAGGGCTTGGTATTCTACCTAATTATTCATAAATCCATTTTATAGCGAGAAAGAGTATCAATTTTTTTTTCTTGAGAAACAAATAAAATACCTAATCAAACCTAATTAATATTTTTTTATTTTCAATGATTTTACTAATAGGACATCTGGATTTTCCATAGAAATACATCTCACATGTTCCAAGAGTATCATGGGTGTATAAAACCTCCTCATTCGAGAGTTCAACATCCACTGGTGTAATTTCCATGTTGGGATGTTCTGTGAGGAAATCAAAAATGGATTTCCCTTTTACTACCTTTTGAGACATGAACTGAATGTAAAATTCTTATAGAATGAAAAACCATTGGTCTAGTTTCCCAATTAGATTTGGTACTCGAAGTATGTACTTGGGAAGATCAATACGAGAGAACATATTGATTTCATGGTGTTACAGGTAATTCCTTAGATTCTGCATTTCAAAGAAGAGTATGGGGAAGTTCTTCTCGAAATTTGATTATCGGGTCTCAGTACCTAGAACTATTTAGATGAAAAAATAGAGATTGTTCTCACTCCCCCCATTGTTCTTCTATTCTAGGAGGGTTCCAAGAGAGCATTCCATGGTGTCCACATATAATATTAGGGGCTTCCCTTCCACCAGTGGAATCAAGACTAGTGGGTGCAGTAGATACTTATTGAGACTTTTGAAGGCCTCTTGTAAGTCCTTTACCCATTAGAAGGAAATTCCATTCTTCATTATCCTATAAAAATGGGGATATTTACTTGAAAGTTGGATATGAAATGAAGAATTTAGGTTAGGTGTACTTGGAGTCCCCTCGATTCTTTGAGATTTATGGGGGGTGAAATTTCTAAAATAGAACTAGTATTATATGGGTAGTCCTTGATGTCTTGGAATCATACCATAAATCCAAGTAACTTCCCTAATGTTACCCCAAAATCACATTTTAGTGAATTAATCTTTAGACTGTGCTACCATAACTTATTGAAGATAGTTTGAAGATCAGTGAAGTGATCAAATTGTTATCGAGATTTGAAAATCAGGTTGTTGACATTACATTCAGTTATATTTCCCATGAATTTCTTAAAGATATGATGTGTGTAATTTTGATGAGTTTCACAAGTATTCATTAAGACAAAGGGCGTGATAGGATCAGAAAGTATCCCTTGGGTAACTTTAGAGGAAGTGGATTCTTCTTCTTCATGTTCTATCTATATCTGATTATACTCGAAGTACCCATCCATTAAGGAAAGGGATTTGAAAGCAATAGTTACATTGATGAAGTGTTCTGTTTTCTAAAATGGGAATTCATCCTTTGGAAAATTTCGATAGGGTTATCTAAAATTGATGATAACCCTAATATTCCAATACTTCTTCTTGATGGGGACGATATTGAAAAAATATATTGGGTATTATACTTCTCGAACAACATTATATTTGATCAATTTATCAATTTCCACCTCCACATTAGTATCATGAGAGGGGTGAATTATCCATGATTCCTACATGAATACTCTACAAGTCTTCTTCTATTCCAAGATTTACCCACCTGAGCTCATAGATTGCGGTAGAGACACCATCCTTGAATGTGGTAGGGGTGTTCCTAATGTCATTCTCTTCTAATTACACCTCTAAGTTTGTGGAGTAATTCTTAGATGAGGTCATAAATTAGGGGGTATATATGTCATTATCAGGCTGAGAGAGGCCCTGAGAAGATACATTACCATCCCCTACTGGAAGAGTCATCTCATAGATATGCCGTAACTAATTGCCTTTTACAACATCACATGGGGTAGAAAGGGATTAAATCTTTGGGACCAGATCAATTACTTAAACTAGATTTATGGGGAGCACATAGTCACTTTTGAGCATACTATAGGGATTTTTAGGGGTGGTCCCCAAGTTATTGGGGGATTCAACCTGTATATCATCATCCACCACTGGTTGTTTTCCTCCCCTTTTTTAGAAACTGACTTCAGGGTATGTGGATTCACATGTCTCAAAGGTGGAATTGTCACTATCTATTATGCCGACTATTCCATCAATGGGGTATTTCAAACATTGATGGAATGTTGAGAGAACCACCACATGGATATAGATCCATATAATTATGAAAAAGTCATTGTAGGTGTTGTATTTAAATATAACAATAAACTTAGCAATATATGTGAGATCCCTAAATTGAGCTTTGAGTTTGATCTTCCCAATTGGTCATTACTCATGCTTATCATGCACTTGAAAGACCATCTTTTTGGGATAAAAATACCCTTATCTATATCCCAAATATAAAAGGTTTCAAATAGGTATGAGTTTTATCCCAAAACCATTATTAATAAGATCCCTTTGGATATTGACATTACTGAGTCTTTCTGAAAATATAGGGGTTTGATGTGTCCCTGGATGACCTCTTCCTGACCCTGTTCTATGAATGAGATAAAAATAAGGTATTATTCTGGAATAGTCTCCACTCGATAAAACTAAGCTATAGATACTTATATCTCAATATAAAATGGGATTTGGAGGGATCCAACAAGTGCCTCCCTAAGTTATTTTGAAATATGGATCACATCCAGGATTATGATCTTGGTCGAGAAATCACCAACTATTTTATAATGTCGTACTATTATTCTATAGGTTAGTTCTTCCCAAGATGGGTTTTATCATTGAAACGTGTCTCATGAACTGAGGAATTTGATGTTGCTAGTTTTGGTTCTTATGCAAAGGTCATCAGAGAATCTGCATCCATTGTTGTGGGTTTTTACAACCTTCCCCATTGCCTAGGCTGATCGGTTAATCACACCCCCACTAGGCGTTCAAACAAGATAGATGGGTGTGTAAGAATGATAAGTATTATGAGACAAATCCATGTTTTTTTGGGATTACTATACTACTTTCACTTGGGTATCAGTTGCATATATTTCCTATGTGGGGACATGACCAAATTATTAGGTCTGACCATGCCCGTATGGTCCCATGCATCCTCAGTTCCTATGCATGATGGATCTTTTTTTCCAGTTTTTTATTGATATATAACACTTGGAGGCATATTCATCACCCAATAAGGGGTCATCCTCATGTATCACATTGAAAGAACCAAAGTTGATCTCTTCATCTGATGAGGATTCTATTAGGTGTGGTGGTGCCTATGTTTCAGATTTTGAAGGGATAAGTCTACATGAGTAAGAGCTATATTTGGAGTAGAATATGATACTTCCACTTATTTCTCTTACTGTGTCTGATGGTCACATCCACCTTTTATACACATATTCATTTTCAACTTATTGGGCGGTGGAGATATTGTGGGTTTTTGATGTTTTTTTGGTCAACCATTTTTCTAGTCATCAAATTGTAAAACTTTTGTCCGAAAAAGGCTGAATTTCATTTCCAATCACTATCTTCTTTTTACTAGGTAACGATTATGTAGGAAACCTACTCTAAGGAGTTCTCTAACACCACCTATCTGGATTTTACCATGCCTTAGTGGATGTATTTGAATATGAATTAGTACTAGATATTATTACCCAGTCTTCTATTGAAAGGGTAGTGGTAGAGATGGTCAGTGGGGTTAACCTCATTGGGCTTCCTGGGATGTGGTAGTTTTAGAAGGATATTTTCCATGGATACAATTAAATAATCTGGGACATGCTCCTTATGGAAGGAGTATGAATTATTCATCCATTCCTTAAATACCTGGTGACCAAAATTTCTCTACGCTTCTGGTAATGGTTGATTTTGTGGTTGTTTCCACTCAATAGGAGATTCTGGGCGGTTTGATACCAACATAGGTGGTTGAATGGGAACTACTATTGGTTTTAGGTTAACAACAAAATATTCTAACTTTCTTAGCCTTTTCCACTGTTCTGAAGGCATGAGTCAATATTTAGCACCGGTTCGCTGAATGGTATCTTCCCAATGTTGGTCCATTTATGAAAACTCACAAAAACAACAATGATTCTTAATTGGGATCAGATGTGTCTACAAATAAGCCCTAATATTTTCAACATATAGTTACAAATATTTTTCATATGAGAGAGGGATGCTAAGTGAATATGTTAAACCCTTCCATTTGTCTATGAAGTCAAACACCATATCAGTTTTTCATTGATGGCAGTTCATTGGGTTAAATATCATCTTTTTCCTTACCATGGATTTGAAATAATAATGAAATTGATGATGAAGGTATATGAACACTAAAATGGATGTTTCTAGAATCCCAATATACTAAAAAAAGGCTAACGATACCATATTTAGTACAAAATACTGCAACTTAGTCACATTTTATTGATCTCGAGGGACCATCATCAGCCCACATCAAGATATGAAGTGTGTGAGATGTTATTCAGGGTCTCTCATACTGTTAATGGTGAAGAAGGTAGGATTGTTGAAATTAGGTGGAAGAAAAGTGTCATCCACCCATTCATGATAAAAATTATTCTTAGACTACACATGTTCATGTATCCCCTCCAGGAATTCCATTCATGTAGATAGGGACTCGATGACATTGAGAAATTCCACATGCATTGATGTTTGAGACACCTCCCATCTAGAAAGAGTGGGAATGACCCAATGAGGTGTCCCTATTTTATTGTCACTAATTCTCCATCCATTGATAGGATGAATTATTACCCTGGTGAGAGAGTGTCTATGGTCATAATGGAAATAATTCAAGACCATTTTTGAATTTCTCATTTATTTAGACTTGATACCTGGATGAAAAACCGATTTGATTCTTATATTATTCTTTTGCAGAAAGATTATCACTTCTTGGATGAGGAATATTCAACTTGACCTGGAGATGATACCAGATGGGAATATTTTCCCTGTGTACCTCCTCATTGAGTTGTATGAGTGTTTGTATCTCATTCGAATATTGTGACAACTTTTTCTCTATGGAAGGAACCTTGATTTTAAAGGGTTATGATTGGGATGTAGAAACACATTTACCTTTATATTTGGAAGCTTTATACTTGATAAGTGGAAAATAGATATTTAAAGGTTCTAGATTTTGGAGCTTTCTTTGGATCTGGGTGCATGTATCCTTAGTTGGTGTATCCAAAACTCCCTCATCTTGTTGTAAATTATCTATGTTATATCCCTATGTATTTGTTTCTTGATCATCATTTTCTACTGTGGTGATGGTGATGAAATTTATAGAGGTGCATCAAGAATCAATTGTTGTCCCATTACATTTAACATAATAGAATGATTCTTCACAACCTATATTAGGGTCGTTCCTAGAACCCTTAGCCATATTGGACAATTTTGGATTATAACCTCTATGAGGTCGGATTTCCCAATCTGAATGATTATCCTATCTCGGCATATGTGTAGTGATGCTGAGGGATTTCCCTGTAATTATTTCCAAGTGTTCCCTAAATAACAAAGGTTCTTTTTGTGGCAGGAAGAACATATGGGATTCCAACCATCTATATTTACCTCCCAACATAGAGAAGAATGATTCTCTCTATGATGATGATGATGATAAAAATTTCCTCATCCATGTGGGCTTGGGGTTATCGAGGGGAAATATTACCATTTATTAATACTTTTTTGAGGATATGGTACTTTTGGTTGATGATTTTATTATTCCGAGGATGGGAATTGAGATATAAATTCCCCCATCCTAATAGTATAGGGTTTATTTGGAACATTAGTTGATTTCCCAAGGAGCATATTAGGGGATGATAAGTTTGGTGATGGTGATT
This sequence comes from Viscum album, assembly GCA_963277665.1. Classification (NCBI taxonomy): domain Eukaryota; kingdom Viridiplantae; phylum Streptophyta; class Magnoliopsida; order Santalales; family Viscaceae; genus Viscum; species Viscum album. Next base: position 825,900,805 of record OY728133.1, on the reverse strand, counting down.
GAGACATAATTTTCCCTGGCCTAGTGGGATGAGGCTTGTTTATAGCTGCTGATGGTGTATCCTGAATCCTCTCAAGAATTGACGATCTGATAGTTGGAGGTTGTGGTAGATATTACCTTGGACTAGTGAGCTAGGTATGCTCCTAGATGAATGTAATTTTATCTTCTACTATGGACTAATTTAAATGGAATAGTTGTGCTTATGTATGAGTTGGGTAAAATGGAAGCCCATGACGAGAGTCAGTTTCTACAAGATGTCACTGGGTTGATTTCAGCCTCGTATTTCATGTCAAAAAATGAATTTTCATTGCTTTTAGGGGCCCATTTCAAAGACTTATTGGCTATCCATTTCCTTGATTCATGGTTTTTGTTCACTATTAAAGTGGGTTCATTCTATTGTAGTGACCAACTGTCTCACACATTACTTGGTCCCTTGATTTTTTTTGAGGCTACGACATTACATGATTCTGTATTATAGGGTTTTTTTTGCTCTATAAAAATATTGAAGTGTATTTCACCCACCCTAGGGTACATAAAACTGGTGATGCTTAAGAAATAATTTGGCTGAGAGTTGTTGCGATGTAAAGACAAAACCTTCATATGCATTTTTCATGATCCTCTATTCCTGAGTTCCATCCTATGGAAAATGCGACCATATCCAGCTGACAATATAGTGTATTAATGATGTAAAGGTGATTCTCATATAATGGATAAGAGAGATGTCTACCCTTCAGTATCTAATAATTTTTTGACATATTTTGGCATAGATAAGTCATGCAATCCTTCTCTAGCTCATCCTCGATCTCGCAGTCAGAAGTGGAAAGGGGACAAAACATGATGGGGAGGGTTTTTCTAGGTAACTCTCTCCGTATGTCATTTTAAGATTCCATTTCACCAGAATTACATGAATCCATCCAATAAAACCATATAAGGTTCTTCTTGGGGTTTCCTGCTAACTGGACAAGAGTTCTAATGAATGTTAATGGGGAACTATATACTGTTGACCCTGATGTATTGATCACATCTCTATATAAAGGTGTTTGAGTTTTGAACACCTATCTATATGAAGGTGTCTAGGAAAGGGGGGGGGATTTCATGGTTCATGGGAGATATCACCATAGAGAGTTTTATCATAGAGGATATCAGGAGTAGAGTCTCTGTGATACATATCCACTCATTCATGAAGATGTGTATCATGGTAATGATCATCATATTCTTTGGATAAAGAGCTAATGGACCATTGGGGTGTTGAGAATGTGTCTCGAACAAACATAAGGAAACTTGAACTAATAATATTATGATTATGATCCTCATTCTTCATTGAATCTATAATATTTAGACCGACCTTCTAGAATTTTACAAGGATATGATCCTAATAGATGACGACTGATGAACATTGTTTATAACCATCTGGGGATATGGGAGTATGTGTCTGATGCTGCGAAGCTGCTAAAATATTCCAATGAGATTCATCAATATTGATAAGAATATGAACCTATCCTAATTCATGTTCTATTCTCACATAGTGAGCCTCAGTTAGAATGGGAATATGGAACAATACCAAGCCTTTGGAATTTGCTGATAATCTCTTGTGGTAGGGATATGAGGATACCGTGAGGCATGTGCCACTCTCACTTGGTGAGCCCCAGTTGGAAAAAGATTATGAACCCAGTTTGAATTTTCATTCCCCACTGAAGTTTCGATCAGACCACTATAATGAGAGATGAAATATGTGCCTCCTTTAATATTTCCATGCATGAATGCTAGTGCAGTCATTTTTCAGAGAAACTAGGAATATGTACATGGCTTCTCTGATCTATTGAAATATGATATAATGATTCAATGATAGGAATATGAGTATGTGCTAAGGCATGGTCCATTTTTATATGGTGATCCATAGTCTAAATAGGGAAAAGTTCCTGATCTAGGGCCTTTAGTGTATGCCACTATTCTTCTTCACGGAAATATGAGCATGTCCTGAGGAATGTGCCCCTCTCACTTAGTGTGCCGTAGCCATAACTAAAATATGATCTTGATCACAAGCCATTGGAATATGTAACAATAACTTTTTTATAGGCATGTTCCCTTATCCCAATTCATGGGACACTCTCACCTAGTGAGCCTCTATTGGAATGGGAATATGAGCCCATTTTGACACTTCATCCATTACCAAAATATATAGATAATACTCTTGGATAGGAGAAGGAATGTGTACTTTCTCTAGATCAAGAACAAGTTCATAATGATCAAAGTGTTGATCTTCCCCAAATGTTTGGATAGGAATATGTACTTATCCATATATTTTTAAAAGTTCCGAAATATTCCAATGGAGTTTTTCAATAGTTTCTAAGATGTAATGGAATTATTGAAAAGTGTGTGTAGGGATATAACTATTCATTTTCCATATTCACTATGAAAATGGAAAATATATTCAATTGAATAAGTTATATGATCCCACTTTTTTCTTCCTTGTTCTACTGAAATATGCTCATAGAATTCATGCATGGGTATATGGATATGCGCCTCCCCATTCCTGCTATAGGAATATTCCTAAAGACTTATTCTATGTGGGAATAGATATGATCTTACTCCTTGGATATTTCCAAATTATTCTAGTAGAAATCATTAGTGGGAGAAGGGTTATGGGACCCCTCATGATTATCTTAAGCCTTCCATGCCTGATGAGTCTAGCTTGTTGCCCGTGTATGAGTTTCACAGGTGCCAGTGTGTCAGGTGGTACCTTCACCAGATGACTGAGGGGTACTAGATAGATGGTGCTGGTGACAATGGTAGAAAAGAACCCTCCTAATCCACCCATGAACCAGAAGGGAGAAATAGTTTTATCCTTAACCCACCTTTATTAGATACTAAATTTGTTTGTTGTATCACTTCGGGGATAAACTTATGCAGTAGTTGGCTATGGAAATAGGGGCCATTGGATTTACTATATTATTTTTTAAATGTTGCGGAATCATCAGTTTCAGTACATGTATACCATCATAGGATGCCTCGATGGTTGGGATCATACCATTTTGATGGTATTTTCAATCCATTTCATTATCCACTCTATTATGAAGATGTTGGGTGGGTGTGCTCATTCTGAGGATTACAGAGGTTGCAGTTGAATTTGATTTTCCAAAATGGTCACTGAAAAAATAAATTATCTTAGATCTAGGTGTTACTAATTTGAAAAGTATTTATAGTCATGTATAAATCATGGGAAAAGGTCACCAATTAGTTCTCTATTACAGGAATGATATTTTCTCAATCAGATATTCATAGGTAACACAAATTTACTTTTATTTCTAATCTATGAATTCTGATCATGTGGACTTGAAATTGTAAGGACATACTTATTTCATGAAAACCTCAGCTAGATAGGAGCAGTCTTAGGATCTATTTCATGGTCAACTGATTATCTATATATTTGATATTTTCATATATGGTTCACCATTTTTGTTTTCATTTAAAATAAAATGACCCAATAGATAATAACATGATCATTTGTTTTGATAGATTCTTGTCAGGTTTAACATTTTTGTTTCTTTGAAAAGATATTAGTGGATTTTCTATGGTGGGTTTATTATGGGTAGTTATATGTTCTGCACAGTCATTCACATTGATATCACCTTTTATTAATCATTCTTAGAAACTCAGAGTGGTTCCCAAATCCTTAACTTCTTTCCAAAGGTAGGTGGTCAGTTGGGGATTCAGAACTAATGATTTATTAGGAACTAAAAATGGTTGAGAGGATGGGAGGTCTGGTTCATCACAATCACTTGAGGGAATTGTTATTTACTATGATACTCTCTTATTGATTTTTGATATGTTTGTGTATCTCTTCCTAATATTGATATGGGACTGTTTACCCTAATAAAATGATCATAGGTTATGTCTCTTTATATAAGAAGAGAGGGGGGGGGGATCTTGTTGGTAAATCCATATGTATGTATCTGAGGTCCTTTATCCATTTACCTTTAGTGGGTAGCTTCTTATATATTGAAGTCATATAACCAGGAAATCCAAAGTTTGTTTTTATCCAGGGAGGTAGTTAATATTTTTTAAATGGGATTGATCCATTATGAGGAATACTACATATCGAATTTTATAACAGGAATCAAAATCCACATTTTCATTAAATCCTGTGTAGTTTAATGTTGTAAGTAATGGACATATATGTGGGAAAATAGGCACCGGGTATTGAGCTCAAACATCTAGAAGGTGTCCTATGTATCTTGGATATGGTAGGAATCATATTTATCATTCTTCATTCACACCCATGAAACTTTCACCATAGTAGATACCATTGTATGGTGGGTAGTTATATCATGCCACTGATTGGAGAATACACACTAAGGTTTACTTGGACGGTGGAGATTACTGATTCTAATGATGTGATCATTGTGACTCCATAAGACCACACGATCTATTCATGGTTTGAGAAACAAGGGATTGCATGTAATTATCCTCATTTTATACGGATGTGGGTATTACGTGCCGAGAAAACTCATTGGATTCTTACTATAAGGCTCAGGACTTTGTAAGGTTCCCTATGTATCTTTATTGTGGAAGGAATTAGAGTCATCGTAGTTCAGCTAAGTTCTTAATCTTCTGGTGGATGAGGGGGATGATCAACCCATGGGAGATATTGGGTTCCCATGGTTGGAATCTTGAATACATGGTGGGAATTACATAGAAGTGGATGCCCATTAGATCTCAGGCCTTAGGAATGCTTCCTATGTATCCTGGTTATAGTAGGAACCATATTTATAGTACGTAATTGAGTTAGGGATTACACACTGAGTCTACCCATATATCTTGTATATATCACATTATCCCACTGATTCGGGATTATACTCCAATTGTGGCCTTAAATGTGGGACATATCATTTTATGCCACTAATCAGGGCTTAGACACTAAGGTTTTTCGTATCCTATTGTAGTTTTATGATGCAAATGATATGGTCATTGAAACACCCTAAGACCACGTGATCTATGATCAGTGTGAGAAACATAAGATAAACAATAATTAGTCTCACCACTTGTGGATGCATGACTTATGCACTAAGAAAACCCTTTGGATGTTAATCATAGAGCTCAGGCCTTAAGAAATAATCCTACATATCCTGGTTATATCAAGAATTAGAGTCATCATAGTTAAATGTAACTGATGATTGTATATTGAGATTTACCCTTACAAATCTTGGATAAGTTTAACCGGTCTTAGGATTCCCACTTGACCTGTTCTTCTTGTCTTCCTAACATGCACTGATTGTTTTCCCAACATACCTCAATTATCTTCCTGATATTTCAGAGAATTTCTATCTAAAATTTCCAAATATAATCACATAATCCACTTGAATTTTTTGATGGAAATCATGTAATTTGGATGGTATGTCTGAAGGCCATCGCATGACCAAGGCTCACATGTCCATAGGACATCGCAAGACCAAGTTGGTTAATACTAGAATCCATCAAATGACCTCATTTAAAATGCATAGAGGGTTCCCCAGGATCCAAGTGTCTTACCCAAATGTCATTGTGAAATATGGATGACACACTTAGAGGGTATGACGATAGTTAGTGTGACATGTATCAGGGGGTACCACATAACCAACTAACTAGTCTTGGTGTCATCATTAAAGATGAATAACATGTCTAGGGGATATTGCAAGATCTAGATGACATAGCCAGAGGGATTCACAAGGTCTAACTATCTTGTCCAGATGACATCATGAGAGCCAGTGGACATGCCCTAGTCCTATTGTGATACTTAGTTGATATGTACTGATGGCGTATTATGATCTGTGTGACATGTCTAGAGGACATTATGAGGTCTATAGGGAGAGATTATAGGGTTTCAAAAGATAGGGATGACATGATCGAGGGATCCATGTGACATGCACTGACATGTGAAGGGCACTTTACATGATCCAAATAGTATTCAAAAGGAGAATCATGTGAACTGGGTGACATGTCCAGGTGTTGTTCCATGACCTAAGTGTTTCATGCAAAGGGAATGAGGATCACCATATAAGTTCTTCATAAAAGTATCCCATCTTTTAGTCTTTATTCCAAAATTTTATTTAATCATCCATAGATTTTTTCATTGTTAGATTTTTTAAATTTTACATGATTTAGAAAATATTTGGGTTTTCCTTTGGGTAACCCACTAGATTTACTTCATCTGATCTATGAGTGATCACGTGAAGTGACTATCAAAACTGCACGATTTCTCAATTTTTCCCACAAATTTTACCGAATTGAGAACCTTTTTGGCCGAGATATCAACCACAACTATAAATCCACTCAGATGCTTTGGTGTGCCTATATGAGGATCCAAAGGTGCATTTTTTGATGTTGGAGTCTGTGATTTATAGGCCTCACCACCCCGATTCTTATCCTATTTGCATGGTGCTTATCATGAAATTACGAACTACACTATATAGAGGGATTTGATGTTATGAATTCTCATGAGGTCTTGCCATAGGTCATTCCGATGGTGTCACATAATTGTCAACGACCTAAAGAACCTCCCATAAAAACCCCATTTATTAGATTATAGTTAATTAATTGGGTCTTTTTTTTATCATGTAGACATACCAATGTACTTTCATATTTCTATATTGACATGTCTAAGGGACTTCATGAGATCAGGAGGCCTGTTGAAAGGCCTTCATATAGTCTTAGATACCTTTTCGAAGACATTCCACAAGACAACAGTGGCTTGTTAGGGGGTATTTATGAGATGAGGTTGTCACAATAAAGGTTTATTTTGAGGTCCTCTATAGCTCACAAGTACATCACATGAAGTTTAAGACCACACGAGTCTCTCATATTTTCTCTTTTATTTCATCCTTTTATTTTAGAGCTGCATGTGGTATCACAAGTTTTCTTGAATATTGTTAATGAAAATCACCCTTTGAATTGAGGTTGAATCACATGAAAAAAGGGTCTTATTGTGATGTGTGATAATTATAATCGAAAAACCCTTTTGTTTGTAGTTGGAGATGAAGGGGGAGTGCAAAACTACTTGGACATGTCCTAGGCCCTTCACGTAATTCCAGTGACATGCCAATGATATTTTTCATGACAAGGCGTACAAGTCACCGGGGCTTCCATGGTGTCTTGTGAACTACATGGGTGAGTTTCATGAGTTTTACAACCATAAGAGGCTCCCAAATTTTCCCTTTATCTCGTTATTTTATAATGATTTTCTAGTTGTTTTTCAGGAACTTTCCAATTGGAAAGTATCGTGACCTAGGGGTGGTAATCTGGCTACCGCTACATGATTATCAAATTCCATGGATGTGTTTTCAAGAGTAGAAGGACTAATCAATGGGTCTCTGTGCGATCTACCATATGTTATGCACTATGTATAATAGATCACATGAAAATTTAAAGGTCGTGTGATCACTTATATTCTAGAGATTCATGCAATCTGTGTGATTTTGGCCACCATTATCTTCATTTTCTCTGTGGAGGAAATAATACCCATATTTAGTTTATTCTTGCCTTTTGTATTTACTGATTCTCATTTGGTGGGAGTCAACAATTATCTCTTATGTTTACCCTTACTGAGTGCTTGAGCTCACCCTTTTCTTAGGATTCCATTTAATTGGTTATAATGAATGGTATTAATTATGATATGTCTTGAAGGGTATGATGTGAGAATAATTTTTTTGGAAGAATTTAATGATTATTCATAAATAATTTTATTGTATATCTAGCCTCCAAAGACAATAAACAAAATGGATCTTGGGATTGTGTGAGATTATTGTGATATGTAATATTAATGTCAAATATATAAAAGGTTAACTTGGTTAATATCACTAAGAATTAAATCCATTAGGTAAAGAATGTGTGCATAGAACAAGACCTAGAAGTGTGAGTCCATGGAACCATACTTGGTATCAAAGCAACATTTTGTAATTTTTAGGCATTAGTTTACTTATTTTTGGGGATTTTGAAATGATTAAATTGGTGAAAACCATAAGAGATAATCAAAAAAATATAAAAACATTATAATTTTTTTTACAAAAAATTATATTTCTAGATTAATATCAATAAAATCACTATCTAGATACAAACATGTAGATACAAGTTGTGGCACAAATTCACCAAGGGGTAATAAACCTAAAAATAGTTGGTTGAGTGTTGAATATATATTAATTCGGCACGTTAAAAATTGGAATAAGTGTACACCTATTTTGAAAATACTAGTGTATATTATAGGGATAATTTACATGATATTTAAAACCACTATAAATGATTTAAATAAAATTTAAGGATATAAGATATTACTATTTAGTTTAAAGAACCTAAAAAAATAATCATGGATAACCTAGGTTAAAATGAAGGAGTTATAGGCTGAAATATTATATCGTAGTTGAATCGAAAGTATCATAGGTAAAAAATGAAGGTTTCATAGAAGAATAAAAATTAGGATTGAGTTTTCATATTCATATAATCATTCACATTGATTTTATTTGATATTTTCAGAACCATTTTGGTTTTTGTATTTAGTTGGAAACACGAACATGAAAAAAAATCTATTAAAGGTATGTATCTAGGAACACATAAGAATTTTAAATAGATAAGGAGGTATATTTTGAAAAATATATATGAGTAACTCAATATATGAAAATTATGATGGAAAATATGAGTTTTATAGTGTTAACCAAGGTAGTGAGGTTGAAATTAGATCTTGAGTCCTATATATCCTATGGATACCCTTACCTTTTTTTGTTAGTAAGTAATAATTAAAAATTAAATGGATTTAATTTATCTATGGTAGGTATAATTCAGTGACATGAGATATTATTATTAATTTCCCATTAAATAAAAACTATTTTGAATAGCATTTTTCACATGCAGCATCGAACCAAAAAAAACCACGATACATTTTATTAAGATTAAATTATAAGAAGTAAATATGATCTTTATAACATAGTTATTAAGCTGAAGAGTATAAATAGTGGTAGTAATATTATGAAATATATTTATAATTACAAATAATCGTAATTTTTAATAATAATGCATTGATAAAATTCAATTAGTTTATCTAAATAACAAATAAAATAATTTTATGGACACAAATATATTTTACTATAGGTTCCATTTTTATTCACTATGAATTATATTATATTATGGTTAAATAAATATTTTAATGAAATATATTTATAATATATAAAATAAAATCCATTAAAATCCATATAATTTTTATTACTAGGAATGTAATAAATTCATTCCTAGAAGATAATTGTTTCTTAAAATTGTTTTTATGCGTTATGCGAGCCTATATTAAAATTTATTTTCTTCACTTTTAGAAATTAAATCAGAATAAATGATTTTAATTTTTATAATCAAAATTTTCAAATTATGTAATATGTTCAAATTCATTTGTAGGAATAAAAATATGTTATTGAGGTTAAATTAAATTAATATTCCAATGGGAAAAGGGTTATTTTCAAAGAGATATTGTCTTGAACATTATATAAGTTTTTATATATATGAATAAAATTGATATATTTTTCATAATTAATATCATATTTTGTTTAAATATGTACATTAAAATTAACTTTATTTTTAATTTATAGAAAAAAATAATTAAAAATAATTAATGTATGAAAATATAATTTTAAATAAAAACAGTTTTTCTAGATATTATAAGTTTTCTATTAAAATTTAATTCCATACTATTTTACATTCACTACGGAAAAAAAGGCATTTAGCGGCGGTTTTTTTCCATTTTGCGGCGGTTTATACCGCCGCTAAATCGATTGGTGGCAGTTTTGAAAAACCGTCGCGAAATCGTGTGTCGGGAAACTATTCGCGGCGGTTTTCAAAACCGTCGCAGAACATTTCCCGGCGGTTTTTTAGCGGCGGTTTAAACCGCCTCTAAATGATTTAGCGGCGGTTTTTTATTTTTGTTATTTTTGTTATTTTTTTTATTTTTGTAATTTTTGCAATTTTTTGTTATTTTTTTAAATTTTTTTAATTTTTAAGTTATTTGTTTATTTATTTTGTATTATTTTATTTACTTTATTTATCCATGCATGCACATCCCATGCACATGCACATGCACATGCACATGCACATGCACATGCATGCCCATGCAATATAAAAAAATTCTGCGTTTGGTGAGATTTGAACCCCTAACCTCTTGCATAATTTTCAAAGACTTTACCACTATAGCAAGCTCGCCATGTGGTTAATAAACAGAATTTAATATACTTATATATATTAATTGAAAAAACAAATAATACATAAATAATAGATATAAACTCAATAATAATAAATAATAAATAATTAATAAATTAAATAATTAATAAATATAAATAATAAATAATAAAAATAAAAAATAAAAAATAAAAAATAAAAAATAAATAAAAAATAATAAATGATAAATAATAAATAATAAATAATAAATACATAATAGATATAAATAACAAATAACAAATAATAAATAATAGATATAAATAATAAACAATAAATAATAAATAATAAATAATAAATAATAAATAATCAATAATCAATAATGAATAATAAATAATAAATAATAAATAATAAATAATAAATAATAAATAATAAATAATAAATAATAAATAATAAATAATAAATAATAAATAATAAATAATAAATAATAAATAATAAATAATAAATAAATAATAAATAATAAATAATAAATAATAAATAATAAATAATAAATAAATATAAATAATAAATAATAAATAAATTTAAATATTAAATAAATATTAAATAATAAATAATAAATAATAAATAATAAATAATAAATATAAATAATAAATATAAATATAAATAATAAATAATAAATAAATATAAATAATAAATAAATAAAAATAATAAATAAATATAAATAATAAATAAATATAAATAATAAATAAATATAAATAATAAATAAATATAAATAATAAATAAATATAAATAATAAATAATAAATAAATATAAATAATAAATAATAAATATAAATAATAATTAAAAAGTAAATATAAATAATAAATAAATATAAATAATAAATAATAAATCATAAATAATAAATAAATCATAAATCATAAATCATAAATAAATAATAAATATAAATAATAAATATAAATAATAAATAATCAATAATAAATAATAAATAATAAACAATAAACAATAAATAATAAATAATAAATAATAATTAATAAATAATAAATAATAAATAACCAGTAACAAATATTATTATTAATAATAATATTTTATTATTAGTAATAATAAATAATAAATAATAAATAATAAATAAATATAAATAATAAATAAATATAAATATAAATATAAATAATAAATAAATATAAATAATAAATAATAAATAATAAATAAATTATAAATAAATAATAAATAAATAATAAATATAAATAATAAATCTAAATAATAAATATAAATAATAATAAATAATAAATAATAAATAATAAGAAAATATAAATAATAAATAAATATAGATAATAAATAATAAATAATAAATAAGAAATAATAAATAACCAGTTACAAATAATAGATAATAAATAAATTAAAGTATATTATAAATAATAAATAATAAATAATAAATAATAAAGGAAACACATGTAAAAGTATGAAAAGACGTGATAAGGGATGAAAAATCATGAAAACACTTGAAAAAGGATGGAGAAGCATATGAAGAATGAGACATTAGAAAGAATGAGAACGCATGAAAACTCGTGACAACTCTGGAAAACTCCTTAATAATTCAACATAATCATCATAAAAACCCACAAAAAACCATTGATAAAGATAACAAGTCATGAAAACCCAAATAAACAGTAATAAATGGAGCAACCGTTAAAACCCGTCAAAACGGTCATAAAGAGACAAAAACATTGGACTCACATTAACGGAGATAAATTATGATCCGAGAGTCCATTTTAGATCTGCGGCCTGTAAAATCAAAGATCCTGAAATGATATTCGACTTGAAAGGTGAAAGAGTCCGAATGGACAAGCGGATCGGAAGTTACGACCATTTAAAAAAAAGCTGATGGGGAATGGGTGCTAGAAATGAGGCATTGAAAAACATAACAAACCCGGTACCCACTAAAAAGGCCATAACATATGATCTAGGAGTGCATGTGGGTGCCACGACTAGTCAAACTGAAGCTCATGGAATGAGCTATGATCTGGCAGGTGGAGGAGGCCGAACTGACACGCGGATCGAAAGTTGAGTCCGTTTGAAGACAAGTTAGACGGGACACCGGTGAAGGAAATGGGGTTTTAGAGGCCTTCAGAGGGGTTTCTAGGGTCGAAAAACATGACAGGATCTTTCTTGTGTCGATCTGGTGCGTATCTCTCTTTGCTGGCTTCAATTTGATATGTGGTAGAGCCCAAACGGACACCCGGAGCGAAAGTTATGGTCGTTTGAAGTTGGAGAACTTTTTTCAACTTTCTTATAACTCTAATATCTTCCGCACCATAGACCGTCTCATGGTTTTGATTATATTTTCCTCTAGATATTTTCATGAGCTTCGATTTGACTGGTCGTGGCGCTTCAACGAACGCCCGGATCAAAAGTTATGGTCGTTTTAGTGATTTAAGGGTTTCTTGTGTTTTTTTATTTTTTCATTTCATTTCGCGGTGGTTTTTTTAAAAAACCGCCTCTAATCCTAGAATAAAAATAATAAAAATAAAAATAAAAATAATTTTTTTTTGCATTTTGCAGTGGTTTTTAAACCGCCGCGAAACGGCGGCCCGAAACGCGTTTAGCAGCGATTTTAAAAACCACCGCGAAAAAACCAACGCTAAACGGCAGTTTTCTTGTAGTGATTGAATCTCATTAATTAGATACCAAATTATGATTCATCACAACTAAATTTGGTAATATAGGTCATCCTATATTTCTAGTAATAAAATAATTACCATGATTAATTTTTAATCAAGGTATATAATGATAAAAATGAGTAACATATAGTGGCTCACATTTCACTAAATCGCCATGACAAGAACACATTAAAAAATAAATCTTTTATTTTTTAAATTCATAAATACATATCTCACTAACCATTACCCACCGAAATCCCATGTGAATAAATCTTTACCCCTTGCATACCATTCAATTCTGAGGAATAATCCTTCTTTTTAAGATATAAAATGTTCCCATTTCCACCAACTTCAATCCATACTTATTCTTATAATTTCTATTGTAACCCTACCCATTTTAACTATCCTAGAATTGGGTTAATTTTATTTTCATCCTTTTTTATAGGAATTTTCCCCATGTCCTCCAATTCTAATGTGTATTTCAAGAGAATACGCAAATCCTTAATAATGGAATTAAACACCCCCTGGTATTTTCTTATTTATCTTTCTCATCAGTACACCTAAAAAACTATTATGAACCTATTTATATAATGAAATAATTATATTTTTTATATTTAAATGTTATTATCTTAATGGTAGAACCATTATCTATTCCCCTCTCATCAATTCAACAATTGAAAACGTCTCCAGTGATTATGTGAGAACTACTACCTCGATGGATGATGTGTTTTATTTTGAATTACAACCTTACAAAGAAAATTATAAGAATTTATTTAATGAATGTATATTATATATATATATATATATATGTATTTAATATGACTCTATAATTATAAATAATTATTTACATTCCTTTATTTTTGATTTTTGAAAAATGGAAATGTTGCTCGTACGTATATGTAGAATTGGACCTGTATGGATGACATGTTTTGTTTTTTATTTCCATGATACATGGATAGATCTAAAATATATTATATATATATATATATGATATTTATTATTAATATATTTAATTAATAAGGTTATTAATGGATGAAACTGAAATCAATGATCATTGTAATGAAATATGTTGATATCATTAAATTACCCATTACAATCTTGTCACCAATTTTATCATGAAGTGTCGTAAATAAAATCTGAAAGAGTGATATTAGAAATTTATAAATACTTTTAAAATATAAATTCTAGTGACTTAAATAATATATTAATGAGTTTTTTTCAATGGATGGTGTTATAAGTCTCCATTACAAAACTTATGTGAAACGATTGAAATTACAGACTTCTTATAATGAAAATAAGAATTAACTAACTAATATGTGTGTAGTTAATTATTATAGTTTAATAATATATATATATATATATATTAATGATTTTATTAGAATAATTTATTAGAATTTTTATGATTATTATTTATTATTGAAAAGTGCTTTTGTGGAAGTCCAAAGTTAAGATAAGGGTTTCTATCTCAATTTACCTTTATTAAAGCACGTTTTTTATACACATATTATTCTTTTATATGTTATAATTAACTACCCATTTGGATTATATTATTATTACTATTTATTAATTTCCTTTTATTTAGAATTAATTTCATTAATCAATCCTTCAAATTTATGTGACTAAATTATTACAAAATCCATAAGTATTTAATCTCAATTTAAATTCCTTGATACATGTATTATATTATATACCACGTTTATTTTATATGGTTTGTATACCAACACTTAGACTTATTATATCACAAATAGGTATTTCGTTCATGTTATTTAATCTTCCATTTCATATTATCTCTCTCAGCAATTTTTCATTCAAATATTATAAAATCTTTAAGGCTTTTCCCAACTCAATTTAATTCAATGAGATATGTTCTATATTAACCACATGATTTCCACTGTGATGTGTATATAGTTCAAATGGATTTATTTTTATCATAATTATCATTAACTTCATGTAAACAAAGACAAATAGTTTTCACTCTTATAAATGGTTTTTTCAATGGTTAACAATGGCATAAGTTTTTTTTCTTAACTTAATTTTCTTTAATTGAATCATAAAATATCTTATTGAACTCCATTATTATAAGTTTGGTATATTCTAATATATTATTTTTTAATGTTGTATTTCTACTATTTATATATGGATTTATATTTCTTTCTTATTAACATATTTTTTAAGGGTTGTTACACCAATTATTTTTCATTGATAGAATTATTTCTTCATAAAAATGTAATGTTTTTAAGAATAAAAATCAACCACTTTAATGGTTGTTTATCTTCCTTATCCATATTATTTCCTTACACAAATTTATTTATTTGATTTTGAAACCAAAATACATGTTATATAATTTTAAATTATTATTTCCCTCTATCCTTTATAAAATTATGCTTCATTACCCTTTCTTTAATGTGGGTTTTAGTAAAGGTAATTTTAAAATTTTCCAAATGATTTTACTTTAATAATTATATATTGTATCTTGCACTTCAAATTTCTTCTGGAAAACATATTTTTTTTTCATTTTCAAGGACTAATTATTGAGGAATGATTTGAAAAGTAATATTATTAAAAAAAATCACATCACCTTTTCAAAAATTACTTTTAAATGTTACATATAACATTATCTTTTATGATAATGTTAAAATATTTTTATAAAAAATTCTTTGAATTTTTTCTTAAATTCTTCACTTTATCCTAGAAGTATTTATTAAAATTGAAAATATTTTTCAATAAATACCATTTTAAATATAGGATACAATTTTTCTTTTTTGGAATTAAAATTTCAGTATGAAATGATCTAATTCTTATTCCATTCTTATATTGTATTGTTTGCAGTGTTCTTCTTATAAAGGTATTTTTCAACTCTTTTATCATGAATAAAAGTTTTTATCCTTAACTAATGATATTTTAGTATTCTACCATAAATCTTATTTCTTTTGGTGGAAAATAAAATTTTATAAAAAATGACTCATGGAACTAACCTATTTTTCATTGGTTAATTAAGTGTTTTCTTAAATATGATTCTTTTTATGTTATTTTGGAACACATATTTTTGTTTTATTTACATGGAAGGTTTTTAAAAACTTTTATATGCCTCTATTTAATTTTATAAATCTTGATATCTCATGAGATAACATGAAATTAAATGGGGGAGTAAACCTAAACCCCTAGAGGACTATGTCCTTTAAGTGATGGTTTAGAATGTAATTATATAGCCATGTGATTCATTGTGTAAAGACTTGCATCCCATGAGTTTACATGTCAGAGAATAGGGATTAAACCCCATCATTTATAATTGTTTCCCCCTATATGTAGATGGTATTTTAATTGATTACAGAAAAAAGAAATGTTTTTTATGCTTATATTCAAAACATAATATTATGTTTTTCAATGTTATCTGGTTATGATGACTCATGTATTATGATTGTATAATATCTTTATTAATTGATTTATTATTGATGATCCAAGATAATTTGGGTATGATTTTATAATGTTATGTTTATAGATATTGACTATCCTCTAATACCCACATGTTTATCTTATCATCACTTCTGATCATCAGTTGTTATCTATGATGTTTAACCTTACTAAGCACATAGCTCACTCATTTCATTTGATTCTATTAGTAATGTTATAAAGAAAGGTATTAAGTATGATAAATCTAGAAGGGCTCTGTGTGAGAATAAATTTCTAGGAGATATTGAAGATTGTTTATAAATAATGTGATTATGTATATAGTCCTAAAATTCACTAAATATAATGTTTACTAGAATATGTGAGATTATAGTGGGATATAATATTAGTGTGAAAAATATAAAAGGTTTTTTTGGTTAATATCACTTAGTATCAAAGAAATTATTTAAATTAAGTAGCTTTAGCACCCAACCCAAATGTGCGGGCTTTAGGAACATCTGGAACACTATAATTCTAAACACATCCAAAAAGTTGAATTATTTTATAAGAAGATATTAATCATATTTCTTCATTCACATAATGGTTTATTGAAATATTAGTTTCATACTGGAGTGGATGAAAAAGTCTATTCAAGAGTAGGTTTTCCTATCTAAATAATGTCAGTCAATGAATTGTTGAAAGGAGATGATAAATAACTATATATGGAATTTGATGAAACTTTCATTCCACTTGTGTGATAGTTCAAATGAAATTTTAATAACTATAAAATATCATGATAATAAAATAATTATACTCTACAAGAGTTGATCCTGGAAAGGAGAATGGTCTCACATCGAGGATGAACTTGTAAAAAACCCACCTCTTTCTATTATTGTTTTATGGAATTACATTCAATAGTGATGGTTCAATGAAAATATATTGATCAATTACTCTTAATTAGGGATGAGGTTTTATTTTAAAAGTGGTAAATTAAAATAAATTAATACTTGTTAAAAAGATGGGTACACTGATTCACCCTCCTTCTTAGTGTCCATGTATGATACATTTGGGCCCTATAAGTGGTATAAAAGAATACGTTTTACTCTTATTGTTTCATTTTTTTCAATTTTTTTAAAATATCTGCATGAGTTATATATTTAATGAAAATTCTGTGTGACTCAGATAAAAGACTCAGTATTTATCCATATTGAAGAAAAATGACAGGTTTTCCCAAAACTCTAAAAAATAAGAACGAAAGGGAATGAATGAAATTAAGTAAAATATCAAAAACCAAGGATATATTAAAAATAGAATTTTATCAAATTGTAAATAATTCATCCACTATATTTGTAGATAACTATCCTTTTGAATAAGAAAGCTCAAGTAGTTATGAATCATAATAATATGAGTCAGTCAAAACAGTTTCTTACGTACACTCTCAAATTTATTGGTATGTTGAAGATGTTACCTATGATGTAATCACTTATAAAATTATATTTATTAAGGGAATTATTAATCAAATATTATACATAGATGTGAATTAAAATAAATAGAATATTCACTAGGTAATAAATTAAAAATGTACAATTCTTCCATAGACCTAATGGAGGCTAAAGAACAATCAATGTTACTTTTAATTGAAAAAATTTCCAATGTTGAAGAAAATTTTTAGATGAATGTTTGTGAGAATATAGTTAAAAAATATTTCTCAAAGAGTTTATTAATGAATTAAATAATTCACTTTATATCTATGAAAGTCAAAGATTCCCAATTGGAGGTAAAAGAATGAAAAATAAAACGGTTTGATAAATCTCTACAAGAATCAGGAAATATGATTAAAAATTATATTCAAAAGATAAATATATATTTCGGTGACAATTTGAGATTACTTTAGGATGGGAAATATTCTATTAAAATGAAGGTTCTTGATATTAGAATAAAAATGAGGGATTTAGATAATACGAATACTGTAACTTCACAAACTGTTAAGAAACGAATATTTCCACACAAGTTTTTATTGAGTTTTATAACTCCAAAATGAATAATTTTAAGAAAATAATATCATTATGTAATATCCTAATAAACATTAATCAGCATCTCATATAAATTTACTCTCCATATCAAAATATAATAATTTTAATACATTAGTTGACTCATACAATGTAGGGTTCAAAGAAAAATCTATATAGAAATGGTTGATGATTTTTGATGAGTATCATACCACCTTATCAAGGGTAGATAAAATATCACAAGGAATAATTTTTCCCTAATTTAATCCCAACCATTTTATAAAAATTCTGAAAAATAAAAATCCTACATTTTTATAAATTCTAAATAGAATTTTGTCTGAATAAGAAAATCATGGCTTGTTATTCACTATTGACATTGTTCAATGTTTGGGAATAGGTAACTAAATTTTTGGAATAATCTATCAATTTATTAATTTCATATAATTACCATATTTTTGGGAATCATATCTAAATTATGAAGTAAACCTTCAATATATTTGAATAATTTACAAAGAATATTATTTTTCTTCCAACAATAAGTTTGAATACTAGGAATAAAAAAATAACTAATGAAAAATGTGTGGTCCAAATAATGAAGAATACAGGTATGAAAAATTCATGTAAAATTATCATATTGAAATAAATAAGATACTATATAAGTATATACTAAAGGAAATGAATGGAAAGTATATCCTTTACTGAAACTAGATGAAAAACAATTATAAACTTTATTAAACTAAGAATATTTCTAAGGAAGATGTAAAACCAAAATGTAGGTTCTTATATTATGGAAAAATGGTCCATACCATGTACTATTGGTAAATAATATATTGAGTACAATTTTAAGAGTGATATGGAATTATGGAAAAATTCCAACCATGAAACAGATAAAATAACTGGTACAGTGGTTGATTACATCCTTGAAGAAGAGGTGAAGGTGATACCCAACATGAGTAAATCCATGGTTAAAAAAATTAATGTGGAAATTATAAATAATATTCATTTGTTTAAATGAGTGTTTGATCATTTGTTCAAAAAAATTTGAAATGTAAAAGAGAATGGCAAAACTATAAGAGAAGGAAAGTTCTAATGGAAAATAAGCCATTCCACATGAATAATCAAAATTTCATTAGAGGTTAACATCAAATGAAAACTCAAAGGTTTTATATGATCTATGTGGGAGTTCAATATGGATGGAAATTCTGCAAAAAATTGTTTAACCATATTTGCAAAATAGGAAGAGATTGAAGAATATAAAAATGGCACAAAAACATAAATTTTCTTTGATTTATTTTTAAAAGGGGAACATCTCACAAATTGAAATTGAAATATTGAAGAATGAAATACTTCCTAAATTAAAAAATATATTAAAACCAAAAGTGGAATCATGAAGAAGACTAAGACTTAATATTCAATTATGATGGATGAAGTGAAAGCTAAAACTCGGTTTAGAAAATATTCACAAATTTTATGTTCAAATTGGGGAATAAAGAGTTCTAAATTTTTCCCTTAATAATTTTTAGTATATTTGTGTACTATAATTTTTTGGACTTGAAGGTTCATAAATTGTAAAAACAAGATAGAAAAAATGGAGGGGAGTAAAATCAAATCACTATTCTAGATTTTGAATGTTACATTTTAGTGAAATATCGTCATGGGAAATATAGAGTCCAATCTAATAGAGATATCTTCTATGATGAATATGATAAGGAGTATACCTTTGAGGTGGAGACAAGTTAATATTATGTTTAGAAACATCAAGAACTATCCATTTAAATAAAAATTTGATTTTGGGAAGGTAATTGAAGTAATGTCGTTGAAAAAGTATGGGTTTATACGATATCACCCTTGGAAAAAAATCTTAATTTTATGATGGAGAAATTGGATTATAATTAATGACATGAATGAAAAAACTTAAAGATAATTCATTGTTAATTTCTAAAGTTAGAATATTTCTACCTCTACTTGAATACTTTTCAGTTGTGTGTTGATATTAAGTATAAGATCATTGGTTTTAATGATTGTAAAAATTTATTTATCAATAGTAATCAGTTTGAATCAACCAAATGATTGTTGAATAACATTTTAATGGTATGAGATAATAATCACTAATGTAGTGATTACATATTAATGAAGTCCCAAAATAATATAGAGAAATCATGTGGAGGATCAATCAAATAATTACTATGTAATGATCCTAGAATTAGGGAAAAAATAGATAATTATATATTGATCACATAAAGTGAATAATTGGATCATGGCATCACAAGTATGGAAATTATGGATAGATTGGAGTATATTGGTTACTCACTATTTTTTTCTAAACCAGGATGTCCCATATAGAAATAAAAATGTTTAACTAGAGGTTCATAGATAAGTGAACATTTGAGGTCAATTATTCATTCAATTTATTAAATATATATTGAATATTAGTAGTGTTATGTGAATTATTTGTTAAATAAATGTTAAATTTTTACCCATATAAACAAAATTTTATTTGTTATCGATAAGGGGGATATGAAGATTCCACCATGAACACACATTGACTTAAAGGTGTTTATGGGTGATAATAATAATCAAAAAGAGGGATATTGATGATCCCATTCTTATTGGTTGTATTTTTTTTAATAAATTTATTTACCTTGTTATGAATGATTTTGATAATATGTGTGGAAGAATAGAATGACTTAGATGGAGGTTAAAGTTCCAAAGCTAGTGAAGAAGTAGAGTTACATCCATATATGAACCAGAAAATTGACTAGAATCTATTGATGTTAAAATAATTCATTCCCTATGATGGAAAATGATATTTGAATAATTACATAATTTTTTTAACAAATTGAGAAGTATGAAATATATATGTATGAATTTGAGAGAGTTAAAAAATAAAATTAGGATGGCACAATGTGCAGTTGATACCAATAAAGTATAAGATTCTTATATCTAATGAGTTTCCTCAACTGAAGTTCATTGAGAGAATATTTGGACAAGTAATAGGAACTTTTTAATATTCATTAATTTACTTATTATATAGTGAATATGATTCATGTTACTTAGGATCACTATTATATAGTTTTTGGAATTATTTCACCAATTTAATATATGTTTGAATATAAAAAATTGGTGACTATCAACCTGTTAGAGTGGAAATAATGTATTATGGTTACGCAAGTCAACATTACATATGAATAGAATGGGTCAACACTAAATAGGAGGAGGAAGTATCATAGGAGGATCCATTATGACTCTCCAACCATTTTTAGGCATAATGTATTTTATCATGTGTATTATAAAATGCTTAATTTTAATAACCATTGGGTGTCCAGGATGTTGTGGGATGAGCGTTAGTGAAAAAAATTCACTTTTTAAATACATGACTACAATATTTTATATGATGACACATGAATCAATTTCACATAATCCTAAACCTTGAAGAATCAATGGTTTTTGTTATTTGAGTTTCGTGCTATAAATCCAAGTAAGTGAATCCCAATGACTCCAATACTGAGTAAATCACCATAAAAAATTACATAACATTCATTCAGTATATGTACTGATGATCTATCATTACTCTTTTTTAATGATACTATAAGGATTCATTATATAATAGGGAGTTCATATAAAAAAATATTGATCATATTATTGAGAGTATATGACTTCCATAAAAAGTTGTATACTGTGGAGCATCATAACGTGTATGACTTTGAAGATATACAAGAGACATCATTATAAATATAACTTTGTATCATATGAATATTATATAACAATATAAATATGGGAAATTCATAATAATTTTAAATCCTTATAACATTTTAATAAATAATTAAAAATAATATGAGATTTTTAAGTATTCTTTAATGATAACTGAATATTTTAAAATAAAACTAAGAATATAATATATAATGTGAGTATTTAGCATGCATTTCATGCCTACATGGATTTATTTCTAATCATCAAAGAATAAGGAAGATGAGGTCTTAATATTATAATATCACACTAATATAGAAACTCCTACAATTTCAGAAAATTTAAATAAATATAATGAATAAATTTAAATTTATTTTAACGAGAATATTATTTCCTTCCCATGTTAATAATTCTTAAAATCTGAGAGTTTAGAAATGTTAAATATGAATATTTTGGAAATACTAGTCATTGTATTTTTTTGAAACACTATAAATATTTTATATTAGTGAAATAATAAATCAAGAGAAAATAACCTAATACTAAAATCCATAAATAATTTCTATATAGAAGAGAAAATATAGAGAAAACTTTGACACATTGAAACTATGAATAAATACTATGAAGTTGGAGAAGGAGAAACATAACCATTGAATCATTATTCAAGTGTGTTGAAGAAAATAAGAAGGAAGAAGACTTTGACACATACTCAACCATGAATAGTCACCACCTATGAATGAATAAATAAATAATATGATAGAAATGATAAGGGACAAACTATGTTGCTACTACTTAAGATAATATTTTCAAAATCCTAGATAATAAGGAAAGAGGTTTTTTTCATGAATGAATTCTCTTATGCATGCCCTGAATATGTTTAGGAGAAACCAAAATCCTTGTTATATTTTGGAATACATCCAAATAGTTGAATTATTTTGGAAGAAACTCTTAATCTTCATGCTCAAACATATAATTTTTTTATAAAGGATTTATTACATAATTGACAAAAGGAAGAATAATCTTCAAGATTAGGTGGTTCATATCTAAAAAATTCCAATCATTTATATATAAGATGTGTATGATACCAACCTTTATAGGGAAGTTTATGGTACCTTCCCAACACTTATGTGCAATTTTAACTACACTTTTAATCCCTAAAAATTATTGTGATAATAATTTTTTTTACTTGACAAGAGTCAAATAGGGAAAAGAGCAAGCTCTCACATCAAGACCGAACCTTGTAATGAACTTTTATGTTGATATTATTATTTTACTACATTACATTAAAATTTGAGTATTTATCATGAATCTACTGATCCATTACTCTTAATTGGGGTAAAGTTTCAAGTACAAGAGGGGCTAATTAAAATAAATTAAAATTTCATATAAAGTTTGGTACATCAATTCACCCCCTTTCAGTGTATTTATACATATATCTAGGCTTTGAACTATCCAATTATTATTGAAATTTTGGCTTGGATTTTTTTCAATTTTAATTATTTTAATATATTATATATATTTATGAAATTTTTCATATTATTCTAGCTAAAAACATAATAAGAAGATATATAATTACACTTGGAAGTAAATTTTTTACTTTAAGAGGAGTTCAAATGTCTTCCTCAAACTCAAACCAATTTGAATTCATCTATTGACATTAGAAAACATTTTTTTTATATTTTATGTATTATAAATCCTTACATACCTTTCATAAGTGATCTATAATATTCTAGAAACAAATTATGTAATGTATTATAAAATTTAATTAAAACGTGAACACTAATTCTTTATAATAAATTTCACTATACTACTCAAACTCTAATAAAATAGTATTTTATTATTTATTTTTTTAATAATAATGTTTTTTATATAAAATATTCTAAATAGTTTCATATATTTATAAATTTTTTAAAAATATTCTATATATTTATAAAATAATAAGTAATAAAATTCAATTCAAATCCTAACTCTTAATTTTTTTTTAAAAGAATTCACGTTTAATTGTATCAATAAACTTATAACTAATTAAAATATTAAATTTAAAAATAAATTATTAAAAAAAGCATACATTGAAAATAAAAATACCATTTATGATATTTTGAAGTAATTTTTTTATATAAAAATGAATTATATATCACATATACTACTTATTGTCATACCTTATTATTTATAGATTTTTTAATAAAATTCCCTCATCACAAATTTTATATAAATATTTAAAATATTTTATTCTATTAATTAAAGTCAATATAAAATTGTTCAGTGTTAATTTTTTAAATGAAAACTCATAATAATATATATTTCTATAAGAATATATATATTTCTATTCAATCAAAAAACCACGTTTGTGTTTGATACCATTCTATTATTATTTATAAGACCATAATAATATTAAATATCAATATAAATCCATAAATTTAAATTTATGAAATATCTACTAATTATATAACTCTTTAAATATATCAAGGTAAGAATTTAGGTTGAATAAATATACTTAATCATTTAATAAAACATATTTTAGAAAATTAAATAAACATAATTACATTTTAACATTAAATGAGAATATAACTAATTATATTAAATTTAAAATATCATTTAATATGTATAACACCACTTATTTAAGGGATCATATATAAACAACACTGAAGGTTATATGAAAACGACCTGTAAAAAATACACCAATAGATATATAAAAGTTACCAAAATGATTATATTTTCTTATATATAACATGAAAAAGTTCTCTATAAATAATTCATTCTACTAACTCATTACTTTGTAAAAATTTACATCATATTTCCATTGGTATTCATTATTTATATTATTATATTTCATTTGATGGAGGATGGTGATGATTAATACTTCAATATTAGAATATTTTTTTACTTGTTTTTTTATTGACCCATCATTGTTGTATTGATCTTATGGGGTGAATTCATTATTCATATGTAATTTTATATATTTAATACAATAATGATCATTTTTTATTCTTTAATCATGAAATATTATATATAATATAATATAATATTATTTTGAGAAACATATAATTAATGAAGTGAGAATACATAATGAAAATTTGGGTTATTCCATTCTATACCTTGAATAAATATCATCCTTGAAATATTAATTTTCCCTTATCAATGAAAAAATTTTAATTTATCATAAAATATTTAAAAAATAAGATGTTTATTTTATTTAGAACATAACAAAAGTTTCTCTGGTAAAACTATGAAACTCATCATTATCCCCCAATAGGCACATGTTGAGACTCATCATTTCCATCACAATAGGCACATGTTGAGACTTTGATTAGCCCCAAATATTTTATTCATATCTATCTCATTATAGGATATTAATAAGCACTTTAAGTTGGTATTATACATTGTATGTTCATATTTGTTTTGTATCAATTTATGATTACATGCTATTTTGAGATTATAAAATGAGATTTCCCAATCTTGTAGTTGGTTATTAAATACATATGGAGAGATCCAATTAATGGCCCATATTTTAAGAATCTAAAAAAAGAGGAATACAAATATTTCTAAAACAATAATCCCATAAATATTAGTTATATAATTATATAAAATTATCTTTCCACAAGGTTTTTACACCAATTCATCAATAACCAATCTATGAGGTGGTGATTTAATATTCCTTGAATGATAGGTAAAACCAAATTCAAATAAGATGTTTATACTTCGTGATTGGGTAATAAGTGTAACTTATACCACTTAATTTACATGTACCACTTTGTTGGTAGTTATTTAATAATTTTTTCTACCCCCCTTAGACACTGAGGATATTGATAATTATTTTCCCTATTAACTCTTTGTTTGGTACATTTGATTTAATAATTCCCAAATTTCTCACATTTTATGAATTTAACTATAGGTGGTATAATAAGAATAAATTTCTCCAAATTATATATGTCAATTTACAACTTCATAAATATTTTGGAAGTCATGTTCTAGCTGACCTTATTTACAACACTTTAACCATTTTTTAATTCATTTGAGGCAGTTCCCTAGGTATTTCATCAATCATTTTTGGCATGTAGAATATTGAATATTCATTCTTCAATATGTTTTGATAGTTAAATATCCAAATAACTCTATTATTATATTATTTTATGTATTTTGGAGTTCACAATGATTCATATTATTAATTATAGGAATAGATAATTGAGTAATCACAACCTTAATATTTTTCACAAAACTTTCAATCCCCTTTCATTTTTTGGTTTTCCCATTGAATTTATTATTCATTTGGTCCTCTTAGTTATCTCTATTAACTAAAACCATAGTTATTAGTGTTACTAATAATAAAATTTGATAAAATTAGAGTAATAAATCATATAAACATGAAACATTTATCTTAATATGTCTTAATATATTGAAAATTTAATTGAATTTATGAAACCATTTATTCAATATATGACATGTTCAGTTCAAACTAGTGTTCATTAAATTTTATCATATTATCATTATTAAACTAATGAAAAAATTATCTAATCCCTTATAAATTATTCACTTTTAAATGTATAACCATAATCACCTAAACATGATGACCCCTAAATTTTTCTAAGGATTATGTTCTATAAAAAAATATTAACCCCTTAACGTTTTCTATATCTATTAACCATCACATAATTATATAATTTTTCAGAAAATATTAAAATAATTTCATTTCCAATACCTTTAAGTTTAAATTCTTATAGTATTATGAAATCTATTACATAATAAAACAAACACTATTCAACCTATTGTAATTTTTCCATAAAAGAAAACACATTAGATGGTACATATTCCTTACTCAAGACTGATCACCATAAATTGAATTTTGAATCCATTATTATTCATAAGAATCATTAAACCCTATAAAAGTCATTATAAAATGTGGCATGAGTATAAAAATATCATTAAATGTTATAAAAATGGAATAAATATGTTAAAACATTGAAAATACATAAAAACACTTGATAAAAAGATTGAAATTTTATAAAATCATGATCTTATATAAACTTATAAACTTACATGAAACCATAAATTTAACTTGTTTACTTATATTGACAAAAAAAATAGTACGATAAACTAAACTCATAAGAAATAATTAATACCATATAATAATATTGAAGGTTTATTGGGATCTTATATTCATATCAATTGTAATCAATCAAAAACATCCATAATAGTAGGTAATAAAACAACCTAATCATTTAAATATAGAATTAATCATTCAGAGAAAAAATCGTTTACTAATTAAGTAAGGGGGATATATCCCAAAACCATCCTTCATTATATATAATATACAATAACCATATCATGAATATAAAACATAGAAGTTTACATTTTTTCTAATACATCATCCCTCCCCCCTAAAATAATGGTTTTGGTTACTGGATATTATCTTATACTATATTATTATAAGACTCATATATATTATATTTGGTGTTTTCTACATTTAAGAAATCTTTAAATTTTCATGTTCGGTGAGACTATTTTAGGGTTAATGACTAGAAAATCTCTTAAACTCTTCCCTATTTTGTTCACATTTTATTTTTAAATATCAACTAATCTTTGTTCATGCTTAGGGGATAGGTAATTAATGATGATGAATAGAACCTATTACCCATTAATGAGATGCATATATTTTCAATAAATGGATAGTGTTTTTAATTATATATATTTTTGTTGTTATGAAGATTAAATAATATTTTGGTTTCTAACTTCTAATGCTTTTATTTTATGTACAAAATACTATATATAATATATGTTATCATTAAATAAGAAACCAAATCCATCAAGGAATTTAGGGGATACATCTTCCTCCAAAATAATATTGGTTCTCCATATTTATAGAAAACTTCATCATCTATGGAGTTTTTAATCATTATGTGTTTTACTAACGTCAATAATTCATTAAACGTACCAGAATCATCAATAGGATTAGAATATTAAAAGTGATAAAGTGTAAGAAGTGAATGGTGAACTAAAGGGTTCCTAATGGATTCATTGATTTTGAAATCGTCAGTGCTATCCCCAAATTCCATGGTGAGTTTTCCTTCATGTGAATTGATAATTTTATTCACTTTCTTCAAGAATGGTCACCCAAAAAAATGATGGGTGACTATTCTAATTCTATATCACCCTCTAATATGATCACAAAGAAGTTATTAGAGAATATCAGATCCTGGAATTTCACAAGGGAATATTATAATAACAATTCTAGAAAAATAGTAGATCTATTTATAAGATGCACAATCACATCTGAGATTCAAGTCTCCCATCTTCAAATATGCAAACACTAAGTTGGTTATTACATTTATAAAGTAACCTAAATCATATAAACCTCCTGAATAGTAATGGAACCAATAGTTCAGTGGAAATAAAATGTCCATATATCTTGATATTTTATTGACAATTGTAGCGTGATAAGGGATGATACACTACTTCCTTTTTCTACATTTTATTCCCTTGAAGTCTTTTTCTATTGCTGAAGATTTATTGATAGAAGTTATCATTATTTAATATTTTCTTAATGGATTCAATAAGGGTAATGTTAATATAAACTTATTTGACTGTTTCTAGAATTTATATTGTAATTTATTCCACTTGAATCTTCTTATTAAGAATCATTCTTGATGTTAATGGAAGTTGAAGGTCTTCTCTCTTTGTTTCCTTTTCCAAGGTGGATCTTGTTTATTTCTAGTAGGATCAAGTTTCTCCTCTTCCGCATTAATTTATTCTGATAGTGAATATATTTTGGTAACTTGACTAGAAGTTTATTATGGTTTTCATTAAGTTTTTATTGGACTCTTTCAACTTCAAGTATGGTATTTGGGTGAATATACTTACAAATTATTGTTTTTGTCATTACCATGTTCTCTTTGGGGTTGGGAAAAATTTGGAATGGTATTTTTAATATGTTTTTGGATAAAATATTCACTATATTTTGAATATGGTTCCTTAATTAACCCACTTAAATCCCATGATTCTCATCTTCAGGCCGTTCTTACAGTATTAATATAGGGGGTGGTACATTGGTGGGTGGTTCTTCTAAGGGAATATAAATTGTTTTTGGAATAGTGGGGGATGTTGGTAAGAAGGATGGTTTATATATTCTTAAATATTGGTTAAAATTATGGGTTATATTTTAAGTATTATTGGTCTTTTTATTATAATAGGGGCTATATGAATTATTACCTAATGAGAAATTGATAATGAACAATTGAGGTCTTACTTGAGTATATAATAGAGATATCCTCAATGTTTGACTGGAAATTGAGGTTCCTAAGTTTGGTTAGTAAAATTCATTTAATTTCATGATTTAATTAAAATAGATAGTAATTGGAGGATTGATTCATAAAAATTTGAGGAATTACCATTTGTTATTATTTTTTGAACTAACTCCTAAATAATGAAACTGATTTTTAATGCACACTTATCATGGGGGTACAGAAAAACATATTTTATTCACTGGTTAAAATATATTTATAGTGGTAAAATAGAATTTTCTCTTATAAAGGAGTTGACATTATCAATTATCAATTATGTATTTCTTAATGAAAATGTGTTCTATATTGATTTTGTGATTCGGAAGAAAAATTATGCTCTAAAAGAATTTTTTTTGAATCAAGATAATGTGAAAGGTAATTTCTTCAAGGCTAGATATCCTTTTGTAATGTAATCATAGTCTTTAGAATATATTTTATTTCTATTTTTATTAATTTATTAATAAAACAATTTTCAACTGATTCATCAATCAACCTTCAATGATTTTTAAGGGATACTTTCCTAAAAATATTACTTCTTAGTCATCCTCCCTTCCTGTGAATGTATAAAATTAGTAAAATACACATATGATACCTGGGAAATACCCAATTTGGTATTTATGTTCCTAGAAAAATAAAAAGTAACTTACTACCTTAATATATCGGCCACAATTTTATACAAATTCTCCACCTAATACAAAATGTTCATTCAAGACAACTTGCACTAAGTGGAGGTAGATAAGATATTTTAATCCTCAATAATTAATAATGAAAAAGTTAAAAATTAATGATAATTTCATCAAAAGTATCACATAGATACTAAAATTAAGATTAATTTACTAAAATAAAGATATTAATTCAATAAAATAAGGATTAAATTATTATATAAATATTTCCATCCCTTATTTATTCACATATAATATTACCAATACATTTAAAGTTTAAAAGATAAAAAGTGGTAAAGGTAATTCGTTAAAAAACTAAAAGAATAATGAATTACAACAGTAGTAGTTGTGATAGAACTCTGGGAATACAAAATATCCATGTCTCTCTTTCCAATGTGAACTCCACTTCTCTTGTAGATACACGTTCCCTCTTCTCATAACCCAGTATAACCTCTATTATATTATCCCATTTTAAATACTAAATCATTAATTTTCCATTAAATATTTTCCTTCTATAGTATTAATATCATCATGAAATCCATAACTCTTAATCTTTTATTTTGATCAAAATATCATGCATATTGTAATCCATGTGGCCACATATGATTGGCTGCATTAATGATAATGTGGAAGCTACAATATCTTCTTTATGTAGCTCAACATATTTAATCAATTATATTTCCTAAAAAATCACCAACTTTTAATGTATTATGAAATCTATAAGTCTTAGTAAATCTTTCCATCTTTTCCAAATTTAGAAAATTCCAATTTATAATTACTTTTTAATTCATATGAAAACATTCTTGAAGTCTTACAAAATGACACGAGGGATTAAAAAATGGCAAAAAGTGCTCAAAAATTTATTCTGAAGCATTATGAAATTCATAAAGGTTTATAAAATATACAATGTCCTATTAAAATACACACAATGTCATCTAAGATTAACACAAATCATATGAAACAACATGGCTTACAAAATTTTCAATATATATCCATTTTCTATAAAAAACACAAAAATCTAGATTTTATATTTTAATATTGAACCAATTTTATTTAATAAAAACAAACATCATCCACAAAAAATAATCATCAAAATACCCAAAATTTAGTGTAGTATTTTAAATAAAAAATAAAAATAAAAAATAAAAAAACAATAAATCATGTTTTAATCCATTTAACACTTAAACTCTATGTTATTTTTAAAACCATTAAATAAAATATTTACATATAAATTACCCAAAATGGTGGAATTAAAGTAATTGAAAAACAAGAAAAAAAATATAAGAAAATATTTGATTTTTGATACTCTCACAAAACCAACTAAAATTAGAGACATATTTATAACTATTAAATCATGAAAATTCAAGCTATCTATATTCACCACATCAATAATTTTATTATCCAATAGTTTGAGACTCACCCAACACATTATATACTATCTTGCTAATATTTAACCATTAGCTCTATAAAAGACTTTCGTCTCCTCACTATATAAAAAAAGATCCTAGTTTCCAACCAAATAAATATAATGTCAAAAAATTTCCTCATCAATAATTTCTAAATAGTTAACAAAAAAAATCAATGATAATCATTAATAAATTTATAAAACATTTATATATACTCATTATCTCACCCTCACATAGAGTTATTTGTCCAACTTTTCAATTTCACATAACAATTCACCCTTCTATTTAAGTAAACCATCCACTAATTTAAATATATCATGATATCAAAAATATTTCAACATTATATATATATATTCATATTTATAGTATTTTAAAATTTCTCATCCTCCCATAAAATTTTCATTCAAATGTTATATATCTGAAGTAAAAAAACATATTAAATACCTTTGATATGGAAGTAAAGAATATTGTATGGTTGGTTGATAGGTATATTAATCTTCTTTAGAAATATTAATATATAAAATATTATTGGATAATTTATTTCCATGTGGAGATGATTATCAAAATAGTCATGAGAAATCACTTTGTTTTTTTATCCTACCCTTTTTTACTTTATGTGAATAACTATTTATTTCATGGGTTACCACTGAAAACAAGAATATTATCTACCCAACCTACAATCATATTATAAAACAACCTATAAGATACACTAAACAATGTAATGTAATATGGATTTTCATCCCTCCTATTTCCCACCCATGAGTCAGGATGATCATATCAATATCACTGACACTCCAGTTAAGATAAATAATAAATACCACATTATCTATTTGTATCCATATTAAAAATCGATGACTATGATACCACCTTAATTTCATATATTTTTAATATATAAAGAAACTAATTACCACTAAAAGTTTCTAGACAATATTTCATAAACAACTATGGGTTAATTATTTATTTTATCCCTTATTTCTTCATTACATAAGCTATATTACAATAGGCTTCCTATCCACACCCTTAATCCTTTAAACATTAAATAAAAGGTTTAATAGTTTATTAGTGCCCATATTAAATCATCTGAAGGGGAACATCCAATCCACTTATAAAAAATCGTGACTGGTTAAGTCCATTCACTAAAATAACACAGGAAGTAAGAAAAGAAACATTAACAATACTAAAGTGATTTTATATTCCTAAAACCAATGTACAATTATCACTTTATCTCATAGAAATGATCTTTCATGTCACCATAACAAAAATTTGTATATGAAATTTTCACTCAGGTCACATTAACCAAATTTATATCTAAAAAAATGGGTTATCAAATTAATCACTACTCATATTCTTAAGAACATCATGTGATTAATCATAATTAATTATAAATAATAGCATAATAAAAAATTAGTAGAGAATCCTAAATAGAATGTGAAGAATAAAAATATATCTTATGATGTGTCCCCTATTTTTGAAATTGATTGTAAATTCAGTATTAATTCTCATTTAAAAAATTCCATATGATTATTATCTATTAGTAATTATCTTACTAAAATAATTCTACACAACCATATAATCATCAATATGAGAAATGAATCCTACTGAATCCTTATTTAACTGAATTTTACCACAAATCACCAAACTAAAATCATAAAATATTCTACCACACTTCTTTTACAATAATAAATTTTCAAAATATGAATCATGTGATAATATATAATTGTAAACACTCTAACCAATGCAACATTAGTGGTATAAACTCTTAATTTTACAAAGAGTCTTATATAATTTTCATATAACACATAAAAAATAATTTAAAATTATAAATCAAATCATAATATAAATTAGAGATAAATTCATAAAACCATATATAAATTCCTTAGTCATCTTAGAATAAATTTATACCATCACAAAATAATACTACTATATGATACAATTAAGGTATTTTATAATTCTCTATCTTGAGTTATGTGACATCATATAACCCCTATTTTTATATAAAATCACTATCAAAATCACTAATATACAGTGTGACATTTCAATATTAGTGAATGTTTTACACTATATCTATAAAGAAATATTTATTTAAAGATTATGGTAAATGATATAGATATTTAAAGATCTTCTTCTAGTTTAGTATATAAATAAAATTGATAACTTTAGCCAAATCAAGAAGCATTGAATTATAGAATCACGACCTAAATATATATTATGCATGTTTCATTTTTTATTTATTACCCAATACTTATTCTATGATCTCAATCCTAAATCAATAATAATATTCATGCTCAGTAATAATTAGACTACCCATAACCTTTGTAATGTACTCTGTTTTGACTACATGAACCAAGTTACATAATAAAATTGATTTTAACTATCCCAAAAAATCCTAACATGTACCTAAATTCATACTCTAACATAATTATTTGATACCAATATATCATTTTACAACATACTATAATGTTAACATCCCATTCCATCCTCTAATATTTCAGGGGATAATGGCTAGCTATAAGGTATTCACTTAAATAATGAGAAGAATTACTTCTAAGATAAATATAGACCCCTACTATCATGCAACATTATCCACCATAATATAAATGAATTAACAACAATAAAATATAACACATGAATATATAAAAATATCTCCATAATTAAACATAACATAAAATGAATTAAATTCAATAATATAGCACACATCTAGAACAGATGTATGGAAAAGTAAATCTGAATAATAATGATGTTAATGTTGATGTCACAATAAAATATCCAAGACCCCTAATACAACATATAATATATATATATATATATCCTACAAAAGCATCAACTATATACATTTCATAATCTTCACTAACATAAGAGTGAACAACTCATGAGTGGACATGTAGGTGTGAGAAATAATACTTTGTATGGAAATCCTAATAAATTTGTTGACCCCATGAAAATTTAATTTCAATGTTTATTTTCAATAACCAAATTATATATGAAATAAATATCCCAATAAATCAGTCATAAAGTTATGATCAATTCTTGTTAAGACACACTTAGCTTAATTTCTTCAGTCCCTGCAAATAAAAAACTTTCACATATATATGTAAACTATACCCATGATTTAATATATAAGAATAATACAATGATCTTATAAACTACAACATCCTAGAGATCCACTAGATTCTCATATCTCTAAATATAACTCCTCTCATCAATGTGAAAATCCTTATCAGAAAACTCTATCGAGCGTTTTCCACTACATTTATGATGATGGAACTCGCTTATCCCCCATGTGGATGACGGTAGTGAAATAGATTTTTTATCTTAGAAATAATAATATTATCTCACATCCCTTCATAGTCATATCACCCATTAATTTACCCTAGATATAACATCTTGAGATACTAGAGGAAAACATATCTCAACCAATACCTTACCAAATGTGCTAGAGTAATAGAATAATCTATGGATCTCCCACAAGATATATAATTGAATATTTGGTTTTCATCAAATACAGTGTTGTGGGAAAAAAGGATTAATTACTGGGTGTATCATTATCCACCATTATCATAGAGATTATATATACAAAGAGTGTAAGTAATTAGGTAAATAACCATCTATGAAAATTTGATGTTTATCAATACCATTTAACCCATAACTATAGGTGAATTAGAAGAGAGGCATGTATAAAACATCTTCAACTACTACCCTTAATAGTGGGTGAAGAGAGTAAATTTTATCATATTATTACCCATAAATTTTCACATCCTTACCTTATAAAAAATACATTTATAAATAAATATTAGTTATTGAATTATTTTGATAAACATATTATAGAAAAATTAATATCAATTTGTATATCATGTGCCACATCTACCTTACCTAAAATAACCAAAAGTGATATCGATATTTAATATGAAATTCTCATAAATTTTATGATTCTTTACCAATAATATTACATAAATTTATGTAAAATGGTTCATGTCATTATTATTCAATGACTCTATGAAATAATTCACCATGACTGCCTAAATGCCTAATGTTGTAAAATGAAATTTCATTATTTTGATTTTAAATAAAGAAAGTGTGGTTGAAAAAACTAAAGTTGGACTATTTTTATTTAGAAACTCTATTCCTAAAATCAGTAGGAAAATCCTCAAATTTGGAATGGGGAGATTATTTTTAAGCTTTACTACTCCCAATTAGACTTTTTTTTCATATAAGGGAATTTATATTGGTTTTTAATTTACTATTAGTGCATTAACCTCATGAAGAGGAATGTAAGGTCTGTGAACTTTTCATAACGCATGAAATTGAAAAATCCGTTGGTACTAAATGAAATAGATTCATCCATGTAGTCCTTAATAATCATGGTTTCTTTAATTCTATGATTATAATGGGTGCTTTAATTATCATAATTGTAAGTCCATTAGTCCTTATAAATAGATCCCCAAGAGGATTATTTGAATTATCTAGAGGTTTTAGGTAGGTAGATACTATTTCCGGCTTACACATTCCTATTTATAAAGAATATTGTAGTTTTTTTTATCTCTAACCATTCACAAATTTGGATCTATAAGAAAATGAGGGATGAAAAAAATATTTTTTCACCTTTAGAGATCTTGTATGTTGACAATAATATTCTTTTTGGGAATATATTATTTAAAAAAAATGAAATTGTCAAATATTATAAATGGCCACTATGATAAGGTCCAATGGAAGTCTAGATGTTGGAATAATCCCTTCATCATATTATGAAATTGAATTCTTGTCTCCAAGAAAAATAGACCATCAAGAACCGTTGGTGTGAAGAGGTGGTATTTTCCTACTGATTACTTTGGTGTTCCTTTATTTTAGGGGAAATTCAAGAGTCACTAACTTGAAGGAATATCATTAAAAATTATTTCCCAAATGGTTATTTAGAAGGGGAGAATAATGTTGCATCCATGAAGAATATTCTTAGTTAATTCAGTGATAGGTTCAATATATGTTTCCAAGACAACTAATCAAAGGGGATAAAACTAGGATTAAGAACTTATTATGGATGGGATGTGTCCATAATAGGAAAATGATCTCATTTTCATGGAATAATTATACCAAGACTCCTAACATGCATGGAATTGGAATTATGGACCTTAATAAATTTAATGAGGTTCTTCTCTCAAAGATCACAGGAAATGTATTAACAAATTTTGATGAGCCTCATGATTTTCTAAATGAATGAGTCACCTTAAAACTTAGAAATATTTATGATTTATATCTATACTCAATATAATTTATAGAACTCAAATACACATATAATTCCATTTTATACTATTTAAAATGGATGGTCTATGATTAATCTGATAATAACTGTTGGGATAATTTTTGGTAGGACAGACTCATAAAAGATTGAGTTACAGTGCCACAAAATAAATAGTCGATGCCAATTTTAGACATGGGAGTGAAGATTAATGATCTATATGGCCTCTTAACTCCTGAATTAATCATGGATATATATATATATATATATATATATATATATTCATATAGAGATAAAACCTTATCTAGACCCCTTTAAGAAATGTTAAATTCAACACTTGGGATTATTATAAGATCAAATGCGAGAATGACATTAATGTTCCCGAATCAATATATAAATTTTGGAAGACCATTATTACACTAGTTAAAACACTACTAAATTAAAATATATAGGAAGGATGAATATCGATATATGATCAACTTTAGATAGATGACATCCAAATGTCATTGGCCTAACACCTAAGCTTGAGAGAAGTACAAAAATTGGACCATCGCTTTATCAGCTTTACGAAATCCATGTGTTGATGGGATTTTGATCATAAGGTCTTAGGAATCATCTTCTACATGGGAATTCATTGTGCACATCTGATGGAGTCCACTACTAATGTTCAATATAGAAACTAGGTATACAACCTAATCCTGGTAGTAACATATACTCTCATTGGTTTAATATAAAAAGTTATAAAAAACATGGCCATTAATAGCTGGTCCTCTTCTATCTATGAAGGATTTATTTTCATATATAAATATGTCAAATCTTCTTCTCACTTCTAAATAGTCTCCATGAAGAATAATGTATCTAATTTATAAATATATATTACATTCACTGGGTGTACCGAAAATGACTAACAATTTTCATAAATTCCTTTCATTAGATCCCATTAATACCAACATGGGTCAATGTTAATTTTGATAGAGGCACATCATGTGAACCAATCCTTTTTTTGTTGTGGATGTTTTTTTGTACACACCTGGGACTCGTCAAGGGTTAATTCTAACATGACATTGGTAATGGATCTGCATTTGAGGTAGATATTTGGGAGATGATTTATGAATTTCAATATGTTTTTCTTTATGGATTGAATGATGTTTTGATTTAATCTATTTCAAATATTTCCATTGAGACCTTAAGAATATTTCCAAGAACATTTGACTCCATACTTTAACTCAACCTTATTCGATACACATTCAATGGATGAAATTAGCATTTGTATTTTTAACATGCACACACACACACACACACACATTTATAAGCTAAATTTATGTTTTTATATCTTAATAACACCGTTTAATATCACAACGACTTTTAGATTAATTAATTTTTCTTTAGTAATTAAATTATATTCATCATACAGATTAATATTTTCATAACTCTTATGGTGGCTTCATTTTAGGTCAAGAGATGATATGTTAAGATATCATAAACCCTAGAACCCATACATTTCATCTAAAGTATGAATTTATAGATGATTTTATATTAGAAAGTGATATTTTTAATAAAGATTGATAATTTTAAAGTCCGTCAATAATGAAACTAAATATTTTATTGTCTAAAAAATTTATCAAAATGGTAACCCAAAGGAAACACCCTATTTTGAACTCAATAACAAAATATTTTTCTCTATCCGACACTCTATCACTGATATAATTATTTTTTTTGACTATTTTTACCTAAAATTATTATTTTCATTCAAAATATCTCATGAAACTTGGCTAACCCTCTATAACTTATAGTTTAATTAAATTTTTTGATAATTAGTCCCATGGAACTAAATTGGTTTCCATCCTCAATGTATTAGATAATTCTTTCTCATATCAAACCTATACTACAACACTCAAACCACCTTTAAAATTTTCATCCTAAAAAATACCATTGATATATCAATAAATACATCCATTCTTCAAAAAGTTTCATTCCAAAAAAAGTAATATTTTTTAAATTTTTAACCAAAAAGAAAAATTACACAACCAAAAAAATTAAAGTCTAAAATCTTCCGCAAAACAGTCCACATCCTTAACAACATATAATTATAATTTGTTTTTACAAAATAAAATAATCATCATAAAAATTCCATTAAAAAAAATTTAACAATACAATATGAACTTTAGATAAATTATCCCACTTCAATAAATAACACATTTAATAGAATATATAACTATCATAATAATCATTCTCAGAGATATTATTATACTACCGATGAAAAGAAAACATACATTGAAAATTTCTCATTAATAAAAATTAATGATGCAGATATTACTGACATCCAAGATATCTCTTTAAAAATGTGTGATAATTTATTAATAATTTCTCTCATATCACATAAAAATTCACTATTCATATCTAGAAAAAAAGGAACCAACTTTGTGGAGGAAACATAGAAAACTGTAATTTTAAAATTTTTGGACTAGATTTATCATATCACTATTAATTTACTATGGAAGTAAATTACTCATCATATAGATATAATATGATTAATTTTAATTATGAATAATATTAATGAAACTCTACAATTGTTTTTATGAAATTTTGTGGTATTCTACTCATTTTGGCTTATCATAGCTCAAAGGATCCACTTGAAGAATCCTCTAGATCATGAACTTGATCAATAAATCCCATAGTGGAATATTCTAAAATATTAATGTACTATCATAAGATAATAATTATCTTTAACATTTCCCTTTAATAGTGTGAATAATTTAGATTTTGCATGAAAATGAATGATGAATCTTATCTTGTTCTTCTCTTGGTTTCTCTCTCTAGAACACGAGAGAATGTAATGGGTGGAAGAAAATTTAGGAAACTTCCACGGGTCCCTATTCATGCCACTAAAATTTTATTAAATATATATATTTAATTTTATAAAAATTATATTTAGGCCTTCAAAGAAATTTACACCATATTTTTTAATCATCATCACTTATATGCCTTATTTATCTCATTATATTAGTCATAACCACTTAATCACTCATTCATAACACTCTAATGTTTTTTTAATGAAATATGATCTATTAAAATGATTTTTTCCTCATAAATTAATTTAAATAACTTTGAATAAAAAATATTCATTAAAAAATAATTTCTCATATCCACTTATTATAATTAAATAAATTTCAAATACCTAGATATATAAATTCAATTATCATTATATTAAACTTGAATAACAATTAATTGAACTTATTAATTTAATTAATTTTCATTTTTCACACACAAACTTTCACTAACCCACACACATGGGGACAAATTTTTCATAAACATGAATTTTATCTGAATTAGTGGAGTTTATTAATACACTTTTCATTTTACCCTATAGTACCTTATCTTGATAAAAGTGGGTCATAATCATTAACCATGTGTAGTATCTAGAAACACATCATGACCCCAAAAGAGATAAGGATAATTAATATCTAGATTGACCTCTTTCAAACACTTATTTTGTAATATAATCTATTTTTTTCAAATGATATGTTATAAAAATGGATTACCACATTATGTTATTATATTTTAATTATTTACATATTTTTTACTATCTATAATCGATTGAATTTACTTCTCCTACAATGGATATGAATTTATTTTAGGTACTTCCATCCCAATAAAGTGGATAAATTTATCTTATTTATATATTAAAAAACAATGAATCAATTATTGATCACTCAATCAATTATATACCACCACTAATTCATCTAATATAAGTTACATAACCATAAATATATAATAAAATGGTTTTTTATCAAATATCTTGGCACATAATTAA
Source organism: Viscum album (assembly GCA_963277665.1). Classification (NCBI taxonomy): domain Eukaryota; kingdom Viridiplantae; phylum Streptophyta; class Magnoliopsida; order Santalales; family Viscaceae; genus Viscum; species Viscum album. The sequence continues at coordinate 825,860,528 of OY728133.1, read as the reverse complement.
ATGAAACACATTTATAACAATTTTATATATGGGAGAAAAATACACATTATCATAGATAGAAACATCTAATGACACATGAAACATGTGGTTTTCTATTGATTGGTTTTTCCTTATTATATCTCAACTTAAGATCACCAAGTGTGATCTTCATGAGAATAAGTATCAATGATTATGAGACCCTAACATATGATAACTAGAAATCATTTATGGCACATAAGTATGATTTATCTAAACCTTATATCATATTTTTCACATTAATAACATTGTATCTCATGGTCTTCATTATAGATTGGACTTGTCATAACATTTTGATATGTTTTCAATCCAAGGAAATTACCATGTAAATTGTGTATGAAAAATTAATAACATTAGAATGTTATGAAAAAATAATGTATAAGTCACTATAAATACGATATGGAAATAAAAAATTACTAATATTGTTAGGTTTAGGAAACCCACTATCACAACACTCTCACATTAACTAAATGAAATTTAATAACCATTTACCTATTAAATATTGCATAAAAGATCATGCTTATGATAAGTTATGGAATTAGTCAATGAGCATGTCATGTTATATTACCTGGATAATTTAGTAACTATAATTTCACCTTCTTTTGTAAGATTCGTTAAGATATTAAATATATCAATTGTATACTTTATCCATTTCTATATACGTATTACCCCACCATTTTAGTACATATTTCCCCTTAAGTAAGTATTGTGTGTTTGATAGCTTATCATACATGAAAAAATGAACTAAAAAATAATAATATGTTTTATTGAGATAAAATATTATAATTAAAGATAGCACATTAATAAATTATTATAATAAAATATAACATAACATTAGGCAAACAATGAGAATTATAAACAAATAAGTAAATAAAACAATAATAATTAATTAAAATATTTTCAAATATTTTGTATAATATTAATATAATTTTTATATTATAAATTTCTACGTTATACAACTAATTAGGTGATATAATTTAATAGTTAGAAGATAAATAAGTAATGGTATGTGATTCAATTCATTTAATGTTTGAAGAAATAATGTTTTTAAAAAATTAATGTATTATACATTTTTATTTCAAAAAAATAAATATGTCATGATTAAATGATGATTTTAGTAAAATATAATTATTATTTTTATAAAATGGGATATTAATACTCAACTAATGATTAGTTGTTGATAATAAATAATTTTAAGAAATCATTTAATTTAAAATGTAAATTTTTAATAAAAATAGTTTTTCCATTAAATTATAAGTTTTATTTAAAAGTTAAATTTTAAAATTTGATAATTATAATATAATAAAATCAATTTAATATATGGAATCAATAATTTCAATGTAGTTTATATGATCAATTAGTTTTTAGGCATTAAGATAAGTCACTGAGGTAAAAATTGAATTTTCAAGTTAAAGATAAGATGAAATAAATGAGTTTAACCCATAGTAAAGACCTAAAATATCATAAAAAAATATATTTAAATTGTTGGATGAGGAAATAATTTACCTAAAATTATCTATTATATATTATTAGTTCAATTTTGTCCACATTACTTTTAAATTGACAACCATATGCATTGAGTAATGAGTGTCTGGAGAAACTCTGCTCAAAACATAACATTAAAAGAAACCATCCTATTCCCCTAAAAAATCAAACTTTTTAATTGGTTATATATTAAAAAAATACAAATTTTACCTCATATAAATCCATCTCTGGTATTGGGGTTCTTATAGTCCCAATAAGGAATACTAAATCCTTCATTTTGAAGGATCTTGTTTTGAGGAGAGAATAAATATCATAATGAAATTTAATAAACTCTTCATATTGACTCTACAAATAAAATTTGTCACTATAGTGATATTATATTATCATCATTAGGCATCTATGTAAATGATACTAATCTTATATAACCCTAAACTTTCACTCATTTAATTAATATATGATGTTATTTCTTTGTTCAGGTCGACTATCATCATGAATGATTATATGCACACATTTCATCATGAATAACAATGAATACATTAATACTAGTAATATATGATATTATAGATCCATTTATTTTATAAAAATGGTTCATAATTGGTAACACAGAAATTAATGGAAATTATAAATTTTTTTGTTATCAATAAATTAACTGAAACAAGCTTAACATGATTTCCAATATCTTAAACCATACCCATACCATCATTTTAATGAACATGGGAATGGGAAAATGATGATAAAATAATTAATTCATTACCTTTAATAATTATAGAATAATTAAATTTATGTCAATGAATGATGTTAAATATATCCATGATGAAACATGCAGAAAACAATCAAAGTTACTAACATCTGACGATCAAAATGAACAATAACTAGCTAGTATTAGTGTAATAGATGATTATAATTTAAGAGTAAAAAAATTAATATATACATGTGAATAAGGATTTTAAATAAGTTTTTAATATTGTTATATTCATTATATAGGAGTTTAAGTCTTCTCTAAAAAAGTTGGGAGTAAAGGTAATGGTTTCCTAATATCAATTTCTATATATAGGGATATGGTCCATATTAAAAACATCATTTCTATTCTATGATGTACATATTTTCAAATAAATATATTTTATCATATTTTTCTTTATATTTAGGGTTTTTATAAATATATCCCATTTTTTATCTTCCAAGGTATTTTTATTCTAATGTTACCAAAGTTGTCATTGTTTCTTTCCAATATCAAATTTAAATCAAGATTATTCATGATGAAATTCCATTATGGGAAATTGTATGTTAATTAAATATAAAACTAATATATTTTCTTATACTATATTTATTTATGGGTCCTATATGTATTCTTATAATTTCACCATATTTTGGTTCATAATTCAAATGAAATATTACCTATAATTGGAGTCGACCTTATCTTATATTTTTTTACAAAAAATCTTTCTCATCCAGGTTGATATTATTTATTTTACTTAATAAATTTATTTATCTAGGAGTATATTATTTATTATGGTAATTTTAAATTGGAAAAGTCTCTATTTATAAATTAAATAAAGTAATCATTTTTAATGTTTTCTAAATTGTTTATTTTTATTGTCATTATTTATAAAGTGTGAAAATAATCAATTTTTATGCTATCTGTATGAAATTATTTTACCACCACCTTCTTTAGTTTTATTTAAAAATATTATTCTATATGTTTTCATGGTTTCTTAAATTAATATATATTCCAATTTTATTATAAATTATTTATTTATGAAATAAAGTTTTCAAAATTTAAATGATATTATTTTTATTTTTAATTAAATTTTATAACAATCTTATAAAGTGATTATCATTTATATCAATGACCCTTAATATTTTCTACCCTTCACTAGAGGTATTATGTAATTTTGGAAACCATATTATTTATCCAGATGGATTGTGGTTATGTTTAAATAAAATTTTGATGAAACCTGTTTCTTTCCTAGGGGTTAATTATGTTATGATGAGATTATGATTTTATCATGTTCAAATGATGCACATATGAAGTATTTATAATTATATGAGGTTTGGCTCTATTTTATCACTATAATGAATTGGGTAATGTTTTATATCTTATATGATCAGAATGGAACATGGGTGGTTTGCCTATTTCTAGAAGGTTATGGGAAATGGGTCATTATCTGAAGTTAAAAAGATAACGGGGTATTGGTTTTTAGCCTAAATACAAAGTTTATGAGATACAAGGGTTTATCCCAGGTACACTATATTATGGAAAGGTGTTTAGGATAGTCCATTATGATATGAATATTCATATATTATGAATTCTATTTTTATATTTGTACCGTACACTTTTGGTAATAAACTTACATATTTCATGTTCAAATAACTCATAATTATTGACTCATGCTTCCAAAATCCTATGACTCATGTATTATATTTATATCAAATATTTACTTCCTGATTTATGATTTATTATCCATATTTATTGGGAATGATTTTATTATTCTATGTTTATGAACCTTGATTTTGTTCTCTTACCCACATGCCAATCTTATTCTCACTTATGATACTCAATTTATATATCCTATGTTTACCCATTATAGAGTATCTGATATAAACTCTTTATTATTTTTCCATTCCATTGGTTATGAAGAATATTATAAAATATGATATGTATAGAAAGAGTTTTAGTTTCGTGTGACTATGGAGAATTTTTTATAGTGTTGTAAGGTTATTTATGTATATAATCTCCAAAGATAGTAAACCTATAGGTTTAGAAATGTGATTTATTATATTATGTAATGAATATTTTTATTAATTGATGTAAAATATATGTATGTTAAGGTTTGTTTTATCAAAATTCCTATCAATGAAAAGTTTAGTTATTTTTGGTGCACAAGTTATAAATAATAGGAGCATAAAAATTAAAAAAAGACTATGTGGAACCAAAAGTGGCGAAGGATAAAGATAAAATGGGATATGATGAAATGATGTCATAATTTTTGACCTTTGAGGATATATTTTCTATAATAATATAGTTTCTTACTTAGATTAATGTTTCTTAGTATGAATTATAAACATTTTTATTTTCGTAAGCTGATGAATATTGAATCATGAAATTGGGATGGTGATAGGTTCACTCAATACTAAAAAAAACTTATTTGGACTAGTTTAATGAATTCATTAATATCATGAAAATGTATCCAAGACTATAAATCCATCTTCCCAACTTTTAGATATCTAATTATCATTAAAAACACCTAGTGGTTTGATGATTTAAATAAAATTGTATAACACCTCTCGGATAGAATATCCATAGAATATACTTATTGAAAATATTTTGTTTCTCAATTTAGTGTAATCTAATGTGATTGTGAGAATATATTGGATCTCTCTATATGACCCCACATTATTTTCATAGATAAGGAAGCCACATTTCATATATTGAATCATATTATGTTAATATATCTGTGATAGTATAAATTTTAACTCATGTAAATTACTTAAATTATATGGGTTTTAATATATAATCATTTGGGAAATTTATCTATGCTGGTAGTGGAGGAACTCAATATTTTGGTTATGAAAATTGATAGTGAGTACATTAATTTTTTTCTTAAATATTTTATTGTTATTCCCCCATATCTTAATAATATTTTTCTAAATAATACATATATAGTGTTATTTCTATATCAATGAACCCATATATAATGGAATATACATAATTCATGGAATTGAGGAAGAAACTATATGATAATATAGATAGAGATTCTATATGAAAAAGTTCTTCAACATTGGGTATGTCAGTTCCCTTTGTTAAAAATAAATATGGAATAATGTGTCACAACATTGATTATCATCAACATAAAAAGATTACAGTCAAGAACAAGTACCACCTTTCTTATATTGATGACTTGTTTGATTAATTTAAAGGGGGATAAATCTTCTCAAAGGCATAAATTTTATCTATATATCAATAATTAATGGTTAAAAAAGGTGATGTACAAAATTCAACATTTGATACAAAATATGGACACTATAAATTCATAGATATTCTATTCAGACTTATAAATTTCTCTATCATTTTGATGAATTTGATATATTGTTTCTTTATATATCACCCTGATCAATTTTTAGTAGTAATTATTTAAGATATTGTTATATATTCCAATAGAAAGGATGAGTAAGATGACCATTTATATATTTTTTATAATACCTTAAAAAGGTATAAAATATATGCCAAATTTTACATGTGGGAATTTTAGATATAAAAAGTATCATTCTTGGGCTACATAACCACACAAAAGGGTATATTAATAGATCCTTCAATGATAATTGTGATTGTGGAATGACTCAAAACAACCATTATACTAGAGAACATAGTTTTATTGGATTAGAAGTACACTATCAAAAAATTGTGGGAAATTTCTCAGGACAATAAAATCCATTATCCAAGTTAATTCAAATGGGAGTCAAGTTCCTCAGGACAAATTAATGTGAATAAAATTTTATGCAGCTTAAGAGTTGTTTGGTTATAGAACATGTACTCACACTAACATATATTAAAGAATGTTTTGTGATATATAGAGATGAATCAATTAAGGGGTTGATATGTGTCCTCCTTTAAAATGAAATGGGTGTATATTATGACTCACATTAATTAAATATTCAATATAAAAATTACTCGATGCATGATCTGGAGCTAGTAGTGGTAATATTTTCACTAAACATATTTAGACATTATATGTATAGTGATAAATATTAAATATATACTAATCAAAAGATTTATTAGTATATATTATCATATATTGAATCAAACAAACCTAAAAGGATATGTTGGGATTTTATTAAAGATTATAACTTGTCAAGAAATTTCCACCCTGTGGAGGAAAATAATGTGCCTAACTCCCTATGTAGAAAACATCATTCTACATTATCCATAGTGAGGATTAATAGAGACCAAATAATTATTTATTTGAAAATTATGGAACATGAAATCATAATATAAGAAGATAAATCTAATATTTCTTAATGATTTATCAACCCTCCATCCTTGTGAATATCAATAAGGTGAAAAGGGAGGATATATAGATATAGAATAAGGTACAAAATATTCCAAAGTTCAACTTTTCCAGTGATGGAATTATTATATTTGGGAAATGAATATGTGTTACATAAATAATATAATTGAATAAGAATTTATTTGAAAATGTGTATATATTATTATTTTCTATTTATCCTATAATAAAAAGATGTATAGAGATCTCAACAATCATTTCTTGGGGGACAATTTGAAGAGGGATAATGTGGTGTATATATCTCAATGTTTTTTGAATAAGTAAAGGATGAATGTTAAAATTATAATGGGGTGATGAAACCATTAATTATACCTATATATAAATGGGAGACTGTGTAATATCCCGTGTTTTAAGAAAGAAACACTATGTTCAACAGCATACATGATAAACTACATCAAGCTTAAAGGAACAACTAAATATTATAATTTAAATGTTACCATAATAAACTATCTATAGGAATAAAGGGAATGAACAGTATCAGCTAAATTTTGAAAATATGGTTTAAATATGTTTAAATAATGATTCATTAGTTACTAAATTTATTAGAAAAGGAAATAAAAAATCAATTGAATATAAAGGATGTGTTTTCATGAAAAAATATTTAAAAAGAAAATAAAGGTGTTTATAAAATCATATCACACATTATGAATTTTTAATTAATTAAAAATACATCTTATATATTAAATTTAATGTTTTAAATTCATATTATATGTTTTATAGATATGATATATGAACAATTTCAATTTTTTGGATAAAAGAATTATTTTTCTAAAAATTTAGTTTACTGCCTTTTGATGGAGAAAACTTTTTAATTTTTTTTTGACACATTTATACGTTATATTTGAAAAAATAAAATTCTTCTTTAGAATCAATAAATAAAAAATAAAAATGGAGGAATTTTTTATATTTTTCTGATAACTATCATGTTTTGATGAATAGTAAAAATACGCTAAATTTTAATGAAAACAAAATTAAAGATAATTCATATAGTTAAATCATATTATTTAATTATTTTGAATTATAATCAGAATATATTTTCTTTATTTATTATAATTAGGGTCATTGGAATTTATTTTATATTTAATTCACCTGTAAAAACATTTCAATCTATTGTAATGTATTCAATTTTTTAAAAAGCATGCTTTCTCATTTTGACAATCTGAATTAATATAAAATTATTTTTTTTTCAATTATGTGTTTTAAATTTGGAAAAATGGATTCCATATTTGGAATCATGAGGTATAAATTGTGTAAATAAGTAACTTTTCCTTTTGGACATTATGAGTAGTAACTTGAGTAATTATTTTTATTTACCATGGTTAAAGGGTAAATCAGGTAAAAAAGGATAAACAAATAATATTAAAATAATATAAAACTACACTAAAATTTGTCCCAGTCCTATTGTATCAGAAATGTCTGACCATAATCATCTTTATCATGAATGTTTGGAATTTGGGAGACACATGGGTGTGAAAATGACATTTTAAAATATTTAATTTAAAAAAGGGAAATATAACCTAAACATGTATCTTTATAAAAAATTAATATAGGATCATATATCTTATATATATGACTATAAATATTCATTATAAATCTACCAAATATTTCATACATCATGGTATTTTATTTATAATTTTTAGTCATTGGATAAATAAATTTAGTTATGACACAATGATGATGTAGTGATTACCTTATTAATGAAAGATTCAATGAAATGATATTATAAATATTGAAATAAAATTAAATTGAACATTTTGATTCCATCCAGAAAATTTATGGATGATCATCATATGTTATATTTGACCTAATGATTTTTTTTATGGAATCAAGTTTTTATGACTTAAAAAAATCAATTACAAAATAGTGTCATAATTGACATAAATGAGTTTTTAAAACAAATAAAATTTTATTAAATGATAAAATAGTCATAAAAATATAATATTCTTCCATATGACTTATATAATGTTAAAAATATAATTATTTATCTACTTGTGTTTATCCTGACATTTTATAGTAACTATAGTAACCATATATTATGGAAATACAAGAAGATACTGTAAGAGTTAATATTTATAACTAAGCGTTAAATCCAAAAGATAAAGTTAATTTTAGGACCTAAGCTTATCTAAAACCTATTTTTTGATATTATTTAGACCATCCACATATTATACTCAAAATATATACATTTTTAACAATTATAATTCGAAAATAAATTTATAATAAAATAATATTTGAAAACATTCCTAATATTCCCTCCTCCCTCAAATAAAAGGGTATCACCTCTACACACATTACTCAAATATCTCAAGCCACTAACTCAACCAAAATTTTCTAAAATAAGCTCCAAAAATCCCTTATTTACTTATATAATCCTAAACTTGGGTATATGAAAATTAAATAAATCATTTTGGATCAAATCAAAAGATGTTAACCGATTTAGAGGTAACGTCTTCTCTCAAGTTCCTTTCCTTTATTTTCTTTCATCAATCCCTATGCTCTTATTATTCTATTATTATATAAAATCTATAGTATCATAAATATTCAATGTTGTATTTATGATATTTATTTGAACTACACTCACAAATATATCCATCTAATGGATACGAACATACTGTTTCTGTGTACGATGGACTACTACCTCACAAAATGATGATTGTTCAATTTTATCCTACCACCTCTCAATGGTGGACATTATGATTGAAAAATATTTATATATTATATATATTATATTTATATTTTCTCTATAATTATTTATTTTTTATTTAGAATATACCTTTATGATTTTCAAGTTGTGTAAATACGATAATTTCATTTAAGAATGTGAGGACTACCGCCCCCTCAAAGTGATAGGACTCGTTTGTGCCATATATGTATCATATAAATAATGGTGTTAATGAAATGATGAAAAATATATAACATAGATATTATAATATAATTATAATAAACCTATATATCATTTAGTTTTCTTTTGTTTAATATTACAAATAAATGAAAGTAGCGTTCATGCGTACGTGCGACCTACCGTCTCCAGGAACAATGAATTTCATTTCTTATCTCTAAATACTATGGATTATTATATATATATATAAAGTTTATATGTTATTTAAATCATGAATATAATTTTTGAGATGACGGAATTATGACTATATGGACGATTTGTAATCATAACATGTTCATTTTTTGACTCAAGTATCGAACATCGACAAAACGTCTGATATGAATTAAAATAATTAATTAATTTTTATAACAATGTAATAATTGATATAAAAATAATATTAATCTTGAAAAAGGTTCTAATTAAAGTACTAATTAATGTAACATTACTATTAAAAAAATTTAAAAATGAATTAGACAATTCAGACTCAAGGTTAGGTACTTTGCCTCAATCTCCTTTCATTGAGGCATATCTTGATGTTGTGTAACTTTATTATCCAATAAGGTATATATAAAACCATTTTGAAACATTATATCATGAAATAATATATTCTTATGATATTTTATGTTTAGATCAAGGATATTATTTAATTATTCTTATTCAATTATTTATCAAGTGTAACCGATTTTTTAACTAAAAACCTCATATTAATGTTTTGATGATTTATTCTTATAAAATCATTCTATTTTATGTCTCTGTTTTCAAAATGGTATATGGATTTATTTTTATGGACATAAATGTTCAAAAATGATAATTATCAAGTTTCTTTTAAAAATTTCAAAGTGGTATGGGATACTTTGATTCAAAAATTTCTTTTATAAATTCATTAAATTGGTTTTTGAAAATGGATTGGTTTTCTTATGAATGGAAATGACATTTTATGCGTGGAATTTTGAAAATTTAATGTTTTATGTATTGGTACTTGTAAATTTAAAGGGTAAGCATGATATATATTATATGTTGGGTTTTTTGGAACCATGGGTATTCCATGAGGGAAATGGAGTATGGTTTGTGTGTGTTGTCAAACCTCATTAGAAGTTTAGGAAGTTTTATAGGAAATGTATCATACAGTTTAGGTAGGAAGAAATATTTAATGTCGTGTCATTTCCTAGTGTTGGCCAAATTTTGGGGCATGAAAATTGGGAAATGGAGAAATGTGTGTTTGGAAAAGCATGTTGCATGCAAAATTGTAGATGTCTTGGAAACTTTCACGCAAGGAATGTTTTAGGATCATAATTTCAAAATATGGAAACAGAAAAAATTGCGCACAATAATTAAATGTGCAAGAAAGATGTGATTGCTTGGAAGAATCTTACGCGCCCAATTTGACGTCAATAGGGGGTTTCCACACTTAGGAATAATCTTGCACACATTGAAAAATACACATTAGAATCTAGTGTGTAAGGTCATAGAGGCCTATAAATAGGTGGCTACCCAATGGAAGATGTATGTATTTTCCAATGAAAATCTGGATGCTCATCCATGTAAAAGATTTGAACATGAAATATTGGAAGATATATAATCTTGCGTGTAAGGTTTTACTTTAGTTTGAAAAGACCAAGTGAAACCTTCGGTGTAGTTGGATGAAAGATAAGGGTTGTGTGGAAAGTAGGGGTTGCGTGAAAGTAATATTTTGAAATAATTCTAATATCTTGTGTCCAAGTTGAGGTATTGCACACAAGTGTTTTGTTATGATTCTAATATGGTTTTAAATATCTGGTTTAATGGATTAGTGCATTCAAGTGCATCAATTTCAGACTTTTATGGAAGCAGTGTCTTGTGTTGAACAGAGACAAATAATTCAATGCAAATCTATTACATAGACCTTCATGTCGATAAACTGAGTTTGAATTCTCTCAAGTCAGGGAGCTAAGGGGAGTGTAGGGAAGTGATCTGAGGGATGTCGTGAGCTATCTCTGAACCTTGGTAAAGGCAGTGTGCCTGGGACATAGTGATTGTACCTGAACATTGTAATCGAAAGCTAGTGAAGTTTAGTGGAATTAAGTATGACTGGAAACCTATCAACTTATTCTCTTTAGACATAGCCCTTAGTGGTTAACCATGTAAAAGTGGCGTGCACTTTATTTTTTCTTGTGGATGCATGCTTTATATTCCCTTCAGTCTTATAGGTTTAACGAGTTCCTACCACTATGCGAACAAGATCATTATTTTAAAAGAAAAAGCTGATAGCTTGATTCTCCCCTCTCCTCTCACGGTGTCCCAGGGTCCAATAGGGTTGAGCACCATTATAGATCAAGGGTGAGCTCGATAGAGCTTATACAAAGGGTTGATCACTATTATATTTCATGATGGATGGGTGAGCCCGATATAGCTTATACGGAGGGTAATCCCCATTATAGCTCTCCAATTCATTTGGTATTCCAGAGATGGAAGTAAACCGTATGGTTATTCCATTTGTAAGAGTGAATGTAATAGTGATATGGTAATGATTTCCCAAGGAACCTATGTGAATTTTCAATTCTTGCAAATTAGTTTTAAGAAAAAAAATAATGGGTTTTCATGTTTTCACTTGACTAACAATTTATTTTATTTATTTCCCTTATTGATAACTTTGTGCTCGTCCCATATTTTTAAATGTTTTTAACTGGTCTTAAGATTGGTAAGGACAAAGAAGCTTCTATGATTAAAGTATTGAAGAAGTTTCCTAAAAGTAAATCACGTTTTATTTTAAAAGGGTTTCATTTTTTAAAATAATTGATACTGATTATATGTGTCCACTTGTAACAAATGACTTTACTATGTAAGAGTTTATCCTAATTCTCTAAAACATTAAACTTAAAAGATAATTGAATGTGAATTATAGTTAAAAAACACTATAATAAGTTATTTTTAAGGTTAGGTCCTTATAGTTAGTAACAAAGGATGGTTTATAGAACTTTAGGGATTATAAGTTTTGGATAACCACATGGTAAGTCCCTATTTCTATTCTTTCAGTAAAATCCTTATTTTAAAAATTTTTTATAACAAGGAATGTCTATTAAAAATTGAATTAGGAGGATCTCAAACAACATTTATATCTCTTCTTGAGGACATTATTGTAATAATTATTTCAAATTAATGTACCAATTATTGTGAATCGTTTTCTAGCATACAAATCAATTACAAGAAGTTGTTTGGGATATCGAACACCTCCACTACAACTCAATACCATCATGGATCATGGTATGTTTTTAATAAAATACTATTTTCTTAATATTCTCGTATTTTCAAGAAAGGTAAATATTATCCTGGAATTTTCAAATATTTTACCTTATCACAAGATTTTGAAGCATGTAATGATTTTGAAAAAGGTGATAAAGAAGGATACCCTTGCGTAACCTATTTATATTTTCTTTTTAAAATATTTTCATTCAGAACATACCTATCATATTTTAAAAGGAACATTTATTGAAATTTTTAACTCAAACTCGATCTGACTGTTTCATAAAAATCATGTTTTATCAGATGTTTTGAAATTATATGTAATACATGATTATTTTACAAAAATATATTTTTAGTAAACACCCATGTGACCCAAGTTGTACAAAGTGTATATGGATAAATGAAGAAAATGATTTTTAAGGATATTTAAATCATTATGGAAAATCATGGAACATCTATCTACATGAACAAGATGAAGACAAAACAAGTTTCATTCCATGATCATGGTACAATGTTCTTTCATTGGGAATAGTTTTACTTTATCATATTGAGGTGAAATAAAAAATTTTAAATATATTTAAGACTTCATGAATTAAGATATTAATATCATTATGATTTGAGATTAAAATTAGAGGTATATGACAAACATTGAGGTTAAAAAATGTTAGTGTTATTTTTGAGTTTTATAAAAGGAACAACCCACAAGATGGGTGACAAACCATCATGTCTGGAAAGGCCACGGTTATTAAAGTATGAAATATTCATTTTTGTTAAATGGTTTATGGATAAAGAATAAGTTTATTTTTGGAACATATGTTTTATAAAATGGATATCCTTCTTATAGGAAAATGATTTGGTGATTAAGTGAAAAATGTCATTTTGGAAGACGTTTGCTCATTTGAGAACACTATATGCCAAAGAAAAATAGAATACTATGAGATTTAATTTGAGGATTAATAGTTGAATTTTATTTTGGAAGAATGTATGTTTTTATTTTGGACACATATAGATTTGGGTTATTTATGTTAATGATTAACCTATCATAGAGAATATGTGATTAGGTTAATTAATTTTAAGTATGAGACATTAAGAGTAGTCGATGTTATTTAGAGATAAATGTAAATATTTTTCATAGATGACTATGTGATAAAATCCTTTTAATTTTTTTTAATTTTAGTTTGAATTATTTTGAATAATTTTAAGGACAATTTTTATTGATTTTTCTTTATTGAACATTGGGTATTGTTCGTTGCATTTTGGAGATTAAGAGTAGTATTTATTTTTATAAAGGATTATTATTTTTGTGGAATTATCTGATATTTTAGTAACCATTTTGGTTTTGGTTTAATGTATACAAATAGGGTAAATATATAGTTCATCTTTTCTGGATTATGATATTCTCTAGAAGTTGATTCTATCTCTTCAAGTGTGACTAATTCATCTTAAATACTCATCGTTTGGAGAAAAGATGAGTTTGTGGTAGATATTTATTAAATGATGAAACTCTATATAATAAGTATGATTCCTTATATTCTTATTCAAATTATTAAAATAATTCACCAACTTTATGAAAAGGACCTAAAACAAAAAAAATTCCATTTACTTTTCTTATTGGGAAATAAAAGAACATTTAACCCATCACAAGTTTATGGTTTTTTTGTTATTAAATTTATCCTAATCACATTTTCTATCAATCTCCATTAGAACAAGATGTTTAGTTTCTCTTACAGATCCATTTTTTCAACATGGAATCCTAGTATGCATTATCATAGATGGCCATTGTACTTCTCTTTCTTTATTTTAATGTTATATTTTCCTTGACTCTTTTTTCGATGTGGGATTTTCAATGAACCTACAAAGCCAAAATTTAAAATCGGGAATATGAAATTTTAAAAATGGGGAATGATGTAGCATCCCAAGTTTTATGAAATAAACACAATATCCAATAGCATACGTGATACACTACATAGAGCTTAAACAAACAACTAAATATTACTATTTAAATGTTGTTGTTATAACGTAGATGTTAGAATGGAAGGAATGAATAATATAAACTAAATTATAGAAATATGGTTTACATATTTTTAAATAATGATTAATCAGTTACCAAATTTTTTATAAATAGAAATAATAACCAACTGATTATAAAGGATGTGTTTTGATGAAATCCTATTTAAATAGAGAATAATTCTATTTATAAAATCAAATTAATATTTAGAGTTTTTTATGTAATAAAAAATATAGCTTACATATTCAATTTAAAAATTAAAATTAATCTTATATGTTTTCTAGATATGATAAAAGAACAATTTCAATTTTTCGGATAAACAAAATATTTTTTTAAAAATGTTGTTTTACCACCTTTTGTTGATGAACCATTTTTAAATTTAGTTTTTAACATGTTTAAATGTTCAATTAGACTGAATAAACTTTTTATTTAGAATAAGGGCATCAAAATTTTCTTTGGATGAATTTTTGATAATTTTTAGATATCCATCATGTTTTGATGAATAGTAAAAATATGCTAAATATTAATTGAAAAAAACTTCTTCCATCAAGATAATTTATATGTTTAAATCATATTATTTAATGATTTTATCATTTAAATGGAAAAAATTAGTAATTATTATAATTTGGTTCATTTTTATTAATTATATATTGAATTCAGATGTAAAAACATTTTAATCATTGGAAATTTTTTATCATTTAAAAAATGTTGCTTTCTCATTTTGACAATCAGAATTAATTTTAAATTATTTTTTTCCAATTCTGTGTTTTGAATTAAAAAAATTGATTCCATATTTGGAATTAGAAGGTAAAAATTGTTTAAATAGGTACCTTTAGTTTTTTGACATTATGAATAGTAACTTCAGTAATTTTTATTTACCATGGTTAAAGGGTAAATCAGGTAAATAAGAGTAAAAACATAATACTGTAATAATACAAAACTACCCTAAAATGTGTCCTAATTCTATTAGACATTAAATTTCGAATACGATCATACTGAGGATAAACCTTTGGCATTTGGGAGCCACTTGGGTGTGAAAATAACATTTTAAAAGATTTAATTTTTAAAAAAGTGAAATATTACATAAAATGAATATTTTAATAAATCAATTTTAATATACGGTTATATAACTAATCTATATTACTATAAATATTAATTATAAAGAAAAAAATATTTACTACATCCTGAAATTTTATTTATAATTTTTATACATTAAATAAATAAATTTATCTATGACACAATGATGATGCTGTGATTACCATATTAATGAAAGATTTAAAAAAATGATATTATAAATATTAAAATAAATGTAATTTGATTATTTTGATTCCATAAAAAATTTAATGGATTATTACAACATATTATTTTTTATTTTAGGATTTTTTTCATTGGAATAACGTTTTTATGACTTTAACCAAAATCAATTACTAAATTGTGTCAAAATTTACATATATGAGTTTTTAAAACAAATACTATTTTATTAAATGATATAGTAGTCCTAAAATATAATATTTGGACAAATGGATTATATAATGTTTTAAATTTCATTAATAATCCACTTTGGGTTCTCTTTACATTTTATAGTAACTATAGAAACCATATATTATGAGAATACAAGAAGACATTGTAAGAGTTAATGTTTTTAACTAAGGGTTAATGCCAAAACATAAGGTTAATTTTATGACCTAAACATATCTAAAACCTATTAGTTGAGAGTATTTCAACCCATAATCATCTTATCCTAAAAATATATGACATTGGAACTATTATAATTCAAAAATAAATTTATAATAAAATAATATTTGAAAGCTTTCTTAAAGTGCCCCTCCACCCTCTTATAAAAGGGAATCACCTTTACCAACATTACTCATATATCTCATGCCCCTTGTATCATCAAAAATATGAAAAAATAATCTCCAAACATCCCTGATTTCCTCCTATAATATTTTTTTTGGTAATAAGGCAATTCAAGAAATATTTTTACCTCAAATCAAAAGAAGTTACCCAATTTAGAGGTATCATCTTCTCTCTAGTTCCATTCCTTTGTTTTCCTTCTCCACTCCCTATGCTATTATTATTATATAATTACCTAAAAACACTAGTATAATAAAAATACTAGGTTGTTTTTATGATATTTATTCTAACTATACTGACACACACCTTCATCCAATGGAAGTGAACATACTATTTCTGTGTATGACGAACTACTACCACACGAAATGATGATTGTTCAATTTTCACCTACCACCTCTCATGGTGACCGTTGTGATGGAACTATATTTATATATTATATTTATTATATTTATATTGTCTATATTCTTATATAATTTCTATTTATATTATACCTCTATGCTTTTCATGTTGTGTAAATACAATAACTTCATTTGCTGAAGTGTGCACTACTGCCCCCTCATAGTGATATAACTCATTAATGACATACATAGAACGTATAAAGGATGGTTTTAATGAACCTATCTAACATATATAACATATATATTATACTTTAATTATAATATACCTATGTATCATTTATTTTTTATTTATTTAAATTTACAAAATAAATGAAAGTATCGCTCTAGCGTACGTACGGCCTACCATCTCTATCAACGGTGCATTTCATTTCACATCACCAAATACTATGTATTATTATTATATATATATATATATATGATATTTATATGTTATTTAAATCATGAATATAATTTTTGATATGATGGACTTATAACCATATGGAAAATTTGTAATCATAACAAGTCCAATTTTGACTTAAGTATCGAACATCGACAAAAAATCAGATATGAACTCAAATAATTAATTAATTTTTATAAAAAGGTAATAAGTGATATTAAATTAATAGTTAACTTAAGAAATTTTCTGAAGAAAGTATAAATTAACCTATCTTTATTATTCAAGGAATTAAATAATTAATGAGACAAGTTTGAATCAAGGTAAGGGACTTCATCTCAATCTCCTTTCATTGAGGTATATCTTGATGTTATATACCTTTATTATCCAATAAGGTGTATATAAAACCCATTTCACATGTGATATCTAGAATTACTATATTCTCATTATATTTGAATATTTTTTTAAGGATACTCTTTAATGATTTTTATTCAAGTGTTTCTCAAGTGGTAAGGGTCTTTTTAACTCAAAATCTCATTTTAATGTTTTAATGATTTATTCTTATAAAAGAATTCTATATTATGTCTCTACATTCATAATGGTTTATGGATTTATTTTTATGGATATAAATTTTTTAAAACATTAGTTATAAAATTTATTTTAAAAGTTTCGAAGTGGTATGAGACACCTTGATTCAAAAATATAAGTTATAAATTCTTTAAATTGGTTTTTGAAAATGGATTGGTTGTGTAAGGGCCCAGACCTCTCTTGTCCATTCCTTTGTGAAAATCAGGCATATGAGGTGATTCGGGAGGTCAAGATGACTTATCCCCAACACTTTGTCAATTTTCCAGTTCGGTGAACAGTTCCAACGGTAGTCAGCTTTGAACAGTGCATCAGTGACCATAGGTGAACAGTGTCATCAGTAACCTTCTATGAATAGTGTCATTGGTGACCATTGGTGAACAGTGTCATCAGTAACCTTCTATGAATAGTCCATTGGTGAACAGTTCTAT
The DNA here is from genome assembly GCA_963277665.1 of Viscum album. Lineage (NCBI taxonomy): Eukaryota > Viridiplantae > Streptophyta > Magnoliopsida > Santalales > Viscaceae > Viscum > Viscum album. Next base: position 825,842,219 of record OY728133.1, on the reverse strand, counting down.
CGGTGAGATCTAATGGTAACCTCTCTTTTCTTTTCCAAATTTCCAATTCTATAAACAGTTCCATTAGTGAATAGCTCAATCAGTAACCTCTAACGGTAACCTCCCTTTCCTTTTCCAAATTTTAAATTCTATGTACAGTTTTATTTATGAACAGTTCTATCGGTATCCTCTAATGGTAACCTCTCTTTCCTTTTCAAAATTTCCAATTCTATGAACAGTTCTATCGATGAACAGTTCTATCGTTAAAATCTATCGGTAACCTCTATTTTCCTTTGCCAAATTTTGAGTTTGTGAACAGTGTTTCTAGAATGGTGAGGTCTATCGGTAACTTCTATTTCCTTTGCCAAATTTTGAGTTCGTGAATAGTGTTTCTAGAACAGTGAGGTCTATCTGTACCCTCTATCGGTAACCTCTATTGGTGACTTCAATTTCCTTTTCCAAATTTCGAGTTTGTGAACAGTGTTTCCAGAATGGTGAGGTCTATCGGTAACCTCTATTTCCTTTTCAAAATTTTGAGTTCGTGAACAGTGTTTCTACCTTCCTATAGTTTCTCCCCTTTAAAATTTCCTTTGACATAAAATGCATTTAAAACCTTATTTTAAGGACTCTAAGGCCGATTAAACAGCCATAACTCTTATATTAGTTTATCCTAAAGCTCGGAATGTTTTTACTTGGTCAAACCACATGGTTTAATGTGATCTTCTTTTAATGGAAAACCTAGTGTATCATAAACCACTGATCCGTTAAATCTTCTAAGGAGATGAGATATCTTCCTCCATAGTTTTTCCTCATTGTTCTTAGCTATGAGATGCTATAACCTTTCATTTTATTCCATTAGGTTTGTGCAATCAAAATTTACTCCTAGTATTGGTTCCACTCTATTTTGATGAAACTAAATAGTATTAATCAATCTTTGGTATAAGATATGATCTATCGCTATTATTTTGGGTTTGTGTCCTTCTATTTCTCCTTAACCTGTTATGGTATGTGATATCTATAATTCTAATGGAGTTTTCTTGGGTTTCCGTTGGTGCGTTCATTGTAGAGACCCAAATATTGATGTATATAGACATTACATTAATTTTGTGGAATACTTAATACATAACAAAAACAGACACCAAAGGACCGTAATAGTTTAGTGTCTTTGGAAACTTGGAACAAAATCTTCTAATCATGGTGAAATATTTTCAACATCTCCCATAAAGATCTTCCCCTTTTGGTTTTCTTACCAAAATCCTTTCTTGAAATCCTAGGGAAAAGAAAACATATACAGGGTGAGCTCAAATTCTCAGTAAGGGTAAGCATGGAGAAAATAAAACAAACCATATACATTTGAACATAAAAACATGAACATAATGTCTAAACATCAAAATCTTGAGCAAAGACATAAATCTTGGAAGTACGTAAGGCATGTATCATAAAGGAACATCAATATTGATAAAATAGCATGGGAAATCATCTGATTGTGGAAACCATTAAGCACATGATATGATTTCCATAGTAGCCAAGGCATTGCTGCCAAGATCATCTTAGTGGACAAAGTCCCTTTCTGAATCGAGTTCATTCCTTGTTTCAGTCCTGTAACACTGAACCGAATTAACTTACCGTTCCAGCCATGTCTATCTCATGATATATAAATATTTACCCAATGAATTGGAGGGAGATATAGGTCCCAACCATATCATAATGAAATCATTCTTAATTGTCCCACAACATAAACATAAATCATTCATCATAACCCAAATAATAAAAATGAGTTTCATAAACATCATCCCATCATAACATAATCCATATAAAACAAATGGATATCATTTCATCATAAGAAAATTTAAACCTTGTAAATCATTGAGAAATTATACTTGAAACATACACATATGAAAATAATGTCATCTTAGATGGAAAATGGTTTTGATAAAACACTTGAAATGAATTCTTGAGGAAAATATCTTTTCTTCTTCAAAATCATTTTCTTTTCACAAAATACCATGCAATTTTAAAAGAAATGGATTTTGTTGAAAATAGTCATGAAATCTTGTAGAGTAAGCTTCATGAAAATAAGGCATTATAAAATTGTAAAAATCCATTCATGCTGTATAAGTTAAAAAAACATTCTTCTTGTACTTTTGCCAGAAAAGTCAAAAAGTACCTCGTACTAAAAACGACAAAAGATTCTTTTCATATATTTTACTAAAAACTCACCAATGGGTAAAATTGGATTCAAAAAATTGTAGTAGGATAGAAATATTATGAAATATTGAGGAAATATGGATGTGGATGATAAATATTCCCTAGTAAATTCTGAAGTATAAACAATCTTGGATAAAAAGGAGATTGTGATATTTTCACTTACCTTATGTCCGATATGCTTCGTATGTATCCAAACCTCCTGTATAATGATTTAAATAATGTAATTTACTTATTACAGAATCATATTCATTGTTATGATATCATATATAGTTTACTTATGACTTCATATTACCCATTCTTTTGTAAATTCGATGTAAAAGCAGCGATTTGGGTAAAATCGCTTTATTTATTGTACGTCTTTCGACTTGTTGTTCTTGATATTATTACTTATATCCAGATTTAATTAATTCAAGAATTTAAAACATGATTTATATATAATATATATTCAGAATATACATATATATATGATAGATTGATAAATGGAATGAAATACACCGTTCATGGAGACGGTAGGCCGTACGTACGCATGAATGTTGTTTTCATTACCTTATTGAATTGAATGGAATTAAGTAGATGACATACATATATATATATAAATAAATCCAGTATAATTATTATTTCATATATTTCATTATTATCCATTATATATACATTATAATCATTCATGAATGGTTAACATGGAAAATGAATCTCATCGCGTCGTGGAGACGATAGTCCGTACGTACGCACGAGCGATGATATCATTCCCATGATCGTGGAATTGTAATGAAGTGTATGTATAATATTTCAGAATCAATATAAATTTATAATAATTATATATAGTTATTTATTTACACCATTATACCCATCCAAGTAAGGTGGTGGTTGAAAACAGATTACACCACGGCGTGGAGACGGTATTCCGTACGTATGCACGCGCGGTGATTTCATTTTCTGTAGGATGGATAGAAGGTGAAATAGGGTTGTTTCATATTTATAATAACATATCAATATTTAAGTAATACTGATGTTATTACTTTATAATGATACAACTAAAGAAGAAGTAGAAGAAGAAAGAAACTTGAGAGAATCAGAAGAAGAGATTACCTCTTCTTCGACGCAACTCCTTTAAGATTCCACATAAGGAAGTAGAGTTGGTATTTTTAGAAGACCAAAACCTCCAGAATGTTTCCAGAGAGGTGGAGAAGATTAATGGGTAGGGTTTGGATGAGCTTAAAGGCTCAAAAGGGTGTGAAGAGAAGAGGGAATAGGTGACCTTTTTATAAGGGATGAGAGGGGCACTTTAGAAAAAACTTAAAATATTATTTTATAATAAAGTCATATTAAATTTATAATAGCTCCAAATTGATTTATTTAGAATATAAAGTGGGGATGGGTCTAAATTTTTTCAACAAATAGATTTTTTATAGGTTTGGGTCATTATATTAACCTTGTCTTTTAGTTTTAACTCTTAGTTAATTAGATTGACATTTACCATGTCACTTTGTATTTTTATATTATATAGTTAATAAACTTACCATATACATCCAAGAGACCCCCAAGTGGTCCATTATTGTTACACCTATCATGATATAAGTATCTTGGAAGAACCTTAGATTTTTAGGAATATAATAACAGTTAATAATATAATATTTGTTTTAAAAACTATTTTATGTCAATTTTGACACTATTTGGTAATTGATTTTTGTGAAACTCATAACAGCATTATTATTTCGAAACAAGTTAATTAAATAAATAATAACATGTAATATTAACCTATAAAATTAGTTTAATTCATAAAAAGTCTCAAAGTATATTTATTTGGGTATTTATAACATCAATTATGTTAATATTTCATTAATAAGATAATTACTACATCATCATTGTGTCATAATAAATTAAATTAATTAATGTCTAAAAATTATAAATAAAATACAATTATCTAGGAAATATTTTTATCTTTCTAATTAATATTTATAGTCTAATTTATCTAATGTATAACCCTATATTAAAAATGTTTTACTTATTAAACTTTGATTTTAACAATTTTAACTCTTCTTTAAATAAAATAATAATAAATGTCCTAATCTAATCCAAGTGCACCTAAAGGGAAATATTTTATTCCTAAGGTTGTTTTTGGTCAAATTACACTTATCCAATAGAATTATGACATGTTTTAGGGTAATAATAATATCATTTTTACCCTTAATTACCCTATTTACTTTTAACCGTGGTAAAAAAAGTAAAAAGTTACTATTCGCCAAAAATTATTTTTATCTTATTGAACCACATTTTACTCCTTGATATTAATCGTGTCTCTTATATTTTCAAAATTCCACTCACAGAAGTGGTAAAATTAAGTTTTATGTAAATTTCTATATTCTCCTAGGAGGTGGGTAAACGGCGGTGAAAAGTTCAATAAAAATTTTATATATCTAAATTTTTTATAAAATGACTCCAACGAATTAAATTGAACTTATATAGGTATTATGTATCAATTTTTACCTAAAAAAATTTAAATAAAATAAATAATTATTTAAATAAAAATTTGGTTAAATAGTAACCCAGTGTTTTCACTATTCATCAAAAATTGAAAGTTTTTAGAAAAATACCAAAATTTCACCCTAGGATAATTTCGATATTATGAATCCAAATATGAAGTCCATCTTGAAAGATAAAATTTATAATATTTCAAAAAAGTGGTTATTACTATTCATAACGGCTAGTTCATAACAATATTATAATAATATCTCGTTTAATGAATCTAGGTATTGCGAACAACACATGCTATCGAAGAAGGTCTTGATTGCATGTAATGATAGCCAAGTCAGGTATGTGTGTAGTGAAAGCTTCGTTTGGTGTTTCATATAAATAATCCAAACTTATTTCATTTATACATTAAACAAAATCTATGATTAATGTTGCATAGAATAATTTCCACAAAACGAACTTGAAATTGTGTGTAACACGAGCCAAGAATAGTGTTGCGTATACTACAAGCTAATACGGTGTTGCGTATAGTACAAGATAATCTTGGTGTACTGTATAATAGAATACATCAAAGAAATTAAAAAAATAATATATCTCATAAAATCTTAGGGTGTTACATTCTACCCCCCTTAAAATGAATTTCGCCCTCGAAACTCATCGGCGTTATAAATCATTTACTACTTGAAAGTTTCATTCATAGAAACCCACATTGTAAAAAGGAATACTAAATCATCATTTTAAAAAGGAAAGTCAGAAACAAAATGGATACCCAAAGTAACTCATCACTTGGTTTCCCACATAGGAGTATATAGGTGAAAATATGGATATGAAAGAGAAATCTAACCGTCAAGTTCTGATAGATAGTGATAGAGAACATGGCTATGAAAAATCCAACAATCTCAAAGCCGTAAATTTTTGATGATCTGAGGTACCATATGATTCATCAGATATGAGAGTTCTAGGACAACGTTTTTGGTTTCCAAGATCATTTCCCTAACATTGGTGAGCTTTTTTCATAAAGAGAAATACTTACTTGATTTCAGTGTAATATCATCGTTGGTCATTCCATAAACAATTTCCACTTCATCTCTATTTAAATACATAAAGTTGAATTTGTCATTCATGAAGTGTTATAAGATCATGCGATAGAATGATAAGTCATCCCATCTGTTTCTATCATAAAAAGGTTAGCATAAGTTATTAAAAATACATAAGTCCATCTATGGTGAGATAAATCGTATATGATTCCAAAAATGGACTTATACTTCATCTATCAAACTTCTTAATAAAATAAAACTAGTTTCAACTAACCAAGGACTTCTTGTACGCCAGTGGTAGGCGATAAAGGCATGTTGCACTTCGTTTGTGGGTTTGATTCCCACAGCCTTGTCCGACGCGACGGGTTGTCGCTCATCCTATGGGTTGTCCTTATTATAACATTCCATCAATAATATCGAAAAAAGAGATAGCCATAATCAATACTAACTTATGTCCAATATAATCCATTTCAATATTTAGGCTTATCTAAAATACTTCTGTCCAAGCTCATAGTATAAAGAAAAAAATTACTAGAAATATCATCTGCTGATAATGTGAATACCATAATTTATCCCCCATATATCATATGATTTATCTTGTTGGTCAAATTACAAACATTTTAATACCTTAATCATGTATTCTCTTGAAAAATGTATACCCATTGAACCTTAGTGAAAAAATGAATGTTGTCAAAAGTTAACTCTTTCCACATACCAAAATCCCAAAAATTCTATATACTGAAACCATCATATCACTTAGTCCTTATATCAGTCATGAGCTCATGAATACTATTAAACATTTCATTTTCTCCTTATCATATCATCTAATTTCCAAAATATTTGAATTACTTTTCATGGTTACCAGTACGATATAATTATTGAAAACCATAATAAACCAATACATAGATATTCCAATATTCCACATTATTATAAATTAGATTCCACAACATTATTTTGGAATCTCGTTACATAAACACATAATCATTCCACTACATCATTGTCATAATCAACATCACCAATAGTGATCGCATGTGACTTCCGTTTATCCGTTGCCTTAATAGGTTGCTCACGTTGATCATCATTGACCCTTGGATTAGGTAATTGATTAGCATAATGCCCCATTTACTTGCACCTGAAGCATTGAAGTGTTGGTGGTGCATTATCTACAGTCTTTTCTTTATTCACATCATTATTAACCCTTTTTCCATTACTTCGACACTCAGCTGCTTGATGACCTTCTTTTCCACACTTAAAACAATTTCTAGTCCCTTTAAGACAATCTCCACCATGATTCTTTCCACACTTTGAGCATAAAGAAACATTTATCTTCTTTTCACCATTATTCTGAGATTTCTCCTTGAACTCCATCTTTCATTTCTTGTCAAAACCATGATATGGATATGTTACACCAACTTCCAGTTCTACCTTGATAGCACAACACACAATTTATTCATAGCTACAGAAGTCTCTTATGGATAATTCCCTTCGAAGACTTGGTTTTAAGCTACTGAAGAATCGATCAACTTTACTTTCAGGTTGGATGATAAAGCCAGATGCATACCTTGAAAGTCTTGTAAAATTCGCTTTTTATATACCAACAGATTTATAATCCTTATGCTTAAGCTCAATTAACTCCTTTTCCATATTTGTCCGAAGAATATGAGGGAAGTACTTACTGAAAAACATGTTCTTGAACTCATCTCATTCCATGGATTCAATTTCATCTTGGGGGCTTGTATTCTTAATTAAAGTCAACCATTGATCTTATTCACCTTCTAAACAGTAAATAGCCAGAATGAATTTATCATGTTCCGAACAACGAAGTATAGAAAATATCTTTTCAATGGTACTGATCCATTGTTCAGCGACAAGTGGATCATAAGACCAACTGAAAGAAGGTGGACGTTGCCTCATGAAGGACTCAATAGAATATTGTTCCCTTTTCTGCTCATTTGGAAGTCCAGAATGATTCATAGATTGTGTAAGTATAGCAATAAGATTTTTCACTCCATCTCCCATGAAATTGGTTTGTTCTAGAGGACAATCATTGCATTTTAAATTACATTGATCAACACGGTTCCTTCAGGTTACAGCCATCGTCTAAAACCCAAAAAGAATAGTGTGAGAGGAAAAAATCAAGCTAGGGAAAACAACATAATAAAGGGGGAGTACCTTCAATATCTAACATATTAGGTTTAATTCTAAGATCATTAGCGCAATTCTAGGACTATAACCTATACGTATACTTAACCTTAGGGATGTCTCTAGATATAGCTTAGAAATATCTCTAGGGATCTCACTAAAGATTTCGCATCCTAGTTTCCAAAGGTTAACTAAACCTTTCCACTGATACCAACTGTAGAGACCCAAAGCTTGACATACATAGACATTGCATTACTTTTGAGGAATACTTAATACATAAAAAAAACAGACACCAAAGGATCGTAATAGTTTAGTGTCTTTGGAAACTCGAAACGTAATCTTCTAATCATGGTGAAAGATCTTCAACATATCCCATAAAGATCTTCCCCTTTTGGTTTTCTTACCTAAAACCTTTCTTGAAATCCTGGGGAAAATAAAACATATAAAGGGTGAGCTAAAATTCTCAGTAAGGGTAATCATGGAGAAAATAAAACAAACCATATACATTTGAACTTAAAAGCATGAACATAATGTTTAAACATCAAAATATTGAGAAAAGACATAAATCTTCGAAGTACGTAAGCCATGTATCTAATGGAACATAAATCTTGATAAAATAGCATGGGAGTAAATCATGTAATTGTGGAAACCATTAATCACATTATATTATTTCCATAGAAGCCAAGGCATTGCTTCCATGACCATCTTAGTGGACAAAGTCCCTTTCTGAATCGAGTTCACTCCTCGTTCCAGTCCTGTAATACTAAACCGGATTAACTAACCGTTCCAGCCATGTCTATCTCATGAGATATAAATCTTTACCCAATGAATTGAATGGAGATATAGGTCCCACCCATCTCATAATGAAATCATTCTTACTTATGCCACAACATAAACATAAATCATTCATCATAAACCAAATAATAAAAAGAGGTTTCATAAACATCATCCAATCATAACATAATCCATATAAAACAAATTGATATCATTTCATCATAAGAAAAGTGAAACCTTGTAAATCATAGAGACATTATACTTGAAACATACACATATGAAAATAATTTCATCTTAGATGGAAAATGGTTTTGATAAAACACTTGAAATGAATTCTTGTGGAAAATATCTTTTCTTCTTCAGAATCATTTTCTTTTCACAAAATACCTTTAAACTTTAAAAGAAAAGGATTTTTTTGAAAATAGTATTGAAATCTTGTATAGTAATATTCATGAAAATAAGGCGTTATAAAACCGTAAAAATCCATTCATGCCATATAAGTTAAAAAACATATTTCTCGTACTTTTGCTGGAAAAGTCAAATAGTACCTCGTACTAAAAATGACAAAATATTCCTTTCATATCTTTTACTAAAAACTCACCAATGGGTAAAATTGGATTCAAAAAATTGTAGGAGGATAGAAATATTATTAAATATTTAGGAAATATGGATGTGGATTATAAATATTCCCCAGAAAATTCTGAAGTATAAACAATCTCAGATAAAAATGAGATTGCGAGATTTTCCCTTACCTTATGTCTGATATGATTCGTATGTATCTGAACCTCCTGTATAATGATTTAAATAATGTCATTGACTTATTACAGAATAATATTCATTGTTATGATATCATATATAGTTTACTTATGACTTTATATTACCCATTATTTTGTAAATTCGATGTAAAAGCAGCGATTTGGGTAAAATCGTTTTCTTTATTGTACGTTTTTCGACTTGTTATTCTTGATATTATTACTTATATCCTAATTTACTTAATTAAAGAATGTAAAACACGATTTTTATATAATATATATTCAGCATATACAAATATATATGATAGATCGATAAATGGAATGAAATACAACGTTCTTGGAGACGGTAGGTCGTACGTACGCATGAACGATGTTTTCATTTCCTTATTGAATTGAATGGAATTAAGTAGATGACATAAATATATATATAAATATATACAGTATAATTATTATGTCATATATTTCATTATTATTCATTATATATACTTTATAATCATTCATGAATTGTTAACATGGAGAATGAATCTCATCGCGTCGTGGAGACGGTAGTCTGTATGTACGCACGAGCGATGATATCATTCCCATGATCGTGGAATTGTATTAAAGTGTATGTATAATATTTCATAATGAATATAACTTTACAATAATCATATATAGTTATTTATTTACACCATTATACCCATCCAAGTTAGGTGGTGGTCGAAAACAGATTACACCACGGTGTGGAGATGGTATTTCGTACGTACGCACGCACGCACGGTGATTTCGTTTTCCGTAGGATGGATAGAAGGTGAAATAGGGTTGTTTCATATTTATAATAACATATAAGTATATAATTAATACTAATGTTATTAATTTATAATGAGACAACTAAATAAGAATAAGTAGAAGAAGAAAGAAACTTGAGAGAATCGGAAGAAGAGATTACCTCTTCTTCAGTGCACCTCCTTTAAGCTTCCTCTTAAGGAAGTAGAGTTGGTATTTTTAGAAGACCAGAACCTCCAGAATGTTGCTCGGGAAATGGAGAAGAGAAATGGGTAGAGTTTGGCCGATCTTCAAGGCTGAAAAGGGTGTGAAGAGAAGAGGGAAGGGGTGCCCTTTTTATAAGGGAGGAGAGGGGTACTTTAGAAAAAACTTAAAATATTATTTTATAATAAAGTCATATTCAGTTTATAATAGATCCAAATTGATTTCTTTCAAATCTAAAGTGGGGATGGGTCTAAATACTCTCAACAAATAGATTTTAGACAGTTTTGGGTCATTATATTAACCTTATCTTTTAGTTTTAACTCTTAGTTAATTAGATTGACATTTACCATGTCACTTTGTATTTTTATATTATATAGTTAATAAACTTACCATATACATCCAAGCGACCCCAAGTGGTCCATTAATGATAAAAATATCATGATATAAGTATCTTGGCAGAACATTAGATTTTTAGGAATATAATAACAATTAATAATATAATATTTGTTTTAAAAACTATTTTATTTTAATTTTGACACTATTTGGTAATTTATTTTTGTGAAAATCATAACAGCATGATTAGTTTGAAAAAAGTTAAATAATTCAATAATAACATGTCATAGTAACCTAGAAAACTAGTTTAATTCTTAAAAAGTGTAAAATTACATTTATTTGGGTATTTATAACATCAATTATGTTAATATTTCATTAATAAAATAATTACTGCATCATTATTGTGTCATAAATAAATTAAAATATTTAATGTCTAAAAATTATAAATAAAATACCATTATGTAGGAAATCGTTTTATATTTCTAATTAATATTTATAGTTGAATTTATCTTATGTATAACCCTATATTAAAAATGATTTAGTTATTAAACTTTGATTTTAACAATATTAACTCTTCTTTAAATAAAATAATAATAAATGTCCTAATCTAATCCAAGTGCACCTAAATGGAAATATTTTATTCATAATGTTGTTTTTGGTCGAATTACACTTATCAAATAGAATTAGGACATGTGTTAGGGTAATAATAATATCATTTTTACCCTTAATTACCCTATTTATTTTTAACTGTGGTAAAAAAAAGTAAAAAGTTAATATTCACCAAAAATTATTTTTATCTTATTGAACCACATTTTACTCCTTGATATTAATCGTGTCTCTTGGATTTTAGAAATTACACTCACAGAAGCGGTAAAATTAGGTTTTATGTAAATTTTCAAATTCTCTTAGGAGGTGGGTAAAAGACGGTGAAAAATTCAATAAAATTTATATATATATAAAATTATTATAAAATGACTCCAATGAATTAAATTGAACTTATATAGGTATTATGTATCAATTTTTACCTAAAATAAATTTAAATAAAATAAATAATTATTTAAATAAAAAGTCGGTTTTTAAATAGTAACCCAGTATTTTCACTATTCATCAAAAATTGAAGGTTTTCAGAAAAATACCAAAATTTCACCCTAGGATAATTTCGATATTCCAAATCTAAAAATGAAGTCCATTTTGAAAGATAATATTTATAATAATTCAAAATTTGGTTATTACTATTCATAAAGGCTAGTTCATAATAATATTATAATAATATATCGTTTAGTGAAACTAGGTATTGCGTACTACACACGCTATCGAAGAAGGGCTTGATTGCGTGTAATGCAAGCCAAGTCAGGGTTGCATGTAGTGAAAGCTCCATTTGGTGTTGCATATAAATAATCCAAACTTATTTCATTTATACATTAAACAAAATCTATGCTTAATGTTGCATAGAATAATTTCCACAAAACGAACTTGAAATTGTGTGTAACACGAGCCAAGAATAGTGTTTGGTATACTGAAAGATAATAGGGTGTTGCATATAGTACAAGATAATCTTGGTGTAGTGTATAATAGAAGACATCAAAGAAATTTAAAAAATAATATATCTCAAAAAATCTCGAGGTGTTACAATCATACTACAACATCCTCAGTTGGATACAGTTGTAACGGGAGGAGCCGATCATGATTCTTTGTGTGGTTTGTTCTTGTATAAAGAACTAAAAGAACCTTTTGAGTTAGGGGATTCATTTCTTCTCTTTTATTTTATTTTCAAATGTATAGTTTGAATATTTTATCCTATAGTATCATAATGGAATTGACATAATAAATATTTGAACCAGATATATAAATTGATATCGTTCATATGTTATTGCCTCTTGTTTTCCTAGATAGTGTGATATCTATGACTTCATTGTATAGTTGCTCTTTCTTGATAGAAATTGGTAAAGAACATAAACTGGAATTAATTGATAATGGTTTGGATAAAGATAAAGAGGCATGTAAATGAATTTGGTTCGTCAAGTTTTAATTTTTTGTCAATCAAAACAGTGTAGTAAGCTTGTTTAATTATTTATGATAGCTTACTGTTTAGGTTTTCCACTATTAAAACATATGACTAATAAATTTATTAATCCAAGATGTATTAAATAACTAGTGTTTTGATAAAAGATAATCCCCTGTAGGGTTCTGAGTTACCCTCTTAGTTGTTTAAGGTCCAAGGGACCATTTGTTATGATGTTTTTTTTCCTGATGCTTGTGTTATGGTGTGAGCCTGGATGGATGTTGTGATATGTGGGGGAAGGGAGGCCTATTGATTGAGGTAGAAGTTGATTCCTAGAGTGGCGAGATGCATTATTTTATGCATGTGGGTGTCAGGGAGGACAGAAGGGATGATGGAATGGGATGAATATGATTGTTGGATGCTTGCTATTTCGTTTTGGTTGATTGTCTATTTTACTTTTCCCCACTGCATAATGTAACTGGTCTTGCTTACCCTTATTCTGAAAGAGTCGAAGACGCATGGGGTATTCCACATGCTTTCCGTGTTTAACATCTTAAGGTAGGATGGGTCTACGCTCTTGTTATAGGCGGAATGACTTGACAGGTAGTACATTTACTCACCGTGTTTATCCCCCTTGTGTTTAGAAGCATAGAATGTTTTTCTATAATTCCTGGGAATGTGGGAATGTAATTTTGTAATGAATAATTGAATAAATTATGGTAACCCATGGGATTGAAGTTTTTTGGATCATAATGATGATGTTGTAATTTTAAAGGGATAGTGGACTTTGGGTGTGATGCTAATGAAATTTAATGTGGATTTGTAAATGGTTAATTAATGTTTAAAGAATTAATTAACATAAAGTGGAACTAATAAAGTGGGAATGAAGTAAGGAAACCAAGATTTTTAAATGGTTGTGTGCTTATAGGATAACTAGTCTTAGAAATGGAAGTCAGGATTCTGAGAGACATTAGTTTCAGTTAGTTTTATGACTAGGTTATGCCCATAGTGTGGTTGTGAGATATAGTATATCCTGTACCTTTGGTGTTTCTATACGGTACTCCACCCCGTTAGTAAGGGAAAATGACACCCCAGAGATTCTGATCCTTGGGGGTGTTTTCCCCAGCATTTCGGTTGGAGGATGGATGGCTGACTACCCCCTTTGGGCCTGCTCTCTTCTCTTGGTAGTTACTTGTGCTGGTAGACAAAGTGGTTAGTTTTCCCCATATATGTGTGTAGAGGGCTGTAATGGATTTTGGTTATTCACACACATATATTCTGGATATAGTATCCTATGGACTACTATAGGTGTAACTTGTATAGGCTGTGATGGCTTGAGGATCCTTACTCGGTGTATGGGTTGTAATGGCTTGAGGTATAATACCCAATGTATGATACATGTTATACAAGCTGTGGTGGCTCTCAAAAACTACCTGGTTACATTCTTGCATGGTCATGGTGGTTTTTTTGCATGAGGTTCATATTGTTGTTCTTCGCCCAAGTGACTGAGGGCAAGCCTTTTTGGGGAGAGATGCTTAGGATGTATGACTTTGGGGAAAAGCAGCAAACCTGTGGGGAAGTACGATCTTGTGCTATCTTCATCCTCTCGCAAATCACCTGAACCATCTCTGGTCTTGGATATAAGATTTATCCCTAGTTTGTTGGGCCTTTTGACGTGTTAGCTCGTGTTGGAGCTATGGCGTATCGAGTAGCACTTCCCCCACAGATGAGTTAGATACATGATATTTTCCATGTATCACAGCTTTGTTGTTATCTTCATGATGACTCTCAGGTCATCGATTGTGGAGAGATCAATGTTGATGATGATGTGACATTCGAGGAGCGACCTGTGGAGATCCAATACTGCAAATAGAAAGTGTTTCATGAGCATTATATCCCATTGGTTCATGTATTGTGGTGACACGGTGGCATGGAGGAGAGTACATGGGATAATGAGTCAGAAATACGTGCTTAGTACCCAGAGTTGTTTGATGTTTAACTCTTTTCATGTAACAATGGCCCCTTTTTGGTTGTAGACATTTCATGTTTATAGTATGGATTTCCTTTGTTGATTCTTGTGTCTTCCTCTCTTTTGAGAGGTATCTCGATGGGTGGTTGTTCAGACCCCGTTTCGTTCTCCATTTAGGTGGGTTTTAAATTCTCAAGGATGAGAATGTTTTGAGAGGTATTTTCTGTAATGGACCAGACCTATCTGGTCTATTCCTTTGCAAAAATCAGGTGTATGAGGTGATTCAAGAGGTCAAGGTAACTTATCCCCAACACTTTTCCAATTTTTCAGTTAGGTGAACAGTTCCAATGGAAGACAATTGTGAACAGTGCAATGGTAACCTTTTGTGAATAGTGCATCAGTGACCTTAGGTGAACAATGTCATCGGTAACCTTCTGTGAACAGTGTCATCGGTGAACATTGGTGAACAATGTAATCAGTAAGGTTCTATGAAAAGTTCCATCAGAGAATAGTTCTATTAGTGAGTTCTAACGGTAACCACTCTTTCCTTTTTCCAAATTTCCAATTCTATGAACAGTTTCATCAGTGAACAGTTATATCGGTAACCTCTCTTTTCATTTACAAATTTCCATTTCTAGGAGCAGTTCTATTGGTGAATAGTTTTATCGATAACCTCTAACGATAACCTCTATTTCCTTTTCCAAATTTCCAATTCTATGAAAAATTCAATTACTGAACAGTTATATTGGTAACCTCTATTTTACTTTTCCAAATTTTGAGTTAATGAATAGGGTTTCCAGAATGGTGAGGTCTATCGGTAACTTCTATCGGTAACCTCTATTAGTACCCACTATTTCAGTGGCCAAATTTTGAGTTCGTGAACAATGTTTCCAGAATGGTGAGATCTATCGATAACCTCTACCAGTAACCTCTATTGGCTACCTCTATTTGCATTTCCAAATTTTGAGTTCATGAATAGTGTTTATAGAATGGTGAGGTCTATTGGTAACCTCTATCGGTAACCTATATTTCCTTTTCCAAACTTTGAGTTCGTGAATTCTGTTTCGAGCTTCCTACAATTTCACCCCTTTAACATTTCCTTTGACGTAAAATGCATTTAAAACCTTATCTTATGGACTCTAAGACCAATTCAAAGTCCACAACTCTTATATTAATTTATTCTAAGGCTCGAGACATTTTTACTTGGTCAAACCGTGTGGTTTAATGTGATCTACTTTTAATGGAAAACCTAGTGTATCTTAAACCACCGCTCAATTAAATCTCCTAAAGGGATGAGATATCTTCCTCCCTAGTTCATCCTCCTTGTTCTCGACTATGAGAAGCTAGAACCTTTCATTATATTTCATAGGGTTTGTGAAATCAAACTTTCCTCCTAGGATTGGTTCTACTCTGTTTTGATGCAACCAAAAAGTATCGATCAATCTTAGGTATAAGGTATGATCTATCGCCATTCTTTTGGGTTTGTCTCCTTTTATTTCTCCATTCCCTATTATGGTATATGATCTTTATAATTGTAAGGGATTTTTCTTGGGTTTCCATTGGTGCAGTCGTACCACAACATCCTCGGGTGGATACAGTTGTCATGAGAGGAGGCGATCATGATTCTTTGTGTGGATCCTTCTTGTATAAATAATGACAAGAACCTTTTGAGGTAGGGGATTCATTGATTCTCTATTATTTTATGTGAAACTATATATTTATCATGTTTTATCCCACTAGATCATAATGGAATTGACATAATAAATATTTGAACTGGAAAAATAATTTGATATCGATCATATGTTATTGCCTCTTGTTTTGCTAGATAGTGTGATATCTATGCTTGCTGTGTATATTTGTTCATTCTTGATGGAAATTGGTAAATAAAATAAACTAGAATTAATTGATAATGGTTTGGATAAATATAAAGAGGCTTGTAAATGAATCTGGGTCTTCTTGTTGTAATTTGATGTTAATAAAAATGGTGCAGTAATCATGTTTAATTATTTGTGTTAGATTACTGTTTAGGTTTCCCAATGTTGGAAACTATGATTAATAAATTAGTTAATCCATGATGGATTAAATAACTGGTGTTTTGATAAAATATACTACCTTATAGGTTTTTGAGTTACCTTTTTGGTTGTTTGAGGGCTATGATCCCATTTGATATGATGTTTGTTTTTCCTGCTACTTGTGTTGTGGTATTAGCTTGGATGGCTATTGTGATATGTGGGGGTAGGGAGGGCTATTGATTGTGGCAGCAGTTGATGCTTAGAGTGGCAAGATGCATCGATTTATGCATGTGGGTGTTAGGGAGGACACAAGGGATGGCGGAATGGGATGGATGTGATTGTTGGATGATTGCAGTTTCTTTTTGGTTGATTACCTTTTTTACTTTTCCCCACTGCCTAAGGAAGCTGGTCTTACTTACCCTTATTCCGAAAGAGGCGAAGATGACTGGGGTATTCCACGTGCTTTCCGTGGTTAACTTCTCAAGGGAGGATGGGTCTACACTATTTCTATAGGCGGAAAATACTTGACAGGTAGTATATCTACTCACCATGTTGAGGACACCATGTGTTTAGTAGCATATAATGTTTTTCTAGAATGCTTGGTAATGTGGGAAAGTAATTCTGTAATGAATAATTGAATAAATGGTGTTAACCCATGGGATTTGAGTTTGCTGAAACATAATGATGAGGTTATAATTTTGTAGGGACAAAGGACTTTGGGTATGATGATTATGAAATTTAATGTGGATTTGTAAATGGTTAATAAATGTTTAAAGAATTAATTAACGTAGAGTGGATCTAAAAAAATGGGAAAGAATTAAGGAAATAGATCTTTTTAAATGGTTGTATGCTTATAGGACACCTAGTCTTAGAAGTGGAAGCCAGGAGTCTGAGAGACATTTTCTGCAGTTGAGTATAAGACTAGGTTATGCCCATAGTGTGGTTGTGATCTATAGTATATTTTGTACGTTTTGTGTTTCTATACGCTACACCACCACATTAGTAAGGGTAACTGACACCATAGGGATTCTGATCCATGGGGGGTGTTTTCCCCAACATTCTGGTGGGAGGATGGATGGATGACTACGCCCTTTGGCCCCACTCTCTTCTCTTGGTAGTAACTTGTGCTGGTAGGCACACGGGTTAGTTTTCCCCATATATGTGTGTAGAGGTCTGTAATGGCTTGTGGTTATTCACACACCTATTTTCTGGATATAGTATCCTATGGTCTACTATAGGTTTAACATGTATAGTCTGTGATGGCTTGAGGATCCTTACTCAGTGTATGGGATATAATGGATTGAGGTATAATACTTGATGTATGATACACATTATGCGAGCTGTGGTGGCTCCAGGAAACTACTTGGTTAATTTCTTGCATGGATGTGGTGGTTTTGTTGCACGAGGTGCATATTGTGGTGCTTCACCTTGGTGTTTGCAGACAATCCTTTTTGGAGAGAGATGCTTAGGACGTACAACATTGGGGAAAAGTGGCAAACCAGTGGGGAAGTAGTAGCAGGGTACCCTTGATATTCTTTATTCTATTATATACTCGTGTATGTGTTACTTGGTGAGAGTATCCATAGTGAGGTTGGGAACTCAGTATAATTGTTTAGGTGACGAGTTAGTTTCACTTGTTTTTCACTGTGGTTTAGAATACTTTCTTTACTTTTGCATGAGAGTATTTAAGGAGGATCCTACTGAGTATACTGTTATACTCACCCTATGTATATATAAACTGTTTTTCAGGTTACTTGGATCAGGTTGGAGATCAAGATGGTTTCTACTAGCTTAGGGTTGCAAGAGCTGTTTGGGGCTTGTGGTTGCTGTTGTTCCTACATTCTTTTGTGTACTTTCAATTTTCCCTTTCCGGTTGTAGTATTTTTTCATGACATTACATATATGAACTTGGGTTTTATTTTAAATTTCAGTTCTGAGTTGGAGTTGGTTGGTGTCTATCTTATCTATCTCTTCCGCAAGTGTTCTCTTAGAGGGTAATGGCACCCATTTGTGTGTTTACTATACCCTCGGTTCTAGTCACCAACTCGGGGCCTACTAGAGGCAGGACTCAAGGGTCATTATCTCCCTTATCACATTGTCAGCCCAGGAGGGGTACACTTTGTGGGGAGGGGTCGTGACAGGTTGTCTTGTGAATGAAAATGAAATTTTATGAGTGACATGTTGAAAATTTTAATATTTTATGCATTGGTACTTGTACATTTAATAGATGAGCCAAATATAGCTTATAAGAAGGGTTTATCCCCATTATATCTCATGGGTGAGACCGATATAACTTATACGAAGGGTTGAGCCCCATTATAGCTCATGAAGGACATGCGATCCCGATATAGCTTATACGAAGGGTGAGCACCATTATTGATCTCCAATTCATTGGTTATTCCGAAGATGAAAGTCATCCTTATTTTTATTAAATATGCATGAGTGAATGTAATAGTGATATGGAAATTTATTCTTGAAGGAGCCTATGTGATTTTTCAATGCTTTCTAATGAGTTTTTTAAGAAAATGCTTTAATGAGTTTTCATGTTTTCAGTGGAATAAAAATTAACTTTCTTTATGTCCCTTATTGATATTTTTTCTCATCCTAATATTTTAAATAAATTTCATAGGCCTTAGGAGTTTTATGGACAAAGAATATGCTATGATGAAAGTATTGAATAAGTTTCATGAAAATAAATCATGTTTTATTTTAAAATGGGTTCCTTTTGTGAAAAAATGGATACTGAGTATAAGTTTCCACTTGTAACGTATAATTTTACTATGTAAGAGTTTTTCCTAATTCTATAAAACTCTAAACTAAAAATATCCTTGCATGTGAATTCTAGTTAAAAAATTATAGTAAGATATGTTTATGTTCAGGTCCTTATAGGACATCCCCATGGATTTAATTATAGAACTTCCTAAGACTTATAAAGCACATAATTCCATTTGGGTTGTAGGTGATCCTCTTATAAAGACTATTCATTTCATTACTATTTGATAATATTTTTCTCTTGATTAACTTAGTAATATATATATAAATGAAATGGATATTCTATATATATTATCACTCTCATTTAAATTAAATCAATATCCTGGGTTGACGTCGTCGATTTGTAGAAGTCTTAAATAAAAATTAGACAAAAATCTTGACTTTAACAATATTCATCTCTTTAGAATGATGTCCAATATAAAAGGATCTTTCAATATTTTTAGGATATACTAGGGTCGTATTTTGTCAATTTTTCAGGAGTTTGGTTTCAACACCTTCCCTTATTAGAGTTATAATATATTATCAAGTTCCACTAAAAAATTAAAATGGAACCATATAAGGATCTATATGGGAAGATGTATAGAACTCCAACATGTTGGAATGAAGTATCATATCTTAATATACTAGGACTATATCCTAATAAGGAAACTATCGTGAAGATTCAAAATCTTCAATGACACATTAAATTTGTACAAATTTGATAGAAGATCTATAATAACAATCATCAGAGATATTTTCTGTTTGAAGTGAGAGACAAGGTAAATCTTCAAATATCACTATGTAAGGTGGTTATGATAATCTTGAATAATGGATAGTTTAGCCTAAGATACATTTTCCCATTTAATTCCTCAGTCATGTGGGGATAATATCTCATCATCATTCAATTCTACCAAACCTACTGTAACATCCTTTGTATGGATGGTATTTTAAAATTCAATAGAAATTTGATATTTTAATTTAGTAGATAGTTTAAATTGAGAAATAGGATTCAAAAAAAGTTATTATCCTTATAACACATCAATGTAGGTTTTTTTAACTTGTATCTGGGTTTAGGATAAGTCCCATGGGATCAAGAGGGTCCCGACATGGGCTAGGATGACTGATGAAGATGAGGGTGCAACACACCACTGGACAGCTGGTGGTAACCACTAGCTAGGTGGTGGATGATGATTAAAAGCCCCTTTAAGACCATCACCCCCAAATAGATGGTAGAGTTTTATGGGGAAATAGTTTCAATTATGTCCACTCATTTTTTATATTGGGGATCCCCCCTTATCCTCTTATTTTGGATGCACGGTAAGGGGGAAATCCCCCTTTTCCTTCCTCATACCACATATTTTGGTGTTCCTTCCAAGGCAGGTATCTAGAATTTTGTGGTATGTTTCACCCTCTATTTATCTCTATTGATCTCCTCTTATCCTCCAACTAATTTTTAGTTTTCTTTTTTTTGGTTTCAATTATAATTCCATCAGAGTTTGGTTTAATCATCGAATAATCATGGGGTTTTCTCTCTTCTTAAGAGGAGGACGTCCTAAGATACTATCTGCACATTAATTCACATAGTTTCATCAGGGTATGTGGAATTAGTAATTTTTATAAGATTTAAATCATTAATAAAATAAAATTAATATTTTTATTCTCCATTTATAGGGTTTCTTCATTTCATATTTGGGGATGTGAAATAAAAACATGTTGTTGAATTAGAGGTGGTTCCAAAGAGGTGTGAAGAACCTTGTGAGTTACCCAACTTTATGTAGTTTTTTAAATGAATTAACTAATTAATTAATTATAAATATTATAATTAATTAAATTTTAATGTGTAGATTGATTTTGGGGATCCATACACAGATATAATCCAAGTTGATCAAGAGTGAGGCTCGGTGAGTTTTGGAAGGCTTTAGAAATAGCTTCAATCCCTTGGTACCAAAGTGAAAACACTAAATATAGGTAGGTGATATCATGTAGTTTCCCTATGGAAGTTATTCTTATATATGATTCATGTGCATTATATGGATATGCATTGTGGTTGAAACCGTAGTGAAATAAAATAAATTAAACTATTTAATTATTTTGGCCAAGTTCCATGGTTCATGCACATCCCTTGCACTCTTTCTAGATACATCAACTACTAATGGTTGAGGGGGATACCTAGAGACAACAGATGGCCTCAAACCCCTAGTGAGGTGATTTCATACCTAATGAAATGAAGGATACCATGCATAGTGGATTGATAAATCTTTAAGCTAGAGGTGAGGGTGGACTAGTGATCCTATCCAGCATTATCCTTGGTGGACCCTTGTGGACTTCAAGCCATTTTAACACGTCGAGACAAGGATGGATGAGAAAACATATTTTATCTATTATTATTAATCCATGGTTTATAGACAATAGGCTGACTCAAAATGAGTGGGGTGGGCGGATTGAACTAATGAACCCCTATGGAATGAGATGGGATGTGGTCTGTAGAGACCCAAAGATCGACGTACATGGACATTACATTACTTTTGCAGAATACTTAATACATAAAAAAACAGACACACAAGAACCATAATAGTTTAGTGTCTTTGGAAACTCGGAACGTAATCTTCTAATCATGGTGAAAGATCTTCAACATCTCCCACAAAGATCTTCCCCTTTTGGTTTTATTACCTAAAACCTTTATTTAAATCCTGGGGAAAAGAAAACATATAAAGGGTGATCTCAAATGCTCATTAAGGGTAAACATAGAGAACATAAAACAATCCATAAACATTTGAATGCAAAAACTTGAACGTAAAATCTAAACATCAAAATCATGAGCAATGACATAAATCTTAGAAGTACATAAGGAATAGATCATAAAGGAACATTTATCATGATAAACTAGAATGAGAATAAAACATGTAATTGTGGAATCTATTAAGCACATGTAATGATTTCCGTAGTAGCCAAGGCATTGCTGCCAAGACCATCTTAGTGGACAAATTCCCTTACTGAACCTGGTTTACTTGCCGTTCCAGCCCTGTATTACTGAACCAGATTTACTTTCCATTTCAGACATGTATATCTCAAGATATATAAATATTTACCCAATGCATTGAAGGGAGATATAGGTCCCACCCATATCATATTTAAATCATTCTTACTTGTGCCAAAAAACAATCATACATCATTCATTATAACCCAAAGAATAAAATGGGTTTCATAAAAATCATCCCATCATAACATAATCCATATATAACAAATGGATATCATTTCATCATAAGATAAGTGAAACCATGTAAATCATAGAGAAATTATACTTGAAACATACACATATGAAATAATGTCATCTTAGATGGAAAATGGTTTTGATAAAACATTTGAAATAAATTATTGAAGAAAATATCCTTTCTTATTCAAAATCATTTTCTTTTCACAAAATGCTATGCAATTTTAAAAGAAAATGATTTTGTTTAAAATAATCATGAAATATTATAGAGTATGATTCTTGAAAATAAGGTATTATAAAACTATAAAAATCAGTTCGTGCCATATAAGTTAAAAAAAATATTCTTCTCGTACTTTTTTCGAAAAAGTCAAAAAGTACCTCGTATGAAAAACGACAAAAGATTCCTTTAATATCTTTTACTAAAAACTCACCGAAGGGTAAAATTGGATTTAAACAATTGTAAGAGGATACAAATAATAGTACACATTGAGGAAACATGGATGTGGATGATAAAATACACCCTAGTAAATACCAAAGTATAAACAATCTCGGATAAAAATGAGATTGTGAGATTTTTCCTTACCTTAGGTCCGATATGCTTCGTACGTATCCAAACCTCCTGTATAATGATTTAAATAACGTCATTGACTTATTACAGAATCATATTCATTGTTATGATATCATATATGGTTCATTTATGACTTTATATTACCCGTTCTTTTGTAAATACCATGTTAAAGCAACGTTTTGGGTAAAATCATCTTATTTATCGTACGTGTTTGGACTTGTTGTTCTTGATGTTATTATTACTTATATCATGATTTACATACTTCCAGAATGTAAATCAGGATTTATATGTCATATATATATATTAATTATATATATCCATCATATACATGTATTTATAATAGTACATAACATATTGAGGTAAGAAATGAAATGCACCGTTCATGGAGACGGTAAGTCGTACGTTCACATGAACACTACTTTCATTTCTATTTCTTATTTTAATGGAATTAAAACATAATTATAAATAGGTATATTATAATTCCAGTATAATATAATATATAATATCAATAACTACATCCTTTATACATCCCATATAAGGCATTAACGAATCACATCACTTTGAGGGGGCGGTAGTCCGCACTTCCTCAAATGAGATTATCGTATTTACCCACTATGGAAACCTTAAGGGCTTGATATAATTGGGAATTAAAGAAGCATAAGGAAATCATAAACATAATATATATCATATATAAATACAGTTCCATCATAATGGCCACCATGGAGGCGGTAGGGGAAAATCGAACAATCATCGTTTCGTGAGGCGTTAGTTTGCCATCCACAGAAACATTATGTTCTTCATCCATTAGATGGAGGTGCGTGTAAGTGTAGTTCTAATACTTCTCATAACAACAACCTAGTATTTTGAGGATACTGGTGTTGTTACAAAAGAAAGGTTTAAAAAGAGTTTAGGGGTTGGATAAATAGAATAAAAGAAAACAACTTAAGAGAAACTATTACCTTTAATTTGGGTAACTTCCTTTGGTTTGAACCAAAATGACTTCTTAGAGTGTCTTATTACTAATTTAAGGCTTATAGGTGGAGTAGAGGGATGTAGGGAGCTTATTTGGGCAGATTTGGGATGATCCAAAAGGTTTGAGAGGTGTGAGGGATTTCATAGAAGTGGTCTCCTTTTATAAGAGAGAGGAGGGGCTCTTTAGGAAAGTGTGAAAACATTATTTTATTATAAACTTATATTCAGTTTCTAGAGGTACAAAACACATTAATGCCGAATATAGTATGACTAATATTCGAAATAAAATCATCCAATAGTAATTGGAAAGGTTTTGGATAATATTTTAATCATTATAATCTTATTTATTTAAATCATTTATTAATGAGTTAAATACTGCATCATTTTTGTGTCATAAATAATTTAATTTATTTGATGTATAAAAATTATATAGAAACTACCAACATATAGGTAATATTTTTATCTTTCCAATTAATATTTATAGTTGAAAAGATAATTTATATAGCCCCTTATAAAAATTAAATACTAAAGGATTTTTTTTAATGACAATTTTGTCTTTACATTAAATTAATTAATCTAATGCGTCATTGTCTTTCATAAGGGGCTCCAT
Source organism: Viscum album (assembly GCA_963277665.1). Lineage (NCBI taxonomy): Eukaryota > Viridiplantae > Streptophyta > Magnoliopsida > Santalales > Viscaceae > Viscum > Viscum album. Next base: position 825,817,461 of record OY728133.1, on the reverse strand, counting down.
GGGGTCCCAAAATCGACCCAAGGATGCCCATGGTCGACCATTACTCATACAATAAGGTTTGGATAAGTGTTAAGGTAATATTGAATTATTATAATATTCTTTTAACATTGAATTAACCTATTTACTTTTAACCGTGGTAAATAAAAGTAAAAAGTTACTATTCACCAAAAATTATTTTTATCTAATTAAACCTCATTTTACTCCTTGATATTAACCATGTCTCTCGGATTTTCAAAATTCAACTCACAGAAGCGGCAAAATTATGTTTTATGAACAATTGTAAAAGCTCCTTGGAGGTGAGTAAAAGACAGTGAAAAGTTCAATATAATTTTTATAAATCTAAAATTATTATAAAATGACTCCAATGAATTTCATTGAACTTTTATAAGTATTATGTATATATTTTTAACTAAAATAAATTTAAATCAAATAAATGATTATTTAAATAAAAAGTCGGGTTTAACTAAAAACTCAGTGTTTTCACTATTCATCAAAAATTAATGTTTTTCAGAAAAATACAAAAAATTCAGCCTAAGCTATATTTGATATTCCAAATTCAAAAATGATGTCTATTTTTCCAAATTCAAATCATAGAATTGGAATTAATTAATTTTTAATGTAATTCCGGTTATCAAAACAAATAGCGTGTTTTTAATAAACAATAACTATCAAAAGATTGATACTTGTTTATGTCCAATTTCAAAGTGAAATTAATTCCAATGACCAAAATTGGATTAAATGGTAAAAATATATTCTAACTACACTTTAAATCCAATTAAAAATATAATCTAGCCATATAATTTATTATGATGAAAAAAGTTTTTTTTAATTAAAATATATTGTGTTTTTACTATTCATTAAAATATGAAAGTTATCAGAATAATATGAAAAATTTATCCAAAGTAAATTTTTATATCTTTATTCCAAACAAGAATTTTATTTTGTCAAATTTAACTTATAGACATGTCAAAAACAATATTTAAAGTGGGTGCGCCATCTAAAGGCGGCAAAAATATATTTTTTGAAAAATACTTATTTGACTTGAAAAATTGATTTTGTTCTCATACCATGTTCTAGAAAATGTGTAAGATTAATAATAATGTTATAAAATTAAAAATGTAGTCAATACTATTCATAACAGCTAGCTCATAATAATATTATAACCATATATTATTGTTTAGTGAAACCTGGTATTGCGTACAACACACGCTATTGAGGAAGGTCGTGATTGTGTGTCAGGCAAGCCAAGTCAGGGTTGCGTGTTGTGCAAGACTCATTTTTTGTTTTGTATAACAAAATACAACCATATTTAATTTATACATTGAATATATATATATATATATATATACACTCAATGTTGCGTAGAATAACTACTATCAAACAAACTTGAAATTGTGTGTAACACGATCCAAGAATAGTGTTGCATATACTGCAAGCTAATACGGTGTTGCGTATAGCACAAGATAATCTTGGTGTAGCGTACAACAAAATACATCAATGAAATTAGAAGAATATATTTCATAAAATCTCAGGGTGTTAATTTCTACCCCCCTTAAAATGAATTTTGCCCTCGAAATTCGTCGGGGTTATAAATTGTTTAATACTTGAAAGTTTCTTTAATAGAAACCCGCATCGTAAAAAGGGAATACCAAAACATATCTTTAAAAACTAAAGTATGAAATGTAACTTTTACCCAAATTAACTAATCACTGGGTTTCCACATAGGAGAACATAGGTGAAAATATGGATATGGAAGACAGATCTAACCATCATGTTTTGATGGAGAGTGGTAGAGAACAGGGCTATGAAAAATCCAACAATCACAAAGCCATATATTTGTGATGATTAAGGTACAATCTAATTCATTAGATATAAGAGCACTAGGACAGCATTTTTTTCAATATCATTTCCTAAAGTTGAATAATTTTAATTAGAAGAAATACTTACTTTATTTCGCTACATTCTTACTATTGTTTGTGCCTTGAACAATTTCCACTTCATCTCTTAAAGAAATGAAGTTGAATTTGTCATTCTTGAAGTGTTAGCATATCATGTGATAGAATGATGAGTCATTCCATCTATCTCAAAGAAAAGGTTAGAAAAAGTTATCAAATACATAAGTCCATGTATGGTGAGGTTAATCAGATATGATTCCAAAAATGTACTTATACTTCATCTATCATACCGCTTAATAAAATAAAACTAGTTTCTACTAACCAGGGACTTCCTATAGGCCAGTGGTATGCGATAAAGGCCAGTCACACATCAGTTGTGGGTTTGATTCCCACAACCTTGTCCAACTCGACCGGTTGTCGCCCATCCTGCAGGTTGTCCTTTTTCTAAAATTACATCACTATGACATTCCATCGATAATATGGAAAACAGTTCTAGCCTTAAACAATACTAACTTATGTCCAACATAATCCATTTCAAATCTTTAGGCTTATCCAAAATACTTCTTTTCAAGCTTATAGTATAAAGAAAACAATCACTAGAAATGTTATCTACCGAGCATATGAATACCATCATTTATCCCCGACATATCTTGTTGATCACAATCCAATCATGTGAATACCTTAATCATGTATTCTCTTGAAAAAATGAATACCCATTTAACCTTAGTCAAAACATGAATGCTATCAAAAGTTAACTCTTTCCACATACCAAAATCCCAAAATTTCTATATACTCAAACCATGATATCACTTTGTCCTTATTTTAGTCATGAGCTCATGATTACTATCATATTATTTTCTCCTTGTCCCTTCATTATGCGCATTTCATCTGAATTCCAAAAATATATGAATAACCTTTCATGGTTACTGGTACCATTCATCATACACTTTCAAAACATAATGAAAGACAACAGTGTAACAATCCTTAGATGTATCTTTATTCAATAGTACCATGAGATTACTTATACAATATTACTCTCGATAAACATGTAATCATTCCACTGCCTTCTTAAACCATTGACTGAGATTCAACAATTCTTTCATCTCACATATCATATATAGTCTCTTCATCATCATCCACATAAATACTACCCATATGACCATGCTGATTCTCTTTATGAGATTTTCCCTTAGGGCATTGGTTTGCATAATGCCCGTACATTCCACATTTAAAACACTTAACCGTTGTTGATTTCTTAGCAATAACATTATCCTTGACCATGGTGTTAACTGAACCTTTTCCTTTACAATTAATAGCTTTGTGTCCTTCTTTAAAACACCCAAAGCATCTTCCAGTTCCTTTGAATCATTCTCCTTGATGCCTCTTCCCACATGACTTACATGAGGGAAATTGAACTTTCTTTCCTCTATGATCATCATGCAACTCCATTTGTCTCTTATTAGCTGGGTCAGGAAACTTACCAAAGCTGAGATTATTGATCATATTATGAGATTACTGATTAGGCATAATAATGATGTTTCGCCTTCCAAATCCCATTTCATTTGCTTTAACATGAAGAATATCATTCCATTGTCCATCATATTCTCTATTATCGTGAATCTTCCTGTTTCCATCCATTTTCTAAAACCCAAAAAGAATAGTGTGAGAGGCAAAAATCATGATAGGTAAAACAACATAATAAAGGGGGAGTAACTTCAATATCTACCATCTTAGGTTTAATTCTAAGATCGTTACCGTAATTCTAGTACTATAACCTATACATATACTTAACCTTATGGAAATCCCTAGACATACCTTAGAAATATATCTAGGGATCTCACTAAAGTTTTCACATCCTAGTTTCCAGAGGTTAAATAAACCATTCCTCTAATACCAACTGTAGAGACACAAAGCTCGATGTTCATGGACATTACATTAATTTTGCAGAATACTTAATACATAACAAAAATAAACACACAAGGAATGTAATAGTTTAGTGTCTTTGGAAACTCGGAATGTAATCCTTTAAACGTGGTGAAAGATCTTCAACATCTCCCATAAAGATCTCCCCCTTTTAGTTTTCTTACCTAAAAACTTTCTTTAAATCCTGGAGAAAAGAAAACATATAAAGGGTGAGCTCAAATTCTCAGTAAGGGTAAACATAGAGAACATAAAACAATCCATAAACATTTGAATGCAAAAACTGGAACATAAAATCTAAACATCAAAATCATGGGCAATGACATAAATCTTGGAATTACATAAGACATAAATCATAAAGGAACATTAATTATGATAAACTAGAATGAGAATAAGACATGTAATTGTGGAATCCATTAAACACATGTAATGATTTCCATAGTATCCAAGACATTGCTGCCAAGACCATCTTAGTGGACAAAGTCCCTTACTGAACCAGGTTTACTTGTTGTTCTAGCCCTGTATTACTGAACCAGATTTACTTTCCGTTTCAGCCATGTCTATCTCATGAGATATAAATATTTACCCAATTAATTAGAGGGAGATATATGCCCCACCCATCTCATATTGAAATCATTCTTACTTTTTCCACAAAACAATCATACATCATTCATTATAACCCAAAGAATAAAACGAGTTTCATAAAAATCATCCCATCATAACATAATCCATATATAAAAAATGGATATCATTTCATCATAAAAGAAGTGAAACCATGTAAAACATAGAGGCAATATATTTGAAACATACACATATGAAATAATGTCATCTCAGATGGAAAATGTTTTTGATAAAACATTTGAAATAAATTCTTGAGGAAAATATCCTTTCTTATTCAAAATCATTTTCTTTTCAAAAAATGCCATGCAATTTTAAAAGAAAATGATTTTGTTGAAAATAATCATGAAATATTATAGAGTATGATTCTTGAAAATAAGGTGTTATAAAACCGTAAAAATCCGTTCATGATGTATAAGTTAAAAAAACATTCTTCTTGTACTTTTGCTGGAATAGTCAAAAAGAACCTCGTACGAAAAATGACAAAAGATTCCTTTCATATATTTTACTAAAAAATCACCGAAGGGTAAAATTGGATTTAATAAATTGTAGGAGGATAGAAATAATATTACATATTGAGGAAAAAAGGATGTGGATGATAAAATACACCCCAGTAAATACCAAAGTATAAACAATCTTGGATAAAAATGAGATTGTGATATTTTCCCTTACCTTAGGTCCGATATGCTTCGTACGTATCCGAAACTCCTGTATAATGATTTAAATAATGTCATTGACTTATTAAAGAATAATATTCAATGTTATGATATCATATATGGTTCACTTATAACTTTATATTACCCGTTCTTTGGTAAATCCCATGTTAAAGCAACGTTTTGGGTAAAATCATCTTATTTATCGTACGTGTTTGGACTTGTTGTTTTTGATGTTATTATTACTTATATCATGATTTAATTACTTTCAGAATGTAAAAAATGATTTATATATTATATATATATTCATTATATATATCCAGAATATGCATGTATTTATAATAGTACATAACATATTGAGGTAAGAAATGAAATGCAACGTTAATGGAGACGGTAAGCCGTACGTACACATGAACGCTACTTCCATTTATATTTCTTATTTTAATGGAATTAAAACATAATGATACATAGGTATATTATAATTACAGTATAATATCATATATAATATCATTAACCACATCCTTTATACATCCCATATAAGGCATTAACGAATCACATCACTTTGAGGGGGCGGTAGTCCGCACTTCCTCAAATGAGATTATCGCATTTACCCACTTTGGAAACCATAAAGGCTTGATATAATTGGGAAGTAAAGAAGAATTAGGAAATCATAAACATAATATATATCATATATAAATACAGTTCCATCATAATGGCCACCATGAGAGGCGGTAGGAGAAAATCGAACAATCATCGTTTCGTGAGGCGTTAGTTTTCCATCCACAGAAACATTATGATCTTCATCCATTAGATGGAGGTGTGTGTAAGTGTAGTTATAATCCTTCTCATAACAATATCATAGTATTTTGAGGATACTGGTGTTGTTACAAAATAAAGTTTTAAAAAGAGTTTAGGGGTTGGAGAAGTAGAATAAAAGAAAAGAACTTAAGAGAAACTATTATCTTTAATTTGGGTAACTTCCTTTGGTTTGAACCAAAATGACTTATTGGAGTGTCTTATGCCTAATGTAATTCTTCTAGGGGGAGGAGAGGGATGTAGGGAGCTTATTTGGGCCGAGTTTGGACGATCCAAAAGGCTTGAGAGGTGTGGGAAATTGCATAGAAGTGGTCTCCTTTTATAAGGGAGAGGAGGGGCTCTTTAGGAAAGTGTGAAAACATTATTTTATTATAAACTTATCTTCGGTTTCAAGAGGTAAAAAACACATTAATGTAGAAGATAAGATGACTCATATTCGAAATAAAATCATCCAATAAGAATTGGACAGGTTTTGGATAATATTTTAATCATTATAATCTTATTTATTTAAATCATTTATTAATGAGGTAAATACTGCATCATTATTGTGTCATAAATAATTTAATTTATTTGATGTGTAAAAATTATAAACAAAATACAAAAATGTAGGAAATCTTTTTATATTTAAAATGAATATTTATAGTTGAAATGATAATTTATATAGACCTTATATAAATATTAATTACTAAAGGATTTTTGTTAATGCCAATTTTGTCTTTACATTAAATTAATTAATCTAATGTGTCATTGTCTTTCATAAGTGGCTCCATGAGGTCCCAAAATCGACCCAAGGATGCCAATGGTCAGAAATTACTCATCCAATAAGTTTTGGACAAGTGTTAAGGTAATTTTAAATTATTATAATATTCTTTTAACCTTGAATTACCCTATTTACTTTTAACCGTGGTAAATAAAAGCAAAAAGTTACTATTCACCAAAAATTATTTTTATCCAATTGAACCGCATTTTACACCTTGATATTAACCATGTCTCTCGGATTTCCTAAATTCAACTCACATAAGCGGTAAAATTATGTTTCATGAACAATTACAAAAGCTCCTAGGAGGTGGGTTAAAGACGGTGAAAAGTTCAATATAATTTTTATAAATCTAAAAATATTATAAAATGACTGCAATGAATTTAATTGAAATTTTATAAGTATTATGTATCTATTTTTACCTAAAATAATTGTAAATCAAATAAATGATTATTTAAATAAAAAGTCGGTTTTAACCAATAACTCAGTGTTTTCACTATTCATCAAAAATTGAAGTTTTTCAGAAAAATACAGAAAATTCAGCCTAAGCTATATTTGATATTTCGAATTCAAAAATGATGTCTATTTTTCCAAATTCAAAACATAGAATTGGAATTAATTAATTTTAAAAGTAATTCCCGTTATCAAAACAAATAGTGTGTTTTTAAGAAATAATAACTATCAAAAGATTGATACTAGTTTATGTCCAATTTCAAAGTGAAATTAATTCCAATGACCAACATTGGATTAAATGGTAAAAATATATTATAATTACACTTTAAAACCAATTAAAAAGATAATCTATCCATATAAATTATTGCGATGAAAAAAGTTGTTTTTAATTAAAATATAGCTTGTTTTTACTATTCATTTAAATATGAAAGTTATCAGAATAATATGAAAAATTTATCCAAAGTAAATTTTTATATCATGATTCCCAAGAATAATTTTATTTTGTCAAATTTAACATATAGACATGTCAAAAACTAGATTTAAAGTGGGTGCGCCATCAAAAGGCGACAAAACTACATTTTTTGAAAAATACATATTTTACTTGAAAAATGGATTTTGTTCTCATACAATGTTATAGAAAATGTGTAAGATGAATACTAATGTTATAAAATTAAAAATGTAGTTGATACTATTCATAATGGCTAGTTCATTATAATATTATAACCATATATCATTGTTTAGTGAAACCTGGTATTGCGTACAACACACGCTATCGAGGAAGGCCGCGATTGCGTGTAATGTAAGCCAAGTTAGGGTTGCGTGTTGTGCAAGACTCATTTGTTGTTGCGTATAAAAAAATAAAACCATATTTCATTTATAAATTGAATATATATATATATATATACACTCAATGTTGCGTAGAATAACGTGTCACGACCCGTCCTCGGGGCTCGTGCCGTGACTACCCCAAGCCCGCCTTCCATAGGCCAGGGGCTGGCGACTAGCACCAAGGCGTAAATCCCAGAAAAAGGGAAGGAATTGCCTTTGAAAAGAAAACAAGCACCACAGAGTAAGCAAGCGGAAAAGTAAACACTAAGTAAAAACTGTAACAAGCTGTGCTGAGAGTAAAAGGGGCCGGAAATACAAGCCCAACTGTAAAGTACAACTGAAGGGAAAAAACAGCAACTGAAAGGAAAAGCCGCAGCGTTGAGCCGTCCTCTGGAAGTCCCATTTGAAGGGTGGGTACAGATAGCCTCCACAGCTCCTCGGTCCAGCCGTCCTCTCCGAGTGTGTCCCGCCCAGTGGTCCACCTCCAGGTACCGTCCAGCTCCGCAAGCCTCCACCACGATCAGCGCTGCCCGTCGTCTGCAACCAACACCACGAAGTGCGGGCATAGCCCGTGCAGGGGTGAGTATAAGCTACTCAGTAGGGACCCTGAGACCCCTGAAGGTCTCCCGAAATCCACAAAGGATAAACCACAAAGGGAAGATACAATCACGAAGTAACAACCAACACTGCTTAGGTATATGCCCATACATATACCTAAGTCATCAATTCCCGTTCGACTCCAACGTCCGAGCCCAAGCACAACCCAGTCCACATAGGAAAGCAAAACCTATAACCACACAGGAGAGTAAATAGTAAATCCACATAGGATAGCTCAACACAATCCACAAAGGAGAGTAAACAGTAAATCCACACAGGATAGCTCAACACAATTCACAAAGGAGAGTAAACAGTAAATCTACACAGGATAGCTCAACACAATCCACAAAGGAGAGTAACACAAGATTCAGCTCACACAGGTATACTTCTTGTATGACGATAAAGATGATCACTGATCCATCTAAGTCGTCGGACCCACAAAGGATCGATAGGTAACTAACCCCCGCAATGACCCACACAGGATCGGGCCCACACGGGACCTGTAGGCGCTGGCTCACACAGAACCGCTGAGCGCTGACCCACACAGGATCAGACCCACACAGGATCGGACCCACACAGGACCTGTAACACTGATCCACGTAGGATCGCTGAGTGCTGTAGTCGTCGCAGTCCACTGAGGATCTCTGCACAGTCGTCGGCGCAGTCCACTGAGGATCTCTGCACAGTCGTCGCTGCAGTCCACTGAGGATCTATGCACAGTCGTCGCTGTCGAAGTAGCAGTCGCAGCCATCTCTAGGGTTCCCGCACACAGCAAGCTCATTTGGGAGGGTCCGTTCCACGAGCCGAGAGGCTGATACATCAACTATCACAAAGTCCAAAGTTGATGCATCCAAAAGTTCCGTATCGTCAACAGGAACTCAACGTCGCAGACGGCGCGTCAATCGGACGCCCGGTCTGAGAGTTATTGGCTTTTTCGTCTCAGGGGCCCGGTTGGTTTTTAAGGAAAAACCAACCCGACCGTACTCCACCTATGTCCAAACCTCGGGTGGAGTATTCTAAAAGATCCTTCTCACAAATAGGAAAACATCAAAGCCGACGACACGTCAATTGAACGTCCTTAGCTCAAGATATGAGCGTTTCTGCTCCGAGGGCCCGGTTGGTTTCATGTACGAACCAACCCGTCCGAACCCAAAGTATTCCGAAACCTTGAGTACGATATACCGAAACGACCGTCGCGATCCAAGGATCGCGTTGCCACTGACGGCATGTCGTTTAGAGGCCCGTACCTCATGTTACGGCCATTTGACCGATAATGGTCCGAAGACGGGGGGTCCGGGCCCGGGCCGACCCGGCCGGACCCGGTCTGGCCCGACCAGGGCGCGGCCCGACTGGTCAGACCGGCTGGGCTCGGCCAGCCCGGCCCGGCTCGGCCGAGCGGCCGAGCGACGCGGGGGGGAGCCGCCGTCCCCGCGTGACAACCCCCGCGGCACCCGCGAGGTGTCGCCCTGGACAGCCGGACGCGGCTTCAGCCGCGTCCCGCGCGCGCCGGACTTGCGCGGCCGTGGGTCAGCGGGCGCCGCCGCCTCCGGCCACCGGAGTTGCTCCGGTGGTCCGATTTTGTTCCCGTCTGCACCGCTGCTCCTCCCGAGACACGTTCTTCCCTGCGGAACCATCAAACTTCCGTTGCAGCACGTTTCGTCATCGCCCATCAATCTGCACAACAACGAAGAACGGCAGAGGGTTGTCAGACCGTGTTCGTTTGGCCCGCACCCTCCGCGTTAGAGATAAACAACGGGAGAAATATATTCAACACATGAATCAACAATTTTAATGGATTAAAATTGTTCTTATTGTCCAGTTCTTCACTTTTAAAAGAAACGATCACGTGAAAAAGGAATTATTCACAACAACCCCTCCCTCGTAGTCGTCGTCGTACGCACGTTCTTTGCGGATTTTTTCATCGCGGAAGGAGGGGATCGTCACGTCGTCGCGGAAGGGCATCGCGTCGTTGCGGAATCCGGCATTGAGTCAGCGAACTCAACGGACCAAGAAACAACAGATTTAATTTAATTATATAAAATTAAATCCGTGTTTTGTTAAAAAAGACACAAGGGAGATTTAAGAGAAACCCGAAGTCTCTTACCTCAAACAGCTGATCGAAGATTCGTTGCGGAGGAAGATACGTCACAGAAGAACGTTGCAGGAAGGGAACGTCGGCGTCGCGGAACACGGCGTCGCGTCGTCGATTTCCGCAGGTTCGGCGTTCTTCGTCGGAGGTCGGCGTGCTTCGCATTCTTCGCGAAGGAGGATGAAGGCTCAAGGATTATGTCAAGCCTCTCAACGTGTAATCTTCCAAATGATGTGTTGGTATTATTTTATTATTTCTCTAACAAACGAAAAAGAGGTAAGTAACGACCCATTAATTCGTAGAATTAATTCAACGAAAGAAACAACCCATTTAATTCATGAAGAAAACCGCCCAATTAAATGTTGCGTTAAGAATTTAAGAAAACGCGTCAGTTGACTTTCATAATGACTGGTTTTCACGGGTGCGTTACTTAGTGGAAAAAAACGGCAGGGCTTGTGCGGGCCCCACCTCACAAATATCCTACCAAGAGGGTAGGATATTTCTGGATAGTACCCTATCCGTTTCAACTCAGTTTAAGCCGCTTTTAAGTGGCTTCAAGTGGCTTCCAAGTGGCTTAAGTGAAATAAAATAAAGTTGTCATAAAATTATTTTATTTCTTAACTTTAAGCCCGAAAAATTAAAAACCACACCCGAGCAAACGCAACTCCGGAAGAGGTGTTTCTAAGCAAATAACGGTGCTGCGATTTCATCGGTTCTCTCAGAATTTGATTCCGGGCACCGGTTTAAAAGTTAGAAAAACCCGCTCGTCCGTTCACTGAACGTACTCGAGCCAATCTTCGGAAAATGATTCCGGGCACACCGGGCCTCGGAATCAGGTGCCGTCAGAAACTGCACTCTTGTAAAATTCCAAAGAAAATTATGAAAAAAATTTCCTTGAAATTTACGGGTCTTTACATTACTCCCACCTCAGGGATTTACGTCCCCATAAAGATACATCATAAACTAGGGAAACAAATGTGGGTATTGAGAACGCATCTGAGCCTCCCGCTCCCATGTGCTCTCCTGGAGGTTCCCGTGCTGCCATTTGATGCACACAAGAGGAATCGATCGCCCACACATGACCCGCTCCTGTTGATCCTCGATCTCAACCGGGACCTCTGTAAAAGCCGCCCTATCATCCACGTCTAGCTCCCCATGGTCAATGATGTGCGTCGGGTCGTGCACGTATCTCCTCAGCTGAGATACGTGGAAGACGTCATGCACCCGGTGCAACTGAGGTGGCAGAGCCAGGTGATAAGCCACCTCACCAACCCTGCTGAGGACCTGGAAGGGTCCGATGAAGCGTGGAGACAACATGCCGCCTCGGCCAAATCTCCGGAAACCACGTCGAGGTGGGACACACAAGAAGAAGTGGTCGAAATCCTCGAACTCTAGTGTCCTCCGCCTCCTGTCAGCATATGACTTTTTCCGGCTCTGAGCTATCCTCATCCGCTCCTGGATGGCCTGGTCCTTCTCTGTCGTGGCCCGGACCATCTCTGGTCCCACAAGTGCTGACTCGCTAGGGTCTGTCCAGCACAAAGGAGATCTGCAAGGCATGCCGTACAACGCCTCGTATGGTGCCATCCCGATGGTAGAGTGGTAGTTGTTGTTGTACGCGAACTCCACAAAGGGTAGGTGGTCCTTCCAGCTGCGACCAAATTCGAGGACACATGCGCGGAGCATGTCCTCGAGAGTCTGAATGGTCCTCTCCGTCTGACCATCCGTCTGTGGGTGAAAGGCGGTTCTCAGACGTAGCCGCATCCCGAACGCCTCCTGCAACCCCTTCCAAAGCCGGGAAGTAAAGCAAGCGTCCTGATCAGAGACGATAGTCGATGGCACACCGTTAAGCCGTACAATATCCTGAACGTAGAGACGCCCCAAGCTCTCCACTAAGCCCTGCTCTCGGATGGGTAAGAAGTGTGCCGACTTGGTGAGTCGGTCAACAATCACCCAAATGGAGTCGTGACCTCTGGAAGTGCGTGGAAGTCCAGTCACGAAGTCCATAGATATCCCATCCCACTTCCACTCCGGGACCTCCAAGGGCTGTACCAAGCCTGCTGGTACCTGATGCTCTGCCTTCACCTGCTGGCAGGTGAGGCACCGTGAAATGAACTCTGCCACAACCTTCTTCATGCCCGGCCACCAGTGCTTTCGTTTGAGATCCTGGTACATCTTCACCACTCCAGGATGTACCGCCAAAGGAGAAGTGTGAAACTCTCTCAGCACCTCCTCTCGTAAAGAGACTGGTACCATGGTACATCCTTTTAAAAGGATGTCATGCTCTGCTCCAAGGGAGAAACCATCAGGTGCCTGTCTCGAGGATATCTGTGCACGCCGTGTCTCACAGTCAGCATCCCCACGCTGTGCCTCTCTGAACCGCTATAGAAGTGGAGGAGAGATAGTGAGAGACTAAAGGAAGGCTGCTCCGTCTCTATCCAAGAGGATATCTGCAAAGCGGCTAGCTGCTCTGTCGCCTCCTCAAGTAGCTGGATGCCCGTCCTCCTGCAAAGGGAATCAGCTACCACGTTCCCCTTCCTAGGAGTATATAATATCTCAAAGTCATAGTCCTGGAGGAACTCGATCCATCACCGCTGTCTTAGGTTTAGGTCCTTCTGAGAGAAGATGTACCTGAGAATCTGGTGGTCAGAAAAGACTATAAAGCGCTCGCCCATCAGATAGTGCCGCCATGTCTTTAGAGCGAAGACCACTGCTGCTAACTCCAGGTCATGGGTAGCATAGTTCTGCTCATGCGGCCTCAACTGACGTGATCCGTAGGCAACCACAGCCCGCTCCTGCATCAGGACACATTTGAGTCCGGTCCCTGATGCATCGCAGTAGACTACGTATCCAACTCCCTCCTCAGGCAACCTCAAGATAGGTGCGCTGGTCAATCTCTGTCTCACCTCCTGGAAGCTTTGCTGACATTTTTCTGACCACACGAAGGGTTTCCCCTTGTTCGCCAACGCTGAGAGTGGCGCCTCAACTCTAGATAAGTCCAGCACGAATCTCCGATAGTATCCAGCTAGACCTAAGAAACTCCGCACCTCCGTCACGCTCTTGGGTGACTTCCAAGCTAGCACTGCCTCGATCTTCGTGGGATCTACTAAAACTCCCGCCTCAGAAATGACGTTCCCCAAGAAGTGGACCTCACGTAACCAGAACTGGCACTTCGAGAGCTTTCCATAAAGCTGTTGCTCTCGCAGTGTGTCCAGTACAACCCGTAAGTGGTAGGCGTGCTCCTCCTCCGTCGTCGAGTACACCAAAATGTCGTCGATGAAGACCACGACAAATCGTTCGAGGTATGGTTAGAAGATCCTGTTCATGAAACTCATGAACACTGATGTAGAATTGGTTATGCAGAAAGGAATAACCAAGAACTCATAGTGGCCATACCGACACCGGAAGGCCGTCTTCTGCACGTCCTCATCTCGAACTCTCAGCTGATGATAGCCTGACCTGAGGTCTATCTTCGAGAACCACCGTACTCCCTTGAGCTGGTCGAAGAGATCATCAATACTGGGTAGCGGATACTTGTTCCTCACTGTCACATGGTTCAGGCGACGATAATCGACACACAGTCGCAATCTCCCGTCCGCCTTCTTGGCGAACAATATCGGGGAAGCCCAGGGTGAAACACTGGGTCGGATGAACCCCTTGCCCTGCAAGTCCTCCAACTATAACCGCAGCTCTCGAAGCTCATCGGGGGCTATCCGATATGCTGGAGTGGATATCGGGGCTATCCTGGGGTATAGATCAATATAAAAGTCTACCTCTCTACGAGGAGGTAGCCCTGGAACGTCATCGGGAAAGACGTCCGCATACTGATCCACCACTGCAGGAAAACTAGGACTCTGCACGTCAACTGCTCCAAGGATGAGGCTAGCCAACTAATGAGTGATGGGCTGCCCTCTCCTATGCGTGAGTCTATCCTGTGCTGCGAAGGCTCTCTTCTCGCCGGTGAAGGTGAACCTGCTCTTGTCGGTACGCACACATCGCACCTTGCGCCTAAAACAGTCAATATGAGCATGGACTGTAGATAACCAATCCATGCCCATGATGACGTCGTAAGGACTCGACGCTGCTACAAGAATATCCCAGCCGAAGCTCTCGCCTCCTAGAGTAAGCTCACACTGCCGGCACCAGTGCGTAATCGTCAAGTCTGCTGCCGTAGGAGTCTCTAGCCGTAAGGATCGAGCCAACGGCTCAGTCGGAATCTCTGAGCTCCGAACAAGGGCATCGACTATGAAAGAGTGACTCGCTCCTGTGTCTATAAGAACTGCTACAAGGGTGGAATAGACACAGATCGTACCTCGAATCATCTCTGGCGCGCCGTGGTCGTAGGCCTCTGCTGCCTGGAGCTGTGCCTGTCTCTGCCCACCAGCTTCCTGTGGTCGGGGTGGACCTTCTGGTGGTGGTGTTGGCAGAGCCTCAAATCGTCACCCACCACCTGCTGCTCGGCCAGCTCCTCTGCCTCGTCCGCCTCCTCCCTGCAGACTGCCACGGTCGACCCTCTGCCTCTGCCTGGGTGGCCCCTCCACCGTCTGCTGCTCCTCGGTACGACGGGTTGGGCAGTCACGAGCCATGTGGCCCTGCCCGCCGCACGCGTAGCACTGCCTGCCTCTCGGAAGACTGGCTCCGCGCTGTGTGCCCCGCACTACTGAGCCAGTGTCCCGAGGTCGTCTACGAGAGGGTCTGGTCTGCCTGGAACCCTGAGTCATCCGTCAGCTACCTGCTGCCGAAGACTCTGCCACCTGCCGCCCTAAGGTAGGTCTCGCTGTGGACTCAGCCAGAAAGCTCTCGATCAGAAGGGCTCGCTCTAGCACTCCTTCCTGGGTCGAGATGCTGAGGGAGATCAGCGATGCCCTGATCTCGTGTCTCAATCCCTGCTCGATGGTCCGAGCCCGGAAGAAGGGGCCCCGTACCATGTCGGCCGAGTAGTGAGAAAGATCAGTGAACCTCGCCGCGTACTGGGCGACCGTCAAGCTGCCCTGCCGCAGCTGAAGAAGCTCCAAAATGCGCACCGCACGGAGGGTGGCTGGGACGAACTCTGAGTGGAAGAGGCTCTCGAAGTCCGTCCAGAGAAGAGACGCCTCATCGTGTACCTGGAGCATCAAGCTCCACCATCATCCTACTGCTGCGTGTAGTAGGCTCGCCGTGAGGATCACCATGAGGTCTGCTGGTGTCCTCACTAGCCTGAAAACTCGAACGACCGCCTCCAGCCAGTCCTCGGCAGCCTGGGGGTCCGTCTCCCCACGAAACCTGGGTGGTCGATGGCGCTGGAACTCGTGCAGAGCTCCGAGGCCACGTGCATCGTCAGCGATCGGTGTTGGAAGCATCGGGGGCTCGGCGGGTAAAGGTACCGCCGGTGCCTATGCTGTCAACGGGCCCTGTACCGAGGCCTCGTCACTCGACGGGATGTCGTCGCGCTCTACTCTCGGAACCCTAGCTGGCTGCCGTTGTGGGGCCATCCTGAAAAGGAAACAAGTGCGCCATGGTCAGAACAGTATACCTGGTGAGATGACACAAGTAATCACAAAGAAAACTTGAAACACACATGCAATCAATGTTTTCATGCATTAAGTCAGAAATCAGAAGTCAGGGTCCTGGTGTACGGATACGTCGGTCGCCGCACCAACACTGGACTCCCTGGACTGATAACCACACTCAATATGCTAAACACTATTGCTTCACATAGAAGAAACATCATAGTCTGCGGTAGAACTGACCACCTCTGATACCAATTTGTCACGACCCGTCCTCGGGGCCCGTGCCGTGACTACCCCAAGCCCGCCTTCCATAGGCCAGGGGCTGGCGACTAGCACCAAGACGTAAATGTCACGACCCCCTCCCACAAAAGATTCCCTTCCTGAGCTGGCAATGGTGAAAGGGAGATAATGACCCCCGAGTCCCGCCTCCAGTAGGCCCCGGGTTGGCAACTATCACCAAGGGTATGAGTTTTCACAAATATGGGAGGCATTACCCTTTTTATTATTTTGGATCGGGAAATAGGACAAGTCAACCACCAAAAAGGGAAAAGAACAAGTGTATATAAATAAACCCAAACCAAGCCCAAATGCATGTTTAAACAATTTTTATAACAAGGTACAAGTACAAGGAAGCTCAAAAGTACAATGCCAAAGAAAACAAGAGAACAACAACTGCAACAACTCCAACTGCCCAACTAGTAGGGTCCCGAACGGCCCTGGTAGTCCTCCTGGAAACCTGAAAGTAAACGTAGGGTGAGCATACAAGTATACTCAGTAGGGAAACCTAAAGCTCTCGTGCACAAGTGGGGAGACACCCTAAGGTCCCGTGAGAAAACAGATGAACCAGAAACTAACAAGGAAAAACTATCCACCCAGCCTCACTGGTCACACTCACCAAGTAACACAAAAAAGTTTAGTATATATATAGAACAAAAGTATTGGGTACCCTACACCATTTCCCACTTAATTTTATGATGATCTTCCTAACGGAAAACGTCCTGACGCTACCACACTCTTCCCGCCCACACACACCTGGGCCAAACCACGCATCCCGCCCGTACACACCTGGGCCTCACAACCACGCATCTCACCCGCACACACCTGGGCCACAAACACTAACCCACCCGCAGACACCTGGGCCTCATCCCGAAGGTTCTTGGGAATGGTAAGCCTGCCCGTAGAGTCTTGGGCTAAAGGTCGCCTCAAGCCATCACAGCCTCCGAGACCTACCCGAAGAGTCTTGGGTGTAAGGTCACCTCAAGCCATCATAGCCTATGGAAGAAGGAGCAGGAAGGAGCTAGTAACTAAGGGGGAACACCCTCTCCCATAAAATGGGAGTGTTCGGCACTAGGTGCTTGACATGGGTGTGGTACGACAAAACACAAAGATACAATTATATATATACATATACCAAACACACAGCCCAACCTATGGCTTCTTAAAAAGAGGAACTGAGCATGTGCCTCGGCACTGCTACCACGAAGCATGCATCAAAAACCAAACAATCATCCCCCAACCCCATTTAGGTTTTCATGTTTCATGCAATGGTTTAACAATTATTACTACTGGGCAACTATCATCCAGAAAAAACCTTTCACAAACATATCCCTGCCATCCACAACCAAGGTTAGGTAAAACCAAAGCAACCACATGCCATTTCATTTACAAAAGATTATCACAACCATACAAAATTCCATCATTCATTTATTTCAAAGTTCCACACATAAAACCCTTTCCACACACAAAACATTTCCGCATTTGAAAACACCTTTTACTTCAAAACACTTTTCATAATCAAAACACTTTTCATAAATCAAAACACTTTTCATAAATAAAGGCATTTTCCACAACCAACCACTTCCCATTTCAACCCATCGTTTACGAAACATTTCACACCTCCACGTTTCCACCATCAACCATTCCAATAATATCACCACCCAAACGTCGCAGCCCCGCTGCTCACCCAAACCACAAGAGCCCACAAAACACCCCCAACACATGCCACGTAACGAAACCGACACCCACATATTCATTATTCCATTTTGGTTCAACCGGGGTGATCACACAAGGGTTCTAGATTTTCATTTAAAAAGTCAACTTTACGTGATTAACCAATTTCCACATTTCATGAAGTTTCCATCCATAAGAAAATACAGAAGGATAGGGCAACATTTAATTGCGTATGCAAAGGCCCCCAACGACTGTGATTTTCAGTAGGTAGAAGCACATTCAATTCACAAATATAATATCACAAGATATAAAAAGTATGGTAACAACAATCACTAACTTCCCAACCCCATTCTTTAACCAGTTATTATCTTTATTTAAAGGTTCAACCATTTCTCATGAAAACAAAAGGATACCCGCCACACATGATACACAAATTAGTGAGACAAAGGTGAGATCCCTACCTCAAAAGGTCCCGATCACGTCGCTTCCGATGACGTTCTTCGGTGTCCTCCGCCTTCGCCAAACCCGAAAAATGCCTCCTAGGATGGAAGCTGGAGAAGGAAGGCCGGAAGGAAAGGTGACAAGTCCGGGCTTAGAAGCTTCGTCTCATTGCTACGATCCTGTGGCCGCTGACGGATCATAATTCGGAGCTCGGACAAAGAAGTTAGAGGAGGAATACTTCTCGATCGTCCAAGAGCGTCGTCGTGCGAAGAAGAAACGATTGGTCTGGAAATAATCCGCGACCCTTTCTTATATAGGCAACGAATAGGTAAAATAGTATGCAGCATGTATTGATGAATACATGGTGTGACCGCACACCCGTAACGCGTTTTGACTGGTCAACACACCACACGTCACGCGGTTTCCACGCGTTTTAATAATAAGACGTTAATTTTATTAATATGTGTGTTTCGTTGACCCGAGACATAACTCATAAAAAGGTATCCATCACTGGTCTTAAAATGACCGTCTTAATTACAGGATTACACTGCCGCTGACAGTTCGTCATTCCGACACCATATGAAGAAGTTACGGTCAAATTTAGATTATATAACCCAAAACAAAAACATTATTATTATATTATTTAATTTAATTTAACACTTATTTTCTTTCCACCTCAAATAAGAACCCACGCTCAACATGTCTTAAAGTGAAGCGCATAAGCCCCCATGATTGACTCCACTTTTATATTATCATTATTATCATTTAATCATTATTATATTTTAAAATTTCTCTCTCCAATCACAATTATATTTATGCCCCTTTATTTCCCCTCACACCCAGCACATCATAAGATTTCAATTTTTTTCATTTCACCTTATTTCCAAAATTATTATCATAATAATAACTAATACTACACCAAAAGTGGCGCCTCCCTTCCTAATTCCATGCCCAACATGACCCAACCTTCATTCCTTTATGGTTTTTATTATTTTCTTTATTATTCCATCACTTTGTAATCTCTCTCCAATCTCACTTCAATACCATTATTAATAAAATTAATATTAATAATACCCATCATTAATGTTCAAATTTAGTCCCATTAAATTATATTACCATAATTATTCTTATATTAAACTAAAACCATTCCATGTGACTCAAAACCATTTCATTTAATTGAATTAAATGACAAAACGAAATTAATATAACTTACATATTCAACCCCTTTTTAATACATTTAATTTCATTAATCTCTCGCACATAGTTTTACGTCATCATTGTTATTACTATTTTTCAATAATAATAATAACAATTCATTATTTCATTTTATTAACTCATCGCCGTTATTATTTTTAATAACAATAATATTTATGCTCATTGCATTGACTACATTAAACCACCGCGTTGGATATCTGAATCCAACCATGCCACATCAATGTCACGTAACATACGTCAATTTAATTATTCAATTATATTTCTTTTATTTCACATTGATTAAACTAAAACCATTTTAATTTAATTAACACCAAATATTTTCAAGCCATCATAATAATAACAACACTTACGCTACACATCTTTATTTATTTACTTGCAATAAATATCATAACTCATTTTATTAATTTCTCATTAATATTATGAATAATATTAATAACACAACACCTATTATTATTATTCTAATTTAATTCCAACAATTTCACAATTAATATTAAACTAAACTCCTTATTTTTTTAAATTCTTATTTAGAATTAAAACCCCTTTTAATTTAATTAATCACGCACTTTATATCACCATCTTTATTATTTAATATAATAAACTGACAAAATATCTTTTAATTTTTTTTTAAAAATCTTCTTCGTTTTTATCATTAATAATTATCATTGTTACGCGCGCCGTGTTGACCACATCGATTTCAATGAAGGAATGGACCGGAGGGGTCTGGTCCATTACAGTAAATCCCGGAAAAAGGGAAGGCATTGCCTTTGAAAAGTAAACAAGCACCACAGAGTAAGCAAGCGGAAAAGTAAACACTAAGTAAAAACTATAACAAGCTGTGCTGAAAGTAAAAGGGGCCGGAAATACAAGCCCAACTGTAAAGTACAACTAAAGGGGAAAACAGCAACTGAAAGGAAAAGCCGCAGCGTCGATCCGTCCTCTGGAAGTCCCACCTGAAGGGTGGGTACAGATAGCCTCCACAGCTCCTCGGTCCAGCCGTCCACTCCGAGTGTGTCCTGCCTAGTGGTCCACCTCCAGGTACCATCCAGCTCCACAAGCCTCCACCACGATCAGCGCAGCCCGTCGTCTGCAACCAACACCACGAAGTGCGGGAATAACCCGTGTAGGGGTGAGTATAAGTTACTCAGTAGGGACCCCGAGGCCCCCGAAGGTCTCCCGAAATCCACAAAGGATAAACCACAAAGGGAAGATACAATCACGAAGTAACAACCGACATTTCTTAGGTATATGCCCATACATATACCTAAGTCATCAATTCCCGTTCGACTCCAACGTCCGAGCCCAAGCACAACCCAATCCATACAGGAAAGCAAAACGTATACCCACACAGGAGAGTAAATAGTAAATCCACACAGGATAGCTCAACACAATCCACAAAGGAGAGTAAACAGTAAATCCACACAGGATAGCTCAACACAATCCACAAAGGAGATTAAACAGTAAATCCAGATAGGATAGCTCAACACAATCCACAAAGGAGAGTAACACAAGATTCACCTCACACAGGTATACTTCTTGTATGACGATAAAGATGATCACTGATCCATCTAAGTCGTCGGAACCACAAAGGATCGATAGGTAACTAACCCCCGCAATGACCCACACAGGATCGGGCCCACGTGGACCTGTAGGCGCTGGCTCACACAGAACCGCTGAGCGCTGACCCACACAGGATCAGACCCACACAGAATCGGGCCCACACAAGACTTGTAGCACTGATCCACGTAGGATCGCTGAGTGCTGTAGTTGTCGCATTCCACTGAGGATCTCAGCACAGTCATCGGCGCAGTCCACTGATGATCTCTGCACAGTCGTCGCTGCAGTCCACTGAGGATCTCTGCACAGTCGTCACTGTCGAAGTAGCAGTCGCAGCCAGCTCTAGGGTTCCCGCACACAGCAAGCTCGTTCGGGAGGGTCCGCTCCACGAGCCGAGAGGCTGATACATCAACTGTCACAAAGTCCAAAGTTGATGTATCCAAAAGTTTCGTATCGTCAACAGGAACTCAACGTCGCAGACGGCGCGTCAATCAGACGCCCGGTCTGAGAGTTATTGGTTTTTTCGTCCAAGGGGCCCGGTTGGTTTTTAAGGCAAAACCAACCCGAATGTACTCCACCTACATCCAAACCTCGGGCGGAGTATGCCAAAAGATCCGTCTCACAAAGAGGAAAACATCAAAGCCGACGACACGTCAATCGGACGTACGTAGCACAAGATATGAGCGTTTCCGCTCCGAGGGCCCGGTTAGTTTCGTGTACGAACCAACCCGGCCGAACCCAAAGTATTCCGAAACCTTGAGTGCGATATACCGAAACGACCGTCTCAATCCAAGGATCGAGTTGCCGCTGACGACGCGTCGTTCGGAGGCCCGTATCTCAAGTTAAAGGCATTTGACCGAAAATGGTCCGAAGACGGGGGGGTCCGGGCCCGGGCCGACCCGGCCCGACGCCCCCTGGGTCGGCCGAACCGGTTCGAACCGACCCGGTCCGACCTGGCCGGCCGGACCGGTCGGACCGGCCGGGCTCGGCCGAGCCACCGCGGGACTGGGGGGGGGGGGGCGCCTCCCCCTCGTGACACCCCCGCGGCACCCACGGGGTGTCGCCCTAGACGACCCGAGCGACGCGGGGGGGAGCCGCCGCCCCCGCGTGACAACCCTGCGGCACCCGTGGGGTGTCGCCCTGGATAGCCGGACGCGGCTTCAGCCGCGTCCCACGCGCGTCGGACCCGTGCGGCCGCGGGTCAGCGGGCGCCGCCGCCTCCGGCCGAAGCCGCGGCGGTGCTTCCGGCGGCACGCCGGGGCGCCACCGCCAGCTTCCGCGGGCCACCGGAGTCGCTCCGGTGGTCCGATTTCGTTCCCGTCTGCGCCGTTGCTCCTCCCGGGACTCGTTCTTCACTGCATAACCATCAAACTTCCATTGCGGCACGTTCCGTCATCGCCCGTCAATCCGCACAACAATGAAGAACGACGGAGGGTTGTCGGGCCGTGTTCGTTTGGCCCGCACCCTCTGCATTAGAGATAAACAACGGGAGAAATATATTCAACACCTGAATCAACAATTTTAATGGATTAAAATTGTTCTTATTGTCTGGTTCTTCACTTTTAAAAGAAACGATCACGGGAAAAAGGAATTATTTACAACCACCCCTACCTCGTAGTCGTCATCGTACGCACGTTCTTCGCGGATTTGTTCGTCACAGAAGGAGGGGATCGTCGCGTCGTCGCGGAAGGGCGTCGCGTCGTTGCGGAATCCGATGTTGAGTCGGTGAACTCAACGGACCAAGAAAGAACAGATTTAATTTAATTATATAAAATTAAATCCATGTTTTGTTAAAAAAGACACAAGGGAGATTTAAGAGAAACCTGAAGTCTCTTACCTCAAACAGCTGATCGAAGATTCGTTGCGGAGGAAGAGACGTCGCAGAAGAACGTTGCAGGAAGGGAACTTCGGCGTCGTGGAACACGACGTCGCATCGTCGATTTCCACAGATTCGGCGTTCTTCGTCGGAGGTCGGCATTCTATGCGTTCTTCGCGTTCTTCGTGAAGGAGGATGAAGGCTCAAGGATTCTGTCAAGCCTCTCAACGTGTAATCTTCCAAATGACGTGTTGGTCTTATTTTATTATTTCGCCAACAAACAAAAAAGAGGTAAGTAACGACCCATTAATTCGTAGAATAAATTCAACGAAAGAAACATCCCATTTAATTCACGAAGAAAACCGCCCAATTAAATGGTGCGTTAAGAATTTAAGAAAACGCGTCAGTTGACTTTCATAATGACGGGTTTTCGCGGGTGCATTACTTAGCCGAAAGAAACGGCGGGGCTCATGCGGGCCCCACCTCACAAATATCCTACCAAGAGGGTAGGATATTTCTGGATAGTACCCTATCCGTTTCAACTCAGTTTAAGCCACTTTTAAGTGGCTTCAAGTGGCTTCCAAGTGGCTTAAGTGAAATAAAATAAAGTTGTCGTAAAATTATTTTATTTCTTAACTTTAAGTCCGAAAATTAAAAACCACACCCGAGCAAACGCAACTCTGGAAGAGGCGTTTCTAAGCAAATACTGGCGCTGCAATTTCATCGGTGCCCTCAGAATTCGATTCCGGGCACCGGTTCAAAAGTTAGAAAAACCCGCTCGTCCGTTCACTGAATGTACCCGAGCCAAACTTCGGAAAATGATTCCGGGCACACCGGGCCTCGGAATCAGGTGCCGTCAGAAACTGCGCTCTTGTAAAATTCCAAAGAAAATTAAGAAAAACATTTCCTTGAAATTTACGGGTCTTTACATAACTACTATCAAATGAACTTGAAATTGTGTGTAACACGATCCAAGAATAGTGTTGCGTATACTGCAAGCTAATACGGTGTTACGTATAGCGCAAGGTAATCTTTGTGTAGCGTACAACACAAGACATCAATGAAATTAAATGAATATTTTCCATAGAATCTCGGGGTGTTACATGGTTCGTCTCTTGAATAACACCGATATAGTGGGAACCAAGTAGTCTAAAAGGCCATGAAACTTGGTTGATGATACCATATGAAACAATTTCCAATATTTTAGGTGTTATAATAAGAATAATATTAAGATTGGGGACACTTGTGAGGGTGACTATGATTAACTAAGATGAGAGGACCTAATGTGTGCCCAATTGATAGATCGCCCCTGAGTGGGTGATGTGGGATAGTTATAAGTGTCACCATGTAGTCCATACAAGTCATGGGAGCCTAAGGGATTATGGATAGTGATGAAAGGAACGGTTTTTTCCCACACCATCCATTTTATTTTAAAGGTATTGGACATTGGGGTGTATGTGATAGGGTTGGGTTGTGATGGATATGGAGCGAGTGATACAGTTGGGATACCATGGGTTGGAGCTAGTTATATGGATGGTAGTCACCATGGATATGGGACTCGATGTTTCTAGATTATATGGATTTTGAGATTTGTGTTAGACCCTCCATGGAATTAGGTTTGGATCATTGGGGTTTCCTTGGATCACGATATTGATATATGGTTATGGCTACCACATACTTGGATCTGGATGAGCGTGCATCCAAGGTTGGATTCCTGGTCCATGATATTTTGGTTATGTTTTTTATGGGATGGATCTGGATGAATTTACCACCATGGTTATATTCCTAAATACAGTTATTACTATCACAAGATTGAGTTGGATGGATGAGCTACAGCTGGTCAGGACCACTGAACAATGGGATGTGATGGGGTTGTCATGGATCTAATGGATAGGATAGTACCACTGTGTGATGGGTCCACAATGTCATGAGGATTTTATGGGGATATAATGGATTTGAAAACTACTTGTTAATTTGTTGGAACATTTTTTGATACATTCTTAGATACACCTCTACACTGATAGAAGAAGGAATGGTGGATCATGTTCACGAACATGATGATTGAAAAGAATTTATTTATTTTTAGAAATTTTATTTTATTTCAACTAAGAATATAAAATGTATATATCAATGCATATTATGGTTACTATGGGATCTTTTTTGGTACACTTCTAAGTAATGTACTAACACCCTATTTGGGACTCTATTTCACTTGGGTTCCTGAGTAGCTCTCACATTGTTATTACATGCACATGTTGGGTTATGGAACAGAGTTTCCTGGTCAGGAAGTTTAATTATGATTGTATCAAGATAATTTTATAAGGTTCATCATGAAGTTTCCATAGATAACTTTTTCGTTATTTATTTTATTTTGTATATGTTCATGTGATCATCCTAGTTGGCTGATAGTTGTATGTATGATATTTATTTTTAGTCCCATATGAATTTCATTTATCATTTCATTTTTTTAAAATTTATTATTTCCGAATTAAGTTTATTATGATGGATAATGTTTAGTTATTTATTTTTTCATTGCACACTCTGATGCATGGGGTATAGTCTCACTATTTTACCACCTTATACACCTTCTACTGGTCAGTAGTTGTTGGAATATGATGTGGAATGCATGAGGTCTTACTATGTTTTAGTTTAGCAATTTTTTATAGAGTGATATGAGTTGGTATGTTAAAAAGTGATATTAGAGGATTTTTACATTTTTGTATTACTATTTCAAGATTTGGAATATTGGAGATATATGAATGTTCCAGAGCTTATTATGGATATGGGGATGGTGCATTGAAAACATCCAATCTAGTAGGAAGTCTAGGTTACCAAGGTTACTGGATTTATGTTTTCGGTTTTCATGGATGTATTTGATTTTCACTTCAAGTGATAGAGATTGGGTTTTTATTTTTTGATTAATGATGTATTGATTGTAATTATATCATTTAAAGGAGGAAAATGATTATATTTGACTCTAAGATTACAGAGGAAAGATGGATCTCATGCATCATATCAAGCATGTAGGGTTCACATATTGTGTAGGCCTAATAGTGTGTGATTTAAATAACGATCTTGGATTAGTTATTTATTTTTTTAAAAAATACATATACATTTTTCCCTAAATAATTACATGGGGAGAGTTCTAATCAACTAGGCAGACCTGTATATATAATATTATTCTAATATAAATTCATAGAGATCTACAGTCAGATATGTGATGGTGAAGATGATGAATCAATCCTCATGAACAGGAGGTGTAGTGCCCCTAGTGCATCTAGGTTGCTACATGGTGCCTATGTGTTGGGTTCCCTATGGGGTGTTTTTATTTAGGTTTAGTTATTTAAAATTAATGTAACATCCTATAATATATTTTTTAACATTTCTTGGAATGAAATTCTACTTAACCGAATTATGGGTGTTTGTTTCCCTTAGTAAGAGTCATATATGACAACAAAATTGGTAGTGACAAAGTTATCTTGTGATACAAGATCGACTAGAGAGTTGTCTCATAGGTGTATGACTGTGATGATCAATTCCATAGTTGTGGTGGTTTTCTTAACATGTTTGTTATGTGAGACCAGGAGACAGAAGTATGGATGATTCCTTCTGGACCACATTCTTATTCTATGCTTTACCTTAGTGATAGGTGGTTAGAAATAGTGATCCTGATTTGATATTTTTTGATAGGGATATGTGGGATACCTAGAGACCCTTAGTTTTTACATAGATCCTCATTATTTGGAACATAGTATTATTGGGGGATAATGTTAGAGAGGTTTTCCAGATTTTGTGATTCTTTAGTGATGGTAAGAATAAGATGTGCTTTGGGGTTTATGATCAGTGTACATGGGGTTCTACTGGGTTGTGATATATTAATGATGATTCCCTTGGTTTAGAGTTAGCTACTTAGGTTCTTAGGTATCAAGTGTGGTTTTTATGGCTGGACCAGTATTCTATCTGGTGCTATGTGTTTCAGTTCATTTAGTAGTGTGTTTTGAGAGTGGGTGATGTTCATGACTAGAATCACACAAGGTGGTGGCTAATCATTTAGATTTGGTAAAAAAACATTATTATTAAGATGGGAATTTGTGTTATTTAAATGATTCCATGATACAACGTTCTTGTGATGAATCATAGAATGAGTGAGGTTCCTTGTTTTGAAGAGGAGTTCCATGGGGAATCCTAGAATATTAAGAATGAAGTGAAATATGACTCAAAAGAGCATGGATTGGGTGTTGTAATCATCAATAAACATGATAAGGATATAATATTATGGTAATTAATAAGACACATAGGGGTGTGGTAACCAATATATTTAGATAAAATTAAAATATTTCACCTATGATGAGGGATATTCTGAAAGTGGGTTGGTGCAATGGGACCATCAACCTGATGGTGGACCTTGAAACACAATGTTTATAAGACATAGTTTTAGGGGATGGTAGTAGGTGATCATGGATTAGGGAGGAGTGGAAGATGGTGATTGTAAATGAGAAGTTTGTGTGTTGAAATGCATAATCCTAATATGAGAAGCAGGATTATGTCTACCAGTGTATGAACCTTAGGGGAGAACAGTTGTGTTATTTTTAATCCAACCATATGATGATTATTTTGTAATTATGATGATGATGGATAAATAAAATGGATCTTATTGCATAAGGTGGAATATGAATGAGTGTATGTTAGTTCTCATGGTGGGGAATGATGAAAAAAATTTGGATTTGATGGTTCAACTAGGGAATGCCACTGATATACAAGAATAGACTATGGTGGGCATGTGTGAATTATCCAAAGGTGTCTCACACTACGGTTAGGTGGTTAGTGATGTGATAGTGGTTAGATCCAAAAAATTTTTAGGAAGGTTGTATAATAGTGGGATGATTTTTTTTCTTGTATGTAATGGAATGTAGTCAATCATGGACAGCATCAGACACATTGTTTGGGGAATGATATTGTGGTTGGATGGTTGTTTGGAAATTTTGATGTAAAATAAAATGTGATTGGGCTTGAGAGAGGTCATTTTGAGTTTGGCGAGTTCATATCAGAATTGAGAACCAGAAGTATAATTC
Source organism: Viscum album (assembly GCA_963277665.1). NCBI lineage: Eukaryota > Viridiplantae > Streptophyta > Magnoliopsida > Santalales > Viscaceae > Viscum > Viscum album. Next base: position 825,789,301 of record OY728133.1, on the reverse strand, counting down.
TCATTTGTGATTAGTTTAAGGTTATAAAAATAATTACAACATTATTATAATATATGATGTGTTTTGTTAGTAAATTTTAATGGTGGTGATGTTGGGGCACAAAATTGGCCATTGTAAGAAGGAACCTATGGTATAGAGTACCAGAGGTAGGGTGTCCATTTGAAAGATAACATGTGTGTGTCTTGGGGTAGATGGGATTGTGTGAATACACTCTTGGTGTTCCATATGTGGTTACGGTATTTGGGTCATGTTTTGGAGGCCAAAGCACCTTACATTCAAAGTGTAATTTTAGTAGCATGTTTGGAATTTGGTGCTAGAATGTATCTATTTGACTATAAATTCATGAACAAGGTAGGTTTGATTTTTTGGTTATATGTTCCTTTATAATTATCTAGGATAAGATTTAATAAGGTTGAGAGTTTTTAAGATATTATGTCTAGATGAGTTTTTGAAATTCAATTTAAATGTTAATTTACAATTTAGTGGATCTGTTGGATTGAGAATTGGGACTAGGAACCTGGTTCTGAGCCTTGTAACACCAAAAAAGAGGTCCTTCAGACATGGGAGTGGATTTTGTATAAGTCAAGAGGGCTTGATGGGCCCCTGGATGGGCCATGGTTACTTATGTAGCTTGGGATACAACACAACACCATGAAACTGAAGGTTATAGATAATAATATTATCAACAAGATAGTAGTATTTTTAATTGAATAATAGGAATTATACCCCCTCAGTATTTAGAAGGGGGTGTCCCCCTTATCCTCATGTTTTGTCTACACAACAAGGGGGTGTCTACCCCCTTCCCCATCGTCCTTATTAATGTTTTTGGGTTCATTTAAAAGTGATTTTTATTTTTATTTTTGAGGTTCGGTCCACCCTCTGCCACATTGTATTAATCTCGAACTCTCCTCTATATAATTTTTAGTTTCCCAATTTAGGTATTTTATTCTAATTCCACTAGATCATGGTGAAATCAACTAAGCGTCAGTGGGATTATGCTTTACCCAGGAAGAAGATATCCTGATATATAGTCTGCATGTTGTTACGTGTCTTTTTATCAAGGTTTTTATCATGGTAATTTCTATTATTTAAATGTTTAATTAAATAAAATTAATATTTTTTATTCCGCATTGGTCATGAATTTTCATGGTTTGGGTTCGTGGATGTGAAATGGACATGATTGGTGTCATTAGATGGGGTAATTATGCGATGTTGTAAACTTGGTGATTTATATGACTTTATGAAATTTTAGAAATTTATTAGTTAATTGATTTTATTTTTATAATTAATTAATTTTTTATTTTTAGTTTGAGATAGGGGTTAAAAATATCGATATGAGCTTGGTTTATCAAGAGAAAGGATGGGAGATACTAGATAGTCCTTTAATACTATTGTTGGCCCATTGTGCGAAAGAAAAACTACCAAAAAAGTTAGGTGGTATCAAATACATTACCTATGGAATTTATGATTATATTCTTTCCATATGGATACTTAGGCTTTCCACTAAGGTTTCTTCCCTAGGGAAATTTAATAAATTGAATTATTTTGATTAATAAAATTATTTAATTATTTTGGGTAAGTTCTAATTGTAATGAACAAACCATGTGCTCAAGTTAGATACCATTGTCAATGATGACTGAGGTTGAGAAGTAGAGACACCATACGATCTCTATAACTCCCATGAGGTGAGGAAATACCATAGAATCCAAAGTCTTTTAAAAATATTATTACATTATTTTTAACATAAAAATCCATTAATTACAACCCAAAGATCATGATGCATAGAGTCTTTGGACAACATAGTTCACAACACATCAATGTGAGAACAAAACAAAACCTTTTTATTTTGATCTCCATAATGACTTTCTAAATCATTTTGAGCTTCTAAATTATATGGGATAACCTAGGGAATACACAGAAAAAGGGGAGAAGTAAAAATCCATGTAGGGGAATAAACATGATAAATAAACACAACTTGTGAGTCAAAAGTATTACTTGAAATCATAAAATATGTGTATTAGGAGTAATCACATGGGATCATAACCTAATTAAAATGGTATTATAAGAACATGAAATTATAGGAAATGAGATAGAAACATATGACATGATAAAAACATGAGTCAAGTATAACTACATATACAATATAACATGGGGGAAAAATTCCCATAAAGGATTAGGTTTAGTCCCTAATCTCATACATGACACCTCATGAGACCAAAGTTTTACACAATACATTGGAGTGATATATAAGTTCACCCATATTAATATGTTTATTATTTTTGTGTGAAAAATAAATGATATGGAATAAACAAAATAATTACCCATCGAAATAAAATGCATTTCATAATCATGCCTCATATCATAATCAAAGTAAATTTCATAATGAAAGAATTTGGTAAATTAATATAAGGAATGTATTAACCCATAATATAAAGGAAGAATAATTTAGTTATATATGCGAGAGACATATATATATAATTTATAATTATTCCATAACATTAAAGTTATATAAGATTAGTTAAATAGAAAATGGTCATAACCCAAAGAAAAGAGTGTTTTAGATATATCCATTACCTTGAGTCTAGACTTGTCGTGTATTCCATCTATCTAATAAAAAATATAATTTTTTTATTTTTTAAATATCCTTTTATAGGTATAATATATTATAATTAAACAATTTAGGTCATTTATTTTAATTATTTACTTCATTTATTATTTAGTTATGTCCACTTTGGGACTTTCTAGGAGACTTAGTTTATAATTTCTAACGACATCAATGTGTTGACAACAGTCAAAGGTTCATTTTTCCATAATATACATAATAATAATCATGAAATAAATATACATTTTTACATAAATTAATATTTTATAACCGTCCATGAAATATGGTTATGAAATATGAACTATATTATAATCATTTAGAAAGTAGTCCATACACACACACGAGTAATGTTTCAATTTTTCAATGATAAATATGGAATGGAGGTTAGTGTTTTTTTGATTTAAATAATTATAATTATATCACATATATCACATTACTTATTTAAATACACATACATATATAATCCATGTGAACTATAATAAGAAATTAAATCACACCACTTCACAAGTTGGTAGTCTGATAAACACATGATCGATGCTATAATTTTTAAATGGATGGTAAGGTAAAACGTAATATGATACATTAAATTACCATATTTATTAATATTTCATGAATATAATATATAATAATAAAATTCATAATTATAAAAATCCATTATAATTGATTATGGAAAACAAACTAAATTGGTTCATAAGGCGGTAGTCCGCCATACACACGAACGCTTGTTTCATTTACTATTTGATAGAAGAGGAGATAGATAAATATTACATAATCAACGTAATAAAATCTTAGTATATAGATTATTTTGGTTTCATTATATTGAAATTGTAATACCTAATTGAATTTTTAAAAATAAGAAGTAAAAAAATATTCAATTAGTGAAGATGATTACATTAGATTAGAATAACCTCCTTTGAAAATATTATTAAGGACCCTATGGTTTAAATTTTAAGAAGACAATATGCTATATAATGTTTATAAGAATATTAGGGAGATATGATTTTAGGGTTTTTTTAGAAAAAAATCTTGATAAGTGTGATGAATTGATGGGAGTGGGTTTTTTTTAAAATTGAGGGGAAATTGAAATTTTGTAAATACATAAAACTATTCAACAATGGGAAGTCACTCTCCAGAAAAGTGCCTCCAAAATTGATAAATAATGGATTATAGGGGTGTTATTGTCAATAAAAACCTCCAAAATTCAAATATAATAAATTTTTAAACATGTCATTCCATTTAACTTTAAGGTTACTCACTTTTACCGTTTTAGTTTTTCACTATGGTAACATATTTTTTTACTATTTTTACTATTAATTATGAAAAAAAATTATGTTTAACTTATTATGTAAAAATAATTTTTCTGATAAAAAAATATTGGATCCATTTTTTATAAATAGATTCTAAAATTTTTTAGAATTTAATTTAAAATTAAACCCCTAAAACCCATCGAAAAATAGGTTTTCAAGAAATGTATTTTTTAGGAATTAGATGATCTTACATTAACTATATAACTAGTGATAATCATTATATTAATTTAAATTCATATATTTAGATATATTATATAAAAATTTAATTTAAATATTTCCTTAATAGGGGTCATTTTAATTAATTAAAATGAATGGACTTTATGTACTTAAAAATAGTTTGTAAGAAACCATGTTTTTAAACAGAAAATAATTTTTTTCAAAAAATCATGAAAATCGCTTTACTAAAATTTTATAAAATTTCTTTAAAAATTAAAAAAATAAATTTTCTGTTTTGATAACTATTATTTTTAAATGTAAATAATTTATAAAAAATGTTAATAAAATATACATTAGAAACCCATAAAAAATTAGATCAAAATAATTTCATGGAAAAATGGAAAATATAGTGGGAAAATGTGTTTTTTTATAGACATTAAAAAAAGATTCCATTCAAACAATTTATATAAAGTCCACAAAAATGACTAGTTTCGAAAAAATTGAAAAGTGAAAACATTCATTTATTTCTAAAGACACTAAATTTTAAGTGAAAATGACCATAAAATTCATATAATTATAGATAATGATTTTTTTCAAAAAATATAATTATGAATATGGAGGAGAATTATTAATAACCAAAAACTTGAGATATGGTTGGCTCCACTTAAATGAAAACATTTTACTCCACGTATAAATTACATTTCTCTTGAATTGTGAATGAAAGGGTTGATAAATAGTAAGAATACATATAAAACCCAAAAATGAAAATATGTGTCAAAAATATATGACGTCCTTTAGATAATGAACATATAATTTCCCCTATTGATTTTTTTTTACAAAAAATCCTTATTTCTAAGTGTGATTAAAATGAAACCATACAACTTTGGTAACATTTTAATCAAATAAAATTTATTTCGAAAAAATTAGATGGTTTTTTAATTCCGTTGGATTTTATGAAATTTATAAAAAAATAAATTCATGGGTCAGTATGTACACCAAACAAAAATAAATCAAGTTGTGAGTATGGATCATATCTCAGTTAAGGGAAATAGATATTAAGAAACAATTACCTTTACTCCTAAATTCCACAAAGGATAATTAAGCACCTGAAAAATAAATATAACCATATTAATGACTTATTTAATAAACATATTATATTTTATACCCTTTAATTAGAATCATATTTTAAAAATATAATAGTTAGTTATTGTTTATTTTCACCATCAGATGTTAGTAACTTGGATTGTTTTGCATAATTTTTGTAATGGAGTTATAGATCCTTGTTTATTGATATAAAGTTCATAATTATCCACATATAAAAGATAGTGGAATAATTTTTTTCAATTATTTTTTTATTCAGGTGTTCATTTTTTGGAAGGTTTTGTATGGTTATTGAGAATAGAGTCTATAATAAGCATGTTTCGAGTAATTTACTAATAATGAAAAATTAATTTAAATGGAAACTAATTTTTCCACCATTATAGAATCCTATTCATGACATATATTAAAATTTTATATTTCATATATTATTAGTATTAATGTCCCAATACATAATAATGATGATAATTTTGATATTGTTATAGCATCATTCATGTTGGGACCGAACCGACATAAATAAGAATTTGTTATATTAATGAAATCGATAGGATTTAATGTTTATATAATATTAGTATCATTTTCAAAAAGGAATAATTCTAAATATATAAAAATATTAGATAATATAATTATATTTTGGAATGATTTTATATGTGAAAGTAATTGAAAAATATGGTGAAGAACATGGTACTTTAATGAGTGATCTCCTTCTCTATATGAGTTCCTTCATAATGAAGGATTTGGGCATCCTTATTTGGATAAAAGGTAACCCAACGTCTAATAATTATTTAGTATAGGTGAAATAGTCAGTGTTATCCCAACTAGGTTAAATACTCGGAGGGGGGGGGGGTGAATCAGGGTATGAATGATTAAAACAACATCCCCGTTAGATATTGTTTCATTGTTAAAAAAACCATATTCTTTCTCTTTCGAAAAGAAATGTATGATCCGAAATAAAATCATGCATGTGTGTAGAGACCCATAGCTTGACTTACATGGAAATTAAATTACTTTTCGGAATACTTAATACATAACAAAAACCAACACTCAAGGACCGTAATAGTTTAGTGTCTTTGGAAACTTGGAACATAATCTTCTAATCATGGAGAAAGATCTTCAACATCTCCCATAAATATCTTCCCCTTTTGTTTTCTTAACTAAAACCTTTATTTATATCTTGGGAAAAAGAAAACATATAAAGGGTGACCTCAAATGCTCAGTAAGGGTAAACATAGAGAACATAAAATAATCCATAAACATTTGAATACAAAAACTTGAACATAAAATCTAATCATCAAAATAATGAGCAATGACATAAATCTTGGAATTACATAAGGAATAGATAATAAAGAAACATTAATCATGATAAAATATCAAGATAATAAAACATGTGATTGTGGAAACCATTAAGCACATGATATGATTTCCATAGTTGCGAAGGCATTTCTGCTAAGACCATCTTAGTGGACAAAGTCCCTTACTGAACTGGGTTTGCTTGCCGTTCCAGCCCTGTATTACTGAACCAGATTTACTTGCCATTCCAGACATGTCTATCTCATGAGATATAAATATATACCCAATGAATTGTAGAGAGATATAGGTCCCACACATCTCATAATGAAACCATTCTTATGTGTGCCACAAAATCGTAAATCATACATCATAGCATAACCCATGTAATAAAAATGGGATTCTTAAACATCATGCCATCATAACATAACCCATATAAGATAAAAGGACATCATAAAATTAATTCCATCATAAAACAATCAAATCAATGTAAAAATAAGGATATAAACAGAACCCTATATTATCTTATATGGAAAATAATTTTGATAAAACACTTGAACTCCATTCTTGAGGAAAATATCCTTTCTACTTCAAAAACATTTTTCCTTTCTTAAGATGTCATACAATTTTAAACTAAAAGAAGTTGATTAAAAATAAACTTTAAAAATTGTAAAGGATGCTTCTTGGAAATAATGTTCTAAAAATCCATTCATGCCTTATAAGTTAAAAAAACATTCTTCTCGTAATTTTGACGGAAAAATCAAAAAGTTCCTCGTATTAAAAACGCCAAAAGATTCCTTTCATATCTTTTACTAAAAACTCACCGAAGGGTAAAATTGGATTTAAAAAATTGTAGGAGGATAGAAATAATATTACATATTGAGGAAACATGTATGTGGATGATAAAATACACCCCAGTAAATACCAAAGTATAAACAATCTCAGATAAAAATGTGATTGTGAGATTTTCCCTTACCTTAGGTCCGATATGCTTCGTACGTATCCGAACCTCATGTATAATGATTTAAATAATGGCATTGACTTATTAAAGAATCATATTCATTGTTATGATATCATATATGGCTCACTTATGACTTTATATTACCCATTCTTTTGTAAATCCCATGTTAAAGCAACGTTTTGGGTAAAATCATCTTATTTATCGTACGTGTTTGGACTTGTTGTTCTTGATGTTATTATTACTTATATCATGATTTACTTACTTCCAGAATGTAAATCATGATTTATATATCATATATATATATTCATTATATATATGCATCATATACATGTATTTTTAATAGTACATAACATATTGAGGTAAGAAATGAAATGCACTGTTCATGGAGACGGTAAGCCGTACGTACACATGAACTCTACTTTCATTTCTATTTCTTATTTTAATGGAATTAAAACATAATGATACATAGTTATATTTTAATTCCAGTATAATATCATATATAATATCATTAACTACATCTTTTATGCATCCCATATAAGGCATTAACGAATCACATCACTTTGAGGGGGCGATAGTCCACACTTCCTCAAATGAGATTATCATATTTACCCACTATAGAAGCCATAAAGGCTTGATATAATTGGGAAGTAAAGAAGCATAAGAAAGTCATTAACATAATATATATCATATATAAGTATAGTTCCATCATAATGGCCACCATGAGAGGCGGTAGGAGAAAACCGAACAATCATCGTTTCGTGAGGCGTTAGTTTGCCTTCCACAGAAACATTATGTTCTTCATCCATTAGATGGAGGTGTGTGTAAGTTTAGTTCTAATCCTTCTCATAACAACATCCTAGTATTTTTAGTATACTGGTGTTTCTACAAAAGAATGGTTTAAAAAGAGTTTAGGGGTTGGAGAAGTAGAATAAAAGAAAACAACTTAAGAGAAACTATTACCTTTAATTTGGGTAACTTCCTTTGGTTTGAACCAAAATGACTTCTTGGAGTGTCTTCTGCCTAATGTAAGGCTTCTAGGGGAGTAGAGGGATGTATGAAGCTTATTTGGGAAGAGTTTGGACTATCCAAAAGGCTTGAGAGGTGTGATGAATTGTATAGAAGTGGTCTTCTTTTATAAGGGAGAGGAGGGGCTCTTTAGGAAAGTGTGAAAACATTATTTTATTATAAACTTATCTTCAGTTTCAAGAGTTCCAAAACAAATTAATTTCGAAGATAAGATGAATAATATTAGAAATAAAATCATCCAATAGAAATTGGATAGGTTTTGGATAATATTTTAATCATTATAATCTTATTTATTTAAATCATTTATTAATGAGGTAAATACTGCATCATTATTGTGTCATAAATAATTTAATTTATTTGATGTCTAAAAATTATAAACAAAATAAAAACATTTAGGAAATCTATTTTAGATTTCCAATGAATATTTATAGTCTAAAAGATAATTTATATAGCCCCTTATAATAATTAATTACTAAAGGATTTTTGTTAATTCCAATTTTGTCTTTACATTAAATTAATTAATCTAATGTGTCATTGTCTTTCATAAGTGGCTCCATGGGGTCTCAAAATCTACCCAAGGATGCCCATGGTCGGACATTACTCATCCAATAAATTTTGGAAAAGTGTTAAGGTCATTTTGAATTATTATAATATTCTTTTAACCTTGAATTACCCTATTTACCTTTAACCGTGGTAAATAAAAGTAAAAAGGTACTATTTACAAAAATTTTTTTATCTAATTGAACCACATTTTACTCCTTGATATTATCCTTGTCTCTCAGATTTTTGAAATTCAACTCACAGAAGCGGAAAAATTATGTTTTATGAACAATTGCAAAAGCTCCTAAGAGGTGGGTAAAAGACGCTGAAAAGTTAAATACAATTTTTATAAACCTAAAATTATTATAAAATGATTCCAACGAATTTCATTGAAATTATATAAGTATTATGTATATATTTTGACCTAAAATAAATTTAAATCAAATAAATGTTTATTTAAATAAAATGTCAGTTTTAACAAAAAACTTAGTGTTTTCACTATTCATTAAAAAATGATGTTTTTCAGAAAAATACCAAACTTTCAGCCTAAGATATATTTGATATTACGAATTATAAAATGATGTATATTTTTCCAAATTTAAAACATCGAAGTGTCATTAATTAATTTTAAAAGTAATTCCCGTTATCAAAACAAATAGCGTAATTTTAAGAAACAATATCTATCAAAAGATTGAAACTTGTTTATGTCCAATTTCATAGTGAAATTAATTCCAATGACCAACATTGGATTAAATGGTAAAAATATATTATAATTAAACTTTAAAACCAATTAAAAAGATAATATATCCATATAAATTATTGCGATGAAAAAAGTTATTTTTAATTAAAATATAGTGTGTTTTTACTATTCACTAAAATATGAAAGTTATCAGAATAATATGAAAAATGTATCCAAAGTAAATTTTTATATCTTGATTCCAAATAATAATTTTAATTTGTCAAATTGAACTTATAGACATGTCAAAAACAATATTTAAAGTGGGTGCGCCATCAAAAGGCGACAAAACTACATTTTTTGAAAAATACTTATTTTACTCGAAAAATTGATTTTGTTCTCATACCATGTTCTAGAAAATGTGTAAGATGAATAAAAAATGTTATAAAATTCAAAATTTAGTTGATACTATTCATAACGGCTAGTCCATAATAATATTATAACAATATATCGTTGTTTAGTGAAACCCGGTATTGCGTACTACACACGCTATCGAGGAAGGTCGCAATTGCGTGTAATGCAAGCCAAGTCAGGGTTGCGTGTTGTGCAAGACTCCTTTGTTGTTTTGTATAACAGAATCCAACCATATTTCATTTATACATTGAATATATATATATATATATACACTCAATGTTGCGTAGAATAACTACTATCAAAATTGTGTGTAACATGATCCAAGAATAGTGTCGCGTATACTGTAAGCTAATATGGTGTTGTGTATAGCGCAAGTTAATCTTAGTGTAGAATACAACACAAGAAATCAATGAAATTAAAAGAATATTTTTCATAAAATCTTGGGGTGTTACATTCTGCCCCCCTTAAAATAAATTTCTCCCTCGAAATTCGTCGGGGTTATAAATCGTTTACTACTTGAAATTTTCTTTCATAGAAACCCACATCGTAAAAAGTATTCCAAAACATGACTTTAAAAACTAATGTATGAAACATAATGATTACCCAAATTAACTAATCACTGAGTTTCCACATAGGAGAACATATGTGAAAATATGGATATGGAAGAGAAATCTAATCATCATGTTCTGATGGACAGTGGTAGAGAACATGGCTATGAAAAAGCCAAAAATCACAAATCCATAAATTTTTGATGATCTAAGGTACCATCTGATTGATCAGATATAAGGGCACTAGGACAACATTTTTGGTTTTCAAGATCATTTCCCTAAAGTTGAAGAATTTGAATTAGAAGAAATACTTACTTTATTTTGGTATAATTTCACCGTTGTTCATGCCTTGAACAATTTACACTTCATCTGTTAAAGAAATGAAGTTGAATTTCTCATTCGTGAAGTGTTAGAAGATCATGTGATTGAATGATGAGTCATTCCATCTGTTTCAAACAAAAGTTTAGAAAAATTTATCAAATATATATAAGTCCATCTATGGTGTGGTTAATCGTATATGATTCCAAAAATTGACTTATACTTCATCTATCATACCACTTAATAAAATAAAACTAGTTTCTACTAACAAGGGACTTCCTATAGGCTAGTGGTAGGCGATAGAGGCCTGTCGCACTTTGGTTGTGGGTTCGATTCCCGCATCCTTGTCCAACGCGACGGGTTGTCTCCCATCCTGCAGGTTGTCCTTTTTCTAAAATTACATCACTATGACATTCCATCGATAATATTGAAAACAGTTATAGGCTTAAACAATACTAACTTATGTCCAACATAATCCATTTCAAATATTTAGGCTTATCCAAAATACTTCTGTCCAAGCTTATAGTATAAAGAGAAAAATTACTAGAAATGTCATCTACCAAGCATATGAATACCATCATTTATCCCTGATACATCTTGTTGATCACATTCCAATCATGTGAATACCTTAATGATGTATTCTCATGAAAAAAGGAATACCCATTGAACCTTAGTGAAAACATTAATGTTGTCAAAAGTTAACTCTTTCCACATACCAAAATCCCAAAATTTCTATATACTCCAACCATGATATCACTTTGCCCTTATTTTAGTCATGAGATCATGATTACTATCATATTATTTTCTCCTTATCCCTTCATTATGCACATTTCATCTGCTTACCAAAAATATTTCAATCACTTTTTCATGGGTACCAGTACCATATAATTATTGATAACCAATACATAGATATTCTAAAATTCCACAATACCATAAATGAGATTTCATGATACTATTTTAAAATCCCATTCCATAAACACTTAATCATTACACAACATCATTTTCATACTCAACATCCCAAATAGTGATCACATGAGACTTTCAATTATCCTTTGCCTTAAGAGGTTGCTCACATTGATCATCATTAACCCGTGTGTTAGGGAATTTACTAGCATAATTCCCCATTTCCTTGCACTTGAATCATTGAAGTGTTCGTGGAGATTTCTCTATAGTCTTTTCTCTATTCACATCATTAGCAACCTTTTTCCCATTACTTCGACAATAAACTACTCGATGACCTTCTTTTCCACACTTAATACATTTTCTAGTACCTTTTAGGCAATCTCCACCATGCTTCTTTCCACACATTGAGCATAAAGAAACATTCATCTGCTTTTCACCATTATTCTGAGATTTCTCCTTGAACTTCATCTTTCTTTTCTTTTCAAAACCATGAGATGGATATGTAACACCAACTTACAGATATACCTTGAGAGCACAATTCACAATTTGTTCATAGCTACTGAAGTATCTTATAGCTAATGCCCTTCGGAGACTTGGTTTTAAGCCACTGAAGAATCGATCAACATTACTTTTAGGTTGGATGATAAAGCCAGATGCATACCTTTCAAGCCTTGTAAAATTCACTTCGTATATACCAACAGATTCATCATCCTTTTCCTTAAGATCAAGGAACTTCTTTTCCATATTTTTTCAAAGAATATGAGGGAAGTACTTACTGAAAAATAAGTTCTTGAACTCATCCCATTCCATGGATTCAATTTCATCTCGGGGAATTGTATTCTTAATTAGAGTCCACCACTGGTCTGCTTCACCTTCTAAACGGTAAACAACCAAAATGACTTTTTCATTCTCTGAACAACGAAGTATAGAAAATATCTTTTCAATGGTACTGATCCATTTTTCAACAACAAGTGGATTAGAAGACCCATTGAAAGAAGGTGGACATTGCCTAATGAAGGACTCAATAAAATATTGTTCCCTTCTCTGCTCATTTGGAAGTCCATAATGATTTATAGCTTATATAAGTATAGAAATAATATTTTGCACTCTATCTCCCATCACATTTGGTTGTTTAAGAGGACAATCATTGCATTGTCCATTACATTGATCAACACGGTTCCTTCGGGTTCCAGCCATCGTCTAAAACTCAAAAAGAATAGTGTGATAGTCAAAAAACATGATAGATAAAACAACATAATAAAGGGGGAGTAACTTCGATATCTAACATCTTAGGTCTAATTCTAATATCGTTACCGTAATTCTAGTACTATAACTTATACTTATACTTAACCTTATGGACATCCCTAGACATACCTTAGAAATATCTCTAGGGATCTCGCTAAAGTTTTCGCATCCGAGTTTCCAAACGTTAACTAAACCTTTCCTATGATACCAACTGTAGATACCCATAGCTTGACGTAAATGGACATTACATTACTTTTGCAGAATACTTAATACATAACAAAAACCAACACTCAAGGAACATAGTAGTTTAGTGTCTTTTGAAACTTTGAACATAATCTTCTAATCATGGATAAAGATCTTCAACATCTCCCATAAAGATATTCCCCTTTTGTTTTCTTACCTAAAACCTTTCTTAATATCCTGGGAAAAATAAAACATATAAAGGGTGAGCTCAAATTCTTAGTAAGGTTAAACATAGAGAACATAAAATAATCCATAAACATTTGAATGCAAAAACTTGAACATAAAATCTAAACATCAAAATCATGAGCAATGACATAAATCTTGGAAGTACATAAGGCATAGATCATAAAGAAACATTAATTGTGATAAAATAGCATGGGAATAAAACATGTGATTGTGGAAACCATTAAGCACATGATATTATTTCCATAGTAGCCAAGGCATTTCTACCAAGACTATCTTAGTGGACAAAGTCCCTTACTGAACCGGGTTTACTTGCCGTTCCAGCCTTGTATTACTGAACCAGATTTACTTGCCGTTCCATCCATGTCTATCTCATGAGATATAAATATTTACCCAATGCATTGGAGGGAGATATAGGTCCCACCCATCTCATAATGAAACCATTCTTATGTGTGCCACAAAATCATAAATCATACATCATAGCATAACCCATGTAATAAAAATGGGGTTCTAAAACATCATGCCATCATAACATAAACCATATAAGATAAAATGAGATCATAAAATTAATTCCATCACAAAACAATAAAATCAATATAAAAATAGGGATATAAACAGAACCATATATTATCTTATATGGAAAATAATTTTGATAAAAAACTTGAACTCCATTCTTGAGGAAAATATTCTTTATACTTCAAAAACATTTTTCCTTTCTTAACATGTCATACAATTTTAAACTAAAAGAAGTTGATAAAAAATAAACATGAAAACTTGTAAAGGAATATTATTGGAAATAATGTTCTAAAAATCCATCCATTCCATATAATTAAAAAAAAAATTTCCCGTATTTTGGTCGGAAAAGTCAAAAAGTACCTCGTACGAAAAACAACAAAAGATTCCTTTAATATCTTTTACTAAAAACTCACCGAAGGGTAAAATTGGATATAAAAAATTGTATGAGGATATAAATAATATTACATATTGAGGAAACATCTATGTGGATGAAAAAATACAACCCAGTAAATACCAAAGTATAAACAATCTCGGATAAAAATGAGATTGTGAGATTTTCCCTCACCTTAGGTCCGATATGATTCGTACGTATCCAAACCTCATGTATAATGATTTAAATAATGACATTGACTTTTTAAAGAATCATATTAATTGTTATAATATCATATATGGCTCACTTATGACTTTATATTACCAGTTCTTTTGTAAATCACATGTTAAAGCAACGTTTTGGGTAAAATCATCTTATTTATCGTACGTGTTTGAGCTTGTTGTTCTTGATGTTATTATTACTTATATCATTATTTAATTACTTCCAGAATGTAAATCCTGATTTATATATCATATATATATATTAATTATATATATCCATCATATACATGTATTTATAATAGTACATAACATATTGAGGTAAGAAATGAAATGCACCGTTCTTGAAGACGGTAAGCCGTATGTACACATGAACACTACTTTAATTTCTATTTCTTATTTTAATGGAATTAAAACATAATTATACATAGGTATATTATAATTCCAGTATAATATCATATATAATATCATTAACTACATCCTTTATACATCCCATATAAGGCATTAACGAATCACATCACTTTGAGGGGGCAGTAGTCCGCACTTCCTCAAATGAGATTATCGTATTTACCCACTATGGAAACCATAAAGGCTTGATATAATTGGTAAGTAATGAAGAATAATGAAATCATAAACATAATATATATCATATATAAATACAGTTCCATCGTAATGGCCACCATGAGAGGCGGTAGGAGAAAATCGAACAATCATCATATCGTGAGGCGTTGGTTTTCCATCCACAGAAACATTATATTCGTCATCCATTAGATGGAGGTGTGTGTAAGTGTAGTTATAATACATCTAATAAGAACATAATAGTATTTTGAGGATACTGGTTTTGTTACAAAAGAAAGGTTTAAAAGGATTTTAAGGGTTGGAGAAGTAGAATAAAAGAAAACAACTTAAGAGAAACTATTACCTTTAATTTGGGTAACTTCCTTTGGTTTGAACCAAAATGACTTCTTTGAGTGTCTTCTAACTAATGTAAGGCTTCCAGAGGGAGGATAGGGATGTAGGGAGCTTAGTTGGGCATAGTTTGGACGAGACAAAAGGCTTGATAGGTGTGAGGAATTGCATAGAAGTGGTCTCCTTTTATAAGGGAGAGGAGGGGCTCTATAGGAAAGTGTGAAAACATTATTTTATTATAAACTTATCTTCGGTGTCAAGAGGTCCAAAACACATTAATGTCGAAGATAATATGACTCATATTCGAAATAAAATCATCCAATAGGAATTGGACAGGTTTTGGATAATATTTTAATCATTATAATCTTATTTATTTAAATTATTTATTAATGAGGAAAATACTGTATCATTATTGTGTCATAAATAATTTAATTTATTTGATGTATAAAAATTATAAAAAAATAACAACATGTAGGAAATCGTTTTATCTTTCCAATTAATATTTATAGTCAAAAAGATAATTTATATATCCCCTTATAAAAAGTAATTACTAAAGGTTTTTTGTTGATGCCAATTTTGTCATTATATTAAATTAATTAATCTAATGTGTCATTTTCTTTCATAAGTGGCTCCATGGGGTCCCAAAAACGACCCAAGGATGTCCATGGTCATCCATTACTCATCCAATAAGGTTTGGAAATTGTTAAGGTAATTTTGGATTATTATAATATTCTTTTAACCTTGAATTACCCTATTTACCTTTAGCCGGGATAAATAAAAGTAAAAAGTTACTATTCACCAAAAATTATTTTTATCTAATTGAACCACATTTTAATCCGTGATATTAACCGTGTCTCTCGAATTTTTGAAATTCAACTCATAGAAGCGGTAAAATTAAGTTTTATGAACAATTGCAAAAGCTCCCAGGAGATAGGTAAAAGACGGTGAAAAGTTCAATACAACTTTTATAAATCTAAAATTATTATAAAATGATTCCAATGAATTTCATTGAACTTATATAAGTATTATGTATCTATTTTGACCTAAAATAAATTTAAATAGAATAAATTATTATTTAAATAAAAAGTCGATTTTAACCAAAAACTCAGTGTTTTCACTATTCATCAAAAATTGAAGTTTTTCAGAAAAATACCAAACATTCAGCCTAAGATTTATTTGATATTAAGAATTAAAAAATGTTGTCTATTTTTCCAAATTAAAAACATAGAATTGGCATTAATTAATTTTAAAAGTAATTCCCGTTATCAAAATAAATAGCGTGTTTTTAAGAAACAATAACTATCAAAAGATTGATACTTGTTTATGTCCAATTTCAAAGTGAAATTAATTCTAATGACCAACATTGGATTAAATGGTTAAAATATATTATAATTACACTTTAAAACCAATTTAAAAGAAAATATAGCCATATAAATTATTGCGATGAAAAAAGTTATTTTTAATTAAAATATAGCGTGTTTTTACTATTCATTAAAATATGAAAGTTATCAGAATAATATGAAAAATTTATCCAAAGTAAATTTTTATATCCTAATTCCAAAGAAGAATTTTATTTTTTCAAATTGAACATATAGACATGTCAAAAACAATATTTAAAGTGGGTGCGCCTTCAAAAGGCTGCAAAACTACATTTTTTGAAAAATACTTATTTTACTCAAAAAATTGATTTTGTTCTCATACCATGTTTTAGAAAATGTGTAAGATGAGTAATAATGTTATAAAATTCAAAATTTAGTTGATACTATTCATAACGGCTAGTCCATAATAATATTATAACAGTATATCGTTGCTTAGTGAAACCTGGTATTGCGTACTACACACGCTATCGAGGAAGGTCGCGATTGCGTGTAATGCAAGCCAAGTCAGGGTTGCATGTTGTGAAAGACTCCTTTATTGTTTCGCATAACAGAATCCAACCATATTTCATTTATACATTGAATATATATATATATATACACTCAATGTTGCGTAGAATAACTACTATCAATATTGTGTGTAACATGATCTAAGAATAGTGTTGCATATACTGCAAGCTAATACAGTGTTGCGTATAACGCAAGGTAATCTTGGTGTAGCGTACAACACAAGACATCAATGAAATTAAAAGAATATTTTTCATAAAATATCGGGGTGTTACATTGTGACATAGTAATTTTACTTGGTAAAACCTCACCAATATACATCCAAGGTGTATATAATGACAATGTTAGGATTAACAAATACACTAAGGCTCAGTTCCAAATTACAGAGTTTGGGATAAATTACTTCTATTTATAGGATCACTGCATTTAAAATGTTTTGGGTAAGCCCACTAATTTTACTAGGGCCACTCCATTAATCTCTTTAGATGTATCACTACCATCGGAAAGGATCCCCTTATTCATCTTCCTTTTCTTCCTACTTTGGAATGGATCCACACATAGTTTATGGACATGTAGGTCCCATCCTTTTCAAAAATGAATGCACACTAATCTGTATGTAGACACTATGATGAATTCTCTATTTTATGCATACTGTTGGTTTTTGAAAATTTATTTCACTAACTATTTTAATCCCTTAATTAAATTACTTAATTATTATGTGAACTACCTTGAATCCTCTATGAACTGCTTTGCATCCCATGGCATGAGTGCTTCACAGACCCCCCCTGCTTCATAGATGGATGTTGCCTCCCAAACTTCTTCTTCTATACGGTCCCTTTTCCTTTATGAGCTAATGATACCTAGAAAACCCTATCATGAACTATTCTCTCAATCCCCATCACCCTTAAATGAATCTTCTATAGAGAACTACTTAACATCTCGGAATCCTCCATCATGAACTACTTCAGACTTACCCAAAATCTTCCAGTTGTAATGATGTTATCTAATAAAATTATCACTACTTAATGATATTATTAGGGGTATTTATATATAAAAATATATCTACAAATCCCACTAATCCAATTTAATAAAAACATCATTGTGGTACAAATTTCACTGCAAACTATGAAATTAAGTCAGCATAGCACATTAATCCTTTTTCGTGGCCATTGTCTTCCACAAACAGAATCCACTTGAAGCTCTTTAAATGACCACCTCTTAACCTAAAATGAAAATCCTCTCAGTAATTGTTAGCGTCCCATGAACTAAAAACCTCCCATGAACTATGAGGCTCTTATGAACTATTTTTCACTACGCGGTCCATGTAGCACGCTTTGTGGTCTGTATAACACTACTAAGCGGAAATCATCCTTTATTGATTTTGCTTCTCCATTATTCATACAAACCTTGTGGTCTGAGAACAATGCTTCATGGTCTGTAATCTATCGACTATAAACAAATTTTAATAAAACCTTCCTTTTCGATAAAAAAATTCCCGATTTTGAGGCCCAACAAATTGATAAATACTGGAAAAATTCACCACATTAAATTTATTCTTCGGCAACACCAACCATTCCAAAACATGGTTACCTGGATTTTTCAACAAGAAAAATTAACCAAAATACTACAATGTCACCTTGAGATATTTTTCCTAATATTTAGTTATTTAAGAGATAATTGTAGAAAATATTACTTTTGGAGGGAAATAGGGGTTATTGTTTTATAATTGAGTTCTAAATGGAATTTTCTTATATACCAATTCATTAATGTATAGAATTTTCATTTTAGAAGGAAATTTTACAAATATTAATATATATATATATGTGGGATAATATTAGGTCCATGATTCCCCCAGAAATCCATTTAAATATAAAATTTTATGATATTTTATGCCTTTTACCTTATTTAAATAAATTTTTATCTTTTTATGGTAACTCAATTTTTACCTCAATAGCTTATTTTTATGCCTAAAAATGTAATTGAACGCATTAACTAATTTGAATTTTTTTTATTAAAAATATGAAATTTATTTTATTAAATTATATTTCTAAATATGTGAAATTTTAAATTTTAATTTAAAATAAATAACATAAGGGAATTTGTCTAGAAAAGTAACTTTTCATAATTTATTATGATACCTCCCAAGAAATTTAACTAGATGAGTGGTCTTGTTAATTTTAATTTATTTTTACAAACCAAGACTTATACAGATTTTTCTCTATAATACATATCATATTCTTGTTGTACTACCACTATGCTCAGTACATGTGAAGGGTTAGTTATGTACTTCCTCAAAAGTAATACATGTAACACATCATGCACATAAGAAAGTTGTAACGTCTCACTCATCTCACTCTATGAATATTATTCATAGAAAAGTATCTTAGGACCTCAAATGTGCTTCTCCATTTCCAGAGGCTACTAACTAGTGGTGGGTGTCTATGTGGTACCATGGGGATACTATACCCCATGTATCAGAGTATGAAATTACAAATTAAATAACTAAGCACCATCCATCACAATAAAATAAATGAAGAAAAAATAAAAATAATATAATTAATTTAATAAATTAAATACATAAGGGCATGAATGAGCTTATAATACATACAATAGCCCCCCACTAGGTTGATCACAAGAACATAAAAGAAATAAAATAATTAAAATAAAAGGGCTCCAATGAAATTCTAATTTGAAACTTATCTAGTTTCCCCATTCCATTTTATCTAACCTGCTTGACCACATACCCCCAGACCATAGACTAACATGTTCCTATAATTACCATGTGAGAGATTCTCAGGTTCCCAAGTGCAATGGAGGCCCATGTAGGGTGTGAGACACCTTTGAGACGAATCTATTGTAATAATTGTTCTAGTCGATTTAGTGTTGACTCAAGACCAATATATTGGTCAATGACCCATGTGAGGGTTCCACTTATGTACTGAGTTGATGGGACCCAGTGGGTTCCCATAGATATATCAACCTTGAGTAGGTGATGTGAGATATTAGTGGGTGCTGCAATAGAACTTGTACAAGCCTTGGGAGCCTGTGGGGATATGTACAGTGATGATGGATGTGGTAATTCTTCCAATTATTATGATTTTTTAATGGGATGGGATATGGGGGATGATGCTACAAGGTTGGTATGGAATGAATATTGAATCAAGGACATTGTTGGGCTTCCATGAGTTGTAACCAGTTATATAGATGAGAGTCGAAATAGACATGGGAATTGATGTTTGGAGCTGCCTTGTATTTAGAGCTCATTGTTGGATCCACTGTGGTTTTGGGGCTAGAATGATAGAGTATTACTCAAATTAGGATCCTAGTATATGGTCACAGATTCTATGTACTTGGAGACAGATGAAAAATCTTCTCAAGCCATGATATTATTGATATGATTATCATGAGTTGGATCCCGACACTTGTGCTTCTATTAGTGGTGTATCAGGATACGAGACTATGGTTATAGATGGAATTATTTGGAACTAGATAGATGAGCTACAATGGTTTAATACCCCAGATACATGAAATATGATAGGGGATATAGTGGATTTAGTTGTTGGGATATGACTGTCATTAGATGACTCCCTATAGCCATGAGGATTTGTAACATCCCGGGTAAATAAAGAATATGACATTTTCATATTTATTAATATTTTTGAATAAAATGTTAATATTAGTTTAAATGGAATGCTATGTTTGATGGCGTACCCAGTACACAACAACTAGTTTCTTTGAAATCTTACGTTGCACACTAATAATATAATAATATAATTTTTAATGGTAGTTAATGCCTAGTCATTGTAATGGATGGAATGAACAGAACTAACTACAAAATGATTATATATGTTTGTTAAATATTTTTACATTTGTCCAATAAAATTTAGAGGCTTAAAATAAGAAAAGAATTCGATTTTAAGCATAAATATTCAAATGTTCTTTTAAAGGTCGATTAATCACCTTTTGATGGAGAACCCTTTTTGAAACTAATTTTTGTCAATTTTATATGTTATATTTGACAAAATAAAATCCTTATTTAGAATCGGGACTTCAAAATTTACTTTGTGTAAATTTTTTGTTATTTTTCCGATAAAATTCATTTTTAATGAATAGTGAAAATGCTGTATTTTAATTCAAAAACTCATTTTAATCTAATTTATTTATATGGATATATTATATTTTTAATTGGTTTTAAAGTTTAGTTGAAATATATTTTTACCATTTAATTCAATGGTGGTCATTGGAATTAATTTCACTTTGAAATTGGATATAAACAAGTGTCAATATTTTGATAGATATTATTTCATAAAAACACACTATTTGTTTTGACAATGAGAATTAATTATAAAATTAATTAAATAAACTTATATGTTTTGAATTTGGATAAATTTAAATCATTTTTGAATTTGGAATATCAAATTTACTTTGGATAAACTTTTGTAATTTTTCTGACAAATGTTCATTTTTAATGAATAGTGAAAAATACTGCATTTTACTTCAAAACTACTTTTTCATATAATTTAATTATATAGTTAGATTGTCCTTTTAATTGGTTTCAAAGTTTAATTGAATCATTTTTTTATCACTTAATGCAATTTTTTTCATTAGAAGTAATTTCACTTTTCAATTGGATGTAAAAACAAGTCAATCTTTAGATAAATTTTACTTCATAAAAAAACTCGTCTTTGGTTCTGACAACATGAATTATTTTTAAATTAATTAATGAAATTTATATGTTTGTAATTTGGTAAAATGGATTCCATATTTGGAATTATAAGACCCAAATTATTTAATTAAGAATCTTTTGTTCTTGGACATTATGAATTGTAACGACGACAATTATCTTTAATTATCATGATTAATTAGTAATCAGGTAGTTAAGGGTAATAAAATAATATCATGATAATATAAAATGACCCCAAAATGTGTCCAAATCCTCTTGGTTTTGTCCTGGTATACCATGGTATGCCTTGTGCTTACTTAGGAACCCCATGGAATCACTTTTGTGTGACAATGACCTTTTATCATATTATTTTTAAAGAATGGAAAATATAACCAAACTATGTAACACCTAAGTAAAATAATTTTAATTTTGTTTAAAAAAATGATCTCTTAGACTATAAATAGTCATTGGAAAGTTAAAAATATTTCATACATCATGGTATTTTTTTATAAATTTTAGTCAATAAATAAATAAATATATTTATGACACCATGATGATGCATTGATTACCTCATTAATGAACAATTTAAATAAAATGAAAAAATAAGGTAAAATCTAAGACATACAATTGTAGAAAACATATTGGATGGGTGGATTTCAAACCCTTATCACCTTATCCTCAAAATATATCATTTTGGGACCTCTAAAATTCGAAAATCATTTTATAATAAAGTGACATTTCATGACTTTCCAAAAGTGACCCTCCTCCCTCTTATAAAAGGCCCCCACCTCACTACTACAAATATGGATTTTATCAGCGCTAAAAATGGACTTTAACGGCGCTAGAAAAAGCGCTATTAATTCTGGTGAAGATAAAGGGGGGTCCCCTTTATCAGCGCTCCAAAAAGTGCTGATAAAGACCCCTTTTATCAGCCGTTGTTTTTAGCACTGATAAAAAATAAAAAAAATAAAAAAAATAAAAAAATACTGCCAATCTTGGGGGGGGGGGGATTTTTACAGCGCTTGAGTCCCCCTTTATCAGCCCTTTCATGTACCTCCGACGCCCACCCGCAACACCTACACCCTTTATCAGTGCTAGCCAACTAAATCACCCTTGCACACGCACCCGTGCCTCCACCCAGATTTGATCTCGAGACCTCCCCCCTGCGCACCTAAAGCCTTTACCACTCCCCTATATTGATTTGTTCTCTTATTTATGATATATATATTTAGTTATATTTATTCATACATTAATATATATATATATTAATATATATATATATAGTTATATTAATATATATTTATAGTTATATTAATATATATATAGTTATATTAATATATAGTAGTTATATAAATATTCATATATTGGTATTTTAAATAAAATGGATATTAGTTATTATTTAGATAAAGCTAATATATTTTATATCTAATTATGTTTAATTATTTATTTAAAAAATTTAATTTTTAGGTGTGAATATATAAAAAATATGTACATATAGTTATATATTTGATTTTAAATAGAAGTTCATTATAAAAAACCGATAAAATTTCAAAGAAATAATATCAATATGAATTTAATACCTTGGAATAAATTCAGTCCCCACCAAAAAAAGCCAATAATACCCCCTTAAATGAGGCTAAAAATTGACAAAATGTTAAAAAATATGGGTACCCTGACTAAAAACTCAGTTTTGGAGGCCTTCTAGGCCTCTTTTGGGTTCTAAAAAACCATTATCGGTTTCCACCCAGGTCATAGAGATGTAGAGCTCATCGTAGGCTTCGATTTGATATGTGGTAGAGCTCAAACGGACACCCGGATAAAAAGTTATGGTCGTTTGAAGTTTGAGTTGCATTTTCATCATATTTTAGATACTTTTTTTTAATTTTTTTTTAAATTTTTTTAGTCTTCAAATTGTTATTAAATTACTATTAATCCATAATAATTAGAAAATTATTAATTAAAAATATTTTTTAAATTTTTTTATAAGCCATTTTCACTAAATATCTTATATATTAAGTATAATAGGTGTAAATGTATATTTTTACTTATCTAAAATATATTTAAAAATTATATATTATATTTCTATCAATACAAAAATATTGATATATTGATATATTAATATAGTATTTTTAATGAATTTCTTTGAAGTCGAACCCTTTATCAGTGCTTTTAAAAAAAGCACTGATAAAGGCCCCCCTTTATCAGCGCTACTAAAAAAAGCGCTGATAAAGGGGGTCCCATTATCAGCGCTGAAAAAAGCGCTGATAAAGGGGAGGGGGATTTATCAGTGCAAAAGAAAAGTGCTAATAAAGGGTACCTTTATCATCGCTTTTTTGAGCGTTGATAAAGGCACCCCCCCCCTTTATCAGCGCTTTTTCGTCAGTGCTGATAAAGGGGTGGCACTGGCCTTGCCCAGTTTTGTGGTAGTGCCTCTACCCCCTTACCCACACCTCTCATGCCCTTTTATCGTCCAACCTTTGCTCATATTATCTCTCCACATCATTCTTTTACTCCTAGAAGTCTCACTTTGGGTAGAAGTCTTTCTATGGAAGCCTTTGGCTCAAATCAAAAAGAGTTACCTGATTAAGTGGTATTGTCTTCTCTTGAGCTTCTTTCTTCTTTTTTTCCTTCTTCACTCACCACTATATTCTTATTATTTGATCCCATAATAACACCATTATACTAAATATACTAGGGTGTTGTTATGATAAGTATTATACTTACAATTACACACACCTCCATCTAATGGTTAAAGAACATACTATTTTTGTGGGTGGCGAATTACTGCCTCACGAAATGATGATTGTTCAATCTTCTTTTAACACATTTCACGATGGACATTATGATGTAACTGTATTTATATAATATATATCTGGTATTTATTTTTCTATATTCTTCTAAATTTTATTTTTAAATCACATCATTATGCTTTTCATTTTGTGGAACTGCGATAATTTCATCTGAGGAAGTGTGGACTACCGCCCCTCAAGTGATGTGACTCATTCATGACAAATATGAAATTTATAAAAAATTTAATTAATGAACTTATGTAACCTATATAACATATATTTTATACTGGAATTATAATATATTTATGTCTCATTTAGTTTTAATTCCTTTAATATGACAAATAAATGAAAGTAACGTTCATGTGTACGTACGACCTACCATCTCCATGAACGGTGTATTTCATTTTTTATCTCCAAATGTTATGGAATAGTATAAAATGAATATATACTGGGTATATATTATATTTAAATCATTAATACCATTCTGGAGATAATTTACTTATAACTACATGGGAAATTCATTTCAAACAAGTTCATTTTTGACCCAGGTACCGAACATCGACAAAACGTATGATATGAAATCACATAATTAACAAATTATTATGACATGATAATATGTGATATGAATAGAATAATAAAATTTAAAGGATGTTCTTAAGAAATTATAAATTGACCTAAGTTTATTATTCAGGAATATAAAGAAACGAACAAGAAAAGTCGGACTTGAGGTAATAGGATTTCTTATCTCACTTTAAATTCCATGAGATTTCCATTGTTCGCCAATTATTTATTGGATGTGGTGTATTGTGGACTTCCATTTGATATATATTATCATTATTATATTTATATTCATGGTATTATGAGATTTATTTGGTTCTTATTATCTTTTGGTCATACAACTCGATTTATTACAATGAGGTCAGGGGTTTTTATCCCACTATTTATTCCTATTAGATTCATGCTATATATGTCACTATCCCCTTTGAGTGGTGTATGTACTTCCCATTATTCTACTCTTTGTGAAATATACTTTCGTTTATGGGTATTTACATCAACGTTGTATAGTCCTTCTTTCATGGGGTGTACATGATTAGCCATTAAATGAAGATAATATTCTATGTTAATATATATAATATTAATGTGCTTTATTATTCATAAAAACCATTTTAGTGCATTTTACACTTTGAACATCATTTCACATTATGATTGTCATTCATTCTTAAAATGCACAATTATGTGGTACATTTTTGAACATCATTTAAAGTACGCAATGATTAATCTGATTTTATGGAATATAATTATCTATATATTAATTGGTTATTTTGGAAAATTGATATACAATTCAATATGAACATGTTTCATTCAAGGATCAATGGAGGATTCACAAAAGATGATGGAGATATTTAGAGATGAATGGAAGAAATTATAGAGAAGGCAGATTGGACACCATCCCACTGATGAGAATGTGGGACCCACATTACAAACCCAATGCATCTCAAATTTCATGGGATTCTATAAGACATATAGAGGAACAAATAATTCTTCAGGATACATCGCTAATTCATCATTCATTGTGGTTATTTAGGCATCCCATGTTAAAAATAAAATTCTGGTCCAGATTCTGAGGCCCAGAAAAACAGACCACTAATCTAATCATATTTCCGAATCCACAACTCCAAATGGGCCCCAATTGTACAGGAGGTTAGGAGACATCCGTGGATCAATTTTCTTCTGCTATGGAACACTCTAATTCTGCCATATAGAAGATCTTACAAGCGAATCTGTTCGATGGATGAAAGATGGATGCCACATTGGGTCAAGGGTGGAAAAATAAAATCTCCCTCAACATTCCACCCACCTATGGGCTACCAAAATTAATTGAGGATACTTGGACTATTTTATACTAGACCCAAGGCTTCAAAAATTACTATTTAAGGAATTGGTGGTGGAGAAGTTGAGAATCTTTGAGCTTTGTTTTCATCTTAATGTTATGTTGCCAATTTGTCTTTGTAACATTCTCTCTTCACATGTAAGTTGTTTTATTTCATCCGAGTTTCTTAATAAAAGTTCTTCATATTATCTTTTTATATTCTTCTTCTTATCACTTTTATATCATTGCCTCAAGGTGTAAACTTTTTCATACCAAACCTTGTGATATTATCACACAACGGTGGAGTGATTGTTTTTTCTTTGTTTTTTTACTTCTCCAATTCCTCCCTCATTAGTCTACTTTCCTCTTCCATTGAAACCATGGGATCAATGGAGGGATAACCCACTTATGGGTTGATCCAAGGGAGTAGCAAGGGGATGTATTGGATGATATTTCTCACTCCATTAATTGATTATCACTTCTTTTAAATGAGGTTTTTATTTTGATGACTTTAAAACTTCTTCATCCTATTGAATTTAAGGTCACACATTTCAAGTGCTAATAGAAACCTTTACCTTGGAGTTCTGAAAAATTATATCCTTCAAGTTTATAGGTGATTAGTATTAGGGTGTGTAGTAATTAAACCAGTAAGTGATGATTTTGTTTGATCTCCTTAAATGAACCCATTTCAAATATAAGAAATTGAAATATTTTTACAAGAAAAAGAATGCATCCAATCCACCACTTGTAATAACCTGGGATCAACCCTTATCATAATTTGAATTACCTTAATAATTTTAGTGTTAACTTATACCCATATAAAATCAACCCAAATTTGGCCACTCAATATCCAAAAATAGTCCATAGAATATATGTTTCCATAGGTTACTGATCATACCACGATTCACTGTTTTATTCTACCCTTACACCGCTGTTTTAATATAGTTTTGTAATGAATATTCAAAATATAATAATAAATTTCACTTTATGTTTGAATCATTTAATTAATGTTAATCAACATTATAATTGGAAATGCTACTTGTTTTTATTATTTCAATGTAGGTGGAGGTGATTTGGAGGGCCCTTGATGAAGTGGAAGAAAAATGGGCGAAAATTGCATAGATCCATGGACATCTGTCCACTGTTTTGCATAGTACACGAAATCCGTGCATCCAAATGGGCTGCAATTTTGTGGGACTGTTCAAATTTAATAGAATACATTTCATATTAAGGAACCCAATCCTGATTCGGATTCTATGGGGCCCATCCGAACTGATCTGTCCAAGCCACCGAATTTGGACCAAGTCAAATGTTGTGTTCTGTATTTTTCCAATATCCTGATCTGTATTTGTCCAAATGGTGCCAAACATTCGGTGGAGATAGTCAAGAGGTAGGGATACAACTTTTCTATTTTCTCCAAAGAGAGATAAGGCTTTATGAAAACCGAAACACATGGTACAATTGGATTGATGAAATCTATGTGCCTAAAACCACCTTTCAATTTTCCTATAAAAGGGATCCAAGGGAACCTCATTTGAAAGTTCGTCCAAGGAGTGAAATGCTACCAATTTGGAGTCCTAGAGGTGTCTACTAATCACCTTGTAGGTTCTGGAGGCCCCTATCCTCATAGGAGAATCAAGGATGAAGAAGGAGTTCCACCCGAGCTTCCTCCTCCTCCCGATGTCGAGCTAAAAGTTGGGTGTTCGTTATGAGGGAGCTACACACCTGTCAAGGGAGTTTTGATGCATACAATAGCTACTGGTTTGGATTAATTTGGGTGTTAAAACATTTATTTCCATGTATCTTACATACTTTCATATTTTAATGCTGGTTTTTATGCGTGCAGATGAGATGCTCCTAATTTCTAACCGATCGGTGTGAGGTTTTGAGTGCGTGACTTGTGTTGTTCCGATTGGACATCACAAGAATCCTTTTCATACCCACTTTATTGAGATCTCAATCTTATTTGGAAGATATTATTCCATGCATAAGTACTGTACCTTGGCAATATGATTGTTACGTCAAGGTTTGGTCCTTAAATCATTGAAATAAAAGATTAGGAATTAATCGGGATTCCAATTAACTCCAACCAAAGAATTACTCTAAACCTAAGATGAATCTCTATGAAAAATGAACTTTATATTTGTGTAGTGAAATCACATCGACCCTTTTATCTCATATTTTTCAACATCCACTAGGTCACTCAACTTTTAGGCTATTTCAACTAAGTCATTGTTTTAAACTCTTTTCAAAACCACACCCTCTCTTAGTCATTTTTATTAAAAATACACACTCTAAACCTACCAACACTCCTTGAAATATGACCTAGGGTCTACCCTAGACTATAAATAAACCTTAAAAACATAATCAATTTTAAGTGTCATGAAAACGCGTTAAAATTTTGGTGCCGTTGCCGGGGAGCGCTTTGGTTTTTCGTGCGTGTTTTTGATAAATTTTTTGTAATTTTTGTGAATATTTTTTTGTTTTATCTTCTACCTTTGCATTTATTTTTGTGTTATAATTTATTTATTGTGTAGGTTCTGTATATGACGCGTTCTACTCCAGGAGACCTACAAACTTTCGAACCCGAACCGGAGATGATCCTACATCAACGAAACCGAGACACACAAGACAACCTTTGAAGGAGGAGACAACACATCTTAAAATTCTTATTGATCCTTCTTCTTCTTCTGAAACCAAAGTTAAAACTGAACATAACTTGTATAACATGGCTGAAATAATAGAACACTAAAAGAACTCACCCCACATGATATTGATATCCGACTTACTTACATTCAATTACAAGGTGAGGCACCCAGTTTTGAACTAAAATCTGGTTTAATTCATTTATTACCAAGATTTCATGGACTTCCTGGAGAAGATCCCCATAAGAATTTAAAAGAATTTCATACTGTGTTTTCAACATTAAACCCTGCTAATGTGGATGAAGAACAAGTAAAACTTAGGGCATTTCCATTTTCATTAGAAGACACTGCTAAAGATTGGTTGTATTATGTTAATTCACCTATTAGAGGTTGGGCGGACAAGAAATGACTTTCTCTTGAAAAATACTTCCCAGCCACTTGAACTACAACAATAAGGAAAGAAATATGTGGGATAAGACAATCTCAAGGAGAAACCCTTCATGAATATTGGGAACGATTTAAAATACTATGGTCAAGTTTTCCACACCACCAAATAAGCGATCAACTTTTAATACAATATTTTTATGAAGGTTTAATTCCAATAGATCGTAACATGATTGATGCTGCTGTAGGTGGTTCACTAGTGGATAAAACCCGAATTTTTGCAAGGACCCTAATTGAGACCATGGCATAGAACACTCAACAATTCAGTTCAAGGTCCAGTGTACCCATTCGAGGTGTCCATGAGGTGCATAGTACTGAATTCGAGAAGAAGGTGGACACAAAGTTTGAAGAGGTGAGTACCCTTCTACGAAAAATTGCTCTTTCCCAAGGGAAATTCCAATCTCCTCCTCCCATACATTGTGGTATATTCTCTTCTGATAACCACTATTCTGACCAATGCCCCCAATTGAGAGAAACTTCTGAGATTTGTGAGGCAATATTCCCAGGATGCCCCTATAACCAACCCATTAGGCAAGAACCTTACTATCCATCCAACCCTAGGTGGAATGAAAACCAAGACTATAGAAAAGGGGGGTATTCAAACCAGCCTCATCAACCATAGAACCAACCAGGGAAAAGTAGTCATCAACCACCACCACCCAGAAATTTTCAACCGGCCCAAAGGCCTTTCCAACAACCCCCTCCAAAAACTGAACCTAGTCTAGAAGATATGATGAAACAAATGGCTACCAATAATATCCAATTCCAACAAACCACTCAGGAAGCTATACAAGACCTCAAAACCCAATTAGGCCAACTAGCTAACTCGGTGGGTGAAATCCAAAGCCATGGGTCTAGTAAACTACCCTCTCAACCACTTGTCAACCCTAGGGATAAGGGAAATGTTAGTGCCATCACCCTTAGGAGTGGAACTCAACTTAAAAGCCAAATGAACCCTACATTAGAGTCATCCTCTCCTAAGGAAACCACCATCCCAACCATTGAAAAAGGTTCAAATGAGGTGGAACCTTGTCTTGAGAGAAGTCCTACCAAAGGAAAGAGTGTGTCTATTGATAAGTTACCAAGCCCAAGAATTTATCTTCCATTTCCCCAAAGAGCCACCCAAACAAGAAAACAAAAGGAAACCGAACATGATAAATAAATCTTGGAGACTTTCAAAAAAGTGCAGGTTAACATCCCATTGATTGATGCCGTGAAGAAAATTCCACGTTATGCTATGTTTCTAAAGGAGATGTGTACACATCTAAGGAGACTTTGTGGTGATGAGAAGGTAAGTTTGGGGAGGAATGTCTCAGCATTGATACAACTATCACTTCCCACCAAGTGCAATGATCTTGGAACATTCTCAATTCCATGTACCATATGGGAGTATTCTTTTTCTAATGTTATGCTTGATTTGGGTGCTTTTATTAATGTGATGCCTCACTCCATATACTCTTCTTTGCAGGTTGTTGAAATAAAGCCCACAGGAATAGTTGTTCAATTAGGAAATCAGAGTATGGAACACCCTTCTGGTGTGTTAGAGGATGTTCTTGTGAGGGTTCAAAATTTAATATTTCCTGCTGATTTTTATGTGCTAAAATGGAAGATGATAGGATGAATGGACACGCCCCAATTATATTGGGGAGACCTTTCTTGAAAACCTCCAAAGCCATAATTAATGTCCATAATGGTAAATTATCTATGGAATTTGGTGGTGATATAGTCCATTTCAACATCCTTGATGCCATGAAGCACCCCTCAGAAGAACATTCCTCTCTCTCGGTAAATTCAATTGATGTACTCCCTTCCCCTAAAATCTCTTCATTTGTTTCCCCTGATCCCCTTTCTAAATTTTTCTCTTTGATTGAAATTCATGGTAATGAATCATGTGTGGATTGTTGTAGTGGTCTAGAAAAGTGTCATGCATGTTTATTAATTGATAATTTCTTGAACACCGAGGATCACATGACCATCGATGATACTGCTACGCTTGTAAAAGCTAATTCCTCATCTGAGGATGATACCATTGAGTAGTTAGATGAGATTAGTGACCTCTCACTTTCACACACACTCCCATCAATCCAAAATCCACCTGAATTGGAACTAAAGCAACTGCCTTAAGATTTAAAATATTCATATCTTGATAATGGAAACAAGTTTCCCGTTATCATTGCTAGTTCACTCCCTCCTGAGCATGAATTGCGACTGCTTGAACTTCTGATGGAGTATAGACAAGCATTGGGATGGACACTTGCGGACATTCCTGGTATTAGCCCATCAATTTCTACACATCATATTTTATTAACTGATGAGTCTAGACCAGTGAGGCAGGCACGACGTCGACTGAACCCAAACCTCTTATAACTAGTTAAAAAGGAAGTAACAAAATTATTGGCTGATGGAATCATTTACCCCATCTCTGACAGCCAATGGGTCAGTCTCGTTCAAGTAGTTCCTAAAAAAACTGGCCTAACGGTAATTAAAAATGAAAACAATGAATTGGTTCCAACTCATGTGCAGAATAGTTGGCGTGTCTGTATATATTATCTCCGACTAAACCAACACACTAGGAAGGACTATTTCCCATTGCCATTCATTGACCAAATGCTAGAGAGGCTAGCGGGGAAGTCCCATTACTATTTTCTTGATGGGTATTCTGGATACTTTCAGATCTATATTTCCCCCAAGGATCAGGAAAAGACAACCTTCACTTGCCCCTTTGGCACATTTTCCTATAGAAGGATGCCATTTGGCATGTGCAATGCTTCGGGTAATTTCCAGCGATGTATGGTTAGTATTTTTTCGGATTACCTAGAGAATTTCATGGAAGTTTTCATGGATGATTTTACTATTTATGGATCCTCTTTTGATGAATGTCTAAATAGTCTTGGTTCCGTCCTACGTCGCTGTATTGAAAAGAATCTTGTATTAAATTATGAGAAATTCCATTTCATGGTGTGACATGGTATAGTTTTGGGACATGTCATTTCTGGGAATGGTATCCAAGTAGATAAATCAAAAGTGGATGTCATTTCTTCCTTACCATTCCCTAAAAATGTATGTGATGTGTGGTCTTTCCTAGGTCATGCTGGATTTTACCGTCATTTCATTCGTGATTTTAGTAAGATTGCACTTCCCCTCTCCCGCTAAATCCAAAAAGAAAAATATTTTGTTTTTGATAAGGAATGTGAAGAAGCTTTTAATAAATTAAAATGGAGTCTCACATCACCCCCAGTAATCCAACCACCTCAGTGGGATTTACTATTTGAGCTCATGTGTGATGCCTCTAACTATGCAGTTGGGGCAGTTTTGTCATAAAAGGTCGATGAGCACCACATGTCATTGCCTATGCCTCACATACTTTGGACCCTGCCCAAGAAAACTACACCACCACTGAAAAAGAATTTCTTTCCATTGTGTTTTCTTTGGATAAATTCAGGTCATATTTTTTAGGGTCCAAAGTAATTGTGTTCTCAGACCATGAAACCCTCCGGTATCTCCTAAAGAAACCAGAAGCCAAACCATGTCTCATTCATTGGATGCTCCTCCTTAAGGAATTCAATCTAGAAATTAGAGATAAAAAAGGAGAAGAGAATGTGGTGGCAGACCATATCAGTAGGATCCCCCCATCCTCAGACATTGTCTCATCCCCCTGTATTCCCATTAATGACTTGTTTCCTAATGAGAAATTATACAAAGTGCAATATGTTATTCCCCAGTATGCTGAAATTGTAAATTATTTGGTACCATCTTGCATTACTACTGATTTCAACAAAAACCAAGCCAGTCGTCTAAAACATGAGTCTCGTTGGTGCATTTGGGATGACCCCTTCCTTTGGCGCACATGTAGCGATCAGGTCCTTAGGCGTTGTGTTCCTGATAACGAGTTTCAGTCTGTCCTTAGATTCTACCACACTCTTGCTTGTGGGGGCCACTTTGGTCCCCAATAGACTACTCACAAAGTTCTTGATTCTGGTCTCTTTGGGCCAACAATTTTTTGGGATGCCCATGAATTTTGTAAATCTTGTCCTCGTTGTCAAATAATTGGGAATGTCTCTAAAAGGAATGAAATTACACAACAACCTTTGCTCTTTCATGACATGTTTGATGTTTGGGGAATTGACTTTATGGGGCCATTTCCCAATTCTTTTGGCAACTTCTACATTATTTTGGTCGTTGATTATGTATCAAAATGGGTAAAAGAACAGGCCACAAGGACAGATGATTCCAAAACAGTTGTAGAATTTTTGTGAACTCAGATCTTTTGTAGGTTTGGATTACCTAGGTTCATCATCAGTGACCAGGGTTCTCATTTCTACAACTGAAAAATGCAATCACTTTTGTGTTAGTATGGGGTCGGTCATCGAGTTTCTACTGCATATCATCCACAGACCAATGGTCAAGACGAGGTTTCAAATAGAGAGGTAAAACAAATTCTTGAAAAAACGTTCCAACCCAAGAGGAAAGATTGGAGTCTTAGACTCGATGATTCATTATGGGATTACCATACTGCTTTTAAAACTCCCATTGGAATGTCACCTTATAGGATAGTTTTTGGAAAGAGTTGTCACCTCCCTGTTGAGATTGAGCACCGGGCCTACTGGGCCATCAAACAATGCAATTCTAATCATTCTGGTGCAGGTGCTCAGAGGAAGTTGCAGATTCAGGAGCTAGAGGAAATGAGAAGAGATGTATATGAAAACTCCAGGATTTATAAAGAGAGACCAAGGCTGCCCATGACCGTATTATCCTTCATCGTCAGTTCCATATTGGGCAGATGGTCCTCCTCTACAATGCAAGGCTGAAATTGCATCCTGGTAAGCATTGTTCCCACTAGTTTGGACCATACACTGTTACTAACGTCTCTCCATTTGGTGTTGTCCAGGTTCAAAATGAAGAAACCAATCAAACATTCACTATCAATGGGAAGCGGCTGAAGCACTTTCATGAAGCCATTCTGGAGTCTCCGATGGAGGAACTCCAAGTTCATGAAGAAAACTATGAATGACATCCACCAAGTTTTATCCTTCCTTACCACATTCTCTTTTACTATAGTGAGGACACTGAATACTCTAGGTGTGGCGGGGTGGATACATTCCTAGGTTAGTTTTGAATTTTCATCATTTTCTCCTTTTGTTTTCTCCTTTTGGACTTCTTTATGGTATTTTCATTTTTCCCCATCAATAATCTCGAAATTTCATGATTTGGCGACCATAAAGTGGGGAAAGTAAAAATACCATAACGAAGGCTAAAAGAATATGTGTATGAATTTACCATCAAGGAGTGATTTTTTTAGTGAATTGGTTTTATGTAAATGATATAAATGGTCGTATCTATGTGAAACCTTTGAGATGATTGATACCCTTTGTGTGAGTAATTTTTTGGAAAACTGTGTCACTAATATCTCCAAAATTTTTTGCACCAAACCACAAAGTGTGATTATTTCTTACTTAATATAAGGTAAATATATGTTGGGTTAATATTTTTCAGCTTGAAATGATATTTCCATACGTTCGTTCCTTATCCGATCTGTTTCATTACTATACCAGATTGACCTATGCGTGTTTACCTAATGTCTGACTGTTTTATACTCTAAAAAAAAATTTTGTGTCTTGGGCAGGTCAAAAACCACTCATCCTCAACCTTTGATCTTGTTATAACTATTTCAATTAGTGTCGTGAGGAGATCAAACAAGGGTTGAGAGATGAGTGTGACATTTGTTCCAATTGCAACTTCAAAAAAAAATGAGGGGAGTGATGAAATGTGCAACATATGGGGATATCTCGGTCAGGAGCTTATGGTTTGATTTCTGGGAATGCTGAAATGAGTGGGTCTTGAAATATGATTGCAAAGGATGTAGGACAGGATCGGTGACAAAATCATTTAAGCTGAAAAATGTTAAAATAATATATATTTATTGGATAGTAAGAGGAAAGAATAGCATGGAATGGTTTTCACCCACACACATGGAGAGTTAGTGTAATGGTTGACCTTTGAATTCCTTTCTCATGTTGGTGTCATAAATCTCTTTGAATTTTATTGTGATATGATTTATGAGACATTTTTTTCCATTTTCACTGGGAAGAACTCCTTGGTGTGGTTTTTGCATTGATCACATTACTTTAAATAAAATTTCCTCAAATGATAAATCTTCAGGATGTTGGAAATATATATATATACATCATTGTATTTGGATATGTGACATTTCCCAGGAGTTAAAATGTTTAGGTGTGGGGGTGTGATCGTACCACGATTCACTGTTTTATTCCACCCTTACACCGCTGTTTTAAACTAGTTTTCTAATGAATATTACAATTATAATAATAAATTGAACTTTATGTTTGAATCATTTAATTAATTTTAATCATCATTATAATGGGAAATGCTACTTGTTTTTATTATTTCAATGTAGGTGGAGGTGATTTTGAGGCCCCTTGATGAAGTGGAAGAAAAATGGGCCAATATTGCATGGATCCATGGACACCTGTCCACAGTTTTGCATAGTACACGAAATCAGTACATCCAAATGGGCTGCAATTTTTTGGGACTGTCCAAAATTTAATAGGATACATTTCATATTAATGAACCCAATCCTGATTCGGCTTCTATGGGGCCCATCCGAGCTGATCTGTCCAAACAACCGAATTTGGACCAAGTCAAATGCAGTGTTCTGTATTTTATCAATATCTTGAGCTATAGTTGTCCAAATGGTTCAAAAAATTCGGTGGATACAGTCAAGATGTAGGGATAAAAATTTTCTATTTTCTCCAAAGTGAGATAAGGCTGTCTGAAGACCAAAACGTGTGGTACAAGTGGATTGATGAAATCTATGTGCCTAAAACCACCTTCCAATTTTCCTATAAAAGGGAACCAAGGGAACCTCATTTGCAAGTTCGGACAAGGAGTGAAGTACTAGAAATTTGGAGTCCTAGAGGAGTATCCTAATCACCTTGGAGGTTCTAGAGGCCTCTATCCTCATAGGGGAATCAAGGATGAAGAAGGAGTTCCACCCGAGCTTCCTCCTCCTCTCGATGTCGAGCTAAAAGTTTGGTGTTCGTTGTGAGGGAGCTACACACATGTCAAGGGAGTTCCGATGCATAAAATAGCTACTGGTTTAGAGTAATTTTGGTGTTAAAACATTTCTTTCCATGTATCTCACATACTTTCATATTTTAATGCTTGTTTTGATGCGTGCGGATGAGATGCTCTTAATTTCCAACCGATCGGTGTGAGGTTTTGAGTGTGTGACTTGTGTTGTTCTGATTGGACATCACAAGAATCCTTCTCATACCCACCTTATTGAGATTTCAATCTGCTTTGGAATCTATTATTCCATTCATAATTACAGGACCTTGACAATACAATTGTTATGTCAAGTTTTGGTCCTTAAAGGCATTGAAATAAAAGCTTAGGAATTAATCGGGATTCCAATTAACTCCAACAAAATAATTACTCTAAACCTAAGATGAATCTCTATGAACAATGAACTCAATATGTGTGTAGTGAAATCACATCGACCCTTTTATCTCATATTTTTTAAAATCCACTAGGTCACTCAACCTTTAAGCTATTTCAACTAAGTCATTATTTTAAACTCTTTTCAAAACCACCCCCTCTCTTAGTCATTTTTATTAAAAATACACACTCTAAACCTACCAACACTCATTGAGAGACGACCTAGGGTCTACCATAGACTATAAATCAACCATAAAAACATAATCAATTTTGCGTGCCATGACAACGTGGTCAGTTACTTCTTAGGTCTCTGAGGATTCGAAAACCCAAGCTAAACTACAAAGACCGTTCTACCTTCTTCTCAAGGGCAAATTTCTGCGTGAATCAAATTTTGGAGTTGTTTCCGAGGACCCAATTAATTCATATAAACACCTATAATATTCTCCCCCATTTCTTCTATTCTCATCAAAATTCTCTTAACTTGTCCCTTTCTCGTTTTTTTTCTTTTGGCACATGTCTCCCTACACCCGCGATCAATCAGACCGTCTAGTTAGGGTGGATAGTCCTGGGGTTGGGGAGTCAAGTACACCAAATGAACTCTTTCCATTAGATCATAATCTTTCTAATACTCTAAAGTCCAAAATTGATCCCATTTCAATGGAATGTCTTCAAAGAAACCAACAAATAAACCCAGGTGGGAACCAAAATAGAAACCCAAATGAGGCAACCCCAAACATGGGGAATGCAATTGATCAAAACATGAATGACTACCTCACACCTTCCTAGAACAATTACCCCTCATGCATTGGACACAATTCTCTAGGTGATGCTAACTACATATTTAAACCCCATGTCCTAAACCACCTTACAACATTCCATGGAATGGAGTCCGAGATGCCCTACCTTCACATTAAGAAGTTCAATGACATTGTAGAAACCATGTGTCCCCCACATCAACTAGAATCATCTAGGACGAGGCTATTTAATTTTTCTTTAAAGGATAGAGATAAAAATTGGCTAAAAAATTTGAGACCATAATCCATCAACTCTTGGGACCAACTACAAATATAATTCTACAAAAAATATTTTCCCCACCATAAAAAATTGCACTTAAAAAGCGCATCCAAAACTTTTTTTAAAAAGAGGGAGAGTCATT
Organism: Viscum album; assembly: GCA_963277665.1. NCBI lineage: Eukaryota > Viridiplantae > Streptophyta > Magnoliopsida > Santalales > Viscaceae > Viscum > Viscum album. The sequence goes on along the minus strand of OY728133.1, from coordinate 825,750,873 downwards.
CTATGAAACATGGGGGAGGTTCAAGGACACTATAAACAAGGTTCTACATCATGATTGTTCTATTCCATAACAAGTGAGAATTTTTCATAAAGGGTTGGGTCTGGGGAATAAAACATTCATTGACATGATGTGTAATGGAACCTTTAAAAACAAAGCCCCAAGTGATGCTTACGAGTATCTAGAAAGCCTTTTGGAACAAAACCAAACATGGGGAACTTCACCTTATTCTGAAAAGACACAAAGAACTACTGGAATTCATACACTTTTAGTAAAGGAAAGACTTAGGGCTAAACTCGCAGCACTCTCTAGGAAGGTTGAAGAGGTAGACCTTATAAAAATCCATGAAATCCAAAATGTAGACCCTGTTTGCACAATTTGTGACAAACATGACCACAAAACAGAAAACTTCCCAACCATTCCATCCATCAAGGATGTTCTCCTAGGAAGACCACTTGCTGATATCAATTCCCTAAACTTTCAAAATCCCCAATACCAAAACACATTCAACCCAAGGTATAATGACCACCCAGGCTTCCTCTAGAAAGATAACCAACAAACTAGCCAACCACAAGGACAAATTCCTTACCCCATTAGAACTACCAAACCCATAACCAGTTCCAAACCCAACTTATCCAATACCAATAGCCACCGGTCCATTTTCAATAAACCATACCACCTCCAAAATATCCCCCAGGGATAAACCAATATTCTCAAGAACCAAACCAAATTGTTCCACAAAGCCTACTAGAACAACTATGAAAACAAATGGAAAGGATGAACTCAGAAGTCTCTTCACTTAAACAAGAACATCAAACCATCAAAATTGGAAAGGCACCCATGCCTACTTAGGGGGTTCCATCCTCATCTTCAAGGGGAGATTCAAGTTTTGCTCAAACAGCTGATGAACAACTAAAGGCTGCGACTATTTTAAGAAGTGGGAAATCAATTGGGAAACCTGAACAACTAATTCAGAACCCACCTGAAGATTCAAACATGGATGAAAATTAAAATGAACAAAATGATCAAACTAAAAAACACAATAACATTGTCAAATAAACAACTCTTCAACAAACAACCCCACAACCTGCTCCATTTCCTCAACGCATGAGGGGGAAAACCAATACTGAATTGAGTGAAACATTGAGGGAAATATTCTCATAAGTCAAGTTGAACATTCCACTTCTTGATGAAATCCAAACCATAACTGTCTGCTCAAAGTATCTTAAGGACTTGTGCACTTTTAAAAGAAAATTTTCACATAAAAACCAAGTCCTTTTGGCTCTTAATGTGAGTACCATCATTCAAGGGACCATTCCTCCTAAGATGAAAGACCCAATTTTCCCTTACATCAATGTTGAACTAGGAGAGAGAAAAATTGTCAAGGCCTTGTGTGACCTTGGTTATATTGTCAATCTCATCCCCTATGTTGTGTACTTTCAATTAGGCCTAGAAGAACTCCATCCCACATCTGTCAAACTTCAACTTGCTGATCGTTGCATTAGGGTTCCAAAGGGGATTTTAAATGACATTATAGTAAAGGTTGAAAACATAATCTACCATGCTGACTTCATTTTCCTTGGAAACCATCCAAAATTATGAAATTAGGAACAAAACCCAATCATCCTTAGTCATCCTTTCCTTGCAATAATAAACTCTGTTATCTGAGTACAAAATGGGAACGTGACCATCACCTTTGGAAACATGAGTCTAGACTTGAACATCTATAATGAAATCTCAAAAATAAGGGATGATGAGGAAATTCATGAAGTAAACATGATAGGAAGCATTGATAATGAATCCATAGAGCATCAAGGAATATTTGATGGATGTTTAAGTTAGGATGAGATTGATTTCCTTTGTTCACATGAAGGAAGTGCATGTCCTTGGATTGAATAATTTTAAAATTGCTCTTATGATGAAGTCTTAGGTCCAAAAATCACTGAATCCTTTCAGGAAACCACTTTCATAGAGACCACTCCAACTTCCTTCCCTAAATCTGATCAATCCAATCTAGTAGATGAACCTTCTACACATGGGGAATCAATCCTATCTGAAACACTAGGAAACAAAATTGATCTTGATCCAATGTCCCAATATTCTACTAAAATTCTGAACCAAACTGATATTGAATTGAAGGAACTTCCTGGTGCACTCAAGTATGCCTTCCTAGGGGATAATAAAACACATCCTATTGTAATTTATTCTTCTCTTGAAGCCAATCATGAGAGGATGCTTCTAGATGTCCTTTGGAATCATAAGAAAGACTTTGGTTGGACCTTGTCTAATATTCCTGGATTTATCCCACATATCAGGACTCATAGGATTGTTCTAGAATATGATTCAAAGCCATGTCGTCAACCTCAACGGCGACTCAATCCTAATCTCATGGAGATAGTAAGGAATGAACATCTGAAATTGTTAAAAGCTGGTATCATATATCCCATAGCTGAGAGTGAGTGGGTCAGCCCAATCTAAGTGGTTGCCAAGAAGGCATGAATCATAGTGATAACCAATAAGGATGGAGAGATCATTCCAAATAGGGTGAGTAGTGGATGGAGGGTCTGAATTGACTATAGGAAGCTAAAATCATTCACGAAGAAGGACCATTTCCCCTTACCATTCATCGACCAAGTCATTTAGAGAGGGGCATGTCATGCCTTCTACAATTTCTTAGATGGATACTCGGGGTATAATCAAATTTAGGTCTCCCTTGGGGATCAAGGGAAGACTACATTCACATGTCCATTTGGCACCTTTGCTTTCAAACACATGCCCTTCGGGTTAGGCAATACCCCTGGAACCTTCCAGTAGTGCATGATGGGAATATTATCAGACATGGTAGGGGATTTTATAGAGGTCTTCATGGATGAATTATCTTTGTTTGGGGATAAATTTGAGGTATGTCTGGGGAATGTAGAGAGAGTCTTGTCAAGATGTGAAGAAAAGAATCTAGTCCTAAAATAGGAAAAATGCCATTTCATGGTTAAAGAGGGTCTAATTCTAGGCCATCTAGTCTCAGATAGGGGGATTGAAGTTGATAAAGCCAAGGTTGACATCATTAGTCACCTTCCATCACCCAAAAATGTCAAGGAAGTGAGGTATTTATTAGGACATGCTGGTTACTACAGAAGATTCATCAAGGACTTTAGTTCAATATCCCGTCCCCTTTGTGCTCTTCTAGTAAAGGTTGCTCCATTTTTTTGGACAGAAAGCTGTGAGGGTTCATTCACAACCCTCAAATCCTCTCTCACCTCTCCTCCCATTATGAAATCTTCAAATTAGGATCTTCCTTTCAAACTTATGTGTGATGCCAGTGACTTTTCTGTTGGAGCTATGTTAGGAAAACGTTGTGATAAATATCCTTATGTCATTTCTTATGCAAGAAAATACTTAAATGATGCCCAAATCAACTACACCACCACTAAAATGGAGTTACTTGATATTGTGCTTGACTTAGAGAAGTTTAGGTCTTACCTCTTAGGAACCCCCATCATTGTGTTCACTGACCATTCTGCACTAAAATACGTCTTCCAAAAACAAGATGCTGAGGCTAGACTGATTAGGTGGGTCCTTCTCTTAAAAGAACTTGACCTCACAATCAAAGATAAAAAGGCTGTTGAAAATGTTGTAGCTGATCACCTATCTAGGATGGAATTCAAATAAAACTCAAATAACCTTTATGGGTCTGATTCATTCCCTAATGAACACCTATACTCTGTGTGTGACTTCCCTTGGTATGCCGATATAGCCAATTTCTTAGTTACAGGGGTCATCCAAAAATTCTTAGGGACTCAAGCTCAAAGGAAATTCCTTTCTGATGTTAGGCACTATGTATTTGATGATCCATACCACTATAAGTTCTACCCTAACCAAGTCATTAGGAGGTGTGTCCCATAATCTGAACAAGAGTCCATCCTTAAATAATGTCATAGTGAGGCATGTGGAGGTCACTTTTCCTCTAAGAAAACATCTTCTAAGATTCTTCAGTGTGGTCTCTTCTTGCCCACTCTCTCAAAGGACTCATACACATTTTGTCAAAGCTGTCCTAGGTGTCAACAAGTAGGTTCCATCACAAAAAGAAATCAAATGCCACTCACTCCCATCTTAGTGATTTAAATATTTGACTTCTGGGGAATCGATTTCATGGGTCATTTCCCAAACTCCAGGGGAAACCTATACATTCTCTTAGCTATTGATTATGTCTCAAAATGGGTTGAGTCCATTCCCAAAAAATCCAATGATCATAAAACTATGATTAGATTCCTAAAATAAAACATATTCTCTAGATTTGGAATTCCTAGAGCTATCATGAATGATCGTGGAACTCATTTTTGCAATCATCCATTCTCATCACTCATGAAAAAGTATGGAATTTATCACAAAGTATCCACTACTTACCACCCATAGACCAATGGTCAAGCGGAGTTAGCCAATCAAGAAATCAAACAAATTCTTAAGAAAAATATCAATCATTCTAGGAAATATTGGTTTGAGAAAATCTTGGATGCTCTTTGGGAATATAGTTCAACATACAAAACCATTCTAGAAATGTCACCATATAGGTTGGTTTATGTAAAAGAATGCTATTTTCCTGTTGAAATTGAGCATTAGGCCTTTTGGGAAATTAAGAAAATAGATTATGACGTCTCATTAGTTGGATCAAAAAGGAAATTAGATCTTAATGAACTAGAGGAACTAAGGATGGAGGCTTATGAAAATTCATGGATCAATAAAGCTATAGTTCAAGCTTAACAATCTTGGAATATCAAAGTCAAACATTTTGAAGCGGGAAAATTTGTGCTCTTGTATAGTTCAAAATTTCATTTACACCCGGGAAAGTTATGGTCTAGGTGGTCAAGTCCATACATAGTGCATAAGGTGTACCCCCATGAGGCTGTAGAAATTCAAGATCCCACCAATGGTAAAACCTTTAAAGTTAATGGTCATAGAGTCAAAAAATTCATTGAACCATTAAAAAAAATGATGTTGATGAATAATTATGTGAAACCACCGTAGATGATGAAAATAATTAATCAATTAGTGGTCCAAGTCGAGCTAATGATGTTAAACAAAGTTCTGCATGGAAGGCAACCCATGGTTTTCAAGTTTCCTATCATTTTGTTGTTTTAATCAACTTTATATTTTAAATAGGATTAATTAATGATTTTGATATTTAATAAAAAAATATACTGTTGACATGTTTTTCTATTATGAGTGTGGATGGGTACGAAAGGGGAGTGCCATATTCATCCGTGTCACGTGGTGTGATCCTTGAGTAATACCTTACCCATAAATTTAAAAAGAAGAAAATGTATAATCAGTTTATTTTATTTTATTTTTATGTATTTGTAGGTTAAAATTAAAATTAAAAAAATATATAAATAAAAATATAATAATAAAAAAAAGTACCACATCATAGGTCATGGGTAAAAACCCGTCACAACTGCCGAAGCCACGGGGATTCGAATCCGGGACCGAAAGGAGACAGGGGCGCATTCTTACCACTAACCTATGGATTTTTGTGCTCCCTTATTCTATAATTTTTATATATATACTTATATTGTACTTTATTTATTATATATATATATATATTGTTTTCATTTTTTTGTTTTTTTCTTTCTTTTTTCCTTTTTCTACTAGGGAACTCTGCAAGTGACATGGATATCAAAGGACTAAATTGGAGAAACAAGAACCTCAAATTCAACCACCAAGTGACTTCATTCCATGATCCTCATATTTAAATTTCCTTTTTGAAATTCCCTTACCTGCCACTACTCCTTATAAATTTTTATTTCTTCAAACACTGGGGATAGTGTTATTTTATGTTGAAGGGAGATAAAATTAAAAATTGTTTTGTGTAAAAAAATTGACTGATTTGAAATTTTTTTTGTGTAAATGGAAGAAAAAATTCCTTCAAATTTGAACATGGTAATACACATTTCACACATCGAAACTGAATATAATATAATTTAGCATGCCCTGATTTTTATTTTCATCCATGTATAATTTCATGAGCATGGATTTTGGAACGTGTGGCTGTCCAATGTGACATTTCATGGTTTATATTTTCATCCAAAAAAAAGAAAATCACAACACACGTCCTTTGGATAGTGGGGTATTAGTTTGAGTTCATGGGGTACCCCAAATAAATAGCAAAGGTCTGGTGATCATTTTAGTTTTAATATGAGTATCCAAAAAAAATTAAAATAACAATAAATTTGCACGTAGAGAAATGAAATGACCTAATGCGTGGCTTTCAGCACTTGGGGATCGTGACTCCATAGCTTTCTGGCCCAGAGTTAGTAATTTTATCTCTATTTTTGGTAATTTGAATTTCTTTTTGACTGAGTTAACTCAAGATGATGCCCGAGTATGTGGGCTTCACTTGGTGCCCTATTGTCTTTGAGCCTGGGAGTCATCGGCAAAGTCTCGCTACAGGGGTTGACTCTTTTGAGTGAAATTTCAATTACCATGGAAAAATTGAAAAAAAATACAATATAAAAAATTTGAATACTCATCTTAAAATTGAAATGTGATTCCACCTAGTGCTTCCATAATTTCCCCCTTTAATAAAGATGAACCCCCATGTCTATTGTGATACACAACACATCCTCATACTTAATTGATATTGGATGAAATATGGAAATGAATTTGAACAAAGGAATGGTCTTGAGATTTGGATATACTTATGAAACTATCCTGTATTAAAATATTTTGATGTGTTTCATGATTTTTTGGTATAAGGATTTTTGGTGATCATTCTGTATTAATATTTTTTTGGAAAAGGGAATTTGAATTTCATATTGTTGAGATACATTTTGCTCGGGACTAGAAAAACTCAAGTTGGGGGGTGTGATTAGCCACTAAATGAGGCTAATATTAATTGTTAATATATATAATATTAATATTCTTTTTTATTCATAAACACCATTTTAGTTCATTTTACACTTTGAACATCATTTCACATTATGATTGTAATTCCTTCTTAAAATGCACTATTATGTGGTACAATTTTTAACATCATTTAAAGTACCCAATGATTCATCTGATTTTAAGGAATGTAATTATCCATATTTTAATTTGATATTTTGGTAAATTGATCTACACTTCAATATGAACATGTTTCATTCAGGGATGATTTGAGGATTCATAAAGGATAATGGGGATAATTGGAGATGAATGGAAGAAATTTTAGAGAAGGAAGATTGGACACCAGCCCACTAATGAGAATGTGGGACCCACATTACAAACCCAATGAAGCCCAATTTTCTTGAGAATCTAGAAGAAATATATAGGAACAAATAATTCTTCAGGATCCAATGCTAATTAGGCCTCCATTGTGGTTATTTAGGTGACCCATGTTATAGATAAAATTATGGGCCAGATTCTGCGTCCTAGAAAAACATCCTACTAATATAATCATATCTCCAAATCCACAACTGTAAATGGGCCCAAATGTTAATAGAGGTTAGGAGACATCCGGGGAGCCATTTTCGTTTTCTATGGACTACTCTAATTCTGCCATATAAATGGTATTACAAGAGCGTCTGTTCAGTGGATGAAAGCTGGATTCCACCTCGGGTCAAGGGTAGAAAAATCAACTCCCCCTCAAATTTCCACCCACTGATGGCCTACCAAAATTAATTGAGGAGACTTGGACTACTGAAAGCATGACCCGAGGCTTCAAAAATGCCTATTTTAGGCAGTGGTGATGGAGGAGTTGAAGATATTTGAGCTTTGTTTTCATCTTAATGTTATGTTGCCAATTTGTATTCGTAACATTCTTCCTTCACATGTAAGTTGTTTTATTTCATCATAGTTTCTTAATAAAAGATCTTCATATTGTCTTTTTATATTAATTTACTTATCAATTTTATACTGTTTCCTCAAGGTGTGAACTTTTTCATACCAAACCATGTGATATTATCACAAAATGGTGGAGTGATTATTTTTTTCATTGTTTTTTTACACTTCCAATTCCTCCCTCATGAGTCAACTTTCCGATTCCATTGAAACCATGGGATAAATGGAGGTATAAACCACTTATGGGTTGATCCAAGAGAGTAGAAAGGGGCTATATTAGATGTTATTTCTCACTCCATTAATTGATAATCACTTCTTTTAAATGTTTTTTTATTTGATGACTTTAAAACTTCTTCATCCTTATTGAATTTAAGGTCACACATTTCAAGTACTAATAAGAACATTTACCTTGGAGTGCTCTAAACTTTGATCCTTCAAATGTATAGGTGATTAGTATTAGGGTGTGTGGGCATTAAACCAGTATGTGATGAATTTTTTATCCTCTTAAATGAACCCATCTAAAATATAAGAAATTGAAATATTTTTACAAGAAAAAGAATGCATCCAATCTACCCTTGTAATAACCTAGGATCAACCCTTCTCAGTATTTGAATTCACTTAAGACATTTAGTGTTCACTTAAACCCATCTAAAATCAACCCATTGTTGGCCACCCAATAGCCATAAACAGTCCATAGAATGTATGTGTCTATAAGTTACTTCTTAGGTCCTTGAGGATTTGAAAACCCAATCTAAAATACAAAGACCGTTCTACCTTCTTCTCTTGGGTAAATTTGATTGTGAATTAGTATGTTTCAAAAGTTACCCAAGTCGGTAAGGGAACCTTTAACCCTCCTCTTTTTAAAAGACTTATTTTTGTTCAATATTTTAATTTACATCTTCTTAATGTTGGGATATGTTTTTATATATCCTTATTGCTGTAAAGTTTATGTCCAAGTGATGAGATACCCTTTCTATCTCTCATCAACTCATTTTATGAATTTTAAAGTGATGTCATTAGGCTGTTGAATTTCTATAAGGGAACTTCTTAGCCCAACTTCAATTATTTGGGTTAAACCTCTACCACTTGATTATGTGGTACTATGAATATGCATAGATGACCTTTGATTATTGTATACATAATATCCACTTATATTGGGTGTATTTATATTTGTCACACAAAATTATGTAACTGATTTATCCTTAATCTAAGGATACCATCTTTGTACGAGACTTCGTCTCAATCTCCTTTTTTTGAGGCATACTTCAATTTATATACAACCTTCTTTTATTAGTTGTATAATAAACCCTTTTGAGATTTAATTTAATTAAAAAGGAATCTTTTGACATGAAGCATTTTACTAAATGACAAAAGGAATGTTTTTGTCTTACATATGCGACGATAATGACTTCTCGGCCACCGTGACCATTATTTGAGTTTCGACTTCCTCTACAAGCTATAATTTTTTTAAATGAAAAATAAATACCATGTTTTAATTTTCTTTTATTTTGGTATTGAAAATGGTTCTGATAATGTTTTGATTATATCAATGTGTTGTATTGATATCTTGTGATTGAAATGTGTAAATGTTATGTTTCTTTTATGAATGTTTTATGTGATATGATTATGTTATGGTTCTTGGGAATTGTTTATGAAGTTGGGTGGTTCCGAGATAAAATAAGGGCGGGTGAGCCCGAGATAGATCTCCAATGCATTGGGTAATGCGAAGGAGTTAAATGCAAAGGTTTCTCCGAAGAGATTTAGGGAATATACTATGATGGGTATTCCAAATGTAACCATTAAGGGTTACTCCCTACGTAATAATTATATGAATGACTCAATTTCCCTTTATGTTTTATGTTATCTATGTGTATTTCAAAAATCATATGATTTCATGGGATATGTTAGAAATCTTATGTTATGTATATATTGATGATCTAATGTTTTCTTTCTTTGTGTTTCCCTTACTGATCTTTTTATGCTCATCCCAAGTTTTTGAAATGTTTTCCACAGGACTTAAGGATGAATATGGTCAAGGATGTGATCATGGAAAGACATGCTATCTAAAACATGGAACTAGACATTCTTCTTTGTAAGATTTTTTATTTTATGAAAAAAATGGAAACTGAGTAGAAGTGTCTAATTTTTAATTTTTAAAGATGTAATAGTTATGTCCAAATTCTCTAAAACTCTAAACCTAAAAAGATCCTCAATGTGAATTATTCATTTAATGCAAGATTATGTGATGTTTTAAGGCCAGGTCCTTATAGTGTGTATCAAAGGCCGGTTTAGACAACTTTAGAGATTATGAGTTTTCGTTAGACACATGGTTAGTCCCTATGTCAATTATTTCAGTTAAATCCTTGTTTTATAACTTTTTCAGATCAAGTAAAGTTAGTTACAAATGGAAGGAGGAGGATATCAAATGACATTCCTATCTCTTCCTAAGGAAATGATTGAAATAATTATTGCAAATTCATGTTCGGATGATTGTGAAACTTTTTCTAGCATACAACTCACTTGAAAGTTGTTGTTTGAGATATCAAACACCTCTACTATACCTCGCTATCATCGTGGATCATGGGTTGTATTTAGACAAATCCTATTTTCAGAATATTCTCATATTTTCAAGAAAGGTAAATATTATCAAGGCATTTTCAAATATTTTACATTATCAGAAGATTTTGATGCATATTATGATTTTAAAAAAGGTGCTAAAGAAAGAGACCCTTGCACAACCTATTTATATTTGCTTTTACAATATAGTCTCTCAGCACATACCTATGGTATTTTAAAAGGGACATTAATTGAAAGTTTCAACTCGAATTCGGTCTGACTATTTTATAGAAATCATGTTTTATCAAATGTTTTGAAATTATATGTCATACATAATTATTTTCCAAAACTATTTTTCTGTGAACACAAATACAACCCATGTTGTACAAGGTGTATTTGGATGGAGGAAGCAAATGATTTTGAAGGATCTCTAAATCATTTTTTCAATGTATGGAACTTCTACCTACGTGAACATGATGACGATGAAACCAAATGGACACCATGATCAAGGTATGATGTTCTTCATTTTGGGGATCATTTTGTTTAATCTTATGGTGGTGAAATAAGACTTCAAGAATTAAGATGTTGAGATCATAATAAATTTTGATGAAAATGAGATGTATAAGGAAACCATTGAGGTGAAAACATGTTAGGGTTATTTTTGAGTTTTATAAAAAGGACAAATCATAGGATGGGTGACAACCCGTCGCATCTGGTAAGGCTGCAGGAATAAAACCCACAACCGAAGGGAGACAAGGGCGCATCGCCTACCACTGGCCTACTTGAATTACCTGGTTAGTATAACTTATTATTTTAGTAAAATTATTTTATGGAACAAGAATAAGTTGATTTTGGGAATTTATGTTTTATCAAATGGATATACTTAGTATAGTAAAATGATTTGGTGATTAAGTGATAAAGGTTGTTGTGAAAGATGTTCTCTCTTTTGAGGAAACACTATATACCTAAGGAATATAGAATACTATGGGATTTCAATTGTGGAATAATTGTTGAAATTTTAGTTTGGAAGAATCTATGTTATTATTATGGACATATGATGATTTGGTTTATTTATGAAAATGATTAACCTATCATGGAGAATATGTTATTAGGTTAATTACTTTTCAATATGGTACTTTGTGAGTAACTGATGTTATTTGGAGATAAATTTTAAGATTTATCTCGGAAGACTATGTAATCAAATCCTTATGAGATTTGGGTTTCAATCTTAGTTTAGATTACTTTTGAATAATTTTATGGACAGTTGTTTATTGAATGGTCTTTGTTGAACTTTGGGTTTTGTTTGAAAAATTTGGGAGATTAAGAGTATTTTTTCTTTTTGTAAAAGATTATCCTTTTTTTGTATTATCTGATCTCGTACTAACCATTTTGGATTTGGATAAGATCTAAAGACATGGGAAATATATAGTTCTTTTTTGTGGATTAGGTGATTCTCAAGATGTTGATTATAGCGCTCTTAATGTGAACAAGTCATCCTAAATACTCATATTTTGAAGAAAATATGAGTTTGTTTAAGAAATCTAGTAAGAGATGAAAGTTTACATGAAAAGTAAGTATGTTTACTTATTTTTTAGTTAGGCTCATAAATAAATTCCTCAATGAAAAGTAACTTAAAACAAAAACTTTGTCTGTTAACTTTTCCTACTAAGGAATCAAATACCGTTTAACCCATCACAAGTTTGTGATTTTCTGGTGGTTAACTTTCTATTAAACATTTTTTCTTTCACTCTCCATCAGAACATGACCCTTTTTTCTCTTCCATATACATGTTTTCATGAAATCTTAGTATCTATTGTCTCGGGTGACCTTTTTTTACTTCACTTTCTTTCTTTTAAAATGATAGTTTAATTTACTCTTTTTTCAATGTGAGGCTTTCAAAGAAGTTTCCAAGACCAATTTTAAAATTGCGAGGACACAATTCCCAAAAGGGGGGAAGGATGTAACACCCCGGGTAAATAAAGAATATGTAACTTTTATATTTATTAATATTTGTGAATAAAATGTTCATATTACTTTAAATGGAATTCTATGTTCTATGGCATACCCAGTACACAACAATGAGTTTTTTTAAATCTTACGTTGCACACTAATAATATAATAATATTATTTTTAATGGTAATAATGCCTAGCCATTTTAATGGAGGGAATGAAAAAAACTAACTACAAAATTATTATATATGTTTGTTAAATATTTTTACATTTATCCAATAAAATTTAGAGGCTTATAATAAGAAAAGAATTCGATTTTAAGCATAAATATTCAAATATTTTTTAAAAGGTCAATTAACCGCATTTTGATGGCAAACCCTTTTTAAAACAACATTATTTATCAATTTTATATGTTATATTTGACAAAATAAAATCCTTATTTGTAATCGGTACATCAAAATTTACTTTTTGTAAACTTTTGTTATTTTTCCGATAAAGTTCATTTTTAACGAATAGTGAAAATGCTGTATTTTAATTCAAAACCCCCTTTTAATCTAATTTATTTATATGGATAGATTATCTTTTCAATTTTTTTTAATGTTTAGTTGAAATATATTTTTACCATTTAATCCAATGGTGGTCACTGGAATTAATTTTATTTTGAAATTGGACATAAATAAGTGTTAATCTTTTGATAGATATTGTTTCTTAAAAACACGTATTTGTTTTGAGAGTGGGAATTAATTGTAAAATTAATTAATGAAACTTCTATGTTTTGAATTTGGTAAAATGGAAATAATTTTTTAATTTGGAATATAAAATTTACTTTAGATAAATTTTTGGTATTTTTCTGACAAATGTTCATTTTTAAGGAATAGTGAAAAAATACTGCATTTTACTTCAAAAAATAATTTTTCATCTAATTTAATTATATAGTTTCATTGTCTTTTTAATTGGTTTTAAAGTTTAATTAATTTATGTTTTTATAACTTAATTCAATGTTGTTCATTGGAATTAATTACGATTTTCAATTGGATATAAAAACAAGTCAATCTTTTGATAAATTTTACTTCTTAAAAAAACCCTTCTTTGGTTTTGACAATGAGAATTATTTTTAAATTAATTACTGAAACTTCTATGTATGTAATTTGGTATAATGGATTCAATATTTGGAATCATATTTTTTAAATTATGTAATTAATACTCTTTTTTTTGACATTATGAATAGTAACAACGACAATTATCTTTAATTATCATGAATAATTAGCAATCGGGTAGGTAAGGGAAATAAAATAATATCATAATAATATAAAATGACCCTAAAATGTATCCAAATTCTCTTGTTTGTGTCCTGGCTGACCATGGGATGCCTTGTTCCAACTTAGGGACCCCATGGAATCACATTTGTGTGATATTGACCTTTTATCTCATTATTTTTAAAGAAATGAAAATATAACCAAACTATGTAACACCTAAGTAAAAAAATTTTAATTTTGTTTACATAAATGAAATATTATACTACAAATAGTCATTATAAATCTAAAACTATTTCCTATATCATGGATTTTTTTTTATAATTTTTAGTCATTAAATAAATAAATTTATTTATGACACCATGATGATTCAGTGATTACCTCATTAATGAACGATTTAAATTAAATGAAAATATAATGTAAATTATAAGACTTACACTTGTCAAAAACATATTTTATGGGTGTATTTAGAACCTTTATCACATTATCCTCAAAATAAATCATTGTGGGACCTCTAAAATCCGAAAATCATTTTATAATAAAGTAACATTTCAAGACTTTCCAAAAGTGGCCCTCCTCTCTCTTATAAAAGGCCCCCACCTCTACCCCCTTACCCACACCTCTCAATCCCTTGGATCATCCAAACTATACTCATATTATCTCTTCACATTCCTCTATTACTCTTAGAATCCTCACTTTGGGCAAAAGTCTTTCCAAGGAATCCTTTGGCTCAAATCAAAAAGAGTTACCCGATTTAGAGGTATTGTCTTCTCTTGAGTTTATTTCTTTTATTTTCCTTATTCATTCACCACTATCTTTTTATTATTTGATACCATAACAAAACAAGTATCCTAAATATACTATTATGTTGTTATGATAAGGATTATACCTACACTTACACACACATTCGTCTAATGGTTAAAGAACATATTGTTTCTGTGGGTGACGAATTACTGCCTCACGAAACAATGATTGTTAAATCTTTTTTTTAACACCTTTCATGGTGGACATTATGATGTCAATGTATTTATATATTATATATATTGTATTTATTTTTCTATATTCTTCTGACTTTTATTTTTAAATCACATCGTTATTCTTTTCATGTTGTGGAATTGCTATAATTTTATATGAGGAAGTGTGGACTACCGCCCCCTCAAGTGATGTGACTCGTTCATGACAAACATGGAATTTATAAAGAATGTAATTAATGTACTTATTTTACCTATATAAAATATATATTATACTATAATTATAATATATCTATGTCTCATTTAGTTTTAATTCCTTTAAAATGAAAAAGAAATGAAAGTAGCATTCATGAGTACGTACGACCTACCATCTCCATGAACGATGCATTTCATTTTTTATCTCGAAATGTTATGGAATAGTTTAAAATTAATATATAATGGATATATATGATTTTTAAATCATTAATACCATTTTGGAGAAAATGTACTTATAACTACATGGACAATTCTTTTCAAACAAGTTCATTTTTTACTCATGTACCGAACATCGACAAAACGTATGACATGAACTCACATAATTAACTAATTATTATAACATGATAATATGTGATATGAATTGAATAATAAACTTTAAAGGAATCACTTAAGAAATTATAAATTGACCTAAATTTATTATTCAGTAATATAAAGAAACGGACAAGACAAGTTTGACTTGAGGTAAGGGGATTTCTTATCTCACTTTTAATTCCATGAGATTTCCATTGTTCACCAATTATTTATTGCTTGTAGTGTATTGTGTACCTAAATTTGATATATATTATCATGATTCTATTTATATTCATGGTATTATGTGATTCATTTGGTTCTTATTATCTTTTGGTCATACAAATCGATTTATTACAATAAGGTAAGGAGTTTTTATCTCACTATTTATTCCCCTGAGATTCATGCTATATCTATCACTATATATTTTGAGTGGTGTACGTACTACCCATTATTATACTCTTCGTATAATATACTTTCTTATATGGGTATTTACATCAATATTGTATAGTCCTTCTTTCATGGGTTGTACGTTTCGAATGTTACCCAAGTCGGTAAGGGAACCTTTCACCCTCCTCTTTTTAAAAGACTTATTTTTGTTAGTTCTTTTAATTTACATCTTATTAATGTTGGGATATGTTCTTATATACCATGATTTATGAAAATTTTATATCCAAGTGATGAGATACCCTTTCTATCTCTCATCAACTCATTTTAGTAATTTTAAAGTGACATCGTTAGGCTGTCGAATTCCTGTAAGGGAACTTCTTAGTCCAATTTCAATTCTTTGGGTTAAACCTATACTTCTTGATTATGTCATACTATGAATATGTGTGGATGAACTCTGATTGTTCTACACTTAATATCCACTTATATTGGGTGTTTTTATATTTTTCCCACATAATTATGTAATTGATTTATCCTTAATATAAGGATACCGTCTTCGTACGAGACTTCGTCTCAATCTACTTTCGTTGAGGAATAATTCAATTTATATACGACCTTCTTTTATTAGTTGTATAATAAACCCTTTTTACTTTTAATTTCATTCAAAAGGTATCGTTTTACATGATGCGTTTTACTAAATGAAAATAGGAATGTTTTTGTCTTCCATATGTGGCGACAACGAATTCTCCACCGCCGTGACCATTATTTGAGTTTCTACTTCCTCTACAAGCCATAACTTTTTTAAGTGAAAAATAAATACCATGTTTTAATTTTATTTTATTTTGTTATTAAAAATGGTTTTGATAATTTTTTGATTATATCAATGATTTGTATTGATAGCTTGTGATTGAAATGTGGAAATGTTATGTTTTCTTTTATGCATGTTTTATGTGATACGATTATGTTATGGTTATTGGGCATTGTTTATGATGTTGGGTGGTTCCATGATAAAATAAGGGCAGGTGTGCTCGAGATAGCTCTCTAATGCATTGGGTTACATGAAGGAGTTAAATTCTATGGTTTCTTCGAAGAGATTTAGGGAATGTACTATGATGGGTATTCCAAATGTAACCATGAGGGTTACTCCCTATGTAAGAATGTTATGAAAGCCTCAAGTTAACTTTATGTTTTATGATTTCTATGTTTATTTCACAAATCTTATGATTTCATGGGATTTGTTAAAAAAAGCTTATGTTATGTATATATTTATGATCTAATGTTTTCTTTCTTTGTGTATCCCATACTGAGCTTTTTATGCTCAACCCATGTTTTGGAAATGTTTTCCATAGGACTTAAGGATGAATATGGTCAAGGATGGGATCATGGAAAGAAATGCTATCTAAAACATGTAACAAGACATGTTTCTTTTTAAGAGTTTTTATTTTATGATAAAATGGAAACTGAGTAGAAGTGTCTACTTTTTAATCTTTTGAGTTGTAATAGTTATGTCCTAATTCTCTAAAGCTCTTTACCTGAAAATATCCTAAATGTGAATTATTCATTTAATTCACGATTATGTAATTTTTTAAGGATGGGTCCTTATAGGTGTAGAGACCCGTATCTTGACGTACATTGACATTACATTACATTTGTGGAATACTTAGTACATAACAAAAACACACACACAAGGATCGTAATAGTTTAGTGTCTTTGGAAACTCGGAACGTAATCTTCTAATCGTGGTGAAAGATCTTCAACATCTCCTATAAAGATCTTCTTTTTTTTACTTAAAACCTTTCTTTATATCCTGGGGAAAAGAAAACATAAAAGGGTGAGCTCAAATGCTCAGTAAGGGTAAACAAAATAAATATCAATCACATCATATACATAAGCACATAACTTTTGGAAATCTTAACCTGCAAAAAAGATCATAATTTCATAACATGGGGTAAATCATGGCAGTGAAATGTAATCACAATAATCATAACCTAAAACATGAATCTTTGTGGCATTCACACATAATCATAGAGAATCATTTCTTGTTAGTCAAGACTCATTGCCAAGACTATCTTAGTGGACAAAGTCCCTTTCTGAATCGAGTAACCCTCGTTTCAGTCCTGTTTCACTGAACCGGTATAACCTACCATTCCAGCCCTGTCTATCTCATGATATATAAAATCTTTACCCAATTAATTGGAGGGAGATATAGGTCCCACCCATCTTATAATGAATCCTTTCTTATGTGTGCCACATAATCATAATACATACATCATCGCATAACACATGTAAAAAAAATGGGATTCTTGAAACATCATGACATCATAAATCAATTCATATAAGATAAAGGAATTCATAAAAATAATTCCATCACAACATGATCAAATCAATGTAACAATAGGGATAAAAACAGAACCCTTTATTATCTTAGATGGAAAATAATTTTGATAAAACACTTGAACTCCATTCTTGAGGAAAATATCCTTTCTACTTTAAAAACATTTTTCCTTTCATAACATGTCATACGACTTTAAAATAAAAGAAGTTGATTAAAAATAAACTTGAAAACTTGTAAAGGAAGCTTCTTGGAAATAATTTTTTAAAAATCCATTCATGTCGTATAAGTTAAAAAAAACATTCTTCGTACTTTTGTCGGAAAAGTCAAAAAGTACCTCGTACGTAAAAAGATTCCTTTCATACATATTACTAAAAACTCACCGAAGGGTAAAAATGGATTTAAACAATTTTAGGTGGATGGAAATAATATTACATATTGATGAAACATGGATGTGGATGATAAAATACACCCCAGTAAATACTTACGAATAAACAATCTCGGATAAAAATGAGATTGTGATATTTCCCTTACCTTAGGTCCGATTTTCTTCGTATGTGTCCGAACCTCCTGTATAATGATTTAAATAATGTCATTTTAGAATCATATTAATTGTTATGATATCATATATGGTTCACTTATGACTTTATATTACCCGTTCTTTTGTAAATTCCATGTTAAAGAAGCGTTTTGGGTAAAATCGTTTCATTTATCGTAGGTGTTTTGACTTGTTGTTATTGACATTATTATTACTTATATCATGATTTACTTACTTCCAGAATATAAAATATGATTTATATATCATATATATTCAGTATATATATATATATAATAGATAGATAAATGAAATGAAAAACACCGTTCATGGAGACGGTAGTCCGTACGTACGCATGAACGCTGTTTTCCTTTCCTTATTGTCTTGAATGGAAGTAAGTAGATGACATACATATACATATATACATAAATCCAGTAGCTTTATAATGTCATATATTTCATTATTATTTCTTATATATACTTTATAATCATTCTTAAATGGTTAACATGGAGAATGAATCTCATCGCGTCGTGGAGACGGTAGTCCGTACGTACGCACGAGCGATGATATCATTTCCATAAATATTGAATTGAATTGGAGTGGATTATACAATATATCAGAATCAATATGATGTTGTAATAACTATGTATAGTTATTCTTTACACCATTATACCCATCCATGTAAGGTGGTGGTGGAAAATAGATTACACCACGGCGTGGAGACGATATTCCGTACGTACACACGCGCGGTGATTTCTTTTTCCGTAGGATGGATAGATGGTGAAATAGGGTTGTTTCATACTTATAATAAAATATCAGTATATGGGTGATACTGATGTTATTACTTCATAATGAAACAACTAAAGAAGAAGAAGTTGGAGAAGAAAGAAATTGAAAAGATCGGTAATGGATATTACCTCTTCTTTGGAACGCCTCTTTGAATTCTCCACTTAGGGAACTAAGATTGGTCTTTGAAGAAGACCAGGACCTCTAGGATTATTCTAGGGAAGTGGAGAGGAGAAAATGGCAGGGGTTGGCCGAGCTTGAGTGCTCA
The DNA here is from genome assembly GCA_963277665.1 of Viscum album. Lineage (NCBI taxonomy): Eukaryota > Viridiplantae > Streptophyta > Magnoliopsida > Santalales > Viscaceae > Viscum > Viscum album. Next base: position 825,731,489 of record OY728133.1, on the reverse strand, counting down.
ATTTGGTGTGAGGAGGAGGGGGAGGAGGTGTCCTTTTATAAGGGAGGGGAGGGGCACCTTAGGAATATCTCAAAATATTATTTTATATTAAAGTCAAAATCGGTTTATAATGGTTCCAAAGGGTCTTATTTCTAAGATAAGGTGGGGAAGGGTCGAAATCCTATCAACCAATAAGATTTAGACAAGTTTAGGGTATTATTTTAACCTTATTAATTAGATTTAACCCTAAGTTAAATAATTTTACTTTTACCGTGTCTTTTTGTTTTCTTACACTATATGGTTAATACACTTACTATAACATGCCAAACGAACCCCAAATTGTTTATTATTAATATATATATCCTTATCTAAGTCATTTGGCCGAACCTTATATTTTTAGGAATAAAATAACAATTAATAATATAATATTTGATTTAAAAACTATTTTGTGTCAATTTTAACACTATTTGATATATGATTTTTGTGAAAGTCATAAAAGAATTATATGTTCGAACCAAGTTTATTAAATCAACACTAATATATCATAGTAAGCTAGAAAATTAGTGGAATTCATAAAAAGTCTCAAATTACATTCAGTTTGGTGTTTATAACATCAATTATGTCAATATTTCATTAATAAGATAATTACTGCATCATCTTTGTGTCATAAATAAATTAAATTATTTGATGTCTAAAAATTACAAATAAAATACCATTATGTAGGAAATCTGTTTAGATTTCTAATGAATATTTACAATCTAATTTATCTTATGTATAACCCTATATTAAAAATGTTTTAGTAAATAAACATTGATTTTAACTCTTTTAACTCTTCTTTGAATTAAATAATAATAAATGTCCTAATCTAATCCAAGTGGGCCTAAATGGTCATATTTTATTCCTAAGTTTGTTTCTGGTCGAATTAAACTTGTCCAATAGAATTAGGACATGTGTTAGGGTAATATTGATATCATATTTACCCTTAGTTACCCTATTTACTATTAACCGCGGTAAAAATAGTAAAAAGTTACTATTCACCAAAAAATTATTTTCATCTCATTGAACCACATTTTAGTCCTTGATATTAACTGTGTCTCTCGGATTTTCGAAATTCCATTCACAGAAGCGGTAAAATTAAGTTTTATGCAAAATTCAGTTTTTAACCTACCACTTAGTGGTTTCACTATTCATCAAAAATTGAATGTTTTCAGAAAAATACCAAAATTTTACCCTAGGATAATTTCGATATTCTGAGTCCAAAAATGAAGTCCATTTTGAAAAATAAAAATTATAAAATTTCAAAAAGTGGTTATTACTATTCATAACGGCTAGTTTTAATAGCATATTGTTGTTTAGTGAAACTCGGTATTGCGTACGACGCAAGCTATCGAGGAAGGTCGCGATTGCATGTAAAGCAAGGAAAGTCAAGGATGCGTGTTGTGCAAGATCCTTTTGGTGTAGCGTACAACACAAGACATTAGTGAAATAAAAAGAATATTTTTCATAAAATCTCGGGCTGTTACATTCTACCCCCCTTAAAATGAATTTCGCCCTCGAAATTCGTCGGGGTTATAAATGGTTTACTATTCGAAAGTTTCTTTAATAGAATCCCACATCGTAAAAAGGAATACCAAAACCAATCTTTAAAAACAAAAGTATGAAACCTAACGGTTACCCAAATAAACTAATCACTGGGTTTCCACATAGGTGAAAATATGGATATGGAAGAAAAATCTAACCATCATGTTCTGATGGAGAGTGGTAGAGAACATGGCTATGGAAAAGCCAACAATCACAAATCCATAAATTTGTGATGATCTAAGGTACCATCCGATTAATCAGATATAAGATCACTAGGACAACATTTTTGGTTTTCAAGATCATTTCCCTAAAGTTAAAGAATTTGAATTAGAATAAATACTTACTTTATGTTGGTAAACCTCATTGTTGTTCGTTCCTTTAACAATTTCAACTTCATCTTTTAAATAAATGAAGTTGAATTTGTTATTTGTGAAGTGTTAGCAGATCATGTGATAGAATGACGGGTCATTCCATCTGTCTCAAACAAAAGGTTAGAAAAAATTATATACATAAGTCGATCTATAGTGAGATTAATCATATATTGTTCCTAAAATGGACTTATACTTCATATATCATACTGCTTAATATAATAAAACTAGTTTCTACTAAACAGGGACTTCCTGTAGGCCAGTGGTAGGCGATAAAGGCCAGTCGCACTTCGGTTGTGGGTTCGATTCCTACGACCTTGTCCGACGCGATGGGCTGTCGCCCGTCCTACAGGTTGTCCCTTTTTCTAAAACTATATTACTATAACATCGAAAAAAAACTTCTATCCTTAAACAATACTAACTTATGTCCAACATAATCCATTCTAATCTTTAGGCTTATCCATAATACTGCAGTCCACTCTCATAATATAGTGAAAACGATTACCAGAGATTTAATACTATCGTTAATCCCCATATATATGTCTTGTTGGTCACATCCCAAACATTCAAAGGACTTAATCATGTATTCTCTTGAATACCTTAGTGAAAACATGAATGCAGTTTAAAGTTAACACTTTCCACATACCAAAATCCTCAAAATTCTATATACTCAAACCATGATATCACTTAGTCCTTATATCAATCATGAGCTCATGAATACTGTTATAAATTTCATTTTCTCGTTTTCCCTTCATTATGCGCATAATATCTCAATTACTTTGAATACCACATTAGACAAATAAATATTCCAATACCACATGATACAACATTATTTTGGAATCCCATTACATAAACACTTAATCATTCCACCACATCATTGTCATATTCAACATTGCCAATAGAGATCGCATGTGACTTCCCTTTGTCCTTTGCCTTAAGTGGTTGCTCATGTTGATCGTCACTAACCCTTGGATTAGGGCATTTATTGGCATAATGTCCCATCTCCTTGCACTTGAAACATTGAAGTGTTGGTGGTGCGTTCTCTGCAGTGTTTGCTTTGTTCACATCATTAGAAACCCTTTTTCCATTACTTCGACACTCAGCTACTCGATGACCTTCTTTTCCACACTTAAAACATTTTCTAGTCCCTTTAAGACAATCTCCACCACGCTTCTTTCCACACTTTGTGCATAAGGAAACATTCATCTTCTTTTCACCATTATTTTGAGATTTCTCCTTGAACTCCATCTTTCATTTCTTTTCAAAACCATGAGATGGATATGTAACACCAACTTCCATTTCTACCTTGATAGCACAACGCACAATTTCTTCATAGCTACTGAAGTCTCTTATAGCTAATGCCCTTCGAAGACTTGGTTTTAAGCCACTGAAAAATCGATCAACTTTACTTTCAGGTTGGATGATAATGCCAGATGCATACCTTGAAAGTCTTGTAAAATTTGCTTCGTATATACCAACAGATTCCTCATCCTTCTGATTCAGCTCAAGAAACTCCTTTTCCATATTTGTTCGAAGAATACGAGGGAAGTACTTACTGAAAAACAAGTTCTTGAACTCGTCCCATTCCATGGACTCAATTTCATCTCTTGGCCTCGTATTCTTGATAAGATTCCACCATTGATCAGCATCACCTTCCAAACGATACACTGCTAAGATGACTTTATCATGTTCAGAACATTGAAGAACTGAAAATATCTTTTCAGTAGTATTGATCCATTGTTCAGCAACAAGTGGATCGGAAGTCCGACTGAAAGAAGGTGGACGTTGCCTCATGAAGGACTCAATAGAATACTGTTCCCTTCTCTGCTCATTTGGAAGTCCAGAATGATTCATAGCTTGTGTAAGTATAGAAATAAGATTTTTCACTCTATCTCCCATAACATTTGTTTGTTCAGGAGGGCAATCATTGCATTGTCCATTGCATTGATCAACACGGTTCCTTCGGGTTCCAGCCATCGTCTAAAACCCAAAAAGAATAGCGTGAGAGGCAAAAATCATGCTTGGGAAAACAACATAATAAAGGTGGAGTATCCTCAATATCTATCATCTTAGGTTAAATTCTATGATCGTTACCGTAGTTCTAGGACTGTATCATATATGTATACTTATCCTTAAGGACATCCCTAGACATACCTTATAAATATATCTAGGGATCTCACTAAAGTTCTCGCATCCTAGTTTCCAAAGGTTGACTAAACCTTTCCTCTGATACCAACTGTAGAGACCCGTATCTTGACGTACATTGACACTACATTACATTTGCGGAATACTTAGTACATAACAAAAACACACACACAAGGATCGTAATAGTTTAGTGTCTTTGGAAACTCGGAACGTAATCTTCTAATCGTGGTGAAAGATCTTCAAAATCTCCTATAAAGATCTTCTTTTTTTTACTTAAAACCTTTCTTTATATCATGGGGAAAAGAAAACATAAAAGGGTGAGCTCAAATGCTCAGTAAGGGTAAACAAAATAAATATCAATCACATCATATACATAAGCACATAATTTTTGGAAATCTTAACCTGCAAAAAAGATCATAATTTCATAACATGGGGTAAATCATGGCAGTGAAATGTAATCACAATAATCATAACCTAAAACATGAATCTTTGTGGCATTCACACATAATCATAGAGAATCATTTCTTGTTAGTCAAGACTCATTGCCAAGACTATCTTAGTGGACAAAGTCCCTTTCTGAATCGAGTAACCCTCGTTTCAGTCCTGTTTCACTGAACCGGTATAACCTACCGTTCCAGCCCTATCTATCTCATGAGATATAAAATCTTTACCCAATGCATTGGAGGGAGATATAGGTCCCACCCATCTTATAATGAATCCTTTCTTATGTGTGCCACATAATCATAAAACATACATCATCGCATAACACATGTAAAAAAAATGTGATTCTTGAAACATCATGACATCATAAATAAATTCATATAAGATAAAGGAATTCATAAAAATAATTCCATAACAACATGATCAAATAAATGTAATAATAGGGATAAAAACAGAACCCTTTATTATCTTAGATGGAAAATAATTTTGATAAAACACTTGAACTCCATTCTTGAGGAAAATATCCTTTCTACTTTAAAAACATTTTTCCTTTCATAACATGTCATACGACTTTAAAATAAAAGAAGTTAATTAAAAATAAACTTGAAAACTTGTAAAGGAATCTTCTTGGAAATAATGTTTTAAAAATCCATTCATGCCGTATAAGTTAAAAAAAACATTCTTCGTACTTTTGTCGGAAAAGTCAAAAAGTACCTCGTACGTAAAAAGATTCCTTTCATACATATTACTAAAAACTCACCGAAGGGTAAAAATGGATTTAAAAAATTGTAGGTGGATGGAAATAATATTACATATTGATGAAACATGGATGTGGATGATAAAATACACCCCAGTAAATACTTACGAATAAACAATCTCGGATAAAAATGAGATTGTGATATTTCCCTTACCTTAGGTCCGATTTTCTTCGTATGTGTCCGAACCTCCTGTATAATGATTTAACTAATGTCATTTTAGAATCATATTAACTGTTATGATATCATATATGGTTCACTTATGACTTTATATTACCCGTTCTTTTGTAAATTCCATGTTAAAGAAGCGTTTTGGGTAAAATCGTTTCATTTATCGTAGGTGTTTTGACTTGTTGTTATTGACATTATTATTACTTATATCATGATTTACTTACTTCCAGAATATAAAATATGATTTATATATAATATATATTCAGTATATATATATATAATAGATAGATAAATGAAATGAAAAACACCGTTCATGGAGACGGTAGTCCGTACGTATGCATGAACGCTGTTTTCCTTTCCTTATTGTCTTGAATGGAAGTAAGTAGATTACATACATATACATATATACATAAATCCAGTAGCTTTATAATGTCATATATTTCATTATTATTTCTTATATATACTTTATAATCATTCTTAAATGGCTAACATGGAGAATGAATCTCATCGCGTCGTGGAGACGGTAGTCCGTACGTACGCACGAGCGATGATATCATTTCCATAAATATTGAATTGAATTGGAGTGGATTATACAATATATCAGAATCAATATGATGTTGTAATAACTATGTATAGTTATTCTTTACACCATTATACCCATCCATGTAAGGTGGTGGTAGAAAATAGATTACACCACGGCGTGGAGACGGTATTCCGTACGTACACACGCGCGGTGATTTCTTTTTCCGTAGGATGGATAGATGGTGAAATAGGGTTGTTTCATACTTATAATAACATATCAGTATATGGGTGATACTGATGTTATTACTTCATAATGAAACAACTAAAGAAGAAGAAGTTGAAGAAGAAAGAAATTGAAAAGATCGGTAATGGATATTACCTCTTCTTTGGAACGCCTCTTTGAATTCTCCACTTAGGGAACTAAGATTGGTCTTTGAAGAAGACCAGGACCTCTAGGATTATTCTAGGGAAGTGGAGAGGAGAAAATGCCAGGGGTTTGCCGAGCTTGAGTGCTCAATTTGGTGTGAGGAGGAGGGGGAGGAGGTGTCCTTTTATAAGGGAGGGGAGGGGCACCTTAGGAATATCTCAAAATATTATTTTATATTAAAGTCAAAATCGGTTTATAATGGTTCCAAAGGGTCTTATTTCGAAGATAAGGTGGGGAAGGGTCGAAATCCTATCAACCAATAAGATTTAGACAAGTTTAGGTTAGTATTTTAACCTTATTAATTAGATTTAACCCTAAGTTAAATAATTTAACTTTTACCATGTCTTTTTGTTTTCTTACACTATATGGTTAATACACTTACTATAACATGCCAAAAGAACCCCAAATTGTTTATTATTAATATATATATCCTTATCTAAGTCATTTGGCCGAACCTTAGATTTTTAGGAAAAAAATAACAATTAATAATATAATATTTGATTTAAAAACTATTTTGTGTCAATTTTGACACTATTTGATATATGATTTTTGTGAAAGTCATAAAAGAATTATATGTTCAAACCAAGTTTATTAAATCAACATTATATATCATAGTAACCTAGAAAATTAGTGTAATTCATAAAAAGTTTCAAATTACATTCAGTTTTGTGTTTATAACATCAATTATGTCAATATTTCATTAATAAGATAATTACTGCATCATCTTTGTGTCATAAATAAATTAAATTATTTGATGTCTAAAAATTACAAATAAAATACCATTATGTAGAAAATCGTTTTAGCTTTCTAATTAATATTTACAATCTAATTTATCTTATGTATAACCCTATATTAAAAATGTTTTAGTAAATAAACGTTGATTTTAACTCTTTTAACTCTTCTTTGAATTAAATAATAATAAATGTCCTAATCTAATCCAAGTGGGCCTAAATGGTCATATTTTATTCCTAAGTTTGTTTTTGGTCGAATTAAACTTGTCCAATAGAATTAGGACATGTGTTAGGGTAATATTGATATCATATTTACCCTTAGTTACCCTATTTACTATTAACCGCGGTAAAAATAGTAAAAAGTTACTATTCACCAAAAAATTATTTTCATCTCATTGAACCACATTTTAGTCCTTGATATTAACTGTGTCTCTCGGATTTTCGAAATTCCATTCACAGAAGCGGTAAAATTAAGTTTTATGCAAAATTCAGTTTTTAACCTACCACTTAGTGGTTTCACTATTCATAAAAAATTGAATGTTTTCAGAAAAATACCAAAATTTCACCCTAGGCTAATTTCGATATTCTGAGTCCAAAAATGAAGTCCATTTTGAAAAATAAAAATTATAAAATTTCAAAAAGTGGTTATTACTATTCATAACGGCTAGTTTTAATAGCATATTGTTGTTTAGTGAAACTCGGTATTGCGTACGACGCAAGCTATCGAGGAAGGTCGCGATTGCATGTAAAGCAAGGCAAGTCAAGGATGCGTGTTGTGCAAGATCCTTTTGGTGTAGCGTACAACACAAGACATTAGTGAAATAAAAAGAATATTTTTCATAAAATCTCGGGCTGTTACAATAGGATTGGTAGGTGATACCATTAATATGGATCCAATATGTTACGTGGTTGGAAAATTATTCGAGATGTGCTCATAGACAAATTGAAACTAGTCAAATATGGTATAGTTGATTGGGGTCACATACATGAGGATCGACGATATTTTTATTTTTTGCAGTTGTCCTTTATTTTATATGATCATGTCATATACACATATTATTTCATATACAGGTTAGTACAAGGTTTCATTAGTGGTTCCCTATTGAGTTATATACTCACACCCTACATGGGCCTCCACTGCACTTGGGTACCTGAGAATCTCCCACATGGTTATTGTAGGAATAGGTTGGTCTATGGTATGAGGTTATATGGTCAAGGAGGTTATCTCAAATGAAATTGGGTGACTAGATAAGGTTTGTCTCATAGTTTCATTGGATCCCTTTTGTTTTACTTATTTTATTTCTTTTATGTTCATGTGATCAACCTAGTGGGTGGACTACTGTATGTATGATAATCCTATTAATTACCTTATATATTTCATTTATTTATTTATTTTTATTATTTTAATTTCTTATTAATTAATTTATTATGATGGCTGGTTCTTAGTTATTTATTTTTTAATTTCACACTCTGATACAAGGGGTATAGTCCCCCATGGTACCACATAGATTCCCACCAATAGTAAGTAGCCTCTGGAAATGTGGAAGCACATTTGAGGTCCTAAGATATTTAACTATGAATACTATTTATAAAGTGAGATGAGGGGGATGTTACACCACTCCTTTATGAATAATGCCTTCCATGTATTACATTTGGGGAAGTACATAACTAACCCTTCACATGTATTGAGCATAGTGGTATTACAACCAGAATATTATATCTATTATAGAGAAAAACCAATATAAGTATTTTTTTGTAAAAATGAATTACAATGAACAAGACCACTCAACTCATTAAATTTCTCAGGAAGAATCATAAGGAATGATCAAAAGGTTACATTTCTACATTTTTTCCCTTATGTTATATATTTTAAATTAAAAATTAAAATTTCACATATTTAGAATTATAATTTAATATAATAGATTTCATATTTGTAAAAAAAAATTTAAAATTAGTTAATGAGTTTAATTTCATTTTTAGGCATAAAAATAAGTTACTGAGGTAAAAATTGAGTTACCATAAAATGATATAAATTTATTTAATTAAGGTAAAAGACCTAAAATATCATAAAAATTTATATTTAAATGAATTTATGGTGGAATAATAAACCTAATATTATCCCAAATATATTATTTTTTAATATTTGGAAACATTCCTTTTAAAATGAATCTTTTAAACATTAATGAATTGGTATTCATAAAAATTACACTCAAAACTAAGCTATAAAAGGATAACGCTTATTCACCTCCAAAGGAAATATTTTTCAACAATTATCTCTTAAATACCTAAATATTTTTAAAAAATATCTCAAGGTAAAATTTTAGTATTTTTGGGTAAATTTTATTTGTTGAAAAATCCTGGTAACCATGTTTTAGAATGTTCGGTGTTGTCATAGCATATATTTAAGGTGATGTAATTTCCCAATATTTTTCAATGTTTTGGGCATCAAAATTAAGATAATGTTTTTTTGGAAAATAATAATTTTATTAAAGGGTGTTTGTAGTGAAGATAATATACCGTGAAGCATATTTCTCAGATTATAAGGGTTGTATGCATAATGGAGAAGGAAAATTGACAAACGATGATTTCTGCATAGTAGTGTTATGCAGACCGCAAAGTGTGATACATGGCCCACATAGTGACAAATAGTTCACAAGAGGCACATAGTTCATGGGTGGTTCATATTTTTTGGGAAGATAATAATTCACGAGAGACTCACCATTTTAGTTTGAGTGGAAGTTATTTAAGGATATTAAAATGGATTACATTTGTGGAAGACAATGATTGTGAAACTGGATTAAGGTGCTATGCAGACATCATTGCATAGTTACTAGTGAAATCTGTACCACATTGAAGTTTTTGTTAAACTGGATTAGTGGGTTTTGAATATATATTTTTATATCTAAATACACCTAATAATATAATTAAGTAGAGATAATTTTATTAGACAAAATCTTCACAACTAGATGATTTTGAGTAAGTCTGAAGTAGTTCGTGACGGAGGATTATACGATGTTATGTAGTTCACTATAGAGAATTAAAATAAGGGTGAATGAGTTTGAGAGAATAGTTCCTGATTGGGTTTTCCAGGGATCATTAGCTCATAAAGGAAAAGGTAATACATAGAAGAAGTAGTTTGTGAGGCACCATCCATCCATGAAGAAGGGGTGGTCCGCTAAGTACTAATGCCACGTGATGAAAAGTAGTTCATAGAGGATTAAAGGTAGTTCCCAGAATAATTAAGGAAGTTAATAGAGGGATTAAAATAGTTATTGAAATAAATTTTCAAAAACCAAAAGTATGCAGAAAAGGGTTAATTCAACATAGCATATACATAAAGTTTAATATTCATTGATTATTGAAAATGTAGGGACCTACATGTCCATAAACTCTATGTGGATCCTTTACAAATTAGAGAGAAACTGAAGATGAATAAGTGGATCCCTTCCAATGGTAGTGAGACATATAAAGAGAGTAAGGGAGTGACCCTTGTAAAATCAGTGGGCTGACCCTAAACATTTTAAAGGGAGTGATCCTAGGAATAGAAGTGATCTATCACAAACCATGTAATTTGGCAATGAGCCTTAGTGTATTTGGTAATCAACACATTGTAATTTTAAACACCTTAGATGTATATTGGTTTGGTTTAACCAGGTAAAATTACTATGTCTCATTCATGATTTCATTTCTCATCAAACATTTATAGTCGAAAGAGAGAGAATATTGTTTTGTTTAATGATGAAACAAGATCTGAAGGGGCTTTAGTTTTAATCTTTAATACCCTAATTCACCCCCTATCTAGGTATTTAACCTAAGTGGGATAACATTAACTATTTTACCTATACTAAATAATTCTTAGAAATTAGGTTACTTATTCTCCGAATAAGGAAGCTCAAATCCATCATTATGAAGGAACTAATTTAGAGAAGGAGAAACTCCTTAAAGTACCTAGTTATTCACCATATTTTTCAATTAATTTCACATATAAAATTATTCAAAATATAATTATATTCTCTAATATTTTTATATTATAATAATTTTTTCTTTTTGGAAATGGTACTAAAATTATATAAACAGAAAATCCTATCAATTTCATTAATAAAACATATTCTTATTTGGGTCGGTTCGTCCCCTTCATAAATGATGCTATAAAAATATAAAAAGTATCATTATAATTTTGTATTAGAACATTAATACTAATAATACATGATATTAAATTTTAATTTATATCATGAATATAATTATATAATGGTGGAAAAAAATTGATGCCCATTTAATGTAATTTTTTATTATCAGTAAATTACTCAAAACATTCTTATTGTAGACTCCATTCTCAAGAACCATACAAAACCTTCAATAAAATGAACATGAGAATAAACAAATAATTGAAAAAAATTATTCCACTAACATTAATATTTTGATAATTATGAACATCATATCAATAAAAAAGGATCTGTAACTCCATTACAAAACTTATACAAAACAGCCAAAGTTACTAACATCTAATGGTTAAAATAAAGAATAACTAACTATTTTATTTTTAATGAATGATGGAAATTAAAGAGTATAAAATGTAAAATAGTTGAATAAGTTTATTAAATAATTCATTAATATGGTTATATTTATTATTTAGGTGCTTAATTATCCTTTGTGTATGTCAGGAGTAAAGGTATGAATTTTTTAATATCAATTTCCCTTAAATAAAATATGGTCCATACTCACAACTTGATTTATTTTTTTTGGTGTACACAATACTTGATGATTTTTTTTATAAATTTCAAAAAATCTAAGGGAATTAAAAATCCATCTTATTTTTTCTCAATAAATGGTATTTGATTAAAATTTTACCAAATTTTTATGGTTTTCTTTTTAATCACACATAGAAATAAGGATTTTTTGTAACAAAATTTTTATTAAGGGAAATTATATGTTCATTATCTATAGAAAGGCATCTAATTTTGACTCATATTGTCATTTTTGGGTTTTGTATGTATTTGTACTATTTGACCTCCCTTTCACTCATAATTCAGATGAAATGTTACTTATAAGTGGAGTACAATGTTTTCATTTAAGTTGAGCCAACCATATCTCATACTTTTGTCAAGAATCATTCTACACCATATTCATAAATACTTTTTTTAAAAAAATCATTATCTATAAGTATATGAATTTAATGGTAGTTTTCTCTTATAATTTAGTAACTTTTCAAATAAATTAATGTAATCACTTTTCAATTTTTTCCACACTGGTCATTTTTGTGGTTTTATTTAAATTGTTTGAATGGAATATTTTTTATATCTATGAAAAAACACATTTTATCACTATATTATTTAGTTTTATTTAAAATTATTCCAATACAATTTTTCTTGGGTTTCCAATGTATGTTTTATTCTCATTTTTTTTAATTATTTACATTTAAAAATAAAAGTTATCATAATGGAAGAGTTATTTTTTTTGATTTTTAAAGAAATTTTATAAAATTTTTATAAAGTTATTTTCATATATGTCTACATCATTTAATGTTTATTTTTATTCTATAGGTATATTCAATAATGATATTATCCACATCCTTTCACTGAATGTATTATCGCTATATTTTAAATATGTTTTAATGATGCCCATTTCATTTTTCACAAGGTGATTTATCTGTGATGGGATTATAAAAGTTTTCAAGTTCATGGGTCCTAAATGTGTATGGATTTTTATTATTTGATGTGTGGGTCTATTATATACCTCTAATTTATTGGTGATCTTTTATATATCATGATATTATTATCATACTTGAGTGGTCATCCACAGTTTAAAAGTTCTTGGGATATAGGTGATTAGACCAAGTATAAAAGGTTCTATGATAGAATTGGTTAGCCCAAATTCAAAAGGCTGTAGGGAACAAGTGGTTATCCCATATACATTTTATTATGTTCAGTTGGTTAACCAAGTATATTATGATATGAATTTGTTGGTGGTTTTCCCTGATAAATAGTATTATTTATATACTTATGTCTATGCCACACTATTATGTTTTGAAAATTAATTATGTGATGTTCTTATGTCTCATGATGATTGAATAATGTTTTCACACTCTGATGACTCCTGTATTATTTTATACTGAAAAAATTATGTCATTATTAATTATTTATAATCCATGTTTTATCGAGTATGATTTTATTATAGTATGTTCATGTAACAATATTTTGTTCTATACTTATATTTTCATTTTATGATCACTTATTATCATCTGTTGATATCTTTTATGTTCACACATTACTGAGCATTTGAGATCACACATTTTATATGTTTCCATTCCCTAGGTTATGAAGACTAGTATAATAAATGTTATGTCTAGAATTGGATCTAGTGTTTTGTGAATTCAGATAAATGTTCATAGTGTTGAAAAATAATAAGTTTATGTACCTAATCCCCCAAAATACAAATCTTATAGGTTTTGAGGTGTAATTTATTATGATATAGAACAAATATTTATGTGAAATGATATAAAATGTATGTATTTTATGGTTGGTTCATCTCAATAGAATTGTAACATTAGTTACAGTACATCAATTGAATTATTATCACAATATTGATTATTGTGAAAATATAAAACATTATTGGCATGATTATAAGGTATAAAATCAAGTTTTAATCTATATTGCTTCTTTGGATTCATTAGATCTTTCAGAAAACAGTTATTTTCAGGCATATAATGAATTGGATATAATGTTCTTATCCTATTAATTTACTTAGATAAACTATGAAATTTGTTAATATTTTTATTTTAAAAGTATGGCTTTCATGTCCCCCTAATTTACAAGCCTTCCTATATCTTTAAGTACCAAAACATAACCCTTGTACCTTTTGAATTACTGTTAGATATTTTTAATTACTTCCTTGTATAACTCTCATGGAACTATTCAATATTTTCCAAAAATACATTATGAAATTGAATAATTAATATTATTATATACAAATAATATGTGATAGAACCAATTTTTATAGACTATGAAGTTATATTTTTCATCTTAATATCCTCTTGTGTCATTAATACATTAGGTAAGATATTTACCATGTGACATAAGTATAAATTCAATATTGAATTGATTAATATTGTATTTTCAATAATTTTTCAGCATAATTTCTTTAAATTTGTATATTTAACTCATATATTAACCTTACTAGATATTTTTCCTTATAAATTTGGTTTCTACTATAATTTAGTAATAGATTTTTTTTTTCAACTATGTCTTTATTTACTATAAGACTAGTGTATGTTTTCTATATGTTATCGTCATATATCACTTGGAATACCTTAGTAATTCCACAAACCACTTTTATACTCATATAAAAATAAAAATGAAATGATTCAATGCTTGATTTGATCCAAAAATTTATCCTTATAAAATTAATATAGTAATCATGGTAAGTTTGGAAATCTGAATTCAAATAAATTCCATAACCTCAATAGGTGAAATTATTTTACCTTAATAAACATCTTGAAATATAATAAACCATTAGAAAGAAATATTTCTTTAACTTTATTTTCATTACTATGAATTTCATGTTATCTCTTCAATACCCATTTGGTAACTTTTGGATTTATATTAGTTGAGGATACTACTAAAAATAAAATTAATTTTAGTACTCAGAATCCACTTATGAAATCAAATACAAATTCCAAGTTTTTAATTTTTCCCATTTAATAACTATATGATAAAGAATAATTATTAATTTTGAATAATATATCACACAAATCGATGATTATAAAAACACTATCCATTTGGTTTTTATTGTTCTTATATTGTATTCATTTCTCTAGAACATTTTCTTCCATTGGCTCTTTTAGAACTTGTTCCTCTTCCAACTTCTAGTGCATCTCGATCCTTGGTTTTATCCAAGTACTTATTAGTCCTAATATATTCAATATATATTTTCACCTTTTTATATAAATATATTCACTCAATTTACCTATTAATATTTTATTAGGGATTAATAATATCCATTATGGAATTAGGATAATTCACAGTTTCACTTTGTGTATCTTGATGGATGTTTTCTGATAAAATTAACAACAACAAATTATAAGAACATTAACCCATAAAAAATAAATTTATATCATATTATAAATTATATGTGAAGGTTATAGAGTGGAATAAAGGTATTTTTAACACAACCAAACCTTTGATTTTTCATTATTTTTAACACATATTATTTGAAGAATACAATAAAAACACCCTGGAACATCTAGAGCGGATCATGAACATTTTTTTAAATTAATCTAAATTTAGAAATACCCTAATATGTATATTATTTTTGATTAATTTTTACTTATTATATTTCATATGTTATTATTGATTTTTATAATGAAAGATAGAATCCATCAAGATGTATCCAACCATTATTTATGAATATTAACAAACAATTTTACATTTCTCTGGTTCTAGAACATGAAGAATCAATTGATTAATATCGTTCATCATCGATCACAAAAAATATACATTTTTATCTATATTTTTTCAGATTGGTAAAGACAATAAAAATTTTAACACTTTGATATTTTTAAGTAACACAAATGTTGATAGCATATACAACACACAACATCGAGTTTAGAGGAACCAAGATATACTATTAAAATATTATCATTTGAATATGACTGATATAACCTTGAAATTAAATTGATGGGTATGAATATGGTTAAAATATTTATTAAAGATATATAAATTTCGTAAAAAATGAAAATATATTGATACATTATTATGAAATAAGAACTCAATTTGTAATAAAGATGATTTATTCTAAAAAATATGTTTCATTCAAAAATGATTTTTATTGTTTTGTTTTGAGAATGTATCATAATTGATTTATAGAACTTTTTGATATATTATTTTATAAAATTAAATTTATTTTTAAAATCATTTTATCAATATTTACTTAGGGTGATTTTTTTAAATTTTTTAGAAGTGGTTGAATTTTCATTGAATAGTGAAAATTACAGATTTTTCAAATACGATAATTTCTTTTCATTAAATAAAATAATTTAAAATTCAAATTATTTGTGGGATTTGTAATTAAAGAAAAATATAAAACAATTTATTTACATTAATATAATAATTTTAATTTTATTAATCAATTTTCTTGATTTTGGTTTTAGTTTATTGTTATGCTTAAAAGAACTATTTTCTAGTAACTGTGTTAAGGGCATAATGTTTTTCCATTTTAATTAATTAAAATAATACATATTAAGGTACGATTTTTTTTTAAATTAATATATTTTAAATATATTTATAATAATTCAAACTCATATAATGATTACTAATATTCACATTGGTAATATAATATCAGTTATTTCTTGAAAAACCCATTTCTTGACAACCCATTTTTTGGACTTATTTTGCGGGTATAATTTTAAATTTAATTACACCACTTAAATTATTTGAATCTGATAAATTGGATTCCATATTTTTGATAATAATAATAATTTTTATGTAATATGTTAAATATAATTATTAGCCATAATGAATAGTTAAAACTGTTAAAAACTAGTTCTCATGTTAGAAAACTAAAATGGTAAAAGTGAGTAACCTTATAGGTTAATGGAGTAAAATTTTAAAACATGATTTTTTTTTGAATTTTAGTTGATTGGATAAAAAATATCCCCCAAAAAATCTATTATTTTTCAAAATTTTAGCAACATTGTTTGAGAGTGAGTACCCATTATTGAATAGTTTTTGGTATTTAAAAACATGCCACTTCAACTCACTTATAAAAGGGAACATCGTCTCCCTTTTTTTCCACACATAAAAATCATTATAGAATTGAAAATAACTTCAAAATTCCCTTAATGTTTCCATATTATCTTACAAGAATTTTTTCTTATTTTAAATAAAATATAGGAAGGATTTAGGTATAATCATATAGAGGTGTTCTGAATAAGTGACATGGTTCTTCACTGAGCATTTTTAGGTCCCTTATTCCACCTCAATAGAATATAATTCAATCATATTTATATAATAAAATATTTATATACTGTATAATGATATTTTATAATTCTTATTTGATAACTTAAATCCATCTTCACTTCCATCGAATGGGAAACAAAACAAACGTTTTTTTGTGTACGATGGACTACCACCTCGTGAACCGATCAAATTCATTTTCCATCATCAACTCTTAAAAATGTTCATGATGATAGAATTAATGATTATATATGATATTAATTAAATATTAATCATTCTCTAAATGTTATATAACATATATAATCTTACATTACCATCTACTAATGAATGATAATGTCATTCATATGTAAGGAGAACTACCACCTGATGAAGTGATGTTATTCATTTTTATTACCATGTCACATGAATGGTATATTTAAGTGTATTTTAAGAAATAATTTTATATATATTATATTGTTATAATATAGTAAATATAAAATAACAATTACCTTCATTTTCATATGATCATTGAAAAATGGAAATGTTAGACATGCATATGTAGAACCTAATATCTCCCTGATTTTAATGTAGTTTATTTTTCATAACCATAAATAATAGGTATTTATAAAGTTATAATTTATGTATAATAGTTACTAATATATTATTATAATTATTTTGAATATTATAATACAATAATATATTTTATTTTAGTCAACTTTCCAAGGTGATTTAGGACTTGTGATACGAACATCGTCAAAACGTCCAACTTGAACCTAAATAGTTATGTTATTAAATATAACATGGTAAGGAATAAAATAAATGAAATAATAAAATTAAAAAAGGTTCTTCATAAATTAAATAATTAACATAATTTCATTTTTCAGGGAAATAATTTATTCACATGATGAATCATGCTCTGGGCAAGGGATCTCTCTAAACCCCCTTTTCTTCAAGTTATGACTGATCAACATATATCTAACTTTATTTCCCTATTTAAAGTTAAGGAAAAGATCCAAATTATTTACATATGTATCTCAAATATATATATATATATATATCATATTTACCTTTCCTTTAGTATGTAAATACATTCCTTTTTTTTATTTCTCAAAATTATTCATCATTTAATTTCCTTTGATTATGATATGTGGTATAATTATGAAACACATTTTTTTCCATGAGTAATTTTTTTGTTATAACTTGTGATTGATTTAATTTTTAGGGACCAAATAGAACATGAAAATTTTATAATGGGTTAACCTAGATAGATCTCTAATTAATTGAGTAATTTTTTAGTCTCATGAGATTTCATGTATGGGATTATGGAGTAAACGTAATCAATTACGAGACATTGTTCACCATGTGATATTTTATAGGTAGTTAGTATTGACTCATGTTTATGTCATGTAAGATGTTTCTAAATTTTTTTATGCTACAATGATCTTATAATGCTATTTTTCTTATTTCATGATCTCATATTATTACACAAGAGCCATCCCTTTTATGATATCATGTAAAACCTTTCAATCAAATGTTATGTTTCCTTATCATGTTTATTCCAATACTACAATATTTTGATCACCCAATTAATTTATATATTACCAAGGATATCCCATGTAGTTTGAGGAAATCAAAAATATTTAGGGTCTCATTATAGGGAATAAAATAAGGATTTCATATTTTATTTTCCTTTTGATGTAATATAAACATGGTATTCAGAATACATAAGGACTTATGATTATTCGGATGTAATTATTGGATATTTATGTTTAAAAAACATTTAATAGTATTTTTAAATGGCTTGGGATGATATAAATTGTAATAAAACAAAGTGTATATGTTTTTGGAGATTAGGACTAGAATAATTTTGTTCGAAACCTTGAGAAAATTCTATGTAGAGGAAAAAATACTTGAATTTTGTTAAAATATAGATTGAGTGGCTTCTAATAAAATACATCCCTTTTTGGATACTATTAGTGTAAGTGTATCTAGAATAGTTTTACATAGGTAGAATAACTCGAAAAATAGAACATTCAGCATGACATGATATTCACATAGTCAATAACAATGTTCCTTGATGAATACATGGGTCAAAACTCTCGAGCAATATGTTTTTAAATTCCTAAACATTTTATATACTATTATGAAGGACAAAAAAAATTAGGTCAAAAAATCTAACATAAATAATTACCATGGATAACATATATTGAAACCTAGATACTCATAATTCAAGATATAATTATCATTTATAAGTTATTAGTTTTAGGTTTATAAGCATCCCTTTTGTACATTAAAGCATTATCATATTTTTTTCTTTTATTAGTTTTAGTTAATGTTGTGCAATAAGAGAAATCATGCCAGTAACCAACGTGATGGGAAATGTAATGATTTCCCTAATAAGATTCCAATCCTAATGTAATTATAATTTAGATATATTGTTACGATTACTAATTATATATCTTGAATTAAGTTTAAAAACTAGAATATTGTTGAATTTCAAAACACATCTAAGAAGAGAAGGATGGTTTCTCAAGTAAGTTCAAGTGTTAAAAATGACAAATAAAAGAAGATTTAATTTCATACAAGTCAAAAATATGGGAAGTGTAACAATGTAAAATTACTTAAATGAAATGTAATATAGTGTTACAAGATTCTCATACTTGTATATTACACCTTTTAGATTAATATTCAATAAATTTCATAAACACATGCTTGAGGACCTTAATAGTTTAGTGCCATTTGAAACATGGATCAAAATCTTCATATCTGGTGAATTATCTTTAATGTTTCCCATAAATATCATCCCATTTTGTAATCCTTGTATATATACCATACATAAATCCTTTATTTATAAACTATGTAAAGAATAAATAAAAAAGGGTGAGAGAAAATGCCAAATAAGGGTAAATTAAAGAGAAATGTAATCATAACATGCACATAAGTGTATGAGAACATAAGAATAACACTTAAAATCCATAACCAACATATCAAAAATCATATTCTTGATTCATGGAATAAATAATGTCATTTTATAAGACATTAATCATATGATAATCAAAGAACATAATCCATGAGATCATAACATTGGTATAATAAATAGATTTTTGGAACACACATCATCTTAATGCATTGTGAACAAGTATAAATAAAAATATTTTCACTCATTAATTTAATGACATGTAATTAGGCCCTTATATAAACTTATGGACATGAAAGAAAGTCCATGCATATCATTAATGATAATATAGAAAGTTCCATGAATTAAATTGAAAACATGTAATCAGGTATATGTAAAACATTGTGACCATGTAATCAGGATGAAACATAAAATTATAGACATGTAAAAATATTCATGCATAACATTGTGAACATGTAATTAGGTTCGTGAATTAAATTTTATACACATAATAAGGTTTTCACCAAACATTGTGAGCATGTAATAAGGTGTATTCATAACATGTATTCTCATGAGTTATCTATCATTACCTAATGCATTGGAGAGAAATAAAAGGTCCCACCCCTCACATAATAATATCATATATTTGTCTTCTATGATATTATAAACATTATTCATATCATAACCCATGAAACGAAATGGGTATCAAAAAAATTACATCATATCATATCTTGTGGAAAATAATTAGGTTTTATAATCATTTAAACATATCATAACCCATAAAATGGAGTGGGTTTCATTATAATTTTATAATGGTATAACTAATGGAATAGACACTAGTGCATAAAACGTTTTTTACGTCACTATTTTTTACGTCGGTTATATAAAACCGACGTAAAAACCTGTGTTCGGTACACCTTTAACGTCGGTTATTTTTATAACCGACGTTATTAATCGCGCGGCTTCATTTTTTACGTCGGTTATTTTTATAACCGACGTAAAAAATGCGGTTTTCGAAGGCCTTTTTACGTCAGTTATAAAATAACCAACGTAAAAAAGAATCCGCAGATGTTTTTGACGTCGGTTATGGAATAACCGACGTAAAAAAACGCAGATTTTGAGCCCTTTATAACGTCGGTTATAAAATAACCGACGTAAAAAAAGAATCGGAGGAAGGTTTTTACGTCAGTTATTGAAATAACCGACGTTATAAATGTTTTTAAAAAAATTATCACGTCGGTTATTGAATAACCGACGTGCTAACTCATTTAAAAATTTACCCAGACCCGTGGATTGTCATTCGCGAGTTTACCTTCGACAGTCGCGACTCGTCTCTCTCGCGCGTAAACCCGAATCGGCTCGTCCATTTCGTTGGTTTAGATTCGTTTTGCGATCATCGTTTCTCATATTTAATCTCCTCGGATCAATCATCTAAACTCACAGCACTCAGGTAATCCTCCCACTCATTCGTTTTTTTTCGCGGATAGTATATATATATGTGTTGTGATTTTTTTGTTGAAACTAGCTAAGATTCTTCGATTGCGAACCCTTTTAACTCGTTTTGGCACCATAATCTTATTTATCATCCCTAGATCTATTTGTTCGACTTGCAATATTGAGTAATTTTATGATTTCACTAATGTTTCATCGTTTTCTATAAATCCCCGAGAGGGTTGGGGCGTGTCCATTTGGATGGGTTGCCCTTTTACAGTTGTTACTACTTTATTCACACACAACCATGGCATAGGTGCATGGATTTGGGGTCGGGGGGTGTCCAGGGGGGTTTACAAGGGGGTGGGTGGGTGTGGGGGGCTGTCCAAGGGTGTGGGTGGGTGTTGGGGGGTGTCCAGGGGGGTGTCCAAGGGGGTAGGGGGTAGGGGGTGGGGGGTGGTGTTTAGGAGGGGTGGGGGGGGGGGGGGGCTATCCAGAGGGTTGGGGGTGTCCAGGGGGGTGTCCAAGCAGGTCAGGGGTGGGGGGTTGTGTCCAGGAGGGGTGGGGGTGCTTTCTAGAGGGGTCGGGGGCTGTCCAGAGGGGTCGGGGGGTGTCCAGGGTGGTGTCCAAGGGGATGGGTGGGTGTGGGGGGATGTCCAAGGGGGTGGCGGCCTGTCCAGAGGGGTCGGTGGGGTGTCTAGGGGGGTGTCCAAGGGGGTGGATGGGTGTGGGGGGCTTTCCAAGTGGGTGGCGGCCTCTCCAGAGGGTATTTGGGGTTGTCCGGGTGGGTGGGGGGCTGTCCAGAGGGTTGGGGGATGTCCAGGGGGGTGTCCAAGGGGGTAGGGGGTGGGGGGGTGGTGTCCAGGAGGGGCGAGGGGCTGTCCAGAGGGGTCGGGGGGTGTCCATGGGGGTTTACAAGGGGGTGGGTGGGTGTGGGGGGCTGTCCAAGGGTGTGGGTGGGTGTTGGGGGGTGTCCAAGGGGGTAGGGGGTGGGTGGTGGTGTTTAGGAGGGGTGGGGGGGCTGTCCAGAGGGTTGGGGGGGTGTCCAAGCAGGTCGGGGGTGGGGGGTTGTGTCCAGGAGGGGTGGGGGTGCTTTCTAGAGGGGTCGGGGGCTGTCCAGAGGGGTCGGGGGGTGTCCAGGGTGGTGTCCAAGGGGATGGGTGGGTGTGGGGGGCTGTCCAAGGGGTTGGCGGCCTGTCTAGAGGGGTCAGTGGGGTGTCCAGGGGGGTGTCCAAGGGGGTGGATGGGTGCGGGGGGGCTGTCCAAGGGGGTGGATGGGTGTGGGGGGCTGTCCTAGTGGGTGACGGCCTCTCCAGAGGGTATTTGGGGTTGTCCGGGTGGGTGGGGAGGCTGCCCAGAGGGTTGGGGGATGTCCAGGGGGGTGTCCAAGGGGGTAGGGGGTGGGGGGTGGTGTCCAGGAGGGGTGGGGGGCTGTCCAGAGGGGTCGGGGGGTGTCCAGGGGGGTTTACAAGGGGGTGGGTGGGTGTGGGGGGCTGTCCAAGGGTGTGGGTGGGTGTTGGGGGGTGTCCAGGGGGGTGTCCAAGGGGGTAGGGGGTGGGGGTGGTGTTTAGGAGGGGTGGGGGGGCTGTCCAGAGGGTTGGGGGGTGTCCAGGGGGGTGTCCAAGCAGGTCGGGGGTGGGGGGTTGTGTCCAGGAGGGGTGGGGGGCTGTCCAGAGGGGTGTCCAGGGGGGTTTACACATCGATTTGTTTTATATTTCAAAATTTTTTACATTCAAATTATGATTTTTTTCATATAAACATATATTTGTCTTATCTAGAAAATATATATATTTTTGCTATTTCTTATAGGTAATAATGAGTCGAAGTTGGATTACGGCACATCGAATGAGCAATGAATATGAGGAAGGTGCTGATGCCTTTTTGGAATTTGCTAAACGAAATGTTCCAAGTAGTGACATTTTTTTCTGTCCATGCCTGAATTGTCTGAATATGAAGAAGTTGAAAAGTAGAGAGATAAAAGATCATCTGATTTGTCATGGTTTCAATCCGAGTTACAACCCTTGGATTTGGCATGGCGAAACTGGACAGAATGTCACTGATGACAATGAATCGCAAGATGGTAACTCCGATGGAATTGAAGAAATGATTCGCGATATTGTAGCAGAACAAATTGAGATAGAACCGATAGTTTCACGTCTATATGGTGATGCCGAAAAACCATTATATCCTGGTTGTACAGATTTTACGGTTTTGTCGGCGGTGTTAAGATTGATTAACTTGAAGGCGAAACATGGATGGAGTGACAGAAGTTTTACAGAGCTTCTATAATTGATGAAAGACATTCTTCCAAAAGATAACGATCTTCTAGATTCACATTATAAGGCCAAAAAAATATTATGCCCGATGGGATTGGGATACAGGAAAATACATGCCTGTCCGAATGACTGCATTATATATAGGAAGGAATATGAATTTCTTAAAGAGTGTCCTAAATGTGGGACATCACGGTATAAGGTGAAAGAAAAATCACAAGCTGATGTAGAGATTACAAAGCTCCCTTCAAAGGTATTTTGGTATCTTTCTATAATTCCTCGTTTCAAACGTTTATTTGCTAATTCACATGATACAAAAAGGTTAAGATGGCATGCTGATGAGCGGGTATGTGATGGAAAAATACGTCATCCAGCTGATTGTCCACAATGGAAGAAAATTGATGCCCAGTACCCTACATTTGGAAATGAAATTAGAAATCTGAGACTAGGCTTGTGCACAGATGGAATGAATCCATACCGAACCCTTAGTAGCACACATAGTTCATGGCCTGTTTTATTGGTAATTTACAACCTCTCTCCTGAAGTCTGTATGAAGCGCAAATATGTCATGTTGAGTATCATGATCTCTGGTCCAAAGCAACCCGGCAATGATATTGATGTATACTTGTCACCGCTGATTGATGATTTGAAACTGTTATGGGCTGATGGTATTAGGGTGTATGATTCTTATAAAATGGAATATTTTCAACTGCATGCAGTGCTTCTATTCACTATAAATGACTTCCCAGCATATGGAAATTTTTCTGGATACAGTGTTAAAGGGCATAAAGCATGTCCAATTTGTGAACAACAGACGTCATATTGTCAATTGCATCATGGGAGGAAAACAGTGTACATGGGTCATCGAAAGTTTTTGCCTATGGATCACCCTTATAGAAGACTAAAAAAGGCATTCAATGGATCACAAGAATTTGATACTGCTCCAAAACCTTTATCCCCAGATTTGTATTTTGAGAGGGTGAAAAACCTTGATGTGACATTGGGAAAGACACAGAAATCTGGTAATGATAGACATATTTGGAAGAAAAGGTCAATATTTTTTGAGCTACCATATTGGAGGTATTATGAAGTCAAACATAATATTGATGTCATGCACGTGGAGAAGAATATCTGTGATTCTTTGATTGAAACATTTCTAGATATTAAAGGAAAGACAAAAGATGGGTTGAATGCAAGGTTAGACCTACTATCAATGGGAATACGTTTGGAGTTAGCTCCCACTCCTAAAGGAAGACGAACATTTCTTCCCCCGACTTGTCATACATTATCGAAGAGGGAGAAAAGTATCTTCTGTCAGTGTCTTCATGATATCAAAGTGCCTCAAGGTTATTCTTCAAATGTAAAAAATTTTGTCTCATTGAAAGACTTGAAGTTGATAGGTATGAAATCACATGATTGTCACGTCATGATGCAAAAAATTTTACCAGTTGCACTGCGTGGAATATTGCCCATCCGTGTCAGAAAGACTATAATGAGGTTATGTTATTTTTTCAATTCAATTTGTAACAAGGTGATTGATGTGAATGCTTTGAACATTTTGGAAAAGGATGCAATTTTTATACTTTGTCATTTGGAAATGTATTTTCCTCCAACATTTTTTGATATGATGGTGCATTTAATGATTCATCTGGTTCGAGAAATAAAGCTTTGTGGACCTGTATATCTTCGTTGGATGTATCCTTTTGAAAGGTATATGAAAATATTAAAGGGATATGTTAAAAATCCATATCGACCTGAAGCCTCCATTATTGAAAAGTATATTTCTGAGGAGGTAGCAGAGTTTTGTACGAGCTACTTGGCTACGGCGCAACACATAGGTTTGCCTCCATCTCGCCATGAACGGGTTAATAATGAGGGAAAGGGGATTCGTGGCTTGAAAGTCAAATCATTGTCAGCTGAAAAAATGAAGAAGTTAGAATCATACATCTTGAATAACATAGTTGATGTTCAACCGTATATCACATTGCATATTAATGAGTTGAAACAATGTCATCCAAAGAAGAAAGAAATGTGGATTTTGAATGAGCACAACAAAACTTTTTTGCCATGGTTTAAAAAGACCTTTCTTGGTAGATCAGATGTATCAGAGACATTAAAATGGATAGTGGGTGGTCCATCTTTAAATGTTATAACATGGTCCGCTTATGACATTAATGGCTATACATTTCATACGAAAGCTCAGGACAACAGAAGTGCAGTTCATAATAGTGGTGTATTGGTGTTTGCAGAAGCAATGCATTTTTCGAGTGCTAAGGACAGAAACCCAATTTCGGCATCAAGTGCATATTATGGAGTGATTGAAGACATATGAGAGGCTGATTACTTTAAAATTAAAGTTCCTGTTTTTAACTGTAAATGGTTTATCGGTAACAACAGTGTCAGACACGATGAATTTGGAATGACACTTGTTAATCTGAATAGATTGGAAGACACAGCTGATTCTTTTATAATGGCAACACATGCCAAACAAATTTTCTATGTAGTAGATCAATCAGATATGCAGTGGGCTGTTGTTTTACAAGGGAAAAAACAATATATTGGTCAGGATTAATTTGATGAAGATGCTGATTTATGTGAGATCCCTACTTCCATGGAAAGATTAACAGAACATAATGATGAGTATGTTGAAGACATGGTTTGTGCCATAAGGAACGATCACGACGAAGGAATTTGGGAAAACAATCCAACTGTACATTCCTAAAATTACAGGTAACACATGTTTATTTCTTGTTTACATTTAGTTTTTTCATATAATGTTAGATATTGTAAATTTTTTACTTATTAAAACATGTATCAAACCAAAACGATAAAACAATAAAAACCGTAAAGAGGAGAAGTCCTGGGCGCACCGGCTGGCCGGTGGTGGATCACCGGTTGGCCGGTGGTCCAGACAGAGAGGAAGGCTCTCTGTCTGGTCCACCGGCCGGCCGGTGGTGAGCGAGCGGCCGGCCGGTGGCACTAGGCAGCGGGCAAGTCTACTGCCTGGGTCCTCCGGCTGGCCGGTGAGCTCACACCGGCTGACCGGTGGACTCAGTGAGTCCACTTTTCAGCTTTCTTGGGCCAACTCCTTGGCAACCTTTTTCCTGTGTTTACCATGTTTATCATTGTTTAACATGCTTACCATATTACCAATTTTTACTATTATGTAATTTAGTACACTTTTCTATTTTCTGATTAAGTAGTACTACAATATTTGAATTTGTATATTTGTGAACTAATGTTTGTTTTTTTTGATTTGATGGAAAATGACAGATCAATCAGTTGATCAGCCACATGATTCTGGAGATGAGCATATTGGTCATACATCTGGGGAGGAACATTCACATGCTCCTATTACGAAAAAGAGTTCAAAGGTTGGTAAGCGTGGGTGCACACGTTTACCAAAATTATCACTTTCCCGTACGAAGGAGGAGAGGATAGTCGTGGAGTTTGATGATGATGATCTTCCTAGAGGTCCAAATGCTAAAGATTTTAAGGGTTTTGTAGCAACTCAGGCTAAGAGCAATGTAAGCATTCTCTATGATGATTGGAGATGTGTGGATAAGGCGATAATTTCTCAGATGTGGGAGAGCATTTTGGTATGATCTTTTGCTATTGTTTGACTGTTCTTTAAATGTTTCTAGTATATATAATATTTTTAACCTCTTTTTTATCAGATGACATTTGATATTCCTGACACTGGAGGAGTCAGGAAGAAATGCTTATCGTTGGCTGCTAGGAGATGGAGGGATTTCAAATCAACCCTCTCATCTGATTTCATTTATGGTCATAGGAGTCGTGAGAATCCATGTCGTATATATCCTTTTATAGATGAAGACACATGGAGACAATTTTTTGAAAGTATAAGAAAAGAATCATTTTTGGTAAGGGCAATGTAAACTTTTATAAGATTTCTTATATAAATGATCTTATTATTGTTTTGTTAATGATTACTTATTCTTAATTTACAACAAACAAGGAAAGCTCCTCCAGAGATCCAATCTAAAAATGTATACCATCATAGTTTATCTCGGGGAGGGTATGCATTATTGGAAGAACAAATGATGGCAGAAAAATTTCAACAACTAAGAGCTGAGTCTTCAAGCTCTGGAGAGGTGGCCCCTCCATCCCCTCCATCTAGACATGAGAAATGGAAAAGAGCTCGGAAGGGCAAAAAAGGACAATATCTTTCGGAAGAATCGAGACTCGTAGTTGAGAGGATTGTAAGATATCTATTTTATTTATTTAAGTTTACTATTTTCGTCATATATTTCCAATCATTATAGAAATGTTCAATTAATTATTACAGGACTCTCTTGAGGAGCAGAGTTCACAGGGGACATTTACACCATCTGGGAGGGAAGATATTTTATCTGTGGCATTGGGAAAGCCTGAACATCCTGGCCGTGTAAGAGGATATCCGGCAGGTGTATCGGTAAGAAAAGTGTTGCCACGTTCCTCAACTTCTAACGTTGAAGGAGTTTATAAAAAAAATAGAATCCTTGGAGGCTGAAGTCCATAATATTAATGCGACAATGGAGGACAAGATTAGAGCATCGGTGCAGTTTATGTTTGCAGACTTGCAAAGACAACTTCAGGGTGCAGCTCCCACTCCACCTCTCCCAGTAGCTCCCACTCCCCCACCTCAGCCTGCGGACCCCATTTTTGATCCTCCTCCTCCGCCGTAGCTACCTACTTATTGTGAGTTGTATGTTGATGATCCTAAACATAATATAATTGCATATGGGATGGTATATTGTATAGGAGATACAGTTCATCATCAACAGTTAGAGGTAGAGAATCAGAGGGTCACTGTACATGATATTATAGATAGATCAGCTCGGATACCATTACCTACAGATGAGGTGATGACAGTTGGACATAGTATTGGCCATTTTTTACTTTGGCCATCCAGACTTCTTCGACTCATTACCATAGAGGTATGGATGTTATATCCTTTATTTTATATTTTTATTAATGTTTTATCATTTGAAAACTAATATATTTTTCAATTTATTTTTACAAGAATACTTCAAAGGTAAAGAAATACTGTATAGACAACAACAAAGACAGATAGCTATGACATCAGATGCAGATACTAGCAGTCTTGACAAATTGTCAAGATATTCAAATTTGTTGGCGGATCATTATGACTTTACAATGGAAGCTCATGTCTGTGGACGTGAACTAAGTGTGGGGATTATGAAAACTGATATCATGGAGTTTGTTACTAGAGATAAGTTGGGCATCAACGTGGTGCAAATTTTTA
Organism: Viscum album; assembly: GCA_963277665.1. Classification (NCBI taxonomy): domain Eukaryota; kingdom Viridiplantae; phylum Streptophyta; class Magnoliopsida; order Santalales; family Viscaceae; genus Viscum; species Viscum album. The sequence goes on along the minus strand of OY728133.1, from coordinate 825,702,571 downwards.
TCATGTAAGTCTTAACACCTTTTCCTTGCGTTATATTTATTAAAAATGTATACTTATGTCTGCTTTGTATTAGGTATCTGTATAAAATTTGTGAGAGGAATGAGCTGACAGATGTATATGGATTCGTGGACCCACAATTGATTTCCCCTAAAGCATGTGCATTGGATGAGGAACAAATAATGCTTTATATTTCTGATAGATTTGAAAAGAATGTAATCACACAGTGTTGGATGATGCCTTTTTGTGAGAGGTATGAAACACATCCCTCTCAAAGAGTTAATTATCTTTTAACAAAAAAACCACTAACGTTAAATTTCCTTTTATCAGGGATCATTGGATGTTAGGGGTTTTTTGCCCTAGGGAGAAAACACTTTATTGGATATGCTCTCTCCCTGATGATGTGCGAGAAAGTTTTAAGAATATATTGGAAACGTAAGTTTCAATTTCACAATAGTTTTATATATTATAATGAATTTTAAATTTACCCCATTCGTATTATTTTCTAACAGGGCATGGGTCCACTTTCGAAAAAGCGCAAATAAAAGGAATTTCAAGATCAAATATGTACATGCGAAGGTAAATATCCATTTATAATTTGTACATTTTGATTTATTACATAAAAATAATACATTGAATTTACACTCAGTAAAACAGAAATGTCATGAGCAACAAGGCATCATCGAATGCGGATATTACATGTTAAGATTTATGTATGAAATAATAACAACTGGGACAATTCTGAGTTTTGACCTGGTAAGATTTCCTCTTTCTCATAATATTTCAATTTGATTTATTCATTATACACGTTGACTACTATCCTTTTCCTTTGTAGCTTTTTTATGACCCTCAACCCTTTACTGCTGAAGATATCAAACACTTACAAGTGGAGTGGCCAAATTATTTTATAGGTTTGATTGACTTTTAGTTGTTTGTAATGTAAAATGTAATTTTGAAAATTGTCAACGTAATTGTGTATTTCGTAGTCGTTTAGGTTGGATTTAGTTTTTTTTGAAGTTGACAGTGTAAGTTTTGAATGTTATATAAGTGAATGTTTAATTTTTCTCTAATTCTTGTTTTGGTCTACTATTGATGGTTTTTCTGGTCTGGATTTTGGTATGGGGGGAGAGGTTCCAAGGGGGTGGGTGGGTTTTTGGGGGGTGTCCAAGGGATATGGGAGGGGTGTCCAAGGTGTGTTTGGGGCTGTCCTAGGGGTCGGGGGGGGGGTGTAAATGAGGGTGGGGGGTGTCCAAGGGGTGGGGGGTGTCCAAGGGATATGGGAGGGGTGTCCAAGGTGTGTTTGGGGCTGTCCAAGGAGTCGGTTGGGTGTAAATGAGGGTGGGGGGGGGGGGTGTCCAAGGGGTGGGGGGTGTCCAACTGGTGGGGGGTGTCCAAGGGATATAGGAGGGGTGTCCAAGGGGTGTTTGGGGCTGTCCAAGGGGATGGGGGGGTTTCCAAGGGGTAGGGGGGGTTTCCAAGGGGTCGGGGGGGTGTCCAGGGGGTGGGGGGGCTGTCCAAGGGGTGGGGGTGTCCAAGGGGTGGGGGGGTTTCCAAGGGATATGGGAGGGGTGTCCAAGGGGTGTTTGGGGCTGTCCTAGTGTTCGGGGGGTGTAAATGAGGGTGGGGGGGGGGGGCTGTCGAAGCGGTGGGGGGGGGGTGTCCAAGGGGTGGGTGGTGTCCAAGGGATATGGGAGTGGTGTCCAAGGTGTCTGGGAGTTCTGTCCAAGGGGCCGGTTGGGTGTAAATGAGGGTGGGGGGGGGGTGTCCAAGGGGTGGGGGTGTCCAAGGGGTGGGGGGGTGTCCAAGGGATATGGGAGGGGTGTCCAAGGGGTGTTTGGGGCTGTCCTAGTGTTCGGGGGGTGTAAATGAGGGTGGGGGGGCTGTCGAAGGGGTGGGGGGGGGGTGTCCAAGGGGTGGGGGGTGTCCAAGGGATATGGGAGTGGTGTCCAAGGTGTCTGGGAGTTCTGTCCAAGGGGCCGGTTGGGTGTAAATGAGGGTGGGGGGGCTGTCCAAGGGGTGGGGGGTGTCCAAGGGATATGGGAGGGGTGTCCAAGGTGTGTTTGGGGCTGTCCTAGGGGTTGGGGGGGGTGTAAATGAGGGTGGGGGGGTGTCCAAGGGGTGGGGGGTGTCCGAGGGATATGGGAGGGGTGTCCAAGGTGTGTTTGGGGCTGTCCAAGGAGTCGGTTGGGTGTAAATGAGGGTGGGGGGGGGGGGTGCTGTCCAAGGGGTGGGGGGTGTCCAAGTGGTGGGGGGGTGTCCAAGGGATATAGGAGGGGTGTCCAAGGGGTGTTTGGGGCTGTCCAAGGGGATGGGGGGGTTTCCAAGGGGTAGGGGGTTCCAAGGGGTCGGGGGGGTGTCCAGGGGGTGGGGGGGCTGTCCAAGGGGTGGGGGGTGTCCAAGGGTTGTGGTGGGGCTCCAATGTGGTGGGGGAGGGCTGGCCAGGTTGTTAGGTGGGTATAGATGAGGGTGGGGTTCAGTTGGGGCTTGGGGGAGGGCTGGCATGGTTATTTTTCTTTGGTTTCTGGTTGCTTTTTGGTGAGAGCAGTGTAATTATTTTTAAAAAAAATATCGCTTTCACGTCGGTTATGTTATAACCGACGTGGTAAATAAATCGGTAGGGGTTTATCACGTCGGTTTTTTCGACAACCGACGTGATAAACCATTCCCGGGCCTTTTATCACGTCGGTTCTTAATATAACCGACGTGATAAAAGGCCTGGGAATCGATTTAACACGTCGGTTCTTGGATAACCGACGTGCTAAAACATTTCCCAGGACTTTTTATCACGTCGGTTATTTAAGAAACCGACGTGATAATAGGCCCGGGGAAGGGTTAATCACGTCGGTTATGTCATAACCGACGTGATAAACGATATCCCAGGCGTTTTATCACGTCGGTTTAGAAAATAACCGACGTGATAAACCCCCCCGGTGCATATTTATCACGTTGGTTAGTAATGAACCGACGTGATAAACACCGTGATGTTAGGGATGTTACGTCGGGTTTTAAATAACTGACGTAAAAAACGTTATTTATAACGTCGTCCGTATTAACGTCGCCTAAAAACCGACGTAAATAATGAAAAATAACCGACGTAAAAATTTTTTTCTGCACTAGTGAGAAATGGGTTCATATATAAATTCACATCACAAACATAAAACATTCCTAGAAAAAATAAGAATGGTATTCAGGGATTATATCCTTAGTAAAGAATAGCTAAAACCAGTAGATGAAATATTATATGGAAAATAATTTTTAAAGGATAATTTTAAAGAGTAATTGGTGAAAAAATAATTTATTATTTGAAAAATGATTTTCAAAACATCAAACAATTGGAAGCCCATTTTAATTGAAAATAACGTTGAAAAATTACAATTTAATATTTTCAAATAATTTAAAAAACATTTTAAACACATAAAATTTTAAAAATAGTTTTCTATTGAAATAAAAATTGAATCTTTTAAACGAATATTTGAAAATCATTTAAAAACTGTTTAAATAGTTTTTTTGAAATCCATTTCATTTAAAAAAATATTTGAAACTTATAAAGAAATATTTTATAATAATTTAAAAAAACATTTATACATAAATAATTGTAAGACAAATATATTCATGAATATGAGATTAAAATACAATTTAAAAACATTTTTGAAATCATTTTAAAAAAACATGGTTTTCCAATAAAACAGATTTCTGACCGAAAAGAGAAATAATGTCAAATTTTTCGTAATTTTATTTAATTATATTAAGTAAAAAAGAGTGGAATATGAAACCATTACTTGAATATATAATTATTTAAAACAATAGTGTGAAATTCATCAAAATTATTGAGATATATATTATAATAATTTATGATTGGAAGAACAAATCATAATTTTTTTTGAAAAATGATGAGATTGTAACATAAAATCATTACCACTTTTGTAACCCTGATTTGTAAGAACCATGAATGTATTATATAAAATGCAACATATAATATAACTAGTATAAAAAATTCATGATATGATATGTCCAATATTTTGTATATACTCATTGTGAAAGAATGTAGGTGCATAACATAACACAAGTCTCAAGGAAGACAAATTGAGAAAAAAATAACTGATTTGGTATGCTTTTAATATTAAAACTCATTAATGATAGATCCTAAAATGGATATTTAAATTCAAATAATTTTAAGTATATGAATCATAAAATACATTAATGGGTCATATATACACCACATAAACGAAACATTTGGTGAAAATGAACTTTGTGTCACATAAATAAAAGTGAGACTAGAAATCCCCTTATATTAAGTCTTGAATTATATAATACTAATTCAGACCTCATATATAAAAAATATAAATCTGTTATAAATCTATTAATGAACCATATTTATATATATAATATCATATATTATTTTCTTATGTCCATTTATTACCCCCTTATTAATTTCATGTTAAAGTAATGTTTCGGGTAATAAGTGCTTTATTTTTCATATCTGTTTTGATTTTTTATTTGTTGTCCTATTAGTTAGATCGTGGTTTCATAATTATTATAATTAAATAAATTATATTAATATCATTTATATTAATTATATATGTGTTTATATAAATCCATAATATTTACTGAGATGAACAAAAATACACCGTTTCGGGAGATGGTAGGTCATAGGTACACAAGAATGTTGTTTCCATTTTCTAATAGTATTAAAAGAAATAAAAGTAAATGATATATATATATATATATTCATTAAGTGTAATTTTTATTTTATATTTATCACATATGCTTATTAAATTCATCCTTAATACAGTCTATGCGTATTGTGAATGAATCAAATCGCTTCGTGAGGCTGTAGTATGCAGTACACACGAACAACATTATCATATTCCAAAAAATTGAAGTCATGAAGTTTTGTATTATATAAAATCTCTATAATAATAACATCATAAATATCATAAATATCATATATAATCTGTAAATACACAATTATGTCAAACCATGAAAGGTGGTAATAGAAAAATGAATGATATCGGTTCGCGAGGTGGTAGTCTGTCATACACATGAATGATGACTTTAAAATTCATTTTATGGATGTGTGGGTGGTTCTAGGATTAATCCATATAATAAAAATATATGAATATAAATATTATACTTTTTTTATTATATAATAATTATATAAAAATAATTAATGGGGGTGGAGGAAGATATAAAACAAAAATGCTCGTTGATGAACATTACCTTTTCTTTAGGTATCTACCTAAGGTTTTCACTAAAGTCTATCCAAGGATGGATTTATTACCAAAACAAGGCTACTAGTATTATGTGATGTAATTTTTGAACTGATATAAGAAGATACTTGTGGATCCAAATGTCTTGAGAGGTGTGAATATGCGAGAATAGTGAATTCACTTCTATAATGTAAGAGGAGTGGAAATATGGGAAATACCCAAATGTATTCACTATTGGGAGGTCTAAATTACATAATGTGAGTCCAAAATTTAATAATAATGGATTTAAGGGTGTATATGGTGTTTAAACTCCTTCAAAACAAAAAAGAAGATCATTTTTATTAGTTTATTTTTTAGTCGTTAAGTTTACTCAATTATATACCTTTTGTTTTTACCACGGTAACTTGATTTTTAACCTAAGTAATTTTTCCTTCAAGAATAAATTAATGAGTGAATTATTATAAAACCTAGATCCAATGAATATAAATACTGTAACCAATTTATAAAATAAAAATCCCATGTGTGTTGGGAATTAATTTTAATAAAAGGAAATGTAACAATTAAAAATACTGCATTAACCTTGATTGTACTAACAATGTTTTTACTATTTAGTGGTCGATATGAACATTATAAAATAAAAATTGGTCCATTAATGGAAAATATTTTATACATTTTAAAATTTTAAAAAATAAATTGGCATAATAAATGTTTTAGTAATTTTCCATCATTTAATAAAATATCATTTATTACAAAATAACATTAATACCAACTTTGAGATTATTTAATTAATTGGAAATAAAAATTATATAAAAAGTGACGGTATATGAATATATTTTGTTAAAACAAAGGTAAAAAGATATATTCATTTAAAAAATTAATAGATGACAATAATTCATTCAATTTTCCTCACTTTTAATATTTATAGTTTTATTTATTTTAGTTAATTGTTAACTAAATAATTATTTCATTATTATTTCTTAAGTATTTTAAGTAACTAATTCATCTCTAAAAATTAAAGATAAATTATTATAATAAAAAATAATCATTTATTTTTCAAAATATCATGTGTAACCTAAGAAATGTTATTTTTTTCCTATCCCAAAGCATTAATGGTAATAAAGGTTTCTTTTTTGTATTTTTCATTACATAACCTACTAAATATGTCACTTTCATGGAATAATAGACCACTAAATTATTAAAATATATCCTAATGAGTTAAGGGTAGAAATATTTCTATAAAATGGTTTCTGTAATTGTTTTGTGATGATTTTACACCTTATATTCTATGTTTAACCACTAAATAATGTTGTTTTTACATTAATCTCTGTAATTAATTTTAACTGGTTTAACTAATAATTGTAGTTAAAAATCAAGTTTGTAGTACCCCTAGTTTAAGGTATGTGTCCCTTGTTTTGGTTCGTTTATTCTTTTTGAAGTGGTTGGTTGAAGTTTGGACAATTCTGGAAAAAACTTTTAAAGTTGTGGAGGTTGTACATGGGACATGGATGACACACAGTTTGAACAAAACATGTCGCTAGCCCAAGAAACTATGCACCCATGACATTGGGCTCTGCATGAGTGGCACATGGTTTGTCAGACCGTGTGGGAAATTGAAGCGATGTCACTGGGTGAGATAGTGGCAACCGCACGGTTGGCGCACGGTGTGCCAAACCGTGCGGGGTAATCGTGCGTCCACTTAATGTTCGGGTTTTTAAGTCCCAAGCCACTCGGGATTTCCCATTTCCCCCAATCTTCCTCCCACTCATTTATCACACGAGAGTTCTGGTTTTTAGAGGTTAGGGGAGCTTCTTAGCTCTATTTGGAGGCAAATCGAAGGGGTTTTTGGGTGGATCGAAGGTGGTTCTCCTCTGGTAAGTCCCTATTTTTGGATATTTGAGGTTTTGGTTAGGGATAGCCCTCTACCTTTTTTAATTTCCTAGATCTAACAAGGTTGCATGCAGATCTAGGGTTGTGTTTCCTTTGTGTGTTAAAGGTTGAGTTGTTGATATTAGGGAAGAGTTTTTCAGGAAGTTTCAAGGAGGCGTTCAACCAGTTTGGATGGTGTTTGTGCGAAGGGTCTATTTCTCCAAACCCTAAGAGGTAGGTGGATTCTATCTCAACTCCGCTAGGTTGAAATGTAAATTTCAGTTACAATTAAATTGGTTGTTTAATTTAATTGTAATCATGTCATGTGAATTTTGTTGTAAAATCAAATGGGTAATGATTTGGGGGTTTTGGCATGAAATTGGGGTTTTCTTGAAATGGGATTAGTTGGTTAATTTTAAATTGGTGATTTTAAAATGGTAATGATTGTGAGCATGAGTATTTATGTCAATAAATTAATGATATTGAAATTTATTTTTCATGGAAATTGTATTTGTTGGTATTGACAATAATGCATGATTATTATTGTGGCTTGTGTGGAAATGAGTGATATCATTGGGTGGATGATGTTGGGACATGGTGGAGTTGATGAGGAAGTTCCACTATAAAAAGTGGAAGGATAGTGGATGGAAGGGATACTATCAATAACAAGTGGGCGGGAAGTACCACTTGAGTGGATTGGTAATGAATCAGGTGGATGAGGAAGTGACACTATAAAAAGGGGATGGATAGTCGATGGAAGGGCCACCATCAATAGCAAGTGGGCAGGAAGTGAAACTTGAGTGGATTGGTAAAGAATGGGGTAGAAGAGGAAGTTCCTCTATAAAAAGGGTATGGATAGTGACAGAAAGGCCACCATCAATAGAAAGTGGGTGGGAAGTACCACTTGAAAGGATTGGTAATGAATGGGTTGGATGAGAAGTGCCACCATGGTTTTTTGTGTGATTTGTTGGTGATGTTTGTAGATGGGGCTTGTGAGTGAAATATGAAAATTGAAATCGGATTGTGGCACGGTTGAATTGGCTTCCTTGCGTGGTATGGTTGATTTGGCTTCTTTGTGTGGCATGTTTGGATTATGGCATGTTTGGATTATAAACAATTGGTAGCTTGGTTTTGATTTATATAAAATGTTTTATATAAATGTGCTAACGGTTTTATCCTTGCGGCATGTGTAGGTATGTCAGTTGGGGAAATCCTACTGAGTATTAGTACTCACCCACTGCTTTGGCACTTGGGTGCTTTTGCAGATGTCGTATTTTGAGACACAGGTAAAGGTAAGGCATCTCATTTCTAGTGGTTCGTGGTGATGCTTGGGAGATGTTGTGGTGCTTGGAGCATGGAGCTTGGGGTGGAGTCGTAGAGTGTGTCTTGGTTTATTTTGGGACTCTTGTTTAGTCTTCCGCATAGTTCTCTGATATTGTGTTGGATTGTATTGGCTTTGGGTTGTATTGTGGAAAAACTTGGCTATCTTTTGGGAATACATGATTGAATATTTTATTGACATGCATCAAATAGTGGTTGTTAGTGGATGTTTTGGTTGGGTTATTCTTAAGGGAAAATCATTCCCCAATTTTTTCTCGAAGCCCTTGGAATTTATTTCTAGCCTTTGGCACCTTGGGAACGTCACTTAAGTTCAAATAACCCTCACCGCCTCCTCAAGCCAATGAGGTAGGGGTGAGGTGTTACAAAGTTGAAATTATTAGATAATTGATATTGGTATTATTATAAATATTAAATCCATTTATCGAAATTTATCTCACAGAATTAGATTACATTAATTGAAAATTAATCCCACAGACGTGATGGGAAAGACTCGTTTTAAAATGAAAATATTCAAAAGTTTATAGTGTTTTGATATCATAATTCCAAATGAAAATGTGTAAAATTACCTAAATATCAATAATAGATGTATAATTTTTCATATTTTACTATGAAACCAATTTAAAATGTAATTTAAAATTATAAATTATACATATGAAAATACGTTATTCAATTAATATATAGTATTTTTCACTTTTCATCAAAAAATAAATCTTTTTAGAAAATACCCAAAAAATAATATGAACCGATTTTATACATTATAATTTTAAAAAGGATTTTTATTTTTTAAAATTAAATTTATAAAATAGGAAAACCCTAGTTTTAAAATAAGTGAGTTATAAAAAGGCATCAAAATTGATTCTTTGAAAAAATATACCGTTTTAAGCTGAAATATGTTTTTATAATTATCTATTGTATAGAAAAAATATAATATGAATTTTAATTATTTTAATGAATATATAATATATAAATTTAATTAAAATTATTACCCAAAATTTATTTAGTTAATTTATTTATATAAAACACACTTGTGTGTATAAAACTAGTTTTTAGAGAATGTATTCAAAAGGGTTCTGTATTTCATTTCCAATTGATTGATCAAAAAATAATTACACACACACACACAGATATATATATATATATATATATATATATATATATATTTATGTAAACCATATGCTAATAATTTATTTAACAATATCCATATCCTGCACTCAAATTTCTATGTGAGAACTATCATATTTAATAATAATATTTTGTTTAATTGTCACATTTCATTTAAACTGAGTTTTTCTTGTAAAAAATCTAATATTGGTGTTCCGTATAAAGAAGGCTCAGCTCGACATTATGTGTAATGAAATAATAAATTAATGTGTCATTCAAATTAACCTAAACATTTTTTTTATGTAAATAAAAATATTGAATGATTAAATTAATTTAAAAAAAATGTTTTTGAAAAACTCTAGGTGTTACATTATACCCCCCATTAAAATTAATTTGGACCTGAAAATTCATATCTATTATCAAATAATTAATATTTAAAAATTACTTTATTAAGAAAACCAAATTATAAAAGGGTAAATAAACCATCCTATTAATAATAAATATAGGTATGTACCAAGTTCATCAAGAATAACACATAATTAGTTTTCCTAATAAGAGAACATCAGTGGCATATGAAGATATATCCATAGAGGAAAAACATAAATAATTATAGAGATTGATTGAGTAAATTGATCAAAAGAAAGTGAATGATCAATGAAAAGTTAAGGGCCTTAGAACTACAAATCTATGATGATATAGAAGAATATCTGATTTATTGAACATGAATGTAATATGACAACATTTTAGTTTCAAGATCATTTTCTAAAAGTTGATGAATTCTTTTACTATCTAGAAATATAAGGAAATATTCTTAAAATATATGTTTCTAATTTATAAGAACAATTTCATCCTCTGTTTTTTCTTCAATAAATTTCCAATTACCCATTTACTCTAAGAAAATAACAACTATAAATGAATTTTTATATTCTTTAAGCACTAAAGTTTACTTTTAATGGAATATAAGATTCATAAGAATAAAAATTCTTTCCTTATATATATAAATATTTTTCCAAAACCAATAGGGTTAGAAAAATATATCCAATATAATATATTAATCTCTAAACCTCAAAAGTAACACCATTTTTTTCAGTAATATTTTTTTCAAATAGTTTACCAAAACAAACTATGACATTTCAACATGACATCGCATAATAAAGTGTTAGGTGTGAAACCCTTATCATCCTTTGGTCCTGGGTTGAAGTCAAATTGCTTTTCCAGATGCAATGGGGTTTCACCTAGAATGTACGTTTCTATTTTTATAAAACTATATTAATATAATTTCTATAACAATCCCAAAATATTATATACATAATTAAAATAATATTAATCACTAAATAACATTTATACTAGGATTTTCAATATATCATTTTTTAGAGATTCTTATAATCATATTTTATTATTATTATAATTTCATTAATGATCACATTAACCCTAAAGGATATCAATACCTTTAATCACATATCTATACAATGTAAAGGTGTTATTCCTAAAATAATTTTTTTTACTAAAACTTATTATTGCTTTAAATTTCTCCAAAAATATCCTTAATCTTCGTGGACACTAATCATATAGAACCTAAAGGGAGGTGTTTAAGACTTGAACATATGATCAATCTTAAACTCACTAAATAATTATTGTATCCCCTACTCTTAATTTTATTAATACATATATGATTATAAAATTTAACAAAATAATCAAATATTATATGATTTTTATAATAAAAAATACTATTAGAAAAATACTTCAACAATTTAATTCTTGAATCCCAATACATAAATACTTCATCCATTTTTTCAACAGTAGTCCTTCCTTGTTCTATGTTTTAACCTAGGTCATTAATTTTCATCATCAATTTATGTCCTTCATGATGGATTGTAATGATTTTGTGAATTTCAAAAGAATATTCCTAGGGTGGATCTAACTAGGTGTGAAGTAAGGATCATTTTCATGCACCATTTCCCAATCGATTCTAAATCAATATGGCGTGTTTGGGGTTGTTACCCCTACCTAAATAATCACATAAGCCACATCAACATATAGTATCAAGAGAGGGTTTTATTTCAAGGAAACCACTTGATCTATCATTTACAATAATTTCTGAACATTTTCATACACATTAATAAATGTTTTTTTTACGTTTTTCTTAAAAAATATTTCTGAAAAACGGCCTAGGTCAATTTTTTTTTAAAAATACGCTACAAAGGCGGCATCTGCGATGCCGCCTTTGTTTTAGCGCAGAAAGGCGGCATCTGTGATGCCGCCTTTGCTCCCCCGCACCGCCTTTGGCCCGGATCGATGACATGGCAAAGGCGGCCGGGAGGAGGCCGCCTTTCGCCTCAGGGTAAGGCGAAAGGCAGCATCGCGGAAGCCGCCTTTGGCCATACGCAGAGGCGAAAGGCGGCTTCCGTGATGCCGCCTTTGCCTGAACTCCTTATAAAAGGGCGGCCAACCCCCCTCTCCTCACTTGTTCATTGCAACTTATCTCTCCGATTTTCTCTCTCTCTCTAAAAAATTTCTTTGTCGTGCGAGATTTTACGAAGCTTCATTTAGAGGTATGTTTCTTTATTTAATTTAATGTTTTTATTTAATTAATTTAATTTTGTTTAGTTTTAAATCTTTCATTTGTTAAGCAGTTTAGGTAGTTCTTAATATTTGGTTATTTAGTTTTTGTAATTAGTTATATATAGTTTTAAATAATTACTGTTAGGTAGTATAGATTAAGTATAGATTAACTTAAGATTAAGTATTTAGAAATTTTGGTAGCTTAAATATTATGTGGTTATCTACACAATTAAATTCCTGTCTGGATACAAACAAGTGGATGTGGCTCTGGCACAGATGTACGTAGGGGTAAAACCCGAAAACACCGCTTCGAGCTAGACTCGAACGGGAACTGGTGCACGATAACGGGCCTTGCTGCATCCTGGTTTGACACTCCCGGGGAATATGCTTAAGATGATTCATATTTTCTTTATAAACTACTAAAATTTCTAAGAGAAGAAAAAGCAAATCAGTATATTTATCAATGATAAATGATAAATATAATTTTATAGAATGAAATAAGGACATAAGAATTAACGAATTAAAGTTATTATTAGTTAATTATAAAACAATAGAATAATTAATGATTAGTTGTTATTAGTTAATTTTAGAATAATTAATAAATAACATAGGATTAAAACATGAATTCATATAATGATTAGCTAACGATACTAATTATCAGTATATTTATCAATGATAAATGATAAATATAATGTTATAGAATCAAATAAGGACATAAGAATTAACAAATTAAAGTTATTATTAGTTAATTATAGAATAATAGAATAATTAACGATTAGTTGTTATTAGTTAATTTTAGAATAATTAATAAATAACATAGGATTAAAACATGAATTCATATAATGATTAGCTAACGATACTAATGAACATATAAAGTGAAATGAAGAAGAACAAACAAACTAAATAAAAAGGCGCTCTAAAATTACATTCTAATAAATATCATATGGTCAAACATCAGTAGCATAGTTTATGGTATAGAAAGGCGCAATAAAATTACATTATAATAAACATCATATCGTCAAACATAATTGTTAATATTTTGTTACACTATCATAATTTTGATGAAAGAACACATTTTTGACGTAGAGAGCCATGTATTCCTGTGTGTACTGTTATGGGGAGATTATTCAAACTAAGCAAGGAGCTTCTTACAGTACACACCCCATTACGGTGGTTAGTACAGTTGATTGTGTTACCATAAGTGATCTTCAAGAGAGAATTCATGTTTCCTTAAATCTGGGACCCGATCAAGAGATAATGTCTATGAGCTATAGACATTTGCAATTTCCAACAACAATGTGGCATATAGCTTGTCCATTGGTTGCTGATGCGCAGTGGGTCCAAGCAATTAATTTATTTTCTCAACGGTTAGATGGTACCATGATGGAGTTATACGTTGTTGTTGCTACTGTACAACAATAACGTCCACTTGTACAAAGACGTAGAAATACAAGAGTGGTTGAAGACAGTCTACACCATGACATTGAGCCTATTCCAAATGATGCAGCAGAAGAGGACAACCTAGATGATCTTCCTGATATACATGTCAATCCGACTTCTGATGAGGAGTTTCGTAATGATGGATCATATGGAGACAACAATGCTGATGAGTAGGGACCAACAAAAGATAGAGAGGAGGTTTTGAGAAATGCAGTTGTTGTACATCAACCTCGGTCAATAAATCATCCACCATTATTTTCATCTTGGTCAGAAGCAATGACACGCGTGCCTGAATTCGATAATACTGTTCTCACACCGGCAACTGAGTTCCCTGGAGTTGTACCAGATAGGTTTAGTGAGGTGGACAAAACCTTATATATTGGAAGGAATTTTCCCAGTAAAGATGCCTTAAAAAGCACGTTAAAGAGATTTCATATTGAGAGAAACTTCAACTATGTAGTTCACGAATCATGCCGTAGTAAATATGTTATACGGTGCGTGAAGTATGGGGATGATTGTAGATTTCGCTTAAGGGCTATTCCAGACATTACATTTGGAGGTTGGAGAATCTCAAGGATTGAGGCGGCTCATATTTGCGTTCAGCCAAGTCTCACACAAGATCATACTTCATTGGATGCAGAATTTGTGTCATCTATTGTTGTTGAGATGATTAGGACATGCCAAGATGTTCCAATATCCCTTGTGCAAGAGAGGATTCTACAGACATTCGGTTATAAGATTTCCTATAATAAGGCATGGATGGCGAAACAGAAGGCAATTGTGAAGGTATATGGTGATTGGGATGACTCATATCGAGTATTGCCGGAATTGCTAGCCATACCGAGGCATCATAACCAAGTTGTCTTCCATCTGGATACAAACAAACATGTGTCTCCTGATAATCGACTTGATCCATCTCGTGTTCAATTTCATCGGTTGTTCTGGGCATTCCTTCCATGTATCTCTGCATTTCGTTTTTGCAAACAATTTATTCAGATTGATGGAACATTTCTGTATGGAAAATACAAGGGCGTATTGTTGATTGTGGCAACCCAAGATGGAAACCGTTCACCTCTTCCGCTTGCCTTTTCCATTGTAGAGAAAGAAAACTATGAATCATGGAGTTGGTTTCTGGCATGTATCAGCAACCATTTCACCAACATTCAGGGAGTTTGTTTGATATCTGATCGTCATCGAGCAATTAATGAGGCAATCAATGCAGATCCTGATACATGGAGATACCCAAATGCACATCATCGGTTCTGCATTAGACACATTGCTAGCAATGTACATAAAAAATTCCACAACGAACCGATGAAGAAGGCAATCACGAGGCTTGGTACGTATTTTATTCATTCTGTTTTACTGTTTTAATATAAATATAAAATCAATTTATGTGAAATATCATCTACGTTTTGTAGCATATGAGTCGGACCAATGACGATTTGAAGAACGTTTTGAACAAATTCGTCAGGATAATCAAGAAGTTTATGATTATATGATGCGGATTCCAAAAGAGAAATGGACATTGGCATACGACGGGGGAAAGAGGTAAGGACACATGACGACAAACATTGTGGAGTGCATCAATGGTATCTTCAAAGGACTTCGCAAGCTACCTATAACCGCATTAGTTCAGGAGACATTATATCGATGCGTGAAGTACTTTGTGGATAGACAAAAACTAGCATCAGACAGAATACATCAAGGGATAAGATATGGAATACACTTTCAACGAGAGATTGAAAAAAATATTGAAGAAGCTTCTGGTTATCACGTATGTCTATTTCGAAGAGAAGACTCCCGATTTGAAGTTCAAGAGCGTTCAGATCCCATCACAAATTACGTCGGTGAAAAAATAGTGGTATTACTGGAAACAAGGCAATGCCAATGTGGAAAATTTCAGGCCTTACGGTTTCCATGTACACACGTCATCGCAGCATGTGCCTCTGTGAACATCTCATGGGAAGCATATGTTGATCCAGTGTACCAGATGGATATCATTTCCAACTGTTATGCTACACCATGGACACCTATTGGGGAGTATCGTTATTTCCAAATGCCTGAAGGCCAACCGATAGTGATACCTGACATGAATCGGTTACGTCCTCGTGGGAGACCAAAGGCTAGTAGGATGCGTAATGAGATGGACTGGCCTCAAGAACAAGGGCAGAGTTTGCGATGCACAATATGTCATAAAGAAGGTCATAACCGAAAGCGATGCCCTAACGTTGTTGGGTCGACTTCACAGTCTCATTCATAATGATGTATTGTCTTCATTGTGACATTCCAATATTGTAAACTAAATGTTGTTATCTCTTTTTTATTCCTTGGTTTTATAAACCCCAAACATCTGAGATAAGTTTTCATATTAATATTCATGCTTTCAAGAAATAACTTTAAATATGAAATAATAGAATTTATTTCAAAACTCTGAAAGCGGAACACTTAACCCATATTGAAAAGTGTATGTCAGTTAACCCATTAACATGTTTCCTGGACGTTAATATTAAAAATTTTAACCCTAAACCCTCCAACCTAAACCCCAATCTAAACATGCAGGATATTTTAGAAAACTGTTCTATAACAAATTTATAGTATCATAATAATTAGCATAAGATATTGAATACATACAATTAGATAAATTCTAAAAACATCATTACTAATTGGCATGGTTTATCTTAATCCAATCTATAAGAAGTTAATCACAAAGCTCCCCCAAAATATGTGTAACCAAATTCAAGACTCAATATTTTAGATAAAATAACTTATTTCATATTAATATTCATGCTTTCAAGAAATAACTTTGAATATGAAATAATAGAATTTATTTCAAAACTCCGAAAGAGGAACACTTAACCCATATTGAAATGTGTATGTCAGTTAACCCATTAACATGTTTCCTGGACGTTAATATTAAAAATTTTAACCCTAAACCCTCCAACCTAAACCCCAATCTAAACATGCAGGATATTTTAGAAAACTGTTCTATAACAAATTTATAGTATCATAATAATCAGCAAAAGATATTGAATACATACAATTAGATAAATTCTAAAAACATCATTACTAATTGACATGGTTTATCTTAATCCAATCCATAAGTAGTTAATCACAAAGCTCCCCCAAAATATGTGTAACCAAATTCAAGACTCAATATTTTAGTTAACATAACTTATTTCATATTAATATTCATGCTTTCAAGAAATAACTTTGAATTTGAAATAATAGAATTTATTTCAAAACTCCGAAAGCGGAACACTTAACCCATATTGAAATGTGTATGTCAGTTAACCCATTAATGTTATATTTACATTTTACACTTACGACTCATTTTCTTTGTTTATATGCAGATGGATGATACCGTACTACTCACTCAATAGCCTACCCATATTTCGCAGGCCGTGTTAGAGGGTCATCCAGATCGATTTGTGAAGGTGCGTCGAGCGCACCATTTTCATCACATGGAGCCTCCACATGCCATTAGACCTTACTTGCGCCGTGCTGGCTTCTATGGCCTTGCCGTATCAGATTTCACATTTGTAGATCATTACCTACTTACTGCCCTCGTTGAGAGATGGAGACCAGAGATACACACATTCCACTTGCCTGAGGGGGAGATGACCATCACCCTCGAGGATGTCGCAGTTCTTCTCAGTCTTCCTATCCAGGGGAGACCCGTTATTGGACCCACTCGTGCAGCTTGGCCAGACCTTTCTCAACGCTTGTTAGGCGTTGATATTTTGTCCGACCGTAGGGATACAGATGGATCGTCCATATCTATGCGTTGGTTGGAGTTGCAGATTCCACATTTACAGGATGATGATGATGAGCAGACCGTCATGCGTTACGCCCGTGCATATATCTTACTACTCATTGGTGGGACCATGTGTACTGATCACTCGGGGATGCACGTGCATATGATGTATCTACCCCTACTAGAGGACTTTGATCGGGCTGGGACGTACAGTTGGGGATCAGCCTGCTTGGCATACACGTACAGATCATTATGCAGACTATCCCATAGGGACCGTATAGGTCTTGGAGGATGCGTCATCCTTATTTAGATGTGGGCATGGGAGCGCATCCCATCATTCCGCCCTGACCTTGCTGGTCCACTGGTCGAGATGGAGGTGCTGCATGACGCTCCACGTGGACGCTGTTATGATAAGTCATTTCTATTGGTTTTTTATTCTACTATGAGTTATTGACTATAATTTCTCATTATTTGTCATTATCGTTGTATTTTACAGGTGGTGTCAGCGACACAATTTTGACGTGGTTCCGAGACAGCATTTGGCCGTATATCGGCTACAGTTGGACTGTCTCTTACCTGATCAGGTATGTATATACAATCTATCAATGTCTAACATTTTTAATAATAACATCAATTTTGGTTTTTAGTTGGGTGTTTTTTTGACAAAATCACTTGTCATTTCAGATTTCATGGCTTCCATACTGGAGTATTATGGACCAGTTTCCAGCATACTGCACTGTTGGTCTTGAGGATGCTATGGCTGTAGTGCCCCTCATTCACTTTCATATTATTGAGTGGCAGCAGCCTGACAGGGTCATGCGCCAATTTTTTCGTACTCAGCCGATTCCATTACCATCTAGACAGAAAGACAAGCTTTATGGGATGAAGCTGACAGGGAGGCAGGATGATGACTGGTCCCAAGTACATGCGAGTTTTATCGACTACTAGCACAGACGTGCAGAGTTACGTATTCAAGGTGTTCCTACAAATCGATTCTCTCTTTCAGAGCAGGTTGACTATGCGCCCTGGTATAGACTAAAATATATACTGTATCTTACCCAAGCTGGCATAGAGATGCAGAGGATGGTAAGTTAATAAATTCCTATTACTTTGTTTATTGAATTATTTTCTAATTCCATTTGAATCTATTTACAGGGAAGTCACACAGAGTAGCTTGTTCGCATGAGCGATGAAGAGGAGGAGGGGGTCTTTAGCCGGGCAGCCATCCATGCTACAGCGCTGGAGGCGAGGGCGTCTTTTCATGCGCTTTCCGAGAGCATCTTCACGCGTCTGGCTCAGAGACAGGAGGTTCCTGCCCCAGAGGAACATCCTGCAGCTGTTGCTGGTGCTAAGGAGACACGACCACGGCGACGTAGACAGCGTCGTGCTGCATGTGAGGCATCGCCTGTTCCACAGGCAGAGGTCGGGCCTCTAGTAGTCCAGGATCAGCCTATTCAGGATGTGCCTCAGGTGGCATGGGATCCGTCTTTCCTGACAGGATATCCGCAGTTCTCTCCATCTTGGGTTCCAGATCCTTCACAACCTTGGATTCTAGAGCCGTCGTCGTCTTGGGGTATAGCTCCATCACAGGCTTCGTTCCCCTCTGCGATGGAGGCAGGTCCTTCTACCACCCTAGTGGGATAAGGATCCGAATGGCAGTACGAGATGCTGTTGACAACTCCTCCAAATGACACACAGATGGAGGATGCGACAGTCGACGTTTCAGTGCCCGAGGATCAGCCTTCTCCAGGTCATCAGACTCCACTGTGCACTCGACGCGGACGTCCTATTCGCAGACCACCATGTGGGACGGAATCTCCTCGCCACAGACACATGCATTGATTGTACAATATTGTTTACATGTTTTATGTGTACTGAAATCAAAATACTATTTTTACTTGTTGGTCAGAGTGGAATCTCAGGAGGGGGTAAATTAGGTTTTATTTATATATATATATATAACCATACGAACATAATAATAAAACATTAATAATTACTAAGTACCTAATTACAGATTATATAATTAATAATTCTATTACTAATTAACTATTTAATTAGTATATAATTAATATTTATATTACGAAATAACTAATTAATTAGTATATAATTTGTAATTTGGTAATTAGTGTTTATTAATCATTAATTATATAATAACTAATTAGTTAATTAGTAATAAAATTATCAATTATATAATACTTAATTATTACATATATAATAAATACTTAGTTAATTAGAAATATAATTAATAATTATAACTAATTAATTAGTAATTGGTAATTATTAATTAGATAATCAGTAATATAAATATTTATTATAATTATTCATTATAAGAGGGTTTGCCCTGAAAATCATTCTGCATTTTCGATGTGGGATTCTGGTTCTACCTTTACTGTGCAGTAGATTCTGCATTTCCGATGTGGGATTCTGTTTCAAATACGTGACTTTGAAATACAATAAAAGATAAACTATAAGACCAATATAAATGAAACATAAAACATGGATTAAACATATAAAAAATAGTTTAAAACAAAAGCAATTTACAAAAAAATGTTAATGAAAAATAATTTATAAGCTTTCAAAACCGCCTACTTGAAACTTAAAAATGTTTCAAGTACGTGACTTTGAAAGACTGTAAAATATAAACTATAAAACGAATATAATTGAAACTTTAAACATTGATTAAACATATAATAAATAGTTAAAAACAAAAGAAATTTCCAAAAAAAAAGTTGATGAAAATTAATTTATAAGCTTTCAAAACCGCATACTTGAAACTTAAAATTTTTCAAGTACGTGACTTTGAAAGACCATAAAACATAAAATAAAAGACCAATATAAATGAAACATAAAACATGGATTAAACATATAAAAAATAGTTTAAAACAAAAGAAATTTACAAAAAAATGTTAATGAAAAATAATTTATAAGCTTTCAAAACCGCCTACTTGAAACTTAAAAATGTTTCAAGTACGTGACTTTGAAAGATTATAATTATATTACTAATTAACTAATTAATTATTATATAATTAATAGTTATATTAATAATTAACTAATTATTTATTATATAAGTAATAATTAATGAGTAATAATTAATAATTAATAATTTAATGAATAGCTATAATTAATATTTATATTACTAATTAACTAATTAATAATTACTAATTACTTATTAATAATTATTAATTACTAATTACTAATTATAATGAATAATTATAATAAATATTTATATTACTAATTAGCTAATTAATAATTAATAATTACTAATTAATTAGTTATAATTATTAATTGTATTTCTAATTAACTAAATATTTATTATATATGTAATAATTATATTAATAATTAATTATTATATAATTAATGATAATATTACTAATTAACTAATTAATTATGACATATTTAATTATTAATAATTACTAATTAATAATTAAAAATTATAATGAATAAATGTAATTAAAAATTATATTACTAATTTACTAATTAATTGTTATATAATTAATAATTATTTAACTAATGAACTAACTAACTATTATATAATTAATTATTAATAATTACAAATTAATAATTATAATTACTAATTATAATTAATATTTATATTACTAATTAACTAATTACTAATTACTAATTACTAATTACTAATTACTAATTACTAATTACTAATTACTAATTACTAATTACTAATTACTAATAATTAGTAAGTGACACTGAAAGATTATAAATTATTTTTTATCATCATTTTTTATGATTTTTTTTTGTTTTAAACTATTTTTTATATGTTTAATCCATGTTTTAAGTTTCATTTATATTGGCCTTATAGTTTATATTTTATAGTCTTTTAAAGTCACGTACTTGAAAAATTTTATGTTTCAAGTATGCGGTTTTGAAAGCTTATGAATTACTTTTCATCAACATTTTTTTGTAAATTTATTTTGTTTTAAACTATTTATTATATTTTTATTCAATGTTTAATGTTTCAATTATATTCGTTTTATAGTTTATATTTTACAGTCTTTCAAAGTCACGTACTTGAAACATTTTTAAGTTTCAAGTAGGTGGTTTTGAAAGCTTATAAATTATTTTTCATTAACATTTTTTTGTAAATTGCTTTTGTTTTAAACTATTTTTTATATGTTTAATCCATGTTTTAAGTTTCATTTATATTGGTCTTATAGTTTATCTTTTATTTTATTTCAAAGTCACGTACTTGAAACATTTTTAAGTTTCAAGTAGGCGGTTTTGAAATCTTATAAATTATTTTTCATTAATATTTTTTTGTAAATTGCTTTTGTTTTAAACTATTTTTTATATGTTTAATCCATGTTTTATGTTTCATTTATATTGGTCTTCTATTTTATGTTTTATGGTCTTTCAAAGTCACGTACTTGAAAAATTTTAAGTTTCATGTATGCGCTTTTGAAAGCTTATAAATTACTTTTCATCAACATTTTTTTTGGAAATTTCATTTGTTTTAAACTATTTATTATATGTTTAATCAATTTTTAAAGTTTTAATTATATTCTTTTTATAGTTTATATTTTACAGTCTTTCAAATACACTTATTTGAAACATTTTTAAGTTTCAAGTAGGCGGTTTTGAAAGGTTATAGATTATTTTTCATCAACATTTTTGAGGAAATTCTTTTAGTTTTCTACTATTTATTATATGTTTATTCAATGTTTAAAATTTCATTTATATTGGCCTTATAGTTTATATTTTATTGTATTTCAAAGTCACGTACTTGTAACAGAATCCCACATCGGAAATGCAGAATCTACTGCACAGTAAAGGTAGAACCTGAATCCCACATCGAAAATACAGAATGATTTTCAGGGAAAACCCTCTTATAAAAGGGAGGCCTGAGTAAGAGTTTCTGTCAGAATCCAGACTGCTGTAATGGCTGTAGCGCTGGATCTTTAATAGGAGAGAAATTCTGTTGAATTTTTTTTGTTTATATATATAAATATATAAACAAAACAAAACAAAAAATAAAAAAAAAAATTTAAAAAAAAACTATTTTTTTAAGAGAAAGGCGGCATCCGCGATGCCGCCTTTCACCCACAGCGCAAAGGGGGCATCGCAGATGCCGCCTTTCCCCAAAATGCAAAGGCGGCATCCCGGATGCCACCTTTGAGGTGCATTTTTAAAATTTGTTTTGCCGGAAGCGTTTTCTGGAATTTTTTTTTAAAAAGTAAACAAAAAAAAAATCCCATTAATGAATCCTTGTACATTTCCTTAGAGAAATCCCTATACATATCATTTGAAATATCCCTAGGTTTCTCGATAAAATTTTATCATCATAGTTTCCAAACATTAACTAAACCTTTCCTTTTATACCAACTACAGTGACCCAAGATTTTCAAACATGTATATTAATTCTTTTTAGATGAATATTTAATATGTTACACAAACACATTCTCTAGGACCACAATATTTTAGATCCTTTGGAAACTTGGAACACAATATTCAAATCTATTGGTTTATCTTCAATGTTTCTAGCAATGATCTTACCATTTAGTAATCCTCATATACATTCCCTACATAAAACCTTTCTTTATAACCTTGGGAAAGGAAATGTAAGAAAGGGTGAGATTAGATGGTTATTAATGGTAAAAAAAGGAAGAATGTAATCATAACATAAACATAATTGTATGATACTGTTAACATAAAATTTGGAATCCATAATCTTCATATCAAAGATTGTAATCCCATGTAATGGAATAGATATTGTTAGTTCATAAGACATTAATCATATGATAATCAAGGAACATTACACATTGTATAACAACATTTTCATAAGACATATATTTACGGCATACACATCATATTATAATATTGTGAATAGATATATATGAAACATGTTCAATCATTAAGTTAAGTACATGAAATCAAGCCCTCGCATAATATTATGGACATGAAACCAAATCCAAAAATATAATAATGGAAATTAAATTGTGTTCAATACATACCATTATGAACATGTAATTAGGTTTATATATAATATTGTGAACATGTACTTCGGTTCACACATAGCACTGTGAACATATAATAAAGTTTACACATAATAATGTGAATATGTAATTAGGTTCACACATAACATTGTGAACATGTAATAAGTTCACATATAACATTGTGAACATGAAATCAAGTCCAGACATAACATATATACAAACGAGGAATCTATCTTTACCCAATGTATTAGAGGTAGATATATGTCCCACCCATCACATAATGAAATCATACATATTTTTCCAAATGATAATGAACATTCATCATATTATAACACATGAAATAATATGGTTATCAAAAACTTTTCATAACATCACAAGCTTCATAAAATAAAGATGTTTCATATTCATTTCAACAAACAATAACCTATGAAAAGAAGTGGGTTTCATAAAACATTTATCATAGTATAACCCATGTAAGAGAAATTGGTTTCATAGAGAAGTTTTCATCACAAACATAAACCATTCAGGGAAAAAAATAAGAATTTTATCCTTGGATCATATACATAGTAATGAATAAGTTACACCACAATATGAAATATTAGCTTGAAATTAATTTTTATAGGATTATTTCAAAAATTAACTGTGGAAAATATTTTTTCTACTTTGGAAAAATATTTCTAAAATATAAAACTTTTTGGAAAGATTTTTACTTGAAAAAAACATTGAAAAAATATAAAGGAAGCTTTGAAAATAATAGAAAAACCCTTCATGAAATAAAATAATTAAAATAATTTCATTTTAAAATAAAATTTGAAACTTATAAAGGAATATTTTTAAATCACTAAAAACAAATTTTAAACATAAAACATTTTTCAAATACATTTATTTGAAAATAACCACTGAAACCTATAACGGAATACATTAAAATCATTTAAAAACCATTTAAAAATAAAAAAAATCAAAAAAATATTTAAAATGGGATTAAATGTTCAGTTCAAAAAATTGCATACATTTTTAGAGAACATGGTTTTGGAAGAAAATTGATTTCTAACCAAAAATATAATTAATGAAAAAATTTCGTACAAACATTTTATTAATTATATTAATTATATTAATTAATAAAGATTGGATAAAAGGACTGGTTTATTGAATATTTCATGAATAAACATATTAGTGAAAAATAATGAAAATTCTTGAGTGATAGATCGTAATATTTTATTATTAGAAGCATAAACATAAAAAATCCTGATAAACAATGAGATTGTAACATAATATCATTACCACCTGGTATCCATGAATTGTAAGACCCATGAAGGTATAATATAAAATAAAACTTAAAATATCATTATGATAAATAAACTCATGGCATAACTAGTAAAATAGGATTTATACACCCCTTGTGGAATAATATTGGTTCATAACACAATGTATGTCTCAAAGATAGAAAACTGAGGCAAAAATCCCTTACCGATTTGGAATCTTTGTAACTATAACCAAACAAAATATAGACCCTAAAATAGATATTTAAATAAAAATAATTTTTATTAAATGAATCATAAAATAAATTCATGGACATTATATAATCCAAATAAAAGAAACATGTGGTGAATATGACATTTATCTCACAGATTCAATAATGAGATTAGAAATCCCATTACCTCAAATGCTGACCTATTTTGTACTCATTCTAACATCATTTATAACATATATAAGTATATTATACATTAATTACATAACTATATTCATATATAACGTAACATATATTATTTTATTATGACCTTTTATTTCTCCTTTCTTAACAACACCATGTAAAATTACGTTTCATGTAATAAATGCTTGGTTTTTCTATATGTTTTGATTTGGTATTTTTGGTCCTATTATATTGATCATGGTTTCATAATATTTAAAATGTAATACATGATATAAATATAATATATATTAATTATCTGTTAATTTATATTAATCCATAATATTTAGTAATAGGAAATGAAATACAATGTTCATGGAGACAATAGGCTATACGTACGCATGAACATTGTATCCATTTTGTAATTGTATTGAAAAAAATAAAATAAAATGATATATATATATATATATATATATATTATCATTAAAGTAGAATTTTCTTTCATATATATAACATATTTTTATTAAACTCATACTTAATACATTTTGGTAAATCATGAATGAATCACCTCGCTTTGTGACATGGTAGTCCCCCATACACACGAATAATGTTATCGTATTCCAATAAAATAGAAAGAATGAATTTATAGTTATTATAATATTTATTCAAGAATAATAAAATTATAAATATTATAAACATCATATATAAATATAAATAAATCATTACTACCAACCTTTATATGCTGTATCAAAAAAATAAACGACATCGGTTCCCAACGCGATAGTTTACCGTATACATGGATGATGGTTTCGTAAATCCTATGATGGAAGTGTGTGTGGTTTTATGTTATAACCTAATAATTAAAAATAATAATTTTATCTATGATACTTATGTTAATAAATAATCAATATATACAAATATTTTACTGTGTTGGAGGATGATATAGAACAAAAAAGCTTGATGATGAATGTTACCTCTTCATAGGGTATCCTGCTTAGGTTTTCACTAAAGGCTGTCACATGATGGGTTTAACATCAATATAAGGATTATAGGATATTTTAATGGAATTAGTTAAGTTATTTTGGTAGATTGTGGTATTGAAAAATGGATTTAGAGGTGTAAATGGGGGGGGGGGGGGGGGCGAGTGAAAGCCCTTTTATAATGGAGGAGGAGTGAAATTCTTGTAAATACAAAAACATATTCCCTATTGGGAGGTATACCTTAAATAATTTGAATCTAAAATAGAATAATAATATAGAGAAGGGATTATGTGGTCTAGAAACAAATCCACCACAAAAATGAAAATCATTTTTATCATTTTTTCCTTAGTCATTAAGTTTACTCAATTTTACCCCTTTTGTTTTTACCATGGTAACTATATTTCAAATCTAGGAAATTTATAATCTAAGAATAAATTAATGTGATAATTACTAGAAAATATATACCAACTAATTATAAATATGATATCAAATTTATAAAATAAAAATACAAAGGGTTTTGGAAATTAATTCTTATATAAGCGCATGTAACGTGCAAAAAACACATTTTAACCCTAACCCCACTAACAATGTTTTTACTATTTAATAGTCAATATGTTTAATATAAATAATAAATTTGTAAATTATGGAACCATTTTTGATATTTATTAACATTATATAAAATAACTTGGCCGGAGATAGGTTTTTTAGTTATTTTAAATCATTTAATAAAATATCAATTATTATAAAATAACATTAATGTCAAATTTGACATAACATAATTAATTTTAATATAGAAATATCAAGAAAATGATGGTATTTAATTATATGTTGTTCACACCTATGTACCATGATATATTAATCTAAATAATTAATGGAATATAATAATTCATTCTATTTACCTCACTTTTAATATTTTTATTATCATTTATTTTACATAATTATTAACTAAATAATTAATTTGTTGGAGTTTATCAAGAATTTAGGTGGATAATTAATTTATAAAAATTAAAGATAAAATAATAAGGAAAAAATAATTTATATAATAAAATAATATGTATAATAAACTAATGATATTTTTCCCTATCACAAAGTTTTAAAGGCAATGGTAGTTCCTTTTTTGCCTTTTTCATTACCTAAATTATTTTAATAGTCACTTAGACAAAATATTATCTCACTAACTAATAAAAATAGAGCCTATGGAGACAATTGTATAAATTATTCTATAAAATGGTTTTTGAAAATGTTTTTCTGTCATTTTAAGCCTTATATGCTATGTTTAACCACTAAGTAAACTTATTTCTACCATAATCACTGTAATTAATTTTAACTATTTTTAGTAATAATTATAGTAAAAAAATAATTTGAAGTTATTATACAATATAAATTATAATTATTAAAAAAAATTAATCCATTTTTTCCAAATCCAACTCACATAAGTGGCACAATTTAATTTTAAATTAATGCTACTAACCTAATGAGAAAGTGGGATTTTAATTTTAAAATGGTCAAAAATTACAACGTTTTAATGTAAAGATTCCATATATAATTATTAAAATTACATTAACAAGATTATTATATATATTATTGAACTATTATTACTTTAAAACTAATATAAAATATAAATTTTCATTATAAATTATTTATATTAAAATGAATTTTTCAATAAACATCCAATATTTTGCACTGATTATAAAAGGAATTTACTTTTCAAAAAATACCCACAAATTCAACCTAACATAATTTTTATATTATAAGTTCAGAATGGAATTCTATTTTATCAAATTAATTTTCTAAAATTGTAAATATTTAGTTTTAAAATAAGTGTGCAATGAAAGGGGGACAAAATTGGTTTTTAGAAAAATATACGGGTTTTAAGCATAAAATTGGTTTTATTTTTTTATATTGTCTAGAAAAAATTTATGATGAATGATTAAAATTTTATTGAATATATAGTATATATTTTACTAAAATAACTAATAAATATTTATTTGGAAAATTTATTGATATAAAACACTCTTATTTAAAAAAAAATAGTTTTTTCAGAGAATGTTTTTAAAGGGGTTTTATTTTCAGTTGAAATTGATTGATCACCAACGAACTAATTTTACATATATATGTAAACCATATGTTCATAATTTTTTTTATACTATTAATATATGAAATTTCAATGGCTAGCTGATAACTCTTATAATAATTAATAATATTTTAATTATATGTCACATTTCATTTATGTTATTTGTTGCTTCTAATGAAAACTATGTTTGGTGTTGCGTGTAATGAATGATAATCTAAAAATTGTGTCTAATAAAAAATATCTAAATTTTTTATGTCACTCAAGATAAATTTAGTGTTCCACATAAATAAAAATATAAAAATATGTAATTAATTTGGAAAAAACGTTTCATAAATTCTAGGGGTGTTCCATGAATGTTTCTTTATGTATTGAAAAGGTGGACAAAAATGTGATAATTTATAAAGAAAATGTTGTGACCAGTTAATAAAATGAATGGAAAAAAGTTCATGCTATGGAACAAAAAATAGTATATTGTTGTAGATGTGGGGAACATGGTCATTATCTGAGTCAATTTCCTAATTTGAGAATAAATTCTTAAGTTACTATATTTTTAAAATCATTAAAGTGGAATGATCGGTGTTTTTTTGTTGGAACTCAAGAATCATGTTTTGAATTATTTTTATAAATAGCATTCTATTGATAATGATCATGAAACTTATTAGGATTGTTTGAAATTGTTTTTATTTTAGGATTTACTATAATAATGGTACTAATTATATAGAAAGTTGATTTAAATGTAAAGATGATATTTTATAATAAAACACAAGATTTATGAAAATATAATCTTTAAAATGTTCTTGATTCCATAGTAATTATAGTTAAATAATATTATTTCATTTTTTTGAAAAGAACCAGCTTTAAATAAAACCTTATAGGTTTAAAAAAGTTATTTTATGACTAATGTTATTTTTGAATTTCTCATTATATTCTTGAAAACACTATAGGGTCAAGGTGAATTATAAATATTATAATCATATTTGATTTTATATTGTTTTAGAAAAAGGGAAAACCATTATATAGATGAAAACTCATCAAAAATGGAATGACCAAGGGTATTGAACCCAATACTGAATGGCCATAAGGATTCAACACCTACTACTAGCATATATGATGTACTAGTAAGTATGACATTTCTTTTTCTACTTAAATGATTTAAAGGATCGGTATTATTTTGATTTAGGGAAACAAGTTTTATAAACATTTAATTTTTATTTTTTCAGATTTTGAGGTGATTAATGATATTTTGGGAAATGTTTCATCTAGTTAATGTATATATAACCCTTATGTCTGAAACGTGATTTTACATGAAATATTGGTTGGGAAGAACAAAATTATGTTTGTTAATGTTGAGTTTAATTAATATGTAGGGTTATTTATTTATTTAATTATTTAAGTTTAACAATATATTTGGATATTAATATAAAGGTTTATACATTTTGGATGTTATCATACCTTATGGTAAACATTTTTCTATTGTTTATATTTAATTGTAGGAGGAAAATGTTATGATAATTTTGGGGATTATATAATCTATTAGGTGTTTATTTTAGTACTCCAAGCATTAAATATTCGTCTTGAATACTCATAATTTTGAGAAAATGATGATTTTTTCCAAATAATGATAAATAAATGATATTTTACTTTTAAAGTAAGAATATTTCTTTATTTTATTAGTCTATATGGTAAAAGGACCACTAATATCTAGAAAAGGATTCTTGAAATAAAAATGTTATTCATTTCAATAAATCGATGGTCTCTCCTCTCTTAAAAAAGGATGTAAAATTATCGCTGTAACACCCCAAGATTTTACGAAAAATATTTTTTTTAATTTCATTAATGTCTTGTGTTGTATACTACACCAAAAGGAGCTTGCACAACACGCATCTCTGACTTGGCTTGCATTACACGCAAGCGCGACCTTCCACGATGGCGTGTGTTGTACGCAATACCATGTTTCGCTAAACAACGATATGCTATTAAAATATTATTAAAACTAGCCATTATGAATAGTAATAACCACTTTTTGAAATTTTGCAATTTTTTTTTCAAAATGGACTTCACTTTTGGATTCAGAATATTGAAATTAGCTTAGGGTGAAATTTTGGTGCTTTTCAGATAACTCTCATATTTTGATGAATAGTGGAAATTACTAAATTTTAATTAAAAACAACTTTTTCAATCGAAAAAATTAATAGTGATAAATTATTAATTTGAGTGGTTTTAAATTATATTTAGAATATATTTTTACAATTTAATACAATGTTGTTCATTGGATTTAATTTCACATTTAAACCAGAAATAAACAAGTGTCAATCTTTTGATAGTTATTATCTTTTAAAAACATGCTATTTGTGTTGACGACGGGAATTAATTTTTAAATTAATTAATGCAACTGATATGTTTTTAATTTGGTAAAATAGTCATCATTTTTGAGTTCATAATATCAAATATATCTTAGGCCTAATTTTTGGTTTTTTTCTGGAAACTTCCATTTTTTGATGAATAGTGAAACCACTAAGTGGTAGTTAAAAAAATTAATTTTTCATAAAACTTAATTTTACCGATTCTGTGAGTAGAATTTCAAAAATCTGAGAGACACGGTTGATGTCAGTAAGTAAAATGTGGTTCAATGAGATGAAAATAATTTTTGGTGAATAGTAACTTTTTACTTTTTTTTACCACGGTTATAAGTAAATAGGGTAATTAAGGGTAAAAATGTTATTATTATTGCCCTAACACATTTCTTAATTCTATTGGATAAGTTTAATTCGAACAAAAACAACCTTAGGAATAAAATATGACCATTTAGGCCCACTTGCATTAGATTAGGACATTTATTATTAATTTATTTAAAGAAGGGTTAAAATAGTTAAAATCAAAGTTTAATAAGTATATAATTTTTAATATAGGGTTATATATAAGATAAATTCGACTATAAATATTCATTAGAAAGATAAAAATATTTCCTACATAATGGTATTTTATTTGAATTTTTAGACATTAAATATTTTAATTTATTTATGACACAAACATGATGCAGTAATTATCTTATTAATGAAATATTGACATAATTGATGTTATAAATACCAAAATAAATGTAATATGAGACTTTTTATGAATTCCAATAATTTTTTAGGTTAACAAGAAATGTTAGTATTTATTTAATTAATTTTTGTCGAAGTAATCATTCTGTTATGAGTTTCACAAAAATCAACTATTGAATAGTTTCAAAATTGACATAAAATAATTTTTTAAACAAATATTATATTATTGATTGTTATTTTATTCCTAAAAATCTAAGGTTCGTCCAAGATACTTATATCATGATAGGGGTATCATTAATGGACCACTTGGGGGTCTCTTGGATGTATATGGTAAGTTTATTAACTATATAATATAAAAATACAAAGTGTCATGGTTAATGTCAATCTAATTAACTAAGAGTTAAAACTAAATGATAAGGTTAGTATAATGACCTAAACTTGTCTAAATTCTATTGGATGAGAGGATTTAGACCCATACCCACCTTAGCTTCGAAATAAATCAATTTTTTAGCTATTTAAAATCGAATTTGGCTTTATAATAAAATAATATTTTTAGTTAATCCAAAGGTGCCCCTCTCCTCCCTTATAAAAGGGGACCTCCTCCCTCTCTTCCTCACACCACTTTGAGCCTTCAAGCTCGGAAAACCTCTAAAAAAGTATCTTCTCCACTTACCTAGTAACATCCTAGAGGTTCTTGTCTTCTTTAAAGACCAATTTTAGTTCCCTAAGAGGAGGTCTCAAAGAGGCGTTTCAAAGAAGAGGTAATGCCCGTTACAGATTCTTTTAACTTTATTTTTTCTTCCACTTATTCTTATTTAGTTGTTTCATTATGAATTAATAACATCAGTATAACTCATATACTGATATGTTATTATAAGTATTAAAAAACCCTATTTCACCATCTATCCATCCAACGGAAAACGAAATCACCACGCGTGCGTACGTACGGAATACCGTCTCCACGCCGTGGTGAAATCTGTTTTTCCACCAACACCTTACATGGATGGGTATAATGGTGTAATGAATAACTATATATTGTTATTATAACATCATAATGATTCTGATATATTATACCATCCACTCCAATTCTATTCAATAATTATGGGAATGATATCATCGCTCGTGCGTACGTACGGACTACCGTCTCCACGACGCGATGAGATTCATTCTCCATGTTAACCATACATGAATGATCATAAAGTATATATAATGAATAATAATGAAATATATGACATAATAATGATACAGGATTTATGTATATATATATTTATGTCATCTACTTAATTCCACTCAATTCAATAAAGAAACGAAAACAGCGTTCATGCGTACGTACGACCTACCGTCTCCATGAACGGTGTATTTCTTTCCATTTATCGATCCATTATATATATGTATATTCTGAATATATATTATATATAAATCATGTTTTACATTCTGGATTTAAGTAATCATGATCTAAGTAATCATATGAATAATTACAAGTTAAAACACGAATGACAAATGAGATGATTTTACCCAAAACGCTACTTTAACATGAATTTACAAAAGAACGGGTAATATAAAGTCATAAGTGAACCATATATGATATAATAACAATGAATATGATTCTGTAATAAGTCAATGACATTATTTAAATCATTATACAAGAGTTTCGGACACTTACGAAGCGAATTAGACCTAAGGTCAGGGAAATATCACAATCTCATTTTTATCCGAGATTGTTTATACTTTGGAATTTACTGGGTTGTATTTTATCATCCACATCCATGTTTCCTCAATATGTAATATTTATATCTTTCTACAATAGTTTATATCCAATTTTACCCTTCGGTGAGTTTTTAGTAAAAGATATTAAAGGAATCTTTTGTCGTTTTTCGTACGAGGTACTTTTTGACTTTTCCGACAAAAGTATGAGAAGAATGTTTTTTATAACTTATACGACATGAATGTATTTTTAAAAAATTATTTCCAAGAAGATTACTTTACAAGTTTTCAAGTTTATTTTTAATCAACTTCTTTTAGGTTAAAATTTGTATGACATGTTAGAAAGGAAAATGTTTTTGAAGTAGAAAGGATATTTTCCTCAAGAATGGAGTTCAAGTGTTTTATCAAAATTATTTTCCATCATAGATAATACAGGGTTCTGTTTCTATCCCTACTATTACATTGATTTGATTATGTTGTGTTGGAATTATTTTTATGAATTCCTTTATCTTATATGAGTTTTTTTATGATGTCACGATGTTTAATATTCCAATTTTTATTACATGGGTTATGCTATGATGTATGGTTTATGATTTTGTGGCACACATAAGAATGGTATCATTATGAGATGGGTGGGACCTATATCTCCCTCCAATTCCTTGGGTAAAGATTTTATATCTCATGAGATAGACATGGCTAGAACGGTAGGTTATACTGGTTCAGTGAAATAGGATTGAAACGAGGAGTGAACTCGGTTCAGAAATGGACTTTTTCCACTAAGATAGTCTTGGAAATGAGTCTTGACTAATAAGAAATGATTCTCTATGATTATGTGTGAATGCCACAAAGTTTCATGTTCTATGTTATGATTATTGGGATTACATTTCACTACCATGATTTATCCCATGTTATGAAATTATGATCTCTTTTGCAGGGTAAGATTTCCAAATTGTTATATTCTTATGAATATGATGTGATTGATATTTCTATTGTTTACCCTTACTGAGCATTTGAGCTCACCCTTTTATGTTTTCTTTTCCCCAGGATATAAATAAAGGTTTTAGGTAAGGAAACAAAAAGTGGAAGATCTTTATGGGAGATTTTGAAGATCTTTCACCATGATTAGAAGATTACGTTCCAAGTTTCCAAAGACACTAAACAATTACGGTCCTTGTGTGTCTATTTTTGTTATGTATTAAGTATTCCGCAAAAGTAATTTAATGTCATGTGCGTTAAGATTCGGTTCTCTACAGTTGGCATCAGAGGAAAGGTTTAGTCAACCTTTGGAAACTAGGATGTGAAAACGTTAGTGAGATCCCTAGAGATATTTATAAGGTATGTCTAGGAATGTCCCTAAGGATAAGTATATGTATAGGATATAGTCATAGAACTACGGTAAAGATCATATAATTTAACCTAAGATGTTAGATATTGAAGGTACTCCCCCTTTATTATATTGTTTTCCATAGCGTGATTTTTAACTCTCACACTATTTTTTTTGGGTTTTAGACGATGGATGGAACCTGAAGGAACCGTGTTGATCAATGTAATGGACAATGCAATGATTGTCCTCCTGAACAAACAAATTTTATGGGAGATGGAGTGAAAAATATTATTGCTATACTTACACAAGCTATGAATCATTCTGGACTTCCAAATGAGTAGAGAAGGGAACAATATTCTATTGAGTCCTTCATGAGGCAACGTCCACCTTCTTTCAGTGGGTCTTCTGATCCACTTGTTGCTGAACAATGGATCAGTACTACTGAAAATATATTTTCAATTCTTCAATGTTCTGAACATGATAAAGTCATCTTAGCAGTATATCATTTGGAAGGTGAAGCTGGTCAATGGTGGAATCTTATCAAGAATACAAGGCCGAGAGATGAAATTGAGTCCATGGAATGGGACGAGTTCAAGAACTTATTTTTCAATAAGTACTTCCCTCGTATTCTTCGAATAAATATGGAGAAGGAGTTTCTTGAAGTAAAGAAAAAGGATGATGAATCTGTTGGTATATACGAAGTGAATTTTACAAGGCTTGCCAGGTATGCATATAGATTTATCATCCAACCTGAAAGTAAAGTTGATCGATTCTTCAGTGGATTAAAACCAAATCTTCGAAGGGCATTAGAAATAAGAGACTTCAGTAGCTATGAAGAAATTGTGCGTTGTGATATCAAGGTAGAAATGGAAGTTGGTGTTACTTATTCATCTCATAGTTTTGAGAAGAAACGAAAGATGGACTTCAAGGAGAAATCTCAGAATGATGGTGAAAAGAAGATGAATATTTCCCTATGCTCAAAGTGTGGAAAGAAGCATGGTGGAGATTGTCTTAAAGGGACAAGTAAATGTTTCAAATGTGGAAAGGAAGGTCATCGGGAATTTGAATGCCGAAATGATGGGAAGAAGATGTATACTGATGCAAACAAAGTAAGGGATACACATAATAAACCTACAACACTTCAATGCTTCAAGTGCAAGGAAATTTGGTATTATGCTAATAAATGCCCTAATCCAAGGGTTAGTGATGATCGACATGAGCAACCACTTAAGGCAAAGGACAAAGGGAAGTCACATGCGATCACTATTGGCGATGTTGAATATGACAACAATGTGGTGGAATGATTAAGTGTTTATGTAATGGGATTCCAAAATAATGTTGTATATAGTATCGTGGAATATTGGAATATTTATGTATTGGTATATTGTGGTTTTCAATGGTACCGGTAACCATGGAATGTGATTGAGATATTTTTGGAAAAAAGATGATATGCGCATAATGAAAGGAAAACGAGAAAATGAAATGTTTTACCGTATTCATGAGCTCATGACTGATATAAGGAGAAGGTTATATCATGGTTTGAGTATATAGAATTTTTGGATTTTGGTATGTGGAAAGAGTTAACTTTTGACTGCATTCATGTTTTCACTAAGTATCAATGGGTATTCATTCTTCAAGAGAATACATGATTAAGGTATTCACATGTTTTTAATTTGACCAACAATACATATCTTATGATATATGGGGATCAACGATGGTGTTAAATATATGGTAATCATTTTCACTATATTATGAGAGTGGACTGCAGTATTATGGATAAGCCTAAAGATTGGAATGGATTATATTGGACATAAGTTAGTATTGTTTAAGGATATAATTTTTTTCAATATTATTGATGGGATGTTATAGTAATATAGTTTTAGAAAAAGGACAACCTGTAGGACGGGCGACAGCCCATCGCGTCGGACAAGGCTGTGGGAATCGAACCCACAACCGAAATGCGACTGGCCTTTATCGCCTACCACTGGCCTACAGGAAGTCCCTGGTTAGTAGAAACTAGTTTTATTTTATTAAGCGGTATAATATATGAAGTATAAGTTCATTTTTGGAACCATATACGATTAATCTAACCATAAGATGGACTTATAACTTTTTCTAACCTTTTGTTTGAAAGAGATGGAATGACCCATCATTCTATCACATGATCTGTTAACACATCACGAATAACAAATTCAACTTCATTTCTTTAAGGGATGAAGTGGAAATTGTTCAATTTAGAAACAACAGTGAGATTGTACCAAAATCATGTATGTATTTCTTTTAATTCATCAACTTTAGGGAAATGATCAAGAAAACCAAAAATGTTGTCATAGTTTTCTTATATCCGATGAATCAAATGGTACCTTAGATCATCAAAAATCTATAGCTTTATGATTGTTGGCTTTTTCATAGCCATGTTCTCTACCACTCTCCATCAGAACCTGAGGGTTAGATTTTTCTTCCATATCCATATTTTCACCTATGTTCTCCTATGTGGAAACCCATTGATGAGTTAATTTGGGTAACCGTTACATTTCATACTTTAGTTTTTAAAGCCATGTTTTGGTATTCCTTTTTACGATGTGGGTTTCTATTAAATAAATTTTCGAATCGTAAACCATTTATAACCCCGACGAATTTCGAGGGCGAAATTCATTTTAAGGGGGGTATAATGTAACACCTCAAGATTTTACGAAAAATATTCTTTTTAATTTCATTAATGTCTTGTGTTGTATGATACACCAAAAGGAGCTTGCACAACACGCATCCCTGACTTGGATTACATTAAATGCAAGCGCGACCTTCCACGATAGCGTGTGTTGTACGCAATACCAAGTTTCGCTAAACAACGATATGCTATTAAAATATTATTAAAACTAGCTGTTATGAATAGTAATAACCACTTTTTGAAATTTTTAAATTTTTTTTTTCAATATGGACTTCATTTTTGGATTCAGAATATCGAAATTAGCTTAGGGTGAGATTTTGGTACTTTTCGGATAACTCTCATATTTTGATGAATAGTGGAAATTACTAAATTTTAATTAAAAACAACTTTTTCAATCGAAATAATTAATAGTGATAAATTATTAATTTGAGTGTTTTTAAAGTATATTTAGAATATATTTTTACAATTTAATATAATGTTGTTCATTATATGTAATTTCACATTTATACCAGACATAAACAAGTGTCAATCTTTTGATATTTATTATCTATTAAAAACACGCTATTTGTGTTGAAGACGGGAATTAATTTTTAAATTAATTAATGGAACTGATATGCTTTGAATTTGTTAAAATAGACATCATTTTTGAGTTCATAATATCAAATATAGCTTAGGTCTAATTTTTGGTATTTTTCTGAAAACTTTCATTTTTTGATGAATAGTGAAACCACTAAGTTGTAGTTAAAAAAAATAAATTTTTCATAAAACAGAATTTTACCGCTTCTATGAGTGGAATTTCAGAAATCCGAGAGACACGGTTGATGTTAGTAAGTAAAATGTGGTTCAATGAGATGAAAATAATTTTTGGTGAATAGTAACTTTTTACTTTTTTTACCACGGTTAAAAGTAAATAGAGTAATTAAGGGTAAAAATGTTATTATTATTACCCTAACACATATCATAATTCTATTGGATAAGTGTAATTCGACCAAAAACAACCTTAGGAATAAAATATGACCATTTTGGTCCACTTGGATTAGATTAGGACATTTATTATTAATTTATTTAAAGAAGGGATAAAATAGTTAAAATCAAAGTTTAATAAGTATATCATTTTTAATATCGGGTTATACATAAGATAAATTCGACTATAAATATTCATTAGAAAGATAAAAATATTTCCTACATAATGGTATTTTATTTGAATTTTTAGACATTAAATAATTTAATTTATTTATGACACAAATATGATGCAGTAATTATCTTATTAATGAAATATTGACATAATTGATGTTATAAATACCAAAATAAATGTAATTTGAGACTTTTTATGAATTCCACTAATTTTATAGGTTAATATGACATGTTAGTATTTATTTAATTAGATTTTATCGAATTAATCATTCTGTTATGAGTTTCAAAAAAATCAACAATTTAATAGTGTCAAAATTGACATAAAATAATTTTTAAAACAAATATTATATTATTTATTGTTATGTTATTCCTAAAAATCTAAGGTTAGGCCAATATACTTATATCATTATAGGTGTATCATTAATGGACAACTTGGGGGTTTCTTGGATGTATATGGTATGTTTAGTAACTATATAATATAAAAATACAAAGTGTCATGGTAAATGTCAATCTAATTAACTAAGAGTTAAAACTAAAAGATAAGGTTAGTATAATGGCCTAAACTTGTCTAAATTATATTGTATGAGAGGAGTTCAACCCATCCCCACCTTAGATTCGAAATAAATCAATTTGGAGCTATTTAAAACCGAATTTGGATTTATAATAAAATAATATTTTTAGTTATTCCAAAGGTGCCACTCTCCTCCCTTATAAAAGGGCACCTCCTCCCTCTCTTCCTCACACCACTTTGAGCCTTCAAGATCGGCCAAACTCTGCCAAATTCTCTTCTCCACTTCCCTAGAAACATCCTAGAGGTTCTGGTCTTCTTCAAAGACCAATTTTAGTTCCCTAAGAGGAGGTCTCAAAGAGGCATTTCAAAGAAGAGGTAATGTCCGTTACCGATTCTTTTAACTTTATTTCTTCTTCCACTTCTTCTTCTTTAGTTGTTTCATTATGAAGTAATAACATTAGTATAACTCATATACTGATATGTTATTATAAGTATGAAACAACCCTATTTCACCATCTATCCATCCTACGGAAAATGAAATCACCACACGTGCGTACGTACAGAATACCGTCTCCACGCCGTGGTGAAATCTGTTTTTCCACCAAAACCTTACATGTATGGGTATAATGGTGTAAAGAATAACTATATATGGTTATTATAACATCATACTGATTATGATATATTATACCATCCACTCCAATTCTATTCAATAATTATGGGAATGATATCATCGCTCGTGCGTACGTACGGACTACCGTCTCCACGACGCGATGAGATTCATTCTCCATTATAACCATACATGAATGATAATAAAGTATATATAATGAATAATAATGAAATATATGAAATAATAATGATACTAGATTTATGTATATATATATTTTTGTCATCTACTTAATTCCACTCAATTCAATAAAGAAATGAAAACAGCGTTCATGCGT
The DNA here is from genome assembly GCA_963277665.1 of Viscum album. Taxonomy (NCBI): domain Eukaryota; kingdom Viridiplantae; phylum Streptophyta; class Magnoliopsida; order Santalales; family Viscaceae; genus Viscum; species Viscum album. The sequence goes on along the minus strand of OY728133.1, from coordinate 825,663,345 downwards.
ACGTACAACCTACCGTCTCCATGAACGGTGTATTTCTTTCCATTTATCGATCCATTATATATATGTATATTCTGAATATATATTATATATAAATCATTGTTTACATTCTTGATTTAAGTAATCATGATCTAAGTAATCATATGAATAATTACAAGTTAAAACACGAATGACAAATGAGACGATTTTACCCAAAACGCTACTTTAACATGAATTTACCAAAGAACGGGTAATATAAAGTCATAAGTGAACCATATATGATATAATAACAATGAATATGATTCTGTAATAAGTCAATGACATTGTTTTAATCATTATACAGGAGGTTCAGACACTTACGAAGCGAATCGGACCAAAGGTAAGGGAAATATCACAATCTCATTTTTATCTGAGATTGTTTATACTTTGGAATTTACTGGGGTGTATTTTATCATCCACATCCATGTTTCCTCAATATGTAATATTTATATCCTTTTACAATAGCTTATATCCAATTTTACCCTTAGGTGAGTTTTTAGTAAAAGATATGAAAGGAATCTTTTGTCATTTTTCGTACGAGGTACTTTTTGACTTTGCCGACAAAAGTACGAGAAGAATGTTTTTTTCAACTTATACGACATGAATGGATTTTTTAAAAATTATTTCCAAGAAGCTTACTTTACAAGTTTTCAAGTTTATTTTTATTCAACTTCTTTTAGTTTAAAATTGTATGACATGTTAAGAAAAGAAATTTTTTTTTGAAGTAGAAAGGATATTTTCCCCAAGAATGGAGTTCAAGTGTTTTATCAAAATTATTTTCCATCTAAGATAATAAAGGGTTCTGTTTCTATCCCTATTATTACATTGTTTTGATTATGTTGGGATGGTATTATTTTTATGAATTCCTTTATCTTATATGAGTTGTTTTATGATCTCATGATGTTTAAGATTCCCATTTTTATTACATCGGTTATGCTATGATGTATGGTTTATGATTTTGTGGCACACATAAGAATGGTATCATTATGAGATGGGTGAGACCTATATCTCCCTCCAATGCATTGGGTAAAGATTTTATATCTCATGAGATATATATGGCTGGAACGGTAGGTTATACCGGTTTAGTGAAACAGGACTGAAACGAGGAGTGAACTCGGTTCAGAAATGGACTTTTTCCACTAAGATAGTCTTGGAAATGAGTCTTGACTAATAAGAAATGATTCTCTATGATTATGTGTTCATGAAACAAAGTTTCATGTTTTATGTTATGATTATTGGGATTACATTTCACTACCATGATTTATCCCATGTTATGAAATTATGATCTCTTTTGCAGGGTAAGATTTCCAATTTGTTATGTTCTTATGAATACGATGTGATTGATATTTCTATTGTTTGCCCTTACTGAGCATTTGAGATCACCCTTTTATGTTTTATTTTCCCCAAGTATATAAATAAAGGTTTTAGGTAAGGAAACAAAAAGTGGAAGATCTTTATGGGAGATTTTGAAGATCTTTCACCATGATTAGAAGATTACGTTCCAAGTTTCCAAAGACACTAAACTATTACGGTCCTTGTGTGTCTGTTTTTGTTATGTATTAACTATTCCGCAAAAGTAATGTAATGTCCATGTACGTTAAGCTTCGGGTCTCTACAGTTGGTATCAGAGGAAAGGTTTAGTCAACCTTTGGAAACTAGGATGCGAAAACGTTAGTGAGATCCCTAGAGATATTTCTATGGTATGTCTAGGGATGTCCCTAAGGATAAGTATATGTATAGGATATTATCCTAGAACTACGGTAACGATCATAGAATTTAACCTAAGATGTTAGATATTGAAGGTACTCCCCCTTTATTATATTGTTTTCCCTAGCGTTATTTTTACCTCTCACACTATTCTTTTTGGGTTTTAGACGATGGCTGGAACCCGAAGGAACCGTGTTGATCAATGTAATGGAAAATGCAATGATTGTCCTCCTGAAAAAACAAATGTTATGGGAGATGGAGTGAAAAATCTTATTGCTATACTTACACAATATATGAATCATTCTGGACTTCCAAATGAGCAGAGAAGGGAACAATATTCTATTGAGTTCTTCATGAGGCAACGCCCACCATCTTTCAGTGGGTCTTCTGATCCACTTGTTGCTGAACAATGGATCAGTACTACTGAAAAGATATTTTCAGTTCTTCAATGTTCGGAACATGATAAAGTCATCTTAGCAGTATATCGTTTGGAAGGTGAAGCTGATGAATGGTGGAATCTTATCAAGAATACAAGGCCAAGAGATGAAATTGAGTCCATGGAATGGGATGAGTTCAAGAACTTATTTTTCAATAAGTACTTCCCTCGTATTCTTCAAACAAAGTTGGAGAAGGAGTTTCTTGAACTAAAGAAAAAGGATAATGAATCTGTTGGTATATACGCAGCGAATTTTACAAGGCTTGTCAGGTATGCATCTGGATTTATCATCCGACCTGAAAGTAAAGTTGATCGATTCTTCAATGGCTTAAAACCAAATCTTCGAAGGGAATTAGCTATAAGAGACTTCAATAGATATGAAGAAATTGTGCGTTGTGCTATGATGGTAGAAATGGAAGTTGGTGTTACTTATCCATCCCATAGTTTTGACAAGAAACGAAAGATGGAGTTCAAGGAGAAATATCAGAATAATGGTGAAAAGAAGATTAATGTTTCCCTATGCTCAAAGTGTGGAATGAAGCATGGTGGAGATTGTCTTAAAGGGACAAGTAAATGTTTCAAATGTGGAAAGGAAGGTCATCGGGCATTTGAATGCCGCAATGTTGGGAAGAAGATGTCTACTGATGCAAACAAAGGAAGGGATACACAGAATGAACCTACTACACTTCAATGCTTCAAGTGCAAGGAAATGGGGCATTATGCTAATAAATGCCCTAATCCAAGGGTTAGTGATGATCGACATGAGCAACCACTTAAGGCAAAGTAGAAAGGGAAGTCACATTCGATCACTATTGGTGATGTTGAATATGAAAACAATGTGGTGGAATGATTAAGTGTTTATGTAATGGGATTCCAAAATAATGTTGTATATAGTATCGTAGAATATTGGAATATTTATGTATTGGTATATTGTGGTTTTCAATGGTACTGGTAACCATGGAATGTGATTGAGGTATTTTTGGAAAAAAAGATGATATGCGCATAATTAAAGGAAAACGAGCAAATGAAACGTTTTACCGTATTCAGGAACTCATGACTGATATAAGGAGAAGGATATATCATGGTTTGAGTGTATAGAATTTTTGGATTTTGGTATGTGGAAAGAGTTAACTTTTGACTGCATTCATGTTTTCACTAAGGTTCAATGGGTATTCATTCTTCAAGAGAATACATGATTAATGTATTCACATGTTTGTAATTTTACCAACAAGACATATCTTATGATATATGGGGATCAACGATGGTATTAAATATCTGGTAATCATTTTCACTATATTATGAGAGTGGACTGCAATATTATGGATAAGCCTAAAGATTGGAATGGATTATGTTGGACATAAGTTAGTATTGTTTAAGGATAGAATTTTTTTTTCGATATTATTGATGGGATGTTATAGTAATATAGTTTTAGAAAAAGGACAACTTGCAGGACGAGCGACAACCCATCGCGTCGGACAAGGCTGTGGGAATCGAACCCACAACCGAAATGCGACTGGCCTTTATCGCCTACCACTGACCTACAGGAAGTCCCTGGTTAGTAGAAACTAGTTTTATTTTATTAAGCAGTATAATATATGAAATATAAGTTCATTTTTGGAACCATATACGATTAATCTAACCATAAGATGGACTTATAACTTTTTCTAACCTTTTGTTTGAAAGAGATGGAATGACTCATCATTCTATCACATAATCTGCTAACACATCACGAATAAAAAATTAATCTTCATTTCTTTAAGGGATGAAGTGGAAATTGTTCAATTCACAAACAACAGTGAAATTGTATCAAAATCATGTAAGTATTTCTTTTAATTCATCAACTTTAGGGAAATGATCTTGAAAACCAAAAATGTTGTCCTAGTTCCCTTATATCCGATGAATCCTATGGTACCTTAGATCATCACAAATCTATATCTTTGTGATTGTTGGATTTTTCATAGCCATGTTCTCTACCACTCTCCATCAGAACCTGATGGTTATATTTTTCTTCCATATCCATATTTTCACCTATGTTCTCCTACGTGGAAACCCCGTGATGAGTTAATTTGGGTAACCGTTACGTTTCATACTTTAGTTTTTAAAGCCATGTTTTGGTATTCCTTTTTACGATGTGGGTTCCTATTAAAGAAACTTTCGAGTAGTAAACCATTTATAACCCCAACGAATTTCGAGGGCGAAATTCATTTTAAGGGGGGTAGAATGTAACACCCCAAGATTTTACGAAAAATATTCTTTTTAATTTCATTAATGTCTTGTGTTGTATGCTATACCAAAATGAGCTTGCACAAAACGAATCTCTGACTTGGCTTGCATTACACGCAAGCACGACCTTCCAAGATAGCCTGTGTTGTACGAAATACCATGTTTCGCTAAACAACGATATGCTATTAAAATATTATTAAAACTAGCCGTTATGAATAGTAATAACCACCTTTTGAAATTTTGTATATTTTGTTTTTCAAAATGGACTTCATTTATGGATTCAGAATATAGGAATTAGCTTAGGGTGAAATATTGGTACTTTTCGGATAACTCTCATATTTTGATGAATAGTGGAAATTACTAAATTTTAATTAAAAACAACTTTTTCAATCGAAATAATTAATCATGATAAATTATTAATTTGAGTGGTTTTAAAGTATATTTATAATATATTTTTACAATTTAATACAATGTTGTTCATTGGATGTAATTTCACATTTAAACCAGACATAAACAAGTGTTAATCTTTTGATAGTTATTATCTTTTAAAAACACGCTATTTGTGTTGACGACGGGAATTAATTTTTAAAATAATTAATTCAACTGATATGTTTTTAATTTGGTAAAATAGACATCATTTTTGAGTTCATAATATCAAATCTAGATTAGGCCTAATTTTTGGTATTTTTCTGGAAACTTTCAATTTTTGATGAATAGTGAAACCACTAAGTGGTAGTTAAAAAAATGAATTTTTCATAAAACTTAATTTTACCGCTTCTGTGAGTGGAAGTTCAAAAATCTGAGAGACACGGTTGATGTCAGTAAGTAAAATGTGGTTCAATGAGATGAAAATAATTTTTGGTGAATAGTAACTTTTTACTTTTTTTTACCACGGTTAAAAGTAAATAGGGTAATTAAGGGTAAAAATGTTATTATTATTACCCTAACACATGTAATAATTATATTGGATAAGTGTAATTCGACCAAAAAAAACCTTAGGATTAAAATATGACCATTTAGGCCCACTTGGATTAGATTAGGACATTTATTATTAATTTATTTAAAGAAGGGTTAAAATAGTTAAAATCAAAGTTTAATAAGTATATCATTTTTAATATAGGGTTATACATAAGATAAATTCGACTATAAATATTCATTAGAAAGTTAAAAATATTTCCTACATAATAGTATTTTATTTGTAATTTTTAGACATTAAATAATTTAATTTATATGTGACACAAAGATGATGCAGTAATTATCTTATTAATGAAATATTGACATAATTGATGTTATAAATACCAAAATAAATGTAATTTGAGACTTTATATGAAGTCCACTAATTTTATAGGTTAATATGACATGTTAGTATTTATTTAATTAACTTTTGTCGAAGTAATAATTCTGTTATGAGTTTTACAAAAATCAACTATTGAATAGTGTCAAAATTGACATAAAATAATTTTTAAAACAAATATTATATTATTGATTGTTATTTTATTCCTAAAAATCTATGGTTCGGCCAAGATACTTATATCATTATAGGTGTATCATTAATGTACCACTTGGGGGTCTCTTGGATGTATATGGTAAGTTTATTATCTATATAATATAAAAATACAAAGTGTAATGGTAAATATCAATCTAATTAACTAAGAGTTAAAACTAAAAGATAAGGTTAGTATAATGACCTAAACTTGTCTAAATTATATTGGATGAGAGGGTTTCGACCCATCCCCACCTTAGCTTCGAATTAAATTAATTTGGAGCTATTTAAAACCGAATTTGGCTTTATAATAAAATAATATTTTTTGTTATTCCAAAGGTGCCCCTCTCCTCCCTTATAAAAGGGCACCTCCTCCCTCTCTTCCTCACACCACTTTGAGCCTTCAAGCTCGGAAAAACTCTACCAAATTCTCTTCTCCACTTCCCTAGCAACATCCTAGATGTTCTGGTCTTCTTCAAAGACCAATTTTAGTTCCCTAAGAGGTGGTCTCAAAGAGGCGTTTCAAAGAAGATGTAATGTCCGTTACCGATTCTTTTAACTTTATTTCTTCTTCCACTTATTCTTCTTTAGTTGTTTCATTATGAAGTAATAACATCAGTATAACTCATATACTGATATGTTATTATAAGTATGAAACAACCCTATTTCACCATCTATCCATCCTATGGAAAACGAAATCACCACGCGTGCGTACGTACGGAATACCGTCTCCACGCCGTGGTGAAATCTGTTTTTCCACCAACACCTTACATGGATGGGTATAATGGTGTAAAGAATAACTATATAAGGTTATTATAACATCATACTGATTCTGATATATTATACCATCCACTCCAATTCTATTCAATAATTATGGGAATGATATCATCGCTCGTGCGTACGTATGAACTACCGTCTCCACGACGCGATGAGATTAATTCTCCATGTTAACCATACATGAATGATCATAAAGTATATATAATGAATAATAATGAAATATATGACATAATAATGACACTGTATTTATGTATATATATATTTATGTCATCTACTTAATTCCAATCAATTCAATAAAGAAACGAAAACAGCGTTCATGCGTACGTACGACCTACCGTCTCCATGAACAGTGTACTTCTTTCCATTTATCGATCCATTATATATATGTATATTCTGAATATATATTATATATAAATCATGTTTTACATTCTGTATTTAAGTAATCATGATCTAAGTAATCATATGAATAATTACAAGTTAAAACATGAACGACAAATGAGCCGATTTTACCCAAAACGCTACTTTAACATGAATTTACAAAATAACGGGTAATATAAAGTCATAAGTGAACCATATATGATATTATAACAATGAATATGATTCTTTAATAAGTAAATGACATTATTTAAATCATTATAAAAAAGGTTCGGACACTTACGAAGCGAATCAGACCTAAGGTAAGGGAAATATCACAATCTCATTTTTATCCGAGATTGTTTATACTTTGGAATTTACTGGGGTGTATTTTATCATCCACATACATGTTTCCTCAATATGTAATATTTATATCCTTATAAAATAGTTTATATCCAATTTTACCCTTTGGTGAGTTTTTAGTAAAAGATATGAAAGGAATCTTTTGTCGTTTTTCGTACGAGGTACTTTTTGACTTTTCTGACAAAAGTACGAGAAGAATGTTTTTTTTGACTTATACGGCTGAATGGATTTTTAAAAAATTATTTCCCAGAAGCTTACTTTACAAGTTTTTAAGATTATTTTTAATCAACTTATTTTAGTTTAAAACTGTATGACATGTTAAGAAAGGAAAATGTTTTTGAAGTAGAAAGGATATTTTCCTCATGAATGGAGTTCAAGTGTTTTAGCAAAATTATTTTCCATCTAAGATAATAAAGGGTTATGTTTCTATCCCTATTATTATATTGATTTGATTATGTTGTGATGGAATTATTTTTATGAATTCCTTTATCTTATATGAGTTGTTTTATGTTGTCACGATGTTTAAGATTCCCATTTTTATTACATGGGTTATGCTATGATGTATGGTTTATGATTTTGTGGCACACATAAGAATGGTATCATTATGAGATGGGTGTGACCTATATCTCCATCCAATTCATTGGGTAAAGATTTTATATCTCATGAGATAGACATGGCTGGAACGGTAGGTTATACCGGTTCAGTGAAACAGGACTGAAACGAGGAGTGAACTCGGTTCAGAAATGGACATTGTCCACTAAGATAGTCTTGGCAATGAGTCTTGACTAATAAGAAATGATTCTCTATGATTTTGTGTGCATGCCACAAAGTTTCATTTTTTATGTTATTATTATTGGGATTACATTTCACTACCATGATTTATCCCATGTTATGAAATTATGATCTCTTTTGCAGGGTAAGATTTCCAAATTGTTATGTTCTTATGAATATGATGTGATTGATATTTCTATTGTTTACCCTTACTGAGCATTTGAGCTCACCCTTTTTTGTTTTATTTTCCCCAGGATATAAATAAAGGTTTTAGGTAAGGAAACAAAAAGTGGAAGATCTTTATGGGAGATTTTGAAGATCTTTCACCATGATTAGAAGATTACGTTCCAAGTTTCCAAAGACACTAAAATATTACGGTCCTTGTGTGTCTGTTTTTGTTATGTATTAAGTATTCCGTAAAAGTAATGTAATGTCCATGTACGTTAAGCTTAGGGTCTCTACAATCGATTAAATAGATCTTGTTTCTAAAACCATGTTTTTAGTTCCCAAAAATGTTCTCTGAATGTGGTAACCTAGTTTATTGTTATTTCACATAACCTTTTTATTTCGCTTTCCCTCTTTTTAAGTCGATGTTTTATTAACCCTTTATATTATGTAAGTTTTCGAAAATGGAATTTTCAAATGTGAGTTCCATGATTACTTAATTAAATTAAAAATTATAAGGATGAAATTTTTTTATGGG